>JAZHRO010000014.1:8750000-10000000 GCA_037157565.1 Thalassia testudinum
TCTCTCTCTTTTCTCTCTTAGGCCCCCTCTCCCAGAGCCTTCTCAGGTAAACAGGTCGGGTCAGCATGCCCGGGACCAGGCCCACCGGTGTGGTGGTGGGCGAGGAGTGCACGGGTAATCGGGTTAGAGCCAGATCCACGGGGCCGTGGGTCGCAAACGAGGCTTCATGGGATGAGTGGGACCTCACCCCGTGTCAAGAGGCGATAAACCCCTAGCACTTTTATAATTTATATCACACCGTTCGCTCTAAAACGACCGAGGTGGGACTAAATGTCCCACCTTCCTTTTGTGAGTGCCCACAGCAAGTGTTCTAGCTCAATTGCTACTGCTGCAAGGGTCTGGCTTCCAATTGCTGGGCATGATATGTTCGCGGAGAGTGCCCGTGCGGTTGGGACCTGGAATCCTGATACCTAGAGCAGTAGATGAAGCTTGCAAGCTTCTTCAAGCTGGCTCTAATGGTAGTCGAGGTCTGAACCTGCATTCATGCAATATGGCCTTGTAGCCTCATTAAAACTTGTAGGAAGCTTCACCGTGGCACGGCGAAGATGCCTCAGTGGTTGGCGTGGCGTAGGGCGGTCTTGGCGTGCGTGCCTAGGTCGTTCTATGGCCGTGGAGTTGGGTATGTTTGGGGGAAATGTGTGGAGTGTGTGGCGATCAATGGAAAGGGGGAAAATGATCAGTGGAATGTGGCAGAGCTTTTGAGGTGGCCAGTGAGGTGGGTGGTTGCGTGGAGTGGTGGATGCACCTCGTCAGTGGTCTGCCGGAGGTGGAGAAGATGGTGGTGGTCTGTGAGCGTCGAGGGATGTTTTGGGAAATAAAGAAGGGGAAAAAGAAGAGGAGAGAAGGGGTAAATGCCTAACCTAGTTTAAAGACGAAAGGAGAAAGGATGGCGGTCAGCTCGTGTCTGCCGCTGCAGGAGATGAATGTCCCAGTACGAGTGGGATGGCGATGACGAGAAGGGGGTAGGCGGGTGCGCAGGTCTAGCGCGATGCGGGCGACGGAGGCAGAGGCAACTTTTCCACTGGTATTGTGGCAGAGCAGGAGGAGATATAGGTCACCGAAGCTCGCTGGGAGTTTGGCTAGAGGAGAAGAGAAGAAATTTGGGGGTTATCTCCAGCCAAACCAAGCTGAGCCTCTACGGCAGGGTCAGGGGAAGCTTTTATAACCTCTAGCGATAGCCCTTGTGCTTGGAAAGCAAGCTTACAAGCACTGGCAGGTCGCCGGAGTTGGAAGGTCGAAAAGACCCAAATCTCTCATGCGTTCGCATAAGAGATTGGTTAGGAATTGGCGCTCAAGATTGGGTTCATATGAATGGGAATTCCTCAGAGAATCTCCTTTTTAAATTTAAGATGGATTCTCTGAGGAATCAAGGAGATATCCCCCTCGAATCCTCGTCGGACTAGGATTCCTCCACAGTAATGGTATAGGGACCTAATTGCAAAGAACAACAAGGAAGATAGGGGGGTGTCTGCAAGAGTTTTCAAAAGCTAGGGGTATAATGTAATTAGATTGGACTGTTTTGCAAAGTGGGTCAAGGTGAACTCCCCTTAGGTCCAAAGTTTGGTATAAATCTAATTTGGACATAAGGAATCAAATGGTGAAGTTTTATTTTTGGTTTGACCATGTTTGACTAGGCATTTTACCAAGAAACCCAATTTAAGGTAAACATTTGACAAGGACCCTTATTTAGGTCAAAATAGGTTCTAAAGGACAAATTGAAGATTCTAAACCCTAGAGGATATTTTTCCATGAATTTTAGAGGGTTTAGGTGAATTTTATCATGACTAGAACCTTGTTAAATTAAGTGGGTCTGTTTTAGGGTAACAAGAAGTCATTTAATTCCCAGATTTCACATTAACCCTTCTCCGATTGAACCAACCCACTTTTTTTCTTGTTAAGACCATTTGACTTATGTTCAGCACCTGAGAAATCCTGTTGTTGCACTGCAATGGTAAAATTGCAGTTTTACCCTTTGTTTCTTGCTTTTCTCTCAGACTGGTTATTCCTTGAGTTAGGCCCTTCGTTTGGTTATGTAGGAGCTTTTGTTCTCTTTTCTAGGTAAAGATGAGCTAGTTAGGGCTTATGATGGTGTTCCCATCAATCTCTTTCATGGAGACCAACTTACAATCTGAATCCAAGCTCGCTTGGATACCAAAGAAAGATTTGGAGTCTTGTTTTGTATGTTACAAAGATTTCAACATCCAAGATTGGACCTATGATAGATGACTTTTCGCTTAGCATTGTAGTATTTAAGTGGTGGAAAAATCGACTAATAAAAAATAATGAAAATAACTACTCGCAGAAGAGCGGGTCATGTCCACAGGGAGGCAATAATGCAATCAATACTTAATTATTTAATGTTATTCCGGATAGTGCAAAATCCCTTTTCAAATCGGACTTAAAATGTGAAGGAAAGTAGATTTGCAATAACCTAAAAAGATAAGGGTATAAGTGCAGTTTTCACGTGATGTGTACTAAAGACAATTAGTACTTTAGTTAAGCCCAAAATCAATCTTGAAACTAGTTAATATCAATACCATGCAATTATAAAGAACTATGAGTGTTTGAATGCAATTCTGCCATAATATAATAATAATAATAATAAATCAAATTGGTGGCAATGGCATTGAATGTAAATTTTAATTGAGAGAAAAACATGGCTTTCTTCCTCTCTCCTCCTCGCGAGAGAGAGAGAACCACTGGGGTTGATGCGAGGCTCAAGAGGACGGCGAGGTCGAGAGCTCTCCGATGGTGGCAGCGGCGGCGACGGAGGTGGCCGGAGGCAGTGGCCGAAGCTTCGGCCTGTGGAGCAAGAAGGCGGAGGTGCTGCTGCGGCTGTGTGTGCGTGCTCACGCACGTGCTGGTGCGTGGCCAGGCGCTTGCAGGCTGAGGTCTGCAGGTGGGCGAAGAGGAAGTGCAGGCAGAGAGGGCGCACTGTCGTGAGTGGTGCAGCGTCTGCTGTGCAGTGCGTGAGCGCCTTCAACACTGGAGAGGCGCTGGTGGGCAGGCGATGCTACACCTGAAGTTGAGCAGGTGGCAGTGCGGGTGCGCCTGCAGGGTGCGAAGCAGGAAGGCACGCGGTTGCGCGCTATAGAGGCTGGCGCTTGCAGGTGTGCTGATGGGAAGGAAGGTGTGCTGGAGATGAGGGGCGCGGCTTGGTGCGTGCGGGCAGAGAGATTGCAGGTGTGCGGGCGTTGGTGAAGCGGTGCGCCTGTAGATGGCTGGGGCGGAAGGTGATGAGGGGCGCGCTGGTGCACGCGGGCAGGCAGATGGTAGGGCGCGCTGATTTGCAGGGGCCACTGGTGCGGGCAGTTGGTGAGCACTTGTGGCAGGAAGCGGCCTGCAGTGGCTGGAGGGAGAGGTGCACAGGCGGAGGTGTGCGCACTGGTGAGGGCACGCTGAACTGCAGGAAGGAGGAGGCGTGCAAGGAGGGTGCACCGGCGGAGGCATGCGCGCTGGTGGAGGTTTTTCCCTGCAAGGGGGAAGAGGGCACAGTGCACACTGGAATTGTTCCCCGCAAGGGGGAAGATGGATTTTTTGTGCACGCCACCTCTTCTCTTTTTAACTCCTCTCTCTCCCTCCGTGCGCCAATCCAAGGATTTGCAAACCCCTTTTCTGTTTTTGGCCGGCAAGTGTTGGAGGAGACGGCCGGAGGAAAGGGAAAAGTTCCTCTGGTTGTTGGGGAAATTTGCTCCCCAACCCTTACTCTTTCTGAATATAATACCTGCACATAAAAGTAATAAAATCATTACATATTAAGTTATAGAATGTTATAAACGTAAATCATGATGCGTGCAATTCTTCTACAACTTAATTGTAATTATTAACACACCTACAAGGTACGATTAAAGGTACTTAGGCTTAATATTAGTCCATTAAAATGGACTCATCAACCTACAAGATGAAGAATGGTCAACTCGAGTTGGGAGGACCAAGGAGTAGACCAAGGAGTAGGATGAGAAGACCAACGAAATGGCAAACAAATGATTGAATCACCGCCCATCGACCGCTCGATTGGAGACCTGCGTCAATGCCTAGACCTCGAAGCTACAGATAGGAACCCCATTTAGTTTGGCATCCACCACCTTTTGGGCCATTTCATTGGCCATGGTAGGTGAGGTAATCTCTAAATCCTATATTTTTTTATCATTAGCATATTGATAGGGGGAGTTGTTAACAAAGTTATATTTCCGTTAGAAAAGGGGAGAAAATCACAACTATTGGTTTTATGAAAAAAATGAAAATTTAGAAGAGCATGTCTTAAAGTGGAGTTTAGGATAATTAAAAATTATAGCACCCTTTTGATAATGCCAAAAAGGGGGAGAATTTTATGATTTTGTCATTATCAAAAAGGGGGAGATTGTCGGTACTAGAGCACCATGATCATTTATTTTGGTGATAACAAAACACTTGTCATTTAACATTTGCTTTTAAGTCCTAGCTTTCAGGTCAAATTGCAAATGGAGACAAGTGTAGAGATGGAGTTCGAGCTCACATCCATTGTGGATTAGAGGAGCTTGACAGAGGAGCTTCGTGAGGAGTGAAAGCTTGAAGATGGAAGGAGATGAAGAATAGGATAGATTACCTTTCTTATTCATTGTACTTTGTTCTTTTGTTGCTCTTTATTTTATTTCTCAATTGTATGTTAAAGAGTTTAGAGTACCCTCAAAGTAGTCCTAAGAACACCTGCACAACCCTAGGATACTTAGGTCTTCCGTAGAGAACTTAGAAAACCTAAATAGGCTTTAGACAGCCTTATCAGACATCTAATCTGGAAATCAGACGTTTGATATTGACTTTTAAGGCGTCTGACTACTGACTCAAATTTCTAATAACTTAGGCTGGACTTAGTAGGTTCTGTCTATTGAAATGAGACATCCAAACCTTAGTCCAGACGACTTAGAAGACGTCTGATGGTTGTACCAGACGTCCAATTGGTGGAACGTTGTCTAACAAAGTTACCGTGGAGGAAAATAATCGTTAGGCTTCTATCAAACGTTCGTAGAGGACCCCAGACATCTGATATGCAACCGTTGAGCCTCAACTGACCCAAAATCACTTTCCTAGACTAATATAGTCGTTTGGACCTTGGGAAATCCATTCCCACAGTACAATAGATTTCTAGACGTCCAAACCAAGTGTTAGACGTCTTGTACGTTGTTTGATGGTTATACACTAGAACCCTGTTTAGGTCTGATCAAATTCAGGAAGGAAATCCGCCTAGAATCAAACATCTGACTTAGTTACGAGACATCTTAAACTAGTTTTCCAGACGTCTGATGACCCTGTCAGAATCATAAATGATTCTGGTTATGGCCTGTTCTGCCTTGGGTTCAACCCCAATGGCTATGGAAGCATTCTAAGGCCATCTAAAGCCTTCCTAGGACCTCTATAAATAGAGGAGGACCCTTGCCTTGTGAGGAGACACCAAGAAACACACTTTCATACCATATTGTCTCCTTTTGATCTTAATAAGAAGATCTAGCACTCCAAGCCTTTGCTCAACATCTAGAGATCTTCAATCCTCCCTCCGCAATTACGAGAGTGACGAAGTGCTACTGCATGGTTCATGCATCTACGTCAAGTCGACGTACTTCCAGCAAAGGGAAGTTCCCTTACCTATAGTAGCTAGATTTAACCATATACTTTGTGGCTCTATAGGTTGTATTGTATTTTATCTTTGCTTGTGTTGTGTATTTTCTTTGTAAATTCCCATCTCCATCGAGGGACAAAATACTCCTCGTGAAGAGGGGTAGTTTCAAGGTACGTTACCCTCGAGTATAAAGTAGCGTGGTTGTACTGAGGTTGAACTACCCTCATTTTAAGTAGTTTGTTTAGTGGATTTGATCGACTTTGTCGATCGAAAATCCTAACTCGAGAGGGTTAGGTGGTGGTTTTCACACTGTTTGGGTTTCCACCTAAAACTCTCTTGCGCGATTGTGTGATTGATTATTTTTCTGAGATTGTTTATTTTAATTCTCCATTTTATATGTCATGCATATCTTACCACATATCCCTAAAACCCTAGCACTCAAGAAGGCAACTGGTGAAGGAGAAGCCCAAACTAGTTGGAACTCAACTTTATCTAGCTCACCAAAGCTAGAATCCAGCTCACTTGAACTAAGGTTAGCTCATCAAAGCTCCATTCAACTCTTCTTAGCTGAATGGCAGCTCAAGAGAGCTCATCTTAGCTCACCTTAGCTCAAGTCAGCTTAGATCCAACTTAACTTAGCTGAGTCTAGCTCATTGCAGCTCCCATCAGTTCTTGGAAGCTCTAGCTAGCTCAACTAAGTTGACTGGAGTTAACTTCAGCTCAGGACCAGCTACAACCAGCTCCACTCAACTCTAGCCAGCTGAAGATGACTTCATGTTAGCTCAGGAAGCTCAAGTCCAGCTCTCAGGGACTTAGCTACCTTAGCTACCTCAACCAGCTAGGTCCTCCCCGGGAGCATCAGACTCAACTTACCTCAACTCCTTTTAGTAGAAGCCAGCTTGATTTAGCTTTTCTTAGCAGCTAGCAAAGAACTAGCAAGCTAAGCCAGCTAAAGTAGCTCCATGCCACCCTCTTCAGCAGCTGCCAGCTCTAGTTCAACTCCAAACTTCTTCTGTCTAGCTCCCCCCCTCAAATCCTAACTCCAATTACCTCCTCCTCTACTATACTATTAGCTAAGCTCCAACTCCATTGGCCATCCACCACCCTAATACCCTACCTAACTAGCTCCACCAACTAAACCATACCTAAGCCCACCTAAGCTAGCTCCACCATACTCCTTTTGGTGCCACCACCTAGCCACCTTTTCACCCCATCACCACCACCAAAAGGCACCAATTTTAGTGCCAAAAGCTACCTTAACCACCCCTCCCTTTTGGCATCAAAATACCCTTACATCATGGCCCTACACCTACCCCCTCCAACCCACATCCGCCATCAACATAACCCCCTTCTAGAACCCTACCTCAGCACCACCTAATCCCCCTTCTAGAAGGCCATTTTGGAGCCAAGTTCAAGGGAACAACCACCCATAACTACCACCTATGTGACCCTTGGGTTGTCCCCAATTATCCTTTGACCTAGGATCTATTAACTACCCTTGAATCCTATCTTAGCCATCCATTCCAAAAGTGACCTATACCCCCCATCCTACTCTATAAAAAGACACTTAACCACCACCATTTTTCCCATCCTCCATTTTAGTTTAGTCTACCATATACCCACCATAATACAAGGCCAAGGAAGAAGATGAGAAGAAGATTAAGGGGGCATACTACCCCCCCCCCGTCCCCCTTGGTGCCTTCTTCCCCTTCTCTCTTCATCCTTTCGCCATGCCAAGGAGGAGCGTTCTTCAACTTGGAGGATGGCCAGGCATAGGAGGGGAAGGGTGGTTCATGCCCTCCCTTGGAGGAGCATCTAGGGTGGACATCCACCCTTGGAGAGCAAGTGCATGCCCACCCCTAGGGCTTGCCTTGGAAAGTCACACCATGGAGGAAGAAAGTCAAGAAAGAGGGAGCCCTTTTTAACTACGGGAGCAACCGTAGTTGGAGTAAGAGCTTCATCTTCTTCACCAACATTTTCAGTGGATCATTGTTTTTATTTTATACATTTTTATTTCTAGTAGTAGAAGCATTCCTCTACTAGGGTTTCTCGTGTAAAATAATTCTTCTTTTCCATAAAAATTTTCCTTCTTCTTAAATAGCTTTTGTGGTATCTTTATTGCAATTATTTTTTGTTTATCTTTAGTGCACTTACACCCCTTTCTTTCTAATTACCCTAGTCCTTCACATGCCTAGGGTGAGTTTAGAAAGAAAGCAGTTTCTGTCACTTAAGTTTTAGCTATTAGGTGTAGTTCGCTTTCCACCTTCAAACTCGTGTTGCCATTATTTCAAAACATAAAAATCATATATTCAAAAGTAACAAAAAGAACGTTGATTTCCATTTTGAAGCAAGAGATTTGATTTCGTAAAAAGTTTCCTCCTTAGACGACCCTAGATACTTCCCTATCTAGGTTTTATAAATTTAAGAGTTAATCGGTGTTACACGTTACAAAGATGTATTTTACAAACACGTAAAATCCATATCACTTTTTGGCACCATTGCCAGGAAGGCACGGCTTTGCATTCATTTAGTCTCTTGCTTGATAAGTAGATCTCATCCCCTTGTCTTTCACTTTCTCGGGTGTGTAGGAACTACAGGAAGAAAGCGGGATTCTAGAAGGAAGAACTTGCAATTCCTTGTCTTCCCGCGAAAATTCAGGTTGGTTCTTTTTTCTAGTCACACATAGCATTAAAAACTATCAAAAAAATAATAAACCTGACTTCCAGGATCCTAAACAACTTAATTAAGTGGAGTGGTGCAAGTTAAAATCCATTTGTTGCTTGTTTGTACCGCTAAACACCATTCCACTTCAAGTGTTGGTGTTCTAATTTTCAGATCCAAACTTCTGCCAAGACTTTGAAAATAAATTTCCAATACCAAAGGCCTCTAAAAATCTTGAAATTTCACCTAGTGATTACAAATCAAGTAGGGAACATCTACTCCAAATTTCAAATTAATTGGATTTGTATTTAATTTTTAAAAATTTTTGGACTGAAGAGGAGTCATCTCCTCTAATCTTCCTATTTTGCTCTTGTCTGTGAATTTTAGGAATTTTTATACTCATCCAATTATTGTGAAATTTATTTTTCTAGAATCCTTGCAAAATTCTACATATCACATAAAATAACAAAATTTTTTTTAGGCTGGTGGTATTGAAAAGTCCAAAATACCCACAGGTATCAATTTTTGGACTTTGACATCAGCATAAGAAAAATTGTAAAAAAATATCAAAAAAATTCCTAAAATCACAAAAAAATATTTTTTGGAATCCTTATTTAAATTTCCTTATAGTAGTGGTGTTGTTTGCATTGTTTGGACCACTACTTAAACTAAAAGCTTAAAAACAAGCTCATTGATAGTTAAATTTCTACTTAGGAGTTAATTGATTAGGGTTTCTTTTCATTTTTAGAAACTAGCAAATTAAAGGAAACTTATCTTCACCGATACAACTTGATTTCCTTTTGTTTGTGAAATCTCAAACTTATTTGAAACCTTGAAAAGAAAATCCAAAAATACACTAAGCTAAATCAAATTCTAAAAGCAGAAAAATAGATAAAATTTGTGTGACAACTTGATTGCTAATTGGAACCACCTTCCAATTCTTGCACACACTATAAAAATTGAAATAACAGGGCATTATCTAAATCAACGCCCTCCACATTCCATGTGCACTCTAGTCTCCTAGACCTAACTAAAAATTATAGTAATTTGACCCCTAAGGTTTCATCAACTTGGGCTTACTATCTAGGTCTTAAGTTTTCTCTAGTTAGTACCAATTCTATCATCTATATCTGGTGTCATGCTGAGGGGCCATATCAAATGACCAAGCGTGGGTTTACACAAGCCCATGGCGATTTTCCTGGGATATTCTTGGGCCCAACCCTCCCCTTTTGTAATTTGCCTAGATTTATTGATAGAATGGGTATTCACTATTGATTACTTGTTTCTTAGGTAGATCAAGTCTTAGGTTAATTTTTAGGGACTCACAATTAAGTTAGGTCTAGAAATTTTGATTGATTGATTATACTCTCTCTCATCTCCATCTCCTTCTCCTCCCTTCCTGTTCTTTCATTTTATGCATGGGCGATGGTCTCAAAATCCGCACTTGGAGGGACCATTTGATTTTGCCCCCACGCAAAAAGACCACTTTTTCCATCTTCTTCTTCTGAAAAAATGGAAAATCAAGAAAACATGTCCACTAACCCTTCCACTTCCACCTCTAATCCCACTTCTAATCCCAATTCTGACCCTTCCACTCAAAATCCCCCACCTTTGACTTCCCACATTTAGAGCTTCCTAATGCTGATTTGCCTCAATCATAACATCAAGCCCCCCAGCCTGATCTCTACATCTTGATGGCTGAGCAGATTGCTCAACTTAATTCTAATCAACAAGTGTTGACTAGGAATATCCAAAACCTAGCCAACCAAAGGCCAAACCCACCACCTCATCAGCAACCTATCGTTCCTCTAAAAGACTTTTATGATCCTTCCTATTATGAGGAACGATTAGGGGTGGTCATACCTAAAAGGGACTTTGAGATCAAGTCGGCGGTTCTGAATTTAATTAAGCATTTCCATGGCCTCCCTAGGGAAGACCCATTCAGCCACCTTGAAGAACTCACTCTTCTTGCACAAACAACTCAATCTCGAAATGTGCAAGAAGACCTTTGGCTGAAGCGGTTATTCCCATTGTCTCTTAAAGATAAGGCTGCTTATTAGTTCAGAACCATTGGCCGACCCATCACAACTTGGCCTTAGCTCAAGAACGCCTTCCTCAAGAAATTATTTCCCATAGGTCATACTAATTCCTTGCGAAGATCTATTACGACCTTTCAACAAAAATCTGGTGAGACTTTCCATGATTCTTGGGAAAGATTTGAAGATCTCCTAAGAAGTTTCCCGCACCATGAGATTCCTTTATGGCAACTCGTGTAGATCTTCTATCACAGATTAGAAGATCAAATCCGATATTTTGTCGACTCCTCGTGTGGTGACAACTTCTTGAATAAGGATGCTGAGAGTGCCTATGACCTTTTTGAAGAAATGAGTGAAAACTCATTTAATCAGGCTTCCATGAACACATTTTGAAGAACTCCAAACTCATAGTTTGGTGTTTATGAAATAGGCACTCAATCTATCCCTATCACCCACGATGATCTTCAAATGATCGTCGAAAAACTCGACCAGATGCAAATAAATCAGAAAAAAATTGAGGAAAGACTTGCCACACCAACCCAAGCTCCACATATTCCACATCTAACCCACCCAACATTCCTTGGATAAAAAAATTGCATAATCTAAACACTAGTTTTGTTGATTATCATCAATACCCCAAGGCTTTTTATGATTCACTGGGGAATTGCAATTATCAAAATCTTAACCCCACTGAAAACATTTCTACCCTCCAGGAGCAATATAGAAATTCTTCCAACTGGATGAATTACCCAAACCACTCTTGGAACAACTCGATTCCTCTCCAACCTTCAAATCAATTTAACGGGTATGGGTCAAATCTGTCCTTTCATCCTGGGCCATCCCAACAGGACATCAATGCCCAAATGATGAGAACCCTACAGGAAATGCAGACTAAGATTATGGAAGTAACCCGCACTATCACAAATCTGAATAGTCAGATTGGGGTTACTCCAACTCAAAGACCTACAGGGCATTTACCCTTCCAACCCATGCCCAACCCTAATCACTAAAGGAACCAGTATCTGGGCAGAAATCAAAACTACTCGAATCAACCTCCTACTAATCCACCACCTCAGCAGCCTCCCAAGTTTCCACAACAACATGCCCCCGACCTCCTCCAAATAATAATCTGACTGCACATGTAGTTATGTTGAGGAGTGGGAAAACCACTACTGATCTGGGGCCTTCCCAAAAACCTGGTGAAATCCCCCTCCCTATGCAAATTAACTCTCCACCCCCACATCAGGAAGGAAAAGAAATGCACAAATCTCAGGACACGACTCCTATCCCTTTTCCACAAGCTCTCCACCCCACTACCAACTGTAAAAGAAATCTGAGCCCACCACAGAGGAGCTCATGGATTTATTCAGGCAAGTTCAAATTAATATCCCTCTCATAGATGCAATCAAGTATATACCTACCTATGCCAAATTTTTGAAGGAGATCTGTACTTTGAAAAGGTAGGCCAAAAATCTAGGATAGGTACATGTTTCATAGATAGTAAGCTCTGTCATATAGAGCAAGCTGCCTCTTAAGATGAAAGATCCAGGGGCACCATTAATTTCAGTGATTATTGATGATACTACGTTTGATCGCGCCCTCCTTGATCTTGGTGCCTCAGTTAATATCATTCCCACAATTTTATTTGAAGAGTTTCAGATCGGTGAACTTAAACCTATTAAGGTTAACCTTCAATTAGCCGACCGATCTACAATCAAACCTTATGGGACTATCGAGGATGTTTTGGTCAAGGTCCATAATTGTGTTATTGAGGTACCCGAATCTTTAATGAATGCCCCAATAATCCTTGGACGGCCCTTTTTGGCCACTGCAAAGGCATATATCAATTGCCACACAAGCCAAATGGATATCACCTACGTAGGCCAAACTATCACTCTTGATATTTTTAAATCCTCCAGAGGATTCCATGATAATAATTTTTTCGAGGACATAGATATAGAAATTTCAAATTTGGTGGAGGAGGCTATGTTGGTAGATACCCTTTCTGACCATAAATTTTTCGAGGAATCGGACTCAGAATTAGTGGTTGGCGAAATCTTTGATTTGGAGACTTGTCTTTCACAATCTATTCTTGATGACCCCCCTGATCATTCCCCTAACCCACCCAGTATTCTCTCCCCCCACCCTTCCACACTTACTTCACCCACCCTTCACCATTCTTTCCCCGAACCCTTTCTAATGGACCTACCACCAGACCCACCTAAGTATGGCATTCTTCCTGAATTAAAACCTTGGCCAGACTCGGGCCACACTTGTTATTTTCCATCAAATTTTGATCCCTACTTTTCTTCCATTCAACTTTCTAGGAATCTGGAAGAAGACATTTTTTGCAGGCATCCAAGTGTCCAACTACTTACACGGTTGTCTGTCTTCTATGCATACCTTCACGCTCGGCTGAATGGCGTTAAAGATTGCACTGGATGGGAGGTAACCCATCATTTTTTCTACTTTCTTTTTCCTTTCTTTTTCCAAGTTTTGACCATCCTAAACCTGACTGCCTTTTCACTAAGGTTATCCCTTCTCCCTCCTAATGCATGAGGACATTACATATCATAAGCATGAGGGAGTGATTTTAAAATTTTAACGATTGATTTAGGATTTTGGAAACCTAAAAACATGCATTTATCTTTAGTCATTTTTGTTTTATTTGTCTGCTAGCATACCCAAAAAAATAAAAATGTTGAAAACTTTTTTAGGAAAATTTTGAAATCGAGACTAAGATTGAAAACTCACTTTTGGTACAATGGGATTTAATCTTTAACAAACTAGGAATAAGGATATGGATCTGATCATTAGAATTTCAGAGTTTATCTTTAGACTAGATCAGATATCCTTCTCAAAAATTCCACCTGAACTCATGATAGTTCAGGTGACTTGATCCTCTTTTGTAATATGAAAAGTATCAGGATTAGTTTTTGATTTAAAAACTTGCATCTCATTCAAAATTTCTTGTGTCAAATTTCACACACAAGCCAACACCTAAAAATAATTAAAAATTAGAAAAATGCCCTTGTTTGGCCTTAGTAAAAGTCTGAAGCAGATCATTGGTTTGAGTTCTCACCGTCAAGAAGGAGGAAAATGCCTCCTTTGAGGATGCAATGTCAACATGTTACCGCCTCGGCGCTGCTCTATATCTATATTACATATCTTTAGATGGAGCATTAAAGTGCATTTTTGTAGCTCAAGTGTCTTGGATGGTGCTCTACCTATAGTGTCAGAGTGAGAGCTTGAGTTTGCTTGGAGTGCCCCTTTACACTGCATTATGTTTTAGGGTTGTGAGCTCCTGGGTGGTGTCATGGACAGGGCTATCTCAAAGTACTGGCGATAGAGCCCCCTTAAGGATTGGTAACGGGAATGATGATCTCGACACATCTGTTGTAAGACTAAGCTAAAAATAAGCATGGATAAGAGAGAAAAAAAAAGTTTTAAACCAAAAACAAGCCCTTATAAATGTTGGCTTTTCACAAGCACAAAAACAAGGTTTTAAAGGTTATTGCAAGTTGCGAATCAGATTCAAGAGCCAAAAAATCATAAAAACAAAAATTTCAAGTCATCTGAATTAACAAGGGGTTAATTTATGAAATTTTTGGAGGATATATTGATCCCATTTTTGTCTAATTTTTAGATCCAAAAATAAATCCTGATGTTTATCCTTAACAAATCCCATACATCCTGTGTTTGGATCAACCTGTGTCCCATAATCTCTTTCTCCTCAAAAGTCGAAAAAAATTAGATTTCCCCAAAATTATGTTTTGTAAAAATTAAAGCTTTGCTAAGAGACTAGCAAAAGATAAGCATAGGGGTGTGATAAAGGTCGGTTTATCATCATTCGTATGCATTAAAACAAACCTAGCTCTTAAGATTTTGCTCCGCAAATGGGTTTTTTTGGGTTGCATTTAGGCATAAATTAAGTTAGGCATGAATTTTACTTTTTATTGTCCTTTTGATGTGTTTTTGTGAGTGTTAGGGATATACAGATTGGCAAATCCCTAAAACCCTAGCACTCAAGAAGGCAACTAGTGAAGGAGAAGCCCAAACTAGCTGGAACTCAACTTTATACAGCTTACCATAGCTGGAATCCAATTCACTTGAACCAGGGTAAGCTCATCCTAACTCCATTCAGCTCATCTCAGCTTAATGGCAGCTCAAGAGAGTCATCATAGCTCAACTTTACGTAAGTCAGCTCAGATCCAACTAAACTTAGCTGAGTCTAGCTCATCTCAGTTCCCATCAGTTCACTAGGAACTTTAGCAAGCTCAGCTGAGTTTACTGGAGTTCACCTCAGCTTAAGATCAGCTACATCGAGCTCCACTTAACTCCAGCCAGCTAAAGATGACTTCATCTTAGCTCAAGAAGCTCAAGTGTAGCTTCCGAGGACTCAGCTTAGCACAACTTAGTTGAGTTAAGCTACCTTGGCTACCTCAACTAGCTAGGTCCTCCCCAGGAGCATTAGACCGAACTCACCTCAGGTCCTTTCAGCAGAAGCCAGCTTGCTTTAGCTTGGCTTAGTAGCTAGCAAAGAACTAGCAAGCTAAGCCAACTAAAGTAGCTCCATGCCACCCTCTTCAACAGCTACCAACTCCAATTTAGCTCCAAACTTCTTCCGTCCAACTCCTCACCTCAAACCCTAGCTCCAATTGCCTCCTCTTCTACTATACTACTAGCTAAGCTAGCTAAGCTCCAGCTCCCTTGTCCATCCACCACCCTAATACCCTACCTAACTAGCTCAACAAAATAAACCCTATCTAAGCCCACCTAAGCTAGCTCCACCCTATTGCTTTTGGAGCCACCACCTAGCAACCTTTTCACCCCATCACCACCACCAAAAGGAACCAATTTTGGTGCCAAAAACTACCCTAACCACCCGTCCCTTTTGGCGCCAAACTACCCTCACATCATGGCCCTACATCTACCCCCTCCAAGCCACATCCACCATCCACATACCCCCCTTCTAGAACCCTACCATGGTGCCACCTAATCCCCCTTCTAGAAAGCCATTTTGGCGGCAACTTCAAGGGACACAACCACCCATAACTACCATCTATGTGACCCTTGGGTTGGTGCCAATCATCCTAGCCCTAGGATCTATTCACTACCCTAGAATCCTATCCTAGTCATCCATTCCAAAAGCCACCTGTACCCCCCATCCTACTCTATAAAATGACCCTTAACCACCACCATTTTTTCCATCCTCCATTTTAGATTAGTCTACCATATACCCACCATAATTCAAGGCCTAGGAAGAAGAAGAAAAGAAGAAGATTAAGGGGGAATCCTGCCCACCCCCTTGGTGCCTTCTTCCACTTCTCTCTTCATCCTTGTGCCATGCCAAGGAGGAGCATTCTTCAACTTGGAGGATGGCCAGTCATAGGAGGAGAAGGGTGATTCACGCCCACCCTTGGAGGAGCATCTAGGGTGGACGTACACCCTTGGAGAGCAAGTGCATGCCCACCACTAGGGCTTGCCTTGGAAAGCCACACCTTAGAGGAAGAAAGTCAAGAAAAGGAGACCTTTTTAACTATGGGAGCAGCTATAGTTGGAGAAAGAGCTTCATTTTCTTCACCGACATTTTCAGAGGATCATTGTTTTTATTTTTTGCATTTTTACTTCTAATAGTAGAAGCATTCCTCTACTAGGGTTTCTCTTGTAAAACAATTCCTCTTTTCTATAAAAAATTACCTTCTTAAATAGCTTTTGTGGTATCTTTATTGCAATTGTTTTTTCTTTAACTTTAGTGCACTTACACCCCTTTCATTCTAATTACCCTAGGCCTTCACGTGACTAGGGTGAGTTTAGAAAGAAAGTAGTTTCTGTCACTTATGTTTTAGCTATTAGGTGTAGTTCGCTTCCCACTTTCAAACTTGTGTTGCCATTATTTCAAAACATAAAAATCATATATTCAAAAACAACAAAAAGAAAGTTGATTTCCATTTTGAAGAAAGAGATTTGATTTCACAAAAAGTTGCCTCCTTGGACGACCCTAGATACTTCCCTATCTAGGTTTTATAAATTTAAGAGTTGATCGATTTTACGTGTTACAAAGACGTAGTTTACAAACAGCGTAAAATCCATACCAGAGATCCAGAGGAATTACACGGTTACTAAAAAGAAATTGCTAATAGTGTGTTTGATGCGAAATCGTCGATGTTAAGAAATATATACGTCGTAGTATAGTTGACAAAATCGCACAACAAACACTTAAATTTATAAACCCAAAATCTAGTTGGAGTCTGAGGTCGTTCATAGGGAGTAAATATGGAATTCACGCACTAATCTCAATTCAAAATTAATGAGCATAATTAATTAAGGATGATGTTGTATGCTTTCGTCGACCGTTAAGAAGTATATGTGTTATATAATCGACAAAATCACACAAACACTTAAATTTATAAACTCATAATTTGATTGGAGTTTGAGGTCGTTCGTAAGGAGCAAATGTGGAATTCACCCATTAATCTCAATTCAGAATAAATAAGCATAATAAATTGAGCACAATAAAAGATATGCAATGAATAAATTGCTTAGATTGATATTCAAATGTATCTCAGAAAGTATAGAGACAAAAAGAATAGAAGAAACCTAAAAAGTGGTGATTTAGATCACCGTTTAGATTCCTCTAATTAAGCATGTAACTAATGTATTCAATTTATTCAAATAATCCAACAGTATTCTCAATCAGATAACTTAGGTACTTAAATGCTCCAACAATATCAGAATCAAAGTTCAATCAGATGTCGCCCATGTGTATCAGATGACTTAACCTCATCATAGCACCATCCCACAGAAGGCACGCAAGGGTGCCAAACCATCCTTCAAGCACAAGGCAAGAGCCAACTTTCCTCAGAGGATAAGTGTAAAGCCTCTTACTTTAGCACGCACCCAAGACTAAGGGATGCACAGCAAAACCCTTCCCCTTCCTCTCACAAATTCTCTTCTCTTGCTCTTTCTCTAATAGCGGGTATATATTTGGGTAAGGTAGGTAATCGGATCGTGAACAGTGGCCAAACCTGACCCTTGTGTCTTGGGTGAGGGGTCGGGTTCACAAAATCAATTTAAAATGCTGCAGCTGCCCTTTCACTTCCAAGGTGGGACTATGTCCCACCCTCTTTTGCTCGCGTGGAGCAGTAGCCAAGCTTGAAGGAATTGAAGGTGTTGCTGCTATTGTTGTTGTAGATGCTCCCTTGGGTTGAGTCCTCAACACCTGGGGGTGGTAGCAAGGCTGAAGTAGGTCGGAGCAAGACAGACGGAGTCAAAGACGATGGCGGCGATGATGAGCAACAACGAACACCTAAAACGATGAACACGAGCTCAAAAGCCCCAATTAAAGAGCTTAGGAGGATCGCCGGAGGATGGTGGTGGCTGTGTCCTTGTGTTATGTGGGTGCGAGTGGTGGTGCGGAGTGGCCAAGTTTGGTGGAGGTTTTGGAGGTGTAATCCCCTCAATTTCTTGAGGGGTTTTGGTCGTGGATGTGTGGCAGACATTTTGGACGTGATAGCGGGTCGTTTGGAGGTCTACAGAGGGCGAAAGGCCTCGCCAGAGTTTAGCCGAAGCAGAAGAAGACGCAGGGAGAATGGGTTGTTGGTTGGTGGAAATAGGGAGAGAAAGAGATAGGGAGATTAAAGAAAAGAAGAGGGAGAGGTTAAGACCTAACTTACTGGATGAAAGGGCAAGGAAGGCACCGGCTGTGATTGTCCGATGTCGGGGAAGGAAAAGCCTCCGGTGAAGGAATGGTGAGGAAGACGAGGGCCTGGGAGCTCCTACTATGGATGGCAAGGAGCAGATGGAGAGGAAGGTAATCCCACTGCCTATGGTATGTGGCAGCGGGTGAGGAAGTCAGTGAAGAAGATGTTGCTGGAGCTGCAGTGGAGGTGGATGGAAAAGGAGAATTTGTGAAGAAGTGCGGCCAAGCCGAGCTAAAGAGCACATATTTGCAAAGGGGAAGTGACAGAGAGAAATTCGCTTAATTATGAATGATAGCCATAAAATGATATGTCATGGTATTCTATGTGGTGGAAATCTCTCAATCAAAAATAATAATTAATGTAATAAACCATGTTGATTTCGAGTGTCGTATCCGTAGGGAGGTTTAAGCCACTATACTCGCAAATGCTTCCATGCTAGATCTTGTTTCAAGAAGTCTAATTAGCAAAGTTATTTTTTTTTCATTTAATAGAAAGTACTTTTCTTATAGAAGAGATAGTTAATGGATATGTCATGCAATTGTAGCAAATATTACCTTATGCACCTAAAGATTAGTCCTTTAAAAATTTAAATGTAAACAATACCAAGCATCATAGAGAGCACTTGACAACAAGGAGAAGAGATGCATGGGAAAACAAAAGAAAGAGGAGGGAATGAGAGCAAGTTCCCCTTAATATTTCCTTTAAAATATCAAAGCAACTCTTCCACAATTGTAGTGAATGAAAATTTTAATACCCATTACACTGTTGCAAAATAGGGGAGATGGAAGGAGGGTTCACACGAGTTGAGGAGAGGCCCATCAGCTACGAGCTTTGACGGAGGAGATCAGCAGGTAGATGGGATCTCACGGGCGGTGACGACATGGAGGATGGGCACCGGATGTGGCAGTTGGAGTGGTGGGGTTCTCAGCGATGTTGGATACTCGACGCGAAGGTGAATCCGCAGGGGGCGTTTGCTAGGGCGTTGGTGCAAATGAGGGGGAGCAGGGTGTTGTGCTGGAGGAGGAACGATGGCTAGAGGTGCTGTGGGATGAGAGATGGTGGTGGTGGGATGTTGGGTTTCTTCGGAGGTTGCAGGTGGTGGTGAAGAAGAAGAAGAATCTTAGGCATGGATGAGGGCATGGGATGTGGGTTTTGGGCACAAGGGGGCTGTGGTGGTCTTTGGCTGATGGGTTCCTTGGCTGGGGGAGGAAGCGGTGGAAGATGGAGGAAGAGGAGAAGATGGTTGAGTGGGGAGTGGTGGGTGGTGGTGGTGTTCTCTATTTGTGTGTGGGTTTGGGAGAGAAGAGGGAAGTGATGGGTTGTGGTGATGGCGTTGGTGATGAGGAAGGATGCTGGGAGAACGATTGGTGGTGGTGGTGGTTCTCTCTATCACTTAGTACCACCACGTCAAGGTGAGAGGAGGAGAGGTGAGGCAATTGTCGATCCACGGTGCAACATCCACAGTGTCTGCTTTCTCCACTATGCTGGTGGGGAAGATGGATGAAGCCCCCGAAGGGGAAGAGATGAAGAGCTCCCTGCAAGGGAGAGGAGATAAATCTACCATCGCCTGTTTCTCAATTGCAATTTTCCTCTCTCATTCTGTTGTCTCCCAAGATCTCCACCCTTCTCCAACAGCAGCAGTGACGTAGTGGGATTGGATCGTGGTGCCAACAAACTTGGAGGGAATTGTTGTGAGGAGGAAGGCGGTGCTGTATTTAGGCTGGGAAAATTTATTCCTTGCCTGCATTATCATAAAATTAAGTTATTAACTTATCTTTAACACATAAAACTATGTGCAGGTTAAGCTAAATTGTCATTTAAATAATGAATAATTAAATATTATGAACATGTAATTAACAATTACTTAGGCTAATTAGCACTCCACTAAAGTGGACTGATCAGGAAGCTTTTATAGAGCTTAGGGAAAGTTCTTAACAGGAAAGAAGCTTGATTGAGCTTCATTAGGAATAAAGAAGAACCCAAGAAATCCATGCTTTCGCATGGCCTTTCTGGCGTAAATCAGAGCCCAAGATCCATCTCAATCTCTCCCTTATAGTGTGAACACCAATCTCACCAATTTTGGTGAGATTTGGTGGCGATTTGAATGGGATTTGAGGTGGTCAAAGTCATCTTGGAGGTCGATTGACCTCCATGGAAGCAAAGGTAGATTTACAAGGAAGATGACAAAGTTAGAGACCCATTTGTAAGGATTTTTGAAAGTTAGGGGCTTGTCTAAAAGAAATAAAGTTTAAATGGACTAAAATGCAAATTAGGTCAAGATGGACTTTGATTGGGCCCAAATTTTGGTACAAACCTAATTTCAACCCAAGAAATCTAGTGGTGGAGTTGGATTTTAGTTTTGACCAAGTTTGCTAGGGTAATTTGCGTAGAAACCCAAATTAGGGTAGAAATCAGTTTGTGACTTTGTTCAAGGTCAAAATAGGTTCAAATAGTCAAACCAAGAATGCCAAACCTTAAGGAATATTTTTTTATAAATTTTAGGAGGTTTAGATGAATTTTATCCTGGCCATCAGTAATTTGAGTGGGTCTGAAATTAAGGCTTTGTATTGGTTATAGAAATGCGTGAAACCTCGCTTTTGTCTGTGTGGGCCCTCTTATTAGACTTTAATGCTCATTAGACCTTAGATTAACCCCTGGAAAATCCCGTGGTTACTCTGCTTTCATGATATGATGTTAAAATTACATAATTAACCCTGATTTAATGTTCTCTCAGAATGTATATGGGTGGAATTATGACTCTCAGGCAATTATGTAGGAGAATTTGTTACTTAATTATGACTAATTAAAGCTAGTTATGACTCATGATGGTCTTACAATTACATAATAAAATATGTTCAATGAATAAACTACTCAGAAATAATATTCACCAATAAATCAATGTATCTCAAGGAGAATAGGGATAAAAAGAATGGAATAAACCTATAAAAATGATTATTTAAATCACCAATTATATCCACCAATCAAGCACATATCCCAAATGTATCAGTCATTCAATATTGTTATAATGCTAGAACCACTTATGCCAAATATCCACCTCAGACGAGCCCCAAATGTCTCAATAGTATCAAATGAATAATGCCACAGTACCACCTCAGACGTTGGTGTAAGGCTTCAAATGCCTTAACTATCACAACACCATAATAAGGCGCACAAGGGTGCCAAGCCTCAAGACTTCAAGGAATAAGTCTTTTTCTCATTCATAGTACAAGGCTCACACAAGCGCCTTAGAGACTAAGTGTTAGCCTCTCTCCAGTACGCACCCAGAGGTCATGAAAACCATAGCAAAACCCTCCCACCTCCTCCTTAGAATTTCCTCCTCTTCTCCTCTCTCATAAGAGGGCATAATCGGGTCAAAATGCGGGCAATCGAGTCATGAGGATAGGTCTAGGCTCACCGAGGATGTGGGTGAGCGAGGGTGCATGGGCATGTGCATGTGAGGGATCCGACCCCTCATGTATTGGGTGAGGAGTCGATGTAATGAAATCAAGATATATGTGGTTGGAGGCTTGTCTACTCATGAGGTGGGACTATCCCACCTCCTCTTTTCCGCTTGTAGCAACTGGAGCTCCTCACACTGATTGCTTTGCCGCTGCTGCTTCACTTCTTAATTGCTACAGCCATAGAGTTGTCTAAATGATTCCACATTGACTACAAGTGACCTGAACTGGAATGGTGGGTGGAGGAGGTGCGGCGAAGACCTAAAAGCATCTATATGGGCTAAAATCCCCAATCAAAAAGCTCAAAAGCATCGCCAGTGGTCGTGGAGTGTGATGGTGGTGATATTGTGGTGTATGCATACGTGTGGAGGGCTATCAATGATAGAGAAGGTGAACAGAGGAAGGCTCGTTCGGTGGAGGTGTCGAGGGCATGAATCCCTCAATTTCTTGAGGGGCTTTGGTGAGCGTGGAGTGGCAGAGGTTTTGGGAGTGTTGGTGGAGTAGTTGGTGGTCAGTGAGGGCATGCAACCTCACCGGAGCGCGGTTGGAGCACAAGAAGATGGAAAGGAAGTGAGGTGGCTATTGGTCGAAATAGGATAAGCGGTGCAAACTAAGCTACGGAGAGAGAGGGAGAGAAGAGACCTAATTTAACGATTGAAAGGGGAGAGATGGTGTCAACTTTGATTAGTCGGCACTAGAGAAGAGAAGTCCTTCGACGAGGGAGATTGGCGAGGATGAAGGGTTTGGAGAGCTCTCGTTGGTATCGCGAGTGGAGGAAAGAGCGGAGGAGATTCCTGCTGCTTATGGTATGTGGCAACGGGCGAGGAAGTCGTAGAAGGAGGTGTCCCTGGAGCTGCCGCGAAGGGGCTCGGAGAGAGGAATCTGAAGACTTTAAGGCCTAAAACTGAGCTAGTTTTGGACGACCTAAGGATCTAGAGCTTATATAGAGCTCAAATCCGAGATCTAGACAAGGAAAGAAGCTCTAATTGGAATGAGATTTGGAATCACAAATCCCACGAATTTCATGGTTTCGCATGATCTTTCTGTATCAACTCAAGGTCTGAGATTGTGTTCACATGATTTCTCCAAAGTATGAACTTCAATCCCACCAATTTTGGTGGGATTTGGAGCCGATTTGATGAGGATTCAAGATTGTCAAAGTCAGCCTAAAGGTCGGTTTGACCTTCAATGGCGGTAGGGATTATTCTACGAATAAGACAAGTTAGGGGCTTTTCAGCAAAGATTTTGAAAGTTAGGGGCATGATTGAGAGAAATAGAATTTAAATGGACTAAAATACAAACTAGGTCAAGATAGACTCTGATTGGGCCCAAATTTTGGCACAAACCTAATTTTAACCCAAGGAATCTAATGGTGAAGTCAGATTTTAGTTTTGATCACATTTGACTATACAATTTGCATAGAGACCCAAATTAGGGTAGAAATCCATCTGCGATTCTGATCGCACGCGTTTCGTGAGTTTGTAATCGGGGTTATAAGTAACCCGTCGTCGTAGTTGCAAAACACATGGTCAAATAAAATTCATACTGAAACTCCAAGGGAGTCCCGGGTCAAACACAAGGAGGAGACATTTACGTTAATTGAAAACTACGCTTCGATTTTATTTGTTTTTGGTCGTTTTTATCTTTTCTAATTTTTTTTTGTATTTTTAGGAAGCAAG
This sequence comes from Thalassia testudinum, assembly GCA_037157565.1. Taxonomy (NCBI): domain Eukaryota; kingdom Viridiplantae; phylum Streptophyta; class Magnoliopsida; order Alismatales; family Hydrocharitaceae; genus Thalassia; species Thalassia testudinum. The sequence continues at coordinate 8,773,131 of JAZHRO010000014.1, forward strand.
AGATCAAATCGACAAATGGTTATCTAGCTAATATACTTACAAATATAAAAGAGAGAGAGAGAAAGAGAGAGAGAGAAACAATCATCCATTCATGAAGAAATGTTTATTACACTATGAAAGCGGAAAATCTACACTACGAAAGCGTAAAAAGATAGAATGAGGTGAGAGAAATCCCCCTCGATGGTTGCTCAGAGGATGACTCGATCTGACGTCACCTAGAGGAAGGAGGATGGGGCAAGATGGCATCGTGGCGAGGATCTTTTTCCCGAAGGGCAGTGAGAGGATGGCCATGGGATGCTCCATGAATGGGGATGAGGGGAGGGAAAACTATTTGATTTTCTAGTCTAGAGGAGCATCTCAGGCTTGGGACAAGCTCTCTCTAGAGCCTTGGAAGTGGTGAGAGGAAGAAAGGAAGAGATGGATTGGAATGGTGGTGGGCAGGTCCTTTTATAGTGGAGGAAGAACAAATTTGTATCTGGGTCATTACTGACGGCCCTAAACGTCGCTACAGCTATCGCTGAAGATCCATGCCATTCAATACTCCCGCTGGTTCGCGCATCACGTGTCGTGTTGCATGTGCGCACGCGCTACGCGCCCATGCTAGCTATGCTTGCGCCTGCTGCCGCACTTGCTGCCACTGCCGCTATTATGCGCACATACATGTTGCTCACTACGCTGCTACGTGCCCACGCTGCTGTGCATGCGTGGTGGTGCATGTGTGTGCGTGGGCGACCTGGGTTGCGCCACGTGGCGCAACCTGGGCCATCCACTTCATTCCTTTGCAGAGGACGCCACCGTGCTTGGATCGAATTGATTTCCGTGTTGCCGGATTGTGATCGTTACTCCAGATCCATCCATATAGTCAAATTTTTCATCCAAAACCCGTAAGGATGTCGCATTGGTCCCTGGCCGTTGATCTTCCTCAGGCTTCATGTGATGCTACAGGACTCCATTCTGGACAATTTCAGAGGCATTAGACTCTGATTGTCATCCTGATCAGATTCGTACGATTTGATCATCCATTCGAGGCCCTAAAATAAATCTCCTTCCTTCTTGTCCATAAAAGGGACCTAATTAACCTAAAATATATACAACTATTCTAAATGCAGAATGATGCATGCTAGGCAATATTTATAACATTAAATGCAAATCTAAGCCTAGGAGCATGCATGAATAGGCATTTTAACCTAAATGGATGTGTCTATATCATACCCCCATGCCTATCTTTTGCCAGTCCATAGCAAAATTAAACTACATGCTATGTATAAAAATAGAATTAAGACTTGATCGCTTAGGCCTAAGTTGTTTATTAACAATAGAAAATTTTAACTAAGGTCCTAAACCACGGAGACTCAACAGTACCTGGGTGTCTGCCAGAATGCAGATCACCCAGGTCCTCGCCTTATTTGAAAAGGGAAGATACTTTTTTTTTCTTCTTCTTTTTCAATTTCTTTTGTACTTTTGGAGTTTGAGAGTTCCGAGATAACTTTTTACGGCTACCCGACCCGCCCAAGATTCGAAAAGGATGCTAAGTACTAAGCATCTTTGTGAAAAAGTGATAGACTCACAAAATGGCCGTTAAGATGGACTTCGGGTTTCTACGACCCTAGGTGACCTTGCCTAAAGGTTTATCTTTATGATCAGTAGCTTTCTCTCTACTTTTATTTATGGGGTCAACACAAGAGCGAACCCAGTATATATCTCGCCAGTTTATTCTACTTCCCCGCTTCTTCCCTACGTGTTTTGGGAATTATTGTGCATTTTTATGAGCTGGGCTCTGGACAATCGGCCAATGGGCTATTACCCATGACCATTTGCCAGCCATACTCGTACGGTGAAGTGTAGATTTATTATTTTCTTTTTTTCTCTCCTTTTTCTATTTTTTTTCTTTTCTTTTTGGGTGCTTCTTTTTTTTCCTAAGTAGGTGGCTTCCTTGATCGAAGATTTACCTAAAGGCAGTACAATGAAAATTGTCATGTGGCTAGGCTCTGGACAACCGGCCGATGAGTTGTTACCACTGACAACTTGCCAGCCATACCACCCAAGTCGATCCATTAGCTACCCAATTTCCATAAAAATCGTCAGAAAGTGAGTCAGTGCAAATAGTGTGTAGATGCTTGTTTGTCGCGTTTAATCGGGTTTTAAGAATATCGTGTTGTTATATAGCTGAAAAAGCGTTCAAAACAAATACAATTTTATTACTCGAATTTTGAAGTCTAAGGTTGAACATAGGGAGCAAATTGGTGTTTTAGAAATCAAGATCACAATTCAGAATATGAAATAATATCAATGTTACAGTGTATAAAGATAGGAGTAAATGTAGGGAACAAAATACTAAAGAAACTAATGTATATGAATGAAACTCAAAATTGGACGTCTGATTTGTAAATCAGACGTCTTAAAATGATCATGCTACAGTGCTTCTTCTACCAGCTGCCTTTTTCTTCAATCTTCTTCTTTCTTTCTCTTCTTCGTTATCTTCCTTCTCTATTCTCTGGCTTCTCCCTCCTATTGGTGCTAAAGCACCGCAATCATTTATTTTGATGATAACAAAACACGTGTCATTTAACATTTGTACTTGAAGTCTTAGATTTCAGGTTAATTGTAAATGGAGACGTGGTTAGATAGAGTTTGAGCTCGCATCCAAGATGGATTAGAGAGCTTGATGGAGAACAGAGGAGCTTCGCGTGGAGCGATAACTTGAAGATGGAAGAATAGGATAGAATTTTGTTTCTCTTTCTATGTACTTTTGTCTTTATTTCCTTGCTCTTTTTGTTTCTTAGAATATCATGTTAAAGAGCCTCAAAGAACCCTAACAGTAGTCCTAGGAACACTTGCACAACCCTAGGATACTTAGGTTTTATGTAAAGACCTTAGAAAATCAAACTAGGGTTCAAACAGCCTTTTCAGACATCTAATCTAAAAATCAGATGTTCATAAATACTTTTAAGATGTCTAACTATTGACTCAGACGTCCGATTATTTTAGGCTGGACTTAGTTAGTTCTGTCTGATGAAATCAGACGTCCAAACCTTAGTCCAGATGTCTAATTAGTGGACCGTTGGCTGCCTTAGAAAACACTGAAGGAAATGACCGTTAGCATCGTATCAGACATCCGTAGAGGACCCCAGACGTCTGATACATGACTGTTTTGCCTTAACTAACCCAAAAATCTCTTCTCAGAGATTTTATAGCTGTTACACTCCCTTTGCAATCCATTTCTGTAGAAAAGTAGGTTTCCAGACGTCCTGTATGTCATCTGATGACAATTCACTAGAACCCTATTTAGATCTGATTCAAGTCAGGAAGGAAACCTGCCTAAAATCAGACGTCTGACTTTGTTCCCAGATGTCTTAAACTGGTTTTCCAGACATCCGATGCCAGGATCAAACGTCTGATAACCCTATCAGTGTAATGATTATCCTGATTTCGACCTGATTTTCTTGGACCTTGCACCCAACGGCTATGGAAGCCTTCCAAGGCCTTCTAAAGCCTTCCTAGGGCCTCTATAAATAGAGGAGAACCTTTGCCACTCCAATACACACCAAGACACACTAAGTGCACCACTTTCCACATCTTTTGTGTCTAAGAGAAGTAGTTGAAGCTCTAGCTCTCCAAGCTTAAGTTCTACATCTAGAGAGCATCGATCATTTGCGTACCCACTCTCCCACCATAGTTCACTAGAGCACCATTGCGCTATTGCATAGTTCACGCATCCGCACCGATGACGCACTTCTAGCAAAGGGAAGCATCCTAACTCCTATAGAAGCTTAGTTTACGAATTACTTTGTTGGCTCTATAGGATTATTGTTGTATTTTACTTTGTTATTTGGTTGGGTATTCGCGTTGCGAATTCCCGTCTCCATTAAGGGACAAAATCCTTCTCTTGAAGAGAAGGGGTTGAGGAATGCTACCCTCACACTTGTAGCGTGGTTGTAATTGAGGTTGAATCACCCTCGTTTAAGTGATTCATTTAGTGGATTTGATCAACTTGGTTGATCAGAAAATCCTAACTCGAGAGGGTTAGGTGGTGGTTTTCACCCGGGTTGGGTTTCCACCTAAAAATCATTGTGTACATTGTGTGATTGTTATTTTGTGAGATTGTTCCATTTATAATTCTGCATTATTTTTACGTCACACAGATCTCACCCCCTCCAAGTAGGGAATCACACCTCCTTTATTTTTCTTTCTGATTTTGGCCTTCTCTCTTCTTCAACTTGCTTGCCTTAGCCTTTCCTTAAGCTTTCTCTGCCTGCTTCTCCTTCTTTGGCTTTCTTCTTTCTCTCTCTCTGTCGGTTGCCTTCTTCTTTGGCTTTACCTTGCTGCCTTTTCTTCCTTCAGCTTCTTCTTCCTTCTCTTTTCCTTCTCTTCCTTAGCCTCTCTATGCCCTTCTCTTTCCTTCAGCTCCTTCCTCTTCTTCATCTTTGCTCCTCTTCTTAGCCTGCAGAGCAAAACCTACCCCCTACCCACGCGAATTCTCTTCTCTCTTTTCCCTCAGGTTCTGCTCTCCCAGAGCCACGCTTTTCTCGGGTAATCTGGTCAAATACGCATCTGGGGCCAGGCCTACCAGCGTGTGGTGGTGGGCAAGGTGTGCTAGTCAGGTCAAGTCTACCAGGTCCGCAGGACATGGTTGCAGATGAGGTCGTCGAGTCAGGTAAGAGGGACCTCACCCCGTGAGTTGGAAGCGATAAGCCTCTGATAGAAATTCACTTTATACATGCTCGCCTGCTCGTCCAGTTTCGAGGTGGGACTATCTTCCCACCTCCTTCAAGCACGCTTGCGGCAGAGGAGCTCTCTTTGATTGCAGCAACTGCCATTGCTTGTGACACCAATTGTCAGCCTGGAGTTGTGCGTGAATGTATTCCGCGCAACCTAGGACATGGACCTGGGGTTGGCACGGCCTAGAGCTCCTGCAAGCAAGCTTCGAGCTTTGCTTCAATGGTGGATGATAGCCTGCACCTGAAATCACCATAACGGCCTTGCAGCCATGTCAGAATGTTCAGGGGGCTTCACCGAGGTACGATGAGTGTGCTGCAGCGGTTGGAGTGGCATGGGAATGCTTGTATAAGCGTCCCTAGGGCTTATTGTGGCTGTGGGTGTGGGTGTGTTCGGGGGTGTGTTTGGGTGATATGAGTGAGGGATTAAGATCAGTGAGTCGAGGCGATGCTTGTGGACTTGTCAGCATGGAGGGAGATGGTCTATGGTGGTGGAGCAATCTTACCAGAGGTGAAGGGGATGATGGTGGTGGAGTGTGCCAGTAGTCGAATGAGGGAAATAAAGAGGGGGAAGGATTGCAGAGGGTGAGAGGAACTTATCTAGGCGGTGAAGAGACAAAAGGGAGATGGAGATGGCGTCTGCCTCATATTGCCGACGTTGGAGACGAAGGTGCTCAAAGAGGACGATTGGCGAGGACGAAGGAGAGGTAGGGGCGTCGACAGGTGATGCACAACGCTGACGAACATGAGGAAGAACAACCTGCCACTGGTATTGTGGCTAGGTGGCAGAGAAGATCAGGGAGGGTCACCGGAGCTTGATGAGCAAGTCAGCCGAAGGAGTAGAGACGAATTTGAGGGGAATTTTGGCCAATTTCGAGCTTAGGAGAGTTAGGGCAAACTGGGGCTCCTTAAATAGAGCCCTGGAGGTTGATTTTGTGCTTGGAAGCCAAGCTTCCTAGCAAGGTAGGGTCACCGGCGATGGCAACTTGAAAGAGACGCCAATCTCTCATGCGTTCCCATGAGAGATTGGGTACCAAGTAGGGCCTCAAATTAGGTTCACATTGGAGGGATTTTCTCAAAGAATCTCCCTTCCAATTTTGAAGGGGATTCTCTGAGAAATCAGGGAGAAATCGCCTTCTAAAGTTCACGGAGTAGGATTCCTCCGCTATAATGGTGGAGGGACCTAATTGCAAAGAATGATGAAGAAGCTAGGGAGTGAAATTTAAGGGTTTTTGAAAGATAGGGTAGAAGTGTAATCAGGCTGGACCTATTTGCAAAGTGGGTCAAGATGAGTTTCCCTTAGATCCAAATTTTAGTACAAACCTAATTTGAGCCTAAGGAATCCAATGGTGAAGTTGGATTTTGGGTTTGACCACGTTTGACTTGGCAATTGATGCAAAAACCTAATTTAGGGCAAATATATGTCTGAGACCCCATTCTAGGTCAAATAAGTTCCAATGGGCAACTTGAGAGTTCTAAACCATAGAGAATATTTTTCTATGATTTTTAGAGGGTTTAGGTGGATTTTATCCTAACCAGAACCTTGTTTAATCAAGTGGGTCAGTTTTAGGGTTACAAGAAGTCATTTAATTCCCAGAACTCACGCGAACCCTTTTCTGTCTGATTCAACCCACTTATTACTTGTTAAGACCATTTGACCTGTGTTTAGCCCTTGAGAAAACCCGTTGTTGTACTGCAATGGTAAAATTACAGTTTTACCCCTTGTTTCTTACTTTTCTCTCAGAAAGGTTATTCAGTGAATTATGACCCCCATTTGGTTATGTAGGAGCTTTTATTCTCTTCTTTGGGTCAAAATGAGCTAGTTAGGGCTCATGATGGTGTTCCCATCATACCCCCATGCCGAGCTTTTACTAGTCCCTTAGCAAAATTTTAAGATTTTAACTTTGATTCTAGACCATAAGTTCCTTGATGTTCAAAAACTATGATGAGTGCTTTCTTCTGTAGATTAGGTTAGAATGCCAATAGTAGGCCTAGAGGTGCTCCAGTACCAACCAAGATCCAGAGCTAACCAGCTCTAGCCTCAGTCTGCCGCGAAGGTTTTTAAGGCCCACAAGAACTATCCTAAGGTTCGTTGAACTCCGCGGTTAAAGCACCCATGCTTGTAACATATTTTAGCCTTCGTTCAGTTTGCAGTGCGTTTTTGTAAGAGAGAGACAGAAGAATTTTCTTTGTTTGGAGAGTTTTCTCTCTCTTTTCTTTATATTTCTAGCTTCGGATTGGCTTCGCAACACAGTCTGTATCGGATTCCTAGTCCCCATCATCAATCCTCAAAGGATCCTTGGCAATCGATGCTTCGTGATAGCACTGCCCATGGCAACCCTAGAACTTTGGCTTTCGAGATTTTGAGGTAATCCTGCCCATGGCCTTCTGTAGCTAAATCCAGACCCTGGCAAACGACATTTTGTTATAATTTCGCCCATGGCATCTTGAAAGAGCAATCTTCATTTTCGTTGAAAACTTTAACATAAAATGATGTGTCGTTGTATTTAATCGCGTGGTAGAAAATCACTTTTCAAAACATTTTAATTTTCAGAATCTAACCACGAATAGTTAGGTCGTCTCCATAGGGAGGAATTAGCCTATTTAAACTAGTGAATAGTATCTCGTTTATTCAGGAAACTCAATGGGTGTGCATGCTAATTCTTGCGATTCTTTTTCTCACATAACTGCTTATTTTAACCAATTAATCAAGAATGTAGGTGTTTAGATGCAAAATCACTACCATATAATATTTTGTTAACAAGTGACCTTGGCACAGGAAAACACCGTAAATATTAATCCCTAATAGAATGTAGCCTGTTTACTACAATCAGTATGACATGCTCGATCTCATTCAGTAGAAACATTTCACCACAAATAATTTCAACTGAATAAAAGGGTATCTATGCAAATTCACATCAATAAATTTATTCAGTAAATAAGTGAATAGTCTACTAGAAATGGAAAAAGTGGTAATTTTTATTTGGAGGAGAAACAGAGGATTTCTCCTCTCTCCTCCTCGCGTGAAGGAGCGGGCGTAGCTGGCTGTAAGAGTCATCGGAGGAGCTGGGTCGGAGGAGAGGAACTAGCCGGTGGTGGTGTGGCGGCGAGTGGTCATTGGAGGTGGCCAGCAGACGAGGAAGATGACGTCGGTGATGGGTCCTAAGGAGGCCATGTGCGGGTGTCGGCTGGTGGCGTGAAGCTGAGGGGAGCAGCGGGGGAGCGAGGGCATCTCAACAGTGGTATCAGCAACGAGAACGGAGACTGGAGGGGGTCGCACGGCGTGGGGTAGGCCGATGGCTAATGGGTTCTTTAGGTGGAGTTGCAGGCAGCCTGTCAGGAGGAAGAAGACGAAGATGGCTGCTGGCGGCCTGTGCATGCATGCGCACGTAAGGAGCCGAGGCATGTGGGCTAGAGCGCGGGCGAGCAACGTAGTGTAGGTGGCTTGCTGCATAGGGTGGCTGCGCGTGCACAGCTGTGGCTGCCTTGGGTTCGTCCTACCGGTGGAGAAGAAGATGCACAAGCAGGCTAGACGATGGTGCGCGGGGTTGGTTGTGCGTACCTTAGGCTATGCATGCACGCGGCTGGAATGCGGTTGGAGAGTGGGGTCTACTGTGTGCACATGCAGGTTGGAGATGGTGTAGCGTGCGGTGATTGCGGTGAGAGGCTGCAGTGCGCAGAGACCACGGTGCTCGCTGAAGTCCATGATGCACTCTTCCTTCACGGTGGTGGAGATGGAGGATAGTTCCCCGCCTAGGGGAAGGCGGATGATCGAGATTTTCTCCTTGGTGGACGCACTTCTTTTTAAACAAAAATCTCCTCCTTTTCCTTCGGCCGCAAGTATCTTCAACTACTCGCGACGATCGCAAGTGGTTGGAACAATAGATAAGCACGGCGATTTCTTCTTCTGACGTCTAACTAGAGAATCAGACATCTTAAAAAAAAATGTAATGCCGTGAATATGTGATAGCAGTTCCAGACATCCAATCCAAGTCCAAGACGTCTTATAGAAGTGAAAATGAGTACCTGATTCTTGTACCTAGCCTGCATTCATCAAAGAAATTATATTATCATAACATATGTTATTAAATGTAAAATTGAAGCATAAAATTAAATGTAGGCCAAGGTAAATTGCCATATAACTCCTAATTAATTAACAACTAAGAACAAATAATTAAATAGTACTTAGGCTAAATAATAGTCCACAAAAGTGGACTTATCAAATGCCCCCATGCCTAAGTTTTGCTAGTCCCGAGCAAAAATGAAAAATAATAGAAGTAATCAAAAGATTTCTTCTTCCCTTACTCCAAAAATTTAGAAATCCAGAAAAATGTGAAGTGATAGTAACCTAGGAATGGATCCAAGTGAAAATAACCAACTTACAATTACAGTTTGCACTTAACCCTTGATAAAATTCTATCGGGATAGGCAACTACTTTCCTCGGGGAAAAAGCAGAAAAATAATCTGTAAATTGACCCCAGCTTTTTAGCTTAGGTAGGAGATGCTGAGTTGAATGGATTTATATTTGGTGGCACACACTTATCTAGTGCTACATGTAGTCTAGTACTATAGACTCTAGATATCCGAACTATCAAATGAATCAACCGAGAGAGAGGCTAAACAACTATGCTCTCTTGATGTTCCTTGGCACTCACTTTTTTCCTACTTTTCTTTCTGAGATCACAAATCTCTCTAGATTTAGTAAGTGTACTCACTGTTTGGTGGCCTCACATGGCATTCACACTTCAACTAAAGTCCTAATAACTCTACAAGTTAGAGTCCTCAACCAGTATTCTAGCGATCAGAAATACTGAAAGGTAGGTATGAGTCATATTTGGTGGAATGCGATAAGTGTTTTTGTTAGCTCAGAAGCAATATTACAACAATAAAATTATAACCCTGGACTCTTTTCTTTTCTCTCTCTCTTTTCTCTTTTTTTTAATTGTTTCTTCTTTTTTTTTCCTTCTTTTTCTTTTTCTTTCTTTATTAATCAATACAGCACGATACAGACTTTTATTTATGAGGCATTATTAGAGATGATGATGGTCACGAGGATATTTTGTGGCTTATTTGGTGGAAGTGCCTATTCTCGACACCAGGAAGGAATGGATAGGACAGGCATATTTCTAACCTTTGACACTATTACCCTCCTTCAGCCAAGGACTCTATGAAGAATGGTCATAACCATCCACCATAGTCATAGCTTTATTAAGACTCCACCTCTGTGTACCTGCTTTATTTGGTGACTCTCAGGAATTCACACAAAGTACGCAATAGGAATAGAGAGCAAAAACTATGCCTAACTCTGAAGTATCATCATCTAATTGTCCAAAACTTAAGAGTCCTTGCACTAGACTTAGCACACCAGTAATCTCTCTACTTTCATCTCACAAATATGGGGTGGATCTACTAGAAGATAATATGCCTGACTCCCTATCACCTGTCCAAGGGTTCAGTAGACTACAAATGCTTATTGGTTTTCTACAAGGATCCATTACCCAGTCTACGTGCATGTGAAGTAAATGTACTGGATTCTAAACTTAAGAAATAATTCGAGAAGAAAAACCTCCAATGACAAAGATATTTTTCTAGGGACTAACCCATTCAACTCAAAAAAAGAGATTTTTTTTTTATGCTAACCTAAATGCATGAATACTTCCTAAAATGCAAAATGCACCCCCCATGCCTAAATCCTACAATGTCCCCATTGTAAAATTAAAACAGGGGGAGAAAGGAAAGAAATCACCTGACGACGGTGTTATTCAGACCGCGGGGTTGCCTCCCAACAAGCGCTGCATTTTCTGTCAGCATCCAGACTTAGAAGGAACCTGTAAGTCTGGTTCCAGACAGAGAAAGTTAGGCCCTAAAAATATGCGTAACAGCGTGGGCCTAGAAAATAGGTAGCCACGGATGTTGGTGAGTTGATGGTGCAACGTAATCCCAAATTCTTGCTAGAAAGTATGAAAGTAGAAAACCTCATTGGCTACCTGGGGAGGTCTAGGAATAAGAAAGGAAATATGAAAAGGGACCTCCTAAAACGGAATAAGTGGAGGATAACAAGGATCCTCCAAAATAGGATGGGTTTTAAAAGATATAAACATTAATATTTGAAACCCTTGAATGGCAAGACTAAAAGTACAAGCATCAATCCACACTCGCCATTCTACCCGAGGATGTACTGGTCTAATATGTTCTCCAGAAAGAATGTACATGAGTAGAGATTTGAGCCAAGGATCAGTTAGGGAGTATAAGGGTTGTTGGTAGTGTTGGAAGGTAATGGTTAAGTCTAATGAGGGCTTAGTCGGTTTCAGGTCCAATTCCAACAATGATTCAGATTGTGTATACTCCCTAACAGTTGTAGACAACTTCACGTTACCCTGCCTAGCATTAATGATCGGAGTCATATTTGAATCAAGGGTAGACTCCAAATTACAACTCTTTGATGGAAGGGTCAAAATATCATAATCATTATCATTAAGCTCATCCCCGGATTCGTTTGGTTCACTTAAATTTTTGTCGAGGTGTTTATTTGATTCATTAGTGAAGACAGGAGTTGGATCACTATCCTTAATTATTCCTAAAGGAGGATCAGTCAAAATATTTTGGAGCAAGCCTATATCATTGAATTCGTTATTCTTCTCGGGGTATAAATCCTCAATTGATGTGTTTTGACCCTGAGAGTCTCCCATAGACTTCTCATTATTTTGTTTGTCCTCCTCTAATATCAACTCCTGTTTTGATGGAGCATGACTCTCAAAAGAAGGGAGGAATCTGGATTTCACCATATTGTTTATATCCTTTGGAGGTAAATCCTCAAATGATAAATAATTCCCCTGTGATTCACTCCAGATTTTCAATCCAGGTTCCTCTATTGGGGCATCCTCATCCTCTGAAATAGACTCTTCATATCCTTGAGACCAAAATTGATATAATTCATCCTCCATTCCGTTAGGGTCACCTTCATTGGGTGCATTTAAAACCTCAAGATGGTCAATGGTAGGTGTTGATTCCCTAAGAGGGTGGTCAGGAGTAGGCTCACTAAGGGAAGAATGGGATTCCACTAAATAATCAATAGGGGAAGTGATAGGAACAATACAACCTTGACCAGGGTTATTAGGGGTAAGGAGAATACTGCCATTGGGGTCAAGGTCTTCAAGAGGTACCATCTTCCCTTGCTTCTGACTCCAATATAGCTCGGGTGGATAATCACTATGATCGTTCTCCTCTAGTGGCCGTGTCTCATAGGGAGAGTCTAAGTGATAGCTACATAAAATTGGATCCCTATTGTCATTGGGTTCCTCCAAATTATTTTCATGATCAGGGTCGTATAGGTAGGGATCAGAATTACTGGGAAGCGTGTAGCTAAGCTATCTTATTTCTTCATTTAACTGTTGACTATTCCTCAACATCTCTCCCATGGCTTCCATCATTTCCTTTTGTTGTTTTTGCATTTCTATCATAAAAGAGGAGAGGCTACTACTATCAGGTTGGGGAGGATAGTCAATTTCAGGCTCTAGTTGCCTAGGGGTATCGGTCCAACCTCGATGCGGAAAATCATGAAGGGTGGGAGGGTTGGGTGTTTGCATGGAAGTAGGGATTTCAGGGTTGGAAAATCTCGCTCCTAGGCTCTACTCAAAAGTGGGAGTTATCAAGCCAGTACTCCCAGGATAGGAATATGAATGATCCCAAGAATTGTCAATGTACCCATCAAAGGATGGATATGCTCGGGGCATGGGATCCTGGTTAAAAGATGGGAAGTATTGACTCTAATAATCAAAATGATAGGAGTAAGGGTGATCCACTTCTTTAAGCAAAATAGTTTTTTTTTTTTAAACTCTCTTAGGGTTTAGAAGAATTCAGAACACGTGCAGAAATTTCCTAGAGAGTTCTACTATCAAAGCAAATGCAAATTCAGTAGGATCAATTTTTAGTAGATTGTAGGTCTTAGAATTAAATGTTCAGTTGGTGACCAAACAAGTTTTGCACAAATTACGCTTCCTAGGCCACCTTCGCTGGTGCCTATAACCTACTCGTAAGGGATGGAAGTCTCGAATCGAGCCCACACACGAGGAACCGAAGTAACTTGGTGGATAGGTTTGTTGATTTTTGACAAACTTCCCTTGTCTTGCAAAAGAGGAAAGGTAGAAATTTATCTAGTGACCTTATGTGTGAGGTGCACAGTGTCTCAGGTGTGCAAATATACGAACATGTTTTGGGTTTTGAAATTTCACAAACAAGATCCTTTTGCACACAATTTTAAGTCACAGATTTTAAGGTCCAACCTCTTAGTAGTCCTAATTTTTAAAGTGACCACTGAATTAATTTGATTTAAGCACTTTAGTGGTCTTAGATTTAGGTTCAATGCATATGCATGACAAGTAATTGATGCTCAAGAGAAGATGTACCTTACTCCAGCTTTCTTCGTGGAAGAATGTATGTAATGCAAGAAAAATAAACTAGATGCTACTCATTTAGTCCTAGATGGTCGTCCTATAGATATGCATCTTCTAGTAGGCAGTTTGAAATTTTTTTTTTTCAATAATCATAATAAGCAAACAGATCTAATCTAACTAACTAACCGGCATGCAGTTCAAACAATTCAAATAATCCTATAATCTAAATAAATGGGAACATGCTCCCGAAAATACGCTCCCGCATACAAGAGCAATAAGAAATAAAGAAGCACTGGGAATACGTTCCCAAAAATACCCGACAAGGGTCCAAAAGACAGAAATTAAATTCTAATGTCTATTTAAACTAAATCTAACTAAGATCTACTGACTAAATCAAAAATAGGCTTCTCCGTAAGCCTATGCGCATGGCATCAAGGCCCACGTGTTCTTGTTGCTGGCCTCTAGGTGGCATCAAGGTCTACCAAAAAGATCATCTCCGCCGTGCGCACCTGTCGCGTTCGTCGTTCAGTTCGTGCACATAAAGAGAACCAATGTCAATAATTCAGAAAAGCTTTTAAAATAGCATCAAAATATTATAAAATTCCTAAAAAAATTAATAGGCATGTTTCCTCCCCAGCAACGGCGCCATTTGAAAGAGTGATCTTCATTTTCGTTGAAAGCTTTAACATAAAATGATGTGTCGTTGCATTTAATCGCATGGTAGAAAATTGCTTTTCAAAACATTTTAATTTTCAAAATCTAACCACGAATAGTTAGGTCGTCCCTACAGGGAGGAATTAGCCTATTTAAACTAGTGAATAGTATCTCGTTTATTCGGGAAACTCAATGGGTGTGCATGCTAATTCGTGCGATTCTGTTTCTCACATAACTGCTCGTTTTAAGCAATTAATCAAGAATGTAGGTGTTTAGATGCAAAATCACCACAATATAATAATTTTTTTACAAGTGATCTTGGCATAGGAAAACACCGTAAATATTAATCCCTAATAGAATGTAGCTTGTTTACTATAATCAGTATGACATGTTCGATCTCATTCGGTAAAGACATTCCACCCCAAATAATTTCAACTAAATAAAAGGGTATATATGCAAATTCACAACAATAAATTTATTCAGTAAATAATTGAATAGTATACCAGTAATGGCAAAAGTGGTAATTTTTAATTGGAGGAGAAATAGAGGATTTCTCCTATCTCCTCCTCGTGTGAAGGAGCGGGCGCGGCTGGCTGCAAGAGTTGTCGGAGGAGCTGGGTTGGAGGAGAGGAACACTCCAGTGGTGGTGCGGCGACGAGTGGTCACCGGAGGTGGCCGACGGACGAGGAAGATGACGTCGGTGATGGGCCCTAAGGAGGCCGTGCGTGGATGTCGGCTGGTGACGTGAAGCGGAGGGGAGCAGCGGGGGAGCGAGGGAGTCTCAACAGTGGTGTCGGCGACGAGAACGGAGACTGGACGGGGCCGCACAGTGTGGGGCAGGCCGATGGCTGATGGGTTCTTTAGGTGGAGTTGCAGGTGGTCTGTCGGGAAGAAGAAGACGAAGATGGCTGCTGGCGGCCAGCACATGCATGCACACGCGAGGAGCGCGGGCACACTGGCTGGAGCACAGGCGAGCGGTGCAGTGCACGCAGCTGGCTACGTAGGGTGGCTGCATGCGCGTAGCTGTGGTTGCATTGGGTTCATCCTACCGGTGGAGAAGAAGAAGATGCGCAAGCAGGCTGGGCGATGGCGCGTGGGCATGCACACAGCGCATGCAAGGCTGGTTTTGTGCGCCTTAGGCTGCGCACACACACAGCTGGAATGCGGTTGGAGAGCGAGGTCTGCTTTGGAAGCATGCAAGTTGGAGATGGTGTAGCACACAGTGAGGGCGGTGAGAGGTTGGCGATGCATAGAGACCACAGTGCTCGCTGAAGTCCACAGTGCACGCTTCCTTCACGGTGGTGGAGATGGAGGATAGTTCCCAGCCAGGGGGAAGGCAGATGATCAAGATCTCCTTGGTGGATGCGACTTCTTTTTAAACAAAAACCTCCTCCTTTTCCTTCAGCCGCAAGTATCTTCAACTACTCGCGACGATCGCGAGTGGTTGGAACAGTAAATAAGCAAGGCGGTTTCTTCTTCAGACGTCTAACTAGAGCATCAGACATCTTAAAAAAAAATGTAATGCCGTGAATATGTGATAGCAGTTCCAGACGTCCAATCCAAGTCCAAGACGTCTTATAGAAGTGAAAATGATCACCTGATTCTTGTACCTAGCCTGCATTCATCAAATAAATTATATTATCATAACATATGTTATTAAATGTAAAATTGAAGCATAAAATTAAATGTAGGCCAAGGTAAATTGCCATATAACTCCTAATTAATTAACAACTCAGAACAAATAATTAAATAGTACTTAAGCTAAATAATAGTCCACAAAAGTGGACTTATCAAATCTGAACCAGCACAGGGTGCTTACATGCCCCCAGTAGGATATGTAAATATCCTAGGAGACAAGCACCGAGGAGACGATATGTTATTGTGCATCTTCGAGTGGAATTTCTCGCCTCTCCACGCTGGGAACTCATCCAAATCAACTTGTGTTGATCAGCCACTCCTAATCTAGATGACTTTTTCATAATAATTTAAATGCATTTGTGTGATTTTGATACTTATGTGCACTGAAACAGACTGTGTGTGGGTTGCGGTGCATAGGTTACCGAGTCCAGCAAACTAGAGGTCAGTTAACGAGGCTGAATACTCCCTAAGCCTTAGACCTAATACTTAAGCTTTGCATTTTCCTCAACCTCTTGAGGACTATCCAGATCCTAGCGAATACTTGAATTTTTAAGCCTAGGAGTGTTGCCCAAGAGGCCTAAGATCAACGTTCCTACTAATCTCTTCTGTGTTTCATTAGCACTTCTTTCCTTTCATTTTCCTTTTCTTGATATGGTCTAGAACTCAATTAATCCCTTAATTTCTTACTAATGACTCTCTTTTTTCTTTTCACTTATGCTCCTTTTTTACAGTTTTTACTTTTCCCCTTTTTCTCCTCAAGATTTGTATGGCCTCAAAATCTTCTCTCCCCTCAGAATTTTTTTGTTCTTTTCAAGAATTTTTTCATTTTTTTGGTGTTTTTGGGATATGTGATTTTTTTTTTATGAAACCTTGTGAGATGATTTTCATGGCATTTTCCACTTTCATAGCCTCCCATGCCTACAATTTGGAATGTCCCCATTGTAAATTAGGTGGGTTCGAGTTCAGCTTAGATCATTCATTAGAATGGGTTCTGGGAGGGTGAATGGGTCGAGGTGACTATTGCGGATGATTTCAAAACTCGGGTACGGGTACCTGAGGTGGGGTCGACTGTTCTAATGGATGAACCCTAAAGTGCAATATGAATTCAGCATAGGAATATCAAGAAAAGTTTGGGTTTTTTCAAAAATGACGTGTTGCCTCCAGTTAAGCGCTGAGTTTTATGCCATCGGCTAAGCACAATGAGCTCAGGGAGAATGGAGGGTAAAGGATATCTCAGCCAAATTTGTATTGGTAAGGTCAATGAATGGTTTGAGTCTCAGACCATTCACAATGAAAGGTTCTGAATCGTGGCTGAGTGGACCGATCTCTATGGCTCCATTGCCAAAGATTCGTTGGACGAGGTAAGGTCCGATCCATTTCGATCTTAGTTTTCCTGGGAATAGCTTCAGTTTGGCATCAAAGATAAGACTTTTTGACCAGGGTAGAAGATCTTTTTGGATATGTGCTTGTCGTGAAAGGCCTTAACCCGCTCTTTGTAAATTCGCGAGTTCTCATACGTGTTGACGCGGCTAGATCGTGTTTTAACAAATATTGCGTTGTAATATAGACGAACTTTCCACGAAAACAAATAAAGATTTATACCACGAAAATCAGAGTATCCGAGGTTGAACATAAGGAGCAATCAAAGTATTCCAAAACTTGAGAACACAACTTTTTAAATAAGAAGAAATGACTAGTTCAATGAGAGTGATATAGAAAGAAATTGCTCAAGCAAAAAAAAATGGACGTCTGATGCAATATCAGGCGTCTTAAAGTATTTCCCAAACTTTTCTCTGCTTCAGCTCCTTTTCTTCTCTTCCCTTGCTACCTCTGTTTTCTTGCTTCTTTGTCTACTCCTTGATCCCTTTTCTTCTTTCTTCTTCAGTTCCTCTTCTTTTTCTTCCTTCGCTTCTTCCCTCTGACTTTAGCATCTCTTCTTCTTCTGCTTGTCTTTACCTTTCTTTATTTCTTTGCGGGTCTTCTTCTACTTGGTTCTGCTTCCCTTTGGCCTTGCTTCTTCTTTTTTGCCTTGCCTTTCTTTTTCCTCTGCGGAGCCTCCTTCCTTCTTCTTTTCCTTTGGTTGCAGTAGCTAAGTCCCTGCTCCCTGCACACAAGCACACACAGCAAAACCTACTCCCCTACCCTTCCCGCACGTCTCTCTCTCTCTGTTTATCACTCTTCAGCACGCTCACCCAAAGCCAGGTAAATGGGTCGGGTCGCACGCCTAGGTCCAGGCGCACCGGTGTGGGTGTGGTGCGCGAGGAGTGCTCAGGACAGTGTCGGGTCGAGTCACACCAAATCCGTGTGATGAGCTCATGGACGAGGCACAGTGTTTAGGTGAGGGACCTCACCCCAAGTGTGATCGGAGGCAACGAGGAAATAACACAAAAACAATATAAAGGACTCACACACTTTGTGACTTACCGAGGTGGGACTAATGCCCATCGCTCTTTCTCACGCGCCTGCAGCAGACCGTGCCTCCAATTGCCACAACTACAGGCTTTGCGGCGTCACTTGCTAGGACGACTGGATTCGCAAGACCTTCCCAAGTTTGCTGCACCTGGAACCCTGAAGTTTCGCAACCTGGAGCAAGCAAGCATCTTTCTCGAATCACCGCTAATGGCTGCTGGAGCTTAAAACCTGCCTAACACAACAAGGGCCTTGTGACTCAATAAAATCATAGGGGGACCTTCGCCGTGTCACGGCGAAGGTGAGGCACTAGGTGGCAAGCCGCGGGGCAGCCTAGGCATGCGTGCCTAGGTCACTCTGTGTCCGGACGGATGGATGTGATCGGGGGGCGGTTGTGGCGGTGTAGCGGGTCTGTAGGTGAGTGGAGGATGTTCAGTGAGGTGAGGCGGAGGTTATGCAGTGGTCGGTGAGACGTGTGGGGCTGCAGAGTGACGGGAGTGTCTCGCTGGAGGTGGCCGGAGATGAGGAAGGTGGCGGTGGACAGTGACGGTGGAGGGGCGGTTGTGTGAAATAAAGTGAGGGAAATGAAAGAGAGGAAGATGGGGAACTTATCTAGATCATTGGGAGTGAAAGGGAGTAGCGGAGTCAGATGGCTCGTTTGTGCCTTCATCGGAGAAGACAACCCTAAGGGAGATAATGGCGACGAAGAGGTGGTGGTCAAGGAGGCGTGCGCTTGGTGTAGCACAACGTAGGAGGATGAGGCAGAGTGGACTCTGCTGCTGGTATGGTAGTAGAGCAGCGAAGAGGAGAGGTAATCGCCAGAGCTTGTGGGTTTCTTGGCCGGAGAGAGGAGAGATGAAGTTTGGAGGGTTCTACGGCCAAAACAAGTTCGAGAGATTCGCAGAGGGTCGGAGGTCCTTTTATAGGTGTTGGACAAGCTTCTGGTGCTTGGAGGGAAAGCCTTTAGCCACTGTCATCTCGCTGGAGAAGGAAGGTGGTTGGAATCCCAAATATTTCGTGCGTTCGCATGAGAGATTGGATAGGAATCAGAGATTCTGATCGGGCTCAGATGGAAGGGGATTCCTTAGAGAATCTCCCTTCCAATTCTGGGAGGAGATCTCTGAGGGATCAGAGAGTATCCCCCCTACCTTCCTCGTCGGAGAAGGATTCCTCCCCATTAATGGTGGAGGGACCTGATTGTAAGATTGGCCAGGAAGCTAGGGGGTTTATGTGATGGTTTTCAAAAGATAAGGGTTAAAATGTAATTGGGTGTACTAATTTGCAAAGTAGGTCAAGATGACCTCTCCTTAGGTCCAAATTTTGGTACAAGCCTAATTTGGAACTAAGAAATCCAATGGTGAAGTTGGATTTTAGGTTTGACCAAGTTTGACTATAAAGTTTGCATAAAAACCCAAATTAGGTCAATTGATGAGTTATGACCCTAATCTAGGTCAAAGTAGGTTCCAAAGTCCAAATTGAATGTTCTAAACCCTAGGGGATATTTTTCCATGATTTTTAGAGTGTTTACTTGATTTTTATCCTGATCGGAACCTTGTTGAATTAAGCGGGTCTGTTTTAGGGTTACCAGATGTCATTTCATTCCTGGATTGCACGTGAACCCATTTCTGATTGAATCAGCCCACTTTTCATCTTATTCAGACCATTTGACTTATGTTTGGTCTCTGAGAAATCCCATTTATGTACTGCAATGGTAAAATTATAGTTTTAACCTTTATTCCATGTTTTCTTCTCAGAACACTTATTCCTTCAATTAAGCCCTCTTCTAAGTTATGCAGGAGCTTTTATTCTCTTTATTAGGTCAAAATGAGCTAGTTATAGCTCATGATGAGGCTCTCATCATACCCCCATGCCTAGCTTTCGCTAGTCCCTTAGCAAAATTCCAAGGTTTTAACTTTTGTTCTAGACCCTGAGTGTCTATCATCAGTTATGATAAGTGCTTTTCTTTTTCTTTTGTGATTAGGTCAGAATGCTGATAATAAGCCTAGAAGTATTCAAGTATCAACCAAAATCTGGACCTAACTTGCTTTAGCCTCAGTCCTCCGCAAAGGTTTTTAATGCCCACAGAAACTAACCTAGGGTTTGTTGGACTCCGCAGTTAAAGCACCTGTGCTTGAGACATTTTTAGCCTAGGTTCAGTTTGCAGTGCATTTTTGTAAGAGAGAGACAGAACATTTATTTGTTTGGAGAGTTTTCTCTCTCTTTTCTTTCTATTTCTAGCTTTGGATTAGCTTCTCAACACGGTGTGTATCGAATTCCTCGTCCCCATCATCAATCCTCAAGGGTCCCTAGCTATCGATGCTTCGAGATAGCACCACCCATGGAAACTCGCAGAACCCTGGCTTTCGAGATTTCAAGATAATCCCACCCATGGTGTTCCGTGGCCAAATTCAGACCCTGGCGATCGACATTTCGTGATAATGCTGCCTATGATATCTGAACCAGCAGAGTGCTTACATGCCCCCGGTAGGATATTTAAATATCCTAAGAGACAAGCACCGAGGAGATGATATGTTGTTACGCATCTTCGAGGGGAATTTCCCACCTCTCCGTGTCCGGAACTCGTCCAAATCAACTTGTGTTGATCGACCGCTCCTAATCTAGGTGACTTTTTCAGAACATTTAAATGCTTTTATGTGATTTTGATATTTAGGTGCACTGAACCAGACTGTGTGTGAATTGGGGCGCTTAGGTTACCGAATCCCGCAAATTGAAGGTCAGTTAACGAGGTCAAATACCTCCTAAGCCTTAGACTTAATACTTAAGCTTTGCATTTTCCCCAACCTCTTGAGGATTATCCCGATTTTAGTGGATATGTGAATTTTTAAGCTAAAGAATCTAGCCCAAGAGGCCTAAGACCAGCGTTCTCGCTAATCTCTTGTTATGTCACCTTAGCACTTCTTCTTTTTCTCTTTTCTTGATCTGGTCTAGAACTTTAGTTAATCCCTTAATCTTTTACTAATGACTATTTCTTTTTCTTTTTCATTTTGTGCTCCTTTTTTGGCATTTTACTCTTTTCCTCCTCTCATTTTGTATGGCTCAAATTGTTTCTCCCCCCCCTTCTTTCCATTTTTTTTGTCAAAACCTTTTCTTGATATGAATTTTCCTGACATTTTGCACTTTCATACCCTCCCCATGCCTAAGATTTGCAATGTCCCCATTGTAAATTAGGTGGGTTCGATTTCAGCTTTATTCATGCATTAAGATAGGTGTTGGGTGAGTGAACGAGTCGAAGTGACTTGTTGCGAACGATTTCTAATCTCGGGTAGGGGTACCTGAGGTGAAGTCGACTGTTCTAATGGATGAACCCTAAAGTGCAATATGAATTCCACGTAGAAATGTTAGAAAAGGTTTCGGGTTTTTCAAAGAATGACGGGTTGCCTCCCGTTAAGCGCTGAGTTTTATGCCATCGGCTGGGTGCAATGAGCTCAAGGGGAATGGAGGTTAAAGGATGACTCAGCGAAATTTGTATCGGTCATGTCAATGAACGGTTTGAGTCTCTGACCGTTCACAACAAAGGGATCGGAATCGTGGCTGAGTGGGCTAATTTCAATGGCTCCATTTCCAAATATTTGTCGAACTAGATAGGGTTCGACCCACTTAGATTGTAGCTTTCCTGGGAATAATTTGAGTCGAGCATCAAAGAGTAAAACCTTTTCACCAGGATGAAAGATCTTTCTAGAAATGTATTTGTCGTGAAAAGCTTTAACCCGTTCTTTGTAAATTCCCGAGTTCTCATACGCGTCATGGCGTAATTCATCGATCTCACTTATTTGAAGTTTTCTGTGGGTTCCAGCCTTAGAAAGATCTAAATTACAATTCCGTACTGCCCAATAGGCTTTATGCTCCAATTCGACAGGGAGGTGACATGCCTTCCCGTACACTAGTCTGAAGGGAGACATTCCTAATTGGGTCTTGTGGGCGGTCCTATAGGCCCACAATGCTTCCGGAAGCTGAGAAGACCAATCTTTTCTGTCAGGTCGAACAGTAACCTGAAGGATTTTCTTGATCTCTCAGTTTGATAGCTCAACTAGAACATTAGTTTGGTGGTGGTAAGGAGTAGAGATTCGATCTGACACCCCGTATTTGGTCATCAGTGACATGAACTGAGCGTTTGTGAAATGGGTCCCTCCGTTGAAAATTATTGCTCGTGGAATCCCAAACCTTGAGAAGATGTTTTGATGAATGAATTTGATAACTTATGATTGTTGGTTCGGGTCAGAATGGCTTCTATCCACTTGGACAAGTAGTCAACTGCGAGGAAGATGTATTCGAAGCCATCCGAGATCGGGAAGGGTCCCATAATATCAATCCCCCAGATATCAAAAATTTCGCATACCAGGATCGGCTGTAGAGGCATCATGTCTCGATGGCTCATGTTGCCCAAAGTCTAGCAACGGGTACATGCCTTATAGTGATCGTATGCATCATTGAAAATTGTGGGCTAGTAAAAGCCACACTGAAAGACTTTTGATGCGGTTTTGTGTCCTGAGAAATGTCCACCGCATGCCTGGTCATGGTAAAATGAGAGTATGTCTTTGATTTCTACTTCCGCGACACACTGTCGAATTATCTGATCAGCACTAATGCAGAATAGATACGGGTCTTCCCATAGGTAATACTTGGCATCGGAACGCAATTTGTCCTTCCTGGCCTTCGGCCAATCGGACGGAATCTGATGTGATGCCAGGTAATTCACTATATCTGCGAACCATGGAAGGCATATACTGATAGTCAGGAGGTGCTCATTAGGAAAGTGTTCTATGATGGGTCAGGAAGGGTCAATTATTTTAGAAGGAAGACGGGACAAGTGATCAGGTACCACATTTTGCTTTCCCGCTTTGTCGCGAATCTCAAGGTCAAATTCTTGCAACAGTAAGATCCATCGGATTAATCGAGGTTTCGCATCCTTCTTTGTAAGGAGATGCCTCACAGCTGTGTGATCCGAGTATATGATAACATGGGAACCCAGAAGGTATGATCTGAATTTTTCTAGTGTAAATACTACAACTAGTAGCTCTTTCTCAGTAACCGTATAGTTACACTGAGCCTCGTCCAGTGTTTTGCTAACGTAGTAAATGACCACGGGTTTCCCGTCAATTTTCTGCCCCAAAACCACTCCTACAGCGAAGTCAGATGCATCGCACATGATCTCAAAGGGTTGAGACCAATCAGGGGACTGTAAGATCGGGGCTTGGGTTACTCAGTCATGTAGGATCTCAAATGCCTGAGTGCATTCCTTGGAAATTTTGAAAGGCACATCCATGGAGAGAAGAGTAGTCAAGGGGCGCGCGATTTTTGAAAAATCAGGGATAAATCGACGGTAAAAACTGACGTGCCCCAAAAAAGATTGGATGTCCTTAATCGAGCTAGGCATAGGGAGCTTGGAAATCAGGTTAACCTTAGCTTGATCGACTTGGATGCCTTTCTCTGAGATTAAATGTCCCAGGACAATTCCCTCAGGCACCATGAAATGGCTCTTTTCCCAAGAAAGAAACAAATTCACATCAATGCGCCGCCTGAGTATTTGGACCAAGTGTTGGAGCCAATCGTCAAATGATGCTCCAAAAATTGAAAAGTCATCCATGAATACTTCCAGATAGTCACCTACCATATCTGAGAATATGGCAAGCATGCACTGCTGAAAGGTTGCGGATGCATTACAGAGACCGAAAGGCATCCTTCAAAACGCGTATGTCCTGAAGGGGCAGGTGAATGTGGTCTTTTCTTGGTCTTCTAGATGGATTGCCACTTGGTTGTAACCGGAGTACCTATCAAGAAAGCAGAAGACCTATGTCCCACTAGTTTCTCGAGGATCTAATCAATAAACAGTAGTGGGAAATGGTCCTTCTTCGTGGAGGAATTTAGTC
The DNA here is from genome assembly GCA_037157565.1 of Thalassia testudinum. Classification (NCBI taxonomy): domain Eukaryota; kingdom Viridiplantae; phylum Streptophyta; class Magnoliopsida; order Alismatales; family Hydrocharitaceae; genus Thalassia; species Thalassia testudinum. Next base: position 8,796,829 of record JAZHRO010000014.1, read on the forward strand.
TTCTGTAATCAATGTAGATTCTCCACGAATTAGCTGTTCAGGTAGGAATGACTTCTCTGATTTCAGTCGTGATGATGGTAAGTCTAGCCTTTTTAGGCACCACCTGTATTGGACTCACCCAACGACTATCGGAGATCGGATAGATGATCCCTGCATCTAACCACTTCATGATCTCCTTTTTCACGACCTCCTGCAGGTTAGGGTTTAAGCGTCTCTGCATTTCTCTTGAAGGTCGTGCGCCTTCTTCTGTGTAGATTCGATGTGTGCAACATGAAGGGCTTATGCCAGTCAAATCATCGAGAGTCCATCCAATGGCTCTACGATGTTGCTGGAGAACAGTAATCAAATGGAGTTCCTAGTCTGGTGTGAGTCGAGAGTTGATAATCACAAGAAACGTCTGATTGGAACCCAAAAAGACATACTTCAGATGCTCGGGAAAGGGCTTGAGTTCCATGACAGGATTGTCAGCAGCAGCAGGTGGTTCAGGGTTTATATCAGGAACAAGGGTCGAAGTCATAGGTGTGTCTAGATCATGTTCGCACTCCTCTGTTGATGGATTTTGATCTTCTAGTGGTTGATCAGGGATAATCAGGTTGTCCTTTGTATGCGATTCATCAACCACGGCTCTGATATCACATATTTGCTCTATAACCTCGCAATTAATCCCTTGTTGGCCTTAAAAATGTCAATCTTCAGAGTTTGATTCCCAAATTTTAATTCTATCTGGCCCTCTTCGCAGTTTATGTTGGCCCTAGTAGTGGCCAGAAAGGGTCTCCCTAATATGATTGGTGTGTCCCTTAGGTTCTCAAGTGCATCCATGTCCAGCACTATGAAGTCCACCGGGAAGTAGAAATCCTGTACCCTAACAATGACATCCTCGAGTATTCCTTTAGGTGACTTGATGGATCGATCGACTAACTGCAACGTCACTTCAGTTGGTTTAAGTTCGGACTCTTCAAGGTGGTCATGGAGGGATGTAGGTATTAGAGTTATGGAGGCACCTAGATCTAGTAAGGCTCTGTCAAATTGGGTTTCACCAATTTTACAAGAAATCAGGGGAGTTCCAGGGTCTTTAGCCTTGGGTGGGAGTTTACTCAAGATGACAGAGCTGGCTTGCTTTGACAGTATGATCGGATTCCCATCCTTGGTTCGCGGCTTATGTTTAGGTGTACATATGTCTTTCAAGAATCTTGCGTAAGTCGGTACGTGGCAAATTGCATCCATCAAGGGGATGTTTATCTGGACTTGTTCAAAGAGCTTGACCAGATCCTCCTCGGGGGCCACGGGTTTGGTTATCCTTTTTCCTTTGGTCAAGGCCTCAGGAAATGGAATCCTAGTTGGTTCTTCTAGAATAGGTCCAGGCTCTTGATCTGGGACAGAGGTGTCCTGGATAACTATCCTAAGGTCTTGGCTACTACCAGGCTTGGAGTGGTTTAGATAATGTGGGTCTTGGGTCGTTTTACCACTACGTGTTGTTACAGAGTTTAATCCGGCTTGGTTTTGGTTTGGTTTGGTAAGAGGGGTGGCTGCTACTGAAATCCTGCATATGATGTCGAAGCTTCCATCCCGTCTAGTGATGGAGCAACAGGGGCCTGATAAATCAAATGTGCGTGGCCTGAATTTGGATTCATAATGCCACTCTGGGTCGGCACGTTATTTGGGTTTGGTAGAGGTTGCGAAGGAAGGGTGCCAGGTTGGCGGGAATTTGCCATCTGGGCCAGTTGGTTGCGAACCTCTGTGATCTCGTCCTTGTGCTATTTTTGCATTGCTGCATTCTTCTTTTGAATGTCAGCCAGTGCTTGAAGGATAAGAGTCATTTGATCCTGGTTTGGCCTGGATTGGTAGGTGGGATTGGGCTGTGGCTGAGGCGGCTGATATGGACGAGGGGCTTGTGGACGAGGCTGATATAGTGGTCTTTGAGTCTAAGAATTTCCTGTCCACTAAAAGTTAGGATGATTTCGCCATCCAGGGTTGTAGGTATTGGAGAATGGGTCATTCTGGATGGCATTGAGGTCCTCACAGTTCTGAGGAACCTCAGGAAAGTCATAATATGAGGGTTCAGAGTTCCCCCAACTCGACTAGAATGGATCGGAGGTCACCCCGGTCTGAGAGGCAGACGTGGGTGGATATGGGTCCATCCCCTTAGCAGATTGGTGGTAGATGTTTTGCACAGTTTCCCTAGCTAGAGGTGGTCGTGCAAAAGAGTTCTGCATAGAGGTGGCTTGCTGCAAATGCCGAGTTAGCTCGTCCACCTTCTTTTCTATGATAGAAACCTTGTCCAACCGACTGGTCATCAGTTCCAAGTCGACGGATGTGGACAGGTCCTGCATCTCATGTGCCCCTCTCAGATTCGTCGATGCGCGAGCATTCGTCCTATCGAATAAGCCCATGGAGTCATTATTTATGGAGTTCTCGCACATGTTTTCGAGAATCTCCTACACAGTGTCCTCATGTTGACCCATGATGTTTCCTCCGCACGTTGCATTGACGAATAATCGAATATCTTCACGGAGTCCCTGGTAAAAAGACTGGACTTGTTCCCATTTAGGAACTCCGTGATGGGGGCACTTTCTCATGAGATCTAAGAATTGGTCCTATGCTTCATGAAGAGGTTCTCCCGGTTGTTGAGTGAAATCGGTGATCTGGTGGCGCAAGGCATTCGTCCGGCCAATGGGGAAGAACTTTTTCAAAAATTTGGATTGAAATTCCTCCCATGTGTTGATCGGACGGGTTTGAGTTTGATACCAATGGGCGGCCTTGTCCAGGAGGGAGAAAGAAAACATTTTCATGAGTAGAATATCCCAATTTTGTGGATCTGACTCGAAAGTCTGGGCCAGATGCTTGAGTTGTTTAATGTGTTGGAATGGATCCTCGGAGTTAAGCCCATGAAACTTTGGTATGGCATGAATCATATTGGGCTTCAGTTCAGAATCAGGACCTCCAATCGGGATTCGAACTCAAGGTTCGATCGCCACCGCAGCGGGATTATAGTGATCTCACATCATTGGTCACTGCGGTGGGTTTACAAAGTTTTGAAAGGGATCATTCAGGTGTTGAAGTTGGTGCTCAAGGTTGTTCTCCTCTTCAATGGGTTGTGCCATGATGGTAGGAGAACTTGGTTCTGAATCAAATGAAAGATTTATGTGGTGGGGTTGCTGCACAAACAAGGGCGTCGAGGCTTGGCCTCGACAAGAATGAATGTCTAAAGGAGGTCTTAAGGATGGTCTTAAGGACCTCCTATTGAACATGCACCGATGGATGTGATGAGATTAGAAGGTGCTGGACCCAATCGAGACACCCAAAAATTGTTGGGTGACTATAGATGTTTGGGGCGGATGATACCCCTTAGTCAGAAAGGTCGTCCACTTGAGAAGTACCTGGGCAGCCAGAGAGGGAGAGACCTGCAAAGACCCCTACACGGTAGAGCGTCCCCACGAGTTACAGGGTTTCCCCCACCCGACCTCTCTTGTCACTGCGGTTCCAGGTAGACCAGAATGGGGACCTTGACCTCTTAAGTCTACCTTTTTTACTTTAAGATCAAGGTGATTAAAGTTCCACTTGAACTTTTAGATCTTTTGAGTGAAGAAGTGACCTAATTTTAAGGTCGGTTGACCCAAAGGATCAACTTCACCTCTTGTTCCTTTGAGAGCTTTTGGGTCCTTTCTTTTAGGGTTCAAATGGATTTAAAAGCCTGATTTGCTTAGGGTTTCTCTTGTATAGATCTTTTCAAACAAGGTTTAGGCACACCTCTTTTTGGAAAAACTTTTTTCTTTGTTTAAGAGAAGATGTGTCTCTAAAAACCCTAGCTTTGAAATCCTTAAGTTGGCTCTAGTTGGTCCAATTTAGTTGCCTCAAAATTTGGTATCTAGGGCTCAATCAAGAAAGTTTTAGCCCTAGTTACCTTAGTTCGATGAGAAGTTAAAGATGTGTTGAAATGAAAATCAGGCAACTTTAATGAATTACTAAGTATGAAACAGGTAGTCCTAAGTTGATTCTTCTTTTATTCCTTTTTAGACTTTGAGGGGGTTAAGAGAAAGGGCTAATGAAAATTACCTGTTCCTTGGTGTGTCTGTTGTGCAGTTGCTTTTCTTTTCTCTGCTTTCCCTGAGACAAGCACAATAAAAGAGAGGAATTAACTCAATATTGGGTCAAAAGTTGTGATCAAAAGCTTTAGAAGTGCCCGTTGCTCCCCGGCAACGGTGCCAAAATGTTGACGCGGCTAGATCGTGTTTAACAAATATTGCGTTGTAATATAGACGAACTTTCCACGAAAACAAATAAAGATTTATAACTCAAAAATCAGAGTATCCGAGGTCGAACACAGGGAGCAATCTAGGTATTCCAAAACTTGAGAACACAACTTTTTAAATAAGAAATGACTAGTTCAATGAGAGTGATATAGAAAGAAATTGCTCAAGAAAAAAAAAATGGACATCTGATGCAATATCAGATGTCTTAAAGTATTTCCCAGACTTTGCCCTGCTTCAGCTCCTTTTCTTCTCTTCCCTTGCTGCCTCTGTTTTCTTGCTTATTTGTCTGCTCCTTGATCTCTTTTCTTCCTTCTTCAGTTCCTCTTCTTTTTCTTCCTTCGCTTCTTCCCTTTGACTTTAGCTTCTCTTCTTCTTCTGCTTGTCTTTACCTTTCTTTATTTCTTTGTGGGTCTTCTTCTCCTTGGTTCTGCTTCCCTTTGGCCTTGCTTCTTCTTTTTTGCCTTGCCTTTCTTTTTCCTCTGCGGAGCCTCCTTCCTTCTTCTTTTCCTTTGCTTGCAGTGGCTAAGTCCGTGCTCCCTGCACACAAGCACACACAGCAAAACCTACACCCCTACCCTTCCCGCGCGTCTCTCTCTCTCTGTTTATCACTCTTCAGCATGCTCGCCCAAAGCCAAGTAAATGGGTCGGGTCGCACGCGTAGGTCCAGGCGCACCGGCGTGGGTGTGGTGCGCGAGGAGTGCTCAGGACAGTGTTGGGTCGGGTCGCACCAGATCCATGTGATGAGCTCATGGACAAGGCACAGTGTTTAGGTGAGGGACCTCACCCCAAGTGTGATCGGAGGCAATGAGGCAATAACACAAAAACAATATAAAGGACTCACACACTTTGTGACTTACCGAGGTGGGACTAATGCCCACCGCTCTTTCTCGCGCGCCTGCAGCAGACCGTGCCTCCAATTGCCACAACTGCAGGCTTTGCGGCGTCACTTGCTGGGACGACTAGATTCGCAAGACCTTCCCATGTTTGCTGCACTTGGAACCCTCAAGTCTCGCAACCTGGAGCAAGCAAGCAGCTTTCTCGAATCACCACTAATGGTGGCCGGAGCTTAAAACCTGCCTGACACAACAAGGGCCTTGCAGCACAATTAGATCACAGGGGGACCTTTGCCGTGTCACGGCAAAGGTGACGCACTAGGTGGCAGGCTGCGGGGCGGCCTAGGCATGCATGCCTAGGTCGCTCTTTGGCCGGACGGATGGGTGTGATCGGGGGGCGGTTGTGGCAGTGTAGAGGTTTAGTGGGTGAGTGGAGGATGTTCAGTGAGGTGAGGCGGAGGTAATGCGGTGGTCAGCGAGACGTGTGGGGCTGCAGAGTGATGGGAGTGTCTCGTCGGAGGGTGGCCCGAGATGAGGAAGGTGGCGGTGGACAGTGACGGTCGAGGGACGGTTGTGTGAAATAAAGTGAGGGAATGAAAGAGTGGAAGATGGGGAATTTATCTGGATCATTGGGATTGAAAGGAGGCAGCGGAGTCAGACGACTCGTTTCTGTCATCGTCGGAGAAGACAACCCTGAGGGAGATAACAGCGACGAGGAGGAGGTCAGGGAGGCGTGCGCTTGGTGCGACGCGACGTGGGATGATGAGGCAGAGTGGACTCTGCTACTGGTATGGCAGTAGAGTGACGAGAAGGAGGAGAGGTAATCGTCGGAGCTTGCGGGTTTCTTGGCCGGAGAGAGGAGAGATGAAGTTTGGAGGGTTCTACGGCCAAAACAAGTCTGAGAGATTCGCAGAGGGTTGAAGGTCCTTTTATAGGTGCTGGCCGAGCTTCTGGTGCGTGGAGGGCAAGCCTTTAGCCACCATCATCTCACCGGAGAAGGAAGGTGGTTGGGATCCCAAATCTTTCGTGCATTCGCACGAGAGATTGGATAGGAATCAGAGATTATGATCGGGCTTAGATGGAAGGGGATTCCTCAGAGAATCTCCCTTCCAATTCTAGGAGGAGATCTCTGAGGGATCAGAGAGTATCCCCCCTGCCTTCCTCGTCGGTGAAGGATTCCTCCCCATTAATGGTGGAGGGACCTGATTATAAGATTGGCGAGGAAGTTAGGGGGGTTTATGTGATGATTTTCAAAAGATAAGGGTCAAAATGTAATTAGGTGTACTAATTTGCAAAGTAGGTCAAGATGACCTCCCCTTAGGTCCAAATTTTGGTACAAACCTAATTTTGACCTAAGGAATCCAATGGTGAAGTTAGATTTTAGGTTTGACCACGTTTCACTGGACATTTTGCGTAAAAACATAAATAAGGTCAATTGATGAGCTAGGACGCTAATCTAGGTCAAACTAGGTTCCAAAGGCCAAATTGAATGTTATAAACCCTAGGAGATACTTTTACATGATTTTTAGAGAGTTTACTTGATTTTTATCCTGATCGGAACCTTGTTGAATTAAGCAGGTCTGATTTAGGGTTATCAGATGTCATTTAATTCCTGGATTGCACGTGAACCCATTTCTGATTGAATCAACCCACTTTTCATCTTAGTCAGACCATTTGACCTATGTTTTGTTTCTTAGAAATTCCATTTATGTACTGCAATGGTAAAATTACAGTTTTAACCTTTATTTCATGTTTTCTTCTCGGAACACTTATTCCTTCAATTAAGCTTTCATCTAAGTTATGCAGGAGCTTTTATTCTCTTTATTAGGTCAAAATAAGCTAGTTATGGCTCATGATGAGACTCTCATCAATACGCATCGTGGCATAATTCATCGATCTTGCTCATTTGAAGCTTTCTGTGGGCTCCTGTCTTAGAGAGATCTTGGTTGCAGGTCTGTGCTGCCCAATAGGCTTTGTGCTCCAATTCGACGGGGTGGTGACATGCCTTCCCATACACCAAGCTGAAGGGAGACATACCTAATTGGGTCTTGTGGGCGATCCTATAAGCCCACAAAGTTTTCAGAAGTCGGGATGACCAGTCTTTCCTATCATGTCAAATAGTAACCTGTAGGATTTTCTTGATCTTCCGATTTGATAGCTCAGCTAGACCACTAGTTTGAGGGTGGTAAGGAGTAGAGATTCAGTGTGACACCCCGTATTTGGTCATCAGTGACCTGAACTGAGCGTTAGTGAAATGGGTCCCTCCATCAGAGATTATAGCATGTGGAATCCCGAATCGTGAAATGATGTTCTGATGAATGAATTTGATAACCATCTTATGATCATTGGTTTGAGTCAGAATGGATTCGATCCATTTGGACATGTAGTCAACAACGAGTAGAATGTACTTGAAGCCGTCCGAAACAAGAAAGGGTCCCATAAAATCAATCCCCCAGACGATAAAGATTTTGCATACAAGAATCAGCTGTAAGGGCATCATATCACAGTGGCTCATGTTGCCTAAGGTTTGGCAACGAGTGCAAGCCCTACCGTGATTGTATGCATCTTTGAAAATCGTGGGCCAATAGAAGCTGTACTGGAGGACTTTTGCTGCAGTTTTATGACCTGAGAAGTGTCCATCGCATGCTTGGTCATGGCATAAGGACAAGATGTCTTGTATTTCCGCTCCCATGACACATCATCGAATGATTTGATTAGCACCGATACGGAAAAGATACGGGTCTTCCCAGAAGTAATACTTGCCATCAGAAGGCAATTTGTCCTTCTTGGCTTTCGACCAATCGGGTGGATCTGATGTGATGCCAGGTAGTTTACTAGATCAGCAAACCATGAAAGCCCTGTACTGATAGTCAGGAGGTGCTCATCATGAAAATGTTCCATAATGGGTCCAGAAGGGTCAATAATCTCAGAAGGAAGGCGGGACAAGTGATCAACTACCACATTCTGTTTTCCCACTTTGTCACGAATCTCGAGGTCAAACTCTTGCAACAGCAAAATCTAGTGGATTAATCGAAGTTTCACGTCCTTCTGTGCAAGGAGATGCCTCACAGCTGTGTGATCAGAGTAAATGATAGCATGAGACCCTAGCAGATATGATTTCAATTTTTCCAGGGCAAATACTATGGCTAGCAGCTCTTTCTCAGTAACTATGCAGTTACGCTGAGCCTTGTCAAGTGTCATCCTAGCATAGTAGATGACCATGGGTTTCCCATCAATTTTCTACCTAAGTACTGCTCCTATAGCGAAATTAGATGCATCGCACATGATCTCAAAGGGTTGAGACCAATCAGGGGACAATAGGATCAGAGCTTAGGTAACTCGATCATGGAGGATTTCAAATGCTTGAGTGCATTCCTTGGAGATTTCGAAAGGAACATCCTTAGATAGTAGAGTGGTCAGGGGGCGCGCGATCTTTGAGAAATCAGGAATGAATCAACGGTAAAAATTGACGTGCCCCAGAAAAGATCGAATGTCCTTGATTGAGCTAGGCATAAGGAGTTTACAAATTAGATTTACCTTGGCTCGATCGACCTGGATGCCTTTTTTTGATATGAGATGTTCCAGGACAATTCCTTTAGGCACCATGAAATGGCTCTTTTCCCAGGAAAGAACTAGATTCACGACAATGCACCGCCTGAGGATCTGGACCAAGTGCAAGAGGCAATTGTCAAATGATTCTTCGAAAATTGAAAAGTCATCCATGAGAACTTCCAGATAATCACCTACAATATCTGAGAATATGGCAAGCATGCACCGCTAAAAAGTAGTAGGTGTATTGAAGAGACCGAACAGCATCCTACGGAATGCGTATGTCTTGAAGGGGCAGGTGAAAGTGGCCTTTTCTTGGTCCTCAGGATGGATTGCAACCTGGTTATAACTGAAATACCCATCCAAAAAGCAAAAGAACCTATTTCTTGCTAGTTTCTCGAGGATCTAATCAATAAATGGTAGTAGGAAATGATCCTTCTTTGTGGAGGTATTGAGTCTTCTGTAATCAATGTAGACTCTCCATGAATTCGCCACACAAGTCGGTATGATTTCTCCTGTTTCAGTCATGATCACGGTGAGTCCTGCCTTCTTAAGCACAACTTAGATTGGACTCACCCACCGACTGTCGGAGATCGGGTAGATGATCTCGACATCTAACCACTTGATGATCTCCTTTTTCACGACCTCATGTAGATTAGGATTCAAACGTCTTTGCATTTCATGGAAAGGTCGTGCGCCCTCTTCAGTGTAGATATGGTGTGTGTAGTAGGAGGGGTTGATGCTAGTCAAATCATCGAGAGTCCATCTAATGGCTCTACGATGTTGCTGGAGAATAGTAATCAGACGGGATTCCTGATCAGGTGTGAGTCTGGAGTTGATAATCACAGGAAACGTCTGATTGGAACCCAAAAAGTCATACTTCAGATGGTCGGGAAGAGGCTTGAGTTCTAAAATAGGGTTATCAGCAGTAGTGGGTGGCTCAAGGTGTGTGTCAGTAGCAAGGGAAGGAGTTATAGGTGTGTCTAGGTCAAGTTCGGACTCCTCTAATTGCGAGTTTTGATCCTCTTGTGGTTGATCAGAAGTCGTCAGGTTTTCCTCAATATATGGATCGTCAACCATAGCCTTGATGTCACATATTTGTTTTATAACATCGCAATTAATCCCTTGTTGGGCCTTAAATATGTCAATCTTTAATGTTTGGTTCCTGAATTTCAGTTCAATTTGGCCCTCCTCATAATTTATGTTGGCCCTAGCAGTGGCCAGAAAGGGTCTCCCTGGTATAATTGGTGTATCCCTCGGATTTTCTAGTGTATCCATATCTAAGACTACAAAGTCCACTGGGAAATAGAAATCCTGAATCCTAACAATGACATCCTCAAGAACTCCTTTTGGTGACTTAATAGATCGATCAGCCAACTGTAATGTCACCTCTGTCTGTTTAAGCTCAGATTCCTCAAGATGGTCAAGTAGGGATGTAGGTATTAGCTTTATGGAAGCTCCAAGATCTAATAAATCTCTATCAAATTTGGTATCACCAATTGTACAGGAAATCAGGGGAGTACCTGGGTCTTTTGCTTTAGGTGGGAGTTTGCTCAAAATTATAGAGCTGGCTTGCTCTGACAATACGATTGGACTCCCACTTTTGGTTCGCGGCTTACGCTTAGGTGTACACACGTCTTTCAGAAATTGTGCATAAGTCGGTACGTGGTGGATCGCATCCATCAAGGGGATGTTTATATGGACCTGTTCAAAGAGCTTGACCAGGTCCTCCTCAGGTGCCACGGGTTTGGTTGTCCTCTTTCCTTTGGTCAAGGCCTCAGGAAATGGAACCTTGGATGGTTCCTCTAGATTAGGTCCAGGTCCTTGATCTAGGACAAGGGTATCCTAGATAACTATCCTAGGGTTTGGGTTACTACCAGGCTGAAAGTGGCTAGGGTATGGTGGGTCTTGTGTTGCTTTGCCACTACGGGTTGTAACAAAATTCAGTCCTGCCTGGTTTTGGTTCGGTGTCAGTAAAATAGGTGGTTGCTGCTGAAATCCCGAATATGATGTCGAAGCTTCCATCCCATCTGGTGATGGAATAGAAGGGGCCTGATAAATCATGTGGGCTTGGCCTGGATTTGGGTTCATAATGCGCCTCTGGTTTGGCACGTTATTCAGATTCGGTAGCGGTTGCGAAGTGAGTGTGCCAGGTTGGTGGGAATTCGCCATCTGGGTGAGTTGATTTCGAACCTCTATAATCTCGTCCTTGTGCTATTTCTGCATAGCCGCATTTGTCTTCTGAATGTCAGCCAGAGTCTGAAGGATAAGAGTCATCTGATCTGTCTGAGTTGGCCCAGATTGATAGGTGAAGTTTGGCCGAGGCAGAGGCGGCTGATATGGACGAGGAGCTTGTGGACGGGGTTGATATGATGGTCTTTGATTATTTCCAGCCCACAGGAAATTGGGATGATTCCACCATCCAGGGTTATAGGTGTTAGAGAATGGGTCATTCTAGATGGCTTGAGGTCCTCACAGGTCTGAGGAACCTCAGGAAAGTCAGAATACGAGGGTTCAAAGTTCCTCCAACTAGAGTAGGCAGGATTGGAGTTTCGTCTGATCTTAGAGTCAGATCGGGGTGGATATGGGTCCATCCCCTGAGAAGATCGGTAATAGATGTTATGCACAGCTTCCCTCCCAGAGGGCAGCTGTGCAAACGGGTTTTGCGTAGAGGTGGCTCATTGCAGATGTCGAGTTAGCTCATCCACCTTCTTCCCAATGATAGAGACCTTGTCCAACCGATTGACCATCAATTCTAAGTCGATGGATGCGGACAAGCCCTACGTCTCGTGTGCTCACCTTGGATTTGTCGATGCGCAGGCATTCGTCCGGACGAATAAGCCCTTGGAGTCATTATTGATGGAGTTCTCACATATATTCTCAAGAATCTCCCACACAGTGTCTTCATGTTGACTCATGATATTTCCTCCGCAAGTTACATTGACGAATAAGCAGATATCTTCACGGAGTCCCTGGTAAAAAGATTGGACTTGTTCTTATTTAGGAACTCCATGATGGGGGCACATTTGCATGAGATCCAGGAAATGGTCCCATGCCTCATGAAGTGGTTCTCCAGACTGTTGGGTGAAGTGCGTGATCTGGTGTCGTAAGGCATTCATCCAACCAACTGGGAAGAACTTTTTCAAAAACTTGGATTGTAGTTCAACCCATGTGTTGATTGGACATGTTTGAGTCTGATACCAGTGATCTGCTTTGTCCATGAGAGAGAAGGAGAACATCTTCATGAGAAGAATATCCTGATTTTGGACATCTGACCTGAAGGTCAGGGCCAGATGCTTGAGTTGTTTGATGTACTGGAAGGGATCCTCGGAATTAAGCCCATAAAACTTTGGAATAGCATGAATCATGTTGGGCTTGAGTTCATAATCAGGACCTCTAGCCGAGATTTTTACTCGAGGTTCGATTGCCACCGCAGTGGGATTGTAGTGATCTCGCATCACAGGACGCTGCGGTGGGTTCACAAAAGCTTGGAATAAATCATTAAGGCAGAGTTGGTTCTCAAGGTTGTTCTCTTCTTCTACAGGTTGTGCCATGATGATGGAAGAAGGAGAATTGGGTTTAGATGAATCAGAGGAGATGTCTATGTGGTGGGGTTGCTGCACAAACACGGAAGTCGAGGCCTGGGCTCAACGGGAGTGAATCACTAAAGGAGGCCTCAAGGATGGTCTTAAGGACCTCCTACCAAACATGCACCGATGGTTTGGATGAGAGTAGAATGTGATGGATCCAATCAAGACACCCAAAAAATTTGGATGACTATAGAGGTTCGGAGTGGATGATACCCCTTAATCAGAAAAGCCGTCCACCTGAGAAATACCTGGGCAGCCAGAAAGGGAGAGTCCCGTAAAGACCCCTACATGGTTGAGCGCCCCCACGAGTTACAAGGTTTCCCTCACCCAACCTCTCTTGTCACTGATGTTCCAGGTAGACCAGAATGGGGACTTGACCTCTTAAGTCTACCAGTTTTAGTTAAGAGTAATGGTGCTTAAGATTCCACTTGAACTTTAGATGTATTGAGTGCAAAAAGTGGCCTAATTTTAAGGTTGGTTGACCCAACAAGGTGGGTCAACTTCATCTGTTTATCCTTTGAGAAGTTTTAGGTCCCTTCTTTTAGAATTCAAGTGAAATTAAGAGCCTAAACTTTAGGGTTTTCTTGAATAAATCTCTTCAACCAAGGCTTAGGCACACCTCTTTTTGGAGAAGTTGATTCTTGCTTATAAAGGTGTGTCTCTAAAACCCTAAACTAAAATCCTTAATTTGGCTCTTATCTTGGTCTAATTTAGTTTTCCAAAATATGGTATCTAGGGCTCAATCAAGAAAGTGGTAGCCCTAGTTACCGTAAATGGGTGCACAAATCAGTGTTGTTGTTGAAATCAAATCAGGTAGCTTGGTGAATTAGCTAGAAATGGAAAGCAAGTAGCCTTAATTGATTTTATCTTTTTCTTCCTTTTTAGAATGAGGGGCTTAAGAGAAAGTAGTCAGAAATTACCTGCTCCTGGCGTGTTTGATGTGTGGCTGTCTTTCTTTGAATCTTCTCCCCTGAAACAATCACAACAAAAAGAGATATAGCAAGTTCGTACCAAATCAGCAATTGTAATCAAGAATTCTAAATCGCCTGTTGCTCCTCGACAATGGTGCCAAAATGTTTGTCGCACTAAATCGGGTATTAAGAATATCGCGTTGTAATATAGCCGAAAAAGCGTTCAAAACAAATACAATTTTACTACTTGAATTTTGAAGTTTGAGGTCGAACACAAGAAGCAAATTGGTGTTTTATAAATCAAGATCACTGTTAAGAATATGAAATAATATCAATGTCATAGTGCAAAAAAATAGGAGTAAATGTAGGGCACAAAATACTAAAGAAACCAATGTATATGAATGAAACTCAAAATTGGACGTCTAATTTGTAAATCAGACGTCTTAAAATGATGATGCTACAATGCTTCTTCTATCGGCTGCCTTTGGCTTCAATCTTCTTCTTTCTTTCTCTTCTTCTTTATCTTCCTTCTTCTCTGTTCTCTGGCATCTCCCTCCTTTCTTTTTCTTTCTAACTTTGGCTTTCTCTCTTCTTCAGCTTGCCTGCCTTAGCCTTTCCTTAAGCTTTCTCTACCTGCTTCTCCTTCTTTGGCTTTCTTCGTTCTCTCCCTCTACCTGTTGCTTTCTTCTTTGGCTTTGCCTTGCTGCCTTTTCTTCCTTCAGCTTCTTCCTTCTCTTTTCCTTCTCTTCCTTAGCCTCTTTGCACCCTTCTCTTTCCTTTAGCTCCTTCCTCTTCTTCAGCTTTGCTTCTCTTCTTAACCTGCAGAGCAAAACCTACCCCTACCTGCGCGAATTCTCTTCTCTCTTTCTCTCTTAGGTTTTGCTCTCCCAGAGCCACGCTTTTCTCAAGTAATCGGGTCGGATACATGCTCGGGACCAGGTCCACCAGCATGCAGTGGTGGGAGAGGTGTGCTAGTCGGGTCGGGTATACCAAGTCCGCGGGGCATGGTCGCAGACGAGGCGGTTGGGTCCGGTGAGAGGGACCTCACCCCATGAGTTGGAGGCGATAAGCCTCTAATAGAAAGTCACTTTATGCTCGCTCGTCTACTCGTCCAGTTCTGAGGTGGGACTATCTTCCCACCTTTTTCGCACGTGCCTGCAGTAGAGGAGCTCCCTTCAATTGCAGCAGCTGCCACTGCCCGTGACACCAATTGGCAGCCTGGAGTTGTGCGCGAATGTATTCTGCGCAACCTGGGACACAAACTTGGGGTTGGCATGGCTTGGAGCTCTTGCAAGCAAGCTCTGTGCTTCGCTTCAATGGCGGATGACCGCCTGCACCTGAAATCACCACAACGGCCTCGCGGTCACATCAGAATGTTCAGGGGGCTTCTTCGAGGTACGGCGAGTGTGCTGCGATGGTCGGAGTGGGGTGGGAACTCTTGTATGACCGTGCCTAGGGCTCACCGTTGCCGTGTGTGTGGGTGTGTTTGGGGGTGTGTTTGGGTGAGTGTTTGGGTAATACAAGTGAGGGATTAGGATCAGTGAGTCGACGTGATGCTTGTGGACTTGTTGGCGAGGAGGGCGATGGTCTATGGTGGTGGAGTGATGTTGCCGGAGTTGTTGGCCAGAGGTGAAGGGGATGATGGTGATGGAGTGCGGTAGTAGTCGAATGAGGGAAATAAAGAGGAGGAAAGATTTTAGAGGGTGAGATGAACTTATCTAGGCGGTGAAGAGACGAAAGGGAGATGGAGATGGCATCTAGCTCGTATTTCCGACGTCGAAGACGAAGGTGCTCAAAGAGGACGGTCGGTGAGGACGATAGGGAGGCAGGGGCATCGGCAGGTGCTGCGCGACGTAGACGAACATGACGATGAAGAACCTGCCACTAGTATTGTGGCTAGGCAATAGAGAACATCAAGGAGGGTCGCCGGAGCTTGATGAGAGAGTCGACCGGAGGAGGAGAGACGAATTTAAGGGGAATTCCGGCCAATTTCAAGCTTAGGAGAGTCAGGGCGAACTGGGGCTCCTTAAATAGAGCCCTAGAGGTTGATTTTGTGCTTGGAAGCCAAGCTTCCAAACAAGGCAAGATCGCCGGCGATGGCAACTCAAAAGAGACCCAAATCTCTTATGCATTCGCATGAGAGATTGGGTTCCAAGTAGGGCCTCAAATTGCGTTCACATTGGAGGGAATTTCTCAAAGAATCTCCCTTCTAATTTTGAAGGGGATTCTTTGAGAAATCACAGAGAAATCACCTTCTAAAGTTCACCAAAGTAGGATTCCACCGCTATAATGGTGGAGAGACCTAATTGCATAGAATGATGAAGAAGCTAGGGGGTCAAATGTAAGGGTTTTTGAAAGATAGGGGTAGAAGTGTAATCAGGCTGGACCTATTTGCAAAGTGGGTCAAGATGAGTTCCCCTTGGGTCCAAGTTTTGGTACAAACCTAATTTGGACCTAAGAAATCCAATGGTGAAGTTGAATTTTGGGTTTGACCATGTTTTACTGGGCAATTTACACAAAAACTTAATTTAGGGTAAATATATGTCTGAGACCCCATTCTAGGTCAAAATAGGTTCCAATGGCCAACTTGAGAGTTCTAAACCCTAAAGAATATTTTTCTATGATTTTTAGAGGGTTCAGGTGAATTTTATCCTAATCATAACCTTGTTTAATCAAGTGGGTCTATTTTAGGGTTACAGGAAGTCATTTAATTCTCAAAACTCACACGAACCCTTTTCTATCTGATTCAACCCACTTATTCTCTTGTTAAGACCATTTGACCTATGTTTAGCCCTTTAGAAAATCCTTTGTTGTACTGCAATGGTAAAATTACAGTTTTACCCCTTGTTTCTTGCTTTTCTCTCAGAAAGGTTATTCAGTGCATTATGAACCACATTTGGTTATGTAGGAGCTTTTATTATTTTTGTTAGGTCAAAATGAGCTAGTTAGGTCTCATGATGGTATTCCCATCAATGCTTAGCCTTAAAATCCCCCCAAATCAGAGGGCAGGTTAATAAGTCGTATACTTATCATCTTAATTTATTTACAAAATTAAAATGAATTTTAATTGGCGAGAACTCCAGACTAAGTCCACATTTAAGAGGACACCCAGGAAAATTAAGCCCAAAGACCTGAAGAATCTAAGTATTCTGGTCATATTGTATCATTTCCTAAAGTTAATAACTTCGAAATGCCTAAGTTCTCTTTTCCTAATTTCTTTATTTTTTTATTTTTTTCTAATTTTTAATTTTTTTTATATAAGAAACTAAAAGAAATTTATGGAGTTAACAAAATAACTTCAGGAATTAATTATCCATCCCCCCATGCCTAAATGATGCAATGTCCTCATTGTACAAATAAAGACATGAAAAGGCGAAGTAAATAGAATATCACCTGAATAACGTGAGGAATCTGATCAGCTCTGCAGAGAACATAAAATATAAACATGTGCTAAATTTAATGCCTTCAGCTAGGCATAATATACATACAAAGAAGAATTTAAAAATTCACAAGTACGGGTCTAAATCAAAATCAAAAGGTTGATCCTGAAACCCATCAGCAGAAGATGTCCACAGATGTGGACCAGATTATGGTGCAGACCCATGCCCTAGGGTTGAGTAGTTATAAGGTTCTGGATGAAAATCACCCAGAACCAAAGGTTGTTAAGCTTGCGAGGATGGGTCTGCGATTTTATGGTGTGCAACCCAAGACCAAAGTGTTGGACAATAGGTTGAGATGGTTCAATAGGTTCAAATGTCCTCTTAACATTCAGCTTAGAAAAATAATCAGTTATTTTGAGCTTGGGTTGCATGGGAAAGATATCATAAGGGTCCTGGTAGAAAGTAGGTGGTTTTGGGTCAATAGGAACCTTTAGATCCAAACTTGTTTTTCCCTCAAAATTAACCTCCCAAATTTTCATTTCAACATTCCTATCCTCCAACATCAAGTGCTCAGGTTTCGGGACCTCTAGCATACCATTCATCCCATAAGATTTACCCAAGTCCAGAAATCGTGGCTGACTCAGAATTGACTTGGGTACAATGACTTCCAAATCAAAATCAATCCCTTTAGGGTGTGGTTGAGGAATGGGGCTACTGATTAAATCTTCTAGTAAATAAGGATTCGAATCCTCCAAGTTACCCCAACTGAATCCAAATCTTCAATAATTGGGCTATCAAATGGTTCGTTAGATTCCTTAAGCCCGTTTGTCTCACTAAAATCATCTTCCTTACACTCAAGTTAGACTTCACTAAGAGATTCTTCACCCTCAGAATCAAAGAATCCATGATCCTCATTTATATATGTCTCAAAATCGATTGTCATTTCCTGGTTCAAAGAGACATATTTTTCCTTGCTCCCTAGCTCAAGGATCTCGAGTGAATCAATTGGTTATCCTCAATGGGTTGCGCTAACCCAACCTAGCCATCCCCAGTCTTAGAAAATGTATCCCCTCGATAAGCGCTTGAGCGGGTTCAGACATTGGCTCTCCTGAAGGGGGTTCATCTTGAGAATCATCCCAAAATTTGACTAGGGCAACCACGAATTTCATCCTCAACCCTGACAATTTCCCAAGAAGAAACTCCCCCAAGTCCCTATCCCTAACACTTTGGAGCAAATCCAATAAAGAGCTATTCAACTCATCGATCATTTTTATCATAAGCTCCAATGCTTCAGTGCGTGGTGTTGGCTGGGCTTCTAAAGATTGTATGGTGTTCCTCAAATTAGCCAACACCCTATCTTGGATCTGGTTCACCTGAACCGACTGGTTTAGTTCAAGTTTGGGTGGGTTCAGGTTAAATCTAGGGGAATCAAGATGTCGAGGTTCTTGGGTCCCTCCCTGATAATAGGTCGTCTTGGGTTGTTCAAATGGTGGTGACCTGTATTCAGCATAATTCCGGGGAGGGTAAGTGTTATAATCAGCATATCCTTCATGGTTGTAGATCTGGTTAGGTTGATCATCAAAGGGTGGAGATCTATAATCATTGTAGCTCTGGGAAGGATGGTAATCATAGTCTTGTTGTCCAAGGTTAGGCCCTAGACACTGAGGTCCAGACTCATATCCCCAATCAAAGTCATCCCAGCTAGTGGATGGGTAATTAAAAGTCAAGTCAGAATAGTAATCATCTTAAGGATAAGTGGTGGTAGGAGGGTAGGATTGGAAATGTGTGAAAGGTGTGGAAGGATACATGGTAGAATAGGAGGGAAATCAGAAGAAAGAAAGGTGCCCTGCACTACAATCAACCAAGCCTATCCTTATGTGGGTAGCCTAAAGGCCTATAGACTCCCAGGACCCATCTTGAGATTATAAACGATTTGGTCTACTTTTATCTGATCAATCCAACCAATTAGAAGGAGGGACTGGGGAGAAGGTTCTTCCTTTGGCTTACACCTCCGGTTCCTAGTGTACCCCCCAGCAACGGTCGTCTGACGCTACTCCCCTAGCTAGACATCAGATGGACCAGCAAAAGCAGATTAATCAAAGAAAATCTCAGTCTGAGTCCCGAAGGGCAAATCAATCCTTAAGGCCAACATCTACTCAGTTTTAATTAGGCTTGGGGTGATTGTGCTCTTGGAATGTGATGGGCCCTTTAGATGGGTTGTGCCCTTAATGATCAGTTAAAATGTGCATGCATGCACAACTAGGGTTTGTAAACAAGGTTATTTGATGATGTGTCTTTTAGGGTTTAACCTTGTTTAGTAGCTTTTAGGGCTTGATTCTTAGGTTGGTTCAATCAAGGTTTAGTAGAACACTACAAGCTTTGAAAACATGGGTGATGATATGTTCCTTTAAAAATAAAAAATAATGTGGAGTGCCTGGTTCAGCCCTAAGTATCAACCATAAGTGGCAAGCTACTGATGAATCACTTTTAATTTAAGTGGTGCAGCCCAAACAAAATAATCAATTGGCCTATTCGCACCACAGATTAAGGCACACAATGTCTTAGCCTAATCAGATTTCTACTCACTTATGTGTTTTGAGTTGAAGTGCACTGGGTCCACAGGTTAGATCCCGGTTAAGTGGTAGAATCAAAGTGGAGTGGTGCACCTTAAGTCAAGAGTTGTGGGTGTTAAGGTATGTCTCTTTCAGAAAATCCCACAATCAGATAACACTTTTTTTTTTATGTGGATGGCAAGGTGAGTGGAGGTGGCAAACAAACAACCAAATCTATCCTAGAGTTTATAAAAAGCACCTAAGTTGATTTGGGTTTGAGTTATTATGTTATGGAATATAAACTAAGGTGGGGATGGTGTGGGGGACACAGAACACTCTACCCACACTTTACTCTGGTCTACCGCACTTGGATCTCCATGCTAGGGTACCTGCAAGACAATAGATCAGAGATAAGCGAGGTTAGTGCTATGTAAATGTAAAGAAATGCAGAAAATAATAAAGTAAATTCCGTTGCCTCCCCGTCGTCGCAGTTGCAAAATGTGTGGTCAAATAAAATTTATACCGAAACTCCAAGAGAGTCCTGGGTTGAACACAGGGAGGCAATGTTTACTTTAATTGAAAATCGTACTTCAATTTTATTTGTTTTTAGACATTTTTATCTTTCCTAATTTTTTTTGTATTTTTAGGAAGCAAGAGATCAGATCAACAAATTCTTATCTAGCTAATCTACTTGCAAATATAAAAGAGAGAGAGAGAAAGAGAGAGAGAAAAACAATCATCCATTCATGAAGAATTGTTTGTTACACTATGAAAGTAGAAAATCTACATTATGAAAGCGTAAAAAGATATAATGAGGTGAGAGAAATCCCCCTCGACGGTTGCTCAGAGGAAGACTCGCTCTGACGTCGCCCGAAGGAAGGTGGCGAGGAGCAGGACGAAGGAGGACAGAGCCGGAGGACGAAGGATGGGGTAGGATAGCGTCGCGGCAAGGATCTTCTTCCCAAAGGGTGGTGAGAGGATGGACACGAGATGCTCCACGAATGGGGATGAGGGGAGGGAATACTATTTGATTTTCTATTCTAGAGGAGCATCCCAGGCTTGAGACAAGCTTTCTCTAGAGCCTTGGAGGTGGTGAGTGGAAGAAAAGAAGAGATTGATTGGAATCGTGGTGGGTAGGTCCTTTTATAGTGGAGGAAGAACAAATTCATATATGGGTCATTAGTGATGGCCGTAAACATCACTATAGCCGTCGCTGAAGATCTGTGCCATTAAATACTCCTACTAGCTCATGCATCACGCGCCACGTTGCACGCATGCACGCGCTACGTGCCCACGCTAGCTGCGCACGCCTCCTGCTTGGGTGTGCGCGTGCCTCCACGCGCGTGTGTGCCCACACTGTTGTGCATGCAGAGCGGTGCATGTGTGCGTGGGCGGCCTAGGTTGCGCCACGTGGCATGACCTAGGCCGTCCATCTTCATTCCTTTGCAGAGGGTGCCACCGTGCTCGGATCGAATTGATTTCCACATTGCTAGACTACGATCGTTGCTCCAAATCCATCTGTACGGTCGAATTTTTCATCCAAAACCCGTAAGGATGTCGTAATGCCCCTTGGCAATTGATCTTCCTCGGGCTTCATATGATGCTACGAGACTTCGATCTAGACGATTTCAGAGGCGTTAGACTCTGATCGTCATCCTGATCAGATCCGTATGGTCTGATCGTTCATTCGAGGCCCTGAATAAATCTCCTTCCTTCCTGTCCATAAAAAGGACCTAATTAACCAAAAATATATACAACTATTCTAAATGCAGAATGATGCATGCTATGCAATATTTATAACATGAAATGCAAATCTAAGCCTAGGAACATGCATGAATAGGCATTTTAACCTAAATGGATGGATGTGTCTATATCAGAGTCTGTTCAAGGTCAAAATGGATTTAGATGGTCAAACCAAAAGTACTAAACCTCTAGGAATATTTTCTATGAATTTTAGGAGGTTTACATGAATTTTATCCTGACCAAAACCTCTTCAATTCAATCGAGTATAAGATTAAGGTTTTGTGTTCTAATTTGGTTCTTGAAATGCGTAAAACCCCATTTCTATCTGTATGGACCCACTTATTGGACTTTAATGCTTATTAGACTTTCAATTAACCCCTGGGAGATCGAGTGGTTAATGTGCATTCATGATATGATGTTAAAACTGTAGAATTAACCTTGTTTTAATGTTCTCTCAAAATGGATCTAAGTGGAATTATGACTCTTAGGAAACTATGTAGGAGCATTTGTCTCTTGATTTTCACTAAATAAAGATAGTTCTGGCTCACAACGGTGTTACCATCATACCCCCATGCCTAACTTTTTCTAGTCCCTAGCAAAATCTTATGGAAAGAACTACATCTCTAGATTGTGCTTTTGATGTTCAGATGCCTAATTTATGCCTCTCTAGAAATTAGATCAAAATACCAGTAATAAGCCTAGAGGTACTCAAGTATCAATCAAGATCCAGACCTGACCAACTTCAACTTGAGTCTACCATGAAGGTTTCTAAGCCCCGGAAAAACTACCTAGAGGTTCATTAAACCTAGCGGTTAAAGCACCCGTGTGTAGAATGTAGTAAGTCCAGGTTCAGTTTGCCAGTGCATTTTTGTAAGAGAGATAGAGAAAGATTTTTCATTTGGAGTGTTTTATCTCTTTTCTTTTTATATTTCCTTAAATCTAGCCTCAGATTGGCCCTAAACATGATATATAACGGATTCCTTATCCCCACCATCAATCCTTGAAGGGTTCTTGGCTTTTGATGCTTTGGGATAACACCACCCATGGCAACCCCTAGAAGCCTAGCTTTCGACACTTCTGGATAGTGCAGCCCATGATGTTCTATAGCTATATTCAGGCCCTGGAAATCGACATTTCGAGATAATCTCGCCCATGGCACCTGAACCAGCACAAGGTGCCTCCATGCTCCCAGTAGGATATTTTGATATCCTATGAAACAAGCACCGAGGAGATGATATGTTATTACCATCTTCGAGGAGAATTTTCCACCTCTCCACATTGGGAACGTCCAATCAACTTGTGTTGTTGAGCCGCTCCTAAGCTAGAGCTTTAGGGCAATTTTCTCATAACAGAACACTTTTGTCATGATTTCATTATTAAGCGCACTGAACCACACTAGTGTGTGACTTTGGGTGCTTAAGCTACCAAGTCCCGTAAACCAAAGGGTAGGCAACAGGACTAAATGCTAACATGCTAAAAGGGGTTTCAAAATTGCTTCATTGTAATATAGTCGAAATAGTTCACAAACAAGTACAATTTATATCTCAAAGAATCGTCAAAAAATTCGAGGTCCAACATAGGGAGCAAGTATTGCAATTTAATCTCAAAGATCACAATTCTAGCACATATTTGAATAATAATTCCATTCAACAATAATGTATATATGAGAATCAGTATCAAAATGCAAAAACAATGGGGTAAAATGGTGATTTAAATCACCAATTACCCCTCATAATATCCCAAATAGGTGAATAGTAAGGCTCAATCAAATAATCCACGTAGGTAAGTAACCAAAGAGCCACAAGAACACAAATCAGCAAGATCAGACGTCAGGCAAGGCGCTCAGACGCCTTAACAGAGGCTCTACTACAGTGTCTTTCCTCTTTTCTCCTTCACTTCTTCTTTCATGCACAAGGGTTACTCTATCTCTTCAGCGACTAAGTGTTGTGGCCTTCACACAAAGAGCAAAACCCCCTCCCTCCTCTTCTCTTTAACCCTTTGTTCTCTTTTTTCTCTCAACAACCCAACCATAGTCAGGTAAACAGGTGGGTATATAGGTTTGGGCAGATGGACCAAGGCTACCAGGCGTGAGTGGTAGCTGAGGAGTGAGGAGAGCATGCGTTGAGGGACTCAACCCCTTGTGTACTGGGCGAGGGGTCGTAGGCATAAAAATAATTTATGGGTGCCACGAGATTCTAATCCAACCATGTGGGACTATCTAATCCCTCTTTTGATGCAGCGTAGCAGCAACTAGCGATGCTTCCAATTGACATCGAAGGCTAGCTCGTGGCATGGAACTGAGGGTTTGGAAGGATTCCTGGGAGTCACTCGTGAAGCTTTGGAGTCAAACCTGGAGCAAATGTGGCCGGAGGATTGAACACAAAGTCAGAGAAAGCGTCGTGGCGGCGAAGCTTCGGTGGAGTACCTGAAAGCACGAATACGGCCTTGTGGCCAAGTCAAATATGCTCAAAAGCTTTGTGCAAGTGCAGCGAAAGTGATGGTGGTGGTGGCATGCTGTGAAGGTGGTTAGAGAGGCCTGACGACCTCACGGAAGGCGTATGAAAACACATGAGTCGAGTGAGGTGATAGAGAGAGCTTAGCCCCAAATTTCTTTGGGGCTTTTACTCAGTGAAGCGAGGCGATGCTCGCGGATGCGGTGGCAGGTGTTTTGGGTGAGTGTAGTTGTGGGAATGCCTCGTCGAAGGTGTGCCAGTGAGATGGAAGATGGAGTCGGAGTGGGTGCGGGAGCTGTTGAAGTCGAGTTTTGGAGTAGTGATGATGTGCAGATGATGATGTGTCAAGGGGACTAGCTATCAGACGAAGGAGGATGGAGTTGGCGCTAGTTGTGGTAGTGCTAGTGTTGGAGAAGATGAAGGCTCCGGGAGAGGGAACGGCGACAAGGAAGGGTGATGTAAACATGTTTATATTACATAAAATGTCTATTTATGCGTGTTCTTAAGCATAGAATTGCATTACATAATATAAATATTGCATAACATGCATCATCTTGCATTTAGATTAGTCTGAATAAAATGTAGGTTAATTGTCTCCTTTTTAAGGTTAGGGACAGGGCAACTTTTTACTGGGGCCTCGAATCGAAGATCCAGCCATACGGATCTGATCAGAGCAACGATTGGAGTTCAACGACTCCAAGATCACCCTAATCAGATATCCATAGCATCAAATAGAGACTAAGGAACCCTAGAAGATCAAGGGCCAAGATGGTGTTAATCCACACTTCAGACGACAAATCCGACCGCATGGATGGGTTCGGATCGATGATCGCAGCCTAACGACGTGAAAATCGATCCAATCTGATACCTGTGGCACCATCTACATCACCCAGAAGAAGGGCGGCCAAGATGGCGCCCTAATCCAACGGCTGTGGGGCGCACGTGCTTGAGATGAGCGCTCGACACAAACGCACCAGTAGCGCGTTGGTCGGGTGCCCTATCGAGAAGAGGAGGTGCGGGTTCGATCCCCCGCACACCTCAAATTGGAGCGGGTGCGATCAACTGTACAATCGAGATCCAACAGTGTCGTGCGGCCGATAGCGCCTACACGCTATCTGACGCCCCCGTGTGACGTGGGATCACACGCGCATGGTGCGCGCAGATGAGGCGCAGCGAGGAGAGATCTTGGTCGTCTGATCTCACGATCGGACGACCAAGATTTGAAGGACGTGGAGCGTGCATTTTAGGCGCGGAAGGCGAGCGGGCGCGGGAGCGTCGCCCACGAAGGCCACGTTCAGGCCTTTAGTGACAGATTTATCTATCACTAAAGGTCCTATATTAATGTTTTTCTCAAAATGTAATGACCAAAATGCCCTCACTCCTTGCAACTATAAAAGAAACCCCCTCCATACGAATTTCTCATCCCTTCTTCTCTTCTCTCACCCCTTCTAAAGCTCTAAGAGCTTGTCCCAAACCCAGAATGCTCCTCTAGAGTAAAAATCTTAATTTTTTCACCTTCGTCCCCCTTCTTGGAGCATCCTACAGTTGTCCTCTCTCTGCATTCGAGAAGAGGATCCTGCGACGACGATGACATGCTACTTCGTTCCTATTCTTCCCGCTTCATCCTCCTTCTTCCCACTCCATTCCCTGTCTTCTGAGCGTCGTCCCATCTGGCTAGTCCTTCAAGCGATCGTCGAGGAGGATATCTCTTTCTCCATTCTTTTTACTACTTTCTAAAGTAGATTTACTACTTTATAGTGTAATCATTTCCTACTTTTTAGTCATAATGAGTAGTGTAATGAACAATTTTTGATAATGAAATCCATGTTTATTCTACATCCCTTTGTTTTTATTTGCAATATTCTCTCACTCTCTTCTGTTTATTATTTGTTAAATAGATAGCTAGTATTCAACTAGCTATTCTGTTTCGTGACAAATAAAACAAATGCGTATTTTTAATCAAATGTCTACCTCCCTGAGTTCGACCTGGGATTTCTATTCCGGTATAAATTTTATTTGTTGAACCCAAGTTCTTCGCTATTCAAACTACAATGACAGGTTTTCAAAATCGAATTCGATAGCGTAGTACTTCGACGTTTCAACATTTTGGCGCTGTTGCCAGGGAGGCAACGCTCTTTGATTTTTTTCGCGTTCTCCAACTTACGAATCATTTACCTCACTTCTCTCCTTTCTTATTGTGATTGCAGGTACTCTTTTGAGACGAGCAAAAGCAATAGATTGGAGCAAAGTGCTGTTGAAGATTCTATAAGTTTTCGCCTACATCCCACCCATTAGTTTTCATTCCACCACATAATAACACAAACATAAATCAACCTAGGTGTTGTTATAAACTCTAAGGTTAGTTTTGTTTGTTTGTTTGACACCTACACCCGCCTCAACCTCCACATTTAAAAAGAAAAATTAAAAAATCTCACAAAGGTACACAACCTCTTCTGATTTTCAAACTCAACCAGTAAACCAATCTTTAGAATCGGTACACACATCCAAATACATAATTGAGTAGAAATTAGATTAGGTAATCACTTGTGTGCCTAATTAAGTGGTGCAACAGGCCAATTATTTGAGTTGATTGGGCTGCACCAGTTTAATTAAAATCAACTCATCAAGTAGCTATCGCATAGGTTCAACTCTTAGGGATTTACCAGGCACTCCACATTCTTTTAAGTTTCAAAGGAAAACATCTTCACCTGTGCTTTCAAAACCTAGTGTACCAACAAAACTTGTTTGAAAATGCCTAAAGTTGAATCCTAAAAGCCACTAAGCAAGATTTGAACCCTAAAATTCATAGCATCAAAAATAATCATGCTTGAAAACCATTGGTTGTGTATGCACACACACATCCATCAATCATTAAGTGCATAACCCAGATAAAGGGCCCATCACATTCCAAAGTACATTCAAACCTAACACTAAATAAAATAGAGTAGACTAGCGAAACCGTTCTCACACATTTTGAAAGTCGTCGGAATCGTAGTATAGTCACACAAAAACTGTTCGTCAAAAATTGAGTTTGTAAAAATAACTAGACTTTGAGTCCCGGTCGTTCATCTCTGGGAGGCATTTGTTTTACTTTTGAAATTGATCTTTTTGCCACTCTACTTTGTTTAAAAATGCACGCCGGTTTCCAATCTCCTAATTATGATTTCACCACTTCTATTATGAACTCGGATTACGTGCACGTGCGTCAAATAAATTACGAAGGTGAACATGTTATTTTCTGTGCACACGATTCTAGTGAAGTTGTGACTATTTATGGAGAAAGCATCTATCATTAGATTTTCAATATCCTCGGGAAATGACATGCTTAGTTGCAAAATGGATAGACAATTCAAAAGCAGGCAACTTAAATCACGCAAATATGATAGCAAACAGTAAGCTCATTGTGATTTCATAACATGGAGACATATATATATATATATAACATTTTTCATTCATTCAGTGAGAGAGTTGTTTGCAATAGAACTATAGATGAAAGCTTGTACAGAAATGCTTGGAATTTAAATCTATCTATAAAAAAATAACTGCATACAAGAATCAATGGGGGGATTTTGCATGCATCATTGAGGGGGGAGTTAAGACTACACTACTAAGCAGTAATAAAAGCAGTAAAATTTATGGAGAGCATAAACTAAATCTAGCATAATAAAGGGCATTCAGGGGTAGTCCCCGATGGCCTTGGAATGGTCGGGAGGTGAATGAGGGAGGATTGATCTAGCTTCCCAGCATGATGTCCTCCACGATGGTGCTAGCGAGCTCATGGAGGTGGAGTGGCTAGCTAAGTGGAAGTGGGTGTGAATGGAACTAATGGAGCCAAGAGTGTGAATTGCCAAGGAAGTGAATGGGGTCACTTGGCCACCCATGGGGTCTTTTTATAGACCCAAGGGCTTTTCTCTAGAGAGGTGTGGAACTCTCTAGAGAGAGCCCAAGAGTGGCTGTCCACATAAGGATAGAAGTGGTCTTTGAGATCCAAAAATTGTGGATCTCAATTTGAATGCCTCTTAGTTGCTAAATTTGGCAACCAAGAGGTGGCACCACTTCAAGAGAGTTCTAGAGAACTCTAGAGAAATGTGTGTGTGTGAATGGGTGTGTGCGTGTGTGTGTGGTCGTGCTCTATGTGGCTAGGTGGCTTAGGTTAGGTCCTAAGGGGTTTGGGTAGGTGTAGGTCTTGAATTAGGGTTACAAACCCTAATTGCTAAGGGGAAAATGCAATTAAACTTATCCTAAGTTTAATTGAATGAGTTTGAACCTAATTG
This sequence comes from Thalassia testudinum, assembly GCA_037157565.1. NCBI lineage: Eukaryota > Viridiplantae > Streptophyta > Magnoliopsida > Alismatales > Hydrocharitaceae > Thalassia > Thalassia testudinum. Next base: position 8,824,364 of record JAZHRO010000014.1, read on the forward strand.
AGAGTGAAATAACTCGATTAGGTTGGGTTTAGGTCAATTGGACTCTCACCAAGTCCAATTGAACTTGTATGGGTTGAGATCTAAGCTCAATTGGACTCAATGAGTCCAATTGACTTAGGTGAAGATAATTGACTTTGATCTAAGTCAATTGGGTTTGGTGAGGACCTAATTAGGTCCTTAGGTAGGTATAGAGGTGATGTACTAGGGTTAGGACACCTTAATTTAGGTTCCTATGGGGTTGGGATCAGGTCTAGGGAGCTAGAGATCCAAGATCAAGACTTGAATCTCAAAATAGGGACTAGAGACCAGTATCAGATGCCCAATAATGTGATCAGACAACTTATACTCAAAAATCAGAAGTCCAGACTTCAGTTCTGGACGTCCAATCTGAGTCAAGGGGAAATCAAGGTTCTATTTTGGGTATTCTGTAGAAATTGGATGTCTGACAAAGTGTCTGGACGTCCAATAACACTGCAGAAGTGGGTTTAAGGTGTGCGGGAGTTGGCTAAGGGTCCTGGACGTCCTATAACTTATCTGGACGTCCAGATAAGGGTTGAAACTAGGGTTTTAGGGCTTCCTAGGGTATTATGACCTAATCTAAGGGTGGCTAAGGTGTGGGGAGGTCTCTAGGCCATCCTAGGACTAGGATGGACCTATGCTCTTCACATTTTACTACTTTATTCCTACTTAATAGAATAGAAAACCTTTAACTCCCTTACATTATTATTCCTACATCTAAACTAAGCCTTCTGCTCTAGCTCTGCTGCAACTCCCATTATTCCTGATCCAGCTTCAGATCCAACTCCAGATTCGGCTCCTAATCAACTTATTCCCTGCAATTGACATAATGTACTTAATCAGCACATTATAACATTATTTCATGCATAGCTAAAGAAGATCAACAAAGATGCAGATAATGCGTATGTATGCATGAATAACCTTAACTTATGCTAAGTCCTAGCTTAATCTAGGTCAATTAAGACCTATGATTGCTGCGCAATCATAGACTTTGGCCTTAAAGATTCGACTCACTCTTCAGATCCCAAAACGAGATTATTTTCGATTAGTCTATTTCTACTATTAAATCTGATGTCTAGCTAGGGGAGCAGAATCAAATGATCGCGGCTAGGGGGTACAGTAGGAGCCAGAGGCGCAAGCCAAAGGAAAAACCTTCTCCCCAGTCCCTCCTAACTGGTTGGATTGAACAGACATAAGTAGATCAAATTGTTTCTTTATCTCAGGATGGGTTCTAGGAGTCTGTAGGTCTTTAGGCTAGCCCACTTAAGGACAGGTTTGATTGTTTGTATTGTAGGGCGCCTTTCTTCCTCCTATCTATTATGAATCCTTCCACATTTTATACGCATTTCCGCTCTTTCCCTCCTGTTATGAGTTATCCTCAACATGACGATTATCCCGACTCGTATAGTAATCAACCATTGGTTAGTTGGGATAACTCGGATTGGGGATACAGTTTCGAAACTCTATGTTTAGGGTCTAACCTTAAACACCATAATTGTGATTTCTATCCTTCTCAGAGCCATATCGATTATAGGTCACCACCCTTTCATGGATAACCAAATACGATATACAATCAAGGAGGATACACTGATCCTTACCCATCCTCTGAATACACTGCCTTTAGGTCATCAACACCTTTTAAACAATCCAAAATGACCTATATCAGGAAGGGTATCACGAATCTCAATTCGTTAACTCCTCTACACTAATCCCAAACCCGCCCAACCCTGAAACAAGTCATTTGGTTCAGGGTAACCAGGTTCAAGATAAGGTTTTGGCTAACTTAAGGAATACCATACAATTTTTAAAAGTTTAGCCAATACCTTGAATTGAAAAATTGGAGCCCCTAATTGAGATGATTGATGATTTGAACAAGTATTTGTTGGATTGGCACCAAGATGTTAAGGATAAGAACCCAGGTGAGTTTCTACTTGGGAAGTTAGCAAAATTGAGAATGAGATTTGTGGTTACTTTAGTTCAATCGTAGGATGATTCCCAGGATGAACCCCCTTTAGGAGAGCCAATGTTAAAACCTACTCAGGCACCTATTTGGGGGACACGTGTTACGAGGCTGACCAGATTGATTTAGAGTAACTAATTAAGGATAATCTGATTTCTTCACTTGAGATCCCTGAGTCGGGGCACAAGGAAACGTATGTCTCCAAGGATCAGAAAGTGACGGATGATTTTGGGACGTACATTAATACGGATTTTGATTTCTTTGATTCTGATGATGAAGATTCAATTTGCAAAGTCTCATGTGAGTTTACAGAACATGATTTTTGTGAGATGATTGAGCTTGCAGAATCGATTAAATCATTTGATAGCCTAATAACTGAGGAAACTAATCTTATTGGGGCTCACATGACAGACCCAGAATTGCATTTTTTAGAGGATTCAATCCAATGCCCTAATTGTCAATTACACCCCATTGAGCTTACTGACGATTCTGTTTTTGAGATAACTTGACCCAAGTCAATTCTGATTCAGCTGCATCTTTTAGACTTGGAAATTTCAAACAGGGTGATTAATATGTAGGAGATCCCAGAATTTGACATCCTGAAGGAGGATAAGAGCTGGGAAATTTTGATTTGGGAAGCAAACTCTAGAGGAAGTGGAAGACCGAGTCTAAGGGTTCTAATTAAGCTGAAACCATCAAACCAGGAACCTTACGACATTTGTTCTGAGGATGTCCAACCCAAGCACACATTCATTGATTATCCTTTGGAGCTTGATTTCTCTATAACTCGACCTTTTGGTCTTGGGTTGCATCCTCATAAATCGTAGGCCCGACCCCACTTGCATACTGATTTTAGGTTTTGGGTAATTTTTATCCAGAACCTTAGATATTCTCGATCATGGGGTATGAGTTTGCATCACAATCTGGTCCACACCGATGGACATCTGCTGGCAGGTCCTAAAGTGAATCTTTTTATTCTGATTCTGACCTGCACTTCTAAATTCTTTACTTCTCTTCCTTATATAGTGTGCCTAGCTGAAGACACTAAATTTAGCACATATACAGTTTTTGTTTATCTCGGAGCGGACCTATCCTTCATGCAATTCAAGTGCTTTCTACTCTATTCCACTCTATTTTATGTCCTTTCAATACAATGAGGACATTTCATTAGATAGGCATGGGAGGGTGGATATTCATCTCTGAATTAATTCAACTCCGTAGATTTGTTTTATTTTCTTTTATATATATGTGTGTGGAATTAGGAAAGAGAACTTGGGCTTAAGAAAATTTTCAATCTTAGGAAATAAAATAATATGATTTGAACACAATAACCCTTCAGGTCTTCGGACTTAATCAGCCTGTTCATCCACTAAAATGTGGATTTATTTTTTGAGTCCTCGCCATCTTAATTCTATGGTAATTTGATTAAATAAGTTTGGGTGATAAGTACACGACTTATCAACCAACCCTCTGATTTGAGGAAACTTTAAGTCTAAAGCATCTACACACTAACTTTTCACTGACTTGTTGATCGACGGTTTTAACGGAAATTGGGTAGCTAATGAACTTTCTAGGGTGATATGGCTGGCAAGTTATCGTGGGTAACAGCCCATAGGTAGGTTGTCCAGATCCCAGACACTAGACCATTCTCTTTTTACTGCCTTTAGGTAAATCTTAGACCAGGCAAGCCACCTACTTAAAAAAAAAAAGAAAGACAAAAGGAAAAAGAAAAGGAGAAAAGAAAAAACAAAAGAAATAAACCACACTTCATCGCACGAGTATGGTTGGCAAGTTGTCAGTGGTAACAGCTCATCGATCGGTTGTCCAGAACCCAGCTCATGAAATGCACTGAAAATTCCCAAAACAGTTAGGAAGAAGTGAAGAAGTAGAATAAACCAGGGAGATATACACTAGATTCACCCTTGTATTGACCCCATAAAAATAAAAGTTGGGAGAAAGCTATCGGTCGTAAAGATATACCCTTAGGCAGAACTCTCTTTTTATGGTCACCTAGAGGCATAGAAACCCAAAGTCCATTCTAATTGCCAATTAACGAGTCTATCACATTGACAATAAGATGCCTAGAACTTAGGGTTCTCATCAAATCATGGCTGGGTTGAATGGTCGTAAAAAGCCACTTTTTAACCCTAAAGTAAAAAATTCAAAAAAAAATTAGAAAAGAAGAAAAAGAGAGAAAGAAATTTTTCTTTGAATAAGACGAGGGCTTGAGGTAGTCTGCATTTTGGCAGATACCCAGGCATTGTTGTGTCTTTGAAAGTTCAGATCTTAAGTAAAAAATTTCTTAATGTTGAAAATAACTTATGCCCAAGTATCCAACCTAATTCTTTTATAAATAGCATGTAGTTTTTGCTAGGGACTAGCAAAAGATAGGCATGGGGGTGTGATGTAAACATGTTCATATTACATAAAATGTCTATTTATGTGTGTTCTTAAGCATAGAATTGCATTACATACTATAAATATTGCATAACATGCAACATCTTGCATTTAGATTAGTCTGAATAAAATGTAGGTTAATTGTCTCCTTTTCATGGTTAGAGATAGGGCAACTTTTTATTGGGGCCTCGGATCGAAGATCTAAATGTACGGATCTGATCAGAGCGACGATTGGAGTTCAACGACTCCAAGATCACCCTAATCGGATATCCGTAGCATCAAATAGAGATAGAGGAACCCTAGAAGATCAAGGGAAAGATGGTGTTAATCCGCACTTCAGACGACAAATCCAACCGCACGAATGGGTTCGGATCGACGATCATAGCCTAATGGTGCAAAAATCGATCCAATCCGATACCCGTGGCACCATTTACATCACTCAGAAGATAGACAGCCAAGATAGTGCCACGTGGCGCCACCTCAGCCACCCAATCGGCTGCATGCACCCACCCTAGCTCATCTAGCCAACGCTTCACTGGCATTGGATCAGGATCCAACGGCTGTGGGGCGCGCATGCTTGAGATGAGCGCTCGACACAAATGCGCCCGTAGCGTGTTGGTCAGGCTCCCTATCGAGAAGAGGAGGCACGGGTTCGAGCCCTCGCATGCCTAAAATTGGAGCGGGCGTGCAGGCGCGATCAGTCGTGCGATCAAGATCCAACGGCGCCGCGCAACCGATGGCACCCACGTGCTATCTGAGGCGTGGTGAGGAGAGATCTTAGCCGTCCCATCTCACGATCAGATGGCCAAGATTTGAAGGACGTGGAGATTGTGTTTTAGGTGCAGAAGGCGAGCGGGCGTGCGAGCGTCTCCCACGAAGGCCATGTTTATGCCTTTAGTGACAGATTTATCCGTCATTAAAGGTCCTAAATTAATGTTTTTTTCAAAATGTAATGATCAAAATGCCCTCACTCCTTGCAACTATAAAAGAAGATCCCCTCCATACGAATTTCTCATCCCTTCTCTTCTCTCACCCCTTCCAAAGCTCTAAGAGCTTGTCCCAAACCCGGGATGCTCCTCTAGAGTAAAAATCTTAATTTTTCCACCTTCGTCCCCCTTCGTGGAGCATCCAGTGGTTTTCCTCTCTCTACAATCGAGAAGCGGATCCCGCAACGACGACAATGTGTTGCTTCTTTCCCATTCTTCTCACTTCATCCTCCTTCCCGCTCCGTTCCCCGTCTTCCAGGCATCGTCTCGTCCGGCTCATCCTCCAAGCAATCGTCGAGGAGGATATCTCTTTCTCCATTCTTTTTACTGCTTTCGAAAGTAGATTAACTTCTTTCTAGTGTAATCATTTCCCGCTTTCTAGTCGTAATGAGTAGTGTAATGAACAATTTTTGATAGTAAAATCCATGTTTATTCTGCATCCCTTTTGCTTTTATTTGTAATATTCTCTCTCTCTCTCTTTTATTTATTATTTGTTAAATAGATAGCTAGTTTTCAACCAGCTGTTCCGTTTCGTGACAAATAAAACAAATGCGTATTTTTAATCAAACGTCCGCCTCCTTGAGTTCGACCCAAGATTTCTATTTCGGTATAAATTTTATTTGTTGAACCCGAGTTCTTCGCTCTTCAAACTACAATGACAGGTTTTCAAATTCGAATCTGATAGCATAGTACTTCTACGTTTCAACAAAGGGGTTAGAGGACACCACTTAGGTATGGCGAGGTGCAGTCTGAAATGAGGAAGGAGGACTGACCGCCTATTGTATGTGGTGGCTAGGGAAGAGGTCGGAGGTAGAAGGTCATCGAAGATGAGTTGAAGCAAGCCAGAGGTAGGAGAAACAAGAGGAATTATGGCTCAAAAACTCGTTAAGGAGGTAAGGCAGGTGAGGAGGGTCTTATATAGGCCATTAGGTGAGCTTTCAAGCTTGGAAACCAAGCTTGAAACCTCAGGAAATCAGGGAATAGGGTTTACAATTTCCATGAGTTCACATGAGCTCCACAAGGAGATTTGGAGTTTAGGATTAGGTTTAAATGTTTAGGGATGAACTCAAGATCTTCCCTTCCAATTTTGGAAGGGATTAATCAAGAAATTAGGGAGGTATCCCTGATTGAAGCTCAGTTGCGTGGGTTCACACTTGCCATGGCAGTAGGGACCCAAATGTGAAGACAATGAAGTTAAGGGGGTCTTTGAAAGGATTTTCGAAAGTTAGTGGTGTATGTGAGAAAGAAAGAGTTTGAATGGACCATAATGCAAACTAGGTCAAAATGATCTCTGATTGAGCCCAAATTTTGGTATAAACCTAATTTGAATCCAAGGAATCTAATGGTGAATTCATATTTTGGTTTTGACCAAGTTTGACTGGATAATTTATGTAGAAACCCAAATTAGGGCAACTTCCAATTTGAGACTCTATTTTAGGTCAAAATGCGTTTAGAAGGAAAAATCAAGGATACCAAACCTTACAGAATATTTTCTATGATATTTATAAGATTTAGGTGAATTTTATCTTGACCAGAACCTCAGTTAATTAAGCAGGTCTGAAATTAGGGTTTCAGATGTCCATTAATTCTTGAAATGCGTGAAAACTCATTTCTGTCTGCATGGACCCTCTTATTAGACATTAATGACCATTTGACCTTTAATTAATCCCTGGAATTCCCTATGGTTATTTTATACTTCTGAAATACAGTTAAATTACAGAAATAACCCTAGTTTCTCATCTTCTCAAAATAGAACATTATGTATATATGGCCCTCTAATGGTAATGTAGGAGCTTTTATCAACTTTGTCAAACCATATTAGGCTAGTTAAGGCTCATGATAGTGTTTATATCATCAAATAATCCCTAAGCCTTAGACCTACTACAATAGCCTCTCATTTTCCTCAACCTCTTGAGGACTAATACAGATCTTAACGAATACGTGAGTGTTTAAGCCCTAAAACAAGCCCAAAAGGCTTAAGATCAGCACTCATTACTAATCTCCCTATCTCTAGCACTTTAGGACTTAATCTTTACTTTGATTTGGTCTAGAACTTAAGTAGATTCCATAATTAATTGCTATGACTATCAATTTTGTTTTTGATTTTTGCTCCTTTTTGACATTCTGTGTTTCCTCCTTAAGAAAGATTTGCAGTCAATTCACAAAATTTCTTCCCTTTCTCCATTTTTTCCTTTTTCATATTTTTATTATTTTTATTATTTTTTAATATGTATTTTTTTGTTAGAACCCCTCAGATAATTGAATTTTCATACGTTTACACTTTAACACCCTCCCCCATGCCTAAGTTTTGCAATGTCCTCATTGTAAACTAGGAGGGTACAAATTTAGCTTGGTTCAAAGTTTAGAACAGGGTCAAAGGGTGGGTAAATGGGTCAAGATGACTATTGCAGATGATTTCAATCTTTGATACGAGTACCAAAGGTGGAGTCAGCTATTCTAAAGTTGAACTCTCAAGTGCAGTAAGAGTGTAGCTTAAAAAGATGATCAAAAGGGTCTCAGGTTTTTGGAAGGATGTGTTACCTTCCGTTAAGCACTAAATTTAATGCCTTTAGTTGAGAAAAAGGTGGTCAAGGAGAAGGGGTGGCCAAATCAGAGGAATTTTGTAGAACAAGCACCTTGATAAGTAGCCTGGTTGGTCCATCCAGGTGCTTGTCCAGATCAACAGGTAGATGATGCAGACCAAACCCAATCAGTTTGGTGGGTTGATGGTTGTGGATCAGTAGATGTGGAGCCCATAAGATACTTTATGGCTCAAAAAGATACGGAAATGCAAATCGCAAGCTTGGCTGGATTGGTTCAGCCTAATAAGAGTAGGGGCCCTCAAAAGAAAATGGATTTGTTTTGATGTAGGAACCCTATTGTTGAGATCAGAGAAGGATAAGCAGTGATTCTCGATCTGATCAATGCCCGATTCTTGATCAAAAGATGGAGGTGAATCATATGCAATCGGATTAGAGAGAGGAGAAAAAGAGCAGAAATTGATTTCAGTGGTGGGTCGGGATTGGGATTAGATTTTGGAAAGCTCTGCTTTGAGATGGAAGGTATGGCTTCTTCAAAATCTGGGTGCAGTGAGGGCTCTTCTAGAAATGATTCAAAGATAGGTTCCTCTAGAGAGTCTTCATGATGCTCATTCAAATCAAATGTAAATGCCTGGAGAGTGATTATAGGGTCATGGAAATCTGAGTCAATAAAAGATTCAAACTCTGGATTATGGACACTCTCAGCACTTACTGTTTCTGATTCCTATGGATCATAAAAGAATGATTCCAACTCAATGGAACATGATTTCGAATCAATGATCTTGAGATCAGGGACCTCAAAGTCGAAATCAAAGAACGGGTCATGAATGCTGAGGTCGTAAACTGGCTCGTAATCATCAGGAAACAAAGGTTCTCTAAAATCAGAGTAGGATTCGAAATCATAGGAGAATCTGCGAAAATCAACTTCTGAACTTGATTCCAGATTGGGATTTCTACCACGAAGCCAATCATGATGCATAGAATCAACAACCTAACTTGGATCTAACCTAATCTCAAATTTTGAGATCAAGGAGGTGTCCTTATTAGGCATAGGCTCGGGTTCTTGGCTCCTAGGGTAGACCCAATTAAATCCCAACTCTTCTTACTCCTCTATTTCTATATTATAAATTAGTGTGACTTCCAAAAAATTAATTTTCCTTTCTAAGGAGTTTGGAGATGTGTACTCATCAAATATAAGCCCCGAATCATGATCTAGATCTAAAATCTAATACTCATCACATTGGGCTTCATGATCATCCCAAAAAGGCTCGAATCTAGATTCTAGGTCCAGGGTAGGGATTGGGTCACTAGAATCCAAACATGGTTCTATTGGGATGTCAAAATCACTCTCAAGGATTACCTTAACAAGATAAGGTTCAGGAATTACATCCTCAAGAGGTTTTGATTCAAGCTTACTACAGGTGTTTAGGAAATTAAGGCATGATGGACCAGTTTCATGGCTCTCTAGGGTTGGTTCAGAATCAAGAACACTTGCAAGTGGATCCACCCAACCAACATTAAGATCAAGTATGTCAATCTACACAAAGTTTGAATCTGATTCTATTTGGGTTGGGGATCCACAACAACCTCTATTTTCGAACCCGGGCTCTGGGAAATCATATTGATCCTCAATGTTGCTCCAAGATGTCTCATTAATTTCTCAGTGTTGGTATGAGTATTTTTTATCAATGTCTTGTTGTAGTGTATTAAGCATATACCCACATTCCTCAATGAGATCCTGGTGTATCTCCCAAAGTTGTGGATTTGACAAACATTGTATATACTTAGTATTGTGTAGTCTCCACAATTCACTGTATTCTGATAACAGCTCATCCTAGGTTGAACCATGTATCATTTGTGTAAATATCATTCTAGCATGGTTCATAATGCGGGTTGTTCTTTCTGGTATATTAACCTAAATGTGCTTAGATGGATCTAAGGTTTTGTAATACTCATCGTGATGTCTAAGAGCATCCTCAATCATCTTCCCTTTCATGCTCATTTGGGATTCAAGTTTCCTAAATATTCTCCCTAAATTGTCAAATTGCATTTTCAAATTAAGTGGTGGATCAAGATGTATAATCAAATTTAGGTTCAGATTGAATCAATCAGGTCTGATTAGAAATCCCAAAGAAGATCAACTTTAATAAGGCCTCCAGGTCAATAACCTAGGGACCTTTCCTATGTATGTACTCTAAAGAATAGATGACGGATTGGATATAAATTGGACCCAATCAAGGCACCTAAAGGATTTTGGATGACTAAGGATGTTTCGAGGCAGATGATACCTCTAAATTAAAAATCCACACACCCAAGAATTACTTGGGTAGCTAGGAAGGGAGAGCTCCGCAAAGAACCCTACACAGTAAAGCGTCCCCACGGGTTACAAGATTTCCCTCACTTGACCTTCCTTGTCACTACGGTTCCAAATAGACTGGAATGTATGAATTGAGAGCTTAAGTCTACTAATTTTAGTCCTAATTTGTGCCTTTGATTTCACTTGATTAAGAAGTTGATTCAATTTGTGACCTAATTTGGAAGTTGGTTGACCCACAAAGTGGATCAACTTCACCTGACCTACCCTAAAGATGGAGGATGAAATTTGGGTCAAGACCTAAAAATTCACCCTAAATTGACTCTCAAGTTATTAGGTTCAAGTGAATTTAGAGCCTAATTTTAGGGTTTCCTTGGATATATCTCTTCAAGCAAGGGCTTGGGTAGCACACAAATACGGTAAGATTAGTTTCCTTTGATGCATGCAAGTGTGAACTAACACTTCAAAGCACTAAAGTGGAAACCTTAATTGGTTCTATTTCAAGTCCAATTTAATCTCAAATGTAACACCTTGGACTCAAACAAGAAAGTAAGTAGACCAAGATGTCGAGAATTTAAGCGTAAATCCCTAATAGGTACAAGAAATTAGGATGCGAAATCTCTAATCAAATCATTTCAATCTTCAATCAGATATCAAGCAAGTTCACAAATCAAGAAATTTTTGCCTTTGAATGATAATTACTAGAAAAATAAGCAAGTGAATCCTAATTCATTTGTTTCCCTTTTCTCTTTCCCAGAATTAGGAGGTTGATTAGGGAAGAAGAGAAATTTTACCTACCCTTGGAGTGGTTGATTGTGTAGAAGATCATCTCGTGATGTACCTCGCAAAATCACAACAAAACAAATAGGGCAAGTTAGTATTAAGCTCAATCAAATATGATAAGACTAGGGATGAATTGTGCATTGCTCTCCAACAACGACGCCAAAATGTTTGATGCGAAATCATCAATGTTAAGAAGTATATATGTCATAGTATAGTCGACAAAATCACACAACAAACACTTAAATTTATAAACTCGAAATCAAGTTGGAGTCCAAGGTCGTTCGTAGGAAGCAAATATGTAATTCTTACACTGATCTCAATTTAGAATTAATGAGCACAATTAATTAAACACAATAAAAGATGTTCAATGAATAAACTACTCAGAAATAATATTCAATAATAAATCAATGTACCTCAATGAGAACAGGCATAAAAAGAATGTAATAGAGCTATCAAAATGATGATTTAAATCACCAATTATATCCACTAATCAAGCACATATCGCAAATGTATCAGCCATTCAATATTGCTACAGTGGCTAGAACCACTTATGCCAAATATCCACCTCATACGAGCCTCAAATGTCTCAACATTATCAGATGAACAATGCCACAGTACCACCTCAGACATCGGTGTAAGGTTTCAGACGCCTTAACTATCACAACACCACAGTAAGGCACACAAGGGTACCAAGCCTCAAGACTTCAAGGCACAAGGCTTCTTCTCAAGCACAGCACAAGGCTCGCACATGCGCCTTAGAGACTAAGTGTTAGCCTCTCTTCAGCACATGCCCAGAGGTCATGATAACAACGACAAAACCCTCCCCCCTCCTCCTCAGAATTTCCTCTTCTTCCCTCATGACCAGGCATAATTGAATCAGAATGCAGGAAATCAGGTCATGAGCATAGGTCCATGCTCACCGAGGATGCAATTGAGCGAGGGTGCATGGGCATGTGCATGTGAAGGACCCGACCCCTCGTGTACTAGGCGAGGAGTCGATGTAACAAAATCAAGATATACGTAGTTGGAGGCTTGTCTGCTCACGAGGTGGGACTATCCCACCTCCTCTTTTCTGCTCGCAGCAGCTAGAGCTCCTCACGTTGATTGCTTTGCTACTACTACTTCACTTCCTAATTTCTACTTCAAGAGAGTTGTCTAAATGATTCTGCGTTGATTGCAAGTGACCTAAAGTAGAATGGTGGCCGACGGAGGTGCCGCGAAGACCTGAAAGCATCAATATGGATGAAAAACCCCAATCAGAAAGCTCAAAAGCATCGCTAGTGGTCGTGGAGTTCAATGGTGGTGATATTGTGGTGTATACGTATGTGTGGAGGTCTATCGGTGATAGAGAAGGTGAACGGAGGAAGGCAAGTTCAGTGAAGGTGTCCAGGGTGTGCATCCCTCAATTTTTTGAGGGGTTTTGGTGAGCGTGGAGTGGCGAAGGTTTTGACAGTGTTAGTGGAGTGGTTGGTGGTCAGTGGAGGGCATGCAACCTCATCAGAGCATGGGCAAAGTGGAAGAAGATAGAGGGGAAGCGAGATGGTTGTGGGTCGAAATAGGATAACAAGCGATGCAAACTAAGATACGGAGAGAGAGGGAGAGAAGAGACCTAATTTAATGGTTGAAAGGGGAGAGATGGCGTCGGCTTTGATTGGCCGATGTCGGAGAAGGGAAGTCCTCTGGGGAGGGAGATCGGTGAGGATGAAGGGTTTGGAGAGATGTTGTTGGTATTGTGAGGAGCGGAGGAAGGAGCAAGAAGATTCCCTCTGCCTATGGTATGTGGCAGGGGGCAAGGAAGTCAGAGAAGGAGGTGTCGCCGAAGTTACGGCAAATGCGGCCAGAGAGAGGAACTTGAAGACTTTAGGGCTTAAAACTGAGCTAGTTTTGGACAACCTGAGAATCTAGAGCTTATATAAAGCTCAAATCCAATCTCTAGACAAGGAAAGAGGCTCTAATTGGCTTGAGATTTGGAATCACAAATCCCATGAATTTTGAGGATTCACATGGCCTTTCTGTACCAACTTAAGGTCTGAGATTGGGTTCACACGATTCTTCGAAGTCTAAACCTCAATCCCACAAATTTTGGTGGGATTTGGAGTCGATTTGATGAGGATTCAAGGTGGTCAAAGTCAGCCTGAAGGTCGGTTTGACCTTCAATGGCGGTAGGGACCATTCTGCGAAGAACACAAGGAAGTTAGGGACTTTTCAGCAAAGATTTCAAAAGTTAGGGGCTTGATTGGGAGAAATAGAGTTTAAATGGATTGAAATGAAAATACTAGGTTAAGACGGACTCTGATTGGGTCAAAATTTTGGTATAAACCTAATTTAGACCCAAGGAATCTAATGGTAAAGTTGGATTTTAGTTTTGACCATGTTTAGCTAGGAAATTTGCTTAGAGACCCAATTTAGGGTAGAAATTCATCTATGACTCTATTTAAGGTCAAAATAGGTTCAGATGATCAAACCAAAGGCACTAAACCTCTAGGAATATTTTTCTATGAATTTTATCTTGACCAGAACCTCTTCAATTTAAACGAGTCTAAGATTAGGGTTTTTTTTCTGATTTAGTTCCCGAAACTCATGAAACCCTGTTTCTATCTGCATGGACCCACTTATTGGACTTTAATGCTTATCAGACCTTCAATTAACCCTTGGGAAATCCCATGGTTAATCTGCATTCATGATATGATGTTAAAACTATAAAATTAACCCTATTTTGAGGTTCTTCTCTTAAAATGGATCTGAGTGGAATTATGACTCTCAGGCAACTATGTAAGGGCTTTTGTCTTTTGATTTTCACTAAATAAAGCTAGTTATGGCTCATGACTGTGTTACCATCATTGTGGTTTTCTCCCTTACGAAATATAGGGCTTATCTATTAGGTTCTCACATTATTATCTATATAGACGACTTGGCCTTGAAACATTTCTTGGCCAAAAAGAATGCTAAGCCCCAATTAATTAGATGGCTTCTATTCTTACGAGAATTTGATTTAGAAATTAAGGACAAAGCTGGGGTGCAAAACATAGTGTCTAATCATTTGTTGAGAATCTTAATTAATTCTTCTCGTTTGGATATCTTGATTTCTGATACCTTTCTAGACATGACGATTCTTATAATCTCAGGTGTCTGAACCCCATGGTTCACAGACATAGTTAATTATTTGGCCACTGGTCATGTCTCTTAGGACTGGACCAAGCAACAATGAGATAGACTTATGTCTAAGGCCAAATATTATTTCTGGGATGATCCTGAGCTGTATCACATCGGTTGATGTAAACACATTTACACTACTTAAAATGTCTATTTATGCATGTTCTTAAGCATAGGATTGCATTTCATGATATAAATATTACATAACATGCATCATCTTGCATTTAGAGTAGTTTGAATAAAATGGAGGTTAATTGTCTCCTTTTATGTGCTTGGACAGGGCAAACATTTTATCGGGGCCTCGGATCAAAGATCCAACCATATGGATATGATCGGGGCGATGATTGGAGTTCAACGACTCCAAGATTGCCCTAATCAAGCATCCGTAGCATCAGATAGTGACCGGGGAACCCTAGAAGATCAAGGACCAGGATGGTGAAAATCTGCACTTCAGATGACAAATCCGACCGCACAGATGAATTCGGATCGACGATCGCAGCTCAACGACACAAAAATCGAGTCAATCCGGCATCCGTGGCACCATCTATAACTTCCAGAAGATGGACGACCAAGATGGCGCCACGTGGCACCATCTCGGCCACCTAAATGGCCACCTACATTCCTTGAAGACCGCACATCCACCCCCTCTCCGCCGTTGGATCTCGATCCAACGGCTGTGGATGCGGTGCTTTAAAATCATCCTTGCGACCTTCTCGACAGCGTAGCGCAGCGGAGATGCAGCCGCAGGCGAAGCGGAGGTCACGGGATCGAGTCCTGCGAGCCTCAAATTGGGCGCAAGCTATCGGGCGCGTGGAGCGTCAGATGGAGATCGGACAGCCGCGTGCGCCCAATAGCGCGGACGCACAATCGGACGTGCGGGCAGGCACACAATGCAGCGAGAGAAGGCACGAGTTAAGCCGTCCGATCTCGCGATCGGATGGCTGAGGATCACTGGACGTGCGTGTACATTGATGAGCGGGCAGCCGAGGAGGCACGCGTGGGCGCGGAAGCTACGCCCACGTCAGGGCTTTAGTGACGGATTTATCCGTCACTAAAGACCCCTCATTTATTGTTTTGAAGTTGTAATATCCATTTTGCCCCCACTCCTTGCAACTATAAAGGAGACCCCCTCCATACGAAATTTTCATCCCTTCCTTCTCCTCTCTACCCCTCCAAAGCTCAAGAGAAGCTTGTCCCACACCCAGGATGCTTCTCGCGAGATAAAGTCCAATTTTCGTTCCCCTTCAGAAGTGGATCCCACAATGACGACGGCGTGCTGCTTCATTCCCGTTCTTCTGTTTCGTCCTCCTTCGTCCTGCTTCGTTCCCCTTCGTCCAGGCGTCGTCCCGTCCGGCTCGTCCTCCAAGCAACCGTCGAGGAGGATTTCTCTCTCCCTATTCTTTTTACTACTTTCTAGTATAGATTTACTGCTTTCTAGTGTAGTTTTGTTCGTCCTCCAAGCAATCATTGAGGAGGACATTTCTCCCTCCATTCTTTTAATGCTTTCTAGAGTAAATTTATCGCTTTCTAATTGTAATGAACAATCTTCTCAATGAAAAATTCCTTGTTTATTGTACATCTCATTTTGATTTCTCTGTATAATATTCTCTTTCTCTCTTACTCTCTCTCTTCTATTTATTGTAAATAATTAGATAGTTTAAATTGAATTATTCCGTGACAAATAAAAAGAAACGCGTAGCTTTTAAATCAAATGTCCGCCTCCCTGTGTTCGACCCAGAATTTTAATTTCGGTATAAATTTTATTTGTTGAACACGAATTCTTTGCTTTCGAACTACAACGACAGGTTTTCCAAAACCAAACATGTTAGCGTAGCATTCGTAACGTTCAACATCGGTGCTGATCAAATTATTCGTTGATGTGCTCCGGAAAATGAGTTCCAGAGTATACTCGAGTACTACCATGCAGTTGCATGTGGTGGACATTTTTCGAAAAAGAAGATGGCCGTGAACATTCTCCAGTCTGGGTTTTATTAATCATCTTTATTTAAAGATGCCCAGGACTTCTCAAGGTCATATTCCCGACGTCAAGCCCTTGGGAGCATAGCCATGAGAGATATAATGCCTCTGAACCCAATTCTTCCTGTCAAAATCTTCGACGTTTGGGGCATCAACTTCATAGGACCTACACCGGTATATACTGGTTGCTGTTGATTATGTGTCCAAATGGATCGAGGCAATTCCCACCCAAACTAATGACCAGAAGGCTGTCATCGATTTTGTTTATAAGAATTTCTTTATTCAGTTCAAGATTCCTAAGGCCATCATTAACGATGGTGGCACACACTTCACGAATGCCCAGTTTAGGAACTCATTGGCTAAGTATGGGTGAATCACAAGATTTCTACACCTTATCACCCCAAACGAACGAACAAGTCAAGGTCTCCAATAGGGAGATCAGGAATATACTTCAGAAGACGGCTAGGCCTGATAGGAAAGATTTGACTCAAAAGCTAGATGATGCACTTTGGGTCTACCATAGCACATATAAGATGCCTATAGCCATGTCCTCGTATCGTTTGGTGTTGAGTAAGGCATGTCATTTACCCATCAAAATTGAACAACGGGCATTCTAGGCTATAAAGTAGTGTAATATGAACTTAGACCTAGTTGGGACAACCATGAAACTCCAACTATATGAGCTAGAAGAGCTTAGAAATGATGCATACGAGAATGTCATGATCTATAAGGTGAGAACCAAAGCTTTACATGATCAGATGATATCCTGTAAAATCTTTGAGTCAAACCAAAAGGTCTAGCTTTTCAATTCCTGACTTAAAATCTTTCCCGGCAAGCTTAGGTCTAAGTGGAATGACCTGTATATTACTACTCAAATTTTTCAAAAATAAGCCATAGAAATTTCTGACCCAAAGATGGGTAATACTTTTAATGCCTATGGACAAAGATTAAAACCTTTTGTTGACTGGATTCTACCCTAACCCGTCTCAGACAAGGTTGCATTAACCATGGGCTGGCTCTGAGGTTGGACTATGCCTAGCTGAAGGCATTAAACTTAGCACTTTGTATAGGTTGTATATATTCAAGAGCTGATCAAATTTGTCACGAAAGTTAGGTGATATCATTTTTATCCTACTCTCTCATTCTTTTGTTATACAATGTGGACATTGCATTAGATAGGCATAGGAGATGGATATATTTATTCCTGAACTATTTTTGTCTACTCTGTAGGCTCTTTTCGTTTATTTTCTATTTGTTTATATATGAATAAAGTAAAATAAATTTAAACCAAAAAGACAGAAAACTTAGAGATTTTCTTTTTGAAAAAAATTTAGAGAATTAGGAAACAAAAATTTAGGCATTAGAAGTTTTCAACCAAAAGAGATAGTATAATAGGATCTAAACACTTAGAATCTTCAAGTCTACGGGCTTAATTAACCTGGTTGTCTACTAAAATGTGGACCTATTTCTCGAGTCCTTTTCAAATTTAAATGTACTCTAAGTGGTTAAATAAGTTGGGAAGATAAGTATGCGACTTATCAACCTACCCTGTGATTTGAGGGCTTCTTAAAGTCTAAATATCTACACACCATTTCCACCAACTCATTTTATGGGCGACCTTAGAGAAAATTAGGTAGCTAATAAACATACTAGGATGATATGGCTGGTACGTTGCTGTAACTTCTCAGAGTCGGGTGCCTAGAGGCCAACCACTTAACCTAATCTCTTTGGCTACTACCTTTAGGTAAGTCCTAAATCAGGGAAGCCACCTGTTTAGAAAAAGGAAAAAAAACCAAAAAGAAAATAAAAAAAGAGAAAAATATAGAAAAGGAGAAAAAATAATAAGCCACACTCAACCGCATGGTTATGGCTGGCAAGTAGTCCTGGGTAACCCCCCATTGCCATTTATCCAGAGTCGAGCCCACAAAAATGCACCAATAAATCCCTAAAATTAGGAGAAGTGAGAAAGTAGAATAAACCCAAGGAGATATACATTGGGTTCGCCCTAATGTTAACCCCACAAAAATAAGAGAAGGGAGAAAGCTACCAATCGGAGAGATACACATTTAGGAAAAAAAAATTTCACTTAGGGTCACCTAGGCTTTGTAGATGCCTAAGGTTCGTTTTGGTTGCCTGTTTAATGAGTCAACCATTTTTGCACAATCAGATGCTTAACACTTTCAGTCCTCTCGAATCTTGGGTGGGTTGGTAGAAAGCTGCTTCAAAACTTTAAATAAAAAGTTTAAAAAATTAAAAAAGAATAAAAAGAAAAAGAAATTCTTATATGTATGTAATGAAAGGGCAAGGACTTGAGTGGTCTGTATTTTGGCAGGCACCGCAAGTACTGTTGAGTCTTTGTAATTTAGGCCTGAAGTATAATTTTCCTATCATTGATAAACAACCAATGTCTTAGTTATCAAATCCTAATTCTGTTTTTATAAATAGCATTTTCTTTAGTTTTGCTAGGGACTAGCAAAAGATAGGCAAAGGGATGTGATAGATATACATTATTTCATGATAAAATGTCTCTTATGCGTGTTCCTAAGCTAATTAATTACATTTAGGATTGTAAATAATGCATAGTAGTTGTCATCATGCATTTAGAGTAATTTGTGTAAATTGTGTATTAATGTATCTCTTTTAATGGCCAGGGTGTAGGGCGACACTTTAAACGGGGCTCAAACAAAGAATCTAACCATACGAATGTGATTTGGGTGATGATCGAAGACCAACGCCTCCGAAATCACCTGAATCGAACATCCATAAGACCATCTACAATAAATAGAAGATGGATGGCCTGGGTGGCACCATCCCAGCTACCCATAGCTGGCCTCTACCTCCTCTCCTCCCCTGCTTCATCAATTCCAGCCGGTGGATGTTCATCTAACGGCTGAGAAGAGCCTATGCCATCGCTTTTACATACACAATGAGCATCACATGAAAGCATCTCAACCATTCAATCAAGATCCAACAACCATGAAGGCTCCACATCGCCCCAGCTACTCTTCTTTAAAGTTTCAACTGCGATCGTTGGATGTTCACCCAACAATCATGATCAAATGCGAGTAGGTGTAGCACAATGGTGCTCGAGGTGCTCCCTTAAATGAGAGGTGTGGGTTTGAGGCAAAATTTGTAGTCCCTCTTCAGCACGCACATAATTAAAATTCGACTGCTCGGTTGCAATCGAGTAGCTGTCACCCAACCAAGACAATGAGGCACGATTTAAGCTCATGCATTTGAGTCGCACAATTAAGATTGGGCAATCGTCACTCGACCGTAATGACTGAGGCACGTGATCAATGACATTGATTATGACACAAGGTGCAACCAAATCATGTGCGCGTGCTCAGTGCAGTTTCACGGCGCGATCTTCATGCATTTGTGATTCTTCAATGAGGATCCACTAATCGTGGTTCCCCCTTACTTCACCTACGTTGCGTCGGCAGTGCATTAGCACGTTACGCAAGATGCACGAGCATGCGCGTGGGTGATGTGCATAGTGGCTGAGCAATGCACGATGCATTGATGCTCTTGCACGCCTTTGGTCGAGAAAAGCCCCACTCCACCACTATATAAACCCCCTACCCCTCCCTTAGCCTCTCGTCCCTTCCTACTCCATTCCTCACCTCCCTAGAGCTTGGAATACCCTCCTATGCTCTAATTCTAGTGTCCCAAGCCCTTGGGATGCCCCACCAGAGTAAAAAATAATTTTTGGTTCTTCCTCTCACCTCTGTTCATTAAGCTCCTGCCAGTCGTCCAATCATACCCCACTCTAGGAAGCGGATCACCGCGACATCACCCTGCCTCGCATCTTCTTCCTCTAACTCTATTCCCCTTCCTTCATCTCTGTTCTTCGTCGTCTGGGCATCATTCAACCATCCCTCTCCCAAGCAGCCATCTAGGGGGATATTCTCTCACTTCTTTATCTTTTTATTGCTCTCTAAAGTGGCTATCAATAGTTCTGTTTATTTTAATTGTAATAGAGACCTTTAGTTTTGATAATACCATTATTTTCTCTCTTTCTCTCTCTTTATTATATTTACTAGCTTAGTCTCAATTTCTTATTCTGTCTATATAAAATCACAAAAAGAAAAATGTGAAAATACCAAAAAATAAATAAATCTTAACACAAAATTGAAATCAAACGTTCACCTCCCCATGTTCAACCTGAGACTCACTAGTTTTGGTTAAATTCTATTTGATCTAGAATTTTCGCAAATACTATGACATGGTTCTCAAAACCCTAATCTTGCAATTTTTCCAATAATCATTCAGCTCCTGTATTCAGCATGACATTAATTTGTTTTGTGGTGGGAGATATATCTTAGAGGCTTAGGTCACTTAGGGCTACACTAAAAGGCTTAGACATTGTTTGCTTATACTGTGCACACACTTTCTATTGTATGCAAGGAAGGACATCACAAAATCCTATTTTGGTTGAACCACTTGAAAGGAACCCTAGGAAGAAGCTCGATTTTTTTGACTCTAGTGGGATGCCTAATTCTAGTAAGGGTAACATGCCTGAGAATCCTGACGATGTTGGGAATTAGAATCTTGACCCTTTGGCTTTAATCCAACCCCAAAATAAAGTCAATCATAAGCTTCAGCAGTAGCAAATCCAATTGATTATGCAAACCATGAAAAAATGGAAGAACCACCATCACTACTCTAGTCCTTAAGAGACTTTTATGACCCTTCTACTACTAATGTAGAACCTTATGTGATGGTAACACCATCATTCGTCATAACTAACTTAAATTAGATGGAATCAAGAGATAAATGCCCCTAAATGATAGCCTAAGGACCATAATTCCACTCTGATCCATTTTGAGAAGATAACAAAATAGGGTTCATTCTATAATTTTAACAGCACATCATAAATGAAGACTAACCACGAGGCTACTCAGGGGTTAATTAAAGGTCAATTGAGCTCAAAAGCTCAAAAATTTGGTCCACACTAACTAAAATAGGGTTTTACGCATTTCAAGGACCAAAACAGTACCAAAAATCCTAATTATTAGCCTCACATAAATCAAAAAGGTCCTAGTCAGGATAAAATCAATATAAACCTCCTCAAATTCATAGAAAAATATTATAATAGGTTTGGTACCTTTGGTTTGACCATCTGAGCCCATTTTGACCTAGAATAGAGATTCAGATGGGAAATTGCCCTAATATGGGTTTCTCTACAATTTTCCCAAACAAACGTGGTCAAAACTTAAATCCAAGTTCACCATTAAATTCCTTGGATTCAAATTAGGCTAATACCAAAATTTGGGCTCAATCAGAGTCCATCTTGACCTATTTTGCATTTCAACTCTTAAAAGCTTTATCTTTCACAATTAAACCCCTAGGTTTTGAGTTATTAACAAAAATCCCCTAGCTTTTGTCATCTTCTTCACAAAAAGCCCTATACCTCCTGATTCCAACTTAGAATCCTAAACCCAACCGCATCGGCTTTGATTCGACAAGATCTCCATCAGATCTTCACCAAATCCCACTAAAATTGGTAGGATTGGTGTTCGGAATATGGGAAACCATTTGGAACATGTCTCACATCCTAATTTGGAGCAAGGTGCCCAGGAAAACTTGCAGAAATTGAAGGATTTCTTATTTCCAAAATCCTAATCAAACTAAATTCAATTTAGGAATTAGAGGTTTAATTTAGCTCTATATGAGCTCTCCTATGTTTCAACATCCAAATCAGTCAATTTTAGGCCGGTTCCTACCTTCTTCCCTCCTCTCCTGCCAAGAGCTCCGTATGATGAGAACACCATCATGATTCCTAACTAGCCCATTTTGACCCATAAAAGAGAACAAAGCTCCTACATAACCAACTAGAGGTCCTAATTCCATGAATAACCATTCTGAGAGAAAAGCAAGAAACGAGGGGTAAAACTGTAATTTTACCATTACAGTACAACAACGGGTTTTCTCATGGGCTAAACACAGGTCAAATGGTCTTAACAAGATAAAAAGTGGGTTGGTTCAAACAAGAAAAGGGTTCATGTGAATACTGGGAATTAAATGACTTCTTGTAACCCTAATATAGATCCACTTGATTTAACAAGGTTCTGGTCAGAATAAAATTCACCTAAACCCTCTAAAAATCATGGAAAAATATCCTCTAGGGTTTAGAACCTTCAATTTGGCCCTTAGAACCTATTTTGACCTAAATTGGGGTCTCAGTCAAATGTTTGCCCTAAATTAGGTTTTTGCATAAATTACCTAGTCAAACGTGGTCAAACCTAAAATCCAACTTCGCCATTGGATTCCTTAGCTCCAAATTAGGTTGGTACCAAAATTTGGACCTAAGAGGAATTCATCTTGACCCACTTTGCAAACAGGTCTAGCCCAATTACATTTCTACCCTTATCTTTCGAAAACCTCTACAAAAAGCCCACTAGCTTCTGCGTCATTCTTTGCAATTAGGTCCCTCCGCCATTATAGCGGAGAGAATCCTACTCCAGCGAGGTTTCAAAGGCAAGAACTTTCTAATCTCTCAGAGAATCTCCTCCAAAATTGAAAGGGAGATTCTCTGAGAAATCTCCTCCAATGTGAACCCACTGATGAACCCTAATTCCTACCCAATCTCTCATGCAAACACATGAGAGATTTGGGTCTCTCTGAGTTTCCATCTCCGGGGACGTTGCCATGCTTGGAAGCTTAACTTCCAAGTACAAATCCCCCCTTCAGGGCCTATATAAGAAACCTTAATTCATTTCGCACCTCTTCAGCTTGGAATTGGGTCGGTCCACCCCACTTTCTTCTCTCCTCGCCGGCCACAACTTCTCTGCAAGCTCTGACGGCTCTATCCTCTTTCTCTCATCACCCAACCACAATACCAGTGGTTGGGTTACCTTCCTCTCATACATCCACGTCAGCCGCACCAGCCTAGACGCTGCCTTTGCCCCTGTCATCGCCACCACCGCCTCATCTACGGAGAGCTTCATCTCCAGTGATGGCAACACGAGCTGGCCACCATCCCTGCCTCCTTCGTCCTTAGATTAGGTTAGATAATTTCTCTCTCCCTCCTCTCCCTATTTCCCCTCTTTATTTCTTACAAACGCCTCTCACCACACGCAACCACCCTCACCTTCTTCATCTCCGGGCACACTCCGACGAGGCGTCCCCGCCACTCCGCACCTCCATCTACCTCGCCAACCATCCCAAAAGCATTGCCACACCTCACTGATCCTAAACCATCACCACTAGCCACGCCACACCCCTAGGACACCCCCCAAACACACCCACTTTCGCGCACATAGGGTGGCCTAGGCACGCATGCTCTGGCCACCCCACGCCACGCCGACCCCCGCACTACCTTTGCAGTGTCTCAGCGTAGCTGTCTACATTTTCTGACGAGGCCGCAAGGCCATTTTCGTGTTGACAGGTGTAGGCATCTCCACCACCATTAACGACCGTGAGGAGCTTGCTTGCAAGCCTCCTCCAGGACTCCCCTCTCCAGGTGCACAGCTCTAGGTTGCGCGGATTCCTCTTGCGCATAATACCAGCCAAGCAATTGGCTTCGAAGACCCAGTAGCTGCTACAATCAAGGAAGCCTCTTGCTGCAGGCGCATGTAAAGAAAGGTGGGATGTTTAGTCCCACCTCGGAAAGTATTAAGCAAGCGTAGTGAAATAACTTGGAAAAGTGAAGAAGGCTCTTTGCCTCCTGACCACGGGGTGAGGTCCCACTCACCCTCTCACTGCCTCGTCCATGACCCGATCCCTATGGACTTGGCTTGACCCATATACCTAACCTGCACTTCTCGCCCACCACTGCATGCCGGTGGGCCTGGTCCCGGGCCCGTACCCGACCCGATTACCCAAGAAGCGGCTCTATGAGAGTGAGCCCAAGAGAGAAAGAGGAAGAGAGATCATGGGGGTGGGTAGGGGTAGGTTTTGCTCTCTCGCAGGGAAGGAGAAGAAGAAAAAGCCAAGGAAGAAGAGGGTAGAAGCCAGAGAAGCTAAGTGAGGAGAAGGCAAGAACTGAAGAGGAAGAGGCTAAAGGCTGAAAGAAGAGAAAGAGAAGGAGAAACAACCGAAGGCAGAAGAAAGAGGAGCCACAGAGAAAGAGAAGAAGAAGAAGAAGAAGAAGAAGCAAAGGCACAGGCACGAAGAAAAGAAAGAGAAGAAGGAATGAAGCAACCAGAGAAGATTAGAGATGGATCAGAGAGGAGAGAAAAGGAAGAAATAAAGCACTGTAGTAATCACAAGTTTAAGACTTCTGATTAACAAATCAGACGTCCATTTTCTTCATGCTTCTTTATACATTGATATTCGGTGATTACATTTATAGTTTTGCATTACAAGTCTGATTTTCATTGCATATTATATTCAGTTTTAAATTTGTGCCCTTGATTTTTTAAACCCCAATTTGCTCTCTATTTTCAACCTCGGACTTAAAACTTTGAGTAATAAAATCTATTTGTTTTTGAGTGATTTCAACTATACCACGGCGCATTGATTTTAAAACCCTGATCTCGGCCGTTAAACATTTTGGCGCCGTTGCTGGGGAGCAACAGGCGATTTAGAAATCTTGATCACAATTTCTGATTTGATACTAACTTGATATATCTCTTTTGTTGTAATTGTTTCAAGGGAGAAGATTCAAAGGAAGACGGCTGCACAACAAACACACCCGAGGTTGGTAATCTCTGATTAGTCCTTTCCCTTAAGCCCCTCATTCTGAAAAGGAAAAAGAAGATAAAAATCAATTAGGGCTATCTATTTTCCATATTTAGCTAAGTCACCAAAGTTGCCTGATTTTGATTTCAACAATAAATATTGACTTGTGCATCTATTTAAGGTAACTAGGCCTACCACTTTTTTGATTGAGCCCTAGATACCATATTTTTGGCAACTAAATTGGACCAAAATTCGAGCCAAATTAAGGATTCCAATTTAGGGTTGTAGAGACACATCTTTCTAAGTAAGAATCAAATATTCCAAAAAGAGGTGTGCATAAGCCTTGCTTGAAAAGACGTATTCAAGAGAAACCCTAAAATTCAAGCTCTTAATTTCACTTGAATCCTAAAAGAAAGGACCTAAAGCTTCTCAAAGGACAAATAGGTGAAGTTGACCCCCTTGTTCGGTCAACCAACCTTGAAACTAGGTCACTTTTGCACTCAATACATCTAAAGTTCAAGTAGAATCCTAAGCACCTTTGCTCTTAAATAAAAGTGGTAGACTTAAGAGGTCAAAGCCCCCATTCTGGTTTACTTGGAATCTCAGTGACAAGAGAGGTCGGGTGGGGGAAACCCTGTAACCCATGGGGATGCTCTACCGTGTAGGGGTCTTTGCGGGACTCTCCCTCTCTGGCTACCCAGGTAATTCTCAGGTGGACGACTTTCTGATCCAAGGGTATCATCCACCCTGAACCTCCATAGTCATCTAAACATCTTTGGGTGTCTTGGTTGGGTCAACATCACATCTAGTCCCTCATCCCTTCTCTTTAGAGCACACACATAGATTTTCTTTGAGAGTCTCTATTCAGATCAAATCACTTCGATCCAAACTTGAATTCTGATTCTACTTTTGGATTCCACCATCTAACCAAAATATGTAGCCTAGTTACTTAGGAATACCATTCAAGAAACCTGAATGACAAAGATCCATGAGAGATAGAATGATTAAGGATGCCCTTGAATTTTATGAAATTGAATACAAAGCCTCAAAAATAGTAGAAGACATTCAGGTTAGTGTACCAACAACAACAGCCTTCATCATAAACTGTTCCCAATTGTTATTAACAGAAGCTACAGAAGGATCAACCCGAGACATTCTCATAATAGGATACATTGAGATAGAAAAATTACATAACTTTGAATACCTCCAATGCATGACCAATCCTGTACTTTGGGAACAACACCAAGATGATCTTGAAAAATGGGAAGAGATGATGAGATTATTGAAACAGGTTATCGATCATAAATACCCGTACGTGTCCCAAACAGATAATGAACCATCTTGGAATAGTATTGAGGACCAATCTGATTTCCCAAATCCTAGGTTTGAGGCACAAGGTTGTTGTGGAGTCCCAACCCAGATGGAATATAACATGCCTGCCACTGAATTAGGTTGGGAAGTCCCAATTGCAGGAGAACACAATTTTGAGCCAGCCCTAGAAAACCAAAATCCTAGTTCACCAAGCATAGAATTCCAAGACTCCTATAATGATGAGATTAGAACAGAACCACTTGAGGGTGTAAATCCCACCCCTTATTCTGATAAGGTGACCCTTGAAGGTAATTCTGACCTAGATTCTTGTTATTCAACCCACATCCTCAGCCTAGAATCTGGATCTGAATCTTATTGGGAAGATTACAAGGCCCCGTATGATGAAGATCAAAGTTTAAATGAAGAGTATGATTGTGGGCCTTTATTTGATGGATCCCTCTCCAACATCCTCAGAGATACAGATTGATTTCTTAGAAGTCACGCCAATCTACGATACAAAAATCGAGTTGGATGAGTAGGGTTCTGATTGGGTCTTTCCTACATGCCTAGAACTTGAGCCTAGACCAAATAAGGACACCTTTTTAAGCTCAGAATCTACATATAGGCTAGACCCAAGTGAGGCTGCTGAGTCTACATCGTATGATTTATTCTATGGTGGAACCCTTGATCTCGAATCTCATTCAGAACTTGATTTTCGCAATTTCTCCGACGATTTCAAATCTTGCCATGATTTTAGAGAAGCTTTGTTTCCTGACTACGATGAGCCAATCTATGACCTCAGCTCACATGCTTCATTCTCCGACTCTGACTCTGAGGTCCTAAATCTCGAGATCACTGATTTAAATTCAAGTTCCAGTGAGATGGAATCATTTCTTTTCGATCCTCAGGAATTAAAACCAGAAAATGCTGAGAGTGACTGTAACCCAGAGTTCAAATCCTTTCTTGACTCAGATTTTCCTCATCCTATAAACACTCTTCAGGCATTCACTTTTGAATTTAATGGCTACTATGAGGACTCTCTGAATGAACCCACCTGTAATTCCTTTGTAGAGGAGCCCTCATACACAATTCTTATTGAAGCCACCTCCTCCACATATACAGAACCTATCCAAACCCGTTTTCAACCCCAACCTGCAACTATACTCAATTTTTATTCTGATTCCCCTCTTACTAAGCCAATTGTAGATGATTCGCCTCCACATCTCTATCGGGTTTCGAACATTGACCAGATCACAAACCATGCTCCATCATTTGCTGATCACTCCTGTAGGGTTTCCGCATTATCCACTGATTACCTTACGGGTCCTTACTCTGACCAGTCTGATTCGACTCAGCCAAACCCTAAATTCACACTTCGACATCATTCCGAGCTCCATAGTATATGGTGGTTTCCACATCTCTTGATCTACACTTATCAAACCACCATATTGATTAGGTTTGGGCTGCATCATCAGCCTGTTGATCTAAATAAGCACCTTGTTGGACCAACTAGGCTCTTAATCAAAGTGCTTGTTCTACAAAACTCAGCTGATTTGACCACTTTCTCTCCAAACCATTTCCCGCTCGGCTGAAGGCATTGAATTTAGCTCTTAACGGGAGGCAACCCGTCATTCCAAAAACCTAAGATCCTTCTGATTATCCGTCTGTACTTCACATCTATTGCACCTTGAGTTCGGTCTTAGAAAAGTCAATCCCACCTCTGGTACACATGTCGGAGCCTGAAATCGTCTGCAACAGTCATTCCCGACCCATTCACCCACCCGAAAAATCCTGTTCTAAGTCCCTGAACCCAAACCTGTTTTACACCCTCCATTTATAATGAAGACATTGCAAAACTTAGGCATGGGGGGTCGTAAATTTCAAACATACAAAAATCAAAATTCAGAAGGGTTCTCACAAAAAAGTCTCAAGATGCCAAAAATACCAAAAAAATAGAAAATGGTGAAAAAGAACAAAAAATTTTTGAGGGGAGAGAAAATTTTGAGGCTATACAAAACTTGAGGAAAAGTGAAAAATGTCAAAAAAGGAGCACAAAATGAAAAGAAAAGAAGAAAAGAGATAGTCATTAGTAAGAAATTAAGGGATTAACCAAGTTCTAGACCACATCAAGAAAAAGAAGATGAAAGAAAAAAGTGCTAATGAGACACAAAAGAGATTAGTAGGAACACTGATCTTAGGCCTCTTGGGCTAGACTCCTAGGCTTAAAAATTCAAGTATCCACTAAGATCTGGATAGTCCTCAAGAGGTTGGGGAAAATGCGAAGCTTAAGTATAAGGTCTAAGGCTTAGGGAGTATTCGGCCTCGTTAACTGACCTTCAATTTATGGAACTCAGTAACCTAAGCACCCCAATCCACACACAGTCTGGTTCAGTGCGCATAATTATCAAAATCACGTAAAAGTGTTTAAGTGTTCTAAAAAAATCACCTAGATTAGGAGCGGCCGATCAACGCAAGTTGATTTGGACGAGTTCCTAGCGTGGAGAGGTGGGAAATTCCCCTCGAAGGTACGCAATAACATATCGTCTCCTCGGTGCTTGTCTCCTAGGATATTTACATATCCTACTAGGGGCACATAAGCACCCTGTGCTGGTTTAGATGCAATGGGCGGCATTATCACGAAATGTTGATTGCCAGGGTCTGGATTTGGCTACAAAATGCCATGGACGGGATTATCTCAAAATCTCGAAAGCCAGGGTTCTGGGGGTTGCCATGGGCGATGCTATCACGAAGCATCGATTACCAGGGACCCTTCGAGGATTGATGATGGGAAGCAAGAATCCGATACAGACCATGTTGAGAAGCCAATCCAAAGCTAGAAATAAAAAGAAAAAAGAGAGAAAACACTCCAAACAAAGAAAATCCTTTGTCTCTCTCTTACAAAAAAAATGCACTGCAAACTAAACTGAGGCTAAAATATCTTACAAGCACGAGTGCTTTAACCTCGGAGTCCATCGAACCTTAGGATAGTTCCTGTGGGCCTTAAAAACCTTCGCGGAGGACTGAGGCTAGAGCTAGTCAGGTCCGGATCTTGGTTGGTACTTGACTACCTCTAGGTCTACTATTGGCATTCTAACCTAATAAAAAAGAAAAAAAGCACTCATCATAATTTGTGAACATCAAGGAACTCATGGTCTAGAATAGAAGTTAAAACCTTAAAATTTTGCTAAGGGACTAGCAAAAGCTATGCATGGGGGTATGATGGGAACACCATAATGAGTCCTAACTAGCTCATTTTGACCCATAAAAGATAACAAAAGCTCCTACAAAACCAACTAGAGGTCCTAATTCAATGAATAACCATTCTGAGAGAAATGCAAGAAACAAGGGGTAAAATTATAATTTTACCATTGTAGTACAACAAAGGGTTTTCTCATGGGCTAAACACAGGTCAAATGATCTTAACAAGACAAAAAGTGGGTTGGCTCAAACAGAAAAGGGTTCATGTGAATACTGCGAATTAAATGACTTCTTGTAACCCTAATACAGACCCACTTGATTTAACAAGGTTCTGGTTAGGATAAAATTCTCCTAAACCCTCTAAAAATCATGGAAAAATATCCTCTAGGGTTTACAACCTTCAATTTGGCCCTTAAAACCTATTTTGACCTAAATTGGGGTCTTAGTCAAATGTTTGCCCTAAATTAGGTTTTTGCATAAATTGCCTAGTCAAACGTGGTCAAACCTAAAATCCAACTTCATCATTTGATTCCTTAGGTCCAAATTAGGTTGGTGCCAAAATTTGGACCTAAGAGGAATTCATCTTGACCCACTTTGCAAATAAGTCCAGCCTAATTACATTTCTACCCCTATCTTTCGAAAACCTCTGCAGAAACCCCCCTAGCTTCCATGTCATTCTTTACAATTAGGTCCCTCTACCATTATAGCAGAGAGAATCCTACTCCCGCGAGGTTTGAAAGGCAAGAACTCTCTGATCTCTCAGAGAATCCCCTTCAAAATTGAAAGGGAGATTCTATGAGAAATCTCCTCCAATGTGAACCCATTGATGAACCCTAATTCCTACCCAATCTCTCATGCGAACGCATGAGAGATTTGGGTCTCTTTGAGTTTCTATCTCCGGCAACATTACCGTGCTTGCAAGCTTGACTTCCAAGCACAATCCCCCCTCCAGGGCCTATATAGGAAACCCTAATTCATTCTGCACCTCAGCTTGGAATTGGGCTGGTCCACCCCACTTTCTTCTCTCCTCTCCGGCCACAACTTCTCCGCAAGCTCTGGTGGCTCCATCTTCTTTCTCTCGTCGCCCAACCACAATACTAGTGGTTGGGTTACCTTCCTCTCATTCATTCGCGTCGGCCGCACCAGCCCAGACGCTGCCTCTACCTCTATCGTCGTCGCTGCCTCATCTATGGAGTGCTTCATCTCTAGAGATGGCAACATGAGCCGACCGCCATCCCTACCTCCTTCGTCCTTAGATTAGGTCAGATAATCTCTCTCCCTCCTCTTCCTGTTTCCCCTCTTTATTTCTTGCAAACGCCCCTCGCTACATGCAACCACCCTCACCTTCATCTCTGGCCACACTCCGGGGAGGCATCCCCTCCGCTCCGCACCTCCATCTGCCTCGCCAACCACCCCATAAGCATTGCCACACCTCACTGATCCTAAACCCTCACTCCACTCACTGCGCCACACCCCCAGGACACCCCCCGAACACACCCACTTTCGTGCACACAAGGTGCCATTGGCACGCATGCTCCGACCACCCCACACCACGCCGACCCCTACACTACCTTCGCTGTGTCTCAGCAAAGCTGTCTGCGCTTTCTGACAAGGCCGCGAGGCCATTTTCATGTTGACAGGTGTAGGCATCTCCATCACCATTAACAACCATGAGGAGCTTGCTTGCAAGCCTCCTCCAAGACTCCTCGCTCCAGGTAGACGGCTCTAGGTTACGCGGATTTATCTTGCACACAGAACCAACTAAGCAATTGGCTTCGAAGGCCTAGTAGCAGCTACAATCAAGGAAGACTCCTACTACGGGCGCACGTGAAGAAAGGTGGGACATTTAGTCCCACCTCGGAAAGTATTGAGCAAGCGCAGTGAAATAAATTGAAAATGTGAAGAAGGCTCCTCGCCTTTTGACCACAGGGTGAGGTCCCACTCACCCTCTCACTGCCTTGTCCGTGATCCGATCCCCGCGGACTTGGCTTGACCCATATACCCGACCTACACTTCTCGCCCACCACCGCTCGCCGGTGGGCCTGGTCCTGGGCACGTACCCGACCCGATTACTCGAGAAGCAGCTCTGGGAGAGCGAGCCTAAGAGAAAAAGAGGAAGAGAGATCGTGGGGGCGGGTAGGGGTAGGTTTTGCTCTCTCGTAGGGAAGGAGAAGAAGAAAAAGCCAAGGAAGAAGAGGGCGGAAGCCAGAGAAGCTAAGGGAGGAGAAGGCAAGAACTGAAGAGGAAGAGGCTGAAGGCTAAAAGAAGAGAAAGAGAAGGAGAAAGAATTGAAGGTAGAAGAAAGAGGAGCCATAGAGAAAGAAAAGAAGAAGAAGCGAAGGCACAGGCATGAAGAAAAGAAAGAGAATTAGAAGAAGGAAGGAAGTAGGCAGAGAAGATCAGAGACAAATCAGAGAAGAGAGAAAAAGAAGAAATAAAGCACTATATCAATCACAAGTTTAAGACGTCTGATTTACAAATCAGACATCCATTTTTTTTGTGCTTTCTTTATACATTGATATTTAGTGATTACATTTATAGTTTTGCATTACAACTCTGATTTTCATTGCATATTATATTCAATTTTAAAGTTGTGCTCTTGATTTTTAAACCCCAATTTGCTCCCTATGTTCGACCTCAGACTTAAAACTTCGAGTAATAAAATCTATTTGTTTTCAAGCGATTTAAACTATACTACGACACATTGATTTTAAAACCTTGATCTCACCCGTTAAATAGTAGACTTCAACGATCTCCACACCAGCTTCTTCCATCCACCCAACCATCAAATTGGGTGTTTCATGTTCCCCAAAGTCGTTCCGCTTCTAGTGCACATAGCTAGGAGATCCTATCTCCCTCGTCGTCGAAATCCTCCATCATTGGAGAACTTCATTTTCTCCACGATCGATAGCCACCGCGACGTGGATCTCTCCCCTATTTGTGCAATAACTAGGTTCTATCTCTCCCTCTCCTTCTTTAGCTTAGGTTTAGCCCCATAGGATCTCGATTCCACCGTCGTTCATCTATCTCTCCCTCTGGCATCTCCAATGTTGACCGCACCTCTGACGAGGCCATGTGACCGACACACACACCTATACGCCCAAGCACCTCCTCCACTACCTACCTTACACTTCAAGGACCAGAAGCCCCATTTTTATTGGGAGCTTTGGTCACTAGAAACCTCGGCCAGCCAACCTACTCCACTGTCATCTCCCCAGACCTTGGCCAACCTCCATGCACTCTTAATCACCTCACGACACCACCTTCAAACTCCTCGGACTATGATAAACCTTCTGAGCTGCCTAATTGGGGCAATAAGCCCGTTCTTTGTGTTTCAGGTATCATCACTGCCAACTGTCCTCTTCATCACCGACCGCGCCACTCCAGCCATCAGTAGGCCTCGTTACCACCTCCAGGCATTGCAGAACCAATTAGCGAAATTGCCTAAAGTGGAAATTAGAGAATGAAGCACGACAATAGCTCCAATTAGCTTGGAGTTCAGCTGAAGCATGCGAAGGCGACGAAGAAGGCAGCACTTTTTAGTGCCACCTCATGTGCAACAAACTCGAAATAGCGTATAAAATTCTTTTGTAAAGAGGGCTATTCGCCTCTACACAAGGAGTGAGGTCCCTCACTCTCACTCCTTTCCACACCTCGCTCACCACCACCTCGATGGGCCTAGTCACTATTCATGACCCAATTACCCGGTTAGAGATTTGATTACCCAATCTAAAAGAAAAAAGAAACTCTAAGGAGGGTGGGTGGTGGTTTTGCCATGGGTTCTGTGCACATGCCTTGAGATTCGTGCCCCCTCGCTCACACTTAGTCATTTCAGAGGTGGTGTCTTATGCTGACCTTATGTTGTGCTTGACACCCTTGTTCTTGGTATTGGTTTTGGGTACTATTGACATATTTGATATTTGTGATGACGTGGACATCTTCGTGCTAATGTGGCAAGTGGGTGAGAAATATTGTTTAAAAATTGAATTATATTGAAACCTTGGGATATGTGCTTAATTGTGGGATTATTTAAATCACCATATTTAGGGTTTTATTATTCTTTTTATCCTAGTGATTTTTGAGATACAATTTGGCCTATTATTGAATATATTTTGATTACTGATTTTCATTGCATATCTTTATTATTGTGCTCATTGTTTAATTTTGCAACTAGTGTTGTAAATTCCACATTTACTCCCTGCGAACGATCTCGATACTTATGATTATTTTTTGAGCACTTATAAATTTAAATGTTGTCAATTCAATTTTCATTGCTATACTACAAGAAGATTTTTTACAACGATTTTTGACACAACATTTTGGCACCATTGTCAGGGAGCAACGCATAATTCACTACTAGTCATATCATTGTTGATTGATTTATGTGATTTCTAAACTTGCCCTATTTGCTTTGCTGTGTTTTGTGAGGTACATCACAAGGAGATCTTCCACGCAATCAACCACTCCGGGGGCAGGTCATTTTTTTTATTCCCTAATCACCTCCTAATCTTCAGAAGAGAAAAAGGAAACACAATCAATTTGGATCCACTTGCCTTATTTTCCTAGTAATATCATTTAAAGGCAAAGAGTTTTCTGATTTGTGACATTATTGATATCTGATTGAAGTTGAGACGATTGATTAGAGATTCCCCATCCTGATTTCCTATACCTATTAGGGATTTGCGCTAAAATTTCTCAACATCTTGGACTACTCACTTTGTTGTTTGAGTCCAAGGTGTTATATTTGAAATCAAATTGGACTTGAAATAGAGCCAATTAAGGTTCCCACATTAGGGGTTTGAAATGTTAGTACACATTTACCTGCAAAAAAGGAAATTGACCTTTCTGCATTTGTATGCTACCCAAGCCCTTGTTTGAATTGATCTATCTAAGTGAACCCTAAAATCAGGGCTCTAAATTCACTTGAATTTTAAAATATGTGACCTAATAACCTGAGAATCAATCCAGGGTGATTTCGGTCTTGACCCAAATTTCATCCTCAACCTTAAGGTAGGTCAGATGAGGTTGGTCCACTTTGTAGGTCAACCAACCTACAAATTAGCTCACAATTTGAAATAACTTCTAAATCAAGTGAAATTCAAGGCATAATTAAGGCTAAAATTACTAGACTTGGGTCCCAATTCATGCATTCCGATCTACTTGTAACCTCAGTGACAAGGAAGGTCAGGTGGGGAAAATCCTGTAACATGTGGGGACGCTCTACCGTGTAGGGGTCTTTGCAGAGTCTCCCTTCCTGGTTGCCCAAGTAATTCTCGGGTGTGTGGATTTTTGATCAAAGAGCCCCATTTGCCTTAAACAGCCTTAGTCACCCAAAATTTTTGGGTGCCTTGATTGAGTCCAATCCGCAACTAGTCCCTCGTCTATTCTATAGTGCACATACATAGGAGAGGTCCCTAGGTTTGACCTAGAGGCCTCCATTAGAGTTGATCTTTTGAGGAAATTCTGATATGATCTAATCAAATCAATCTGGACTTGAATTTGATTCAACATCCTGATCCACCACTTGATTTTAAAATGCAACCTAACAACATGGGAAATATTTTCAATAAGCTTGAATCCTGTATGAGCATGAAAGAGAAAATGACCAAGGATGCCCTTAGGCATAGGGAAGAATTTGATAGGACCTCAGATCCATTTAGTGACATTCAGGTTAATGTGTTAGAAACAACAACCCTTCTTATGAACTGTGCTGAGATGATGTTAACCCAAATGATACATGGTTCAACCGAGGGTGCTCTCATATCAGAATTCAGTGAATTATGGAGATTACACTGCATTAAGGGCTTGCAATGTTTAACAAATCCACCACTTTAGGAAATACACCAAGATATCATTGAAAAATGTGCAAATGTGCTAAATATGTTTCAACAAGCCATTGATCAGAAATACCCATATCGCCACTCAGAAACTGATGATGAATCTTGGAGAATGTTGAGGATCAATGTAATTTCCTAGAACCCAGGTTCGAAAATGGAGGTCATTGTTATGGACCCCCAACCCAAATGGAACCAAATTGTGATTTTGTGTAGAATGAAAAACCTGATCATGATATGGGTTGGGTGGATCCAGTTACAGGTGTTCCCGATTACAAACCAGCCAAAGAAAGTTGTGAAACTGGTCCATCATGCCTAGTTGTTCCAAACACCTGTGATGAGTCTAACTCCGAACCTCTCAAGGATGTAACTCCCTCACCTTATCCTGTTAAGGTATTTGATGACGGCGGATTTCGTGAACTAAAATTAGGGTTTGGAGAACTCGTCATCGTAGCTCGCAAAATGCATCTATCAAATATAATTTGTAATTGAAACTCCAGGGGAGTCCCGGGTCGAACACAGGGAGGTGACGTTTACTTTGTTTGAAATTTGTGTTTCATTTTGTTTCTTTTTGGTGTTTTGGGGTTTTGTTATTTTTTTCTTTTGTTTTTATCGAAAAAGCAAGCAAGACAGATCACAAGAGAGATGAAACAACTGTAATATATTACACAAATGTTTGTTACAATAATCTATGAAAGCATAAAAGAGAGGGGTGAGAGGAAATCTCCCGAATCGACTATTCAGCAAGATGATGACACCTGGCGGAAGCTTGGATGGAGGTGAGATGCAGGAGGATGCCGGGTAGAGGAATGCTTCACCGAGGCTCTGGAATGGAGGTGAGGAGATGGGGGTGATCTTCTACCGGAATGGAGGTGGGAGGATGGCTCCAAGGCTTCTTATGAAGGTGATGGGATGAAGGACGAATGTTTGGTGGGGCATAGGATCATTATACTAATAAAAGGCCTTTAGAGTTTGTGAATAAGCTCTAATGGAGCTT
Source organism: Thalassia testudinum (assembly GCA_037157565.1). Taxonomy (NCBI): domain Eukaryota; kingdom Viridiplantae; phylum Streptophyta; class Magnoliopsida; order Alismatales; family Hydrocharitaceae; genus Thalassia; species Thalassia testudinum. The sequence goes on from JAZHRO010000014.1 coordinate 8,860,460, forward strand.
TGGTAGGCTACTAGAGCTTAGGAGTAGGTGGGGGTAGAGTAGGTAGAGATGAAGAGGAATGAGGGGTGTAGGGGTGTTTATATATTTGGAGCTTGAGAATAAGCTCTAATGGAGCTTTGGTAGGCTACTAGAGCTTAGGAGTAGGTGCGAGTATAGTAGGCAGAGATGAAGAGGAATGGGGGATGTAGGGGTGTTTATATAGTGGAGGGAAGAAGAAATTCGTGTAGAGGGCTGTAGTGATAGTTGGCACTAGTAAAGACCCCTACATCTGTCGCTGAAGAGTGTGCCCCCACCACTCACGCCCACAGCTGTCCTTGTGCCTACAAGCAATTAGTGATGACTGTAAGCATCACTAAAGGCCTGCCTAGGCTGTCGCTGAAGGTCCGTGCCAACTCACGCACTTGCTCGGGCGCTCGTTGGATTGCGTGTGGAGATGTACGTCGATGCCCACGTGATCACCTCCACTAGATCGGCGGTCATCCATGTGCCCACGTAGCTGCTTCCTTCACTGCCCAATCATCCATCGACGGCTCAATTTCTTACCCACACATGCTCAACGGATAAAATCCACTTGCGGGGCTTCGATCGTGCAGCCATGTGTTGTGAACCGAAGCATCGACCGCTGAGGTTGGTTTTGTGCATTACTTAGGAATTAAGGCTCTGTGTGCCGCGACCGTTGGATCTTGATCCAACAGTTACAATTGAGAAAAGCCCTCTCTCTTTTTTTGGCTTGATGTAGGTGATGCAGCGCTTTGACGACCGTTGGATTTGAATCCAACAGTCGAGACTTCATAGGTACTGCTTGGGAGGAGGGGCTGCGGCCGAGCTAGAGGGCAGCAATGGTGCCACGTGGTGCCATCATGGCTGTCCACCTTCTTCTTCTTATAGAGGGTGCTACGGAGCTCTGATCGACGTGATTTTCACATTGACAAACTACGATCGTCACTCTAGATCCATCCGTACGGTCAAATTTCTCATTTGAAGCCCGTAAAGATGTCACACTGCCTCCTGGCCATATAAAGTGTTGGAATTAATGTACATAATATACAACTATCCTAAATACAACGCAATGAATTTTATGCAATATTTGTACTATGATATATAATGCTAGGCCTAGGAACTATCATAAATAAACATTTTATCATGAATTCATGCGTGTTTATCGGTATTCCTTGAGAATGATTCTAATATCCCAATAGAACTAAGTCCAGATTCTAATGACCCAATTCCTACCCCTGACCTAGAATATAGATATGAACCTATTTGGGATGATCATGAGACCCAATGTGATGAGAACTAGATTTTAGATCTGAATTATGATTTTGGGCCCATATTTAATGATTATACCTCTCCAGACTCCTCAGAAGAATGAATTGATTTTTGAGAAGTCACATCAATTTACAACACAGAATCATAGGAGTTGGAAGAGTTGGGATTTGATTGGATCTACCCTAGGTGCCTAGAACTCAAGCCTATGCCTAATAAGGACACCTCTTCGAGGTTGGAATTTGAGACTAGGTTAGACTGAAGTCAAGTTGTTGACCCCATGCATCATGATTTGTTCTGTAGTGGAAATTTTGATCTTGGATCAAGTTAAAAAACTAATTGTCGCAAATTCTCCGATGATTTCGAATCATACTTTGATTTCGGAAAACATTGTTTCCAGATGATTATGAGCCAATTTACGACCTCAGCATTCATGACCCATTCTTTGATTCTAACTCTGAGGTCCCTGATCCCAAGATCATTGATTCAAAATCATACTCCATTGATTTAGAAACATTTTGATATGATCTACAGCAATCAAACACAATAACTGCCAAGAGTGTCTGCAATGCCGAGTTTGAATCTTTCACCGACTCAGATCTCCATGATTCTATAAGCACTCTCCAGGCATTTACATTTGATTGGGATGAACATCATGAAAAAGATTCTATGGATGAACCAATCTTCAAATAATTTCTTGAGGAGTCTATACTGCACCAAGATATCGAAGCAGCTACACCTCCTACAATTCCTTTCAGAAATCGATCCCAACACCAACCCACCACCAGAATCATCTTCTATTCTAACTCACCTCTCTCTGATACAGATGCATATGACTTACCACCATTCTTTAACGAGGAATCAGACATTGATCCAATTAACAACCACATTTTGTCCCTCTATGATCCCACCAGTACGATTCCTACATTTTCCACAGATCCATTATCATTTGAGGACCCCTGCTCTGATCAGGCGGAGCCAATCAGAGTCCATCTTGACCTAATTTGCATTTCAGCTCTTAGAAACTTTGTCTTTCACAATTAAACCCCTAGGTTTAAAGTTATTTACAAAAAGTCACCTAGCTTTTGTCATCTTCTTCACAAAAAGTCCCCTGTTGCCTAATTACAACTCAGAATCCTAAACCCAACTTCATCGACTTTGATTCGACAAGATCTCCATCAGATCTTCACCAAATCCCACCAAAATTGTTGGGATTGGTGTTCAGACTATGGGAAACCATTTGGAACACGTTTCACACCCTGATTTAGAGCAAGGAGCCCAAGCGAACTTGAAGAAATTCAAGGATTTCTTGTTTCCAAAATCCTAATCAAACCAAATGCTATTTAAGAATTAGAGGCCTAATTGAGCTCTATATAAGTTCACCTATGTTTCTACATACAGATCTGTCGATTCTAGGCCGGTTCCTACCTTCTTCTATCTTCTCCGGCCAAGAGCTCCGTCAGCTCCGACGATCTCCACGCTCAGCTTCTTTCGACCACCCAACCACCAAATTGTGTGGTGCATCTTCTTCCCTGAAGTCGTCCACTTCTACTACACATAGCTAGGAGCTCCAAACTCCCTTGTCATCCCCATCCTCCACCATCAGTGAACTTCATCTTCTCCACAACTATAGCCACCCCAGCGTGGATCTCTCCCCTATTCATCCAATTACTAGGTTCTATCTCTCCCTCTCCTTCTTTAGGTTAGGTTTAGCCCTATAGGATCTCGATTCCGCCACCATTCATCTCTCCCTTCCTCTATCTTCTCAAGCACTGGTCGCGCCTCCAGTGAGGCCTTGAAGCCGACACACACAACTATATGCCCAACCACCACCACTATTACCTTTGGTACACTCCAAGGACCAAAAGCCCCTTGTTTCTTAGGAGCTTTGGTCACTAGAAACCTCAGCCGACCAACCCACTCCACTGCCATCCCCTTCGACCACGGCTAACCTCCATGCACTCCCAATCACTACGCCAACACCACCGTCACACTCCTTGCACTATGGCGAACCTTCTGAGCTGGCTAATTGGTGTGTTAAGCCCATTCTTTGTGTTTCGGATATTGCCGTTGCTGGCCATCTTCTTCATTGTCGGCCACACTCCTCCAACCATCAGTAGGCCTCATTACCACCTCCATGCTCTGTGGAACCAATCGGCGAAATCACCTGCAGCGATAATTGGAGAATGATGTATGACAGTAGCTCCAATTGCTTGGAGTTCATTCAACTGAAGCACGCAAAGACGACGAAGAAGGCAGCACTTTTTAGTGCCACCTTGTGTGCAGCAAACTCGAAATAACATATAAAATGCTTTTGTGAAGAGGGCTATTCACCTCTACACGAGGGGTGAGGTCCCTCACTCTCACTCCTTTCCACACCTCACTCACCACCACATCGATGGGACTGGTCACTGTTCATGACCTGATTACCCAATTAGAGATCCGATTACTTGGTTTGAAAGAGGAAAGAAACTCTGAGGAGGGTGGGGGGTGGTTTTGCCTTGGGTTGCATGCACGTGGATATCTTGGTGCTGATGTGGCAAGTGGGTGAGAAACACTGTTGGAAAATTGAATTAGATTGAAACATTGGGATATGTGTTTAATTGTGGGATTAAAATGGTGATTCAAATCACCATTTTTAGGGCTTTATTATTCTTTTTATCTAGTGTTTTTTGATATACAATTTGGCCTATTATTGAATATATTGTGATTACTGATTTTCATTGCATATCTTTATTATTGTCTCATTGTTTAATTTATCGACTAGTATTGTGAATTCCATATTTGCTCCATGTGAACAACCTTGGAACTCACGATTATTTTTCGAGCACTTATAAATTTAAATGTTGTCAATTCGATTTTCGTCGCTATGCTACAACATAATTTTTTTACGATAATTTTCGATGCAACATTTTGTTAGGGTCCTTGAAGGAGGAGATGATTCGAATTCAAGCTCAGTATGACTACTCTAATTCAGAATCTTGTCCATAGGAATTCTAACAAAGATCCCTTCTAGCACATTGATGATCTAGGTAGACTTGGTGAAACCATCAAACCTAAAAATGTGAGCCTAGATATAGTCTTAATGAATATGTTCTCTTTCTCCTTAAGGGATAAGGCTATACACTGGTTCAAAACCATAGGGAAGCATATTTCCACCTAGGAAAAGCTAAGAAGCTCCTCCCTTAAGAAAATCTTCCCTATAGGCAGGACTAATTCCCTTAGGAGAGCCATAAAAACTTTCACTCAACAACTAGGGGAAGAGCTCCATGAGGCTTGGGAGCGATTCAATGATTTACTTAGGAATTGTCCACTCCCACTACTATGAAGGGTGCATTTTGCGATGCTTTTTTTGTGATGATTTTCCAATGATCACTAAAGAAGCCATTCAGCAATGGTTTCATACAAAATCATTGCCTAATGCATAATTGGGGCCCCACTTTCCCAAAGGTTTGTGTAAGAGGGGATAGAGAATTGGAGAAGGTTACAAAGCCATTATAGTAATCATTTTGCAATGGTTAGAAAATTACCATTGTGAAATGTCTGGTAAGGAAGCGCACAAAGCAAAAATTTTCAGTGATTAAGCGACGGTTATAGGTAAACCGCTGCCAATTCCCAACAAGAAGGTCCCTCACAAACGACAACGGCAGCCAAGCCCTTTCCCATACTAAGTGGGATTGTCTATATGGATTCTTTGCCTCTACACAGATCGATTTTGAGCCATTTCAGGACTTAAATTAAAGTAATTGAGGTCATACTTAATAGTTTCCTTCCAACACTTATTTGGTCTTCCTCACCCCTTCTTAGCAGGTTTAGCCTCCAACTTCTTGCATCTCCTAACTAGAGCATCTAGTGGCCTTCTTTGCAAATGTCCAAACCATCTTAGGCATATCTCTCTCATTTTATCCTCTATTAGTACCACCTTAACCTTTTCTTGAATAATCTCATTTGAAATATGGTCCTTTCTTGTATGACCACACATCCATCTTAACATCTTCACTTCTGCCACAGACTTCTTCTACACATGCCTATAGTTGATAGCCCAACATTCAGAATCATACAGCATGGTTGGTCTTACTACAGCTTAATAGTACTTTCCTTTGACTTTTAAAAGAACCCTCTTATCACAAAGAACACCAGATTCACGCCACCATTTCAACCACCTTGCATTAATTTTATGTGTAACATTTCCATCAATTCCACCATCTTGTTTGAAAATGGATCCCAAGTATTTAAAAGCATCTTTCATTGGAATGCCCTCTTCTCCAATTTTTACATCCATCCCTTCATTGTTTCCTCTACTACTAAACTTGCATTTCATATACACAGACTTTGTCCTGCTTAGGAGTGGTCCTTTAGCTTCCAGGACTTCCCTCCAAAGCTTAAGTTTTCTGTTCACACCACCTCTTGTCTCATCAACCAACACAATGTCATCAGCAAAAAGCATAAATCATGGCACCTCAGCTAGGATATGCTTCGTCAACTCATCCATGACCAAGGCAAAGAGATAAGGGCTTAAAGTCGATCCTTGATGCAAACCAATGGTGATATCAAAGTAATCCGTCAAATCATCCTTAGTTCTTACACAAGCTACAGCTCTATAGTACATATCCTTTATGAGGTTGATATATAAAAATGGAACCTGTCTCTTCTCCAAAATTCTCCACAAGATATCCCTTGGGATAGATTCATAGGCCTTCTCCAAATCAATAAAAACCATGTGTAAATCCTTCTTCTTGACTTTGTAGGTTTCCATCATACATCTCAAGAGATGTATTGCCTCAGTAGTAGATCGGCCTGGCATAAAGCCAAACTAATTTTCAGTTACTACAGACACTTGCCTCACCCTTTTTTCAATTATTTTCTCCCAAAGTTTCATCATATGGCTCATCAATTTAATACCTCTATAGTTAGAACAATTTTGTATGTCTCCCTTGTTCTTATATAAAGGTATCACAAAACTTTTCCTCCATTCCTCCGGTATCTTCTTGCCTCTCTAAATAGTATTAAATAATTTTGTGAGCCAAGTTATACCCCTTTCGCCCACTCTCTCCAAACATTTATAGGAATATCATCAGGCCCAACAACCCTCTTACTTTTTATCACCTTCAAAGCCTCCACTACTTTTTTCTTTTGTATCCTTCAATAGCTTGCTCGATTCACAAAATCTTCTGAGTTGGCTAACTCCCCTGAGATGATATCATTCTTTTATTTTTCATTAAAAAGTAACGAAAATATCTTTTCCATCTTATATTTATATCATCACTAGCTATAAGCACCCTTCCTTCATCATCCTTGATGCATCTTACATGTGTAAGATCCTTTGCTTTTCGCTCTATTGCTTTATCTAACATGAAGATATCTTTTTCACCTTCTTTAAAATCAAGTTTCTTATAAAAATGCTTCCAAGCTTTTTCTTTTGCTTCTCTAAGCACTTTCTTTGCTTCTTTCTTTGCTCTTTTGTAATTTTCCATGTTTTAATCAGCCTTATCTCGATATAAGGCTTTAAAGCAAGCTCTTTTAATTTTAAGCTTCTCCAGCACTTCCTCACTCCACTACTAAGCCTCCTTTCGTCCTAGAACTCCTTTAGACACACCTAACACCTCCTTTGTCACCTTCCTAATAAAGTTTGCCATTGTTAATCACTCTGAATTGGATTTTAAAATTGATGTGCTGCAACATAGATTGAATCAGCACGAAAAACAAATAGAATTTATACTTGAATGGAAGTCTGAGGTCGAACACAGGGAGCAATTAGCAAAATAATTCTTAAGATTGCAATTCAAGAATAATATAAGCAATTTATAATAGAACTCCAAACAATAATGATATATAAATGAAAGCTAATGTCAATAGTGTAAAAAGAATGGGGTAAAATGGTGATTTGAATCACCAATTACCCCTCACAATAATATCAAATATCTCAACAGTGTCAACCAAATAAAGCCTCACAATCGAGTAACAGACGACTGAGCGTTCAATCAGATGGCTTGTCCGTCACAAGCTGCAGTGTAAAGCCTTTTCTCCCTCCCCAGCCTCTTCTCTTCTTCCTTCTCTTCACGCACAAGGTGAAGGGTTTTTTCTTCAAATGGCTAAGTGTCAGCCATTGATCTTCAGAGCAAAACCCCCCCAAACCCTCATGCTCTCTCTTTCTTTCTCTCTCTGGGATCCGCTCTCCCAGAGCCTCGGGCAATCAGATTCGGATCTAAGCGCACTTGGGACGAGGGCTGCGGGAGTAAGTCACAGTTGAGGTGTGTGCGGGTTAGGTGGGTCAAGTCAGTGCCAGGCCCGTGTGAGCAGTGTCACGGGTGAGGCAATGTCGAGTGAGTAGGGACCTCACCCCCTTGTGTCCATGGCAATAAGCTTACAACACAAAATCAATTTATGCGTTGCTTGGAGTTCTACCATGCCTGATATGGGACTAAAGTCCCCATTCTTCTATTCATGCACTGCAACAAAGATGTGTCCGCTCAATTGGATGGCTACAATTGATGGAGGCCTCAATTGAAGACTTAGGATGGTTCCTGGGATGTAGCCGCGTCACCTGGAGGTGTCGCCTGGAGCTGCAGGTACCGAAGAGAGCTTCAAGCTTCCTTTGAAGCTCTGTGATAATGGCGCGACACCTAAAACTCAAGAAAAAGGGCCTCACGGCCACGTCAGATGGCTCAGTAGTATCATCGGGGGACGATGAGTACTGTGGTGGGTGTAGCATGGAGTGAGGGTGTGTGAGGTGGCCAGACGGTGACGGAGATGGCCGTGCGAAGGTGGGGTGTTCGGGGGTGTGTTTGAAAGAGCAATCGATGAAACAGATAGAGGGATTTTGTCCCTTGGGTCGAGGCGGAGGTGTAGGGATGAACAGCGGCCAATTTGGTGGAGCATAGTGGCCGTGCGAACTCGTCGGAGGTACGCCGGCGAGGTGGAAGACAGGGAGCGTGCAAGTGAGATGCTGGTCAAAACAGAGTGTGGTTGGTGTATGAATGAAGTAGAGTTAGGGAACTTATCTAGGTAGTTGGCAGACGATAGGGAGAAAAGGCGACGCTAGTTGTGGTGTGGTCGGTGCCGAGGAAGAAGGTGACTTCGGAGAGGGTTGGATGGTGAGGATGAAGGAGATAAACGCGCTGGCCAGTATTGCGCAACGCGGAGGAAGCTGAGGGAGACAAATCCGTCACTGATATTGTGAATGGATGAGGAATGAAGACAGAGGAGGTCGCCGGATGTTGAGGAGCACTTCGACCAGAGGAGGAGAGAAGAATTTGGGGTTATTCCAGTCGAATTCGAGCATGGGCTTGACGGTATGCATTGGGGCTTCTTTTAAGGCCTCTTGGGGATGATTTGGGCTTGGGAAGCAAGCTTCCTAAGCTTGGAATGTTTGTCAGATATGGAAGCTTGAAATATACTCGAATCTCTCATGTGTTTGCATGAGAGATTGGGAAGGTTGTAGGGCTCAGGATTTGGCTCAAAAGGAAGGGATTTTCTTGACAAACTTCCCTTTCAAATCTGAGAGGGATTCGTCAAGGAATCAAGGAAAAAATAACAAATCAAGCTCGCTGGAGTTGTAAGATTAGGATTTCATGGTGGTAGGGACCTATTTGTGAAGAAGATGACAAAGATGGGGCTATTTGTAAGAAATTCAAAAGCTAAGGGGTCATGTGAAATAAAGAAAATTAGACTTGGACCAAAGTGCAAACTAGGTCGAAACAATCTCAAATTGGGCCCAAATTTTGGTACAAAGCTAATTTGGACCTAAGAAATCCAATGGTGAAGTTGGATTTTGGTTTTGACCTAGTTTGACTTAGTAATTTGCATAATTACCCAAATTAGGGCAAATGTCTGTCTGAGACTATTTTTTGTCAAGACGAGTTCCAATGGTCAAATTAAAGGTACCAAACCCTAAAGAATATTTTTCTATGATTTTTAGAGGGTTTAGGTGAATTTATCTTGATCAGAACCTCAGTAGATTAAGCGAGTCTCTTTTTAGGGTTTCAAATGTCCATTAATTCCTGTAACACATGAAAATCCTTTTCTATCTATTCTAACCCACTTATTAGACTCTTAAGACCATTTGACCTTTGTTCAACCATTGAGAGAACCTGTGGTTACTCTGTTCTTGTGTTAGAATGGTAAATTTGCAAAAATAACCCTGTATTCTTGTCTTCTTCTCAAATCAATGTTTTATGCCCTTATGACCTTCTAATGGATATGTAGGAGCATTTATTGACTTAATCAGATCAAACTAAGATAGTTATGGCTCATGATGGTGTTCCCATCAGCCATATTTAACCATAATTCATCAGCACTTCCATCAAGATCCCAAGTATTTTCTTACATCATCATCTCTTTGAATCTAGCTTACTCTTTCTTAAGATTCCACCATTTAATTCTCAAATTCTTAAACTCCAATTTCCTCTTCTTTGCCTTCTTCATATGAACATCCATCACCAAAAGACAATATTGAGTAGTTAAACTCTCCCCTGGAATAATCTTACAATCTTTACAAGATAAGCAAACTCTTCTTCTCAAAGCAAAGTAATCAGTTTACACTCTTGTTAAGCCACTTTTATAGGTGATCAAATGCTCTTCTCATTTTTTTAAGAAGGTATTTGTTATGAAAAGATCATAAGCCATTGTAAAATTGAGGAAAGTCTTCCCTTCTTCATTCCTAACACCAAAGCTATGATTTCCATGCACTCTTGCATACTCTAAAGCATCTTTTCCAACATGCCCATTTAAATCACCACCCAAGAAAATCATTTCTCTCTGTGGGATTCCTTGAATTATCATATCAAGCTCCTCTCAAAATTTCCTTTAGGTGCAAAAACTAAAATGACACTCAAGATCTCTTTTTCTAAGACTAATTTTATCAAAATAATTCGATCACCTAATCTCTTAACCTCAACCATACTCTCCTTCAAATCCTTATGAATAATAATGCCCATGCCATTTCTACCTTTGTCCCTTTCTGAATACCACAATTTGAAACATGTTCTCTCGATTTCCTTTGCTTTTTCTCCAACCCATTTAGTCTTTTGAAGGGAAAGAATTTGAATCCTTCTTGTTAACATTGCATCCACAATCTCCATGACCTTGTTGGTCAAAGTACCAATATTCCAATTGCTGAATCTCAACTTCTTTTGTGACACTTTGATGGCGAAGTGGTGGAACTAGCTTCTTTACTTGCATGCATTCCTCATGCAAGAACCCAACTCATTTTGGACTACATCTGGGCGATAATGTAGTAGAACTAACTTCTTTACTCACATACATTTCTCATGCAAGAACCCTTGCTCATTTTGTACTACATCAGGGCGGCGATGTAGTGAAACTAACTTCTTTACCCACATGTGTTCCTCATGCGAGAACCCTTGCTCATTTTCACTACACCTGGGTGCCAATGCAGCACGTCGCAAGTAGGGAATGCCCTAATGAAATCTAAGTGTTTGCTAGAATCCATGTTTAAAGATCTGAAAAATTTTACACTGGTCATTGGCTACCTAATGCAACCCTCCTCCTTTACCCAGGCTTGGGATCAACAATGAAAAGGCATAAGAACCTCTACATAGGCGGAGTTTAAGGTCCCTCACAAACTACGATGGGAAAATTCCCTACAAGTAGCAACAATTATTAATTTATTGCCGCTTAAAGCATCAAATATTTTGTTGAAGATGCGCACCAAATATGTTCTTTTAATTAATTTAGCAATGGTTTTTTAGTAACCGTCGCCAATAGTGCCATATTAGGGCACTATTTTGCCCGATAGTTGTTCCTCTCCTCTTCCTCACATTATTTCCTTCACCTGTCCTTTCACCGCATCGAGCTCCTTACCGTACCGAGCACCTCCTTGTAGTACCAAGTTCCTCCTAGCCATGCCGACCACCTCCTCATCATGCTTCTCCTTGCTAAGCTCCACCTTGCCTCGTGATCGAGGTATTTTCTACCCCTTCTTCACTCCTCTATGACTCATCCTCCTCCTCGATCTCCCACCTCTACCTGGCCTCCTCCTCAATCCCCCTTGATTCACCTAGCCTCATCCTCTACTTCCCCCTCCTCCCCTTCCCCTTCCTCCTCCCCTCCTTAATTTGCCCGGCCTCTTCCTTCACCCCCCTCCTCCACTCGACCTTCTTCCCCTCCTCCGCCACCACCTAGCCACCCCCACCTCCTCGACCTCTCCCTCCTCTGCTCAGTCTCAACTTCTCCATCATTTGACCTCCTCCTTGATTGTGTAGCAATCATGTGATTTAAATGAACCTAAGTAATGTTAGAACCCAGCTTATTTTCTATATATTGCATGCATATCATTCATATTTTTCATCATACCATTTTATATAGTTGTACATAAAATAATGTGTGATTATCCTATTATTTAATGTTTTTGTTTACATGTAATAAGAAAAGTCGGATAGAGTTAGCATACGAAATAAAGTAGAATAAAGTGAGAAGAAGCTAGATCCAGGCAAGAAGAAAGGAGGAGGATACCCCTATCCCTTCCCCCAAACCATAGGATAGCCTATCCCAAACCCTGAACCACCTACAACTTAGTTGACCTAACCCCAAAACCTAGATAACATTATCCACTATCCTATCGTCACTATCCATTATCCCTATCCACTTATCCTTATCCCAATTCCACCATCCCTAGCCCAAATACCATCTTAGGTTCCCAAATAGGCTCACCACTACCCAATTGGGTTCACCTAAACCTAATTGGGCTCACCTAGGAATAATTAGGTGCACCTAAATCTAATTGGGTCCTCTAAGCGTTGATTAGACCAACACAAACTCAATTGGGTTCACATCTAGACCCACTACCACCTAATTTAGACTCACTCAATCCAAATCCACCACACCTAACAAAACATAACTCTATGAAATTTGAACTCAACACTCACCCACACAAACCCACACACACACACACACCAACAACCTAGCGCACACCCCTTCCAATCCTAGTCCCATGAAAAGTGGCGACTTCCAAAGATGGTTCCATAATAGGTGGCGACATTCCAAAACCAAAACCCTTCCCATATATGTCCATTCCTATGTTCGCCACTTCAATTCTCCTCCTACCCTTCACTTGCAACAACTCCTTCTTCCTCAACCCTAAGGGTCATCACCCATCTTCCTCCCTTTCCTCTCCAAGCTGCTACCTTCCTCCTCTCAAAGGGATCCTCCTCCTCCAAGCTCTTCCATGGACGGGTAGAAGAAGGAGAACATATGGGGTGTATAACCACCTTCTCCTCTTCTTCCACTTGGGTGTGGTCTTCTATTCTTCCATACCTTGGGTGGTTGGTGAAATGACTTGGTACCTGTTTGGGGTGTTTAAGACATCTGGACTAACCGTCAGACGTCTGCCCGGACGTCTGGATGAACGGCCAGACGTCTGAAAGTGGAAAAATCTCATACATTCTTTACGCTCTACGTGCAAGCGACGTGCACAGCTTCTCTCTCCTCAACACCCCTCACCCCTAAACCCTAACCCCCTTCTATTTAAACCCCCCTTCTCACCACCCTCACCCCCTTACCACCAGCCACAGCCACCTCTAGTCATCGTCCTTGTGCAGGCATGGTGAGAGAGAGAGGGTGAACGAGGGAGAATAAAGAGGAGAGAGAGGGAGAGCGTGAGAGAGGGGGACCAAGGTCGGTGGACCTTCGGGGAGCTCAGTGGAGCTCATGCAGCCAGCGGCGGGCACGTGCATGAGGAGGAGGGTCTCGGGGAGGCAGTCTTCCGACCTTCTGCAGCAGCTGAAGCTACTGCGGTGCGTTGTAGATAGCACTGCGAGGAGAGCAGCGTCACGGAGGTGGTTCTGGTACTGGAAAAGTTTCAGTATCAGATGTCTGGAGCATCGACCAGATGTCTGGAGAGGCATCAAGACGTCCGGAGCTGAAGCTGAACGTCTGAAAGCATAATATCGTGCAAGGTACGTGTTTCCTACGCTACTTTCCGCCATACAGATCATAGCACAGGAAATGTTTCGTTGTTAATAGGTCTGCATTTTTGTACGCAGGTGAAAGGCGTTGGAAAGGTGCATGGTGCACCTTTTCAGGCACTTTTGGACGTCTAACCTCATCGCCAGACGTCCAACGGCACTTTAAGTTGCCCAAAGGCATAGTCCGACGTCTGGAACTTCCTTTAGATGGTCGCAAAGGGATCCAAATGTCTGAGGAACCCACAGGAAACACAAAGTAAGGCCTGATGTCTTTTAAGACGTTTGGGACTAGTCCCAGACGTCAGATTTTGGACAATAACCGTGTTTTTGGCTCGTTTAGGGCCCAAACGGAATCGGATTTCTGCAAACAAAATATCGCTGTTTTCCACTCGAGTTTCTCTATGTGTTCGTATTGGGTACCTACTGTTTTGAGCTCGTCTGATGTAAATTAGTCGCTGGTACAGGTTACCAGCCGGTGGCATGTTCAGGGCTCGCGGAGACAACGAGATCTGCAGTGTAGGCCCCCATTCCTTCTGTGATACACGATAGAGTGGTTTAATTCATTTATTAAGTGTGAATAAAGAATATGCTTGCTTGGATTAAATTGATTGAAACTCTAGGATGTGGAATGAACCCCAGGGTAGAAATGTATGAGCCTGATGCTCAGCTACTCTGTTTACTTGAGATATATGTTAAAATACGAGCTGCCTGTATGTGAATGAGAAGTTGAACTGTGAAACCACAAGTTGCATGTATATGATTGAGAATTGAATTGTGAAAACATGAGCTACTTGTATATGGATGAGGAATGAGTTATGAAACATGAGATCTAAATATGGATAAATGAGATGAATATGAGCATGAACCCTACGGGAAATTAGGAGTAGAACTCCTTTGTATGAAAGAAATCTGGAATGTAGACAGGAAGTGAGCTAGCTCTTGTGTACATGATACCAAGGAGAGCAACTGTCTCTTTTAGTGTAGAGAGGAGCTAGCCACCCTTGGGTTGAGACCTGGGGTTAGGATTGGCCACTCTACACCGACTCTTGTTGGCCCTCGCGTACATGGTATTGAGGTGTGCTACTAGTGTAGAGAGGGAGCTAGCCACCCTACGGGGTACGGGGTTAAGGTAGCCACCCTACACCGACTTTGTTAGGCCCACTAGGTAAACCGAGGTAGTCGGACGAGGGTATGCGGACTGTGGAGGGGTGAGACCCCTGTTTGGTTCTGAGGGGCGAGACCCTTATTCTGAGAGGGTAAGGCCCTATAATGTTCCATGTTGTACCTTAGGTGTACCCGCTAGCAGAAATGACTGCTCGCATGCCAGTGCGGGTAGCTACCCGTGTGCTTATCACGCGTGCCGTAGTCACCGCAACATCGCGACCGTGACCTTGGGTCGGTTGACTGGGTGTAGGACTACCGCGGGGGACTCTCCCAGCCAGGAGAGCCCACATGTACCTTCTACTCCACAAAAAGGACTGCAATCAAGATCGTTCCCACGAGGAACAAGCAAGATCAAGAAATACTTGAATACTTTGTGAAATAAATGAACAAGAAATACATAGATGAGATAAATAGAAATGAGAATAAAACCTGGTTGTTTGTTTTACTTTACTTGCACATAAATAATGTAAATACCACTCTACTCAGCGTTCGCTGACTCTGTCTTTTCGTAACCCTGTTTAGGACCAAGAGTTGAGCAGCCCGAGTTTCCGGCTGCAGAGGGAGATGGGCCCAACCGAGCCCAGCCGTAGTCGTTTCTTTCCATCTCTTTCATTATACTTCTGTTGTAGTGAGTAATGGACATCTATTTTACTGTTCCAGTTACTTTTTGTTTCCTTTCCACTGTTGTTGTTGTGGTGGCATTATAACAAAGGCCTAGACACCACCCTCACACAAGGTCGATGGCCATGATGCTTCCGACATGGGGGATTTCCTTCTTATATGTTTTTTCTTCTTGTAATTTTTTAGATGCTATCTAATAAATGTTTGATGTTTTTATGATGGTTATGTGCATGGTTTTCTTGGTAGAATGTGAATACTCTAATCTAAATTTTTAGGTACAAATTCCCATGCTTGTGTTTTGTTTTCTTCGTCTCTATTGTATATACATGCCCTTCTTCTCCATAGTCTCTAGGGTCATCCCCCTTAAGGTCGACATCACATGCACGACCATCATGGCCAACACTTAGATGCATGCTCATTCTTAGTTGTTCTTAGTTTCATGTTCAAAAGTGAAATCACCAAAAAAATTACAAAAGATAAAAAAGACAAAAATATTAGGATAGTTTAGTTTAGGTTAGCAAGCAAATGTCGATCTAAATACTCTTGCAATTTCAAAAGTTGCCTCCTAGACATGAACGATTGGGACTCAAATTAAAAAAAAGAATAAAAATCAAACAATCAACACATGTTTTGTAAAACCAAATTTCTTTAACAGGGTTTAGTTTGACCTGTACTATGACGTAACTTCTAAATTATTTCATGCCCAAATGTTTGATCAAATGGCACTGTTGTTGGGGAGGCACAATGAGGGTTTTTAGATTAGGATTTCTTCTTCATTTAACCTTGTCATTTATTTATTTTTGTTGATTAGGTCAAGAAAGGAGTTCACACACACATCAACCCATGATGAAGACCACATGTATTATTTTCGTCTCATCTATTTTTATTGCTCTCTTTGGTTTAGTTATAAAAAAAAATCATATTAAAAGTGTTGTGGGTTGATTACATGTTCATTTATCTTAAAAACGCAAACCCTAGATTTTGAAATTCATCTAGATTTTTTTGTTGAAATTAAAAATTCATTTACCGATTATTTAGAGCCCAGAAAATATAAAATTTGCGGTTTAGTTAGGTTTTCAAGTTAGCCTTCTAGACCCACCTTTCATTAGTCAAAATTTGTACCGTACAAAGTTAGAAAAATCAATAGTGGATAGGGGTCAGAACTGCTCAGAATATGATTTTTCCCAAATTTACGAATTTATTGTGACCTCTATTGAAGTCCAATTAACCTAAAATTAGTAGGGTTGGAAAGCCATTATAACCTAGTTTAAACAATATTTTTCTAAAAAATTTTGAGCTTGAGTATCTACTGTAAATGTTTAAATCTTTTGTGGGCTGTCTGTTTAGCTCGATTGACCCCTTGAGACTAACAAAATCAAATAAACTTCTTTAAATTAGTAGAAACTCCACAAAAAGTACTATCTGGAAACCTAATTGAAAGAGGAATAGATCTATCAAATATCAAATTGTTCTGATTCTATTTGAGTTCTGAAGAGTCTTTAAAAATCAGATCAGGGTCTATTTTGCTTGAATTAGTAGAAGCATAAATCCTAGGGTTTCAACTTTAGGGTTTAACTTTCACCCAGAGACCCAAATTAACTTGTTTGAGCCTAATTTAACTACAACTGCCTAGTAGGTGAGGTTTGATTGATTGGTTGACCCCCCCCTGCCTACCTTAATTAAAATTGATTCACATCCATACTTAGGCAATAATTAGGCTCAACTCATTTAGGAGCTAGGGTTAAAATTCAAAGAATAAATAGATACTCATGCTTGTCTGATACACCTACCCAAATCTAATAACAAGCAAAACTCCTAATAACACATTAATCTAAGCACTTAAACTTTAAAAACTGGTCATCTAAGTAAGATGGACCACATCTCTTTCCAAGGTCATTGCCTTGTGTTGTTTCACTTTCCCCTTGTAGATGGTAGGAGGTTACCAAGACCTCTATTGTGTCTTCTTTAAGAAGACCTCCTACTTCCCACTCTCCTATCCCTATTCATTCTTCTTCTCTATTCTCTTCACTTATTTCCCTAATGGCCTTAATTCCTTCATTCCTCAACCCCAATTATCAATATCCTCAAACTTCTCCCTCTCCCAACCCAACATTGATTCTGACTTCTCTTAGGTGGGAGACCACCCCTCATCAACATTCAAGATATGACTACTTTACCCACACTCCTTATTCCCTAATTTTCTCAAGACTTGAACCCTAAAGACCCAATCTAGATTTAAACTAGAACTAACCTATAGGTCCCAACACCACGATTGAAGTCGATGACTTAGCTGAATTAAGGAAGTGACTCCAAGTGAATGAGAGAAAATGGAAAGATCTAATTGCCAAGATCCTAGGGCAATAATGAGGTACTCATCATAGCTCTTAATTCACCAAAAATAGTTAGTTTATCTAGCTAATTAGCAACTTAGTATCATATAAATAGTGTTAATTATATACATAACTAACAATAGGCTTGAGCTTAAAATACACATTAATTAGGCCTTATTATCATCAATTAAATGTCTTACTTATCTAACTTAAAATAAAGGGTTCAAAGTCATAAATGAAATTAGTTAAATATTGGTAATTAAGTTAATACTTAATTTAAGGTTTAAATTAATAATTAAACCCTCAGATAAAGCTTTAACCTATATGCTAAGTATTGGGACAAAAATGTAATTTGACCCCATAACTTTGTTCATTAACATTCATTTAATCTCTTATAAAAAGTTGATGGGAAAATAAATTAAATGACACTTTAAAATCAAGAAATTATATTTTAGTCCCTGTGAGTATTTCATTTGAATCCTTCAAATTACATTTCGATCCCTATGTATACAATCCTTCAACATTGACGGCTGATAGCCGTCCGTTCAGTTCTTCTCTGATCACGGCATATCCAACAGTCAAAGTATATTTTCATGGCCACTAAGTCTTCTCTCAATAACCTCTTCACATCCAACGAATCAGATCAAAGTTGTTAACGACTTCGTCTAATGTGTGGCCATCACTGCTAAAGGAGAACACGAACTCTATTTCTATGAACCTAGACCCCTTTTACAGCCACATACACCCCCCTTCTCCATCATAGGCACCTATAAATAGACCTCCACATCCTCGGATTGCGACCATCAACCTCCTTCCCTCTCTTAACCCATGCTTGATCCTAGGTTATTCTTCCCTTATTTTGGCATCTTACCAACCTCTTCTCGAGCGAGCTCCAACGACGTTCACTGGCTCTCTCACCTCCTCTTCATCCACTCCCACCTAGCCAACAGTGGAGCTGCACCCCATCTCTCTCTAAAAGTCGCTTTGATCGGTTGGAATTTCTTCCCGACCTCGTCTGTTTCACCTCTGCTCTGACAAGTGATCAACAGTGCCATCCTCACCCTTTCTTCCAAGTAAGGCTTTTAGACTTCTCATCCCCTTCTCTAGAGTAGATCTGCGCTTTTAATTCTTAAGTGTAGCTAGTTTAGATCTTAAAATTCACGTCTTCATCTTCGTCACCAGCGACACCAATTCTAGTGTCCGTCAGCTTCCTACTTCACAATTGAGTCACTAATCACCTTCTCCACCTCTTTGCAATCATCCTTCACCTTGTATCCCCCGTAATTACTCAATATATGCCAAATGCCCAAATTCTCCTATCATCAAAGCTCCGCTTGTCTACGACGAGTCTCCTACAATCTTTCCATACTCCATTGGCCCTCTATCCTCCTTCGCCATGATTCAAGGGCCATTGTGCCCAATGTTATTTCATGATTCCACAAATTTAGTGTTCTAACCATCTCACTCTTTCCTCTCTGTTAAATCAATTTCACACCACTCTTGAGATTGTTTTCTGATCCAATTGAAGAGTCCACTATATTCCTAAGATCATAAGGAAGCTATTGAGCTAATTCCTGTGATGTTTTATGGAGTATATCATTCTGGCGATCTCCGGTGAGCTTCATTGTTGCTTCAATTGTCTTCTACATCTCTAGTGAACTCAAACTACCTCATTGTCCATCGCAAAACACATTAAAAGATTTTTTATCATTGTAGTTGCGAATCACGTCGAAACATATAAATTTATAAATATTTTGGTAAGCACTGAGTCATTTGTTGGGAGGCAAAACACGATTTTCGAAGCCTTTCGTACTAACTAATCTATCTTATTGCAACATAGAAATAGAGATCAGATATTCAAAAAATCATATTTTTATTGCTAATGGAAAACTATTCTTAAATTAGGAATTAAAACAACTATGCTAGAGAAGAAAGAGAGATAAAAGTAAATGAAGGACAGCGTCATTTGTGGGATGCTTGTGCGAAGTGCGGCAGCACTTCAGATCTATAGCAATAGGAGAAAGACCAGAGAGATGTTGCAGAGAGAGAGAGGCTGGAAAAGTGTCTAGTGGAAGTTGCCTCTCAACTGGGGGCCTTGGAGCTCTTTTCATAGCTTCAATGAGGGGAAAAATAGGTATTTAAGCCCCTAAAATCATGCAACAACCTAGGTGCGATCAGATCCATCAATCGGGAGATCAAGGGATCAAATCGTGCCTCAAAATAACCTTCCACGCACCTTAAATGCATGGATCGCTTGACATGCCAACAAATGGCCACTTCCAAGCTGCTGGATCATGATCCTCCTTACCACTTGTGCTCCTTGTGCACTTCCTCACACACATGCACGCGCATTCAATTTCAATCATCCGATCATGAGATCGATCGGCTTACGTTGCGTGCCGCACCACCTTATGAGTCTACGATGATCGGGGCATTTGTTTGCGATTCCAACCGAGCGTCCACTGCACCGCCTCATCCAACGTGCCTCTGTGTACCACGTGGCCGCAATCGCACCCTTCAATCTCCATCTCATGGTCTGATTTCACGTGTTCGCACTGCCTCCTTGATTTCGTGTTGGGCACGATTCTTACGGGCGCCTCGCACTTGCGTGTGAGTGCACGTACTACTGTGCTACACTGCCTTTTAAGTCATGTTTAGAATTTACACGTGGCCATTTTGAGTCATTGGATGAAGATCTAACGGCTTAGATGTTCTCTCAGTTGATGAAGGTGTGATAGGGGGGCAACGTGTCATGTTCATGGCCGTTGGATGACAATCCAAAGGCCTACATTTTTCCTTCAGTGATTGGGGGCACAGCGGTGGATCGTTGGGATGGTACCACGCGGCACCATCCTAACCGTTCATCTTCTTGCCTTTGTAGTTGGTGCTACAAGGCTCCGATCGGGTTGATCTTTGCACCATTGGACTACATCGTTGATCCGGCTCCCTCCGTGTGGTCGGATTTGACATCTGAGGTTTGGATCTTTGCTATCTTTCTCCTTGGCCTCTGATCTTCTATGGGCTGAATGTGGTGCTGCGAAAGTATGATTAGGATGATTCTGGAAGTGTTGGACTCCCGACATCATCCTGATCAGATCTGCACGGTCTAATCTATCATCTGCGACCCTGAATCATCTGCAAATTAATATCGTCTCTCTTTTAGAGTATAAAATAGCATTATTATCTATAAATCTAACAAATTAACTATAATGCAAATTATGATGCTCATGCATGGATCGTTCCTAAGTTAAGCTAGAGTAAATTAGGTCCTATGATTGTTGTGTAATCACTCATCATAGCTCGAATAGACTTAAACAAACTCCATCCAACTTCTTCTTCCTTATATATCATTTTCTTACCATAAGAATTGAATTCCATTGATTTTCTTGCTCTAAACACTTCATCCTCTTCGACTCCGATGAAGGAAGAGTAGCACTGTTCACATCACTTCAGACCTAGTTAATAATTCTAAAAGCTACCCTAGATTCTTATGAGATTAAATCTGAAGTGTACAAATTCATTTGAATGCCTAAATGCTCTATTGAACAAACCCATATTGTGACAAAGGTGACGACTTGTTGAGTTGCATATTAGCATTCAATTCTTTTATATTTTGGGTCAAGAAGATTTAGGAAGTTGAGTTGAACTTGTTAGTTCCTTCACTTTAGCATTGATGAGAGCCTCATCATGAAACCTAACTAGCTCATTTTGACCTAAGAAAAGGAATAAGAGCTCCTACATAACCTAGAGAAGGGCTTAATTTAAGGAATAAGTGTTTTGAGAAGAAAACATGAAATAAAGGTTAAAATTATAATTTTACCATTGCAGTACATAAACGGGATTTCTCAGAGGCAAAACATGGGTCAAATGGTCTGAATAAGATAAAAAGTGGGTTGATTCAATTAGAAATGGGTTCATGTGCAATCTAGGAATTAACTGACATCATGTAACCCTAAAACAGACCCACTTAATTCAACAGAGTTCTGGTCAAGATAAAAATCAAATAAACCCTCTAAAATTCATGGAAAAATATCCCCTAGGATTTAGAAGCTTCAATTTGACCTTTGGAACCTATTTTGACCTAGATTAGGGTCCTATCTCTTTAATTGACCTAATTTAGGTTTTTGTGCAAAAAGTCTAGTCAGACATGGTCAAACCTAAAATCCAACTTCACCATTGGATTCCTTACGTCCAAATTAGGTTTGTACCAAAATTTGGACCTAAGGGAAGGTCATATTGACCTACTTTACAAATTAGTACACCTAATTACATTTTGGCTCCTATCTTTTGAAAATCATTACACAAACCCCCCTAACTTCCTCGCCACTCTTACAAACAGGTCCCTCCACCATTAATGGGGAGGAATCCTTCTCCGACAAGGAATGGAGGGGGAATACTCCCTGATTCCTCAGAGATCTCCTCTCAGATTTGGAAGGAAGATTCTCTAAGGAATTCCCTTCCATCTGAGCTCAATTACAATCTTTGATTTGCATCCAATCTCTCATGCGAACGCACGAGAGATTTGGATCTCCAACTACCTTCCTTCTCCGATGAGAAGTCGGTGGTAGAAGGCTTGCCCTCCACGCACCAGAAGCTCAGCCAGCAACTATAAAAGGATCCCCGATCCTCTGCGAATCTCTCAAGCTTGTTTTGGTCGCAGACTCCTCCAGACTTCATCTCCCCTCTCTCCAGCCAAGTAGCCCGCAAGCTCCTGCGATTCTTCCTCCTCCCTCTCGTCACTCTACTGCCATACCAACAGCAGGGTTCACTTTGCCTCGTTCTTCCGTGTCGCATCGCACCAACGCACGCCTTCCTGTCCTCCTCATCGCTGTTATCTCCCCCTCAGGGCCATCTTCTCCGACGACGGCACAAACGCACCGTCCATCTCCTCTGCCTCCCCTTCTCTCCAAGTGCTCCAAATAAGCTCCTCGTCTTCCACTCTTTCCTTTCCCTCATTCTATTTCACAAAACACCCCTCGACTGCCACTATCCACCTGCTTCTTCCCCATCTCCGGCCACCCTCCGGCGAGACGCATTCGTCACTCCACACCTCCACACGTCTCACCACCAACCTTACAACCACCGCCACAGTCCACTGAACATCTTCCACACATCCACATGTCGCCACACGCACTCCACTCTTCCCCTGACCTAACCCATAAATCCGGCCACAGAGCGACCTAGGCACGCACACTTAGGCTGCCCCGCGGCCTGCCACCGATCGCCTTACCTTCACCGTGACATGGCGAAGGTCCTCCTATGGTATGATAGAGCCGCAAGGCTCCTTTTGTGTCGTGTAGGGTCGAGCTCCTAGCCACCATTAGCGACGACTCGAGCTCGATTGCTCTCCAGCTCCAGGCCATAATCGTCAGGTCCCAGGCTTCCAGACTACGCAAATTGAGGGCGAGAATGAGTCCAGCCTAGTAGCAAGTGTCGCGAGACCTGTAGCTGCGCCAATTGTGAAGTCGCTTTCCTGCAGGTGTTAGCAGAGGTGGGTGGGACTTTTAGTCCCACCTCGGTAAGTTGTAACCTTTTTTAGCGGTTTAAGTAAATTTTGTGCTCTCTGTTGTTTGCCTCGAATTCACTGGGGTGAGGTCCCTCACCTCACCTATCACGCCTCATCCGTGACATATAACCTGCGGACCTGGCACCTGGATCCGATTAACCCCTCTGTGCACTCCTCTCGCACCACACCCACGTCGGTGTGCCTGGACCCGGGCACATGACCGACCCGATAACCCGGCTCTGGGAGAGCATACCGAAGAGAGATACACAAAGAGAGAGAGAGATGTGCAGGGAGGGTAGGGGAATAGGTTTTGTTGCGTGGTGTGCTTGTGCAGGAAGAGGACGCTAAGGGAGGAAGAAGCGTAACAAGAGAAGGAAGCAGGACTTAGCCGCCGCAAGCAAAGGAGAAGAAGAAAGACACACTGTAGCAGAGGTGCGGCAGACCAAGAGAAAGAAGAAGAAGAGAGAGATCAAGGGGCAGACAAAGAGGAGAAGCAAGAAAGCAAAGGAAGAAGAGGAAGAAAAAGAAGAAGGCAACTAAAGAGGAGACAAGGCCACGACTTAGCTACAGGAAGAGAATCAAGAAGAGAGAAAGCAAAGGAAAAAGAAGAGGAGTAGGAGCGGCTAAGGAAGAAAAAGAAAAGGAGAAACAAGAAACCATAGCTGTAGCAGAGCAAAGCAAAGATAGAAGAGAAGATTCTGAAGGCCAATTTTAAGACGTCTGATGCAATATTAGACGTCCAATTCTTTTTTAGCACTCTTTTCATAACATTATCCTGTCATTTTTGTTGAACTAGTCATTGCTTTTTATTAAAAGTCATGTTCTCAAGTTTTGGAATACTCAAATTGCTTTCTGTGTTCGACCTCAGATACTTTGATTTTCGAGTTATAAATTTTTAGTTGTTTTCGCGGAGAGTTCATCTATATTACAATGAGATATCTGCTAAAACATGATCTAGCCGCGTCAACAAGCATGAATCATTCATATGCTACAAGTCAACTTGCGACTTGAGCAGATCAAACCTCAACCGCCATTAGAGCTTAAGAAGCTCTGAAGCTCAATTTTTAAGTCTAGATTACCTATTAGAAGCATCTTGGAGTAATTGCAACCATTAAGAGTTAAGTTAGAGCTTCATATTAGTAGTTGTAACTAGACCCCATATGAGCTATTGTTCACAGTTGTATTCGACCTGCTTCACATGTTTTAAGTTCAAATTGATGTGTAGAAGCCTTCAAAGAATTTCAGAGTTGTTTAGAAATTAATTGAAGGCCACAAACGAGTTATCTGTTGTGATTTATTAAGAAAATGGAATAGAACCACAGGTGACTCTATCCTATTCCTTCAAAGTAATTTCAGTGGCTCTCTAATGATTCATCAGCCATTTTAGGATTTAAATTAGTTCTATGACGTATAGGGATTATGACTGAGCATTTGATTTAATCAGTGAAGTCTTGAATTAGGAAACAACAACAAATATTCAGTTGGAATCACAGCAGCAACTCCAATTTTTATCCAACACTATGCACTGAAGGAGAAGGGACTTCTTTAGTCCCACATCGGCTACTGACAAGCACATGAAGATAAATAAATGGGACATGTCCGTAGCCCTGCAAGAAATATGTGCCTTAATAGATGCACGTCACCTTCTCGTCAGCGGCTGCCTATGAGAAACTCATCCTTTCTTCCAGGTCGGCAAAGGTGGATGAGGTTGGGAAGAAGTTATGGAAATTGAAAGTACCATTGAAGGTGCAAATTTTTTTGTGGCTGTGCAGAAGGGATGGTTTGATAACGGGAGATACGAGGCATAGGAGACTGGGCACCCCTGCTCAATTTTGCCATTTGTGTGGGATGCACAATGATTCCAGTCATCATATTTTCTTTACATGCATGATAACAAATTGTGTTTGGAGGAAGGTTTGCATGGATTCTATTCCCACGTGGAATGAACTATGGAGTTCGTTTTTGATTTCCAATAATCCATTTGTGCTCATGGTGGTTGTGTTGTGGTCGGTGTGGAGAGCTAAAAATGAGAATTTGTTTCAGGAGAGACCAGTGAGTGTGGATAATATTGTAAACAATTGCTAGAATCTCCTACATATGTGGGGTTCACTCTTGTAATCCACTTCTTTCATATAATCAATAAATGCTCTCTTGGAATGCTATTGACGATTTGATAGCATTCCTTTTCTTTTCAAAAAGAAAAGATGCACGTCACCTAAGCATACACTCTTTGCATATATACCAATTTGCCCCGTGAGGAGATGGCACGGTTGTATGGCCTACGGGTGAAATCCAAACATGTGTATTCCATTGAGCTAGATTCAAAAATAAAAATAATTTTTGTGGTAGAGGATAATTGTGAGCAATTATAATGTACATTTGACACACATCTTACTTAGTTTGCATAGTTTACACTTGTGATTTATTGTTGTTGAAACACATTCTTTTTATGCAATCTTACATGTTTTTCTATGTGTAGAGAGTTAATTGTTTTCTTTCTAGTGCTTTAATTAACATTTGTTAGATCAAATTACCACGCTTTAAATTTTTATCTTTTGCAATTAGGTCTACATGCTTAATATATTCATTAACTATTAACTAATCTAAAAAGGATTTTAACTTTAAGTAACTAAGTTATATCTAAGTATTAGTTATGTTTTGATTAACTAAGCATAACTTATATAAGTTATAATGCTATAGTAAATTCTACTCTAACCTAAGTAATTAACTTAACTTATAATCTTAAGTAAATTATAGTTCTTTAACTTAAGTAAATTAAGTGTAACTTATATAATATTAAGAAAATAAGTACTTATACATCACTACAACAAAGAAGGATTTTGATCACAATTAAAAACTATGATGAAATAGTTTAAAATCATTACTAATTAGTGTCACCAAAAATAGTGTGATAGAAATGGTGACCAAATGTCCCTACTTTTGGTTACAGTTTTAAAGCCATGACCAAATAGTTTTCGTCATGATTTTAGTCCAACCCGTGACCAAATACTTTTAGTCACGGTTGTAAAACCGTCACAAAAAAGGTAGCGTTGGCCTAAAACTCGTAGTGCAAGACAAAAATGGTTTGGTCATGGTTAATGGAAGGTGACCAAGGGTCTCAAAAATTAGACCAATAAATAATTGTAATTAGACCCTACTTGCATATAGAACAGTGCTTAACATGCCTTCAGACAGTAGAAAATATCCCACCCATTCTGAAACAATGATGTCCACATGTGCAACAAGAAGATCAACCTCTTCAACTTTCCCTTTCAACAGTGAGATGACTACAGAAATTTGGAAAATAATGATCAGAAATGATCTATTAATCAATACAAATACATCATGCAGCATTATTGACATATTTCACTGACCCAAAGGCCAGGACCAAACCTAAATAACAAGAGTGGAATTAGTATCCGAAAATCCATTTGCTTGAATAATCTCTTTTGCCATGTCAGCCATCGAGGTGCACTCTACCTGTAGAATTTTTCAGTAAGATTAGCAATTACATAAACAAAAAATACAAGCTGAATCAGCAAAGAAGATAGATAAAGAACTCCAATTAGTAAAACATTTACCACATAAACATGCTCTACCCCAGCTTTTGCACAGAAAAGAGATAATCTGCTAGTTCTGGCACCAACATCGAGGACAACTTTCTTCTTAAAAAGAAATTTCTTATGAAAAATTACATTCTTATATGTCATTGTCCTGACAGTATCTTTAAGCATTTTCTGCAACATTATAAATGTTAATTAGAATAGGAATAAACCATTTTTTGAAAGGTAGAATAGGAATAAACTATTTTCTCATGATAATGCACTGTATAAAACTGAGATGCTAGTGGCCATCCAACTTCGACAACAATTTCAACACAATAACAGTTTATAATGGTTCTTACATGTAAAGATGAAACCATAATTACTAATGCAAGCTTGTCCTGAACAAACCCATAAAATTCTTGGCACTAGGAAAAAGATGGACTTACATTAAGGTAATAGAATTTTAAAATCAACCCTCCTGAATTTCTAAAAGTTAAATATTTTTCAAGTAGGGTGTTTCTAGGATGGAAAGGTCCAGTTGAGATCCATAATTATATGCAGCTAATTCAAATTTTAAACCATATAGAATACAGCAAACAAGATCGAGCACCTGAGACAAGACTCAATCCTAGTCTTCAAAAGGTAAAAGGCACTGCTAACAAAATGGACCATCCCCTTTTGGCATGTCTACAGAATATCTTATATTGTTGAAAGTCATAGAAAGTGGTACAAATGGAAGGACCAGCCCGCTTTTGGTTTGACTGTTGTCTCCATCATTTGATCGGGTCGATATGGCACTTGCTCTTTGTAAAGACGAGCACAACTCTTTCTTTTCCATTTCCAAACATTTGTTTGTTTATCTATTCAAGAAAAAGGAATAATGCTAAAAATTTCAACTTCAGAAATAACTGGGTCAAAACATGTGGAATGGAAATGCTTTTCAGGTACAGCAGTGGTCTTAAAACGAGAGAAATGGAACAAAAAAGTAGAAATGGTAATGCACAAATTTCACACTTACTAGAACTATCTGTACCCAAAACAACGAATTACACACTTTTGAAGGAAGAAAAGAGAAACAGAGAGAGATACAAAGGAGAAGAATCTCACTCACTTGGAGAAGTCATCCTTGAGCACCTACATCAGGATCGTTCTAAGGAACCTAATCAAGAGCAGTACGGTGATGCACAAGTTGAATGTGGAGAACCAATGGATCTCCAAATAGTGCGGAAGTGTGAGGAACCCGGTCATCGTAATACATCTGGAAATAGTAATCCTTCTCTACCGTGCTCCACAACCAGGTGACCTCCTCCGTGCTAAGCCTCTTGCTGCAGAGCACCTGGACTTGATGTCCACAATTAAACCACCAACCCAGACCACTATAGCTTACCCTCTTCCATCCAACCCAACAAACACAAAAGAAAGAGCAATAACAATCTCCAAGCAAATAACTAGATAAATAAATAAATGGATGCAAGTAAAGATGCCAACTTTTCTTCTTTCTATCCGACAATCATCCACCTGAAATCAAGATCGTGCAAAGGAAGGAAAGCAATTATCTCTATCCGAAGAGAAAAAAAGGGAAAATATGTAGAGACAAATAATCTATGTGAGAACAACAACCTTCTTTTCGCTCCTATTCTCGCCACAAAGAGATTGGCATTGTCGAGTTAGATGAGGAGTTTGTGGGTGTGGCGCAAGAGCTCCGCGGGGCTGCAGGGCTTTGTGTTGAAGAGACCCTTCACCACCCTATGGCTGACTGGACCTCCTCTGCTCCCCCTCCTCCTTGCCGCCCGTGGGGATCTAGAAAGAGAGGTGAGAAGAGGAGAGGAGAGGTTTGGGGGGAATTAGGGTTAGGGCTCCGTTTGGTGCATGGGAGATTGGGGAATCGAAAGTACAGAGTAGAGGAAATGGGAGTAGGGATGATGAATGGATCAAGGGAACGCGACGACGGAGGATTTGATCAATGCTCTCCACAAGGTCGACTGGAGCTCCCCTCCCCGACAAGTCTCCGAGTTCTACTCCACTCAATGTCGAAGGAGGAGGAGGAGACCTGCTAAGCAAGACTTCAGCGGAGGGGAAGGAACGATGAGGTTCTTCAGAAGACGTAAACGAAGAATAGGTGGTGGGGGTTTTGGGAGGGGAGTCGGGACGGGAGGGGAGGGAACTTTCTATTTTCTTTTTCTTGAAAAAAAAAACTTTTGGTCACGATTCTACTGGTAACGATTTCACTTTGAACCGTGACCAAATGCTTCCGTCACGTTTTTTAAATCATG
The DNA here is from genome assembly GCA_037157565.1 of Thalassia testudinum. Lineage (NCBI taxonomy): Eukaryota > Viridiplantae > Streptophyta > Magnoliopsida > Alismatales > Hydrocharitaceae > Thalassia > Thalassia testudinum. The sequence continues at coordinate 8,889,089 of JAZHRO010000014.1, forward strand.
ACCGAAAACGAAAATATAAAACAGATCTGACCTACCTTTTCGGTCACGATTTTCATTGAAACCGTGGCCATAAGTGCCTTTTGGTCACGGTTTTACAAACTGTGACCAAAAATAAAAATATGAAACATATCTGACCTACCTTTTCGGTTACGATTTTGAGTGCAACCGTGACGATAAGTTTCTTTTGATCACGGTTTTACAAACTTTGACCAAACAGCTATGACTGAAACTCATTTTTCTAGTAATACATGTTACGAGCCTAATTATTTAAAATATGTGCATATCATTATATATACTCTATTTAACACCTTAATCTAAATTAACTAAGTTATATTAACATTAAATTATATTGAATACCTTAAGTTAACTTATTAACCTAGCATATGTAATTCTTATTTATAGAAAGCTAAATTAACATAATTAAAATAAGTACAAGATGTGAATGCATGCAGAGCCTAAGGGATCAAGTATACACTAAAGGGGGGTGAGTAGTATAATATGTATTTCTATGAAAATTTAAAACATCATTCACCACAGATCAAAATTTAAATAAGCACAGACGAGAAAGATAACACTTGATTTAGAGTGGAAACCCTTCCAGGTAAAAACCAATACCTAAGCCTCTCAGTTTAGGATTTTCTTGACTAGTTGATGCTAGTCAAATCCACTAACGTACCACTTGAACGAAGGTGACACAACCTCTTACAACACGTCTTCTCTTACACCTAACCAAGAGAAGAATAATGGGACTTCCAAGACAACTTGGTTTCCCAGATCATGAACAACAAAATATAAAGAGAACAAACCGAGCTTTCCTGAAATGCAAAGCAACGTGCTTTGAATTGCAATAGTTGTGGGCAAAGAGGCATGAAAGTACTAGAGAGAATATGCATGTTTTGCTTTTTAAAAGCTCTTGAGGTGTGTTTTGAAGGGGGGTCGAAGGTCCTATTTATAGGTGTTTTTCAACCTATTTTGGAAATATTGAAAATATGGCTTTGATCAATCAAAATATGGGTTTGGTCGATCAAAAATACTTTTGGTTGATTAAATAAAAGTATTGATAAATTCAATGTTGATCGATTATAAGAGGATATTGGTCGACTTAATAATTTCAAAGGAAATTTGACCATTGGAATATTTTGATCGATTACATAAAAGGGGTTGATCGATCAAACAACAATATGACCGTTAGAGGTCTATGATCGATTAAATTAAGGAGTTGGTCAATCAATGTCTAGTCGATCGAAAACTAGTAATAGTCGATCAATAGCAGAAATGACCAAGGTTCAAAAGGGAACAATTTTTGCAAATTTTGAAAACTTAGCGTTTGTCATATTATTGAGGTTCCTTGCATAGTTCTAGACTCAATAAATATAAAAAGTCTTCAAGTCTTCTTCTTCACAGGAAGCATTTGAATAATCTTGATGATGACACATCATGCATTGATTTTACACATCATGCATTGATTTTATTTAACATGTAATGGTTAGTCCTCAATAAAAATATAATTTTGTTATATCAAAATAATGGTATTAACATTCTCCCCCTTTTTAATGATAACTTTTTTTTAATCAAAAGAAAGGACTACTATTGATTACGGTAGTCATCCAAATTCATTTATTTTCATAAAGAAATTATTACAATGTTGTTTGCCACAACCTAGCACATGATGCCACCTCATTACACACATTTTCCATCCACACCATACCACTATTGAACAAGGCACTATTCCTCACCTTCCACACCTCCCACATGGTACCAACCATATACACGTGTGGCTTGGAGTTGGAAGTGAAATCGCACCATAGGGTGTCCCTGTTGGGATGGAGTGTCCACAAAATCTTCGCCAAACTTCATCAGTAAACAAGCAACTACTAAAGAGGTGTCTTACGTCATCTTCATCATAACTACTAATGATAACATCATCATGACCCATAGCTAGCTTTAATTAGTCAGGATTAATTGACAAATGCTCCTACATAGTCACCTGAGAGCCATAATTCCTTGTATATCCTTTCTAAGAGAAGAACACTAAATTAGGGTTAATTCTGCAGTTTTAACAGCACATCATAAAAGTAGAGTAACCATGGGATTTTCTAGGGGTTAATCTAAGGTCAAATAAGCCTTAAAGTCTAATAAGAGGGTCCACACAAATAGACATAGGGTTTTACGCATTTTAAGAACCAATACAGCACCTAAAACCCTGATTTCGAATATGCTTGAATTACTGAGGTTTTTGTCAAGATAAAATTTATCTAAACCTTCTAAAATTCATATAAAAATATTCCTTGTTGTTTGGTAACTTTGATTTGACCTTTGGAACCTATTTTGACCTTAAACAGAGTCACAGACAAAGTTCTACCCTAATTTAGGTTTATGCATAAATTTCATAGTCAAACTTGGTTAAAACTGAAATCCAAATTCACCATCAAATTCATTGGGTCCAAATTAGGTTTGTACCAATATTTGGGTCAATTAGAGTCCATCTTGACCTAGTTTGCATTCTAGTCCCTTAAATCTCTACTTCTCACAACTAGCCCCTCAACTTTTAGCTTTTCTTACAAAAGACCCCCTAGCTTTCTCTTCTCCTTCACAAATCAGCCCTTGCCAACATTGCAGTGTGAACAACATCTTAAGCCCAACGGCTGCCAATTTCAAAGGAGGCATTCTCCTCCAATCTGCATTCAATCCCCTCCAAAATTGGAGGAAATAATCGCCACAAGATCTCCTATCATCTAAACATGAACTTGAGCTCTGATTTGAGGCAAAGAGCTCAGGTGATGCTCCAAAAACCACCATTGAAACCCAAGCCTAATCATAATGAAATTGCAGTAATTCCTCCTAATTGAGGCATGGCCGAGCCCTATTTAAGCTCTAGCATTTCAAACCGTGCTCCTTAGCAAGGTTTTAGGCCAAAATCATTCTTCCTTTCCTTCCTCCATCTTGCTCTGACCTGCTCCTGCGAACCCTCTCCCCCGTCCTCCTACGGCCTTCCAACGACCAAATTGGGAATGCCACAATCTTCCCCGACTTCGTCTACTCCTCGGTGGCCAACTCAGAAGCTACCTCTCCCTTTCTTCCTCGCCGTCTCCCTCAATGGAGCCTTCGTCTCCTCTGACGTCGGCCAATCATGGCTGGTGCCAAGTCCTCATCCACTTCGTCCTTTATTTAGGCCTACCTTCATCCTCTTCTTCTACTAAATCTCCCTATCCCTTTCTTCCCTTATTTCGACCACCAACTCGCCCTCGACCTCACTGTCTTCCTCCGCTCCGACCCCTCTTCAGCGAGGCTGCCTGTAGTCCACAAGCCACCAAACATCATCGCAACACCTCCACAACCTTCGCCACACCTCTGCGAACAAAACCACTCAAGAAATTAAGGGGATTGTCAATCCAAATCGCCCACCAAATGCGACCTCCACCACACACCATCCCCAAGGTCGCCAGACATCCACATGCACCCGCTTGACACGAGGACACCACCATCACATTCGTCGTCCTCCGGCGACCCTTATGAACCATCACCCGCTCATCACCGCTGTCTTCTTCGAAGTCATTTGCAATGCTCTGACGAGCTCAAGGCCCAATTTCGCTTCCAGGTGATGCGGATTACATCCGCGCATCTTACTGCAGCTCCAATTGAGACGTAAAGCAGCAACACATGTTCAATTCCACCGAACTTGGCGACAGCTGTGCGCGAGCAAAGGAAGCAGGAAGGATAGTCCCACATCATGTGGGACAAAATCCTGACAGTACATAAAAGGAAAAATTGATATCCGCTTATTGCCCAAGACACCGGAGGTCGGGTCCACACTCACCCGCTCATGCACACCTTTCTGACCCTCACACCCGGTGATCTTGGTCCCCTGCTTAAATCTGTTAACCCGCGTACATGCCCGATTAACCCGAGTTTGAGAGAGAAGAAAGAGGAGAGAGGATCCGAGAGAGAGGGGGTGGGTTTTGCTCTGAGGTGCTTGCCCCTGTGCTGAAGAGAAAGAGGCTCTCTATACCTAGCCTCTGTGAGAAGAAAAGCCTGAAGGCTTGAAGAGGCCTTGTAATTGCATAGACTTGAAGAAGAGAAGGCCTTGAAGGAAAAGCTTAGGCGCCTGTATGTGCCTTCTGTGAGGCTCTACTATGTTGTGAAGGTTAAGTTGTCTGATACATATGGGCGATGTCTGACCTTTGATTCTGAGTACTATTGGATTATTTAAGTACCTACGTTAACATTCATTAATTGATTGAAGGTACTGTTTGGTTATTTGAATAATTTGAGTATGAGATATGTGCTTAATTAAGATGAATAATTGGTAATTCAAATCACCATTATTTTATCTTTCTCTATTCTTTTTGTCTCATAATCAATGAATTACATTCAATATTAATCTGACAAATTGTATTCATTGCATATCTGTGATTGTGCTCAATTTATTACACTTATTGGTTTTGAATGAAGATTAATGTGTGAATTCCACATTTGCTCCCTGAGAACGACCTTGTACTCCTTTTAGATTCTGAATTTATAAATTTAAATGTTTTGTTGTGTGATTTAGGAGTGTACTACAACGAATGCACATTTAAAACTCCATTTTCTCCCCGCAACATTTTGGTGCCGTTGCCGGAGAGCAACGTGCAATTCACCATTAATCTTATCTTTCTGATTTATCTGAAAACTAACTTGCCCTATTTGCTTTTCTTGTGATTTTGCGAGGTACATCACGAAGAGATCTTCCGTGCAATCAACCACCCCTGGGGCAGGTAAACTTTCGCTTCTTCCCTAAATCAACCTCTTAATCTTGGAAAGAGAAAAAAGGAAACAAATCAATTGGGACGTACCTACCTTATTTTCTTAGTAATTATCATTTAAAGGCATGTTTCCTAATTTGTGAATTCAAATTGATATCTGATTGAAGTTGAGACGATTCTGTTTAGAGATCCCTACCTTGATTTCCTATACCTAGTAGGGATTTGCGCTTAAATTTTAAACATCTTGGACTGCTCACTTTCTTATTTAAGTCCAAGGTGTACTTTTGAGATCAAATTGGAGTTGAGATAGAACCAATTAGGGTTTCTACTCTTAGGTTCTAAAGTGTTCACGATTGTCTGAATTAAAGCAAATTGATCTTCTTACATTTGTGTGCTACTCAAGCCCTTATTTGAAAAGAGATATTCAAGAAAAACCCTAAAATCAAGCACTAAATTCACTTGAATCTTAACATCTTTGGACTTAATAACTTGAGAGTCAATTCAAGGTGATCTTTAGGCCTTGACCCAGATTTCATTCTTCATCTTTTAGGACAGGTCAAGTGAAATTGGTCTACGTTGTGGGCAAACCAACCTCTAAATTAGGTCACAAATTGAATTAACTTCTTAATCAATTGAAATCCAAGGCACAAATTAGGACTAAAATTGGTAGACTTAAGGTCTCAATTCATACATTCTGGTCTACTTGGATTCTCAGTGACTAGGAAGGTCGAGTGGGGGAAATCCTATAACCCGTGGGGATGCTCTACCATGTAGGGGTCTTTGCGGGGCTCTTCCTTCCTGGCTACCCAAGTACTTCTTAGGTGTGTGGATTTTTAATTCAGAGGTATCATCCACCTCGAAACAAGCCTTAGCAATCCAAAAATCTTTGGGTGACTTGATTGGGTCCAATTCACATCCAGTACCTCATCTATTCTTTAGAGCACATACACAGGAAAGGTCCCTAGGTTGTTAACCTAGAGCCCTCATTAGAGTTGATCTTCTCTGGGATTTCTTATATGATCTAATCAATTCAATCTGAACCTGTATTTGATTCTACATCTTGATCTATCACCTGATTTAAAAATGCAACCTGACAAATAAAGAAGACTTTTTAGGAAACCTGAATCCCAAATGAGCATGAAAGAGAAGATGATCGAGGCTGCTCTTAGACATCATGATGAATATTACAAAACCTCATATCCATTTAGGCACATTCAGGTTAATGTTTTAAAAACAACCCACATTATGAGTAGTGTTGAAATGATTTTGACACCAATGACACATGGTTCAACTAGGGATAATCTCTTATTAGAATATATTGAATTGAGGAAATTACATAGCAGTGAATATCTACAATGTTGGTCAAATCCCCTACTTTTGGAAAAACACCAAGGTCTCTTGGAGGAATGTGGAAAATTACTGAATAGAGTGTATGAAGCCATTGAGCAAAAATACTCATATCAACATTCAGAGATTAATGAGGCACCTTGGAGCAACATTAAGGATCAATATGATTTCCCAGAGCCTAGGTTTGAAAATCAAGGTTGTTGTGGACCAGCAACCCAAATGGAATATGATTCAAACTTTATGTAGATTGCCATGCCTAATCTTAATATGGGTTGGGAGGATCCAATTGCAGGTGTTCCTGATTCTAAACCAGCCTTAGAGAGCCATGAAGCTAGTCCATCATGCCTTGAATTCTCAAACACCTGTGATGAATTAGACTCAGAACCTCCCGAGCATATAATTCCCAAACCTTATCCTGTTAAGGTAATTCTCGAGAATGATTTTGACATCCCAATAGAACCTAGTTCAGATTCTAGTGACCCAATTCCAACCTTTGACTTAGAATCTAGATCAGAACCTATTTGGGATAATCATGAGGCCCAATATGAAGAGAATCAGATTTTGGATCTGAACTATGATTTAGGGCTTGTGTTTGATGATTACACCTCTCCAGACTCCTTAGAGATACAAATTGATTTCTCGCAAGTCGAACTGATTTACGATAGAGAAATTGAAGAGTTGGAAGAGTTGAGATTCGATTGGGTCTACCCTAGGAGCCAAGAACTCGAGCTTATGCCTAATGACACCTTTTTAAGCTTAGAATCTAAGATTAGGTTAGATCCAAGTCAGGTTGTTGATTCTACGCATATTGATTCATTCTATGGTGGAAATTCTCTAGTGATTTTGAATCCTACTCTAATTTTGGAGAACCTTTGTTTCCTGATGATTATGAGACAATCTACGACCTCAGCATATATGACCCATTCTTTAATTTTGAGTTTGAGGTCCTTGTTCTCGAGATTATTAATTCAAAATCATGTTCCATTGAAATGGAATCATTCTGTTATGATCTTTAAGATTCAGAAATATTAAGTATCGAGAGTGTCCACAATCCAAAGTTCGAATCTTTCACTGACTCAGATTTCCATGATCCTATAAGCACTCTCTAGGCATTTACATTGGATTTTAATGAGCATCAAGAAGACTCTCTAGATGAACCTATCTTTGAATCATTTCTAGAAGAGCCTATCTTCACACCCAGACTTTGAAAAAGCCACATCTTTCATCACAGAGCTAGAGCCTTCCAAATTCTGATCCCAACCTCGACTCACCACCAGAATCAACTTCTACTCTAATTTACCTCTCTCTGATCCAGTTGCATATGATTCTCCTCCATCTTTAGATCGGGTTTCAGACATTGATCAAACTATTAATCACTTCTTATCCTTATCTAATCTTACCTGTAGGGTTCCTACATCCTCCATAAATCCATTTTCTTTTGAGGATCCCTACTCTGACCAAGCTAAACCGATTAAGCCAAACCTGCAATCCGCATTTCCATTTCTGTTTGAGCAACAAAGTATCTGGTGGGCTCTGTATCTACTGATTCACATCCATCAACCCACCAGACTAGTTGGGTTAGGGTTGCATCATCAGCCTGTTGATTTGAATAAGTACCTGGTTGGACCAACCAGGCTATTGATCAGGGTGCTTTTTTTACAAAACTCTTCTGATTTGACCACCCCTTCTCCTTGACCACCTTCTACTCGACTGAAGGCATTGAATTTAGCACTTAGCAGGAGGCAACCCATCATTCCAAAAACCTGAGACCCTTCTAATCATCCTTTTGATTTACACTCATACTGCACTTTTGAGTTCACTTTAGAATAACCGACTCCACCTTTGGTACTTGTATCAAAGCTTGAAGTTATCCGCAACAGTCATCCTGACCCATTCACACACTCTTTGATCTTGTTCTAAACTTTGAATCAAGCTAAATTTGTACCCTCCTGGTTTACAATGAGGATATTGCAAAACTTAGGCATGGGGGGATGTTAAAGTGCAAACATATGGAAATTCAATTCTCTGAGGGCTTCTCACACAAAAAAATACATATTCAGAAATGATAAAAAATAAAAAAAATGAAAAAAGAAAAAAAATTGGAGGAAGGGGAGAAAATTTTGAGAAATGATCGTAAATCTTTCTTGAAAGGAAAAGAGAAAAATTCCAATGTCAAAAAGGAGAAAAATCAAGAAGAAAATGATTATCATCAGCAATTGATTATGGAATTTACTTAAGCACTAGACCTATTCAAAAGAAAAAAAATTAAGTCCTGAACTGAAATAGACAAGGAGATTAGTATGAGTGTTGATTGTAGGCCTCTTGGGCTTATTTTAGGGCTTAAAAATTCACGTATTTGTTAAGATCCGGATTAGTCCTCAGGAGGTTGAGGAAAGTGCGAAGCTGATGTAGTAGGTCTAAGGCTTAGGGATTATTCGACCCCGTTGCCTGCCTTTTGGTTTATGGAACTTGGTAACCTAAGCACCTAAAATCACACACTTAGTTTGGTTCAATGCACTTGATAAAGAAAATCATGCCAAAAGTGTTCTGTTATGAAAATCTGTCTTGAAAATCTAGCTTAGGAGCAGCTTGACAACACAAGTTGATTGGACGAGTTCCCGATGAGGAGAGGTGGGAAATTCCCCTCGAAGATGCATAATAACATATTGCCTCCTTGGTGCTTGTCTCCTAGGATATCTAAATATCCTACCGGCAGCATGTAAGCACCTTGTGCTGGTTCAGGTGCCATGGGTGGGATTAACCCTAAATATTGATTGCCAAGGCCTAAATTTAGCTATAGAATGCCATGGGTGGCACTAACTCTTGTCAAAAGACAAGGTTTTTGGAGTTGCCATGGGCAGTGCTATCTCAAAGCATTGAAAGCTAGGAACCCTTCGAGGATTGATGGTGGGGACAAGGAATCCGATATAGATCGTGTTTAGGGCCAATTCAAGGCTGGATCTAGGGAAAAATAAAAAGAAAAGATAGAAAACTCTCCAAATGAAAAAAATCCATCTCTCTGTTATAAAAATTCATTGGCAAACTAAACTTGGACATGTTATGTCTACGCACGGGTGCTTTAACCGCTAGGTTCAACGAACCTCTGGGTAGTTTTTGCGGGCCTTAGAAACCTTCGCATCAGACTCAGCCTGAAGCTGGTCTAGTCTGGATCTTGATTAATACTTCAGTACCTCTAGGCCTATTGTTGGCCTAGGCCTATTGTTGGCATTCTGACCTAATTTCTAGAGAGAAACAAGTCAGGCATCTGAACATCAATGCATGGTCTAAAGATCTAGTTCTTTCCATAAGATTTTTTTTGCTAAGGGACTAGCAAAAGTTAGGCATGGGGGTATGATGATAATATCATCATGATCCATAACTAGCTTTAATTAGTCAGGATTAATTGACAAATGCTCCTACATAGTCACCTGAGAGCCATAATTCCACGTATATCCTTTCTGAGAGAAGAATACTAAATCAGGGTTAATTCTACAGTTTTAACATCACATCATAAAATAAAAGTAACCACGGGATTTTCCAGGGGTTAATCTAAGGTCAAATAAGACTTAAAGTCTAATAAGAGGGTCCACACAGATAGAAATAGGGTTTCACGCATTTCGAGAACTAATATAGCACCCAAAACCCTAATTTCAGGCCTACTTGAATTACTGAGATTTTGATCAGGATAAAATTCATCTAAACCTTCTCAGATTCATAGAAAAATATTTTTTGAGGTTTGGTAACTTTGATTTGACCTTTGGGACCTATTTTGACCTTAAACAAAGTCACAGACAGAGCTCTGCCCTAATTTGGGTTTCTGCATAAATTGTAAAGTCATACTTGGTTAAAACTGAAATCCAACTTCACCATCAGATTCCCTGAGTCCAAATTAAGTTTTTACCAAAATTTGAGCCCAATCAAAATCCATCTTGACCTAGTTTGCATTCTAGTTCCTTGAATCTCTACTTCTCACAACTAACCCCTCAACTTTTAGCTTTTCTTACAAAAGACCCCCTAGCTTTCTCTTCTCCTTCACAAATCAGCCCTTTCCACCATTGCTGTGTGAACAACATCTTAAACCCAACGACTGCCAATTTCAAAGGAGGCATTCTCCTCCAATTTGCATTCAATCCCCTCCAAAATTGGAGGAAACGATCACCACAAGATCTCCTATCATATAAACATGAACTTGAGCTCTGATTTGAGGCAAAGAGCTCATGCGAAGCTTCAAAAACCCATGTTGAAATCCAAGCCTAATCACAATGAAATCGCGATAATTCCTTTTGATTGAGGCATGGCCAAGCCCTATTTAAGCTCTAGCATTTCAAACTATGCTCCTTAGCAAGGTTTTGGGCCAAAACCATTCTTCCTTTCCTTCCTCTGGCCTAGTCCAACCTGCTCCAGCGAGCCCTCTCCCTTGTCCTCCTACGGCCTCCCAATGACCAAATTGGGAATGCCACAATCTTCCCTGACTTCATCCGCTCCTCAACGACCAACTCAGGAGCTACCTCTCCCTTTCTTCCTCACCGTCTCCCTCAATGAAGCCTTCATCTGCTCCGACGCCAGCCTATCACAGCTAGCACCAAGTCCTCATCCTCTTTGTCCTTTATTTAGGTCTACCTTTTTCCTCTTCTTCTACTAAATCTCCCTATCCCTTTCTTCCCCTATTTCGACCACCAACTTGCCCTTGACCACACCAACTTCCTCCACTCTGGCCATGCTCCAGTGAGGCTACCCGCAGTCGACAAGCCACCAAACATCATTGCAACACCTCAACAACCTCCACCACACCTTCGCTAACAAAGCCCCTCAAGAAATTGAGGTGATTGTCCATCCAAATCACCCACCGAACATAACCTCCACCACACACCATCCCTGAGGTCGCCAGACCTCCACACGCACCCACTCAACATGAGGACACCATCATTGCATTCACAGTCCTCTGGTGACCCTTATGAACCATCTGACCAAGGCCTAGTGCCCGTATTAATGTGTTGTAGGTTTCACCAGAGCTTGCTGCCACTGCCGTCTTCTTCAAAGTCATTTGCAGAGCTCCGATGAGCTCAAGGCCCAATTCCCCTTCCACGTGATGCGGATTACATTCGTTCATCTAGCTATAGCTCCAATTGAGACATAAAGCAGCAGCACACGTTCAATTCCACCAAACTTGGTTACAGCTGTGCATGAGTAAAGGAACCAGGAAGGATAGTCCTACATTGTGTGGGACAAAATCCTGATGCTACATAAAAGGTAGAAAGTGATATCTGCTTATCGCCCAAGACACGGGCAATCGGATGATCTAATTGAGAGATAATAATAATTGCAAGTAATTTGAGGCCGCAGATGATAAATCCAGCCATACGGATCTATTCAGAGCAACGACAGAAGTCCAACACTTCCAAGATTGTCTTGATCGAACTTCCATAGCATCTTATGAAGTCCACAAAAGAGTAAAGGCCAAGAAGCATGGTGACACAAATTCAAACTTTAGATGCCAAATCCAACCACACAGATGGATCCGGATCAACAATCATAGTCCAACGGTGCAAAAATCAACTTGATCGGAGCCCTATAGCACCATCTACAAAGCAAAGAAGATGGACGGCCATGATGGCACCAAGTGCTACCATCATTGTCGCCTAAGGCTGTTGCCCCCATCCACTGAAGGAATGCCGCGGGCCTTATGAGTCGTTGGATCATCATCCAATGTCCTAAGAGCGCCACATCGCCCTCCTCACTGCGCCTTCATCAATGGGAAATCATCTCGGCCATTGGATCTCCATCCAACGGTTGAGGGAAATCAAGCGGAAAAGAAGAAATGAGACCATCCGCCTGCGTAGCGCAGTGGTTAGCGCACTTGAAATGCAAGTGGTGGTGAGTGCTTGACTTGTGTGGAGCACGAAATCGAAGAATTGGCAAGGCACGATGCAATTGGACTGCACGATGGCAATCAAGCAGTGTGGAAGCACCTACGTGGTGCATGGAGGGATGTGGGATCAGGTGGTGCGATACACATGCGAGGCAATGCGTGGTTAGGCACACTGATATACGTGGCTCGACACAAATCGAAGAGGTGGTTGCGAGCATGAATGATCGAATGGCTAAAATTAAAAGCAAGCACACACACGTGAAAGAGGCGAAGGTGGTGGAGCGCATGTGGTCACGATTGTACGATTGGGATCCGAGGGCCTAGGGCACACCACGTGTTGCAATCAGAGGCAATGTGCACGTTGAAGGTTTTATGGAGGCTATTTTGAGGTGAAATTAGAGTCGTTGATCTCCCGATTAGCAGATCAGATTAATCCAAGGCCATTGCACAAATTAGAAGGCCAAATACCTACTTTGCCCCTTAGTTTGGCTATAGAAAGGACCCTAGAGCCCCCATCTAAAGGCATCTCATCCTCCAATCAATGCATCTCTCCCTCTAGGCTCTCTCTTCCTCTGAAGCATACATCAAGACCACCTTGGTGCACTGCTGCTGCTCTCCTCAACCTCTCCAAAGGCCACCAAGGACCACCCTTTGTGACCTTGTCTAGTAGAAATAGATAGCTATTTTCATTTCTAGTAGATTTCTTTTAGTTATAATTCTAGTCTGAACAAATTTTCTTCATAAATATATATATCTGATTATTCTAGCTCTAGTTAGTTATAATTTGGTATTTACATCAAGATATTTTTCTGCCTCCCTGAGTTCAATTGGGACTCACCATCTCGTTATATTTATTTTTTTGACATATTTTCTCGCTATACTACTATGTAATCACCTTAAAATACAATTCTACGCCTAAACAAATTGGCATCGTTGTTAGGGAGGCACGACGATTCTTGATTTAATATCTGATTTAGTGTATTTTTCTTTAATGTGCAGGTATGAAATGTGGACTTGCGCACTCATCGAGTACGTGTAAAGACAATCAGGTGCACACGATTATCTCAGTAGGATTTTATATTAGGGCTTGATCAGCATAGGAGTTTTCTTTAAAAAAAAATTAGGATTAGATTTGTTAGGTAGTTAGGATTTGCTTTGTTTTAAAAAAAATAATTACATTGAAGAAAAATTACTACTACTATTTTTAGAAACTCGGCCAGAAATTGAATTGAATTTGAAATTTCATTTGCCATGTTTGGATTGGTTTAAAAATCTTAGAATTCAAGCAGGAACTAGATTCTCGAACTAGCTTTCCAATGCCATTCTTCCCAAGAAAAAAGTCAATTTTTGGAATTTTTTAAAATTCGTTGAGTACACAAGGTTCAAATAGATTAAAATCTGAATTTTTCTTAACTTTAAAAATCGATTCTGATCAACACACAAATTTGATTGACCCAAAAATGGTGGTGTTTGAAAGATAATCAAGTTAGCTTTCATTCCCATATTTTTTCCTAAATTTTTGGATCACATTTGGAATTGTTTCAAAAAGAAAAACCAACATGGGGTCAAAATCTCAAATCTAACCCCCTGTTAGTTAAAAATTCATATATATTTATTTGGGATAGTAAAAATTCTGAAAAAATATTATCTGAAAAGCTTATTGAAGAAGAAATCTTTCTACAAATCATTTGGATTTCAATTTTATCTGAGAGAATATTTCCTTGATTTATGGTCTACAACGTAAAAAACTTAAAAGTGCATGTGCCCTAGGATCACATTGGGTTAGCCTGGACTCAATCGAGCCCAGTGGTTAGTCAGTGAGTTGACTCACCTTGTGAACCACTCACTACACACCCAAACTAAAGAACAAGTTAAAAAAATCATGAAGAATATCTTAATAACCTACATTTGTCTTTCGACTATTGGGTGATCTTAACCTCTTTAGCCAAACCTAGTGTCTAAGCTTGCAAGGTAGTGTCAAACGACCGCATCTAGGGGGTACAAAGGAATCAAAGGTAAAAGTCGAAGGAAGAACCTTCCCTTAGTCCCCTCGTAAGTAGATTGGTCGAGTTAGCTTAAGAGGTGGGGATCATTTTCAGTTGATTTCTCGATAAATTTTCTTTAATAAGTTAAACTTGAACAAAAAAACTGATCATCTGATTATAAGGACCAATTTCATTGCAAGGCCTTTGCCTTGTTCTGCCACCAGTCCCTTATAACTAGTGTAAGGTTACTAAGACCCGCCTGGTGTCTTTTGACCATCCTGATCATGGACCCATATTCTTTCTCATCTTACCATCATCAGGGTTCTCCTCCCAACCCAACTATGATCCCAACTTCTTATGCATGGGAGACTGCTCCTCATTATGCTGATTACGATTCCTATAATCGTGCTCCTCGACCATGGGATTTACCCACCTCACCCTCTTGGAGATCCACACTAATCTCTCAATATCAAGGAATATCACAACCCTTAGACACTCTCCATGTAGGATCGGGATCTCGTCATGATGACTGATTATCTTGATCGGTCCCACCAAAGGCAAGCTCCTAGCTCTCACAAGAACCCTAGATTGCCAAATTGATCCAAATAGTCTAGGAAGCAAAGGAGGTCAGAACAAGGGAATTTGAAGACTTGAAAAAAGTAATTCATGATGAGAGACAAAGAACCCAAGACATCATCTCAAGGGACCTTGAATCCAGTGGAAATGTGCCACAAGTTACTGGTTAGCCAATCAAGGTTGAGGATTCGACCAAAACCTATGACTACACCGAACCACCCACCACCCCTATGATTTTCTAGAACAAATCTATTATAACCCTCCATCTGCCTCAAGACTCACATCTATCACATCTAAGGCCACATCCACATAGATCACCACTGGGGAGCCGCCAATGAACTTGCAACTACTTCTCAGACTGTATTAAATGGTAGAAAAGTACAAGGACTCAGTTGCGAGATATCTACATCAAATCCAGATCACTATTGATCTGGGGCAGAGACAGACTTTGATCGCAACTGAAGAATCTCTCATGGAAGCCCTTAAAGAACTAGAATCCTTGGCTAGGATGAATCAACAAACTCGCACACTTCAAGACATACTCCTTTTGTAGTACCAAGTTTAGACTAGCCTAGAGGATTTTAGGAAACTTGAGACTACTTTTAGGGATTCTTCGAATCACACACCTGAAGTAGATGATGTTGATGTCTCAATATGTGATTTTGAAGTGAAAGATGAGATATCTGATAGAGTTAGGGGAAATGTTCTTGGCACATCTAAAATGGAATCATTTGAGAGCCCCAGGCTAGAAAGTGATGAGGAAAGTCCCAAGATTGATTCTCAATCTAAAGATCCTGAATCTTGGGAGATAGAGATGGAGGATCATGACACCCAAGATTCGATACATTCTAAGACCTGGGTAGATACGCTTGATTCAAGTAGATCAATTGATGAGGCACATGATTTTGATTCTGAAAGATCTGGAGTGGAATTGCATAAAAACCCCATGATAAGCTTAGATGATAAATACATTAAGAACATAGATTTACATGAGATGTCATACATCCATGGGGTTAAATTTGAACTGTCCAAGAATCCAATTGAAGTTGAGGAAGAATCTAATAAAAACCCCCATTTTTGATTGTGAGGAAAATCTGAAAAATCTTGAGGCATTTTTGGATTTAGGGTCAGATGAATCTATTACATCTTTGCTCTTGGATTCTGATATTGAGGACTTCATAGAAGCCATAGAATGGAAAGTGAAAGAATTTGAGGCTTTATTGCATCTAGATTCTAATTTTTCATACCATGGGGATAACAAACTACTGCCCATTATATTTGAAGATTTGCACCAGGAACAAAATTTGGGTGATTCATACAAGAATTTTGACCAACCCAAGAATGACACTGAATTCGGTGAACCTAGAGCGGTTAGGATGGAACACCAGATCTTATTTGACACATCTACTCTACAACCACCCACAACCACATTCACTCACGTAATGGTTCCTTATGCCATTTCAGACTACACTCGGGTCCTGCCATTCATTTTCCACCACTTCTTGGACCTGTATGATTTGTTTACCACTCTCGACTCCTTACCCACCCCATCTGCAGTACTCATACACCACTCTTCAAGGCTGCCTCTTGCTATCTATCCTGACACCTGGATTTATTTCTCTTGAGGCTACAACCAATTCCAAGCCCTAATTTGTTATTTTGCTGGGCTTGGTATTTGTTAATGTCGCTAAGTCAGGTTTTAAAAAGTGTTGCGTTGTAGTACAGCTGGAATAGTGTTCAAAACAAATATAATTTTATTACTCAAAAATATTCTGAGGTCGAACATAGGGAGCAACTGGAATTCACACACTATTCTCAACAATAAATGCAAATTGAACACATAATACTACTCAAAAACTAATTAGGAGTGTAGAGCATATGAGTATAGACAAAATAATAATTACTAAAATTGACTAAAGAAGGAAATATAAAATTCAGACGTCAGATTTTACAATTAGACGTCTTAAAAGTCATGTGCTACAGTTCTTCTCCTTCTTTTCTTCTTCTGATCTCTTTCTCTGATTTCTCCTTTCTTCTTCTTCTTATGATTTCTCTTTCTTCTTCTTCTTCTCTTCCTTAGGCTTTCTCTGTCCTTATTTCTTCTGCCTTAAGCCCTGCGGTCCTCCTTTTCTTCCTTTGCCTTGGCTTCCTTCTTCTTTCTCTATCTTGTTAGGCCTTCTCTTCTTCTTCTGGGTCCCCTTCTCCTTCTTTTCTTCCTTCTCTGGATCTTCTTCTCTCAGAATTTGATTAAGTGTGGAGCCAAACTCCTCAGAGCAAAACACCCCTTTCCCACGCTCAACTCTCCTCTCCTGCTCTCTTTTCTATTTCAGAACCACTCTCCTAGAGCCTTTAGCTTATCAGGTAATCGGACCTAACGCATACCCGGGTCCAAGCTCACCGGCGTGTGTGGTGAGCGACGAGTGTAAGGTTGGGTCGGGTATTCGAGTCAACCAGGTCTGCGTGTTATGTCGTAGATGAGTCCAGTGAAGGGGGGAGGAGGACCTCACCCTCAGTGTTGGAGGCGAACAGCCTCTGGCACTTTTTCACTTTATTCAGGTGCGGCCGCTCTTTCACTTCCAAGGTGGGACTAAATGTCCCACCTCTCTTCTCGTGCACCGCAGCAGCAGTAAGGCTTCGCTAAATTGAAGGGGTGTGACTGCTGGAGCCTTCGCTTAGGGGCTTGGATGAGTGCGTACCTTAAGTTCGCACAGCTTGGGGCTATCTCCTAGAGCAGAGTGAGACATGGGACCGTAGCAACCAAGCTTCAAGATTGGGCAGTAATGTAGCTGTCACCTGCTACCTGAAATCAAGAATAAGGGCCTTATGGCTGCATCAGAACGTTCAGCAGTATCGCTGTGGCACGGCGGGTGTAATGGCGGTCATGGCATGGAGCGAAGGTGGCTGTGGTGGCCGGACGGTGAAGGTTTTGGTTGGTGAAAGTGGGTCTGTTCAAGGAGGAGTTTGGGTGGTTGATGGAGTGATTGGATTGAGGGGAAATGAACAAGGAGTTGCAGTGGAGGTTGTAGGGTGGTTGGCGAGGTGGATGGAGGTAAGTAGCGACGGGAGCACCACGTCAAAGGTATCGCCAGAGATGGAGGAGGTGACGGTGGTCAGTGGCATAGGTGGTTGATTTTGGGAAATAGAGAGAGAGAAAGAAAGTATGGGAAAGAGGGAACTTAGGAAACCTAATCGAAGGAAAAAAAGTACAGAGATCCCATGCAGGTATGGTTGCTGGACGTGGGGAAGACAAAGCCTCCATAGATGAGGCGGCAGCGAAGATGGGGCAAGGGCAATGTCGGCTGGTATTGTGCAATGTAGAAGATGGAGAGGGAGATAACCCTGCCACTAGTAGTGTGGTTGGGCGATGAGAGAGTGAGGAAAGGGTCGCCAGAGCTTGCGGAGGGTTGTGGTTGACAACGGAGAGAGGAATAGAGGGGGAACCGGCCCAATTTCAAGCTGAGAAGTCTGGTTTTGATCTGGGGCTTCTTAAGTAGGTCATTGGAGAGGGATTTATGCTTGGAAGCCACACTTCCAAGCAAGGAAAGCTCGCCGGAGATGGAAGCTTCAAGAGACCTAAATATCTCATGCGTTCTTATGAGAGATTGGGAATCAATCTGGGCTCATCGACAGGTTCATATTGGAGGGATTTTCTCAGGAAATCTCCCTTCCAATTTTGGAAGTGATTCTCTGAGCAATCGAGAAACCTCCTTTCGAAAGTCACCGGAGTAGGATTCCTCCACGATAATGGCAGAGGGACCTATTTGTGAAGATGACGAAGAAGTTAGGTGACAGAAGCCATTTTTGCGTATTTTGAAGTCGTCGAAAATCGTAGTATAGTTGAGCTAAAACGATCATCAAAAAATGATTTTGTAAAAATAACAAGACTTGAGTCTCGGTCATTCATCTCTTGGAGGCGTTTATGCAAATATGAAATTGATCGCTTCGCTCTACTTGTTTAGAATAGCACGTCGGTTTCTAATCATCGGATCAATGTTTTGCCACTTTCATTATGAACCCTAATTACGTACGCATATGTTAGATAGATGACAAAAGTGAAAGTGTGAGTTTCAGTACACACGATTCTAGTTATGTGGTGGCTGTTTACAGAAAATGCATTAATAGTTAAATCCTCAATATTTTCTGGTACCGACATGCTGGTTGCAATAGATAATATTTAAAAATAGGCAACTTTGATCACACAAATATATTGCAATCAATAAACTCATGGTGATTCTCAACACAAAGATATATATATATAAAGTTTCTTTCATTCATTCAGAATGGTGTTTGCAACATGGAACTAGAGGAAAGCTTGAAAACATAAATCTAACTAACAGAAAATGATCGCATACATGAATCTATGGGGGGATTTTGCATGCATCATTGGGGGAGAATAAAGGGCTACACTATTAAGCAGTAATAAAAGCATATAAATATGAAGAACTAGCTACTAATCTACCAGAAATAAGGGTATTCGAAGGTGGTTTCCGATGGCCTTTGAGTGGTTGAGAGGAGGAGGGGCGGCCAATGGTGCTTAGGTCGGGCCTTGGAGAGAGGTTGGAGAGGTGATCCAGCATCTTAGCATGGAGATGGTGGTAGCCAAGGTGAGCAACTCGTGGAGGTGGAGTGGAAGTGAATGTAGCTAACCTAAATGGAAGTGAATAATGCCAAGAGATGGATGGGTGCAAATGGCCACCCCTTAGGTCTTTTTATAGACCTAAGGGAGACTCTCTAGAGAAGTTTGGAACTCTCTAGAGAGGGCTCCAAGAGTGGTCAGCCATGGAGAGAGAGAGGTGGTTTTTAGATCCACCATTTGTGGATCTCAAATTTGAATGGCTCTTGGTTGTTAATTCTGGCAACCAAGAGTGGTGCCACCTTTGGAAGAACCTAGAATACTCTAGGTTGTGTGGGAGTGCGTGAATGGGTGTGTGTGTGTGCGTGTGTGGTCGTGCCTAGGTGTCTAAGTGATATAGGTTAGGTCCTAAGGGGTTTAGGTTGGCGTAGGCCTTAAATTAGGGTTGCAAACCCTAATTGCTAAGGAGGAATTGCAATTAAACTTAACACAAGTTTAGTTAAATGGGTGTGAACCTAATTGAGAGTGAAATAACTCAATTAAGTTGGGTTTAGGTCAATTGAACTCTCACTGAGTCCAATTGGACTTGTATGGGTTGAGAATTGAGCTCAATTGGACCTTATGAGTCCAATTGACTAGGCAATGGTAATTGACTATGATCTAAGTCAATTAGGTTTAGTGAGGACCTAATTGGGTCCTTAAGGAGGTGTAGAGGTGATGTACTAAGGTTGGGGTACCTTAATTTATGTTCCTATGGGGTTGGAATTGGGTTTAGGGAGCTAGAGATCTAAGATCAAGGCTTGAATCTCAAATCAGGAATTGGAGAGCAGTTCCAGACGTCCAATAATAGTATCAGATGACTTAAAATAAAAAATCAGAAGTCCAGACTTATTGTCTGGACATCCAATCAGAGTCAGGAGGGATTCTAGGTTCTGTCTTAGGTATTCTGCAGAAATTGGACGTCTGACCAAGTGTCTGGACGTCCAATAACACTACACAAGTGGGTTTAAGTTGTGCGGGAGTTGGCTAAGGGTTATGGATGTCCTATAACTCATCTGGACATCCAGATAGAGGTTGGAATTGGGGTTTTAAGGCTTCCTAGGGTGTGGTGATCTAATCTAAGGGTGGTCAAGGCTTGGGGAAGCTTCTAGGCTATCTTAGGGCTAGGATGGTCCTAAGTTCTTCATATTTTACTGCTTTATTCCTACTTAATAGAATAGCATACCTTAACTCCCTTACATTATTGTCTACTACATCTTATTCTAGGTCTTCTGCTCTAACTTTGCTGCAACACCAGTTATCCTTTATTCTTTTGATCCAGCTTTAGATCCAGCTTCAGATCAGCTTATTACCTACAATTGACATAATGCACCTAATCAGCACATTACAGCAATATTTTATGCATAGCTAAAAGAAAGTAGTAAAGATGCAAATAATTCTTATGCATGCATGAATTACCCTAACTTATGCTAAGTCCTAGCCTAATTTAGGTCAATTAAGACCTATGATTACTGCGCAATCATACCCCCATGCCTAAATCTTGCTAGTCCCTAGCAAATGCGAGACTAAATTATTCACAGAAGGGTCCCTAAGGGATTGATTATTTTATCAAGTGTATGCCTAGAGATTTTTCTTTTTTTTGTTTTCATCCTATGCTCTAGAAATCCAGACAATCGTGAAAGTGTAGCTATGTAGCTTTTGCAACGGATTCGAGTGAAAAGCTAATTCACCTCTAAAGCCTGTACTTGACCCCTAGTAAAAATTCTAGCAGGGTAGGCGGACTTCTTCCCTCGGGGTATTCATGATATTATATGAACTCCACCCCAGCTTTAAGCTTAGGTAGAGAATCTCTAAGGGGTATGGATGTTTATTTGGTAGCTCACTCTCACTTGGTGCTACATAGAGATTAGTACTATAGATTCTAGATTTCCAAATTATTATGTAACTCAACTCAGAGAAAGATGAGAAAAACTATGCTCTCTTTTGATTCCTTTGAATTCATTCTCTCCTACTCTTTTTCTTTTTCTTTTCTTTTCTTTCTTTTTCTTAGAGCTTATAATCTTACCAGATTCACACATATGACCTGTATTTGGTGGTCTCACTTGGCATTAACACTTTAATTGAGTTCTCATAACCCTAACACTAAGTTGGAATTCCTCAGCCAGTATTTAGACGGTTAGAAACATAAAAAAAATAGGTTAAGGCCATATTTGGTGGATCTCAAATTTATTCAGTGGTATTGCCTCAATGCAAATGAAATAAACAGTAAATATTCACAAACTCTTTTTTTTCTTGTTTTTCTTCTTTTTATAATTTTTTTTCATTTTTTTTTCAATTTTTTTTCATCATTTTTTTCCTTTTTTTTCTTTTTTTTTCTTCTTTCAACACAACACAACTAGCACGTATCCATGAACTTTATTAAGGAGGCATTATTAGGGATTGGTAGTACTCAAGAGACATTGGGTGGCTTATTTGGTGAAAGTACCTACTCACGGCACCGGGAGAGATGGATAGGACGGTGTATTTCTGACCTTGACATCAATACCCTCCTTCAGCCGAGGATTCCGTAAAGAATGGTCATAATCATCCACCTTAGCTCTAGTTTTATGAAAACTCACTCTCCGCATATTTGCCTTATTTGGTGGCTCTCAAAATTCACACAAAATGTATACGCAGGAAACAAGAGCGAAAACTATGCCTTATCTCTGAGTATCTTCACCTAATTATCTAGGATTCCAGATTCCTTGCACTAATCTTAGAGCACCAGTACACTCTACTCTCATCTCACACTATTTGGTTGATTTTTGGAGGAAAATCTGCTTGACTCCCAAAACACTGTCCAGGGGTTCAGGAGAAGAAGCACTGCTTCTTCTCAACAGACTAAAGACATTTATTAACCTTCACCGTGAATCCATTGCAAATTCTACGTGTGTGTGAAATATTGTACTGGATTCCAGATTACAGGAATCAACTAGAGGATAAAATCCCTAATGCATTCTCTTAATAAGATAATCTTATTCATGGATGCACTATGTATATATGCTATAAACAAGTAACCTCGTATATTTGTACTTCATGAAATTTCCCTTTTGAGTTACATTCAGCTTGACTTTAAATTTAGAACAAAAGGTGAGTGAGTGAGTTGGAAATGGCTGTTGCAAATGATTTCTAGCTCCAATGCGAGCATTGGAGGTGGAGTCGGTTGTTCTTCTATTTAGGGTCCTAAAGTACGTTTGACATGCAGCTCCAAGGTTTTCCTAAATGTTGGTATAAAAATTTTTATTTTTGTCGTATCTACACCCCCATGCCTAAGTTCTTGCATGTCCTCATGCATGAATATAAAAGAAAATAGATACAGTAGGGAGCAAACAGGTAGAAATCACTTGGAATTGCTCCTGAAATTTTAACGTTCAGCACCGACCAACCTGATAGTATGCAATATGTAGAAAGAAAATATGCTAAAAGAAAAATATGCTATGTATAAAAATGAATATGTATAGGGTGATAGATGCAGAGTAGATGCTGAGTTTAACGCCTCCAACTGGGTGAAAACTCAATCACACATCCTCAATAAGATGAATGATCTCATCAGTTGGAGGAGCTTCCTGGGCCAAAAATGGCTTGAGGCGCTGGCCATTTACCGTAGATATATGCCCAGATTTTGGGTCCCTGATCTGAACCGCCCCATTAAGATATGGGTGAATCACAACATATGGGCTAGTCCACTTGGACTTAAGCTTCCCTGCGAAAAGTTTTAATCGTGAATCGAACAACCAGACTTGCTGGTTGGGCGTGAATGCTTTCCTCCAGATGTGGCGGTCATGAAAGGCCTTGGTCTTGTCCTTGTATATCAATGCATTCTCATAGGCCTCCCACCGGATCTCTTCTAATTTGCTTAGCTGGAGTTTTCGTTCTTGACCTCCTGCATTGAGGTCAACGTTACATTTTCGTACTGCCCAAAAGGCGCGGTGTTCTAGCTCTACAAGAAGGTGACAGGCCTTGCCATATACCATACGATATGGTGACATTTCGAGTAGGGCCTTGTACGCGGTCCGATATGCCCAGAGTGCATCAACTAATTTATCGGACAAGTCCTTCCTATCTGGTCTAACCATCTTCTGGAGAATCAGCTTGATCTGACAGTTAGTAACTTTAGCCTGTCCATTGGTCTGCGGGTGATACGGGGTGGCTATACGGTGATGTACCTAGTATTTCTTTAATAATGTCCTGAAGTGGGCATGGATGAAGTGGCTTCCCCCGTCGCTAATCAGAGCGCGGTGTATTCCGAATCTCGCGAAGATGTTTTACCATACGAAAGAAATGACTGTCTTATGATCAGCCCGTCTTGCTAGGATGGCCTCGACCCATTCGAGACATAGTCAACGGCTATTGATATATACTCGAAGCCATGCGAGTTCGGAAAAGGGCCCATAAAATTGATGCCCCAGACGTCGAACACTTCTACAACCATGATGGGCTGGAGTGGCATCATGTCTCTCCTGGTCATAGAGCCTACTGACTGGCATCATTTGCAGTGTTGGGCGTATTCGTGTGTATCTCTGAAAATAGTTGGCCAGAAAAATTCCGACTGCAAAATTTTTGCAGCGGTTTTCCATCCTGAGAAATGACCACCACAAGCATCATTGTGGCAAAAAGATAACACACTGGGGATCTCAGAATCTGGGATGCATCTTCGAATAATCTGATCCGCTCCAATGTGGAAGAGAAGTGGGTCATCCCAGAGGTAGAATTTGGCCTTTGCAGAAAATTTGAGTTTCTGGTCCTTGGATAGGTTCACAGGAATCTTACCTGCGGCAAGATTGTTTGCAATATCTGCGTACTAGGGGAACTCAATAGAGTGAACTGCCAAAAGGGATTCATCCAGAAATTGGTCGTGGATAGGCAAGGAATAAGGAATGTGGGCTAGGTCCAGTCTGGATAGGTGATCTGCCACAACATTCTGCTTTCTGGCTTTGTCGCAGATTTCAATGTCAAATTCTTGCAATAGAAGGATCCATCTGATGAGCCGGGGTTTGGCATCCTTCTTTGCCAACAAATGCCGAAGGGCGGAGTGGTCAGTGAAGATGATAACTTTGAACCCTAATAAATAAGATCTAAATTTCTCCAACCCGAATACTATTGCTAGCAGTTCTTTTTTGGTGACAGTATAATTGCGCTGAGCCTCATTCAGCATCTTGCTAGCATAGTATATGACAAAAGGTTATTTTTCCCGACGCTGGCCGAAACCAGCACCGACGGCGAAATCAGAAGTGTCGCACATCATCTCGAAATCAAGAGACTAATCAGGTGGTTGGAGAATCGAGGAATCAGAGACAACTCTTCATAAGGTCTCAAAGGCATTGAGACATGAGGTGTCGAATTCAAATGGAGCATCGGCAACAAGGAGATTCATCAAAGGTCATGCAATTTTTGAGAAATCGCGTATAAATCTCCAATAGAAACCAACGTGACCCAAGAATGATCTGATCTGCTTGACCGAGCTAGGTGGCGGTAAGTGGGAAATAATCTTAGATTTAGCTCGATCGACCCCCAATCCATTTTTAGAGATCTTGTGCCCTAGTACTATGCCATCCCTCACCATGAAATGGCTTTTCTCCCAGGATAGTACTAGGTTTACCTCAATACACCGTTTCAGGATTTTGGTGAGGTTATCAAGACAAGATGCGAAATCATCTCCGAAAATGGAGAAGTCATCCATGAACACCTCCAAAAAATCCCCAATCATGTTAGAGAAGATGGCCATCATACAACGCTGAAATGTTGCTGGTACGTTGCAGAGGCCAAAGGGCATCTGCTTGAAAGCGAATGTTCCAAAGGGGCATGTGAATGTGGTCTTGTCTTGATCTTTCGGGATAATCGCTACTTGATTATACCTGGAGTATCCATCTAGAAAGCAAAAGAAACCGCATTCGGCTAACCATTCCAAGATCTGATCAATGAAAGGCAAAGGAAAGTGATCCTCCTGGGTAGCCATGTTCAATTTCCTATAGTCGATGCAGACCCGCCAAGATGTCGCAGTGCGGGTCGGGATGGATTTGCCTTTATCATTTTTCACTATGGTGAGCCTTGCTTTCTTGGGCACTATCTGGATCGGACTCACCCATTGGCTGTCATAGATTGGGTATACAATACTTGCATCTAGCCATTTGATGATCTCCTTGTTAACAACCTCTAGCATATTCGGGTTTAGCCTTCTTTGAGGTTGTCTCGAAGGTTCCACCCCCTCATCCATGTAAATGTGATGAGTGCAATACGAGGGACGAATACTACGGAGATCAGCAATGCTCCACCCTATAATATCCCTTTGGTCTTGTAGCGTAGAAATCAATTGATGCTCCTGTTCTTGGGTTAAGTGGGCACTAATAATGACCGGGTACGTCTCACTTTTGCCCAAGAACACATACTTAAGTGAGTCAGGTAAGGGCTTCAATTCAATCACGGGTGGGTCAGAGTCAGAAATGGGGATAGGAGCAAACTTGAAGGTGGAAATCTGGTGATCCGGATGCATGTGAATTCCCGTTGATTCGCAACCTGTGAGATAGTCGGTTATGACTGCATTAACGGGAAACCTATTAGCTGTGGTCACGTCTTCCTACAACAACAGGGGCGATTCAGTAGTGTGCGGATCAGGATAGCTAGATTCAGGGGTGCTGTGGTTTGAAACACACCCTAAACAGTTGGATCCTCGGGGAGATATGTGCAGTGCCGTGGTCTCAGTCCCTTGTGGATCGAGGTCCAAGAACCCTGATAGTGCAAACGAATGAGACATTAGGTCGTCACAAAGGAGCCCAATGTTACCACAGTATGCCGAATCTTCATCTTCACCATCCTCCTCTATGCGATCACAGTCAAAATTCCTTGATGCCCTGAATATGTCAAGTCGAAGTTGCTCATTACCTAAGGCTATTTCCATACACCTAGATGCACAATCAATGTTTGCTCGGGCTGTCACTTGAAATGGGCAACCCAAAATGATTGGTGCATCTTGGAGACTAGGAGGAACCTCCATATCGAGAATGAAAAAGTCTGTGGGAAAGCAAAATCCATGGACTTTTACGATCACGTTCTCAACCACCCCCTCATTGCTTTTACTGATCTATCAGCCAGCTGAATCGTGATCGAGGTAGGATTTAACTTCCCAAATCGAAATCGATCAGACACGGCAATGGGAATTAGGTTGATGGATGAACCCAGATCTAGAAGGGCCCAATCAAATGGAGAATCCTACAAGAAGCAGGATATTAGTGGGGTACCAGGGTCTTTCTTTTTCGACGGCAAGTCAGCTAGAATCACGATGCTAGCTTCTTTTGACAACACCACCTGTCGTCCAATTCTAGGCTGTCGCTTTAGGGTACAATAGTCCTTGAAGAACCTAGCGACAGCGGGGATGTGATCAATTGCCTCGAGTAGGGGGACCTGAATATGTACTACCTTGAACATTGACTTCAGGTCCTCAAAATTCCGCGTGTTCTTCTTCCGCACTACATTTTGCATTAGAGCCTCAAGAAAAGGGACAGGAATCTCAGGGTCAAGTGGCCTCTTACCCTTATCTATCGTAGGTGGCTCCCGAGATGAAGGAGTCGAACCCACATGCGGTGAAGGGTGAGAAAAATCAGGACCCCCCTGCCTATGTGGTGGGTCGAATGTCTTCCTTCCACTCCTCAATGAGACAACATTTGCATCGGCTTGCTGTCCATGAGGTGGTGGGTGGGGGAGGGGGTAGAGTATGCGGGGTTATGCACCAAAGGCGAATGGCCTTGAGCATAACCAACTGGTGCAGGAGGCGCCTGTAATATGGCGTGTGCTTGTCCCTGTGGGGTTTGGGACGGGTTAGGAGGGCAAGGCTCCTTGAGCCCTATGCCCCTGCAACAGCTGATTTTGCATGTTCTGTATAGTCTGTATCTGGTCAACCATTGCCTTCATTATCTGTAAGCTATCCTGTGTAGATTTCCTCATCGATTCTTGCAGCTCCTCTTTTAGTGCCTCCAAAGGGTCAGCCCACTTTGGAGGGTGACTGGCAACTTGGTGCAGCGGCTGGTATAAAGAATGGGGTTGCTGCTGCTGGGACGGGAATGGTTGCTGCCTAGGGTATGTGTTTTGCGCATTCTCGTATTGCCTGGTCTGGTAGTGTGGATCTTGATGTGGTCTCTATGAGTTACCAGACTTGGAGAAGTTCGGATGCTGGCACCAACCAGTGTTATACGTCTCTGAATACGGGTTATTACGCCTGTATCCTTGAATAGCATTGACGTCCTTGTAGGTTGAAGACGTCTGAGATGTATATCCATCAAGGGGATACGTATTATAGTCTGTAGGTGGTGCGTAACCCTGGTCATATGGTGCCAGATCAGGGTTGTTTATGGGATCCTGATATGCAGGATCTCGTAAATAACGAGAAGATGCATCCCGAGTGAGTAGATTAACTCGAGCAGGGGGTGCTCGGGGTGCATAGGAGGGTCTTGGAGCAGCAGAGTTCAGGTTAGATTGACCCTGACTAATTTGGTCAATCTTTCTCTTGATCAAGTTTATTCTATCCAGCTGCTTGACAATGATATCCATGTCAGCTCGAATAGACTTGATGTGAGCCTCATGGACACCAACCTGCTGCTGGCGAGGCCGCTGGAACTGGTTCATGGATGCGACATTCATCGAGTTCTCCGCCAAAGATTCTAACAACTCAAATGAGCTGTTCTAGTCTTTCGTGAGGAAATTCCCGCCACTAGATGCATCGGCCAGATATCGATGTGTGTCATCCAGCCCATGGTAAAAGATCTGAGCTAGGTGCCGTCTAGGTATACCATGGTGCGGGCATTTCCGGAGAAGGTCGTGAAATCGGTCTCAGGCTTCATGGAACTTCTCCCCAGCTCCTTGGGAGAAAGTCATGATCGCACGCCTCATCGCGTTCGTTCGACCGATCGGGAAGAACTTTTGCAGGAATTCACGTCGTAATTCCGACCAGGTTCCAATTGGCTTCCCAATGGTCTTGAACCAGTATGAAGCTTTGTCCCTCAGAGAAAATGGGAAAAGCTTCATCAGAACAATCCCAAGATCAATATTCTTGGGTCGAATCGTTTCTGTGAGTCAACTCAGGTCCTCTAAGTGCTGGAATAGATCTTCACTTGAGTTTCCATAGAAGTGAGTGCTGATCAAACTGATCACATTGGGCTTGAGCTCAAATGCGTCTCCTCCTACGGGAATCCTGACTAAGGGTGCAACGATCGGTGCAGCTAGATCATAGAAATCCCAAAGTTGTTCTCCTCACGGTGGATGCTGCATTCTGTTAAGCGTAGTCAAGATACGGTCCATGCTCTACTGATGCCGCTTCTCAGATTCAACAACCCGGGCCTCCAGACAAGCCATTGGGTCCAGATTACTAGTGTCCTGACTTGGTCTACGTCCAGGTCCAGGATTAGCCATTGCAGCTAAGGGAGTAGAAGAAGTGGGGGGATGATTGCACTGCAAAAATACACCTGCAATAGTGCCTTCTTGTGCTATTTCCTAGCATTACCTATGCATATTAGGGTTCCATAATCACATTTGTAAAAATACATGCATGCATGCATTTAATTGAGAGGAGGGGAGAATAAATAAGTGAACATGCAATTTACATTTTTCCTCAAGTGCATCTCTGCTAATTCACCATCTTTTTATTTTTTATTTCACTTGATTTTTAAATCTTTCCCGTGGCTACATGCATCTTCTTCTTCTCCTCCCTCCATTCCCTGCTCCAGCCCTTCCCTGCGGCTGCCACTCCCTGCCGAGCCCCATGCAGCCGCATGCACAACCAGGGCATGGCTATGCATGCCTTCTTCCTCTATAAAAAAGAGGGCATGGCTTCTTCTTGCTGCAGCCTGGTCCCAGCCAAAAAAAGCCGACAGCTTCTTCTTCTCCAGGCCACTGTCCTCTCCTCACTCTCCCTCCACACGCCGGCCCTCCTTGGAGACACCCGGCGGACAGGAGCCCTCACTGTGGTGAACACCCACCACAGTGAGACCACCACCGCCCAGCTCTTCAAAAAGCCGGTGGGCGTGGTGGCTCTTCTCTCGTTTTTACGTTTCCAGCACCTGTAGCCATTGCTGCAAGCTTCAAGGTCTGAAGCTCGAAGCTCGACGGCAGCAGCAGCAGCACAGTAACAGCAGCAGCCCCAGCCCTTCCGCGCGCGCCTGCAGGCGCCCTCACCCTCCGCGTGCGCCTGCAGGCTTCTCCACCTCCCACTTCTTTGCTCTATCACACTCTCTCTTCCGCCTGCAAAAGACCACCGCGCGTCACTGCATCGGCTGGCCAAGCACCCCAATGCACCCCAGCAACGCCCGCATCGCCCTCACCCTCCCCCGCACACACAAACTCCCTCTCCATGTGCTCTGTCACGAGCTTCTCCGTGCCTGCAACTGGCCGGCACAGACCCTTCTTCCTCGCGCGCCAGCCCGCGCATGCCAGCCGCGAGCCAGCCACACTCACACCACCTGCAGCTCCTGGTCACGTGGCTCGCCCGACCACTATAGCCACTGTTCACGCGAGTCTGCGCGACACTGTGGCTACAGTGGGGTGACCGGTGAGCTACTCACTTTACCGGTCACCCGGCGCGTCGCTACCGCCGTTTGCCCGTGCGCGCCCGCCTGCGCGTCTCCGCCCACGCACTTCTGCGTGCGCCAGCCCTCTCCCAGCGCCTATCTTTGCCCGCTTCCTTCACCACGTGCACCTGCGAGCGCCAATGCCCACTCCAGCCTTCGCGCAGCATGGTGCGCTGCCTTTCCTCTCCTCTGCGTGCGCCCATTCCCTCCAGCGCGCTCCTCTCTATGCATATGCACCTGTGCAAGCGTGCGTGGATTAGACGACGGCTCTGACGCTCAGACGCCCTAACCGCTCCACCCTCACCTCCAGCAGCGCTCTCTTTCTCTCCCTCTCTCTCACAACACTCTCTCACTCTCTTCATCGACACTTACACACACATACACTCACACTTCCACACACACACACACACACACACCTATACACTATTATCTACATATATATATATATATATACGTATACATATATATATATATACTTATATTTATACATATAGTAGTACCTATATACTTATGTATTAGTATGCATACATACATACATATATATATATATATACTTTTATATATACATACATATATATATATGTACATATATACATATACTACTATACATATACATATGTATATATACTTATATCTATATATATAGTAGTATTAGTATACTTATATACATATATACATATACTTATATATATATATATATATATATATATATATATATATATATATATATATATATATATATATATATACACACATATATACTTACATATATCTATACATATATTAGTACTTATATAAATATGTATTAGTCTTTATACACACACATATATATACATATATATACACATATACATACATATATATACGTAAACTTATACATACATATATACATATATAGCTATATAACCATATATACATATCTAGCCACATATACCTATATATACATATATTATTATATATATATATATACATATATATCTATATACATCTATATAGTATTATATACATACATACATACATACATACATATATATATATATATATACATCTATACATATATCTCTCTATACCTATATATATACATACATATATACGTATACTTATATATATATATATACATATATATACACCTATAGATATATACATATATATTTACCTATATATTTATAACCATATATATATATAGTTATATTTACATACATATATACATATATTTTCACATTGCTTACCATACGCGGTATCACGGGAATATCTGCACCAGTTGCTGATATTCCCCGATACACGCGTACAAAAAGCGTGTTCGCATTCATCTTCCACCATCCATCCTACACCTTACACGCGGGCACTTCGTCCTGTTGGTTGCGTCTCTCTAGACGACGACCGACTCGACACCGTGCTACACTCCATCTCTGCCTCCACCCCCACCCCTTTATACATATATAATATATACCTATATATATACTATATTTACTTTATTTCTGTTTCGCTTTCCTGCTAGTAAAAAGATAAAAAAATATATAAAAGAGAAAAGATAATCTTCGACTTGTAGGTACTCCATCTTGCGAATAGCGAGACTCGTTTTGGAATCCTGTTTTGGCTCAAAGTCAAGAACCCAATTTTGAGGGTGTACCTTAAGGACAAAGATTACCATAAAAAAAATCTAAATAGAAAAAACACCAAAAACACAATAAACGAACGGAAGAGACCCGTTGTAGGAAAGGCGTAGAAACTTGACTTGTAACCCCACTTCCCTGAGTTCGACCCTGGGCCTAAAAGTGACCAAGATAAAATCAAGTAGGCCAGGTAAAAAATTTTTTGTAAAGAGATGGTTAGGTCCGATTTAGGTTAACCACTATACACACTTCAATGATAAAATCATCATATTAACAACCTATTCGAGTCCGACACCACACCTTTTCTGGCTCCATTGCTGGGGAAGTGCGCCTTCAAGTAAGTTTCTATTCAATTCCTTTCAATTTTTCTCTTCTCTCTTCAAGGGTGTCTCTGTTTTTGGTGTGCAGGTGAACCTGTTGCAAGGAAAAGGCAGGCAAACGAAGTCGAAGATGTGAGCAGATCCAAGGCAGGAACGAGAGCGTGAAGACGCCGACACCGCATTGGAGCTTCGTACACGTTGCCAAACAAGTAGGTCTTCTCTTCTTAGCAACCTAGGATAACTTGTAACCTTAATAAAAAAAAAAACTAGAAAAACTTCTTGGGATCTCTTGGGGCAAGTGGATTAAAATTCACTTGTTTGATTGATTGCCCTTACTCCCACCGCCTCAGGATTTCCCTCCCTACTTCGCATAGCTAAAATCCAAGAATCTTGATTCTTGAATTTTTTGCCATGTGAAGCATTCTTTGAGGCAAATAAAAAGATTAATTGCCACGCCTCTTTGCCTCATTTACCTGCAATTCGGGATCACCTTTTTGGTGGGGAGACTGGGAATTGAGTTCATTCCAACCCCACCACAACTTTTCAACTTGCCTAAGATTCGATCTCGAATATTTCAACACCAACAATTTTAGTTTCTTTATCTGTTGATTGAGCCTTGTGTGTGGACATTTTTCTTGGTGATTGAGAGCACTTGAATTGAAGTGCTTTGGCTCCCTTTCACATAAACTCTAAAACTGATTCGTTCATCCACACATAGAAATCTCCATTTAGGGTAGCCCATTGCATTTTAGCATGCATTAACCAACTGATATTGAAGAAGGGTTTGTTAGGCTTAGAAGAAAACCTGTATTCTCTCAAAAACCTGGAGATTGGTTGAATTGGTAATTCAGCGAAATCCTAAAATCCATACTACTTAAGGCTGCACTCTAAAAACCATTCACCAATAAAAACTTCAATTCGGGGACATTTTCCCGTTGCATGCTTGCTTTACACACTCTGAAAAATCAATCACTTGGGCATTACCCATAAACAATGCCCTTCACATTCCAGAAGCACTTGACCCTAAGCCTCTAACTAAAATTGGTAGTAACTTGACCCTTACTAAGGATTGGAGGTCTAACTACCTGTGTGTAGCATCTACGTGCTGGTGAGGGTTCCTGCGTGCTATCAGGTGTCTAACACTGGGGCAAACGGCCTTTCCATCTGGCCCGGTGGTTCCGCGGTGCTCACATTTGGTTCCGTAGTTCGTGATAGTAGGTAACTTAGATCTTTAGGTCTAAGGGCACACTATAGAGGTTAGGAATTTGACTGTATTGATTTGTAATCAAGTGTACCTTTGCGGCATCATTTCTCTCATCTCTTTTCCCTTCTTATCCCCCCAATTCTTCCTGCGGTAGTGCATGTTTGGGAGGAGGTCACAAAACCCTGGACTGATTGAATTGCCTGACAAATCTAGAAAAGAAGCCGAATCGTCCTCCTCCTCCACAAACATGGCTGCACGCCCACCCCCAAATCCCGAGGGAGGAAACTGCCCTCAGAACCCACCAGGTGGTGGAGCCTTAGATCCCATAACCCGCCTCCAAGCCCAAATGGAAATGTATAATGAACAAATTGAAGCCATTCGGGAAACATTGGAGGAAATGTAGAACCCTCTCGAACGGGAGGAGCCTAGGTCTCTTAGCTCCTATCAGAATCTCGCTGCTACAGAGACCATAGGACAAATTCAGGTCCCCATGGGCAGGGACGACTTTGAACTAAAACCAAACATAATTGGCCTAATAAATTTTCACTTCCATGGTCTTGCAAGTGAAGATCCTTTTCTCTACTTGGAAGACCTAACCCGACTGGCTAAAATTGTTAAACCGAGGAATGTCAGGTTACCTATAGTCCTCATGAAAATGTTCCCGTTTTCATTGCGGGATAAAGCATCGCAGTGGTTACGCACCCTTGGGAGAACCATCCACTCTTGGGAAGAGATGCGAACAGTGTTTCTCAAGAAGTTCTTCCCAATCAGGAGAACCAATGCGCTTCACCATGCTATCACTTCATTTACACAACAAACCGGCGAACAATTTCATGAGGCGTTGGAGAGGTATAATGACCTCCTCAGGAAGTGTCCGCACCACGGTCTGCCTAAGTGGCATATAGCCCAGATTTTCTACTCCGGGCTAAATGAGACTTTGAAGCAGATTGTAGATGCTTCCTGCGGAGGGAATTTTATAAATAAAGACGAGAATGGAGCATTCGAACTGTTTGAAAATATGAGTGAAAACTCAATGAACAATGCCTCCATTGTCGCCTTTAATCGTACCAGCCCCGTAATGTCCACGAAGTTGACACGGGACCCTCACATTCATCCACTGATCTAAGCCTTATTGCACAAAAACTGGATGAAGTCACCGTCGTGCACAAGCTGGACGAGCTTCAGGCCAACCCCGCCAGATCTGTGGCAAACACCCCCACTTCACCACTTCGTCACAATCCAAATTCTTCCAAAACCAGGCTTATCCCGAGAAACCCCGTTAGACCTTCCTTACCGAGTGTCATGCCAAGCGACTCTGTAAGTCATGTGGAACTGGCTTCTGTGAGCCAGTATTTTGACACGGAGGACCAAGCCTCCGTTTGCTCGGAAGCATATTTACATGTAGACACGTCTTCGGTCATGGAAGATGCTTGCGCCCTGGGGAACAACCCGTTCTCTACCACTTATAACCCAGGGTGGCGAAATCATCCGAATTTCGCATGGTCCAACAACCCGCAGTGCCAAAACCCCACGGGTGGACCAATGCAACAGTCCGCACTTGTCATCCCAAGGGCCAAGTCTAATCCTATGACGAATCCGCCATCAGGCCCTTGCGTACCACAAGCAGAACACGTATCAAGTCCTCTTGACAAATTGATGCGAATGATGATGGAAATGTCAAAGCGCCATGAAGAGAACATGACCTCTCTTTAGCACCAATTGGCGCAGTAGAATGCTAAGATCAGTCAACTACACATGGCGACTCGATCTTAGGGCACTCTTCCCGCCCAACCTATTCCAAACCTGCGAAACTTCGTACCCCGTGGTCCTCAACCATAGGTACGACCTTCTCAGGGGCAGGTTAATCAAATTCTGCAAGCTCCGAGCATTCCACTGGGATTTTAGGCTAATCCTGCTGCAGCACCGCACTCTTATGTCCCTATTGCGAACCCTCCTCTACCGTATGATCCCACTGGACCCGCATCGTCCATTGCTATCACTACAAGGAGCGGTAAGTAGACCATCAATCCGTCTCGACCTGATCCTGCCCGTCTTCTTCATCAACCTCTCATTCGGGATGCACATCGCATTCTCGAGAGGACGATACACCCAAATTGTTGCCAGAATCAGTTCCATTCCCTGAGGCTCTACTGAGGGAGCCAAAAAGCAAAAAGAGAGATACGTAGGCCTTTGATAACTTGCGTAATTTGTTCAGGGATGTAGAAATCAAGGTACCCCTGCTCGAGGCTATCGACCACATACCTACTGTCGTTCGATTTTTCAAAGACTACACAACACCCAGGCGACAGTCAAAGAAAACTAAGAATCCAGTGGTTCTCTTGTGTCATGCGAGTTGTGCTATACTGTTAAACCTACCACCGAAGTAGAAAGATCCAAGCACACCGCTTATTTCCTGTAGCATCCAAGGCTGCAATTTTAACCATGCCATGCTTGATCTAGGATCTTCCATAAATCTCATACCGACCATCATGCTCGAAAAATTTTCCTTGGGAAATCTGAAACCCATCCCTATCATGTTACAGTTGGCAGATCGTTCTATCAAAATCCCAAAGGGTGTGGTGGAAGATGTGGTGGTTAGGGTCAACGGTCTCTGTTTTCCTGTTGACTTTCTTGTTTTAGATATGGAAGTTCCTAGTTCACTTTCTGATTGTCCGATCATCCTCGGTCGACCTTTCTTGGCCACAGCCTGCGCCCATATCGACTGCGAGTCAGGCTGTATTGAGATTGCCATTGGATCTGAGAAGCTCAAGCTTAACATCTTCAAGGCAGCCAGGAACTTTGATTGCGATTGCATCGAGGATGACACGTATGACAAGGACATGGCTGTCAGCGCGTGTATCGAACTAATTGGGACCTATTCGGACTGCTGCGGATTACCTATAAACACTGATGACTGCCTAACCAACACATATTGTGACACTCCCCCATCCCTCCCTTGTCTTGTACCTTCTCCTGACCAGACTTCTGACGAGGTTTTCTCCATGTCCCATACCTCGTGGTCTGAGTCATAACCGGGCTACTCACCGCCGGTCCACACTCTTGAAGACCGGATTGCCCTTTCTTCCCCGCCAAATTAGGCGGATTTGCAAATCCACACTGGGACCTTGAGCCCATATACTTCTCACTGGGGCTATTCATTTTTGGATTCATCTATCTAAGAAGCCCCTCTTCTTGGCCAATCTGAAGGCCAATTTCTTCCTCCTGACTTGTTCTCCAACCTGCCTGGGATACTCTCATCCCAAGAAATGCCAGATCTTTCACCATCCACTCTCGAGCTGAAAGAGCTGCCTAGTACACTTAAGTATGTTTTCCTAGGGCCAAATGAAACTCTCCCTGTAATCATCAGTTCAAAATTGACCAGGGAGTAAGAGTGCAAACTAAGTAAGGTCCTCATAGAACACATGGAAGCTATTGGATGGTCCTTATCAGACTTATCTAGCATTAACCCCTCCTACTGCACTCACCATATATATACGGAGGAGGAGGCTCGACCTTCCCGCGAGATGCAGCGACATCTCAACCCTAACAAGCGAGAGGTCGTTAAGAAAGAAATCATTAAGTGGCTGGATGCGGGTATAATCTACCTAATTAGCGATAGCCCCTGGGTGAGTCCGATTCACGTTGTGCCCAAAAAGGTAGGACTCACCATCCGTGTCAATGACAGGGGCGAATCCATTCCTACACGCACTCCTACATCTTGGAGAGTGTGTGTAGATTATAGGAAACTCAATGCTGTAACCAAGAAAGATCACTTTCCGCTACCATTCATTGACCAAATCCTGGAGCAGTTAGCGGGAAATAAATTTTTCTATTTCCTGGATGGATTCTCAGGATATAACTAGGTGGCAATTGACCCTCGAGACCAAGAGAAAACCACTTTTACCTGCCCTTTCGGCACCTTCATATTTAGAAGGATGCCGTTTGGACTTTGCAACGTGCCAGCAACTTTCCAGAGATGCATGCTGGCGATATTTCATGACATGGTGGGTGACTTTCTCGAGGTCTTCATGGATGATTTTTCGATCTTTGGACCATCTTTCGACGAATGTCTTGCCAACCTGACTCGTATCCTTAGGAGATGTATTGATGTAAACCTCGTGCTTTCCTAGGAAAAAAGTCATTTTATGGTGCACGAGGGAATTGTTCTCGGACATATCATCTCCAATAGGGGTATCAAGGTTGACAGAGCTAAGCTCGATGTCATTGCTGATTTACCTGTGGTTGGCTCTGTCAAAAAAATCCGCTCCTTCTTGGGACACGTCGGTTTCTATAGGAGATTCATCAAAGACTTCTCCAAAATTTCTCGACCCTTAACTCATCTCCTATCAACCGACGTACCCTTAGATATGGGCCCCGACTACATACAAGCATTCACGCAGTTGCGTAATGCTATCACCAAGGCCCCTGTTCTCCATCCGCCTGATTGGTCCCTCGACTTTGAACTCATGTGTGACGCTTCCGACCTTGCAGTCGGAGCCATCTTGGGACAAATATGCGATAGACACCCCTTCGCGGTGTACTACGCTAGTAAGACGTTGGACAAGGCCCAACGTAATTATACTACCACTGAAAAAGAACTACTGGAGGTCGTCTTTGGGTTGGAGAAATTCCGCTCTTACCTTCTGGGCTCTCACGTTATTGTTTTCACTGATCATGCGGCCATTCGCCATCTCATGCACAAGAAGGATGCCAAGCCTAGACTGATTCGTTGGATCCTTCTAGTCCAAGAATTTGACATTGAGATCCACGATAAGGCCGGAGCCCAGAATGTTGTAGCTGATCACCTTTCCAGACTGGACCCTGACCATATTGGTCATACTCTGCCAATCAATGAAATTTTTCCTGATGAGCACCTATTGGCAATAAATGTGGCAAGTGGATCGTGGTATGCCGACATTGCCAATTACCTTACTTCTGGATCCCTTCCACGTGGCTAGCCTAAAAACCAGCGCGAGCGTCTCATGGCAGAAGCAAAGTATTATTTTTGGGATAATCCACTTCTTTTTCCAATAGGTGCTGATCAAATCATCCGTCGCTGTATTCCTGACAGCGAGTTCCCCAGTGTACTATCCTTCTGCCACGATCAGGCCTGTGGAGGCCATTTCTCTAGGAGGAAAACTGCAGCCAAGGTGTTGCAGTGCAGTTTCTTTTGGCCCTCCCTACAACAGGAT
This sequence comes from Thalassia testudinum, assembly GCA_037157565.1. Lineage (NCBI taxonomy): Eukaryota > Viridiplantae > Streptophyta > Magnoliopsida > Alismatales > Hydrocharitaceae > Thalassia > Thalassia testudinum. The sequence goes on from JAZHRO010000014.1 coordinate 8,927,102, forward strand.
GCACACAATTATGCCAAGCATTGCACTAGGTGCTAGTCATTAGGGTCAATGTCACGTCGTGACATGATGCCCTTACAACCCATCCTAGTTGCAGAAATCTTAGACATTTGGGGAATTGACTTCATGGGTCCCTTTCCTCCGTTTAACGGCTTCGAATTCATCCTCGTGGCCATTGACTATGTTTCAAAATGGATCGAGGCTACTCCCACATGCCGTGCTGACCATATTATATCCACTCGCTTTGTCAAAGACCACATCTTTGTGTGCTTTGGGATCCCTCGAGCCATTATCTCGGATGGAGGAAGCTACTTTACCCATGCTTCTTCTCGGGCACTTCTGAGGAAATACGGAGTCCACCATTGTATCGCATCCCCGTATCATCCTCAGACGAATGGCCAGGCAGAGGTGTCGAACCGGCAAATCAAGCAGATTCTCTAGAAAATGGTTTGGCCTGACCGTAAGAATTGGTCCGACAAGTTGATTGATGCACTTTGGGCCTATCGGACCGCCTTCAAGGCTCCCCTTGGTATGTCTTCGTATAGAATCGTTTACGGGAAGCCTTGTCATTTGCCCGTGGAGTTGGAGCACCGTGCTTATTTGGCAGTTCGCCAATGTAACCTCGACCCAGACCTATGTGGTGGAGAAAGGAAACTCCAACTCCAGGAGCTGGAAGAGCTCCGTTGTGAAGCCTATGATTCTGCTTTAACCTTCAAACAACGCACTAAGGCTTTTCACGATAGCTGTATTTGGCGGAAAGAATTTGAGCCATCTCAGCAAGTTTGGCTCTATAATGCCCAACTCAAATTCTTTCCTGGAAAATTGAAGTCCAAATGGACTAGTCCTTTCCTGGTCTCAAGACCATTCCCCAACGGGGCCGTCGAGATCGAAGATCCCAAATCTGGGCATAAATTTATGGTCAATGGGCAGCTTTTGAAACCCTATCTGACTCATAACCTACCCCCGTTGGAGAAACCGTTGCCCTGTTGGAGGGTAACTAATTCTTTGCCTCATTCTGAGTCCAGCTGGGGACGTTAAATTCAACGCTCGTTGGGAGGCACCCCAACAACACTCACCATCCACCATCACTTTTCACTTCACTGTCATGATCACTTCACTTTTCACTTCACCACCCACCATCCACCTACCCTACCACCCTGCTGTATACCCTGCACTTCAGCTCTCGTTACCCGATCTTTCATCCTTTCTCTACCCTTCCCTTCATGCATATGAGGACATAGCATCATTTGGCATGGGGGGGTGGATAGGCATCCTTAGGATCTGGGTATTTTAGGGTATCATACAATTTCTATATATATATATATATATAGAAAGAGAAAATGGTGTTTAGTAATGATCTAAAGGCTGAAAAAAAAATACAATAAGTGTTTAATGGATATTCAACCTCTGTTTTGAAGACTTTCCAGGGCACAGAAGCTTGATTCGCTCAGGCTCGGGCTTAATTCACTTGAGCATTGACAAAATAGATCAGAATCTCTCCTAACTAAGGATGTATTCTTGTACCTGAGACACCAGTACAGGATCCGTTGGTTTGCTTTTACTTGAGAGCTTAAGTAAACTTGGTTCACACTACACATATCAGGAAAGACCAAGTGAACATAAGATCCAACACTAGTGTTCATTAGGGAAGGTGGAGTCCTTACCTGTGCACATAGGTAGACTTTTTATCCCAGGTTTCAGTCTTGTGTTTAGGAGAAACTCTTTCCACCAAAAAGAAACTCTCCCACCAAAAAGAAATGTGTGCTCCAAAAAAATGTTGTAAGAGATATACTGACACGTGTTTCAAAAAAAAAAAAGTTGCAAATAAGTCAGTATATCTCACAAATGTCTGTAAAGTCTTTGCCCTACAAGAAGTTCTTCAAGGCAGGTTACAAATACTTTATTTTTCCTGTGAGCCACAAATGTCAGAAAATGGGAGTTGAGTTTTCCGTCATCTTCTTAAGGGTCAATCAGAAAACACAAGCTGAAACTGGGACCGACCTATACTTAAAGATTCGTGAAACCCTGGGCTTGAGTCTTAATGTTCATCTAGTCAGTCTTGATCCTTCACTAAGCACAAGTCATAATCTCTTGAGCTCTCGAGTACGACAAAAACCTCCTGGGTCCTGGAAATCGTACTTAAGGTTTAAATATCAAGAGTCCTGGTTAGTCAAGAGATGATCTTTGTCATGTGAGACTTAGAGTACTGGTAGTCTTCTCTACAATTGGTTCTCACAATATCCAACAATAAACATGCCTATGTCACCTCAGAAGAAAATCTTTAGCTTAAAGATCATTTCTAAATACTACAAAAAAATGTTTTACTAGGGACTAGCAAAAGATAGGCATGGGGTATGATTGCACCGCAAAAATACATCTGCAATAGTGCCTTCTTGTGCTATTTCCTAGCATTACCTATGCATATTAGGGTTCCATAATCGCATTTGTAAAAATACATGCATGCATGCATTTAATTGAGAGGAGAGGAGAATAAATAAGTGGCCTTGCAATTTACATTTTTCCTCAAGTGCATCTCTGCTAATTCACCATCTTTTTATTTTTTATTTCACTTGATTTTTAATCTTTCCCGCGGCTGCATGCATCTTCTTCTTCTCCTCGCGCCATTCCCTACTCTAGCCCTTCCCTGTGGCTGCCACTCCCTGCCGAGCCCCATGCAGCCGCAAGCACAGCCAGGGCATGGCTGTGCATGCCTTCCTCCTCTATAAAAAAGAGGGCACAGGTTCTTCTTGCTGCAGCCTGGTCCCAGCCAAAAAAAACCAGCAGCTTCTTCTTCTCCAGGCCACCGTCCTCTCCTCACTCTCCCTCCACACGCCGGCCCTCCTCGGAGACACCCGACGGATAGGAGCCCTCACTGTGGTGAACACCCACCAGAGTGAGACCACCACTGCCCAGCTCTTCAAAGAGCCGGTGGGCATGGTGTCTCTTCTCTCATTTTTATGTTTCCAGCACCTGCAGCCATTGTCGCAAGCTTCAAGGTCTGAAGCTTGAAGCTCGGCGGCAGCAGCAGCACAGTGATTAGCCCATAGTTGTGGGCTATTTAAGTATTTAAGTGCCTAGACATTAGGTTAATTCTAACATTTATATAGCATAAATTAGGATGTAAATAGATTAATTCATATTTCTAATTCAATTACATAATTCATGCATCTTATTGATATTTAAATGCATTTAGAATTAACTTAGAATTGCATTAGTTAACTAATTAGGTACATTGCATGCATTAATTTAGGTTAACATAAAAGATGAAGGTCTGTATATAAATAACCATAATATTTTAACATTATTTTCTTTATTCTTCTTCTTCCAGGAGCGGCTGGCTGTCGCTCCAAAGCCACCAACAGCCGCAGTGAAGAACACATTCAAGGAGGAGCGGATGTGTTGGATCTGGTCAGGCAGCTGATTTTAAATTTGTGCAGGTCACTACAAAAGGAGGAGAGAGGATGCTTAGCGAGGTAGGCCTCCACCACCGACCCACCACTGTGCAGAGAGATCTCCTCTCTTCCATTCCACACCGCTGGCCTCAATCGTGGCGGCGAGTCTCCACCACCGTGGGCGTGTGGTGTGACAGGCCACACCGCCATCCGGAGCTTGTCTGCATTACCGTGAGCACCTTAGAGTGCATCTCCCTCGCCGTCGTCACCAACAACCACCGCCGCAGCTACTGTGCAATCACCCTTTCAGTCAGTTAAGATGTCCGGGAAATTTCCCGGACGTCTAAAGTCCACCCCCCACTCCGGCAGCAATCTCCATCCTCTCACTTCATTTCCACCACCCACGCCGCAGCAGTCCGCCCACGCCTCCAGCAGCGTGCGCCACACCCAACAATAGCAGCTGCAACACCGGCTGCAGCCACCTCCGTCGGAGGTCGTCCGGCTGCCTCCAGCCGCCGTGCGACACGCCACCACCACCGTTTCGAAGCCCTCGATCCAAGGGACTTCCTCCAAGCTTCCCGCGTCCGGCCGTCCACTCCTCGTCGCGCACGCCAAAGGGGAAGAAATCCCCTATTTTGCTATAGTAAAAGAGCCATTAATATTTACATCTTCCGCCATTGCCAACTTTTATTGATATTTTATTGAATCTGCATTGCAAAAAATATCCTCTAGTTGTTAAAAATTGCCATTTCAGCATGTTTTCTTGATATTACCTTAATCTGAAGGCAGATTTGGCTCGATTCTCGTCTAAACTAACTATGAACATAGGTTTTTAATTGGTGAGAACTTAAATACGTCATTGCCTCCCTGTGGATACGACCCACTCTTCTACGAGTGGTTATTTTAATTGTTGATTAGTCAATTTTTCCACCACATCAAACTACAAACGACTTTTAAAGCGAACAATCGACTAGTCACACAGCAGCAGTAGCAACCCTAGCCCCTTCCGCACACGCCTGCAGGGGCCCTCGCCCTCTGCGCGTGCATGCAGGCCTCTCCGCCTCCCGCTTCTTTGCTCTGTCGCACTCTCTCTTCCGCTCGCAACCGACCACCGTACGTCATTGCAGCGGCCGACCAAGCACCCCAACGCACCCCAGCAGTGCCCGTGTCGCCCTCGCCCTCCTACACGCACGCCAACTCCCTCTCAGCGTGCTCTGTCGCGAGCTTCTCCACGCTTGCAACCTGCCGGCACATGCCCTTCTTCCTCGCGTGCCAGCCCACACGTGCCAGCCGCACTCACACCACCTGCAGCTCCTGGTCACGCGGCTCACTCGATCACTGTAGCCACTGTTCACGCGAGTCTGCGCGACACTGTGGCTACAATGGGGTGACCGGGGAGCTTCACTTTACCGGTCACCCAGTGCGCCGCTACCGCCGTTCGCCCATGCGCACGCATGCCTGCGCGTCTCCGCCCGCATCTCCCGCACCCGCCCGCGTACGTCTACGTGTGCCAGCCCTTTCCCAGCGCCTACCTTCGCTCGCTTCCATCACCGCGTGCACCTGCGAGTTCCAGCACCCACTCTAGCCTTCGCGCAACACGGTGCACTGCCTCTCCTCTCCTCTGCGTGCACCCACTCCCTCTAGCGCGCTCCTCTCTACGCATATGCACCTGTGCAAGCGCGCGTGGATCAGATGACGGCTCTGACGCTCAGATGCCCTAACCGCTCCAGCCCTCACCTCTAGCAGCGCTCTCTTTCTCTACCTCTCTCTCACAACACTCTCTCACAACACTCTCTCACTCTCTTCACCGACACTTATACACACATACACTCACACTACCACACACACACACACACACCTATACACTATTATCTACATATATATATATACATATACATATATATATTGATATATATATACATATATTTATATACATACATACATATATATATATATACTTATATTTATACATATAGTAGTACCTATATACTTATGTATTAGTATACATACATACATATATATATATATATCTATATACTTATATATATATATATACATACATATATATATACATATATACATATACTTATATATATACATATATATACATATATACTTACATATATCTATACATATATTAGTACTTATATAAATATGTATTAGTCTATACACACACACACACACACACACACACATATATATACATCTATATACATATATATATATATACATATATATACACATATACTTATACATACATATATATACATAAACTTATACATATATACATATATAGCTATATAACTATATATACATATATATACATATCTAGCTACATATACCTATATATACATATATTATTATATATATATACATATATATCTATATACATCTATATAGTATTATATACATACATACATACATACATATATATATATATCTATACATATATCTCTCTATACCTATATATAAACGTACATATATACATATACTTATATATATATACATATATATATACCTATATATTTATAACCATATATATATATAGATATATTTACATACATATATACATATATTTTTACATTGCATACCACACGTGGTATCGCGGGAATATCTGCACCAGTTGCTGATATTCCCCGATACACGTGTACAAAAAGCGTGTTCGCATTCATCTTCCACCATCCATCCTACACCTTACACACGGCACTTCGTCCTGTTGGTTGCGTCTCTCTAGACGACGACCGACTCGACATCGTGCTACACCATCTCCGCCTCCACCTCCACCTCTTTATACATATATAATATATACCTATATATATATACTATATTTACTTTATTTTTTTTCTCTTTCCTGCTAGTAAAAAGATAAAAAAATTATATAAAAGAGAAAAGATAATCTTCGACTTGCAGGTACTCCATCTTGCGAATAGCAAGACCCATTTTGGAATCCTATTTTGGCTCAAAGCCAAGAACCCAATTTTGAGGGTGTGCCTTAAGGACAAAGATTGCCAGAAAAAAAATCTAAATAGAAAAAACACCAAAAACACAATAAACGAACGGAAGAGACCCGTTGTAGGAAAGGCATAGAAACTTGACTTGTAACCGCACTTCCCTGAGTTCGACCCTAGGCCTAAAAGTGACCAAGATAAAATCAAGTAGGCCAGGTAAAAAAGTTTTTGTAAAGAGATGGTTAGGTCCGATTTAGGTTAACCACTATACACACTTCAACGATAAAATCATCATATTAACAACCTATTCGGGTCCGACACCAGGGGAGAAGATGGTCCTGGCGAGGTGACTCGCCTCCTTGGGAGCTGCTCCTAAGGTCCAACCAGTTGAGGTCTAAGCAACCTCCTTCCTTACATGCACCACCCAACCCCTAGGTTGGTGTAGCCAAGCCAGACAAGTATAAGGCCCTGTCAATTAGATGGTCCTTATGATCAGGTGACCAGATTTTTTGTTATAAGTTCGAATTCCTAAAGAAAAATCCGTCGTACAACCGACTGAAAGTGATTCCCGCCTCTCAAGCTAACCCAACCAAGAGGTTGAAAGCACCCAGTAGTATGACAATGAATTCAAGTTGATTTCGTGTTTTAGAATTGATTTTTAGCCCATTTTTTTTCAATTGGGGTTTGTGGTGACTGGCCCACAAGGTGACCAAGCTCACCGGATAAGCACTAGACTTGATTAAGTCTAGCCTAACCCAAATGTGGTCTCTAGATTGTAACCCTAAAGATGTAACCTAGGGTTCATGCAATTCTAGGGTTTTTTTGTTCTTTTGTTTTGTTCTTCTTCAGCAGACCACAAGAATAAAACTAGTTCTCTAAACAAAATTGGAATCCAATTAAATTAAAATTTGGCGAGTAGATTCCTTTTTCAATTATCTTTTCAGAGAATATTTTTTTTGTAATTTTTACTATTTCAACCGAATTTATAGAGATTTTTAAATGTCAAGGGATCAGATCTAGAATTTTGACCCCTGGTCGATTTTTCAAATCGAAATAATATCAAGTGATTTTCAAAAATTTAGGAAAAATATCAAAATTGAAGCCAATGAGATCAGCCTTCAAGCCCTACCATTTTTAGTCAAAACAGATGTGCAGATTACACTGAATTACTTTTTGAATTTTGAAAAATCTGAAATATGGGTCAATTTGACCCCCTTGCACTTCGTGAATTTTTAAAAATTTTTTCTTAGAAATTTTTCAAATGAACGGTGGTGTTTGAAAGATGGTTTGAAAATGAAGTTCTAGCCTGAATTTTTGAATTTTTCGTTCATTAAATTTTCAGCAATTGAATTTTTAAAATAGACTTTGAAATCTGGTCGAACATCAAGGGGTGGTGGAAAAGCTTTTAAAAGGTGTTTGAGTTTAAAATTCAAACTTACCACCAAAAAATTTTTTTTTCAAAAAAAAAATTTTGAATTTTTTTTAAAAGAATTTTTTTCAAAGGATTTTCATTTTTTTTTTGCTTTTTCAAAACTAACCTAGGATTCAAAAAGAAACCTAATCTGACTACCAAGATTTTTTTTTTGATTTTTTTTCTTTTTTTCACAAAAATGAATAGGCCCTTTTTTCTTTTTTTTTCAAATGAAATTGCTAGAAGGAAATCTAACCTAAGGTTCAAAACAAACTTAGACTAAGGTATGATGTGCACTTAGAATTTTTTTTTTCCGCACTCGTTGTGTGTGCAGATTCCATTTTTTTCCTATTTTTCCTGCACATTAAAAGACAAGCAGAGGAGGATTTATTAGTGATAATTCAAGAGATCGAAATAAAAAATGACGTTGCCTCCCCGGTAACGGCGCTATTTGACAGAAGCCATTTTTGGCCATTTTGAAGTCGTCGGAAATTGTAGTATAGTCGTGCTAAAATGTTCGTCAAAAAATGATTTTGTAAAAATAATGAGACTTGAGTCCCAGTCGTTCATCTCTGGGAGGCGTTTATGCAAATCTGAAATCGATCGTTTCTCTCTACTTGTTTAGAATCGCACGCTAGTTTCTAATCGTCTTATCAATGTTTTGCCACTTTCATTATGAACCTGATTACATGCGCATGTGTTAGATAGATGACAAAAGTGAAAGTGTGAGTTTTAGTACGCACGATTCTAGTTATGTGGTAGCTGTTTATGGAAAATGCATTAATAGTTAAATCCTTAATACTTTCTGGTACCGACATACTGGTTGAAATAGATAATATTGAAAAACAGGCAACTTTGATCACACAAAATATATTGCAATCAATAAGCTCACGGTGATTCTCAACACAGATATATATATATATAGAGAACGATCGCATGTAACTAACAGAGAACGATCGCATACATGAATCTATAGGGGAATTTTGCATGTGCCACTGGGGGAGAATAAAGGTTGCACTACTAAGCATGTAAATATGAAGAACTAGCTACTAATCTAGTAGAAATAAGGGCATTCGGAGGTGGTCTCCGATGGCCTTTGAGTGATTGAGAGGAGGAGGGGCGGCCAATGGTGCTTAGGCCAGCCCTTGGAGAGAGGTTGGAGAGGTGATCCAGCATCCTGATGTGGAGATGGTGGTAGCCATGGTCAGCAACTCGTCGAGGTGGAGTGGAAGCGAATGTAGCTAACCTAAATGGAAGTGAATAATGCCAAGAGATGGATGGGTACAAATGGCCACCCCTTAGGTCATTTTATAGAACTAAGGGAGACTCTCTAGAGAAGTGTGGAACTCTCTAGAGAGAGCTCCAAGAGTGGCCAGCCATGGAGAGAGAGAAGTGGTTTCTAGGTCCACCATTTGTGGATCTCAAATTTGAATGGCTCTTGGTTGCTAATTTTGGCAACCAAGAGTGGCACCACCTTTGGAAGAACCTAGAATACTCTAGGTTGTGTGGGAGTGCGTGAATGGGTGTGTGCGTGTGTGTGGTCTTCTAGGTGTCTAAGTGATATAGGTTAGGTCCTAAGGGGTTTAGGTTGGTGTAGGCCTTAAATTAGGGTTGCAAACCCTAATTGCTAAGGGGGAATTGCAATTAAACTTAACACAAGTTTAATTGAATGGGTGTGAACCTAATTAAGAGTGAAATAAATCAATTAGGTTGGGTTTAGGTCAATTGGACTCTCATTGAGTCCAATTGGACTTGTATGGGTTGAGATCTGAGCACAATTGGACCCTATGAGTCCAATTGATTAGGCAATGGTAATTGACTATGATCTAAGTCAATTAGATTTAGTGAGGACCTAATTAGGTCCTTAAGGGTGTCTAGAGGTGATGTACTAAGGTTGGGGTACCTTAATTTAGGTTCTTATGGGGTTCGAATTGGGTTTAGAGAGCTAGAGATCCAAGATCAAGGCTTGAATCTCAAAACGGGAACTGGAGAGCAGTTCCAGATGTCCAATAATAGTACCAGATGACTTATACTCAAAAATCAAAAGTCCAGACTTATTGTCTAGATGTCCAATCAAAGTCAAGAGGGATTCTAGGTTCTATCTTGGGTATTCTGCAAAAATTGGATGTTTGACCAAGTGTCTGGACGTCCAATAACACTATAGAAGTGGGTTTAAGGTGTGTGGGAGTTGGCTAAGGGTTCTGGATGTCCTATAACTCATCTGGACGTCCAGATAGAGGTTGGAATTAGGGTTTTAAGGTTTCCTAGAGTGTGGTGACCTAATCTAAGGGTGGTTAAGGCTTGGGGAAGCTTCTAGGCTATCTTAGGGCTAGGATGGTCCTAAGTTCTTCATATTTTACTGCTTTATTCCTACTTAATAGAATAGCTGTTGAACGTGTTTTTGCGAATCGCTACGCTTATGAGATTGGTTTTGGAAAACCTGTCGTTGTAGTTCAAAAAGCGAAGAATTCGTGTTCAACAAATAAAATTTATACTGAAAATAATTCCGGGTCGAGCACAAGGAGGCTACGTTGATCTATATTCGCAATTATATTTTTTTTAGGATTTTTGTTAAGCAAGGCGATATAATTACAATGGAGCTATCAAACTAAGAGAGAGAGAGAGAGAGAGAAAGAGAGAGAGAGAGAGAGAAAGATAACATGCATTCAATATTTCAATAGTTTATAAAAATTACACTAGAATGCGAAAAATCAATTACACTATAAAGCAGAAAATTCTACACTAGAAAAGCTGTAAATAAGAATGGGAGAGAGAAGTTATCCTCCTCGACGATTGCTTGGAGGACGAGCCGGACGGGACGACACCTGGACGAAGGAGAACGAAGTGGGACGAAGGAGGACGAAGCAGAAGAACGGGAACGGAGCAGCACGCCGTCGTCGTCGTGGGATCCACTTCTGAAGGGGAACGAAAATTGGACTTTATCTCGCAAGAAGCATCCCGGGTGTGGGACAAGCTTCTTTTGAGCTTTGGAGGGGTAGAGAGTAGAAAGAAGGGATGAGAATTTTGTATAGAGGGGGTCTCCTTTTATAGTTGCAAGGAGTGGGGGCAAAATGGACATTATAACTTCAAAATAATAAAAGAGGGGTCTTTAGTGACGGATAAATCCGTCACTAAAGCCCCGACGTGGCCGTTGCCTCCGCGTCCACACGCGCCTCCTCGGCTGCTCGCTCCTCAACGCCCGCGCACGTCCAGCACTTTTCAGCCGTCCGATCGCGAGATCGGACGGCTTAAGATGCGTTCGCGCTCGCGCGCTACGCGCGTCTGATTGTGCGTCCGATTGCACGTCCAATCGCGCGTCAGCGCTATCAGGTGTGCGCGGCTGCCCGATCTCCATCCGATGCTCCAATTGCTCGCGCCCGCCGCTCCTCGCCACTGCTCGAACCCACGCCCCGCGCTCGCGATAGAGCGCTCGACCGCTGCGCTTTGGGGCGCGGATATTCGAGCGGGCGTTTTTAAATGCGAGCGCCTACAGCCGTTGGATTAAGATCCAACGGCGGAGAGCGATTGGGTGTGGGGCTTTCACAAGACGCAGGCGGCCGTTTGGGTGGATGAGATGGCACCACGTGGTGCTATCTTGGCCGTCCATCTTCTGGAAGTTGTAGATGGTGCCACGGATGTCGGATTGACTTGATTTTTGTGTCGTTGGGCTGCGATCGTCGATCCGAATTCGTCCGTGCGGTCAGATTTATCATCTGAAGTGCGTATTTATACCATCCTGGCCCTTGATCTTCTAGGGTTCCCGGGTCACTATCTAATGCTACGGATGCCTGATTAGGGCGATCTTGGAGTCGTTGAACTCCAATCGTCGCCCTGATCACATCCATATGGTTGGATCTTTGATTCAAGGCCCTAATAAAATATTTGCCCTGTCCAAGCACATAAAAGGAGACAATTAACCTCCATTTTATTCAAACTATTCTAAATGCATGATGATGCATGTAATGCAATATTTATATCGTGAAATGCAATCCTATGCTTAAGAACATGCATAAATAGACATCTTAAGTAGTGTAAATGTGTTTACATCAATAGCATACCTTAACTCCCTTACATTATTGTCAACTACATCTTATCCTAGGTCTTCTGGTCCAACTTTAATGCAACACCAGTTATCCTTTATTCTTCTGATCCAGTTTTAGATCCAGCTTTAGATTAGCTTATTACCTGCGATTGACATAATGTACTTAATCAGCACATTATAGCATTATTTTATGCATGGCTAAAAGAAAGTAGTAAAGATGCAAATATTGCTTATGCATGCATGAATTACCCTAACTTATGCTAAGTCCTAGCCTAATTTAGGTCAATTAAGTCCTATGATTGCTGCACAATCATTAGGGAGATGATTGTAAGGGTTTTTGAAAGTTAGTGGCAGAAATGTAATCAGATAGGACCTTTTTGCAAACTAGGTCAAGATGAGTTTCCCTTAGCTCCAAATTTAGGTAAAAACCTAATTTTGACCTAATAAATCCAATAGTGAAGTTGGATTTTGGGTTTGACCACGTTTGATTGGAAAATTTATGTAAAAACCCAAGTTATGGTAAATATCTATCTGAGACCCCATTCTAGGTCAAGAGGTGTTCTAGTGGATAAATTGAAGGTACTAAACCCTATAGGATATTTTTATATGATTTTGAGAGGGTTTAGGTGAATTTTATCCTGATCATAACCTTGGTTAATTAAGTGGGTCTAGTTTTAGGGTTTTAAGAAGTCATTTAATTCACAGAACACACACAAACACTTTTCTGTCAAATCCAACCCACTTGTTATCTTATTAAGATCATTTGACCTTTTTTTATCCCTTAAGAAAACTCATGGTTGTACTGCATTGGTAAAATTACAGTTTTAACCTTAGTTTCTTATTTTTCTCTTAGAAAGGTTATGCAGTGAATTATGACCTTCAGTTGGTTATGTAGGAGCATTTATTCACTTTATTGGGTCAAAATGAGCTAGTTATGGCTCATGATGGTGTTCCCATCATACCCCCATGCCTAGCTTTTGCTAGTCCCTTAGCAAAATTTTAAGGTTTTAACTTTAATTTTGGACCATGCAATCTTTTGATGCTAAAAAACTGTGATGTGTGATTTCTTCTATAGATTAGGTTAAAATGCTGATGGTAGGCCTAGAGGTACTCAAGTACTAACCAAGATCTGGACCTGACCAGCTCTACCCTCAGTCTGCCACGAAGGTTTTTAAGGCTCACAGGAACTATCCTAAGGTATGTTGGACTCCGTGGTTAAAGCATCCATGGTTGTAACATGTTTTAGCCTTGATTCAATTTGTAGTATGTTTTTATCAGAGAGAGATAGAGGAATTTTATTTATTTTTGGAGAGTTTTCTCTCTCTTTTATTTTTATTTCTAACTTCAAATTGGCTTCACAACACGGTTTGTATCGGATTCCTAGTCCCCATCATCAATCTTCGAAGGGTCCCTAGCAACCGATGATTTGAGATAACACCGCCCATGGCAACCACCAGAAATCTGACTTTCGAGATTTTGAGATAATCCCTCCCATGGTGTTCTGTAGCTAAATCCAGACTCTGATAATCAACATTTCGAGATAATGCCACCCATGGCATCTGAACCAGCACAGGGTGCTTACATGCCCCTGGTAGGATATGTAGATATCCTAGGAGACAAGCACCGAGGAGACGATATGTTATTGCGCATCTTCGAGGGAAATTTCCCACCTCTCCGTACCGGGAACTCATCCAAATCGACTTGTGTTGACTAGCCGCTCCTAATCTAGGAGACTTTTTTAGAACGATTTATACACATTTGCGTGATTTTGATACTTAAGCACACTTGATTAGCCCATATTTGTAGGCTATTTAAGTATTTAAGTGTCTAGACATTAAGTTAATTTTAACATTTAGATAGCATACATTAGGATGTAAATAAACTAATTCATATTTTTAGCTTAAGTACATAATTCATGCATTTAGAATTAACCTAGGGTTGCATACATTTAATTAGTTAATTAATTAGGTGCATTACATACACTATTTCAATTAACATAGAAGTTAAGGAGTTATGTATAAATAATCTTAATTATTTTATTATTATTTTCTTCTTCTCCTTTGAAGGTAACTCCTCCGTCTCTGCCTCCTCCTCTACGCATCAACATTGATTCTACAGTGGCTTTTGAATTTCAAATCTTTGTAGCTGTGGCTACAAAAGAGAAGGAAGGGCTACCGTTAAAAGGAGGCCACCACCCCTTTGTTCCTCACTGCGTAGAGAACTTTGCTTCTCATCCATTCCATACCACCGGCCTCCCATCACGGCAGTGCGACTCCACCACCGTTGGCGTGTGGGGTGACAGCCCACACCGCCAAGAGTCCCTGCAACTTCTCCTCCCGTTTCTCAACCCTGCCTAGCACACCTGCTGATGAGAGACTTATCATGATCTCTAATTACCCCTAATTAACTAGTCTTCCTAGTTAATTAGTTAAGGTTATGAATATATAAGGGTTAATTATAGAATAAGGGATATTTAGTAAAGGGCCTTAAAATAAGTTCAAAATGATGTTTTATCATTCAATTAACATTATTAGTAAGTTAGATAATAATTGGACTCGAAATTCTATTAATCATTCCCTTAATTAATAAGTTAAGTAACTTAAACATAATGTATACCTAAGTATATAATAACTTAAGTAATTTTACTTAACTTAATAAATTAACTTAAAAAGGTCAAAAATGTAAATTCAAGGTGAAAACATAATATTTACCTTATTTACTAACAAATATAAAAAGTTGAAAAAAATCTAAGTTAAAATAAACCTTCAAAACCTAGGTTTACATTTTGGTCCTTAAAACTTATTGCAATCGGGTCCTTATTTCTCACATAGGTCCTTAATTTTTATTACATTTAAGTCCCTTTTCGTCTTCTTCTTCTTCAGCTGAATGAACGGCTGGCAACGGAGAGTCACGCCACCGCACGATCACCGCCCTGCCGACATCAACCTTCTTTGTCCAAGCTCTTGCAGCTTGCGCTTACCACCTCCTCTTCATCCACCGGTCTGGATTAATCGAAAATCCTAATTTCCAGTGGGAGATAACCTCACATTTGCCCGGAGGTTAAGCTTCTCAAGCCCCTTCTTCTGCCAGACCCCGCCACTTTCTTCGCCGCCAACTACTATAAATACCCCCTCACCCCTCCGATTTCTGGCAAGTTGGCTCCCTTCCCTCTTCTAACACTGCAGCCAACTTCGATAGGCTATTCATCCAAAACTCTGACGACTTTCCATCTCACTTTCCGACTTCCTCCATCCATTCTGATCAGCCGAGGAGATCCACCGTGGTTAGCTGCGTCTCTGACACAGGCGCCGACCAAGGAGTCCTCCGCTTCACCTCACATTTGCCCGTCGAAGATCTTCCTGAAACCCTCTGATTTCATCGTCCGCTATGAACCTTCGGCAGAACCCTATTCACCCCTTCGTCCAGGTAACAGTAGATTAGGAGTAGGAGTAGGAGTAGGGTAGTTAGGTAGGTAGTTTAGTTGTAATTTTAGATTTTAGTTGTTATCTTCTTTGACTTCGGTGAGCTCCTTGAGCTCGCCAAAGCCTTAATTTCATCTTTTGAAATTGCTATCCACCTTCCTTTAACCCTCACAATCACTTCTAGCCCATTAAAATACTTAATTGATCACCTAATCACCTAATTCACCTTTCACCTCCATCGACTACTGTCACCGTCCATGGCGACAGTAGTCAAGCTAATTCCACCTTCATAGGTCGACATTGTAATATGTAGAATTGCCACATATAAATTAAATGCCCAATTTAAATTAAGCTCCTGAGCTCACTGTCAATGGTGGCTCAGGAGCAATTTAAATCTTTAATTATATATATATTTATCATCATAAATGCTTGTTGACTTGTTTTGACCACTCAATTAAGTGGCAAAACAAGTCCTGAGCCTAATCCAAGTCAGATTCTTAAAGAAATGAATTTACTGTCAAATCTTAATTCTAACGAGATAATGAAGAATTAATTGAGTTCTTGAGGTTCCTTGTAACCTCAGGAATCTTTTTAGATCAAAAATGGCAAGTTTAAACAATCTATACACAGTTTGTAATTTTCTGGACTCACCGGAGCTCTGACGAGTCATTTTTGTTCTTTAGCCTGTGCAACTTAGTGAAAAGCTCCAGATCAATGAATTAACGATCACTGATTAATTTGTAGATGTTTAATTGAGGATTTAACCACTGGAGATGTAGATTGAGGTTCATCTTCTCCAACTTCGGTGGAGTTGGAGAAGTCTGACAGAGAGATCTAAGAAGCATTTAAGGAACCTAGAAGCTTCATTGCAGTGCACTGAAGCTGTTCATGACCTCAAATCACTACAACAATCTTTAAATTCCTCTGAGGAACAAACACATTTTGAAGCTCAGGCAGTGAGCCTGAAACCCTAGAAATATTAATTAGAACACCTATCTAAGAGGCCGAATGAATTCTTGAGGTTAAAAAGATCTTATTTCGGGCTTTGATTTCTTGGGAGAAGGCATTAATCAGAAAGTCAAATTTTTAAGCCTATCAGTCAAACCTGAGGAGGAAACTTTGCTTTTGAGCTCGAGCTGAGGAATTGATGAGATAAAATTGTTTCTGGGATCATGATGAATGGTATTAGAGTGAATAAAGTGAGCTCAGACTTGCATTTTGGTGAAAGTTCAAACCCTGTCAGTTTGGGTTGTTTTCGAACCCAAACTAATGACAGTGCCATTTTGTTGAGTTTTGATCTTAAAACCTACCCAGTTGAGTCAATTTCAACCCTTAGAATCTATTTTCATCATTCAGAAATGTTTATCCATGTCTGTCTATCTATTTTTAATTGTAAATCCATTCTCTGAAGCTTTCAGAGAAGCTTCAAGCTTCTCTATGTTGCCTAAAGCTTTAAGAGCTTCAAATCCTACTTCTGCAGATGCAGAATTAATCTTAGTAACTGTTCAGACCTTTAAATGAGAGAGAAAAGTCCATCTGAGGACTCTGTTAACATTAAAACCATTTCCAAGCATTTTAACCAGTAGGAACCCCTTGATTTTACTCTTCAACTTAAAGAAGAAAACATTCTCTTATCTTAAAATTGACCCTGCAAACTTATAGAGTGACCATAGAGCTTTCCAACAAACCTTGAATCACTTGGAATGGAGCTCTGAGCAGGAAGATATCGTCGATTGAAGTTGGGTCTGGAAGGGGGGAACATAGTCCCACATCGGTTAGCTCTGAGCGGGCGCCTTGGAATAAAAGTAATTTGTGCTGTAGGCTCCCCAGTCGTCAAGCGCTGGGTGCGAACTGAGCATCTGACCTATTGAGCATCTATGTTTGTGTGCAGGCATGTGTGCCTGTGGGTGTGCGCCCGAGTAGGCGTGAGCGAGTGTGGCCCTGGGAGGGCGAGGTCTAGGAGGCTGGGTTGAGCCGGAGTGGCTCAAATCTGTGAACCGAAAAATAAACCAAAATCGAACCTAACTGAAATCAGGCGAGGACTGAGTAGGGTCTGGTCGCACCCTGGTCTCAAGGTGCTGTGTATCCTCAAAAGGACCTCGCTGCAAATAAAATAATTTTTGGTTAAAAATTAAAAAAAAACCCGGTTCAGCTGAAGGATCAAAGGAAAAGCTAAGGTTAAGTGAAGAGCTGAAGACTAAGGAAGAAGGAAGAGAACAGGCACTACTAAGGGAACTAAGAGAGAAGAGGCAGGAGCAAAAGAAGGCATGAACAAAACAGAAGAAAAATAAAGAGCTCGAGAGAGAGTAAAAAAATAAAAGATTAAAGGAAAAAAAGAGAGAAAGGAAGAAAGAAAGAAGAAGAGAGAGGTTGAAGAAATGAAGTTTTATTTCTTTAATTTCTTTGAATTTGTCTTAATTGTAATAAGGCATGTTTTAATAAAAGAACTCTTATTGCCTTAATTTCTTTGAAATAAAATTGGAAAATTAACATGTTTACTTGTTAATAAAGTACATCATTTGAGTGAATGTGTTTTTCATATGGAATTTTGTATATTCTTTATAGTTTAAATCATTTGGAAAAATTCATGTTTTATAATTAACTTAATTATACCTCCTAAACTTATAAAGAAAATAAAAGATAATTGGAGAATTTAGAATCAATTATACCTTCGAGCGAACGACCTGGACTCAACCAGTAAAAATTTCTAAAATGTTAGGTTAATTTGACCCTATACACACAACCGACACAATTTTGAGTTAACTTAAGTGACCTTTTCTAGTATTAATTAAGTAAAATTAACTTAATTACTGAGTTGAGTAAAGTTACGCATCACCTGCCCACTGCACGCCCTTACCTCACCCAGCATCCCACCCTGCGCTTGCACGCCCGTGCCTTCACCTCTAGCGCACCCACGCCCTAGCACCCAAGCTTCCTCATGCCATCAGACCCCGTGCACCTTCACCTTCAGTGCACTCGCCTAGCCCGCCTGCCCACCGCGTGCCTTCACCCCCAGCCAGCATGCCTGTGTGCCCTTGCTTAGCACGCGTCCTACAGCCGCGCCTTCACCTCCAGTGCCCCCACGCTCGTGCGCCAGCAGGCCCCCGCTTCAGCGCCTCCAGTGCCTCCCTACAGCACCTACAGTCAGCGCCATCAGACCTGCACGCGCCTGTGCAGCACCTGCAGAGCGCCTACCCCTCCATGCTCCCACGACTCCTCACACTTGCAGCACTTGCGTGCCGCCCCTCCTCTTGCCTGCAGCAAGCGCGGCCAGCATCAGCAACCTCCACCATCGTCACTTCTCTCCTCCGTCTGGCTGACTCCGGCCGTCTCGCAACTTGCTGCCACCACCATTGCGGAGCGCTCGCTCCGGCCAACCTACACCCAGAAGAGTTCCTCGAACGAACCTTTCTCCCATGCGCGAGGAGGAGAGAGGTAGAATCCTCTGTTTATGGTGGAATTAATATTTACATTTCATGCCATTGCCACAAAAATGAATATTGATTTATCATTATTTTATTGTGGTGAATTTATGCCTTCATGCGATGCTTCTAGAGAATTGTTAAACCTTATTATTCATCTCTATGTGCATTGAATTTAATTTTGAATTACATTTTAGTATGCATGCAAGTGAATAGTACATGGCATACCCTTGCACATGGATAATTTTCTAATGTAAAAATTACATTAACACCCCTTGACTTCCCCATAAATTTAAGGTTTACTTTCAGAGCTACACAGGCATTGTTTGATCTGATGAATAGTTCAGTGAACTTGATTTTGACCTAATTGTGAGTTTAAATAAGTCATTGCCTCCCTGTGGAGACGACCTGCTCTCCTGTGAGTGGTTTAATTTTAATTTTAATTGTTTTGTTAAGCGATTTTCCACCACTTTGATCCTACAATGACAAATCATCTTAATAACATTATTCAAAAGCGAAAATCGACTTATCAAATGGCGCCGTTGCCGGGGAAGCAACAGACGCAATAATTTCACCTAGTTTTTATTTCTGATTATTTCTCATTGCACAGTGATCTAACCATTTATTATCTTTTCTGTGCGAGGAATTTGAGAGAGGAATTTGAGAGAGGTGATAGGCACATCTGGGAGACGATGTCGACCTTGAGCGACGCTTACACACGGGGAAGATGCAAGAGACCTGGATCCCGCCTCCATAGGGGATTCTCCGTGTCACAAGTTTTATTTCTATTTTCTCATTCTTGTAGTAATTGGGGCTGATTTTAGGGAGCCTGTTCCCTTTTCTTTAGATTTAGGTTTTTAGTTTATTTTGTGGATTGTTTACCCTTAATTTTCTTGTGCATAAGTAGCTAAAAAAAAACTAAAAAAAAAACACGAGCTACCTGCTAGAAGCTACTTGCCCTTAGGTCAAATCATTTAGGACTGAATGAGCAGCATCTAAATCTAATTCTTATCTTGCATATTGCATGAAGAATGCTAGAATTAGGTATGCACTTCTAACTTTGCATTTCTACCTATCATGCAAATGCATTTGGATTAATTTTTAGACCACATAATCTGTCTTGAAGCGATCTAATAAAGTGATCACATTTAATTCTTGAAAAAGGACTAATTAAAGGAGGGACATTTAAAAATCAAGGACTTGATTTTCAAATGTGGCATGCGATTCAAAATTCAAAATCTTTTGCGGTGTATGCAAACTTATATCTCTTGCACCACAACACACATTTATACACTCCTAATCCTTGGAACTACTAGGACAAGAGCCCTCCTACCGTTGGATTCTGAAGTGTTCGGAACTTAAGATCAAAGGTTTTGTAAATCCAAACAAGGGGATACCCTGTCACAGATTTTTTGGGGTAGTTGAGAAGCACCGCGAAAGCATAGCTTCAAAGGAAGGCTTAGGCCTACTTGCATCCCTCGATCTTCCATCTTTGGATTTGCTCTACCATTTGAGATTTAGGGAAGAACACCTAAGCTCCAACTAGGCCTTTTTAGGCATTTCGAAGGTTGACAATAGGCGGGTAATTAACTGGGCAACTTGCTTTGTCACCCACAATTTGAACTAAAGTCAAAAGCCTAAATTTGTAAAGGCCGAACAAGTCCTTTTGAATTATGTTTGTAGTGCATGCTTGGTAGGCGTTCTCTTAAGAGACAACTTGTGTTTGATCCTGAATTTGAAAGAATCCTAAGAAGAAACCTTCCAAGGGTAGAAATGGTCGGTCAAAGGAGCCTTAAGGAATATTTCATTCCAACCAATCAAGCTGGCCCTGCACTACGTAGACCTGGAGGGGACAATCCTTATGAGATCAAAAGCAGTACCATATCCTTGCTGCCCTCCTTTTATGGTATTGCTAGGGAAGACCCTTACAGGCATATAGAGGAATTCACCGAGGTCTGTTCCATGGTGAAGCTGCAGGGCGTTACTAATGACACTCAAATGCGGATCCTCTTTCCCTTCTCCCTTAAGGACAAAGCCAAGTATTGGTATCACACCCTTGATGATATTAACACCTGGGATGCCCTGAAGAAGGAGTTTTTGAAGAAGTACTTCCCCATGAGCAAAACAAATCACTTTAGGAGGAAAATTATGAGTTTTGTTCAAAAGGATGGGGAAGCTTTCCATGATGCGTGGGAGCACTTTAATGACTTGCTGAGACTTTGCCCGCATCACCAGGTGCCTAAGTGGCAACTGGTTGAAAGGTTCTACACCGGACTTAATGATTCGCATAGGCAAAATGTGGATGGTGCCTGTGCAAGAACCTTTCTATCTAAGACTGAGGATGAAGCTTGGAACCTCTTTGATACTTTGAGTGAGAATTCTATTCACTTGAATTCTGCCTACATGGATAGAAAACCCACTCTCATGCAAAGAAAGTTGGAGACGAATGAGGCAAGGGACACCCAGAATTTAGCCTATTAGATTCAATTATTGAATCAAAACATGGAAGGCTTATGTCGAGCCTTAGTCAATTCGTATCTAACACCTCCACATCCCAAGCTTCTGAATGCTCCATTTGCCAAGGCAATACACACGCCACTGTGGACTGCCACTTGGCCTCCCAATTCCCTGAGCTTGTACAAGCGGATCTGAATGCCGCTCAAGGGTTTCGTCCTATACCTCGTAATGACCCTTTTTCCAACACTTATAATGAGGGAAGGAGGAACCACCCAAACTTTTCATGGAGGTAAGGAAATGTCTCAAATTCAGGTAATTATAAACCACAATCCTTTCAAAACCATCAAATGAACCAACCTCAAACCTTTGCCCAACCTAAGAACTATGACATGGATGAATTGAAGGCGATGTTGAGAACTATGCAAGAAAGTCAAAGTGCCATCATCCAATCTCATGACAAGGCTATACATGAGATGAAATCACAGATAGGACACCTTGTCAAGGCCGTTAGACAGAGGGAAACTAGGAAGCTCCCCAGTGTTGCTGAGGAGAATCTTAAAGGAAAAGGGATTGTCTTTAGGGATCATGCTCAGGCGGTGACTATTCTGAGGAGTGGGAAAGAAATTTCCAAACCTGATGGTCCTATAGTCTCACCCCTTGAAAAACCATCCACCCCAACTTTCACCCCCACCGGAGAAGACTTGCCAAATCTTCTCCGCTTGAAATCACCTCACCGGAAGAAGTTGCCCCCATTCCACCCCTTACTCGACATGACAACCCTTCCACCCAGAAATCGAGAGTGCCCTTTCCAGAGCACTCATCCACCTCTGGGCAGACTTCTGCTGGCTCATCTGGAGCCAAAGATAAGATGGATGAGATCATGGAAACTTTCAAGCAAGTGCAGATTAACCTGCCTTGCTTGAAGATATCAGGAAGATTCCGTCTTATGCCCGCTTCTTAAAGGACTTGTGCACGAAAAAGCGGCAATCTAGGAAACAGGTCCAATCAAAAGTTATCCTGCCTGATTCTGTTAGCTCAATTGTTCAACATGGCACACCCTCGAAACTTAAGGACCCAGGAGCCCCGTACACCTCAGTGGTTATTAGTGACTTATAGATTGATGAGGCTCTACTTGATTTTGGTGCGGGGGTGAACATCTTTCCGAGCTACGTGTGTGAACAACTTGGGGGAGGTAATCTGAAGCCTAGCCTTGTAATCCTTCAAGTTGCTGATCAATCACTTAAGACACCATGGGGAATTTTGGAAGATGTCCTCATAAGAGTGGAGGATTTCTTCTTTCCCGTTGACTTCTTAGTTTTGGACACTAACCCTACCAACAAGCCAACCAAATCCTCAATCATCTTGGGCCGCCCATTCCTTACAACTTTGCATGCTTCAATCAATTGTAATACTGGGGCATTGAAAATGGGCTTTGGGAATAGGAAAATCTAGCTTAATGTGTTTGATGCTTATAAACAAGCCGAGCTTGAGGATTGTTCTCAAGTTGAGGTGATAGATGACCTGATTAAAGAGGCAACACCTACAATGTTATGTGATGACCCCCTTCAGCATGTCATGCTAAATGAGCATTCCCATCTCTTGGAGGAATGTGAAGGGGATATACTAGAACTTGAGGAGTTGCTGGGTGTTTCTACTGAGTCTCTTCCCCCATCATCTCTACCTAAGGTAGATCTACTACCTAAGATGGGGACATCTATTATGAAACCCTCAACCATACAAGCCCCCGACCTTGAGTTGAAACCCCTCCCTGATACTCTCAAGTACATCTTCCTAGGTGCCAATGATATGCTCCCCGTTATCATTTTGGCTGTGCTATCTGAGGCACAGGAGGGAGCTTTGATTGAATGCTTGTCTAGGCACAAGGAAGCTATTGCTTGGAGCATTGCTGACATTAAGGGTATAGACTCTACACTCTGCATGCACCACATTTATACTGATGATTCCATCAAGCCATTTAGGGACATGCAGAGACGTCTGAACCCTAATATGAGGGAGGTGTTTAAAAAGGAAATCCTGAAGTGGTTGGACGCTAAGATCATATATCCCATTGCAGATAGTAAATGGGTAAGTCCTATTCATGTGGTGCCAAAGAAGGTAGGCTTTACTGTGGAATTTAATGACTAAGGTGAACAAGTTGTCACTAGACCCTCAACTGGATGGAGGGTCAGTATTGATTACCGCAAGCTGAACATTGCTACCCAGAAGGATCACTTTCCCTTACTTTTTATTGATCAAATTCTTGAGAAATTGGCAGGGAATAAGTACTATTGCTTTCTCGATGGATATTTTGGGTACAACCAAGTTGCAATCTTCCCTGATGACCAAGAGAAGACGACATTCACGAGTCCTTATGGTACTTTTGCATTTAGGTGTATGCCGTTTGGATTATGAAATACCCCTACAACCTTCCAGTGGTGTATGATGTCCATTTTTTCGGACATGATTGATGAGTGTGTTGAAGTGTTTATGGATGACTTCTCCATTTATGGCTTGTCTTTCGATCAGTGTCTCCTGCACCTGGAGAATGTGTTGAAGTGATGTAAGGAGACTGGTTTAGTCCTCAGCTGGGAGAAAAGACATTTCATGGTACAGAAAGGAATTGTACTTGGGCATGTTATGTCTAAGCGAGGTTTGGAAGTAGATAAAGCTAAGATTGATTCTATTTCCAAACTCCCATTACCCATGAATGTCAAACATATTAGATCCTTTCTGGGCCATGCCAGCTTTTACAGGCGCTTTATTAAAAATTTTAGTAAAATTTCTAGGCCACTTTGTGACTTATTGGCGAAGGAATCTTCCTTCAATTTTGATTCAAAGTGTGCCGAGGCCTTTCAAACTCTAAAGGAGACCTTGATCTCTACTCCTATTCTCTGAGCTCCTGATTGTACACTCCCATTTGAGCTGATGTGTGATGCTTCGGATTATGTAGTTGGAGCTGTCCTTGGACAAAGGGTTGAGGGAAGACCTCATGTGCTGCATTATGCTAGCAAGACTTTAACTGAACCGCAACAAAACTACACTGTCACTGAAAAAGAATTACTTGTAGTTTTTGCTCTGGAGAAGTTTAGGTCTTATCTTCTTGGGTCTAAGGTGATTATTTTCACTGATCATGCAGCAGTGAAACATCTCATTGCTAAGAAAGATTCTAAGCCACGTTTGATTAGGTGGATCCTACTCCTTCAAGAATTTGACTTGGAGATATGTGAAAAGAAAGGAGTAGGAAATGTTGTGGCTGACCACCTATCTCGCCTTCCACTTAATGACTCTCTTTCTGGAGACATCTGCGAGACATTTCCCAATGAAACCCTGATGGCGATAACACCAACTTTACCTTGGTATGCTGATACCATAAATTACTTGGTCACTGGAGAAACTCCTGGCCCTTGGGATGAGCAGAAAAGAAAGAGATTCATTTCCCAAGCGAGATATTTTCATTGGGAAGAGCCTGAATTATTTAGAATTGGATAAGACCAAGTATTGAGACGTTGTGTACCTAAAGAGGAACAACAAAGTGTGCTAAGTTTTTGACATGAACTTCATTGTGGAGGACACTTTGGCGCTAAGAAAACTGCTTTTAAGGTTCTCCAGTCCTGTATTTGGTGGCCTTCATTATTTAAGGATTCTGATAATTTTGTTAAGGCCTGTATTAGATGTCAACGGACTGGAACGATTGGGAAGAGGAATGAAATGCCTCAACACCCTATTCAATCTGTTGAAATTTTTGATGTGTGGGGAATTGACTTTATGGGCCCCTTCCCTTCGTCCCATGGTTATGAATATATCTTGGTGGCAGTTGATTATGTCTCTAAATGGATAGAGGCCATTCCTACACGCACAAATGACCACTCTGTGGTTTTGAAATTTGTGAAGGCCAATATCATATCTCATTTCGGCTGCCCCAAGACCATTATAAGTGATGGGGGACCTCATTTTTGAAACCACTACTTCAATCGGCTAATCAGGAGTCTAGGAGTGACTCACAAAGTCACTACCCCTTACCATCCTCAGACGAGTGGCCAGGTTGAAGTGTCGAATAGGGAGATAAAAAATATTTTAGAAAAGACCGTTAGACCTGATAGGAAAGACTGGTCCCAAAAGCTTGATAATGCTTTATGGGAGTATCGAATGACCTATAAGACCCATTTGGGTACTTCTCCCTTTCAGATTGTGTATGGGAAAGCGTTCCATTTACCCGTTGAGTTGGAACATAGGGCACTTTAGGCTATTCGAAGTGTTAACACGGATTTAGAGAAGGCAGGTAAGGCACGACTTCTGGAATTAAGTGAGCTTGAGGAGTTGAGGAATGATGCTTATGACACCTCTCAAGCTTATAAAGAAAGAACTAAGGTCTTGCATGATAAGTATATACTTCGAAAGACCTTTGAGCCCAACCAACAAGTCTGGCTTTTCAATTCCAGACTTAAGCTTTTTCCAGGGAAGTTAAAATCTCGTTGGGATGGGCCTTACATAATCACTAAAGTGTTTCCGCATGGAGAGGTGGAGATTGAAAGCCCTTCCTCTTCAGCAACTCCCTTTATCGTCAATGGTCAACGGTTAAAACCATACATTACTTTGGATGGCCATCTGGTTGATGAGGTCACTCTTGAGGAGCCTTAGCTCCTACCATTCTCTGCCTTAGGTAATATCTTCCTTTAACTGTTTTTGTTTCCATTGAGGACATTGTTTGAACCAAGCATGGGGGAGGCGACCTGAGGCATTTGTTTATAGCATGTCTACATTTTGCATTCATTCATGCATATTGCATTAAAAATATATATATATATATATAAAATAAAAAAAAATTTGACCTTAACTGGCTAGGCCCTACATTCTTAAGCAAATCAGAACTCTAGGTTAGACTAAGTTGATTCTAGGGTCGAACTTTAGAAGCTATGTGAGCTACTAGCTTTAGACCTTTAGGGTTCTTTGTGGACTTAAAAACTTAAGTAGGAGTTAAGTTGCGGACCATTCCTCAAGAGGTTGAGGAAGGAAAGTTAGGGATTGAGTTAAAAGGTGGGGTAGTACCTGGAGTCCTGTTCTACCTTTTGGTTTACGGGTCCTTGTAACCCAAGCATCCAAATTTCACACACTTGGTCTTGTGTAAGTGATCACCTTAATTCATTTCTTAAAAGAAATTTGGTTCTCTTAGTTTTGACTTAGGAGAGGCTTGAAAACACAATTTGACTGGAAGAGTTCTTGCCACAGGAGAGGTGGAGTGCATACTCACCTTGATGATGCGATGATAACATGTCACCTCCTCGGTGCTTGTCTCTTAGGATATCCATCCTATTGGGGGCATGTAAGCGCATTGTGCTGTTTAGGTACCATGGGCGACCCTATCTCGAAGTGCCGATTGCCACAGGCCTGAATTTGCTTAAGAAATCCATTGGAGATACTATCTCGAAGTGTCGATTGCCAAGAGTTCTTAGGGTCATATGGGCAGTGCTATCTCGAAGCATCGAAAGCCAGGCACCCTTCGAGGTATGGTGATGGGGACAATGAATCCGACACAGACTGTGTTGATAAATGATCTGAGATTAGACTTAGAGGAATCAAACAAAAATATATATATATATATATTATTTTAAAAAAAAATCCTTCTTCCTTTCTAGGTTGGCAATGACACCAACCTCAAATAACACAGACCAATGCACATGCATGGATGCTTTAATCTCAGGGATCAATAAACCTTAGGGTAGAGTCAGAAATTAGGGAAACTTGTACCTGCAACTCGTCTTTAGCCGACCTAGTCTGTAACTTAGCAACTACTTGGGAACCTTAGGTCTAAAGTCTGAACTTAATATCTTTCTAAAGGAAGACCGATTGGGTTGGCTAGTCTACTTGGAGTGCTAGGTTTTGCTTGGATTTGCTAGGGACTAGAAAAAGCTAGGCATGGGGGTATTTGATTAGCCCATATTTTTGGGCTATTTAAGTATTCAAGTGTCTAAACATTAAGTTAATTTTAACATTTAGATAGCATACATTAGGATGTAAATAAACTAATTCATATTTTTAGCTTAAGTGCATAATTCATGCATTTAGAATTAACCTAGGGTTGCATACATTTAATTAGTTAATTAATTAGTTGCATTACATACACTATTTCAATTAACATAGAAGTTAAGGAGTTCTATATAAATAATCCTAATTATTTTATTCTTTTTTTCTTCTTCTCCTTTGTAGGTAACTCCTCTGTCTCTGCCTCCTCCTCCTGCGCATTAGCATTGATTCTACGGTGGCTTTTAAATTTCAAATCTTTGTAGCTGTGGCTACAAAAGAGAAGGAAGGGCTGCCGTTCAAAGGAGGTCACCACCCCTTTGTTCCTCACTGCGTAGAGAACTTTGCTTCTCATCCATTCCATACCATCGGCCTCCACTGCGGCAGTGCGACGCCACCACCATGGCCATGTGGGGTGACAGCCCACACCGCCAAGAGTCCTTGCTACTTCTCCCTGCGTCTCAACCCTACGTAGCGCGCCAGCCCACCGCGCACCCTCACCTCAGCCAGCATCCCACCTCGTGCTTGCACGCCTGCGCCTTCACCTCCAGTGCACCCACGCCCTAGCACCCACGCTTCCTCATGCCATCAGACCCCATGCACCTTCACCTTTAGCGCACTCGCCTAGCGCGCCTGCCCATCACGTGCCTTCACCCCCAGCCAGCATGCCCATGCGCCCTTGCCTAGCGCGCGTCCTACAGCTGCGCCTTCACCTCCAGCGCCCCCACTCCCACGTGCCAGCAGGCCCCCGCTTCAGCACCTCCAGCTCCTCCCTGCAGCACCTGCAGCCGGCGCCATCAGACCCTGCGCGCGCCCGTGCAGCACCTACAGAGCGCTTGCCCCACCACACCCCTACGGCTCCTCGCGCCTGTAGTGCCTGCAGCGCCCGCGCGCCGGCCCTCCTTGCACCTACAGCAAGCGTAGTCAATAGCAGCAACCTCCACCGCCGTCGCTTCTCTCCTCTGTCAGGCTAACTTCGGCCATCTCGCAACTTGCCACCGCCACCATTGTGGAGCCCTTGCTCCAGCCAACCTACGCCCAGAAGAGTTCCTCGAATGAATCTCTCTCCCATGCACGAGGGGGAGAGAGGTAGAATCCTCTATTTATGGTAGAATTAATATTTACATTTCATGCCATTGCCACAAAATGAATATTGATTTATCATTATTTTATTATGGTGAATTTATGCCTTCATGCTGATGCTTCTAGAGAATTGTTAAACCTTATTATTGATCTCTATGTGCATGGAATTTAATTTTGAATTACATTTTAGTATGCATTAATGCATAAGATGGAAGGGATGGTGTATGGTTGGAAGAAGGTTGATTGTGTATATAATTGATGAAAAAATCATTAGTGTCATTGTAGTGGATTGTATGGAATACCAACCATCATTACGGCCATTATTATTTAATTAACTAATTTTTACTGATTTTATTCCAAGTCATTCATTGGGAGGCAGTTATTGATTTACATCTCTCTAAGTCCAAAATTATCCTTTAATTCCAAAAAGAAGTTTTATGTCTAATAAAGAATGAATGAATGAATACTTGATTTGATTGCTTACAAAGAATTAATTAAAATGCTTGCAAAAACTAATTATAAACAAGCACCAAACATTTCATCATTATACTTTAAACTATCTCTTTATAAGTTATATTACTAATACTTACATAAAAGTACACTACCAACTAAGATTACATAGTATACTAATTTAACTTACTAAGCTGACATCTACAGTAACATATATAATAGCTATAGTGATAGATGCAAACGTCGCTAGACCCAAAAAAAGCTATATACAAACAAAAAGAAGGAAACCAGGGTCTGTAGCGACGGTTATAGCGACGTCTTATTCTGTTAGTAAAGGTACAAAGTTATTTACATAGAAGTAAATGGTTGTACTATGTATATATATATTATAATTCTTTGTATCTGTATTTTCACTCTGTCTTCATCATACGTATTTCTTCTTTCACTCTCTTTCCATGCTACCCTTCTTCTGCCTTTCTTCTTCTTCTTCTTTGTTTTATTCTGCGTTAGAAGTCTTTGCAACACTGCGGCCTACAGGTGATTAACTGTTGTCATTAACCCTCTTAATTAATCAAAAATGTGTTTAGTTTGCGGGCACGCTTTTCGAGGGATACACAGCACCCAGAGGGTGGGACCAGACCTCTACTAAGCATGCCCTAATTGTCATTAGGTCGCTTAATTGTGTATTATCAAGCTCAGATCGGAGGGCCTCTCAGCACGCACACACGCACACACCCTCGGGCCCCCAGCCCCAAATGCTCAGATTCATATGCTCATGTTCGGATATAACGTATGGTTGTTTCGGGAACCCAGCGCTGATGACGACTGCGCCTTAGGTTAACAAATTCCATTTATACTGCAGCACACGCTCTTCAACGCACGATGTGGCGCTATTCGAGTGCCACATCTATGCTGAAATTGCGTGCGGCTGCACGACAGAGGACATTTTGGCCCTCAATTCGAGGGCTATAATTTATTTTAAAATAAAAATAAATTATGGGAAAATAAAGTATTTATATAATACTATACAATTGTACACTTGATTTGAAATTTTAATTGTATTTACTATATAAATAAATTAACTAAAGTATAAAATTTATACATACTGATTTTGATGTTTAATTCTTTAATTGCGTATAAATTAATTATTATATGGTCTAATGGACCTTATATAGAGTTAATATACATGTATAAGTATTTTATAGACATTTTTATTATATTTTACGGATTTAATCTCTGTTCTATTTACATTTAAATAGCAGATTTGAACTATTTTACTTATAAATTAATTTTACGTAATATAATAAGATACAAATATACTTCAATTAGCTTAAATTACTTAAAGTACATTAGCCTAAATATACAGAATCAGTTAACTTAATTCTAACTCTAAATTACTAATTTATCTAATTTAATCTAATAACTTAGCTATTAACTTAATAAATTAATCATTTATTATGTATAAAGAATTAAATTAGGGTACATGGTTTTATTTATTTATAATCTACATATAGGTATGTATATACAGTTTTATAGCTTAATACTGTTATTTATACTGTCTATTGATTTATTTAGTCTAAGAGTACATATAAGTTAGTTTAATTAATAAGTAGTTATATAATTAATATATATATAGTATAATCTAACTTAAATACCCAATTTACAGTATACAATATATACATAAGTTATTTGAACAGTTTATATACATATGCTACTTATTTACATATATAACTTAGTATAAAGCTTATATTTACAAGAGTATACTTAATATACAAAGTACTTTTTTAGGTATTTTTGGAGTTTTTCACTTTTTATGATTTTTATACATATTATAGAGATAAGAGATGAGAAGGGAAGAATTAGACCAGGAGAAAGAGGTGTTTTTTTTTTAATGTTTTTAGATATCACTTCTATTATTAAGTTTCATGGTTTACAAATCCAATGACTGGCAAATTATATTAAGTCGAGGGTTCTGCATACCATGTAACTTGGTATGTAATTAGAAAACTTTCTGATCTTTGATCAGACAGTTTTATTTTAATTTTTTAGAATTTTCACTGATTTTTATTGAATTTCAAATCCCATCCATCCTAAGCCTTTCAAAAGATTTCTAAGGGGTCCTAAAGGCTTAGGATGGATCTTAAGGGATCTGAAAAAGCTTTGAGTGCCTTAACAACAGTCAGTACGTAATCTGAAAGGAATTCTACCCATTTTAACATGTTCTTCAGTTTATCTTTCCTTTAGTTCATGTGTTGGACAGTTAGACTGCAAATTGACTAGCTGACAAATGTTTAAAAAAAAGATAACAAGCATTCAAATGATTAAAATTCAATTACTTATAGAGGAAAGCTTGTATACAAGGAATACATTACAACTACATGTCAGCTATCTTCATACTACATTCTACAGGGTTTTTAGATCAAAACTTTCTGCTGCACATTAAAACTTAGAAACTGTAGCAGCAAGGACTCAAAGCTCCCACCCTGTAGCAAATCAGATCTGATTCCATATGGCTTAACTGCAGCTGCAGTTAGTCCATCTGGAATGAAATCAGACTTATGGAAAGAAGGGGAATGTAGCTGCAATTGCAGCAATCTTGTTGTGACTCTGGGATTAAAACCACAAATTCAGACTTAGAAATTCCCTAAACCCCATCTGACAAGGGTTTCACTTATCAGAAACACTCAATATTCCAATTCAAATGCAAGAACCCTTGTCAATAAATTCGCATCAGATTAAATCAGAAGAAGAACTGATCTAACTCTTCCTAATGCTATAGACAGCATGTCGAAAGAGTTAAATCAATCAACTAAAATCCACACTTCAAATCCCAGATTCAGGAACCTTAAGGAGTATTGAGAACTCCTTAGGTTAAAAATTTATTAGTGCTCTCAACAAACACAAACTCATGAATACAAGATAAAACTTCAAATCACCACAGTGATTTTCCTTAGTTCTATCATGCATTCACTGCATTAAAATCCTCATAAAAACTCAGATCAGATTATGGCTCTTCTGAGATGAATTCTAACATCAGAAACATCTCAGATTCCTTGCCAAACAATGAATAAGAATCAGAATTCTTCAGTTTGTCAGATCAAAATAGTCAAAACCCAATTAAGTAAAAATCCTTGAAATCGGAGTTAAATAAAAATCTGACAAACTGATCACTTTTTAGCTCAGATCAGGGGCTTTTGTGAACAAAAATGGGGTGAATGGGAAGCCCTAATGTGATTTTTGACGCCAATTTCAGATCTGAGGTTAAAACCAATCAGATCTGAAATTAGGTCTAAATGAATGGGTGAAGTGCGAGAAACAAATCGTGGAAATCAGAAGCGAATATGGAAACATGGAGAGGGAGAAAATTCGTGATCATGGACTGTGTGAAACCATCCCCTCCAATCTGGAATGATCAAAGGAGGTGAGGGGGGAAATTCTAGTCTAAATCTGCTGCTACAGCTATACTATCAGAGCAGTGCAATTAAACACTACAAATTACTTTAATTCTACTCTAAACCTACTTAACTATAGCTACAAATAATTTACAGAATAATAAATCTACTATAACAGGAGGAATGGGACCTATGGGTCCTTAGCCGATGGCTAAGGAGGACAAAGGGAGGAAGATGACTCCAGTGGAGGAAAGAGTCTGCTAGTGAGGCTCCAGGGTCGTCCTCAGGTGCTACGTGGTCCTTAGAGACAAGGAGGTCGAGAAGAAGGTGGAGATTTCACAGCCGATGGATACGAAATCAGAGAATTGGTTGGGTGGAGAAACTGGAGTGGATGAATGATCGCTAAGAGATGTAGGAGAGAGCGATCCCTTGCACGCACGACCATTGAGGTGCTTAAGTAGCAGACTCAGTGGCTCAAACCACCGCGTGGGTGAGGATAGTCGATGAGGCAACTGGCGGCAGGGATGAGAGGAGAGGAGCGTGTGGTGAGTCAACTCAAAATCTCACCATTAGATGGGATCTGGGGAGAGGGGTGAGCGTATGCACCGATTCGCACGAAGCTTCTATTCAGATCCAACCGCAGATCAAAATCGCGAGAGAAAATAGACGGCCGGGATCTGCCGTGTTCTTCGTGCGCTACAGTGTGCGCGAAGAGCAGCAAGCCGATCTCGAAATGTCAGGAAAATTGCTGGGAAAACCCCTGCGCGAAGGGGTAAAAAAATTATGTGCAGGCCCATAAGTGAAGAGAATTATAACAGGATGGACCCTGCAACCTTTCAAAGGGGTCCCTGCAGGTTACAAGTCGGTCTAAAAAGGATTTTTAAAGAGAAGAATGTGATGCATGAAGGACCTAAGTGTAAACTCTATACTACAAGGCCTAAATGATGTCCAGATGCCTTCAAATTTTTATATATGCTCAATTGAACATTTAAGAAATTAATTGTACTTCTGATTTGGCCTTTTAAACTTATTTATGTGTTCAATTAATGCATGGATCACCATTTGTCCTTTTTCTTCAGAATATCTCCTTTTGTGACCTAATTATGCAATTTTAACACAAAATAAAGGTTTTAGGTCTTTTTCTTTGATTCCCACACTTAACCCTTTTTATCTGTTAATTTGATGTTATTTAACCCAGTGACTGGCTTAACTTCAACTTTTTAGCTATGGCGAGTAGCCACTCATCATAACCCCATGCTTAAGTTTTGCTAGTCCCTTAGCAAACAATTCATTGAAGTGTATAGCAATTTGAGTATTAGCAAGGCAAGTGTGAAGAGATATCTTTTTCTTCTTTCAACTTTTCTCAAAAGTCTTAAGTGTTTGATGATGATCTTCAAGCTGAAAGATTTTTCCAATAAACCAACTGTGTTTTTGTTTGGACATTGTGAGAACCTTATCACTGAAGATAACCTGCTAGAACTCAAGACTTAAATGACATAGACCATCCCTCAACCAACAAGGACTCTTGATATTTAAACCTTAAGTCGAATTCCAAGACTCAGGGGGTTTTACAGAGACTCAGGATGTTATGAGGTTATGGCTGTGCTTTGTGATAAGTCAGGACTAACCAAATGAATTCTAAAACTCAATCCTGGGGTTTCACCTCTTTTTAAGTCTAGATTGGTCCTAATTTCAGCTCATGTTTTCAGATAACTCTCAAGGTGATGAGTATTCAAACCCAACACTTATTGTGTTTGTGGCTCAAAGAATTTTTGGTGGAAAAATAAGGTATTTGTATTGAACCCTGAAAACATTTTTGGTGGGACTTTTGTATTTACAAACTTTGGAGAACATACTTGACTTATTTGCAAGAACTTTCTTTTTGGACTTTTTTGATTTTTTTTTTTTAGTATGTCTCCGGCAACTTTATTTGGTGGAGCACACTTTATTTAGTGGGTGAACTTTTTATGGAAAGAGTTTCTCCTAGACACAAGACTAATGGTTAGGACAAAGAGTCTACCTGCATGCACAGGTAACAACTCCACCTTCCCTAATGAACACTAGGGTTGAATTTTAGGTTCAAGTGATTTTTCCTGACATTGTGTAGTGTAAGCCAAGGTTACTTAGTCTCCTAAGTCAAAGCAAACCAGTGAATCCTGTACTGGTGACTCAGGTACAAGAATATGTCCTAAAGTTAGGAGAGACTGTGGTCTATCTTGTCAAAGCTCAAAGTGTATTAAGCCCAAGCTTGAATCAAGCTATAGTGGTCCGGTAAGTCAAACCAGTAAAGGTTGAATGTCCATAAACACTTATTCTATTTTTGTTCTTAGCTAGAAGATCATAGTTAAACACTTATTTTTCATTTTTGACAACATTTTCTCCCTCTCTCCTTAAAAATTAATGTCCTCCTTGACAATAGAGTGCATGTCCCTTATTGTATTTTTGGAATTTTTGTGATTTGTTATTTTTTGTATTTTTGGCTTTGTAATTTTTTTTCAAATTTTTTTTTCAGTATTTTTGATAATACTATACTATATGTACTATAGGTGTGTCTACAATTGTATTTCAGTTTAAATGGTTCACCATTTACACCCTCCCATGCTTAAATGTTGCAATGTCCTCATTGAATGAATAAGGTGGATGCAAATGCATGCTCTGCTTTTCACTATCCTAGACTAGGTAATGGAAGGAAGTCGGAATGAGGAGATAAAATCTCTGTGCGGATGATTTTAAGTCTGATCTAGGATCAGAGTGAATAGTCGGACTAGGAAGTGAAATGCATGACATGTGTGTCAATGAAAGTATGCTAAAAATGTAAGAGTAGACACCTAATGCAAATAAAGGCAAGAGTAAGAAAGGTGAAAAATAGCTGTATACAAGGATAGGTTTTGCTAAGTTTAACGCCTTCAGCTAGGCGTAAACCCAGATGGAAATTCAAAATACAGGGGCGAAATGGTGGAATTGACAAGTCTGAGATCATGCAGCTCAATGAAAGGTTTTAATCTTTGTCCATTGACAATAAAAGGTTCAGATTTGTCAATTTCAGTGATCTCAATGGCTCCATTGTCAAAGATTCTTATGATTTTGAAAGGTCCAATCCATTTTGATCTTAGTTTCCCAGGAAAGAGTTTTAGTCTAGAGTCGAAGAGGACCTTTTGACTAGGGTGAAATGATTTCCTATGAATGTGATGGTCATGGAAGGCCTTAAGTTTATCCTTATAAATCCTTGAGCTTTCATAAGATTCATTCCTTAACTCATCTAGCTCAGAAATTTGCAATTTTCTAAGATCACCGACCTTCTCTAGGTCTAAGTTACACTTTTTGATGGCCCAATAGGCTTTGTGCTCGAGTTCTACGGGAAGATGACAGTGTTTCCCGTACACAAGTCTAAAAGGAGACATGCCTAATGGGGTTTTGTGAGCTATCCTATATGGCCACAACGCATCAGAAAGGCGGGAAGACCAATCCTTTCTATCTGGTCGGATGGTAGTCTGTAAAATCTTCTTGATCTCCCGATTGGACAATTCAGCAAGTCCATTGGTTTGAGGGTGATATGGTGTAGCTATCCTATGTGACACCCCATACTTTTGAAGTAGGGACTGAAAATGTGTGTTTCTAAAATGAGACCCTCCATCATTAATGATGGGTTTTCGTACCCTAAATCTTGAGAAGATGAAGTCTTGAACGAATTGTGTCACAACTCTATGATCATTAGTCCTTGAGGGGATGGCTTCTATCCATTTAGAAACATACTCGACTACCAACAATATATACTCGAAGCCATAAGATTTAGGAAAAGGTCCCATGAAGTTAATGCCCCACACGTCAAAGATCTCACACACTATGATCAGATTCAAGGGCATCATATCTCGGCGGCCAATATTTCCGAGAGACTGACAGCGTGAACATGCCCTGCTATATTCGTGTGCATCTTTAAAGATTGTGGGCCAATAAAAATCGCTCTGCAAAATCTTTGCAGCAGTCTTTTTGCCAGAGAAGTGACCGTCGCACACCTGGTCATGGCAGAACGACAAGATGCTTTCTATCTCCTTATCTGGAACACACTTCCTAAGGATCTGGTCTTTGCAATGCTTGAAAAGCCATGGTTCTTCCTAGTAATAGTGTTTGGCCTCAGATCTAAGTTTGCCTTTTTGATGTCGAACCCAATCAGTGGGGAGGATTCCAGAAGCCAGGTAGTTGACAATGTCAGCATACTAGGGAAGATCAGAATGAATGACCAGCAATTGCTTGTCAGGGAAGTGGTCAGAAATAGGTAAGGAAGGAGAAATCACTTTAGAAGAAAGGTGGGATAAGTGGTCAGCTACCACATTCTTATTTTCCAGCCTTATCACGAATCTCTAAATCAAATTCCTGTAAAAGTAGGATCCATCTCATCAGTCAAGATTTTGAGTCCTTTTTGGCGAGAAGATGTCGAACTGCAGTGTGGTCGGTGTAGACTATAATGTGGGAACCTAAAAGATAAGGTCTGAATTTCTCCAGTGCAAATACTACACTAGCAATTCCTTTTCCATGATGGTGTAATTCCTCTGAGCTTCATCTAAGGTCTTGCTAGTGTAATAGATGACTGTGGGTTTCACGTTCAGTTTTTGACCAAGGACAGCTCCTACTGCATAATCAGAGGCATCACACATAATCTCAAAAGGGTGAGACCAATTCGGAGGTTGCAGTATTGGTGCCTTGGTGACTAGATCACGAAGTGTCGTATAGGCATGAACACAATCGTCAGAGATCTGGAAGTCTACATCTTTAGAGAGGAGATTAGTGAGAGGTCGAGCTATTTTTGAGAAATCCGCTATAAAGCGGCGATAGAAACCAACATGCTTGAGAAAAGATCTAATCTGTTTAACCAACGAAGGTAGTGGTAATTCAGAAATCAACTTTACCTTCACGCGGTCAACCTCTATTCCTCTCTCCGAGAAAAGGTGACCTAATACTAGTCCTTCTGGTACCATGAAATGTGATTTCTCCCAGGAAAGTACCAGATTCACATTTATGCATCTTTGCAGGACCTTAGTCAGGTGGTCTAAGCATGCATCAAATATGCTCTCGAAGATCGAGAAGTCATCCATGAAGACTTCTAAGCAATCACCTACCAAGTCGGAAAAGATTGCAAACATACACCGCTGAAATGTAGCAGGTGTGTTGCACAATCCAAAAGGCATCCTACGGAATGCAAAGGTTCCATAGGGGCAGGTGAATGTCATTTTTTCCTGATCATCAGGGTGAATTGCCACCTGATTATATCCTGAATAGCTATCCAAAAAGTAGAAAAATCTATTCCCTGCCAGTCTTTCCAGTATCTGATCAATGAAGGGCAAAGGGAAATGATCTTTCTTTGTGGCTTGGTTGAGTTTCCGGTAATCTATGCATACTCGCCATGAACTCGCAATGCGTGTAGGGATGACTTCTCCAAAATTAGTGGTGATGATGGTAAGTCCGGCCTTCTTTGGCACAACCTGAATAGGACTTACCCATCTGCTATCAGAAATGGGGAAGATAATTCCATTGTCTAACCACTTAATCATTTCATTTTTCACCACCTCTTGCAATGTAGGGTTCAATCTATGCTAGGGCTGTCTAGTAGGTCTAAATCCTTCTTCAGTGAAAATCCTATGTGTGCAGTAAGAAGGACTAATGCTAGTCAGGTCAAAAAGGCTCCATCCTATGGCCTATCTATGTGCTCTCAGGATAGATAAGAGTCGTGATTCTTGATCAGATGATAAGGAAGAGTTAACAATCAACGGATAGGTCTGATTAGGTCCTAAGAAAACATATTTGAGAGAGTTAGGAAGAGGTTTGAGTTCAACAGGTACAGGATCAGAAGGAGTAGGTGTGGAAGTTTCAGGAGATCTTAGAGATACTAGAGGAATAGGAGGTAGGTCCTCAGTCTCTAAAATGGGTATCTCAGTGGAAGTCAAGTCAAAGTCCAAAGAGTCTTGAGGTTCTAAATTTAATGAATCGATTAAGGTATCCTCAACCAACCGGTCCAAAGAATCCAAAGAATCCAAAGAAAATATTTCCTCAATTAAACTGCAAGTTGGTCCTCTTTGGGCCAGAAAATATCAATCTTTATTTTCTGATCTCCGAATTTCAATTCTATAAGGCCCTCCTCACAATTGATGTTTGCCTTGGCTGCAGCCAAGAAAGGTCTTCCTAAGATGATAGGTGTGTTCTAGATATCCTCAGGTACTTCCATGTCAAGGACTATAAAGTCTACAGGAAAGTAAAAATCCTTGACCCACACTATAACATCTTCCAACACTCCCTGAGGTGTCTTAATTGATCTGTCAACTAATTGCAGGGACACCTCAGTTGGCTTCAGATTGCCAACCTCGAAATGTGTCAGCAGAGAGGTTGGGATAAGATTGATGGAAGCACCTAGGTCAAGTAGTGCTCTATTAAATGTGGTGTTACCTATCATGCAGGATAGGAGAGGGGTGCCTAGGTCTTTCATCTTAGTAGGGAGGGTACTGGAGATAATGGAACTAGCTTATTTTGAGAGGATGATTGGACTACTCCCTTTTTGAATCCTTGCTTTACGCTTGGGTGTGCATAGGTCTTTTAAAAACTTAGCGTAAAGAGGTATGTGGTGAATCGCATCCAACAAGGGGATGTTTATATGGACTTGCTCAAAGAGCTTAAGAAAATCCTCCTTAGGTGCCACACAAGTCTTTTTCTTTCCTTTCTCCTTCTTCTTTAAAGCTTCAGGAAAAGGTACAAGAGTGGTGACAAGAGGTTCAGTCCTAGGTAAAGGAGAAGTAGGAAGTGGAGGAGTGGAAGTAGTAGTAGAAGTAGGAAGAGGTGGATCTAGTGTGCTTTTACCACTCCTAGTGACTATGGCATTTAGTTTGGCCCTAGAGGTAGATGGTAAATCGGTGTTAGGTAGCAAAGGTGGTTGTGTTTGTACAAAAGAAGAACTTGGGTCTGTGAAAAATTCAGTGTCGTGCAAGGGTTGTGAAATGACATGTGCTTGACCTTGCACTGTCGGTCTAGGTTGAACATACCTCTGGGTAGGTATGTTCCTAGGGTTGGGTTGTGCTTGAGATGGGAGTGAATGTGGTTGACGGGACTCCGTCAAGTGTGATAGCTAGGCTCTCATCTCAGCTAAGGCCACGTCCTATCTCTGCTGCATAGCAATATTCTGTTGTTGCATATCAGCTAGAGCTTTCATGATAGACCCCAACTGGTCATCTTGTGTAGGCCCAGATTGAGAGTATTGGGTGGGCCTGGGTTGGGGTTGCTGGTAGGCACGCGGTAGATATCTGTGTGATTGTGGAGGTGGTGCTCAGATCGGGTGTGTTGTGGTGGTGCAGAAGGTTGTTGAAAAGGAGGTCTCTGTGAATTTCCCGACCACGAGAAATTTGGATGATTACACCATCCAGGGTTGTAGGTTTGTGTGAAAGGGTCATTATGAATGGCATGGAGCTCCTCCGAAGCTCCAGAAGGTGCAGGGAAGTCAATGTAGGGAGGGACAATGGTTCCTCCAACAGGTGAAGGATATGGAAATGGGAAATCCGGTAATGCAGTTTGTGTCACAGAGAGATTATTCACAATTTCCCTCCCTGTGGGAAACTGAGAAGAAGTGTTTTGTGCTGGTGACTAAGAAGAAGAAGATGATGAAGGTTTTGAGAGAAATTTCCATACTTCATCTACTTTCATCTTGATTAAGCCCACTTTATCCAGTTGACTAGCCACTATCTATTAGTCTCTGCTACTGGATTGGGCTTCGTGTACCCCAGTATGTGAGTGGGAATGTGAGGACTTTCTATTAAACATGCTCATTGAAGCATTATTAATAGAGTTTTCGGCCATGCCTTCAAAGAGCTCAAAGGCTGAGTCCTTGTCCTGACACAGGAAATTGCCTCCACAAGCGGCATCTACAAAATTCCGTGTGTCATCATGGAGCCCATGGTAGAAGATTTGGACCTATTGCCAGCGTGGGACACCATGGTGGGGACATTTTCTCAGAAGCTCGAGGAATCTCTCCCAAGCCTCATGCATTTGTTCTCCTGAATTCTGAGTGAATGTAGTGATGGCATGCCTTAAGGCGTTAGTGCGGCCTACAAGAAAGTACTTCTTTAAGAACTCATGTTCTAAAGAAGCCCAGGAATCTATAGGTGTAGTCCGTGCAAGTGTTCGAAACTAAAAGGCTGCCTTATCTTTCAATGAAAAGGAGGAAATTTTCATTAAAAGCGTGTGCTGATCATGTCCTTGCGGACCCAGAGTTTGGGCAAGATTCTTCAGCTCCTCTAAATGCTGAAAAGGGTCCTCAGAAGCAAGTCCATGGAAGTGAGGAATGAGTGCTATGATGTTTGGCTTCAGTTCAGCAGCACGACCCCCATTGAAATAATGTACCACAGGCATTGGTTGAGCAATTGCGGGATTATAGTAATCCCATAGTTGAGGTCTATGGAGTTGGGGTGGTGCCTGAGGATTTCTAGGTTGAGGTGGTTGTGGTTGGAGGTTAGCTAAAAGATTAACAGCTTGAGCAAGTTGTTGCACCTGTTGGGTTAAGGTATTCATTTGTAGTTGTGTTTCGAGAAGGTGCTGAAGATGAGGCATAGGTCCTCTCTCCGGGGGTGGGTTAGGAAGATTAGGATAAGGTGGAGGTTGGAACCTAGGGATAGGTGGTTGTGGTGGTGGAGGATGTGCAATTAAGTGTGGAGGAAGTTCTTCAAAATCCTCGAATTGTGATGACTCAAGATCATCCTCTTAGTGAGTGGAATAGTGAATAGGAGTTTGAGACTCGGGAGGTAAGGGATTAGAAGTGGAAGGCAAAGAGGAAGATGCAATAGCTTGGGTATTAGTACCCAAGAGGAGTACTAGTTCTAAGTTTTGGGATCTCCTACCTTCCATTGAGTTGGTTTTTGAAAACACGTTTACTTCAATTAGTCACAACTCAATGGGAAAATTTTAGCCAAGTTCATAAAAAGCGGAAAATCCCAATTGAATCTCAATCAATTCAGAAGACCAAGCAATCGAGATGAATCAAAAATTTTTTTTTACCTAAAGGCTGCTGCGCAAACTTATGTTGTATGCAAGCAATTGTTTGAAACAATTGTACGTATCCTAAGATAAACTTAGCGATGTGCAGACCTCTAAAATCCACTGGGAGTCTGGATAAGACTTAGCGTGCAAATCCAGATCCTGTGGTTGCAGAAGGAGATGAGGTAGAAACCCGTGTGTTGTGACCTTAAGTGATTGTGCTGTGTGCACGATAGCAATCAACACAAGGCGATAAAATGTCAATCAAGGTTTCACATAAAGTTAATATCTCCTTTTGATTTAGTTCAAGTGATTATGAGGTGATTTTTATGCTGCTTGTCTCACTTTTTACTCTGTTCACTACAAAAGATGGTCTTCTTTAATTTTAAGTCAATTGCACTGATGACAGGAGTTGGAGTAAAGTAAAGAATGCGTACCTAACTCCAACAATCTTCAATATGCAAATTTGACTTGAATTGAAATCTAGCAGACAAGTATGCAACCTAAAATGGATGCCTAAGGATATGCTGCTACTAGATAAGGATGAAATCTTTTTTTTTATTTTTGATTTTTAAACTTTTTTTTTATATGCAACAAGTAAAAACAAAGAAAGAAATCGATTCGGAAAACTGTAACGGAAAAATCGTATCGATGAGAGATGAGTAGAAGAATAAAGTCCAGAAAGTCCACAGTTATTACAATGAATGTGTGAGAACAGGCTCTCACAACTTATGACTAACAATTGGTCCTAGTTAATATACCTAAATCTAACTAAACTATACTACTATTACTACTCCTACAGCTACTCTACGGACAAACTCTGCCTGGACGTCGGGTTAGGAGCGCAGCGACTCCACCAGGAAGATGATACTGCTCCCCCTCCTCCTCAAGTGCTGTGGAAAAATAACAAATGATTAGTAAAAGAATAAAAGAATGTATACACAATAACAAATTAATCAATGGAGGAAAATAATTACAATCAATGAATTTGAATGAAATGAAAAATTTCTATATACAAAAAGAATTAAAGGGTAATTTTGGCATAAAGAAAGTTGCCTCCCAGCAACGGCGCC
This sequence comes from Thalassia testudinum, assembly GCA_037157565.1. NCBI lineage: Eukaryota > Viridiplantae > Streptophyta > Magnoliopsida > Alismatales > Hydrocharitaceae > Thalassia > Thalassia testudinum. The sequence goes on from JAZHRO010000014.1 coordinate 8,969,215, forward strand.
AAGAATAATGCATAAGATGGATGGGATGATGTATGGTTGGAAGAAGGTTGATTATGTATATAATTGATGAAAAAATCATTAGTGTCATTGTAGTGGATTGTATGGAATACCAACCATCATTACGGCCATTATTATTTAATTAACTAATTTTTACTGGTTTTATTCCAGGTCGTTCACTGGGAGGCAGTTATTGATTTACATCACTCTCTAAGTCCAAATTTATCCTTTAATTCCAAAAAGAAGTTTTATGTCTAATAAAGAAAGAATGAATGAATACATGGTTTGATTGCTTACAAAGAATTAATTAAAATGCTTGCAAAAACTAATTATAAACAAGCACCAAACACTTCATCATTATACTCTAAACTATCTCTTTATAAGTTATATTACTAATACTTACATAAAAGTACGCTACCAACTAAGATTACATAGTATACTAATTTAACATACTAAGCTAACACCTACAGTAACATATATAATAGCTACAGTGACAGATGCAAACGTCGCTAGACCCCAGAGAAAGCTATATACAAACTAAAAGAAGGAAACTAGGGTCTGTAGCGACGGTTATAGCGATGTCTTATTCTGTTAGTAAAGGTACAAAGTTATTTGCATAAAAGTAAATGGTTGTACTATGTATATATATATATTACAATTCTTTGTATCCGTATTTTCACTCTGTCTTCACCATACGTATTTCTTCTTTCACTCTCTCTCTTTCCATGCTACCCTTCTACTACCTTTCTTCTTCTTCTTTGTTTCATTCTGCGTTAGAAGTCTTTGCAACACTACGGCCTACAGGTGATTAACTGCTGTCATTAACCCTCTTAATTAATCAAAAATGTGTTTAGTTTGCGTGCACGCTTTTCGAGGGATACACAGCACCCAGAGGGTGGGACCAGACCTCTATTAAGCACGCCCTAATTGTCATTAGGCCGCTTAATTGTGTATTATCAAGCTCAGATCAGAGGACCTCTCAGCCCGCACACACGCACACACCCTCGGGCCCCCGGCCCCAAATGCTCAGATTCATATGCTCATGTTCGGATATAAGGTATGGTTGTTTCGGGCGCCCGACGCCCGTGATGACTGCGCCTTAGGTTAACAAATTCCATTTATACTGCAGTGCACGCTCTTCAGCGCACGATGTAGCGCTATTCGAGCGCCGCATCTGCGTTGAAATTGCGTGCGGCTGCATGACAGAGGGCATTTTGGACCTCAATTCGAGGCCTATAATTTATTTTAAAATAAAAATAAATTATGAGAAAATAAAGTATTTATATAATATTATACAATTGTACACATGATTTGAAATTTTAATTGTATTTACTAAATAAATAAATTAACTAAAGTATACAATTTATACATACTGATTTTGATGTTTAATTCTTTAATTGCGTATAAATTAATTATTATATGATCTAATTGACCTTATACAGAGTTAATATACATGTATAAGTATTTTATAGACATTTCTATTGTATTTTACAGATTTAATCTCTATTCTATTTACATTTAAATAGCAGATTTGAACTATTTTACTTATAAATTAAGTTTACATAATATAATAAGATACAAATATACTTCAATTAGCTTAAATTACTTAAAATACATTAGCCTAAATATACAGAATCAGTTAACTTATTTCTAACTCTAAATTACTAATTTATCTAATTTAATCTAATAACTTAGCTATTAATTTAATAAATTAATCATTTATTATGTATAAAGAATTAAATTAAGTTACAGGGTTTTCTTTATTTATAATCTACATATAAATATGTATATACAGTTTTCTAGCTTAATAATGTTATGTATACTATCTATTGATTTATTTAGTCTAAGAGTACATATAATTTAGTTTAATTAATAAGTAGTTATATAATTAATATATATAGTACATTCTAACTTAAATACCCAATTTACAGTATACAATATATACATAAGTTATTTGTACAATTTATATACATATGCTACTTATTTACATATATAACTTAGTATAAAGCTTATATTTACAAGAGTATACTTAATATACAAAGTACTTTTTTAGGTATTTTTGGAGTTTTTCACTTTTTATGATTTTTATACATATTATAGAGATAAGAGATGAGAAGGGAAGAATTAGACCAGGAGAAAGAGGTGTTTTTTTTTTTATGTTTTTAGATATCACTTCTATTATTAAGTTTCATGGTTTACAAATCCATTGACTGACAAATTATACCAATTTGAGGGTTCTGCATACCATGTAACTTGGTATGTAATTAGAAAACTTTCTGATCTTTGATTAGACAATTTTATTTTAATTTTTTAGAATTTTCACTGATTTTTATTGAATTTCAAATCTCATCCATCCTAAGCCTTTCAAAAGATTTCTAAGGGGTCCTAAAGGCTTAGGATGGATCTTAAGGGATCTGAAAAAGCATTGACTGCCTTAACGATAGTTGACGTGCTCTTGTGTGTGTGTGTTAAGAGGTGTCGTTATAGTTTCACTTGATACGTCAGTTTTAAAAGAAGTAAACGGAGGTGAGTCCGAGTGTCGGTCTCAGGGAGGCGTAGAAATCAGGTTTTGTTTATCACTTGTTGTCACGAAAAAGGTGTAGTTTTGCTTTCGAGAGAGACGATTTTGAAAAGAGAGAGCGAGAGAGAGAGATTTTAGGGTTAGAAAGCTCTTGGTTTTGATCATGCACTTTGAACAGAAATTAAAATGACGATTGAATGGAAAATAATTTCATTAAACATGCATTCATAGTTCATAGCTTGCAACATTAAATACATGCTTCAACAAAAGTAAATGAAAGCTTAAAAGAGAGAGAGAGAGATAGAGAGAGTGGAGAGCGACGAGGCAGCCACGGTGGTGGAGGAGGCTCCGTCGGCGGCTCCTCGTCTCCGGCGATTACAAGAGTGCCTAAAGCTAGCTAAGAGAGGAGTGGAGTAGTTGCAAGTGGTAGAGTATGCATTGAATGGTGGTAGAAGGGGGTTTAAATAGAGTTAAGGGCTTCCTAAAAGAAGAATGGGCTTTAGCGACATCCAGAGCGTCGCTAAAATCGCTTCTATAAACATCGATGAAGCCCTCTTGCCGCTGGTCAGCTGCCCGCCCCGGTCTTCCTCTTCTCGCGATTCGTGGCCGCTAAACAAGAGCCGTCCGATCGAAGATCGGACGGTTGAGAGCCTTCTACGCCTGTGCTGAGATCGCACCTTGGGCGTGCATGTGCACGTGCGTTTCTGCCCGGCGTGTGCGCCCGCGTGGGCGCTCGTAGGCTGTCGTCGTGCCGCGTGGCGAGATCATGGCCGCCCGCTGCTGATCAGGCGGCCCAATTTTTCTGCGCCCTTCGCTCGCCTTCAATTTCTGCTCCGCGCGGCTCGAACGCGCGTCGCTGTGATGCGGGTGTGTGCGCTAACCGTTGCGCCACGCCCGCGCTTTGTCGCGGCAACCGCGGGTGAGCGTGCGGATCTCGGCCGTTCGATCGAAGATCAACGGTCGATATTTGTCCTTGGTCGGCTGAGGGTGTGCGAGCGGTGGGGGTGGCTAACGTGGCGCTCTCTGGGCCGTTGATCTCCAGATCAACGGTCAGAATTTCTTATGCCCATTGTGGGAGCTCCGGATGTCGGATTTGGCCGATCTTGAGTCCGTTGGACTCCTTTCGTCGTTCTGAATCCATCCGTGCGGTCCGATTGCTCATCTGAGGCCTGATTTGACAAATACTTTACACAAATGGCCATTAATACAGTTTATAAGCAATCTTGGTACTTGATGCATGCAATGCTCCTATTCTACTTATGTTGTGCCTTTTATTCTAAAGATGGGCCATATTCAACCTAATTACTACCCCCTTGTGTGGTGTTATCATACCCCCATGCTTACTCCTTGCTAGTCCCTAGCAAGGTTTATTCTAGCCTTTATTTCCTTGGGGAATTCAAGAAGTAATTGCTTAGGCACTTCGTTACTTGTCAATAAGAGGAAATATACAAAGATCTTAATCTACAAAGACTAAGCAGCGCCCGGGTGTCTGCCAAAATACGAATCGCCCGAATCCTTGCTTTGTATAAATAACTATTCATATGTATACGTATATATATATATATATGTTTTTTTAGAATTTTGGGAATTCAGTGTGGGTTGGTAACTTTTTACGGCTACCCAACCCACCCAAAACTCGGTCAAAACCCTAAGTGCTAAGCATCTTGGTGTGAATGTTGTGATAGACTCACTTAACGGTAATTGAGACAGACTTCGAGTTTCTACGCCTCTAGGTGACTGAAAAAGAAAATATTTTTGCCTGAAGGTGTATTTGTTCGATTGGTAGCTTTCTCCCTACGTTTGTTTTACTCGGGGTCAACACAAGGATTTTCCAGTGTATATCTCCCCGGGTTATACTACTTCCCTGCTTCTTCCTTAGGTGTTTTGGTCTTTTTTTTGCAATTATTAAGCTGGGCTCTGGACAACCGACCAATAGGCTGTTACCCACGATCACTTGCCAGCCATACTTGTGCGGTGAAGTGTGGTTTATTTTCTTTTCTTCTTCTTTTTCTTTTTTTTCGTAGGTGGCTTCCCTGATCTCAAATGTACCTAGAGGCAGCGAAAAGGAAATGGCCTGTGGCTGGGTTCTAGACAACCTGTCAATGGGCTGTTACCCACGACAACTTGCCAGCCATACCACCCTAGAGAGTTCATTAGCTACCCAATTTCTGTCAAAATCTCCGAGAAGTGAGTCTGTGCAAAAATGTGTGCAGATGCTTAGACTCAAAGTTTTCCTGAGTTAGAGGGTGAGTTGATAAGTCGTATACTTATTACCTTATTTAGTAGGTGGATTAGAATAGCTTAAAGTTGCAAGGATTCGCCGCTAAATCCATATTTTAACGGACACCAGGGCTGATTAAGCCTGAAGGCCTGAAAAGTCTAAGTGTTTAAGTTATTTTTGCATTATTTCCCACTATTGACAAGTTTCTAATGCCTAAGTTTTCTTCCTAAATTCATCATTTTTTTTAATTAATTAATTAATTCAGACTGATTAATTAAGCTCAGGATTATGCAATTTACCACCCCCCCTCATGCTTAAGTTGGACAATGTCCTCATTGGCAAATACATGGATGCAAAAGGGTTCAAAAAAATAGTACCTGAGTGACGTAAATTACCAGATCAGTCTGAATCCTCTGGGTTGCCTCCCAGGAAGCGCTGAGTTTAATGCCTCCAGCTGGGCGGTGCTTGGTGTCAGCCCTCAACGAGGGTGACACTTTCCTTGGGGGGTACATGGGCCAGGAAATGCTTCAATCTTTGACCATTAACTGTAAAAGTGTGCCCAGTGTTAAGATTAGCGATTTCAACCGCCCCATTAGAATAGGGTTTGACCACCCGAAATGGTCCCGTCCATTTGGACCTAAGTTTCCCTGGGAAGAGTTTCAGGCGTGCATCAAACAGCCAGACTTGTTGGTTCGGCTCAAAGGTTTTTCTATGAATGAGTCGGTCGTGGATGGCTTTCATTTTCTCCTTATATAGCCGACTATTGTCAAAGGCGTCCCGACGAATTTCTTCGAGCTTAGATAATTGAAGCGTCCTTTGCTCACCGGCTAACTGGGGATCCATGTTACATTGCTTGACAGCCCAGTAAGCCCGGTGTTCCAATTCGACAGGGAGATGGCAAGCTTTGCCAAAGACCAAGCGATAAGGCGACATACCTATCGGGGTCTTAAAAGCGGTCCTGTATGCCCACAGGGCATCATCAAGTCGTGTGGACCAGTCTTTCCTGTCAGGTCTCACAGCCTTCTGTAAAATGTTCTTGATTTGTCTGTTTGAGACCTCAGTCTGCCCATTTGTTTGTGGATGATACGGGGTGGCAATGAGGTGGTTTACCCCGTATTTTCTAAGTAGGGCACGGAATTGGGAATGGATAAAATGGCTTCCACCATCACTGATCATGGCCTTGGGTATTCCAAACCAGGAAAAGATGTTCTTCTTCACAAAGTCCATGACCGTCTTGTGATCGCATCGTCGAGTGGCGACGACTTCAATCCATTTGGAAACATAGTCTACTGAGACCAGGATGTACTCGAAGCCGTTGGATGGAGGAAAGGGGCCCATAAAATCGATACCCCAAACGTCGAAGATTTCGACAATCAAACTGGGCTGAAGGGGCATCATATCTTTCTTGGTCATGGTCCCCAGTGTTTGGCATCGTGCGCAAGTCTTGGCAAAGGTGTGTGCATCCTTAAATAGGGACAGCCAATAAAATCCAGACTGCAAAACTTTTGTAGCTGTTTTCTTGCCAGAGAAATGGCCGCCACACGCTTGGTCATGACAAAAGGAAAGCACACTCTGAACTTCGTCTTCGGAGATGCACCTCCTGATGATCTGATCAGCACAGAGGCGAAACTGCATGGGATCATCCCAGAAATAGTGCTTGGCCTCAGCCAAGAACCTGTCCCGTTGCTGTCTGGACCAGCTGTGCGGGGTTTGTCCTATAACCAGGTAGTTGACATAGTCAGCATACCATGGCATTTTCTTGTCTTGCACGGCTAGGATGTGTTCATCAGGGAAGGTATCAAATAGAGGTAGGGACGGTCCAATGTGGTCTGGATGAAGTCTTGACAGGTGGTCAGCCACCACATTTTTCGATCCGGCCTTGTCTTGGATTTCCAGGTCAAATTCCTGCAAAAGCAGGATCCATCTGATGAGCCTGGGTTTTGCATCCTTTTTGGCCAATAAGTGCCGGATGGCTGAATGGTCGGTGTAGATAGTCACGTGGGATCCCAACAAGTATGATCGGAATTTTTCCAGTCCAAAGACTACAGCGAGCAACTCTTTTTCTGTGACCGTATAATTACGTTGGGCCTCGTCCAACGTTTTTCTCGCGTAGTAGATCACCACGGGCTTCTTGTCTTGCCTTTGTCCCAGGACAGCACCTATGGCAAAATCTGATGCGTCACACATAATCTCAAAATCCTGGGACCAGTCTGGGGGTTGAAGTATAGGTGCGGTGGAGACTAAGTCCCGGAGGGTATGATAAGCCTGGATGCAATCAGGAGACATGTGGAAAGTGGCGTCGTTGGCTAGAAGGTCGGTCAAGGGTTTGGAAAGTTTGGAAAAGTCTTTGATGAACCTTCGGTAGAAGCCAACATGTCCTAGGAAAGAGCGAATCTGCCGGACCGAACTAGGTGGAGGAAGTTTGGAAATTAAATCAACCTTAGCTCGATCTACCTCGATGCCCCTATGCGAAACGATGTGTCCGAGGACAATTCCTTCTTGAACCATAAAATGGCTCTTTTCCCAACTTAACACAAGTTAACCTCGATACATCGTTTCAGGATTTTCTCCAAGTTGCTCAAACAATGGTCGAATGAATTCCCGAATATAGAGAAATCATCCATAAAGACCTCCAAGTATTCACCCACCATTTCTGAAAAAATGGCTAGCATGCAACGCTGGAAGGTCGCAAGTGCGTTGCATAACCCGACCGGCATTCGACGGAATGCAAATGTGCCATACGGGCAAGTGAATGTGGTCTTTTCCTGATCTTCCGGAGCAATTGCGACTTGGTTATATCTTGAATATCCATCCAGGAAGCAAAAATACTTCTGCCCTGCCAATCTTTCAAGGATTTGGTCAATGAATGGCAAGGGGAAGTGGTCCTTCTTAGTGGCTTCATTAAGCTTCCTATAATCAATACACACCCGCCATGCGGTGGTGGTGCGGGTAGGGATGGATTCGCCATGATCATTAGTGACAACGGTGAGCCCAGCCTTCTTTGGAACCACTTGAGTGGGGCTCACCCAGGGGCTATCAGAGATAGGGTAGATGATGTCGGCATCGAGCCACTTGATAATTTCTTTTTTAACGACCTCCCGCATGTTAGGGTTTAACCGTCTCTGCATCTGGCGGGAAGGTCGGGCCCCGTCTTCCAGGTAAATCTTGTGGGTGCAATAGGTGGGGCTAATTCCTCTTAGATCCGAGATGGTCCAACCAATGGCGACCCGGTGTTCTGAAAGAGTTGCAGTCAACCTTAGTTCCTGATCCTTGGTTAGATGGGAATTAATAATCACTGGGAAGGTCTGATCAGGTCCCAAGAAGCCGTACTTGAGATTCTCGGGCAATGGTTTAAGTTCAGGTGTGGGTGGGACCACGGTCGATGGGAATGGAAAGGGCGGTAGTTGATCAACATCGATCTCTTCAAATGGTTTCATGTGATGATACTCAGCCTTATAGAGGTCCACGGGTAATGATGGTGACGGGTCAGTACTACGGGTTTGGTGGTCTGAGACAGAACTGAGGGTAAGGCATTCCTCGATTAAAGTTTCCACGGGATCATGTTCCTCAATGTAATCGCAATCAAAAGACTTTGTCGCCTTGAAGATATCCAATTGCATTTTCCTGTCTCCGAAGGCGATTTCCATACATTCTGTGTCGCAGTCGATGTTTGCTTTAGCCGTAGCTAAGAAAGGTCTGCCTAAGATTATGGGTGCGTTCTGTAATTTTTCAGGGACCTCCATGTCGAGCACCAAAAAGTCGACTGGGAAATAGAAGTCCTTGACCCGTACAATTACGTCCTCGACAACCCCCTTCGGGGTTTTTATTGATCTATCTGCCAGCTGGATGGTGACAGGGGTTGGTGCCAGCTCCCCAAAACCAAATTGGTGGTACAGGGTTGCTGGAATTAGATTGATAGAAGCACCTAGGTCCAGGAGCGCTCTATAAAATGTCATGTCCCCGATATTGCAGGAAATCAGGGGCGCTCCTGGGTCAGTTCGTTTGAGTGGAAGGTTGCTTGATATCACGGAACTCGCTTGCTCAGAGAGTACAACCTTCCTAGGTGCTTGAGGTCTCGGCTTACGCTTAGGTGTACAGGCATCCTTTAAGAACTTGGCGTAAGCAGGGATGTGTTTGACGGCTTCTAGGAGCGGAATATTAATCTGTACTTGCTTAAAAATCTCCAACAGCTCCTCAGTTTCCACAGCATTCTTCTTTTTCTTAATTGTTTCCAAGGCCTCAGGGTAGGGTGTCTGAATGTGGACTGGTTCCATGTCTGGGTCCTTGGTTGGTGCCTCTTCTGAGTCGGGTATTTCAACAGGTAAAGTCTCGGGGAGAGTCAGCCATTTGGGATCCTGGATTTTGGTGCCGCTTCTCAAGGTCACAGCATTTGCAGAGGCATTGGGGCCATGGGGTGATCCTTGAGAAGACGAGGATGAAGAAGCGCTAAACCCAGGAAGTATTTGTGGGGCTGGCTGGACCATGTGAGCTTGCCCGGGGTTGCCTTGGAACCCTTGCAAATTGGGGCCTCTGTTAATTATGTTTCGCGGGTTCGGTTGTGGTTGGGAAGGTAGAGATCCTTGCTGTTTACAGTCCAAGAGTTGGCTTAACTGTCCCTTTACCAAGGCTGTTTCTTCCTGATGTTTCTGGTTCATGTCAGCCATCATCTTTATTAAGGTATCCATTTGGTTTTGTGGGGGAGGGGCTACCCTATTCTGGTTATATTGGGGTCTAATTGGTGGCCCTTGCTGATAGGGGGGCAAGTGTGGCTGCTGGTTTGGCCTGGGCTAGTTTTGGAATTGCGGTGGTTTCTGGTTTGTCCAACCAAAGTTGGGGTGATTACGCCAGCCGGTGTTGTAAGTGTTGGAGAAAGGGTCAGGTTTCGCATAACCTTGGATGGCTTGCACATCTTCTAAGATAGCCGATGTTGATGAAGAGGGAAGGGAGTAATCAAGGGTCGAGGGAGCAAAGGTCCTTCCCTGGAACGTGGTCGGGGGTTGTTCCAGGTTCAGTTGGGTGAAGGGCTGGACCAGGTCAACATTATGTGCTCCCTTTGCTAGGGAGAAAGTCTGCAAGGGGTTCCTGGTCTAATTCAGTAGCTCATCAATCTTTTTGTCCACCAATTCCACTCGATCCAACTTTTTGGCAATGATGTCCATGTCAACCATTCCAGAATTTGCTTACACCTCATAAATCCCGCCACGGGGCTGACTGGACCTGTTAAACTGGTTCATGGAGGCATTGTTGAGCGAATTCTCGCTCATAGACTCAAAGAGCTCAAATGCGCTCTCCTCATCTTTATTTAGGAAGTTTCCCCCGCATGAGGCATTGACGAAGTTCCATAGGTTGCTATCCAGACAGTGGTAAAAGATCTGGGCCAATTACTACCTTGGGACTTCGTGGTGTGGGCATTTCCTCAAAGGTTCATTAAATCTTTCCCACGCCTCATGAAATTGTTCCCCACCCTGGAGTGTGAAGGTAGTGATAGCTCTTCTGAGGGCACTGGTCTTTCCTATGGGGAAGAATTTCTTTAAAAATGCATGCCTCAATTCTTCCCAGGTGGTGATGGGTCTACCTAGGGTTCTAAGCCAATGAGAAGCCTTGTCTTTTAATGAGAAAGGGAACATCTTGATTAGAACAATGTCAAGGCTAATGTTCCTAGGTTTCACCGTTCGTGCTATGCGGTTGAGATCCTCTAAGTGTTGAAAGGGGTCCTCATTTGTGCTTCCATGAAAGTGGCTCTGGATCAAACTTAAGACATTTGGTTTCAACTCAAAATCATCTCCCCCCTCGGGGATCCTAAGGTGTGGCTCGACTCTAATAGCAGAGGGATTATAGAAATCACAGAGAGGTCTTGGCTAGTCCTGAAATGGCGGCAAATCAAGTGGTGGTTGTCCTGGTATGTCATGGAAAGGTGGTGGTTGTTCTTGCGGGTTATGTAACCGTTGTATGGCTTGCATGACGGTGTGGATTTGTTGTTGCTGAAGCCGATGGTTAGCATTGATTTGAGCTTGGATGATGGCCATAGCATCTGGTGGGGGTTGATCTTCAGCCTCATCTACCCTAGGTTCAGCCATGTTTTCAATAGGATTACGTCGCCTAGATTCCTGCCCCAAAACACACAATTCGGGATGCAGTGAGCGCCTCCCGTGCATACACTAGAGACGAACAAGAGGGGATGAGGAGGGCGACAGATGCGAGAAATGTGTTTCAATCAAGCACGCAAGCCTAATCCTTATGGTGTATTCCTTAGGAGACCTAGAAATCTCACAAAGGGTGATTAAGTCCGTAAGCATTGGACTCCCCTTCCCAAGGCTAATCTGGCTAGGTTGATTACGAGGGGATTGCAGGGAAGGTTCTTCCTTTGGCTTGCGCCTCCGGTTCCATAGACCCCACAACCGCGGTCGTTTGACACTGCCCTGCAGCCTAGTCACCAGATTCTACCAAGGGAATGAAAGCCAAGTGCCTAGCAAACAAAACCTCTCCTTTTGAGACTTAACTCAGTCCTGCCTAGGGCACGTCTACTCAGTTTTAGAGGGTTAGGATAGTGCTTGTGCTTAGGGTGATGTGATGAGGCATTGATTGGGGTGGTGCCTCTTAATTTTCCACTTTCAAAGTGTGTGCTTCTAGCAAAACATGGTTTTCAAGCAAGGATTTGTTAAGATGTGATGTCTTTTAGTGTTTCATCCTTTAGTACTTTTTAGGGTTGGCGTGTCTTAATGTTTTTAAACAAGTTTCAGTGGGCACGTCAAGTTCTGCACATAACTTGGTGAAAGTAGATTTCTTTTTCTTTTGTAGAGGCTCTAAAACCCTAGTGTACTCATCCTGATGATCATGCAGCTTCAATTAGATGAGTCAGTTTTAGGGTTGAGTGGTGCGGCCCAGGTCAATTCACGGTGGCTTCGCAAACACCACTCAAGAAAGAAAAGAGCACTCCAAGAATTTATTTAGCATATTAGAGTGTACATTTTTTTGTAGGGTGATGTGTTAAGAATGTGGGTCAAGCAATCATTCACCATGCCAATTTTTTTTCAGTTTTTACAATTTCCTTTTAGCTTTTTCACGCAAGCAAACAATGAGAGAGAGGTTACTCACTGTCGGTCCTTGAGGTGCCTACTCCCTTCTTATCGTCGTGGGATGTGTCGCTTCGTCGTCCATGCGTCGAATTCCTGCAACCGTCAAGTAAAAAGGAAAATAGGGCATTAGACGATGTGAGAATGAATGTGGAATGGAGGTGACAAAACAAATTCGTTGCCTCCCCGGAAACGGCACCAAAAACTGACGTGCTCTTATGCGTGTATGTTAAGAGGTGTCGTTATAGTTGCACTTGATACGTCAATTTTAAAAGAAGTAAACGGAGGTGAGTCCGAGTGTCGATCTCAGGGAGGCGTAGAAATCGGGTTTTGTTTATCACTTGTTGTCACGAGAAAAGGCGGAGTTTTGCTTGCGAGAGAGACGGTTTTGAAAAGCGAGAGCGAGAGAGAGAGTGTTTAGGGTTAGAAAGCTCTTGGCTTTGATCATGCACTTTGAACAGAAATTAAAATGACGATTGAATGGAAAATAATTTCATTAAACATGCATTCATAGTTCATAGCTTACAACATTAAATACATGCTTCAACAAAAGAAAATGAAAGCTTAAAAGAGAGAGAGAGAGATAGAGAGAGAGTGGAGAGCGACGAGGCAGCCACGGTGGTGGAGGAGGCTCCGTCGGCGGCTCGTCGTCTCCGGCGATGACAAGAATGCCTAAAGCTAGCTAAGAGAGGAGTGGAGTAGTTGCAAGTGGGAGAGTATGCATTGAAAGGTGGTAGAAGGGGGCTTAAATAGAGTTAAGGGCTTCCTAAAAGAAGAATGGGCTTTAGCGACATCCAGAGCGTTGCTAAAACCGCTTCTATAAACGTCGGTGAAGCCCCCTTGCCGCCAGTCAGCTGCCCGCCCCGGTCTCCCTCTTCGCGCGATCCGTGGTCGCTGAACAAGAGCCGTCCGATCGAAGATCGAACGGCTGAGAGCCTTCTGCACCCGCGCTGAGATCGCGCCTTGGGCACGCATGTGCATATGCGTTTCCGCCAGGCGTGTGCGCGCGCGTGGGAGCTCGTGGGCTGTCGTCGTGCCGTGCGGCGAGATCATGGCCGCCCGCTGCTGATCGGGCGGCCCAATTTTTCCGTGCCCTTCGCTCGCCCTCGATTTCTGCTCTGCGCGGCTCGAACGCACATCGCTGCGATGCGGGCGTGCGCGCTAACAGTTGCACCATGCCTGCGCTTTATCGCGGCAACCGCGGGCGAGCGCGCGAATCTCAGCCGTTCGATCGAAGATCAACGGCCGAGATTTGTCCTTGGCCGGCTGAGGGTGTGTGAGCGGTGGGGGCAGCTGACGTGGCGCTCTCTGGGCCGTTGATCTCCAGATCAACTGTCAGAATTTCTTGGGCCCATTGTGGGAGCTCCGGATGTCGGATTTGGCCGATCTTGAGTCCATTGGACTCCGTTTGTCGTTCTGAATCCATCAGTGCGGTCCGATTGCTCATCTGAGGCCTAATTTGACAAATGCTTTACACAAATGGCCATTAATACAGTTTATGAGCAATCTTAGTACTTGATGCATGCAATGCTCCTATTCTACTTATGTTGTGCCTTTTATTCTAAAGATGGGCCATATTCAACCTAATTACTACCCCCTTGTGTGGTGTTATGAATAGTCAGTATGAAATCTGAAAGGAATTCTACCCATTTTAACACATTCTTCAGTTTATCTTTCATTTAGTTCATGTGTTGGACAGTTAGACTGCAAATTGACTAGTTGACAAATGTTTAAAAAAAAGATAACAACCATTCAAATGATTGAAATTCAATTACTTATAGAGGAAAGCTTGTATACAAGGAATACATTACAACTACATGTCAACTATCTTCATACTACTTTCTACAGGGTTTTTAGATCAAAAATTTCTACTGCACATTAAAACTCAGAAACAGCAGCAGCATGGACTCAAAGCTCCCACCTTGCAGCAAATCAGATCTGATTCCAGTCGGCTTAACTGCAGCTGCAGTTAGTCCATCTGGAATGAAATCAGACTTATGGAAAGAAGGGGAATGTAGCTGCAATTTCAGAAATCTTGCTGTGACTCTGGGATTAAAACCATAAATTCAGACTCAGAAATTCCCTAAACCCCATCTGACAAGGGTTTCACTTATCAGAAACACACAATATTCCAATTCATATGAAAGAACCCTTGTCAATAAATTCGCATCATATTAAATCAGCAGAAGAATTGATCTAACTCTTCCTAATGCTATAGACAACTTGTAGAAAGAGTTAAATCAATAAACTAAAATCCACACTTCAAATCCCAAATTCAGGAACCTTAAGGAGTATTGAGAACTCCTTAGGTTAAAAATTTATCAGTGCTCTCAACAAACACAAACTCATGAATACAAGATAAAACTTCAAATCACCACAGTGATTTTCCTTAGTTCTATCATGCATTCACTGCATTAAAATCTTTATAAAAACTTAGATCAGATTATGGCTCTTCTGAGATGAATTCTAACATCAGAAATATCTCAGATTCCTTGCCAAACAATGAATAAGAATCAGAATTCTTCAGTTTGTCAGATCAAAACAGTCAAAACCCAATTAAGTAAAAATCCTTGAAATCTGAGTTAAAGAAAAATCCGACAAACTGATCACTTTTTAGCTCAGATCAGGGGCATTTGTGAACAAAAATGGGGTGAATGGGAAGCCCCTAATGTGATTTTTGATGCCAATTTCAGATCTGAGGTAAAAACCAATTAGATCTGAAATTAGGTCTAAATGAATGGGTGAATTGCGAGAAACAAATTGTGGAAATCAGAAGCGAATATGGAAACATGAAGAGGGAGAAAATTCGTGACCATGGACTGTGTGAAACCATCCCCTCTGATTTGGAATGATCAGAGGAGGTGAGGGGGGAAATTCTAGTCTAAATCTACTGCTACACCTATACTATCAGAGCAGTGCAATTAAACATTACAAATTACTTTAATTCTACTCTAATCCTACTTAACTATAGCTACAACTAATTTGCAGAATAATAAATCTACTCTAACAGGAGGAATGGGACCTTTGGGTCCTTAGCCAGTGGCTAAGGAGGACGAAGGGAGGAAGATGACTCCAGCGGAGGGAAGAGTATGCTAGTAAGGCTCCAGGGTCATCCTCAGGTGCTACGTGGTCCTTAGCGACGAGGAGGTTTAGAAGAAGGTGGAGATTTCATAGCCGATGGCTGCGAAATTAGAGAATTGGTGGGGAGGAGAAACTGGAGTGGACGAATGATAGCTAAGAGATGTAGGAGAGAGTAATCCCTTGCGCGCACGGCCACTGAGGTGCTTAAGTAGTAGACTCAGTGGCTCAGATCACCGTGCGGGTGAGGATAGCCGATGAGGCAACCGGCGGCAGGGATGAGAAGAGAGGAGTGTGTGGCGAGCCAACTCAAAATCTGACCATCAGATGGGATCTGGGGAGAGGGGTGAGCGTATGCAGCGATTCACGTGAAGCTTCTATTCAGATCCAACCGCAGATCAAAATCGCCAGAGAAAATAGATGGTCGACATCTGCCGTGTTCTTCGCGTGCTATAGTGCGTGCGAAGAGCAGCAGGCCGATCTTGAAATGTTAAGAAAATTATAGGGAAAACCCCTACGCGAAGGGGTAAAAAAATTGTGTGCAGGCCCATAAGTGAAGAGAATTATAAGAGGATGGACCCTGCAGCCTTTCAAAGGGGTCCCTGCAGGTTACAAGTAGGTCCAAAAAGGTTTCTTAAAGATAAGAATGTGATGCATGAAGGACCTAAGTGTAAACTCTATACTACAAGGCCTAAATGATGTCCAGATGCCTTCAAATTTTTATATGTGCTCAATTAAACATTTAAGAAATTAATTGTACTTCTGATTTGGCCTTTTAAACTTATTTATGTGTTCAATTAACGCATGGATCACCATTTTTCCTTTATCTTCAGAATATCTCATTTTGTGACCTAATTATGCAATTTTAACTTAGAATAAAGGTTTTAGATCTTTTTCTTTGATTCCCACACTTAACCCTTTTTATTTGTTAATTTGATGTTGTTTAACCCAGTGGCTAGCTTAACTTCAACTTTTTAGCTATGATGAGTAGCCACTCATCATGCATGCAAGTGAATAGTACATGGCAAACCCTTGCACATGGATAATTTTCTGACGTAAAAATTGCATTAACACCCCTTGACTTCTCCATAAATTTAAGGTTTACTTTCAGAGCTACATAGGCATTGTTTGATCTAATGAATAGTTTAGCGAACTTGATTTCAACCTAATTGCGAGTTTAAATAAGTCATTGCCTCCATGTGGACACGATCTGCTCTCCTGTGAGTGGTTTAATTTTAATTTTAATTATTTTGTTAAGCGATTTTCCACCACTTTGATCCTACAATGACAAATCATCTTAATAACATTATTCAAAAGCGAAATTCGACTTATCAGCACTGAACCAAACTGTGTGTGGATTGGGGTGCTTAGGTTATCAAGTTCTGTAAATCAGAGGTCAGTTAACGAGGCTGAATACTCCCTAAGCCTTAGACCTAATACTTAAGCTTCGCATTTTCCCCAACCTCTTGAGGATTATCCAGATCTTAGTGAGTACTTGAATTTTTAAGCCTATGATCAGAGCCCAAAAGGCCTAAAATTAGCATTCCTACTAATCTCTTCTTTGTTTTAGTAGCACTTTTTGCTTTTCATTTTCTTTCTTTTGATATGGTCTAGAACTGAGTTAATTCCTTAATTTCTTACTAATGACTATATCTTTTTCTTTTCAACTTGTGCTCCTTTTTGGCATTTCATAACTTCTTCCCTTTTTCTCCTCAAAATTTGATATGCCATCAAAATTTTCTCTTCTCTCATTTTTTTGTTCTTTCTCAAGAATTTTTTCATTTTTTTTTTGTATTTTTGGGATATGTGTTTTTTTTTCTGAGAACCCTTCTGAACTTTGATTTTTGAATGTTTGCACTTTACCACCCCCATGCCTAAGTTTTGCAATGTCCTCATTGTAAACAGAGGGTGTGAAACAGTTTTGTGTTCCAGAATTAGAACACGATTATCGGGTGGGCGAATGGGTCGGAAATGACTGTTGCGGATGATTTCAAGCTTTGGTACGTGTACCATTGGTGGGATCGACTGTTCTAAAATTGAACTCAGGGTACAAATAGACGTGAAGTACAGAAGGATAATCAGAAGGATCTCGATTTTTGGAATGACGAGTTGCCTCTTGTTAAGCGCTAAATTCAATGCCTTTAGCCAAGTGGGAAATGATATGGAGGAGTGGTCAAATCATATGAGTTTTGTAGAACAAGCACTTTGATCGAAACCCTGGTTGGTCCAACCAGGTGCTTGTTCTGGTCAACAGATTGATGATGCAACCCAAACCCAATCAATCTAGTGGATTGATAAATGTGGATCAAGAGATGTGGACCCCACCATATACTTTGGAGTTCGAAATGATGCAGCAATGTGAATCTAAGGTTTGGCTGAGTTGAATCTGCTTGATCAGAGTAGAGATCCCTAAATGAAAAAGAATCAGTGGAGGATGTAGGAACCCTCCAGGAGTGATTAGAGAAGGATGGGGCATGATTTGTAGTCTGATCAATGTCCGAAACCCAATAAAAATGTGGAGGTGAATCATTTGCAATCAGCTCAGTAAGAGGGGAATCAGAATAGAAATCGAGTTCAGTTGCAGATCAGAGTTGAAAATGGGTTTGAATAGGTTTTGTAGTTGTAGAGGAGGTGGCATCAATAAGAATTATGTATGAGGGCTTATCTAAAACAGAATTAAAGGTGAATTCATTTAGAGAGTCCTTATAGTAGCCAGCAAACTCAAAGGTAAATGCTTGAAGAGTGTTTATAGGATGAAGAAAATTTGAGTCAAGAAAAGATTCGAATTCTGGGTTGTAGTCACTTTCAACACTTTTTGGTTTTGATTCCTAAGGATCAAAAGAAATGATTCCATCTCAATGGAACCTAAATTTAAATCAATGATCTCGGGATTAGGGACCTCAGAGTCAGAGTTGAAGAATGACTCATGTGAGCTGAGGTCGTAGATTGGCTCATAGTCCTTAGGAAACAATGGTTCTCCGAAATCATAATAAGATTCAAAATCATCGGAGAAATTGAGAGAATTAAGTTCTGAATTTGATTCGAGATCAGAGGTTCCACCACAGAATAAATCACAAGATGTAGATTCAGCAACCTGACTTGGGTCTAGCCTATTCTCAGATTCTGAGCTCAAAAAGATGTCCTTATTAGGTCTAGGCTCGAGTCCTAGGCTTGTAGGAAAGACCCAATCAAAATCCCACTCTTCCAACTCCTTGATTTTTGTATCATAGATTAGCGTGACTTTCGAAAAATCAATCTGTATTTCTGAGGATGTTGGAGAGGGTCATTCATCAAATAAAGGCCCAGAATCATAATCCAAATTCAAACTTTGATTTTCAACATACGGGGCCTTGTAATCATCCCAAGAAGATTCAGATCCAGATTCTAGGCTAAGGATGTGGGTTGAATTACTAGAACCTAGGTCAGAATTTCCTTCGAGGGTCACCTTATTAGAGTAAGGGGTGGGATTTACACCCTCGAGAGGTTCTGATTTAATCTCATTATTACAGGAGTCTAGGAATTCTATGCTTGGTGAACCAGGGTTTTGGTTTTCTCGGGATGGCTCAAAATCTTGTTCTCCTACAATTGGGACTTACCAACTTATTTCAAGATCAGGCATATCATATTCCATCTAGGTTGGGAATCCACAAAAGCCTTGTGTCTCATACCCGGGATTTAGGAAATCAGATTGATCTTGAATATTATTCCAAGATGTTTCATTATCTGTTTAGGGCATGTACGGGTATTTTTGATCGATAACTTGTTTCAACAATTTCATCATTTCTTCTTATTTTTCAAGATCATCTTGGTGTTTTTCCCAAAGTATAGAGTTTGTCATGCATTTGAGATATTCAAAGTTATGCAATTTTTCTATCTTGATGTATGTTGTTATGAGAATATCCCGGGTTGATCCCTTTGTTGCTTCTGTTAATAATAATTGGGCACAGTTTACGATGAAGGTTGTTGTTGTTGATACATTAACCTGAATGTCTTTAGTTGGCTTTGAGGTTTTGTGATCAATCTCATAAAATTTCAGGGCATCCTCAATCATTCTATCTCTCATGGATCTTTGAGATTCAGGTTTCCTACATGGTTTTCCTAAGTAGCCAGGCTGCATATTTGAATTAGATGGTAGAATCAAGATGTAGAATCAATATTTAGATTCAGAATGAAGTGATTTGATCTGAAGAAAATTTCCAAGAAAATCAGCTTGTGTGCTCTAAATAGAAGGGATGAGGGACTGGATGTGATGTGGACTCAATCAAGGTACCTAAAGATTTTTTGATGACTATAGAGGTTCGGGGTGGATGATACCCCTGGATCAGAAAGTTGTCCACCTGAGAATTACCTGGGCAGCTAGGAAGAGAGAGTCCCGCAAAGACCCCTATAAGGTAGAGCACCCCACGGGTTACAGGGTTTCCCCCACCCGACCTTCCTTGTCACTAAGGGTCCAGGTAGACCAGAATGGATAACTTGACCTCGTAAGTCTACCAGTTTTATGTCCTAATTTGTGCCTTTGTTTTCACTTGAATTAGCAGTTGATTTGACTTGTGACCTAATTTGGAGGTTGGTTGGCCTACAATGTAGTCCAATTTTACCTGACCTGCCCTAAAGATGACAGAATGAACTCTAGGTCAAGACCTAGAAATCACCCTGATTTGACTCTCAGGTTATTAGGTCCAAGGATTTTAGGGTTCAAGTGATTTTAGAGCCTGATTTTAGGGTTTGTCTTGATTATATCTTTTCAATCAAGGGCTTGGGTAGCACATAAATGCATGTGGGTTTGTTTCCTTTTATGCAGGCAGGTGTGAACTAGCACTCCAAAACCCTAATGTAGAAACCCTAATTGGCTTTATTTCCAAGTTCAATTTGATCTTCAAAAATGTTCTCCTTGGACTTCAAACAAGAAGTGCATAGTCCAAGAAGATTACAAATTGAGCATAGTCTCTAATAAGCACAGGAAATTTTGGGGTAGGATCTCTAAATAAAATCGCTTCAACTTCAATGAGATTTGAAAAAAAAAAAATCGCAAATCAGGAAACTTACCTTTTAAAATGATGGTTACTATGAAAAATAAGGCAGGTGATTCCTAATTAATTGTTTCCTTTTTGTCTTCCCAAGATTAGGAGGTTGGTTAGGGAAGAATAGAGATGTTACCTGCCCTGGAGTGGTTGATTTGCACGGAAGAACTCCTCGTGAAGTATCTCGCAAAGTCACCATAAAGCAAATAGGGCAAGTTAGTGCTCAAATATAAGCAAATAATGAAAAGAATAGTGGTGAATTACACGTTGCTCCCTGGCAACGGTGCCAAAATGCTAATGTTGCTAAGTCAGGTTTTAAAAAGTGTTGCATTGTAGTACAACCGAAATAGCATTGAAAATAAATATAATTTTATTACTCGAAAATATTCCGAGGTCGAACACAGGGAACAAATGGAATTCACACATTAATCTTAACAATAAATGCAAATTGAACACATAATATTACTCAAAAACTAATTAGGAGTGTAGAGCAAATGAGTATAGACAAAATAATAATTACTCAAATTGACTAAAGAAGGAAACATAAAATTCAGACGTCTGATTTTATAATCAGATGTCTTAAATGTCTTGTGCTACAGTTCTTCTCCTTCTTTTCTTCTTCTGATCTCTTTCTCTGATTTCTCTTTTCTTCTTCTTCTTCTTCTGATTTATCTTTTCTTCTTCTCTTCCTTAGTCTTTCTCTGTCCTTATTTCTTCTGCCTTAAGCCTTGCAATCCTCCTTTTCTTCCTTTGCCTTGGCTTCCTTCTTCTTTCTTTGTCTTCTTAGGACTTCTTTTCTTCTTCTGTGGTCCCCTTCTCCTTCTTCTTTTCTACCTTCTCTGGCTCTTCTTCTCTCAGAATCTAACTAAGTGTGGAGCCAAACTCCTCAAAGCAAAAGCCTCCTTTCCCACACACAGCTCTCCTCTCTCCTACTCTCTTTTCTATTTCAGAACCGCTCTCCCAGAGCCTTTAGCCGGTTGGGTAATCAGACCTAACGCATACCCGGGTCTAGGCTCACCAGCGTGTGTGGTGAGCGAGGAGTGTAAGGTCGAGTCGGGTAGTCGAGTCGACTAGGTCTGCGGGTTATGTCGCGGACGAGTCCAGTGAATGGGGGGACGAGGACCTCACCCTCAGTGTTGGAGGCGAACAACCTCTGGCACTTTTTCACTTTATTCAGGTGCGGCCTCTCTTTCACTTCCGAGGTGGGACTAAATGTCCCACCTATCTTTTCATGCACTGCAACAATAGCAAGGCTTGTCCAAATTGAAGGGGTGTGACTGATGGAGCCTTCGCTTAAGGGCTTGGATGCATGCACGCCTCAAGTTCGCATAGCCTGGGGCAATCTCTTGGAGCAGAGCGAGACTTGGGACCGCAGCAACCAAGCTTCAAGTTTGGGTAGTAATGGTCGCCGTCGACCTACTACCTGAAATCAAGAACAAGGGCCTTATGTCCACATCAGAACTTTCAGCAGTATCGTCATGGCACAGCGAGTGTAATGGTGACCGTGGGGTGGAGCGAAGGTGGTTGTGGTGGCTGGACGGTGAAGGTTTTGGTCGGTGAAAGTGGGTTTGTTCGGGGAGGAGTTTGGGTGGTCGATGGAGTGATTGGATTGAGGGGAAAAGATCAGGGAGTTGAGGTGGAGGTTGTAGGGTGGTCGGCGAGGTGGATGGAGGTGCGTAGCGACGGGAGCACCTCACCAGAGTTATTGGTGGAGATGAAGGAGGTAACGGTGGTAAGTGGCATCGGTGGTTGATTTTGGGAAATAGAGAGAAAGTGTGGGAAAGAGGGAACTGAAGAAACCTTATCTAAGGAAAAATAGGACAGAGATCCCACACCGATATGGTTGCCGGACGTGGGGAAGACAAAGCCTCTATAGATGAGGCAGCAGCGAAGATGGGGCAGGGGCGACGTCGATCGATATTGCGCGACGCGGAAGATGGAGAGGGAGATAACCCTGCCACTGGTATTGTGGTTGGGCGATGAGAGAGTGAGGACAAGGCCGCCAGAGCTTGCGGAGGGTTGTGGCCGGTGAGGGAGAGAGGAATAGAGGGGGAACTGGCCCAATTTCAAGCTGAGGAGTTCGATTTTGATCTGGGGCTTCTTAAATAGGTCATTGGAGAGGGATTTGTACTTGGAAGCCAAGCTTCCAAGAAAAAAAAGCTCACGAGAGGTGGAAGCTTCAAGAGACCCAAATCTCTCATGCGTTCGCATGAGAGATTGAGAAACAATCAGGGCTCATCAACGGGTTCATATTGGAGGGATTTTCTCAGAGAATCTCCCTTCCAATTTTGGAAGGGATTCTCTGAGCAATCAAGGAGAAACCTCCTTTCAAAGGTTGGTGGAGTAGGATTCCTCTGCTATAATGGCGGAGGGATCTATTTTTGAAGATGCTGAAGAAGTTAGGGGGCTGATTGTAAGGGTTTTTGAAAGTTAATGGTAGAAATGTAATCAGACAGGACCTTTTTGCAAACTAGGTCAAGATGAGTTCCTCTTAGGTCCAAATTTTGGTACAAACCTAATTTGGACCTAAGGAATCCAATGGTGAAGTTGGAGTTTGGGTTTGACAACATTTGGCTGGGAAATTTATGCAAAAACCTAAGTTAGGGCAAATATCTGTCTAGGACCCCATTCGAGGTCAAGATGTGTTCTAATGGCCAAATTGAAGGTACTAAACCCTAGAGGATATTTTTATATGATTTTTAGAGGGTTTAAGTGAATTTTATCCTGACCAAAACCTTGGTTAATTAAGTGGGTCTCTTTTTAGGGTTTCAAGAAGTCATTTAATTCATAGAACACACAAATCCTTTTCTGTCAAATCCAACCCACTTGTTATCTTATTAAGACCATTTGACCTTTGTTTAGCCCTTGAGAAAACCTGCGGTTGTATTACATTGGTAAAATTACAGTTTTAACCCTAGTTTCCTATTTTTCTCTCAGAAAGGTTATGCAGTGAATTATGACGTTCAGTTGGTTATGTAGGAGCATTTACTCTCTTTATTGGGTCAAAATGAGCTAGTTATGGCTCATGATGGTGTTCCCATCAATATTCACGGGCAGCTGCTCTACATTTTTGGCCCATTTATGACAACGAAACTTTAAGTTCTTACCATCTTGACTTTGTCTCTTGCAATCATTGATCCATTTGATGGAGTTTTGCCCAACTAGAGGCATTAAACTCAACATTTATCTACCTTCTATACATAGCATATTTCATTTTGTCATATTAGTCTACATATTGTGATTATCATTGTAGTGTTAGCATTCCCTGAATGATGAATCAGGAGTAATTTCAGGTGATTTCTATCCACTTACACCTTGTCTTACTTTACTCTCTTATTCATGCATGATGACATGTAAGAACTTAGGCATGCGGGTAGTAGTATATATAAACTAAAGAAAAAATTTCTGCCAACAACTTAGGAAACAGATTTTTATCAAGAGGTTTTATTAGGGATTTATTCACTAGTTTACTCCTGAAATTAGAATCCGGTACAATTTCGCACTTGCACGCAGAATGTGCAATAGATTAGTTTGTCGAGAAGAAGCATTGCTTCTTTTCCTGAACTTTTGGACAGTAATCAAGGAGTCAGGAAAACCATCTTCTAGTAGATCCACCAAACAATTGTGAGGTGAGAGTAGAGAGTCTACTAGTGCTCTAACTCTAGTGTGAG
This sequence comes from Thalassia testudinum, assembly GCA_037157565.1. Taxonomy (NCBI): domain Eukaryota; kingdom Viridiplantae; phylum Streptophyta; class Magnoliopsida; order Alismatales; family Hydrocharitaceae; genus Thalassia; species Thalassia testudinum. The sequence continues at coordinate 8,992,797 of JAZHRO010000014.1, forward strand.
GAATCTTAATTTCAAGATAATTGGATAATGATACTTGGAATTAGGCTTTGTTTTCGCTCTTGGTTCCTGTGTACAAATTCTGTCTGTGAATATTTGTAAGAGCCACTAAATAAGGCAAATACACAGAGAGAGGGTTCTAATAAAACTAAGACTAAGATGGATGGTTACGATTGTCCTTTGCGGAATCCTCAGCTGAAAGAGGGTGTTAATGTCAAGGTCAGAAATACGTTGTCCCATCCATTCCTTTCCTAGTGCCGAGAATAGTCACTTCCACCCTCACAATCGACCAAAAATATAGAAAAAGGGAAAAGGGCTGAAAACAAAGGGAAAAAAGAGCGTCGAGTTGTATTCATTTCATGTCAAACATATTGAGGCAACAATACCTACTACTCTCACAATCCACCAAATACAGCCTTGACCTACTTTTCCTGTATTTCTGATTGCCTAAATACTTGCTGAGGAATTCTGACTTAGTTATAGGGTTATCAGAACTTAATTGAAGTGTTAATGCCATGAGAGACCACAAAATATATTTACAAATCTGGTGAGATGTGAGCTAAAAAAGAAAAGAAAATAAGAAGAAAAGAGAGAGAGAATGAGTACAAGAAACTAAAGAAAGCACAGTTTCTCCACCTCTCTCTAAGTTGATTTATTTAATAGTCGGAAAATCTAGATTCTGTAGTACTAGTCTCTATGTAACACTAGAGGAGTGTGAGTCACCAAATACAAATCCACTTGACTCAAACATCTTCTAACAAAGCCAAAAGCAGGGGCTAAATTAGAGATTATTTTATATCCTTGAGAGAAGTTTGCCTATCCCAATAGAATTTTACAAAGGGTCAAGTATGAGCTTTAGATGTGGATTGGCTTTTCACTTGGATCCGTTACATAGGCTACAACACAACACTTTCACGATTATTTGGATTCCTAAATTTTTTGATGAGACAAAAGGAATAGATATCTAGTCAAACCCTTGATAGAATTCATTTAGTCTTGCATTGGCTAGGGACTAGTAAGATTTAGGCATGGGGGTATGATTGCTTTGCATTCATAGGTCTTAATCTACCTAAATTAAGTTAGATCCTAGCTAAACTTAGGAATAATTTATTTATGAGTAGCATAATTTGCATCATAGTTGATTTATTAGCTTTGTAAGTAATAATGCTATATTATGATCTAATTGAGAGAATAATAATTGTAGGTAATTTGGGGCCTCAGATGATAAATCCGACTGTATAGATCTATTTAGAATGATGATAGGAGTCCAATGCTTCAGAGATCGTCTTAATCGGACTCCCGTAGCATCTTATGAAGTCTATGAAAGAGAAAAGGCCAAGAAGCAAGGTGACACAAATTCAAACCTCAGATGCCAAATCTGACCACACGAATGGATCTACATCAACAATCGCAGTCCAACAGTGCAAAAATCATCTCAATCGGAGTCACACAACACCATCTATAAAGCAAAGAAGATGGACAGCCACGATGGCGCAATGTGGCACCATCATAGCTGCCCAAGGTCGCTGCCCCCATCCACTGAAGGAATTCCACTTGCCTTATGGGCCGTTGGATCATCATCCAACGGCCACAAGAGCGCCATGTCGCCCTCCTCACCAGGCCTTCATCAATGAGAAGATCATCTTAACCATTGGATCTTCAACCAACGACTGAGGGCAATCGAGCAGAAAAGAAGAAATGCGACCATCCACGTGTGTAGTGCAGTGGTTAGCATGCCTGAAATGGAAGAGGTGGTTAGCATTCGATTCGCGTGAAGCGCGAAATCGAAGAAGCGGTGAGGTGCGATGCAATTGGACCGCACGATAGCGATCAAGCAGAGTGGAAGCGACTGCGCAGCGCACAGAGGAATGCTAGATCAGACCATGCGATACACGTGCGAGGCGACGTGTGGTTAGACGCACCGATATACATGGCTCGGTGCAGATCGAAGAGCACGCGTTTAAGCCGTCTGATCGTGAGATCGAACAGCTAAAATTAAAAGTGTGCGCGCCTGTGTGAAAGAGGCAAAGGTGGTGGAGTGTGCACAGTCACGATTGTGCGATCGAGATCCGAGGGCCTAGAGCACGCCACGTGTCGCAATCAGAGGCAGTGTATGCGTTGAAGGTGTTTTGGAGGCTATTTTGAGGCAAAATCAGAGCTGTTAATCCCTAATCAATATGATGGGAACACCATCATGAGCCATAACTAGCTCATTTTGATCCAATTAAGTCAGTAAATGCCCCTACATAACTGCCACAGAGTCATAACTCACTGCAAATCATTTTAGGGGAAAAATAAGAAACTAGGGTAAAAACTACAATTTTACCAGCATATCATGAATGCAGTATGACCACGGGTTTTCTTAGGGGTTGAATGAAGGTCAAATGATCTTAAAAAGATAACAAGTGTGTTAGAACAATCAAAAAGGGTTTGCACATGTTTTGGGAATTAAATGACTTTTGAAACCCTAAAAATAGACCTGCTTAATTAACTGAGGTTTTGGTCAAGATAAAATTTACCTAAACCCTCTAAAATTCATATAAAAATATTCTCTAGGGTTTAGAACCATCAATTTGACCATCAGAACCCATTTTGACCTAGAACAGTCTCAGACAGACATTTACCCTAATTTTGGTTTCTTCATAAATTACCCAGCCAAACGTGGTCAAAACCAAAATCCAACTTCACCATTGGATTCCTTAGGTCTAAATTAGGTTTATACCAAAATTTGGACACAAGATAAGTTTGTCTTGACCTAGTTTACAACTTGGTCCTGTGTGATTACATTTCTGCCCTTAACTTTCAAAATCTTTTCAAATGGACCCCTAACTTTGTCATTGTTCTCACAAAATGATCCCTGTCACCATAAATCGTATTCCTACTTGCTCCACTGACCCTAATTTGGAAAGAACTCCTTGATTTCTTGATGAATTCCTTTCAAATTTGAAAGGGAAGTTCGTCAAGAAATTCCCTTCCTTTTGAACCCAATCCCACACCCTAAAACTTATCCAATCTCTCATGCGAACGTATGAGAGATTTGGGTATCAAAGATTTTCCCAACTCTGGCAAGCTTTCCAATCTTGGGAAGCAAGAGACCTCCTCCTGAGGTCTATAAAAGAACCTCCTGATCATACTGTCCTCCACATGCTCAAAATCATCCAAGAATCCCCCTTAATTCCTCTCTTTCTCTCGGCTGAAAGCTCCTCAATGTCCGGCGAGCCCCTCCATCCATCTTCGTCCTTTGTTTGCAATACTAGAAGCAAGACATCTTCCTTGCTTCTTCCTGCATCGAGCCATACCAGCCGACGCCTTAAGCTCCCTCTTCCTCACCGTTCCTCTTTCTCCAGAGCTATTCTCTTCTCTGGCACCGGCAACACCATAACCGATGCCACCTCTGCCATACTTCATCCGCTAGCTACCCAGATCGATGCCTCATCTTCCACTCTTTGTTTCCAGACATTCGCAACTCCATTTTGACTGCCGACTCGCCCTACCGCCCTCCTTCCACCTCACTAGCGTACCTCAAGTGAGTTCGCACGGCCACTATGCTCCACCAACCTGGTCGCCGTTCATCCCTACACCTCTGCCTTATCCCAGAGAGCAAAAGCCCTATGGTAATTGAGGCTATTAGCCGCTCCTCAGTGCCACCGGACACACCCACTCTCACGCACATAGTTTGACTCCGCCACGCACACACGAACCTCGCCACGCCACACAACCTCCATCGTTGCATTCGTCGTGGTCCGACGAAGGTCTTGAGCGAGTTTAGTTGGGCTGCAAGGCCATATTATTGATTTCAGGTATTGGCCCCTCTCCTCCATTAATGCATAGCTTTGAAGCAAGCTTCAAAGCTTGATCTTCACCTGCAGCTCCAGACGACATGCTCAGACGGTGCGGATTCAGCAGCTGTAGGTTCCTAGGTTCTCAATTGGAAGGAAGCAGCACAATCATGACCCAATTCGAGCCATCTTCAATACTACTGCAAACGTGCGAAGGAGTGGGAGAAGATAGTCCCACATCGTTAGATGAGGAGCGCACTAAGGTGCTTAAATTGTTTTTGTGTCTGTGGCTTATTGCCTCAGACACTGGGGGTGAGGTCCCTGCTCACCTGCTCACGTGCCTCACCCGCGACCTCTCCTCTGTGGACCTGGTACACTTGACCTGCCTAAGCCTACACTCCTCGGGTGCGACCATGCCCGTAGCCCTGGACCCGGGTACACACCTACCCGATTACCCGACTATCCACTGAGAACCTTGGGAGGGTGGAGCCTAAGAAGAGAGAAAGAGAGAGATCTTGCATGGGTAGGGGGAGGGTTTTGCACTTGGAAAGAACTGGCTGACACTTAGTCAAATTCAAGAAGCCTTCCCCCTCTGTGTAAAGTTGCTAAACAGGGGAAGAAAGAAGAAAAGAAGAAGGGCTGAAGGAAGAAGAAGAATTGAAGAAGTAAGAAAGATAGAGAAGGAAAGGAAGAAGAAGGCTTGAGCAAAAGAAGAAGAAGAGAAGGTGCCACACAGGAAGAAGAAGAATAAGCAAAAGAAGAAGAAGAAGAAGGACAAAGAAGAAGAAGCTGAGAGACCCTTAAGTCTCTAGCACTGTAGCACAGGGCTATTTAAGACGTCTGATACTTTGATTGCATATACTTAAGGCTTGATTTAAGTGTTATTTGTGAGGAGTAATTGGTGATTTAAATCACTATTTTACTCCATTCATTTTGCATATTGATCCTGACATTATTCTTATTGCAATCTCGATTCTTGATTTAAATTGTGATTTTGAGTTTTGAATTCCATATTGCTCCCTATGTTCGACCTCGGAACTTTTCGAGTAATAAATTTATTTATTTGAGTGCTATTTTGGCTATACTACAATGTGACAATTTTAACACCGATTTAGTGAACGAACATTTTGGCGCCGTTGCCGGGGAGCAACGGGCAATTTAGAACTCTTGATTGCAATTCCTGATTTGGATTCTAACTTGCTATATCTCTTTTGCTGTGGCTTATTTCAGGAGGGATACATTCTAGGGAAATCAGCCGCACATTGAACACACCAACGAGCAAGTAAGTTCTAACTACTCTCTCTTAAGCCCCTGATTCTGAAAACGTTAAAAGAAAAGAAATCAATTAGGGCTACTTGCATTCTATCCTTAGATAATTCATCAAGTTGCCTGATTTGATACATTTTATTTAGACAACAAATCCTGATCTGTGCACCCACTTAAAGCTTAAGGTATCTAGGGCTATCACATTCTTGCTTGAGCCCTAGGTACCACATTTTGACAAATTAAATTGGACTAAATTAGAGCCAATTAAGGATTCCAGTTTAGGGTTTTTAGAGACACACTTGCTTAATCAAGAAATCATCTTTCTAAACAATGTGTGCCTAGACCTTGATTGAACTGATCTATTCAAGCAAAACCCTAAAATCAGGCTCTTAAATTCATTTGAACACTAAAAAAAGGGACCTAAAATTTCAAGGACAATACAGGTGAAGTTGACCCACCTTATTGGGTCAACCAATCTTCCAATTAGGTCACTTTTGCACTCAACACATCTTTAAGTTCAAGTGAAATCCTAAGCACCCTTGCTCTTAATTAAAACTGGTAGACTTAAGAGTTCAAGTCCCCATTCTGGTCTACCTGGAACATCAGTGACAAGAGAGGTCGGATGGTGGAAACCCTGTAACCCGTGGGGGTGCTCTACCATGTAGGGGTCTTTGCGAGACTCTTCCTCTCTGGTTGCCTAGGTAATTCTCAGGTGGACAGGCTTTTTGACTAAGGGGTATCATCCGCCCCAAACCTCTATAGTCATCTACAATTTTTTGGGTGTCTTGATTGGGTCCATCATATTCTACCTCTCATATACTCCATTGGTGCATGTTTGGGAGGAGGTCTTTAAGACCATCCTTGAGGCCTCCTTTAGCTACTCATTCACGTCGAGGCCAAGCCTCGACCTCCTTATTTGTGCGACAACCCAATCCTATTGATATCTCTTCCGATTCATCTGAACTTGATTCTCCTTCATCCATCATCATGGCACAACCTGTAGAAGAAAATAATCTTGAAAATCAACTTCAGCGCCTCATGATCTATTCCAAGCCTTTGTGAACCCACCGTAGCATCCAATGATGCAAGATCACTACAATCCCGCTACGATGGCGATCGAACCTCAAGTACAAATCCCTGCTGGAGGTCCTGACACTGAACTCAAACCCAACATGATTCATGCCATTCCCAAATTCCATGGGCGTAATTCCGAAGATCCTTTCCACCATATCAAACGACTCAAGCATCTGGCCCAAACCTTCGGATCAGAAGCTCAAAATCGAGATGTTCTATTCATGAAAATGTTCTCCTTTTCTCTCGTGGATAAAGCTGCTCACTGGTACCAAACCCAAACGCATCCAATCAACACCTAGGTAAAATTTCAATCCGAGTTTTTAAGAAAGTTCTTCCCTGTTGGTCAGACAAATGCTTTACGGCACCAGATTACACATTTCACACAAGCAGGAGAATCACTTCATGAAGGATGGGATCATTTCCTGGATCTCATGCAAAAGTGCCCCCACCATGGAGTTCCTAAATGGGAACAAGTCCAGTCTTTTTACTAGGGACTCTGTGAGGATATTTGATTTTCGTCAATGCGACCTGCAGAGGAAACATCATGGGTCAACACGAAGACACCGTGTGTGAGATTCTTGAGAATATGTGTGAGAACTCCATCAATAATGAATCCATGGGCATGTTCGACCAGACGAATGCCCGTGCATTGACGAATCCAAAGGAAGCACATGAGATGCAGGGCCTGTCCTCTTTCGTTGACTTGGAACTGATGGCTAGTCATCTAGACAAGGTCTCTATTATTGAAAAGAAGGTGGATGAGCTAACTCGACATTTGCAGTAAGCCACCTCTGCACAAAACCCATTCACGTAACCACCCTCTAGCAGGGAGGCCGTGTACAACATCTATTACCTACCATCTCAGGGGATGGATTTGTATCCACCCCCGTCTGATTCTGGTTTCAGAGGAAACTCTGGGCCCACCTACTCTAGTTGGGGGAACTTTGAACCCTCATATTCTAATTTTCCCAAGGTTCCTTAGACCTGCAAGGACCTCAACGCCATTCAGAATAATCCATTCTCAAACACCTACAACCTTGGATGGTGTAATCATCCTAATTTCACGTGGTCAAGCAATAATCAAAATCAGAGACCTCAATATCCACCGTGTCCACAAGCTCCTCGTTCATATCAGCCACTTCAGCCTCGGCCTAACCTAACTTATCAATCTAGGCTGACTCAGATAGATCAAATGACTCTTATCCTTCAGACTCTGGCTGACATTCAGAAGATGAATGCGGCTATGCAAAAATAGCACAGAGACGAGATCACAGAGGTTCGCAATCAACTTGCCTAGATGGAAAATCCTCGCCAACCTGGTGCACTTCCTTCACAACCTCAGCCTAATCCGAATAACGTGCCGAAGCAGAGGCACGTTATGAACACAAATCCGGGACAAGCTCGCTTTGTTTATCAAGCCCCTTCTACACCATCACTCAACGGGATGGAGGCTTCGACATCGTATATGGGTTACCAGCAGCAAGCACCTCTTCTACCCACACCAAACTAGAACCAGGCGGGATTGAATTCTGTTACTACCTGCATTGGCAAAACAACATAGGACCCACCTTATCCAAGCCAAACCCAGCCTGATAATACAAACCCTAACCATAGGATAGTCATCCAGGACACCTCTACCCCAGATCAAGAACCGGGACCCATTCTAGAGGAACCATCTAAGGTTCTATTTCCTGAGGCCTTAACCAAGGGAAAAAGGACAACCAAAATCATGGCACCTGAGGAGGACCTGCTTAAGCTCTTTGAGCAGGTCCATATAAACATCCCCTTGATGGATGCGATGCGCCATGTACCGGCTTACGCACGATTTCTGAAAGACGTATGTACCCTAAGCGTAAGCCGCAAACCAAAGACTAGAATCCGATCGTACTATCAGAGTAAGCCAGCTCTATCATTTTGAGTAAACTCTTGCCTATGGCAAAAGACCTAGGCACCCCTTTGATCTCCTGTGAAATCGATGATATACGATTTGACCGAGCCTTGTTAGACTTAGGAGCCTCCATAAATTTGATACCCACATCCCTACTAGACTACTTCAAGGAATTTGAGCTTAAACTGACTGAAATGACTTTACAACTAGCCTGCTGATCAATTAAGTCACCAAAAGAAATTCTCGAGGATGTCATAGTTAAGGTGCATGATTTCTATTTTCCAGTGGATTTCATTGTCTTAGACATGGACGCTCCTGAGAATGTGAAGAATACATCGATCATACTGGGAAGACCCTTTCTGGCCACTGCTAGGGCCAATATCAATTGTGAGGAGGGCCAAATTGAATTAAAATTTGGAAGCAAGACACTAAAGATCGACATCTTTAAGGCCCAACAAGGAATCAATTGCGGAGTCATAGAACAAATTTGTGATATTAAAGCTATGGTTGATGACTTTATTAAGGAAAAACCAACTATTTCTGATCAACCACAAGAGGATCAAAACCTGCAATTAGAGGAGCCTGAACTCAACCTAGACACACCCATAGCACTTTCCTTTGCTCCAAACATCCATCCTGAACTACCCGCTGCTGCTGACAACTCAATTTTGGAATTAAAGCCTCTTCCCAATCATCTCAAGTGCATCTTTTTGGGTTCCGATTGGACATTTCCTATGATTATCAACTCCCAACTCACACCTGATCAGGAAACATGCCTAATTTCTGTTCTCCAGCAACACCAAACAGCCATTGGATGGACTCTCGATGATCTGACTGGTATCATCCCTTCATACTGCACACATCACATCTACACTGAAGAGGGCTTACGACCATCCCGTGAAGTGCAGAGGCGCCTAAATCCAAATCTACAGGATGTCGTGAAAAAGGAGATTATCAAGTGGTTAGAGGCAAGGATCATCTACCCGATCTCTGATAGTCGGTGGGTGAGCCTAATCCAAGTTGTGCCTAAAAAGGCAGGGCTCACTGTCATCACGACTGAAATTGGAGAAACCATACCAACTCGTATAGCAAACTCGTGGAGAGTCTGCATTGATTACAGAAGACTCAATTCCTCCACGAAGAAGGATCATTTCCCACTACCGTTCATTGATCAGATTCTCGAGAAACTAGTGGGAAATAGATTCTTCTGCTTTTTGGATGGGTACTCCGGTTACAAACAGGTCGCGATCCATTTCAAGGGCCAAGAGAAGACCACCTTCACCTGCCTCTTCAGAAATTACGCATTTTGAAGGATGCTGTTCAGTCTTTGCAATGCACCCGCTACTTTTCAGCGGTGCATGCTTGCCATATTCTCAAATATGGTAGGTGAGTACCTTGAAGTCTTCATGGATGACTTCTTGGTATTTGGTGAATCATTTGATGATTGCCTCCTGCACTTGGTCCAGATCCTCAGGTGATGCGTCTATGTGAACTTGGTTCTTTCCTGGGAAAAGAGCCACTTCATGGTACCTGAAGGAATTGTCTTGGGACATCTTATCTCTGAAAAGGGAATCTAGGTTGATCGAGCCAAGGTGAATCTAATTTCCAAACTCCCTATGCCTAACTCGGTCAAAGACATCTGATCCTTCCTGGGGCGCATCAGTTTTACTGCTGATTCATTCCAGATTTCTCAAAAATCGCACGCCCTCTGACTAATCTGTTATCTAAGGATGTCCCTTTTGAAATCACTAATGAGTGTTCTCAGGCATTTGAGATCCTGCGTGATCGAGTTACCCAAGCACCTATCTTGCAGTCCTCTAATTGGTCTCAACCCTTTGAGATCATGTGCGATGCATCTGATTACGCTGTAGGGCGGTACTTGGGCAGAAAATAGATGGGAAACCTATGGTCATCTACTACGCTAACAAGACACTTGACGAGGCTCAGCGTAACAACACAATTACTGAGAAAGAGCTGCTATCTGTAGTATTTGCCCTGGAAAAGTTCAGATTGTATCTTTTGGGTTCTCGTATTATCATTTACTCATATCACACTGCTGTGAGGCACCTCCTTACAAAGAAGGATGCGAAACCTCAACTAATCTGCTGGATCTTGCTATTGCAAGAGTTTGACCTCGAGATTCGCGACAAGGCAGGAAAACAGAATGTGGTAGTTGATCACTTATCTCGCCTTCCTTCTGACATTATCAACCCTTCCGGACCCATTACTGAACATTTTCCCGATGAACACCTCTTGACTATCAATGCGGGACATCCATGGTCTGCTGATCTAGTAAACTACTTGGTATCACATCAGATCCTGTCCGATTGGCCAAAAGGCAAGAAGGACAAATTACTTTCTCATGCCAAGTACTACTTTTGGGAAGTCCTATATCTCTTCTGCATCGGTGTTGATTAGATCATCCGACGATGTGTTCTGGAAGTGGAAATTCAAGACATTTTGTCCTTCTACCATGACCAGGCTTGCTGTGGACACTTCTCTAGTCATAAAACCTCAGCAAAAGTCCTCCAGTGCGGCTTCTATTGGCCCATGATTTTCAAAGATGCATACAATCACTGTAAGGCATGCACTGGTTGCCAGACCTTAGGCAACATGAGCCGCTGCGATATGATGCCCTTACAATCGATTCTCGTATGTGAAATCTTCGATATCTGAGGGATTGATTTTATGGGACCCTTCCCTATTTCAGATGGCTTCGAATACATTCTTCTCACTGTTGACTACGTGCCCAAATCGTTCGAAGCCATTCCGACCCGAACCAACGATCATTCATCAGAACATCTTTTCTCGATTCGGGATTCCACATGCCATAAACTCCGATGGAGGGACCCATTTCACGAGTGCTCAGTTCAAATCACTGATGACCAAGTACGGAATGTCACATAGGATCTCGACTCCTTATCACCCCCAAACTAATGGTCTAGCTGAGTTATCAAATCGGGAGATCAAGAAAATCCTCTAGGTCATGGTTTGACCTGACAGGAAAGATTGGTCATCTTGACTGCCGAAAGCTTTGTGGGCTTATAGGACCGCCCACAAAATCGAATTAGGCATGTCTCTCTTCAGATTGGTGTACATGAAGGCATGTCACCTCCTCGTCGAATTGGAGCACAAAGCCTATTGGGCAGTACGAAACTGCAATCTCGATCTTTCTAAGGCAAGAACCCACAGAAAGCTTCAAATGAGCAAGATCAATGATCAAAGCCATGACGCGTATGAGAACTTGCGTATTTACAAAGAGCAGGTTAAGGCCTTTCACAACAAGCATATATCCAGAAAGATCTTTTTCCCTGGTCAGAAAGTCCTACTCTTTGACGCCAAACTCAAATTGTTCCCAGGAAAACTCAGATCCAAATGGATTGGACCATACCTTGTACGACAAATCTTTGGAAATGGAGTTGTCTAAATTAGTCAACTCAGCCAGAATTCAGAACCCTTTGTCGTGAACGGTTAGAGACTCAAACCGTTCATTGAACTCACCAATACAAATTTGGCTAAGGTATCTTTTACCCTCCATTCTCCCTGAGCTCATTACACCCGGCTAATGGTGTTAAACTCATTGCTTAACGGGAGGCAACCCATCATTTTAAAAAACCCAAAACCCTTCTTGACAAATCTTATGCTGAACTCATATTGCACTTTAGTGTTCATCCATTAGAACAACCAACTCCACCTTTGGTACTTGTACCCGAGCTTGAAATCGTCCGCAGCAGTCACCCTGACCCATTCACCCACCCAACACCAGTTCTAATGAATGATCTAAGCTAAACTCGAACCCACCTAATTTACAATGAGGGCATTACAAATTGTAGGCATGGGGGGTATTAAAGTGCAAAACGTCATGAAAATCACTTCACAAGAAAGGGTTTTGTTAAGATCCGTGTCATTAAGCCTTTTTAAGACATCCGTACTTTAGGTCAAATGTCTGGACTGAGGATCAGACGTCTTGCAAGACATCTGGACTAATTCCCAAATGTCTGAAAATCAAAATTTTCGTGTACGTCCTCGCGTCTGCGCGCGTGCTGCGTGCAAATAGTACACGACCCTCGTTTTCTTCTCCTTCTCTCTCCTCTCACCCGACGCAAACCCTAACCCACACATTATATAAACCCCCCTCCTCTAACTCACACCACCCCACTCCCAGCCACCACCTTCTCTACCCTCCAGCGAGAGCAGCTGAGCGACGAAAGGCGAAGAGGAGTGGAGGAGCAACGTGAGAAGGAGAGGAGAGAAGGCTTGCGAGCTCGCGTGGGAGCTCACTGGAGAGCTCATGGCCGGTTGGCGCATGCGCGAGGAGGAGAGGTGCATCGGGGAGGTCCTCCCCGACACTACTGCAGTCGGAGCAGTAGGCGAGCGGGCGCAGCGCGGCCACACGCGGTGCGAGGAGGCGAAGGCGGGTTTTGGTTCTAGGTTTTTCCAGAATCAGACATCTGGAGAGAAGTCCAGACGATGTAGCCGATGTCTGGAGGAGGTTCCAGACGACTGAGAGGTAAGTTTCGTGATGTACATCTTCTTTGCAGATACGGCTATGCAGGTCATTCTGCCGAGGAGCTGTTTCGTGCCTTATTGAGAAGATTTTCATTGACGTGTGTAGGATTCACTTTGGGAAGCCACGGGACATGCCCTCCCACGCAGTTTGGACATCTAGGCGAGGCACCAGAAGACGGGAAGCATTTCTAGATGTCCGGAGAGGTTGTTAGACGTCTGGAACTGGGTCCAGACGGTTTAGCGGGGTTCCTGGACGTCCGAGGAGTAGCGCGGGACTGAGGTATGGCTCTGGACTCTTTTAAGACGTCTGGAAGGTGTTCCAGACGTCTGATTTGAGTCAGTATCCCTATTTTTGACCGGTTTAGGGTCCGTTTGAGGTCTGATTTCCGTAATTGGGATACCGATGTTTCCCGTATGTTTTCCACTACTTGTTGGAATACTTTCTATACTGTTGTGATTATTCTTTTGTGATTGATCCGTATGATAGGACTTGTTTCCATTGCGGGTTCGGGGCCTGCTGAGGCACGTGAGCCTGCCATTCAAGACCCCACTACTCCTAGGTTTACTGGTAGAGTGGCTTCCCTTTAATTTAATTGAACTAAATTACAAGTGTGAAATGGATGTTTAGAACCTAGGATATGGCCTGAATCCTAGGATGAGAAACACTTGAAATGTCTGTAATTGATGATTGATTTGCAGTCTTGGCTGAGTAGATAGAATAATAACAATTGCCTGTAAATAAATAACAGCTGTCTGTGAAATGTAAAGTACTAGTGCTAGCAAATTGTTGCATGTGAATTCTTGTTGTTTACGGTAAATGACATACTATGAGTTGCATGTATATAATTTGGAAATGGAAAGGTGAATGTTGGAAACACGAACTATCTGTAAATAAACTGAATATGAAATAGAGTTACAAATGGCATGTGTATAACCTGAGAATGGAAATAGAAATGATGAAACCTAGTATGGCTTGGCCTGGGAAACATGAGCATGAACCCTACGGGGAATTAGGAGTAGAGCTCCTGGAAATAAATGGGATGGAACTGGGAATGTGAGTGGGGAAGTAAGCTGGCCCTTGAGTACGGAGTACCAAGGAGAGCGACTGTCCCACTATTTAGTGCAGAGCGGAGCTAGCTGCCCTTGGGTTGGGACCCAGGGTTAGGATTGGCCACTCTGTACCGACTTCTTGGCCCTCAGCATACACAGTACTGGGGAGAGCTACTAGTGTAGGGAGAGAGCTAGCCACCCCACGGGGCCCAGGGTTCCGCTAGCTGCCCTACACCGACTTGTTAGGCCCACTGGGCAAACTAGGGTAGTTAGGCGAGGGTGCGCGGACTGTGGAGGGGCGAGACCCCTGTTTGGTTCTTAGGGGCTAGACCCCTGTTAATGAGAGGGCTATGCCCTATACTGGTTCCGTGCTGTGCTTTGGGCGCACCCGCTAACGGAAATGGCTGATTGCATGCCAGTGCGGGGTAGCTACATGTGCATTTATCGCGCGTGCCGTAGTCACCGTTACGTCTGTCAGTGACCTTGGGGTGGTTGACTGGGTGTAGGACCACCACGGGGGACTCCCGACCAGGAGAGCACCACGTGCTACTTCTACTCTTTGGAAAAGATTGCAATCAAGATCGTTCCCACGAGGAACATTCGAGATCAAGAAAGAGACTTGATAATTAAATTAAGTGGTGAAAGAAAGAATAATTAGTTAAAGAAAGAAAGAAAATGAAAAACAATAGCTACCTGTCCACCTTTACTGCTTTAGTAGTTGGTTGCCACTCTACTCAGCGTTCGCTGACATTTTGTACTCATAACCTTTTTCAGGTCCAGGTGTTGAGCAGCCAGAGCGTACGGCTGCAGAGGGTGCTGGGCCCAGTAGAGTCTAGTAGTCATAGTTCATTGTACTCATTTGTAGTAGTGAGTGGCTCCTTGTACCTTTATATTGTATACTCTTTCATTCTGGACTTTATATTCCTATACCTCTTTTAATTTTCTACTGTTGTGGTGGTGTGTACTATAGTAGTTTACTTCTTTACTGCTGTACTTTTGTTACTGTTAGTTGCTTACATGATGAATGTGGTTTATTTTACGACTTTTTGGTTACTTTCTCGTTGGATGACTGGGTCTTGGGATCAGTCGAGTCGGTCCGATCTCGTGTCCTATAAGGATTCGGGAATCGGGATGTAACAGGTTTCATAAAAAAAATCACATATTCCAAAAAACCAAAAAAAAAATTGAAAAAGAACAAAAATAGGAGAGGGGAGGAAATTTTGAATGGATTGCATATCATTTTTTAGGAGAAAAAAAAGGGGAGGAGATAAAAATGTCAAAAAGGAGCACAATTTGAAAAGAAAAGAAAAAGAGAGTTATTAGTAAAAGATTAAGGAATTGACTTAGTTCTAGACCAAATCAAAAGAAAGAAAATGAAAAGCAAAAAGTGCTAAAGAAAGAAAAAGGGATTAGTAGGAACGCTGATTTTAGGCCTCTTGGGCTGCGATCCTAGGCTTAAAAATTCAAGTATATGCTAAGATTTAGATAGTCCTCAAGGGGTTGGGAAAAATGTGAAGCTTAAGTATTAGGTCTAAGGCTTATGGATTATTCAGCCTCGTTAACTGACCTCTAGTTTGTGGGACTCGGTAACCTAAGAACCCCAATCCACACACAGTCTGGTTCAGTGTGCCTAAGTATCAAAATCACACAAATGCATTAAATTTGTTCTGAAAAAAAAGTTACCTAGATTAGGAACGACAGATCAACACAAGTTGATGTGGACGAGTTCCCAGTGCGAAGAAGTGGGAAATTCCCCTCGAAGATGCGCAATAACATATCGTCTCCTCGGTGCTTGTCACCTAGGATATATAAATATCCTACCAGGGGCGTGTAAGCACCTTGTGCTGGTTTAGATGCCATGGGCGTCATTATCTTGAAATGTTGATTACCAGGGTCAAGATTTAGCTATAGAACACCATTGGCAAAATTATCTCGAAATCTCGAAAGCCAGGGTTCTAGGGGTTGCCATGGGTGGTGCTATCTCGAAGCATCGATTGCCAGGGACCCTACGAGGATTGATGGTGGGAACATGGAATCCGATATAGACCGTGTTGTAAGGCTATTTCGAAGCTAGAAATAAAAGGAAAAGAGAGAGAAAACTCTCCAAAAACAAAGCCAAGTTCTTCTATCTCTCTCTAACAAAAACGTACTGCAAACTGAACCTGGACTAAAACATGTTACAAGCAAGAGTGCTTTAACCGAGGAGTTCAACGAACCTTAGGTTAGTTCCCGTGGGCCTTAGAAACCTTCATGGTGGACTACGGCTAGAGCTGGTCAGGTCTGAATCTTGGTTAGTACTTGAGTACCTTTAGGCCTACTATCAGCATTCTAGCCTAATCTATAGAAGAAAGCACACATCAAAGTTTTTCTTCTTTTTGAAACAGAGAGGAAAGCTATCGAATCGCCGATAGCAATCTGGGAGAGCTTTTATTTATATAAAAGAGAAGGTTACAAAATCGAACCCCACATATGTATGAGAGTCCAGCACATGTTTACAATATTATCCACCCTCACTGGTCTCTCCTGAAATAATTTCTCATTTCTAGCTCTCCAAACCGACCATAGCACTACCACCATGGCCACATGGGATTTATTTGTAACTAAGAAAGAGTTCCAAAGATTTTCCCACATGGGGATCGAACCCCTGCAAACCTTTCTCCAAACACAATTTGTAACCATGCAAGAAGAGAAAATGTGGCGACTGCAGTCATTATGTAACCCGCATAGCTGGCAAAACTAAGTGGGAGTGCCCATCCTCCTATGCCGCATGTCACCCGTAATCAGGCCATCCCTTCTACATAGCCACAGAAAAATTTGCAGCTTTAATGGGACTCTCAACTTCCATTAGTTCCTCCCAATCTCATCCACCTCTGCCAACCTAGACGATCTAATGAGCCTTTTATATGCAACTGCTGGGGAAAAAATCCCATCCCATCTATAAGTATCACACCCTTCTGGCTTGGGTTTGAAAGCATTCAGTTCTTGTAGGAGGCGTTGATTCTCCATCCATGTCCTAGTTTCATAGCTATTCCCCTCGTCTATATTTATCTTCCACTTTTCTGATTCTATATCCCAATAATCACCCACCACCTCATTTTTATCTGAAGGAGCTGAATATGCAAGAGGATATCTATCCTTTAACACCCCATTTGGTGTCCATTTTTCACTCCAGAATTTGAAGCTTCCTCCGTACCCTAGGACTGGCTGGAGCAGATTCCAATTTTCAGCCATGGCACGCACCACAAGAGGCCTAGAAAAGAGAGGGCTTGGTCGGATTCAGACAACTTTTCTCATCATTTGCCACACCGTAGCTGTCAAGCACAATCTCTATCCAAGGCTTTTGTTCCCCTTGCAACAACCTAACTGCCCATTTAAAGAGCAAGGAATCATTAAATTCTTTAAGAGATCTTATTCCCATGCCACCATACTTCTTTGGAGAGCACATTGTATCCTATTTAACAGGATGTAAAAATTTACCTTGGTGAGAGGCTCCTTTCCAAAAAAATCTTTTACGCATAACATCAAGTTTCTTCCAGATTGACTTTGGCACTCTGAGGATGGAAAAGAAGACTGGGATTGATGTAATCATGGAATTCAGCAGTATAAGCCTCCCCCCTTTCGATAGGTACTGGGATTGAGGTGCACACATCAAAGTTTTAAGGATCAAAAGTCATATGGTCTAGAATCAAAGTTAATACCTTGAAATTTTGCTAAGGGACTAGCAAAAGCTAGGCATGGGGGTATGATGGGAACACCATCATGAGCCATAACTAGCTCATTTTGATCCAATTAAGTCAGTAAATGCTCCTACATAACTGCCACAGAGTCGTAAGTCACTGCATAATCATTCTGAGGGAAAAATAAGAAACTAGGGTTAAAACTACAATTTTACCAGCATATCATGAATGCAGTACAACCATGGATTTTCTCAGTGGTTAAATGAAGGTCAAATGATCTTAAAAAGATAACAAGTGGGTTAGAATAATCAGAGAAGGGTTTGCACATGTTTTAAGAATTAAATGACTTTTTAAACCCTAAAAACATACCCGCTAATTAACTAAGTTTCTAGTTAAGATAAATTCACCTAAACCCTCTAAAAATCATAGAAAAGTATTCTCTAGGGTTTGGAACCTTCAATTTGACCATTAGAACTTGTTTTGACCTAGAACAGTCTCAGACAGACATTTGCCTTAATTTGGGTTTCTGCATAAATTACCTAGTAAAATGTGGTCAAAACCAAAATACAACTTCACCATTGGATTACTTAGGTCCAAATTAGGTTTATACCAAAATTTGGACCCAAGATAAGTTTGTCTTCACCTACTTTGCAACTTGGTCCTGTCTGATTACATTTCTACCTTTAACTTTCAAAATCTTTTCAAACAAACCCCTAACTTTGTCGTCGATCTCACAAAAAGATCCCTGCTACCATTAAACCTATTCCTAATTGCTCCAATGACCCTAATTTGGAAAGAACTTCTTGATTTCTTAATGAATCCCTTTCAAATTTGAAAGGGAAGTTCGTCAAGAAATTCCCTTCCTTTTTAACCCAATCCCATGCCCTAAAACTTACCTAATCTCTCATGAGAATGCATGAGAAATTTGGGTATCAAAGATTTTCCCAACTCTGGCGAGCTTTCCAAGCTTGGGAAGCTTGCTTCTTAAGCCCAAAACCTCCTCCTGAGGTCTATAAAAGAACCTCCTGATCATATCGTCCTCACGCTCGAAATCGGCCAAAATTCCCCCTCAATTCCTCTCTCTCTCTCTCGGTCGAAAGCTCCTCGACGTTCGGCCAGCCCCTCTGTCCATCTTCATCCTCTGTTTGCAATACCAGTAGTGGAGACATCTTCCTCGCTTCTTCCTGCGTTGAGTTGTACCAGTCGGCGCCCTAACCTCCCTCTTCCTTGCCGTTCCTCTCTCTCCAGAGCTATTCTCTACTCCGACGCCAGCAACACCATAATCGGCGTCACCTCTACCTACATCATTCGCTACCTTCCAAGATCGACGTCGCATCTTCCACTTTTTGATTCCAGACATTCGCAACTCCGTTTTGACTGTTGACTCGCCCTACCGCCCTCCGTCTTCCACCTCGCCGGTGTACCTCAGGCGAGTTTGCACGGCCACTATGCTCCACCAACCTAGCCGCCGTTCATCCCTACACCTCCGTCGTATCTGAGAGAGCAAAAGCCCTCTGGTAATCAAGGCTATTAGCCTCTCTTCAGTGCCATCGGACACACCCACTCTCACGCACACAGTCCGACTCTGCCATGCACACACGAACCTCACAACACCACACAACCTCCACTGTTGCATTCGCCATGGTTCAGCGAAGGTCCTGAGCAAGTTTAATTGGGACGCAGGGTGATATTACTGATTTCAGGTACCGACCCCTCTCCACCATTGACGCATAGCTCCGAAGCAAGTGTCAAAGCATGTTCTTCACTTTCTTCTCCAGGAAACATGCTCAGACGGTGCATATTCAATAGCTGTAGGTTCCCAGGTTCTCAATTGAAAGGAAGCAGCACAGCCGTGACCCAATTCGAGCCATCTTCACTGCTACTGCAGACGTGCGAAGGAATGGGAGCAGATAGTCCCACATCGTTAGCTGAAGAGCGCACTGAGGCACTTAAATTATTTTTGTGTCTGTGGCTTATCGCCTCAGACACTGGGGGTGACGTCCTCGCTCACTCGCTCACGTGCCTCGTCTGTGACCTCTCTTTCGCGGACCTAGTACACCCAACTCGCCTAAGCCTACACTCCTTGGGTGTGACCACGCCGTAGCCCTAGAACCAGGTACACACCCACCCAATTACCCACTATCCACTGAGAGGCCCTGGGAGGGTGGAGCCTAAAAGGAGAGAAAGCGAGAGAGCTTGCGTGGGTAGGGGGAGGGTTTTTCTCTTGGAAAGAACTGGTTGATACTTAGCCAAATTCAAGAAGCCTTCCCCCTCTGTGTGAAGTAGCTGAACAGAGAAAGAAAGAAGAAAAGAAGAAGGGCTAAAGGAAGAAGAAGAATTGAAGAAGCAAGAAAGATAGAGAAGGAAAGGAAGAAGAAGGCTTGAGCAAAAGAAGAAGAGAAGGTGCCACATAGGAAGAAGAAGAAGAACAAGAAGAAGAAGAAGAAGAAGAAGAAGAAGAGAGAAGAGAAAGAAGCTGAGAGACCCTTAAGTCTCTAGCACTGTAGCATAGGGCTATTTACGATGTCTGATACTTTGATTGCGTATACTTAAGGCTTGATTTAAGTGTTATTTGTGAAAAGTAATTGGTTATTTAAATCACCATTTTACTCTATTCTTTTTGCATATTGATACTGACATTATTCTTATTGCAATCTAGATTCTTGATTTAAATTATGATCTTGAGTTTTGAATTCCAAATTGTTCCCTGTGTTCGACCTTGGAACTTTTTTTAATAATAAATTTATTTGTTTGAACGTTATTTTGGCTATACTACAACGTGACAATTTTAACACCGATTTAGCAAACAAACAGGATCTGACTAATCCAAGGCCATTGCACAAATTGGAGGGCCAAATACTTGCTTTGCTCTTCAGTTTGGCTATAAAAAGGATCCTAGAGCTCCCATCTGAAGGCATCTCATCCTCCAATCAACACATCTCTCCCTCTAGACTCTCTCTTCCTCTGAAGCATACATTAGGACCACCTTGGTGCTCCACTACTACTCTCCTCAACCTCCCCAAAGGCCACCAAGGCCACGCTTGGTGCCCTTGTTCTAGTATAATTAGATAGGTATTTTCATTTCCAATAGTTCTAGTAATTTCTTTTAGGTTTAGTTTTAGTCTGAACAATCTTATCTGAACAAATTTTCTTCATATATATATATCTGATTATTCTAGCTCTAGTTAGTTCTAAGTCGGTATTTACATCATGATGTTTTTCTGCCTCCTTGAGTTCGACTGGGACTCACCATCTCATTATATTTGTTTATTTCGATGTATTTTCATGTTGTACTATGACATAATCACCTTAAAATGCAATTCTATGCCAGAACACCCACCACCCTTTTTTGAAAGACACACACTCTTCCACTTGATCAGCTGCAAAAACCTCTGACTGTGCACTGGCCCGTTCCAAAAATATTGCTTCCTTATCACATCCATTTTGTTTACAATGGAATCAGAGAGTCTGAACATGGATATAAAGAACACAGGGATCGCAGATAAGCCCAAGTTAAGTAGAATGAATCTACCTCCTTTTGATAGAAACCTCCCACTCCAGGCAGCCATCCTATTAGACATCTTCTTGAAAAGAAACATCCAATCCTTCTTTCGCTTCCTTTTTGCCTGCAACTGCAACCCCAGGTACCGGATGGCAAGGCTAACCACTGGCATGCTGAGTACCTCTTATAGTGTCTCCTTGATGCCACACACTGACCCAAAAGAAACAAGTGATGACTTCACCCCATTGACCTTCAATCCAGTGACCTCGCCAAATATGTCCACCAGGTGTTTTAAACACTCAACTTCCTGGATCCCCCCTTCCAAAAAGTCAATATCGTCTGCAAATAAGACTCTACTCGATGAAAGAGTATGACCATGTATAAGCCCCCTGTGCTGCTTTGAAGGTGAACCTGGCAAGCATATCAACAGCCACAATGAACACAAGGGGGGCGAATGGGTACCCCTGCTTCACCCCTTTCTAGGGCTAGATCCACTTACCCATTGGATGCCCATTGATTAGAGGTGAGAAGGATGAAGTGTTTATGCATCTTCTAATCCATTGGACTCGTTATTCTGGAAATCCTCTTCTCCTCAAGATCTCCCACAAGTACGGCCAAGATACTGAATCATAGGCTTTATAAAAATCAACATTCCACATAAAAGCCTGCTTTTCTCTCCTTACCCATCCCATAACAATTTCCTACGCCAAAATGAATGACTGCTACAAAGATCTCCCCTGAAGAAAAACTACTTGCGCTAGGCAAATAACGTTCAGGAGGACCCCCTTCATATGGTTGGCCAACACCTTCCCAATGATGATGTAAATCGAGTTGGAGAGAGTGATTGGTCAAAAGTCCGATACTACTTCCGCCCCCTCCTTCTTTGGCAGCAAGAATAAGAATGATCTATTCAGCTTTTCCATCCCATAATTCCCCACCTAGAACTCCTTGATCACGTCCATAACCTTAAACCTCCCTGTTTGGATGATCATCATCTTAAGAAATACAAGTTAGGATGAAATGAGCACAAACACTTAAATTTATAAAGCTCAAAATTGATGTGAATCCGAGGTTGTCCGCAGGGAGCAAAATAGCAAATTTCAATCACTAATCAAAATTATCAATAAGGATATGCAAATATAATCAAATTATTGTTCAAGATAACTCAGAATAATATTGCAATAATCCCAAGAATTATAGTGCAAAAAGATGGGGTTAAAATGGTGATTTGAATCACCAAATTAACCCTACAAGTAAAGCTCTAATTAACTCAAATAAATGAACAATACTTCCAATCAATTATCTCAGCAATATCAGAATCAACCGATAGAACTAAGGCATAGACACCTTAACCAAATACTAGCAGAACCACACAAGGCACAAGGGCCTTGCCTCGAACCTCAGAGGAGCCAAGGCACAGCAGCACCACAGAAGAGACACAAGGGTCTTGCAAACTAAGTGCTGAGATACGAGAGCACAAATCCCAAGGCAGCAAAAACCCCCTCCTTCTTAGAGTTTCCTTAATCAGAACCAAATCAGACCTAGATAACTGGGTAAATGGATCCACCGCCTATACCCACGAGGTGTGAGCGCGTGTGAGTACGCGTGCGTTTGGGCATGTGTGGGGACCTCACCCCTGTGCTCTTGGAGTAGATAAGCCAAGAGCACGTTAACCTTTTATGTGCATCTCAAGTTTTTCTCCCCACGATGTGGGAATATTTGGGACGGTTAAGATGCAAGAGCTACTACTACTCTTTTCTCCCATGGCTACTATTGCGTGGATGCTTGGCTCAATTGGGGATGCAAACACCTCCATAAGATGAAGCCACTTTGATTGAGTGTGGCAGCAGGTTGGAGGGTGGTCGGAGAAGGGCAGTCGGCGTCGAGGAAGACGAAGGTGGCGGAGGAGCTCCGTCGAACCTAAAACTCAAGAAAAATGGCCACTCAGCCTAATTAAAAGCATTTAACAGCTTCACCTAGATCTAAGGAAGGTGATGGCTGTGGTGAGGAGGTAATTTGAGGTCGAAGGTGACTGGATGAGGATGGAAAATGATGATAGAGGTGGGTGTGTCTGGTGGGTTGTGTGCATTGTCAAAGGTCCCAATAAAGTTGGGGCTTTTGAGTAGGGAGTGAAGGCGGAGCTTTTAGTGGTGGTAGCTAGGTGTTTGCGTGTTCGTGGTGCCGGTGCAAGCTCACCGGAACTCGTGTCGGACGTTGGGAAGACGGGGGTGATGCAAGCGGTGTGCAATTTGAACCTAAGGTCTAAGTAGGGTGAAATGAAAAAGAGAGGGAGAGAAAGAGAATGAGAGGACTTAGGGAGAAAGAGGGAGAGTGAGGAGTCCGGCTGTGATGGGTCGATGTCGAAGAAGGCAATGTTGATGGCAAGGCAACAGCGAAGAGATAGAGGTGGAGAGCTCCCAATCTTTGGTTGGATCTGGTCGCGACTATGAGAGGATTTTGGGGCCTCCAATTTGTCTGTTGGAGGTTTGGAAGAGAAGAGGATAGGAGGGTGCCGGAGCTGTGGTCGATGTTGGCCGGAGAGGAGGGAGACGACGGTTTCAGGCCTCAAAACCAAGCTAACAACCTGGGAGAGGGGGTTCTTTATAAAGCTCTAGATCGAGCTTAAGAACACTGGAGGGCTTGGTTTGGTCGTGCAATCAGGGAAGAAAATCCTCTAATTTCCTCAAGCTTGTCCGAGCTCTAGGATCAATTCCAATCCTTCAAATGGGGTTGGTTGGATTCTAAATTGTCTGATCAACAATCACTTCAATTTTAGAGGGATTTGGAGTCGAATCGAGAGAGATCTCCTCTCCAGAAGGCCGGTGGGCTTGGGTTCACAACTTCCATGGTGGCAGGAACCTATATGTGAAGAAGATGAAGTTAAGGGCCTTTCTGTAATTAATTTGAAAGTTAGGGGGTTGGTAGAGAAAATTAGAGATTTAATGGACTGAAATGCAAACTAGGTCAAGATGGACTCTGATTGGGCTCAAATTTTGGTATTAACCTAATTTGGACCCAAGGAATTTGATTATGAACTTGTATTACAGTTTTGGCTATGTTTGGCAAGGCAATTTGCACAGGAGCAGAAATTAGGGCAAAATCCCATCTAAGATTCTGTTCAAGGTCAAAATAGGTTCAAATGGTCAAACCAAGGGTACCAAACCTCTTAGAATATTTTTATATAAATTTTAGGAGGTTTAAATGAATTTTATCTTGACTAAAACCTCTTTAATTCAAGCAGGTCAAAAATTAGGGTTTTGTTCGTTGTTTTGGATCTCAAAACGCATGAAATCCTATTTTCTATCTGTGTGGACCTACTCTTTGAACTTTAATGCTCATTTACCTTTAATTAACCCCTGATAAATCCCATGTTTAATCTATGTTCATGATGTACTGTTAAAATTATAGAATTAACCTTGATTTCCCGTTCTCTTCCCAAATTAGAATAATGCGGAGTTATGACCCTAAGATGATTATGTAGGAGATTTTATCAATCATACATGACTAAATGTGGCTAGTTAGGGCCTATGATAGTGTTCCCAGCTTACCCCCATGCCTAGCTTTTGCTAGTCCCTAACAAAATCTTATGGATCAAACCAGGTCTTTAGGCCGGATGTAACCGTCAGGATGCCCTACTAAGCTGCATCTCTAGAAATCAGATCAGAATACCAACAATAGGCCTAGAGGTGCTCAAGTACCAGCCAAGATCCAGACCTGACCAACCTTAGCCTCAGTCTGCTGTGAAGGTTTTTAAGGATCGCAAAAATTACTTAGAGGTTTGTTGACCCTAGCGATTAAAGCACCAGTGTGTAAACATATTATGTCCAGGTTCAGTTTGCTAGTGCATTTCGATAAGAGAGAGATAAAGAAGGATTTTTCATTTAGAGAGTTTTCTATCTTTTTCCTTTTAGATTCCCTAAATCTAGCCTTGGATTGGCCTTAAATACAACCTGTATCAGACTCCTTGTCCCCACCATCAAGCCTCGAAGGGTCCCTGGCTTTCGATGCTTCAGGATAGCAGTTCCCATGGTAAACCCTAGAACCCTGGCTTTCGACACTTCGGGATAGTGTCGTCCATGGTGTTCTGTAGCTAAATTCAGATCCTCACAACTGACATTTCAAGATAATCCCGCCCATGGCACCTAGACCTGCACAAGGTGCTTACATGCCCCCGGTAGGATATTTAAATATCCTATGAGACAAGCACCAAGGAGATGATATGTTATTACACATCTTTGAGGGAAATTTTCCACCTCCTTGCGTTGGGAACTCGTCCAATCAACTTGTGTTGTCGAGTTGCTCCTACGCTAGATCTTCAAGATGGTTTTTCATCATAGAACATTTTTGGCAAGATTTCTTCATTAAGAACACTAACCAAACTAGAGTGTGATTTTCGGTGCTTAGGTTACCAAGTCTCGCAAACAAAGGGCAGGCAATGGGGCCAAATACTCCCTAATCCTTAGACTTACTCGCACTTTCCTCAACGTCTTGAGGACTAATCCAGATCTTAATGAATACTTGAGTGTTTAAACACTAAAAATAGGTCTAAGAGGACTAAGGTCGATACTCCTCGCTAATCTCCTAAGTTTTAGCCTTTCAGGTCTTAATTCATCATCCGATCTCTTTTTCTTTCTTTTTTTATTACTCTTTTCTTTCTCTTTTCTTTTCTTTTCTCTTCTCCTCAATTATTTTCAAGTCAGTTTACTTTGATCTCTCCTTTCCTCTTTTCTCCTTTTTCTTTTCTATGAAACCCCTCCATGAATTGCTTCTCCATGTACTTTAATACCCCCCCATGCCTAAAATTTGCAATGCTCTCATTGTAAATTAGGTGGGTTCAAATTCAGTTCAAATTGTACATTAGAACAGGTTTGGTGGGTGGCAAACAGGTCGGGATGACTGTTGCGGACAATTTCAAGCTCCAATACAGGTATCAAAGGTGGAGTTGGCTGTTCTAACGGACAAACCCTAAAGTACAATATGATTTCAGCAAAAAGATAGGTTAGAAGGGTCACATTTTTTTCAAAAATGACAGGTTGCCTCTCGTTAAATGTTAAGTTTACCGCCATCAACTGGGAACAAGGATCTCAAAAGGATATGTCATCTGCTACATTATGATCAGTGATAGGAGAAAATATGTGATTGTGGTGGTTGGGAATTAGATGGCCACAAATGAGTATCAAATTATGATAAAGAGTCATTCGAGAAGGTCTATGATATGGATTAAGTCGATTCATTTCTAGGTGGCTCTTATGGAGTTTTTGCAGAGGAATCACTGGGAAGATGTAGTGATTATGGGGCTCTAAAGTAAGATTGTCGTGAGTCTAGGACCCACCAAATGTGAATCTAGTCAGCATATCCCAAATGTGTGGTTCCTCTTATGCAATGTGACCTAATGGATCATTATCTAACGAGTCATCTTGATTCTTCTCAAATGGGTGCAAGATTAATTCTCAAGAAATGACTTGAAGATTGGGTCTTCTAATGAATCTTCTCTATAGTTTCCCTCCCAATCAAAAGTGAATGTCTGGAGAGTGCCTTTTGGATCATCTAACTCCGAATTTGTATAGGATTCACACTCTGGATTGTGGTCACTCTCGGTATCTACCATGCCTAATTTCTGGAGATCCTCAAAACAATCATCATAATAAAATGTCTCCAGATCCATGGAATATAACTCTAATTATTGTTGAATGTCAACCTATTCCTTGAAATCCATGTGTATGTCAAGATCAAAGGTGAAAGTCTCCAATACTCTCAATTCTCTAGAATCGTGCTTGGCTAAATCAAGATCCTCCGTCATGCGGAAGACTTTCAGTTTTGGTTCTAGGTTTCCTACAATTGAAATGGTCATTAGATCCTCAATCAAACCTAGCTGTTCTACCAAGCACTTTTCTTTTCCTTTAGTAGATGCCTCAAAAATATTGATCTCAGTTCGTTTATCTCCAAAGGCAATTATCATGTGCCCTGATTCACAATTGATTATGGCTCCTATAGTATCCAGGAAAGGTCTCTCCAAAATCACCAGCATATCTTGTATTTGTTGTGGTGCATCCATGTCAAGAACTAGGAAATTAGCTAGTTAGCTGAAATCCTTGACTCAAATTACCACATCCTCTACTAGCCCAATCGGGGTGATTACGGTTTGGTCAGCTAATTGCAGAGTAACATTAGTGGGTTTTAGCTGCCCTATCCGTAGTTTCTTAAATAGGGCTATCGAGATTAGGTTGACTGAAGAGCCAAGATTCAGTACAGTTCGCTTGAAATTTGTACCACCGATCTTGCAGGGGATTAGTAGGGTGCCTGGATTAGATTTCTTAAGAGGTAGACTATTTTGGATTATGGAACTCACCTTTTCAAACAGTACTACCTTCCCTTGCAAGGATTCTTCCACCTCTTTTTTGGATAAGTTAGGTGAGGTGGAGTTGAGAGTGAGAATATCTAGTAATGGGATAATGACTTATGCATTCCTCAATGGTCCTGTTATGTCAGATTCTAATAGTCCTCTAGTGTGGAGGTGGGATAAGATTTGGGATAGGGGAATGGATTGGCTATCTTGGGGGAAGAGTTTCTGTTTCCACCTCTTGGTTCTATCCTCGACCTTGTTGCATTGATCATGGGTTGGGTGAGTTTTGGGAGATGGGCCTTAGGGCATGTCTTGTGATCTTTCCTCATGCCCACAACATTGATCATAGCATAGTCATGATGTAGAGGTGGAGGAGAGAGAATTGGACCCTGTTGCCAAATAGTAGGGTTAGTCATGGAGGCTTAATTTGGGTTAGCTGAGGTGGATGCTTTAAACATGCAGGTATGAGTCGATGGGCCTGGCTGAGTGTAGCACGATTGACCCTGGATTTGATTCACCACGTGTTTTTAGGTCGACATGTTATTTGGATTTGGCAGAGGTTGGGAAGGAAGTGCACCAGGATAGCAAGTCCATGC
The DNA here is from genome assembly GCA_037157565.1 of Thalassia testudinum. NCBI lineage: Eukaryota > Viridiplantae > Streptophyta > Magnoliopsida > Alismatales > Hydrocharitaceae > Thalassia > Thalassia testudinum. The sequence continues at coordinate 9,020,478 of JAZHRO010000014.1, forward strand.
CATCTGTGCGAGCTAATTTCGAACCTCTGTGATCTCATCTTTGTGCTACTTCTTCACAATTTTATTGGTCTTCTGGATGTCAACCAGGGCTTGTAGAATCATGCTCATTTGATCTTCCTTGCTAGGCCCAAATTGGTAATTCGAATTGGGCCTAGGTTGGTCGAGCTAATTTGGGTGCGGAGCCTGCGGTCGGGGGAGTTAAGGTCTGGTGTTCTGATTATTTCCCAACTACGCAAAGTTGGGGTGATTAAGCCATCCAAGGTTGTAGGTATTGGAGAATGGATCATTTTGGATGGTGTGGAGATCCTCTCAGGTTTGAGGAACTCCAGAAAAGTCAGAATACGAGGGTTCAGAGTTCCCCCAACTAGAGTAGGTGGGTCCAGAGTTTCCTCCAAAACCAAGATCAGACGGGGGTGGATACGAGTCCATCCCCTAGCGAGAGTGGTGGTAAATGTTATGCACAGCCTCCCTACTTAAGGAAGGTTGTGCATACATACTCTGCTATGCAACAGTGGTTCTCTACCGATGTTGAGTCAATTCGTCCACCTTTTTCTTGATGATTGAGACCTTATCCAGGTGACTGGTCGTTAATTCCAGAACTACGGATGCAGATAGGCCTTGAGTCTTGTGTGCCCCTTGCCTGTTTATCAATGCATGGGTGGTCATCTAGTCGAACACACACATAGATTAATTGTTTATGGAGTTCTTACACATGTTTTCGAGAACCTCCCAAACTATATTTTCATGCTGACCCATGATGTTGCCACCATAGGTTACATTGACAAAGAGCCTGATATCCTCATGGAGTCCTTGGTAAAAATACTAGACTTGTTCCTATTTAGGAAGTCCATGATGGGGGCATTTTTGCATGAAATCTAAGAAGCGGTCCCATGCCTCATGAAGTGGTTCGCCCACATTCTGCATGAAGTGCATGATCTGGTGCCTCAAAGCATTCGTCTGATCAACTAGGAAGAATTTCTTCAAGAATTCAGATTGGAGTTCCTCCCATGTGTTGATTGGACGGGTTAAGAGTTTGATACTAGTGAGCAGCTTTATCCATGAGGGAGAAGGAGAACATCTTCATGAGTAGGATGTCCTAATTTTGAATAGGTGGCCCGAAGGTCTGGGCCAGATGTTTTAGCTGCTTGATGTGCTAGAAGGGATCTTCGGAGTTCAAGCCGTGGAATTTTGGGATAGCATGAACAGATTCGACTTGAGTTCAGTATCATGTCCTCCAGCCAGAATTTTCACCCTGGGTTTGATCGCCAGCGTAGTGGGTTGTAGTGATCTCGCATCTGAGGACACTGCCGTGGGTTCATGAATGCCTGAAACAGATCATTGAGGCGCTGTAGCTGATTCTGGAGATTATGTTTTTCTTTGTGATTCTCCATGGATGCGAATGAAGGAGACTTGAGCTCAGAAGCAGAAGAGTCGAAAGAGATGTCAATCTAGTTGGATGGTACCACAAACAAGTGGGTCGAGGCCTAGCCTCGATGAGAATGGACTGCTAATGGAGGCCTTAATGGTAGTCTTAAGGACCTCCTCTCAAACATGCACTAAAGAGCCAGATATGGGACAGAATGTGTGATGGACCCAATCGAGGTACCCAAAAATCTTTAGATGACTAAGGAGGTTCGAGGCGAATGATACCTCCTGATTAGAAAGTCACTCACCCGAGAATTACTTGGGCAGTCAGGAAGGGAGAGCCCCGCAAAGAGCCCTACACGGTAGAGCGTCCTCACGGGTTACAGGGTTTGCCCCACCTAACCTTCCTTGTCACTGAGAATCCAAGTAGATCGGAATGAGCAAACTTGACCGCTTAAGTCTACCAATTTTATTCCTGAATATGTGCATTGAATTTCACTTGAACTTTAGAATTTATTGTGATTTGTGACCTAATTTGAAGGTTGGTTAACCCACAGTGGGTCAACTTCACCTAACCTATCCTAAAGTTTAGGATGAGTTGGGTAAAGAACCCAAAATCACCCTGAGTGGTTTGCAAATAGGTTATTAAGTCCCAATTTTTAGTAATTCAAGTGATTGTTAGAGCCTTCTTTTAGGATTTGCTTGATTATGTCAATTCAGTCAAGGCTTAGGTGACACACGATGCGAGAAATCAACTCTCTTTTAAATCGAGTAAGTGTGTTTTCCTAAAACCCCAAATTGGAATGCCAAATTTGTCTTTATTTTCCATGCCCAATTTTTTTCCAAAGTTGGCACCTAGGATTCAAGCAAGAAGGTGAATAGCCCTAGGCACCTTTAGTCCCTATTAGGTGCAGATATCTGGATGGGGATTTCTAAGCAAATCAAATTAGGAAACTCAAGTGATTAAATCTATAAAATAATGAGAGTTGATCCTAATTGATTCTTCCTTTTAGTTCCTTCCAGAAATGAGGGGTTTAAGAAGAGGGAAATGAAGTTACCTGCCCCTGGAGTGCCTATTGTGTGGTTGATCATCTCCCGTGTACCTCACCAAATCACAACAGACTAGATAAAGCAAATTAGTACCAAATCAGAATTGTAATAAGTGAATGAAATTGCATGTTGCTCTCTGGCAACGGTGCCAAAATATTTGGGTGAAGATCGTTGTTTTAAGAAATACGCATTGTAGCATAGGAAGAAATTCTCACAAACACTTAAATTTGTAAAGCTTTAAATCGATGCGAGCCTGAGGTCGTTTGCTGATGAGGCGGATTAGCATGCAAAAAGGATTTAGATTTGGAAAACCTGTTATCGTAGTTTGATACGTGAGAAAATCCATCGATCATATAAAATTTATAACTAAAACATGAAAAGTGAGTCCCAGGTCGAACACGGGGAGGCGAACGTTTGGTTTTGAAAAATCTACATTTTGCTTTTATTTGCTTTTGTCATTTTTATCTTTTATAATTTTTTTGGTATTTTTAATAGTGCAAGAGATTAGGTCGATGAAATCTAGCTAATCTACTTGCAAAATAAAAAGAGATGAGAGAGAGAAGAACAATCATCTATTTATGAATAAATGTTTGTTACAACTATGAAAGCGGAAAGACTATACTACGAAAGCGAAAAAGATAGAAAGAGGTGAGAGAATCCCCCTCGACGGTCACTTGGAGGTCAACTCGCTCTGACGTCGCCTGGAGGAAGGTGGTGAGGAGCGGGACGAATAGGGATGGAGCCAAAGGACGGAGGATGGGGTAGGATAGCATCGCGGCGAGGATCTTCTTCCCGAAGGGTGGTGAGAGAACGACCATGAGATGCTGCATGAATGGGGATGAGGAGAGGGAAAACTATTTGGTTTTCTACTCTAGAGGAGCATCCCATGCTTGGGACAAGCTCTCTCTAGAGCCTTGGAGGTGGTGAGAGGAAGAAAGGAAGAGATGAAGAAAAATCGGAGGGGTAGGGGCCCATTTATAGTGGAGGAAAGAATCAAATTCGTATACAGGACATCTAATGACGGTCATAAACATCAATGAAGATCCTCTGTAAACATCGCTGAAGATCCTGCCCACATGGCCCAACTGCCGCACTGCTGGCACGCACTATAAGCACCCTTGTGGCGCACGCACGTGCGATATGTGTCATTGCTGCCGCTGCCTCTGCTCATGCGCTGCGTTGCTGCGCGCATCGCTGCGCTTGCACGTGCGTGCCTCCATGCGCACACATGCTTGCAATGCTGTGCGCGTGCGTATGCATGGGCAGCTTGGGTTGCACCACATGGCGCAATCTGGGCCGTCCATCTTCTTTCCTTTGTAGGGGATGCTAGAGAGGTCGAATTGAGTCGATTTTCACGTTGTTGGGCTGTGATCGTTGACCCAAATCCATCCATGCAGTTGGATTTGTCATTTGATGCTCCAGATTGTGTCACCTAGTCCCTCGATCGTTGAACTTCCTTGGATTGCATATTGTGCTACGGGACTCCGATCGAGGCGATTTCGGAGGTGTTGGACTCTGATCGTCGTCTTGATCATATTCGTACGGCTGGATCATCAATCTGAAGCTTCGAAATAAACATCCTTCTCTCTTGACCACAAAAAGGATGCAATTAACCTAAATTATATACAAGTACTCTAAATGCAAAATGATGCATGCTATACAATATTTATAACATAAAATGCAAACTAAGCCTAGGAACATGTATGATTAGGCATTTTAACCTAAATAGATGTGTCTATATCATTTGCAAAGAGCAAAATGGCAAATTTCAATCACTAATCACAATTATCAATAAAGATATGTAAATATAAGCAAATTATTGCTCAAGATAACTCAGAATAATATTGCAATAAGGCCAGGAATTATAGTGCAAAAAAATGGGGTTAAAATGGTGATTCGAATCACCAAATTAACCCTACAAGTTAGCTCTAATTAACTCAAATAAATGAACAATACTTCCTATCAATTATCTTATCAATATCAGAATCAGTCAACAAAACTAAGGCACAGATGCCTTAACCAAATACCAACAAAACCATGCAAGGAACAAGGGCCTTGCCTCGAGCCTCAGAGGAGCCAAGGCACAATAGTACAACAGAAGAGACATAAGGGTCTCAGAGGCTAAGTGTTGAGAGAGGAGGGCACGAATCCTAAGGTAACAAAAACCTCCTCTTCCCTCTCAGAGTTTCCTTCCTCAAAACCAAATTGGACCCAGATAATCGGGTAAACGGATCCACCGCCAAGACTCGCGAGGCTTGAGCACAGGTGAGGGCATGTGGACAAGTGTGTGTGAGTGCGTGTGCATTTGGTTGTGTGTGGGGACCTCACCTTCACGCTCTTGGAGGCAATAAGCCAAGAGCACATTTTCCTTTTATGCGCTTCTTAGGTTTTTCTCCCCACAATGTGGGACTATCTGGGACGCTTGAGATGCGAGGGCTACTGTTGCTCTTTTCTCCCATGGCTACTGCTTCTTGGATGCTAGGATCAATTGGGGATGCAAACACCTCCAAGAGATGAAGCTGCTTTGATTGAGTGTGGCAGTAGGTTAGATGGTGGACGAAGAAGGGCGGTTGGCATCAAGGAAGACGAAGGTGACGGCGGAGCTCCGTTAAACATGAAACTCAAGAAAAATGGCCTCTTAACACAATTAAAAGCGTTCAACAGCTTCACCTAGATCTAAGGAAGGTGATGGCGGTGGTCAGGAGGTGATTTGAGGTCGGAGGTGGTCGGACGATGATGGAGAACGACGATGGAGGTGGGTGTGTCTGGTGGATCGTGTGCATGGTCAAAGGTTTGACTAAAGTTGGGGCTTTTGAGTGGGGAGTGAGGGTGGAGCTTTTAATGGTGGTAGCGAGGTGTTTGGGTGTTCCTGGAGTCGATGCGAGCTCGCCGGAGCTCGTGCCCGACGTGGAGAAGATGGGGGTGATGAAAGCTGTTTACTGTTTGAACCTAAGTTCTAAGTAGGGTGAAATGAAGAAGAGAGGGAGAGAAAGAGAATGAGAGGACTTATGGAGAAAGAGGGAGAGCGAGACATCCAACTGTGATGGGCTGGCGTCGAAGAAGGCAATGTTGACAACAAGGCGACAGGGAAGAAATAGAGGTGGAAAGCTCTTAGTCTTTGGTTGGATCTGGTCGTGACGATGAGAGGAGCTTGGGGCCTCCAATTTTTCTATTGGAGGTCTGGAAGAGAGGAGGATAGGAGGCCGCTGGAGCTGTGGTTGATGTTGGCTGGAGAGGAGGGAGACGAGGGTTTCAGGCCTCAAAACCAAGCTAAGGAGAACGACCTAGGAGAGGGGGTTCTTTATAGAGCTCCAGATCAAGCTCAAGAGCACAGGATGGCTTGGTTTGGTCGTGCAATCAGGGAATAAAACCCTTGATTTTCTCAAGCTTGTTCGAGCTCTAGAAACATTTCCAATCCTTCAAATGAGGTTGGTTGGATTCTAGATTGTCTGATTAGCAATCCCTCCAATTTTGGAGGGATTTGGAGTCGAATCGAGAGAGATCTCCTCTCTTGAAGGTCGGAGGGCATGGGTTCACACTTTTCATGGCAGAAGGAACCTATTTGTGAAGAAGATGAAGAAGTTAGGGGCTTTCTATAATTAATTCAAAAGTTAGGGGCTTGATTGAGAAAAATAGAGATTTAAGGGACTGAAATGAAAACTGGGTCAAGATGGACTATTATTAGGCCCAAATTTTGGTACTAACCTAATTTGGATGCAAGGAATCTAATGGTGAACTTGTATTTTAGTTTTTATCACGTTTGAGTGGGCAATTTGCAAAGGCACCCAAATTAGGGTAAAATCTCGTATGAGACTCTATTTAAGGTCAACATAGGTTCAAATGGTCAAACCAAGGGTAACAAACTTCCTAGAATATTTTTCTATGAATTTTAGGAGTTTTAGATGAATTTAATCCTAACCAAAACCTCTTTAATTCAAACAGGTCTAAAATTAGCGTTTTATGTGTTCTTTTTGGTTCTCGGAACGTGTAAAACCCTAATTTTTGTTTGTGTGGACCTATTTTTTTGGACTTTAATGCTCATTCGACCATGAATTAACCCATGATAAACTCCATGGTTAATCTGTGTTCATGATGTACTATTAAAATTACAGAATTAACCTTGATTTCATGTTCTCTTCTCAAATCAGAGTAATGCGAAGTTATGACCCACAGATGATTATGTAAGAGCTTTTATCAATCATACTTGACTAAAAGTGGCTAGTTAGAGCCTATGATGGTGTTACCATCACTCACCACTAGCCAAAATTGTTTATAGAAGAGGTTGGGAATTCCATCTGGCTCTAGAGACCCTTCAGCCTTCAATCCCTTCAACACAACCATGATGTCCTCCTCTGTGATGTCCCTGCAAAGCTGCTGACCTTCATCTTCTCCCAGCCTTGGCATGTCTAATGTGGCAATCCTCTAGCTACCCCTGGGCTCTGCATGTGTAACATCATGAATGTACCTGTTGGCTATGTCACATATATCAATTGGCACGGTCGCTACATGCTCCCCATATTGTAAGGATGAGATGAGGTTGTATCTTCTTGCACTAGCCACAATGTGAAAGAACTTCATGTTGGAGTCCCCCTCCTTTAGCCATAGCTGACGTGACCCTTGGTGCCAGTCCACCTTCCTGTGTAAATCTTTTTTGGCAATGACATCAAGGAGATCTTCCTGCTGCTGGATCTCTTCCACTGACAACCCCCCTACCTCCTCCTTGTCATCTAGCATCTTCACGCCCTCCATGGCCTCCTTCCTCTTCTAGGATTGTGTTCTAGCTAGAGACTTCCTGTATTCAAACAAAATAAAACGTAGGCCCCTCAAGTTTGTCGCCAGCCTTTTCATCCTCGACCCTCCAATCTCCTAGGATCTCCACCAAGATCGCACCATATCTCTAAACCCGTCCACCTGGAGCCACAATCTCTAGAACTTGAAGTAGATGCTAAGCCTGGAGTCTTCCTTGATTTCCCACATGATGGGGTTATGGTCAAAAAATGGTCTTCCCAAAGCTACCACCGAAGCTAGCTGGAACATCCCCATAAGACTCACATTGCAAAGAAAATGATCAATCTTTGACATCTATCTGTTCCCATTCCACCAGGTGTACATCGCTCCCGACGTGAGCAAGTAAACCAGTTTTAGTTCTTACGCTACATTTTGGAAGCCAAAGGAGGATGTGTTAATTCTACCATCTGGTCTATCATAAGATGAAAGCGTGGCATTAAAACCCCCACCAATGAGCCAAGGGACACCCTGCACCCAACTAGAAGTAGTGCACAATTCTTCCCACAGAGATGGCCTGTCATTTTGGGAACATGGCCCATAAACACATGTCACACATAGAGAAGTATCATCTGAACATCTGGTAAATCTACATGAGATCGTGAATCTTCCTTCATGCAACCAGCTATAAAACCCCCCTCTTCCACCAAATGTAGAACCTACTAGATCTCCTTTCTGATGCAACAGGCTTCAACTTGGCTTCCCCACTACTGTACAACAGCTGCCAAGAGGACCCATCCACACACTCTATATGAGTTTCCTATAGCAGGGCACAGTCAATACACCACTCCTTCAAGTATCTCCCAAGTGTCCCCCTTCTCATGCAGTCCCGTAGTCCCTGCACATTCCACTACAAAATCTTCAACATGGGGAAGAATGGACACCCCTAGGCATCCCCTCATTGAGCACATCACTAATCGTTGATGGCACCTGATTAACATCCACATGTTGTTGCTTTGCTATCTCATGGGTCCGAAGATTATACCTCCCACTACTTGGCATCCTCCCATGCAACTACCCTGACAAGCCCTCATTGTATAACATACCCTTGGGCGTTGTGAACGTGAAGACTTCTTCATTGTTCTTTGCAGTGGTCTGCTCCCCGATGTCCACTAAGGATGCACAAGGCTAGGCTACTGCTAAAGAGATCTAGAGAGGATTAAGATTAAGTTATCATCGTTGTAGTGCAAAATCTTCAATCGATCTCTCAACAAATAAAATATATAACTCGAATATCTAAATGAAGTCCGAGGTCGAACACAGGGAGAAAATATGGAATTTACATGCTAATCTCAATTAAAATATAAATGAGCACAATGAATGAAGTACAATAAAGATATTCAATGAATGATAACTAAAAATTGATAATCAATGTATGACATGAGTATTTCAGGACTTAATTATGACAAAAAGATACCTAGAACAAAATAATAGTGATTTAGATCACAAATTATTAGCCTAAGCACATATATATCAACTACTCAATGCATATGAAATAAATGAATAGTTATCAGACATCTGATTTATCAAGTCAAATGACTTAACTGTCTCCTGCTATAGTGCTTCTTATCTGATCTTTTTCTCTTCTTCTTCCTTCTTCTATAGCCTCTTCTTCTGCCTTTAGCTTTTCTCCTCTTCTCACGAGCCTCTTCTTCTTCAGCCTCTTCCTCTTCTTCTCTTCTTCTCTTCTTCTTTCAAGCTCTCACGGCTAAGTGTTGGATTGGGTATATACTTCAGAGAGCAAAACCCACCCTTCCCCCGCTCTCTCTTTCCTTTCTTTCCTCCTCTCCTCTTCCCTCAGATATCTGGGTTAATCGGGTATATGGGTTGCATAACCGAGTCCAAGGCTGCATGCGTGGGGTCACGCCTGAGGAGTGTAAAGTAGGCAGGTCGGGTCAGTGACGGGTGAGTGGGGACCTCACCCCCAATGTGTTTCTGAGGCGATAATCTCTATTCATAAAAGCAATATATGCACGCTCATTTGCGCATCCATTCATGATGTGGGACTATCTTCCCACTCTTCGTTTGCATGTGCCTGTAGCTGAAGATGTGTCTTCAATTGGAGCAGCAACAGGTGATGTGGTCTTCAATTGACCACTTGGGCAAGTTCCTGGACTGATTCCACACCACCTGGAGATGCGACTTGGGGTGAGCGTGACCTTGAGCTCGATGAACACAACGGGGTTGATGGCAGTGGCGGCGAAGAACGGTGAGCACCTGAGAATCAAGAACACGGCCTCTTGGCCATATTAAAATAGCTCACGAGCATTGTTCGAAGGTGTGGAGTGTAGAGGCAGAGCATATGTGGTGAGTGGAAGCATGTGGTGGCCAGATGGCCTTGTGGAAGGTGATGTGAAGGTGGGTTGTTTGGTGGGGAGCTAGGGTAAGCAAAAGGTGAAATTAGGAGAGGGCTTTGGTTGGCGGAAGGATGGAAAAGCTTTTGGGAGTATCGGTGAGGTGGATGGACGGGTGTAGCGAGCAGATAGCCTCACCAGAGGGAAGCTGGAGTAGAGGAAGATGATGGCGTGCTTGTGCGTTGCGGGGTATTTTTTGGGTTTTGAGTATGGGGAATTAACCTAAAGATCTAACTAACCTAATTACCTAATCTAATTGGATGAAGGGGGTAGGATCCACGTCAAGTTTGGCACGTCAGCGACGAGGAAGATGAAGCCTCCGATGATGGTGCGGTGAGGAAGACATGGAAGAAGACGTATGCTGGTATTGCGAGATGTGGATAAAGATTGGGAAGAAGAATCCATCCGCTATTATCTATGAGGGTGGACGAGAAAGGTGGTAGGAGGACTCACCGGACGTGGTGGAGAACGAGGTCAGGGAGAAGGGAAGAGGGGGTGTTCGGCCTCCAAACCAAGCTAGGGAAGTAAGGTTTGCATTTGGGGGTCTTTTATAGGCCATAGGAGGTCCTTCCAAGCTTGGAAACCAAGCTTGAAAGCTTGTAAGCTCCACAATTTTATGAGACCCGATCCTTCGAAAGGTTTGCATGAGCTTTGGAGTTGGATTGAGGGCCTCGTACATGGCTCAAATGGAAGCTAACTTCCTTAGGAATCCCCCTTTCCATTTTGGGTGAGATTCGTCAATCAATCAAGGAGAACTCTCCAATCAAACGTTGTCGAAGTAGAACTCCCTCCAAGAAAATGTTAGAGGGATCTGAGTGCAAAGAATGACAACAAAGATAGGGACCCATTTGCAATTATTTTGAAAGCAGGGGCATAAATGTGAGAGAAAAGAAACAGACTGAACTGGAATGCAAACTAGGTCAAGATCTTTGATTGGGTCCAAATTTTGGTACAAACCTAATTTGGACCCAAGGAATCTGATGGTGAAGTCAGATTTTGATTTTGACCAAGGTTGGTTGGGTAATTTGTGTAGAAGCCCAAATTATGGCAACTTTACATTTGAGACTCTATTTTCTGCCAAAATCGATTCTGATGGTCAAATCAAAAGTACCAAATCCTATACAATATTTTTCTATGATTTTTAGAAGGTTTAGGTGAAATTTATCCGAACCAAAACCTCAGTCAATTAAGCAGTTCTATTTTTAGGGTTTCATTTGTCATTTAATTTTCGAAACGCGTGAAAACCTATTTCTATCTGCATGAACCTACTTATTAGACATTTATGAACATTTGACTTTTAAATAACCCCTGGGAAACCCCATGATTGTTTTCCATTTAGGTTATTTCATTAAAACTGTAGTTTTACCCCTATTTTCATGTTTCTCTCAGAATGAATATATGATGAATTAGGGCTCTTTGACAGTTATATAGGAGCATTTATCAATTGACTATGACTAAATAAAGCTAGATATGGATGATGGTGACATTATCATCATACCCCCATGCTTAACTTTTGCTAGTCCCTTAGCAAAATCTTATGAAATTAACTTAAATTCTAGACTATGCTTTGTAGTTCAGAGTCTTGATCTTTCTTCTTTTTAGAAATTAGGTCAAAAACCTAATAATAGGCCTAGAGGTACTCAAGTACCAACCAAGATCCAAATTCGACCAGCTTTAGCCTCAGTCTACCACGAAGGTTTCTAAGGCCCAACCCAGTAGTTAAAGCACCCGTGCTTGTAACATGGTTGGTCCAGGTTCAGTTTGCAATGCATTTTTGTAAGAAAGAGAGATAGAAGAATTTTTACATTTTTGGAGAATTTTCTCTCTCTTTTTCTTTTCTTTATTTCTAACTTTGGATTGGCTTAAAAGCATGGTCTACATCAGATTCTTAGCTCTTACCATCAATCCTTGCAGGGTCCCTGGCAATCGATGCTTCGGGATAGCACCTCCCATGGCAACCCCCAGAACCCTGGCTTTCGACACTTAGAGATAGTGCCACCCATGGTGTTCTGCAGCTAAATTCAGGCCCTGGCAATCGACATTTCGAGATAATCCTGCCCATGGCACCTGAATCAGTACAAGGTGCTTACATGCCTCCGGTAGGATATTTAGATATCCTAGGAGACAAGCATCGGGGAGACAGTATGTTATTGGGCATCTTCGAGGGGAATTTCTCACATCTCCGCATTGAGAACTCATCTAAATCAACTTATGTTGATAAGATTCTCTTAATCTAGGTAGCTTTTTTAGAACGGAATAAATGCTTTTGCGAGATTTTGATTATTAAGCTCACTGAACCAGGCTTAGGTTACCGAGTCCTGCAAACCAGAGGTCAGTTAATGAGGCTGAATAATCCTTAAGCCTTAGACCTAATATATAAGCTTCACATTTTCCTCAACCTCTTGAGGACTATCCGGATCTTAACAGATATGTGAATTTCTAAACCTAAAAACAAGCCCAAGAGGTCTAAGATCAACACTCGTGCTAATCTCTTTCTCTCTCTGTTGTTCTAGGACTTAATTTTTCCTTTTGATTTGGTCAAGAACTTAAGTAGATTCCATAATCATTTACTAATGACTCACTTTTTATTTTAAATTGTGGCTCCTTTTTGAATCTAGGAGGCCCTATCCTAGCGGAACTGATCCCTGCGCCTCAGAATCCTCTATAAAGCGAATCGTATTATCCCTGATAGAACTTTCCACCTCCTCTCTTCCTCAAAAATGATATGCAATTAAGCTCACAAAATTTTCCTCCCCTTTCTCCATTTGTTTGTTCTTTTTCAATTTTTTTATTTTTTTGATTTTTTGAATGAGTAATTTATTTTTCTATGAGAACCCTTCAGAACCTTGAAAATTTATGTGTTTGCACTTTAACACCCCCCCATGCCTAAGTTTTACAATGTCCTCATTGTAAATCGGAGGGTATGAAATCAATTGGGTTCAAGGATTAGAATAGGATCAAAGGGTGGGTGAACGGGTCGGGATGACTGTTGCAGACGATTTCAAGCTCTGGTACGCATACCAAAGGTGGAGTTGGCTGTTCTAAAACTGAACTCAGAGTGCAGTAGATGTGAAGCTCAAAAGGATGATCAGAAGGGTCTCAATTTTTTTTGGAATGACGGGTTGCCTCCTATTAAGGGCTAAATTTAATGCCTTCAATCGAGCAAAAGATTCATGGAGGAGTGGTCAAATCAGATGAATTTTGTAAAACAAGAATCTTCTTCAATAGCCTGGTTGGTCCAACCAGGTGCTTGTTTAGATCAACAGGCTGATGATGCAGCCCAAACCCAATTAATCTGGTTGGTTGATGGATGTGAATCAAGAGATATGGAGCCCACTAGATGCTTTAAAGCTCAAATGGATGTGGAAATGAGAATCGCAGGTTTGGTTGATTCCAATTAGCCTGGTCAAAGTAGGGATCCTCAAATGCAAATGGATCTATGGAGGATGTGAGATCCCTACGAGAGTGATCAAAGAAGGATGGGACGTGATTTGTAGTTTGATCGATATCTGAATCCCAATCAAAAGATGGAAAATCATATGCGATCGGATCATCGAGAGGAGAGTCAGAGTAGAAGTTGATTTCGGTTGCAAGTCGAGGTTAGGTTCAGATTCGAGAAGGTTCTATATGTGGATTTGAAGAGGTGGCTTCCTTGAGAACTACGTTAGTTGAGGGCCCCTCTAGAAAGGTTTCAAAGGTAGGTTCATCTAGAGAGTCCTCATAATGTCCATCAAAATCAAAGGTAAATGCCTGAAGAGTGCTTATAGGGTCATGGAAATCTGAGTCAAGAAAAGATTTGAACTCTGGATTCAAACACTCTCGGCACTTATTGTTTTTGATTCCTGAAGATAGAAAAGGAATGATTCCATCTCAATGGAACCTAATTTTGAATCAATGATCTTGGGATCAGGGACCTCAAAGTCAGAGTAGAAGAATGGGTCATGGATGCTGAGGTTGAAAATTGGTTCATAATTGTCAGGAAATAAAGGTTTTCCAAAATCAGAGTAGGATTCAAAATCATCGGAGAATTTGCGAGAGTAAGTTTTCGAATATGATTCTGGATCAGGAGTTCTACCACAGAGAGAATCAAGATGTGTAGAATTAGCAACCTGATGGGAACACCATCATGAGCCCTAACTAGCTCATTTTGACTTAGAAAAGTGAACAAAAGGTCCTACAAAACCAAATGAAGGGCCTAACTCAAGGAAAAATTAGTTTGAAATAAAAGTAATAAATAAAGGGTAAAATTTCAATTTTACCATTGCAGTGCAACAATGGGATTTCTCAGGGGCTAAACATAGGCCAAATGGTCTTAACAAGATAAAAAGTGGGTTGGTTCAATCAGAAAAGGGTTAATGTGAAATCTGGGAATTAAATGTAACCCTAAAACAAACCCACTTTATCTAACAAGGTTTTGGTCAGGATAAAATTCAACTAAACCCTCTAAAAATCATGGAAAAATATCCTCTAGGGTTTAGAACCTTCAATTTATCCTTTAGAACCTATTTTGACCTAAATAGGGGTCCTAGTCAAATATTTACCCTAAATTAGGTTTTTATGCAAAATGCCCAATCAAATGTGGTCAAACCTAAAATCCAACTTCACCTTAGGTCCAAATTAGATTTATACCAAAATTTGGACCTAAGGGGAGTTCACCTTGACCTACTTTGCAAAATAGTCCAACCCAATTACATTTATGCTCCTAGCTTTTGAAAACCCATGCAGACACCCCGTAGCATCCTCGTCGTTCTTTGCAATTAGGTCCCTCCACCATTATAGCGGAGGAATCCTACTTCGGTGTGGATTCGAGAGGGATATCTCCTTGATTCCTTAGAGAATCCTTCTCAAATTTGAAAGGGAGATTCTCTGAGGAATTCCCGTTCGTATGAACCCAATTATGAGCTTTGATTTCCACCCAATCTCTCATGTGAACACATGAGAGAATTGGGTATATCTCGACCTTCCAAGCTCGGCGAGGTTGCCGTGCCTGAAAGCTTGTCTTCCAAGCACAAGGCCCTCTACCTGTGAATATAAAAGAGGCCCCAGATCCCTCCGGTCATTTCAAGCTTGTTCTGGCCTGAGACTACCTCAAATTTCCTCCCTTCCCCTCTGGCCAAAAAGCCCGACAAGCTCCAGCGACTCCTCTTCCTTCTTCTCATCACTCTGCCACCATACCAGTAACAAAGTTGCCTCCACCTCCTTCTTCCAGGTCGTGCCACACCTGCACCCGCACCTATCTCCCTCTCGTCATCGCCTCCTCTCTCTCTCTAGGTCATCATCTCCAACGACGGTATATACACGCCGTCCGCCCCCTCTACTCCCCCTTCATCCAGCTACTTGCAGATAAGTCTCCTTCCCCTGCTCTTTCCTTTCCCCTTATCTATTTCTACTTTCACGTCCTGACAACCACAGAGCACCATCACCTTCTCCACCTCCGACAAACCACCGACGAGGTGCATCCACCATGCCACGCACCCACACACCTTGCCAACCACCTCGGAAGCATCGCCTCATCCCACTGATCATTTTCCCCCTGTCCATTAGCCGCCAAACCCTCCACTTACTGCCCTCGAACACACCCAACTTCACAGCCACAGAACGACCTAGGCACGCATGCCCAGGCCATCCCACACCACACCAACACCTGGGCCACCTTCACCATGTCACGGCGAAGCCTTCTGAGTAATTTGACAAGGCCGTGAGGCCGTATTCGTATCGATAGGTACAGGACCTTGGTTCGCCATTGAAGCGAGCTTGAAGAAGCTTGCCAGCTTCACAGCAGCCTCCAGGTGCCCGGAGTCCAGGTCCCAGGTGTGGGGCACTCTTTGCGAACCAAGTAGGCCCAGCGATTGGAAGCCAAAGCACCACATCTACTGCAATTAGGCAAGGCACTTGCTGCGGATGCACGCGAGAAGCGGGTGGGACGTTTAGTCCCAACTTGGAAGTCTGTGAGCAGGCGACGCGGGATAAATTGAAAGTGTCTGGGGCTTATCTCCTCCTGACATGGGGTGAGGTCCTACTCACCCTTCACGCCTCATCCGCAACCCCACGCTCTGCGAACCTGGTATTCTACCCAACTACCCGCGCACCCCTCTCCTACCACACATGTCGGTGGGCCTTGTCACGGGTGCGTCGACCCAACCCGTTTACCCGAGAAAGGCTTTGGGAGAGCGAGCCTAAGAGAGAAGAAAGAGAAGAGAGTTTGCGGGGAGGGTAGGGGTTAGGTTTTGCTCTCCAGGAGGGCGAAGCCAAGGAAGAAGAAGGAAGAAGGAAGGAGAAGGAAGCTTCAGCAAGAAAAGCAAAGGAAGAAGAAGGCTCGGCTAAGAGACAGAAGCAGAGAAAGAGAAGCTAAGGCCAGCAATCAGAAGAAAGGAAGAAGAAGAAGAAGAGAGAAAGAAGAAGCCAAAGTCAGACATCATAGGAAAGAAAGAAACAGAAGAAGAAGAATCAGAGAAAGAAGGAAGATGAATAGAGAAAGCTCAAGCCAGAAGCAAAGAATAGAGATTGAATTATCTGATTTTTATGTTCATCTTTATATTTTTGAGCTCTATATACATTGAAACTATTTTTATTGCTTCATAATTTGATTGATCATTACATTTTATCAAGTTGAAAGTTGTGTTAGTTTTTAAATCCAAATTTGCTCCCTATGTTCAACCTCAGATTCATATTTTTCGAGTAATAAACTTTCATTTGTTTTAAAAGCGATTTTAACTATACTGCGACGCAATTATTATAAACCCGATTTCACTTTCGACAAACATTTTGGCACCATTGCCGGGGAGCAAGGGGCAATTTAGAAACTTTGATCACAACTTCTGATTCAATACTAACTTGATCTACTTATTTTGTTGTGATTGTTTCAGGGGAAGAAAAGAAGACAGCCGCACAACAACCACACCAGGGCAGGTAATTTCTCATTAGCCCTCTCTCTTAATCCCCTCAATTCTGGAAAGGAAAACAAAGGGAAAATCAATTTAGTGCTTCCTGCTTTCTATATCTAGTAATTCACGAAAGTTGCCTGATTTTGATTTCAACACATTTTGAATTGTGCATCCATTTAGGGTAACTAGGGCTAGCACTTTCTTGATTGAGCCCTAGATACCATCTTTGTGGCAACTAAATTGGACCAAATAGAGCCAACTTAAGGATTCCAATCTAGGGGTTTTAGCGACACATCTTCTCTAAGCAAAGAATCAAATTTCCAGAAAGAGGTGTGCCTAAGCCATGATTGAAGAGATTTATCCAAGAGAAACCCTAAAAAAAATTCAAGCTCTTAAGTCACTTGAACCCTAAAAGAAAGGACCTAAAAGCTCTCAAAGGACAAAGAGGTGAAGTTGACTCCTTGGGTCAACTAACCTTAAAATTAGGTCACTTTTTGCACTCAAAATATCTAAAGTTCAAGTGAAACCATAAGCACCTTGATCCTAATTAAAAGTGGTAGACTTAAGAGGTTAAGGTCCCCATTCTAGTCTACCTGGAATCTCAGTGACAAGAGAGGTTAGGTGGGGGAAACCCTGTAACTCGTGGGGACGCTCTACCATCTAGGGGTCTTTGCGGGACTCTCCCTTTCTGGCTGCCCAGGTATTTCTCAAGTGGACGACTTTTTCTAACTAAGGGGTATCATTTGCCTCGAACCTCTATAGTTATCCAAATTTTTAGGTGTCTCGATTGGGTCCAGCACATTCTAATCTCATCTAATCCTTTAGTGCATGTTTGGTAGGAGGTCCTTAAGGCCATCCTTTAGAAATCCACTCCCGCCAAGGCCAAGCCTCGACGCCCGTGTTTATGCAGCAACCCCACCACATAGACCTCTCCACTAATTCATCAGAACCAAGTTCTCCTTCCATCATGGCACAAACAATTGAAGAAGAGAACAACCTTGAACACCAACTTCACCACATGAATGATCTATTCTAGAACTTTGTAAACCTGCTGCAGCGTCCTATGATGCGAGATCACTATAATCCCGCTGCGGTGTGATAGCGAAAATATGCGGTTTGTTAATTAGGTAATTTAGTGTCGTTGCAACGCGTAAATCCGCTTTCGCTTTCAAATTTATGTTCCTAGATAGGGGAGTATCTAGGGTTGTCCAAGGAGGCCAAATGTTTGCAAAATTGATTCTCTTTCTTGGAATATAAATCTCAACTTTCTTTTTGGTCTTTTTCAATATATCATTTTTATGTTTTTGAAATTAAGGCAACATGTGAAATTGTGGCAGGAAAGTGACTTACACTTCAATTCAATGGACTACTTCTAAAGTGGCAAGTAGAGCCTCTCCCTAAGCTCACTCTAGGCAAGTGGAGGCCTAGAATAATTAGGGAGAGGGAGTGAAGAATGCTAAAAACAAAGCAATTAGAAATGCAAATAAAGAAATTGCAAAGAAGGCAACTAGATTAATGAAAAAGTGTTTTACAACAAAGCCTAGTAGAGGAATGCTTCTACTACTAGAAAAATTACAATAAATAAAAGCAAACACAAATCTTCTAGATAGATGGTGAAGAAGAGGGCTTCTTGCTCCAAGCTTGGTAGCTTCCAAGCTTGAAAAGAGTCCTCCAACTCCTTCTTTGCTATGCTCCGCCAAGGTGATGTCCTCCAAGGCAAGCCCTAAGGGGGCGTGCCCTAAGCTTCTCTCCAAGGGTGGACGTCCACCCTAGGTCCTTCTCCTTTTCCTGGCCATCCTCCTTGAAGTAGAGAAGTCCTCCTCCTTGGCGTGGCCCAAGTTGAAGAGAGTGGGGAGAAGAAGGCACCAAACGGGCTGGTGATGTGCCCCTTTAATTTTCTTCTCTACTCCTTCTTCTTGGCCGTAGGTGTAGGTGGTATAGGTAGCAAAATACACTAATGGAGGATGCAGAAAATGTGGGAAGTTTGGTAGGTATATATAGTGTAGGAAGGGGGTCCTAGGTGTCTCTTGGAATGGATGGCTAGGATAGGATATGGGGGGTAGTTGGGGATCCTAGGGCTAAGAATAAGTGGCGCCACCTAAGGGGTGCTAAGGGGGGTAGTTAAGGCTTTGGTGCCCTTTAGAATTGGCTCCAAAATGGGCCTTCTAGAAGGCCATTAGGTGGCGCCACCTTAAGGTTCTAGAAGGGGGGTATGTGGATGGCTAGGATGGGTTATGTGGGTAGGTGTAGGGTGGATGAAGGGGCTGAAAGTTGGCACCAAAATGGAGGTGGTTAGGGTTAGTTTTGGTGCCAACTTTTGGTGTCTTTTGGTGGTTAGTTGAGGGGTGAAAGGTGGTGAAGAGGTGGCACCAAAATTAGTAGGATAGCTAGCTTAGGTAGGGCTTAAGTTGGTGGAGCTAGCTACGGTTGAATTGAAGGTGGTGGATGGCCAAGGAGCTGGTTGCAAGCTAAGCTAAGCTAAGCTAAGCTAGCTTAGCTAGCTATGGAGTAGAGGAGGAGGTATTAGAGCTAGGGTTTGAAGAGAGGAGCTGAGGAGAAGTCTGGAGCTGGAACTGGAGCTGGCAGCTGCTGAAGAGGCTGGCATGGAGCTACTCTAGTGGCTTAGCTTGCTAGTTCTTTGCTAGCTGCTAAGCCAAGCTAAAGTGAACTGGCTTCTACCATAATGAGCTGAGGTGAGCTGGGTCTGGTGCTCTCGGGGAGGATCAAGCTGGTTGAGGCAGTTAAGGTAGCTTAGCTCAATTAAGTTGAGCTAAGCTGAATTCCCAGGAGCTGGACTTGAGCTTCCTGAGCTGAGATGAGTTCTTCAGCTAGCTGGAGTTGAGTGGAGCTGGATGTAGCTCGGTCTGAGCT
The DNA here is from genome assembly GCA_037157565.1 of Thalassia testudinum. Lineage (NCBI taxonomy): Eukaryota > Viridiplantae > Streptophyta > Magnoliopsida > Alismatales > Hydrocharitaceae > Thalassia > Thalassia testudinum. Next base: position 9,039,787 of record JAZHRO010000014.1, read on the forward strand.
GGGGTGAACTCCTGTCAACTCAACTGAGCTAGCTAGAGCTCCCTATGGACTAGTGGGTGCTAAGATGAGCTAGACTCAGCTAAGTTGAGCTGGATCTGAGCTGACTTGAGCTAGGGTGAGCTAAGATGAACTCTTTTGAGCTGCCATTCAACTGAGATTAGCTGAATGGAGATGGGATGAGCAAACCCTAGTTCAAGTGAGCTAGGTTCCAACTGTGGTGAGTTGGATCAAGCTGAGTTCCAGCTAGTCTGAGCTTCTCCTTCACCATTTGCCTTTTTGAGTGCTAGGGTTTTAGGGATCTGTATATCTGTTCATCCATAACACTCACAAAAACATATCAAAAAGACAATAAAAAATGCAATGCATGCCTAACCTAATTTATGCCTAAATGCAACCCAAAAACCCGTTTGCAATGTAAAATCCTAAGAGCTAGGTATGTTTTAATGCATAAGAATGATGATAAACTGGCATTTATCATGATGGCGATCGAGCATCGAGTCCAAATCCTGGCTTGAGGTCCTGATTCCGAACTCAAGCCCAACATGATTCATGCCATTCCAAAATTCCATAGGCTTAACTCCGAGGATACCTTCCAGCACATCAAACAACTCAAACATCTGGCCCAGACCTTCGGGTAAGATGTACAAAATCAGGATATTTTGCTCATAAAGATGTTTTCCTTCTCCCTCATGGACAAGGCTGCTCATTGGTATCAGACTCAAACACGTCCAATCAACACATGGGTTGAACTCCAATCCGAATTTTTGAAAAAGTTCTTTCCCATTGGCCGAACGAATGGCTTGCACCACCAGATCACTCACTTCACTCAACAATCGGGAGAACCGCTTCATGAGGCATGGGACCGATTCTTAGATCTCAGGCGAAAGTGCCCCCATCATAGAGTTCCCAATTGGGAACAAGTCCAGTCTTTTTACTAGGGACTCCGTGAAGACATTCGATTGTTCGTCAATGCAACCTGCGGAGGAAACATCATGGGTCAACATGAGGATACGGTGTGGGAGATTCTCAAGAATATGTGCAAGAACTCCACCAATAATGACTCCATGGGCTTATTCGACTGGACGAATGGTCGCGCATCAATGAATCCTAGGGGAGCACATGAGACGTAGGGCCTGTCCGTATCCGTCGACTTGGAACTGATAGCCAGTCGGTTGGACAAGGTCTCTATCATAGAGAAGAAGGTGGATGAGCTGACTCAGCATCTGCAGCGAGCCACCTCTGCGCAAAACTCATTTGCATAGCCACCTCTTGCGAGGGAAACTGTGCAGAACATCTATCACCGAACTTCTCAGGGGATGGACCCATATCCACCCCCGTCTGACTCCAGGATCGGAGGGACCTCCCATCCAATCTATTCTAGTTGGGGGAACTCTGAACCTTCATACTCTGATTTTCCTGAGGCTCCTCAGACCTACGAGGATCTCAACGCCATCTAGAATGACCCATTCTCTAATACCTATAATCCTGGATGGTGGAATCATCCCAACTTCCTGTGGGTGGGAAATTCCTAGAATCAAAGACCACCTTATCAACCCCGTCCACAAGCTCCTTGTCCATATCAGCCGCCTTAGCCTCGGCCCAACCCACCTATCAATCTGGGCCAAACCAAGCAGATCAAATGACTCTTATCCTTCAAACTCTGGCTGACATTCAGAAGACGAATGCAGCAATACAAAAATAGAACAAGGACGAGATCACAGAGGTTCGCAATCAACTCACCCAGATGGTGAATTCTCGTCAACCTGGCACACTTCTTTCGCAACCTCTTCCGAATCCAAATAACGTGCCTACCCAGAGGTGCGTTATTGTAATGACCCGATTCCCGAGTCCCTACGAGACACGAGAACCGGACCGACTCGACTAATCCCAAGACCTAATCGTCCAACGAGGAAGTAACCAAAAGAGCAGTAAAATAAACCACATTCAACATGAAATATAACTAGCAGTAACAAAATATAGCAGTAAGAAAAAGAACTACTACAGCATGTACCACCACAACAGTAGAACAACATTTATAACATAACATGAACTACAAGTAAGGAAAAGTATAGAGAGTAACAAGAACTACTCACTATAGTGGAACAAAAAGGGCACAAAAGAACAGTGGTAACTCTACTGGACCCTACTCGGCCCAGCATCCTCTGCAGCCGCTGACCCCGGCTGCTCAACACCTAGTCCTGAAAAGTAACGAGTGTAACATGTCAGCGAAATGCTGAGTAGAGTGGCAGCTAAAATTAAAGAAGCAGTAAAGTGTACAGTAGCTGTTTTATTTTCTTTCTTCCTTTATTTACGTCTTTCTATTGTTTCACAATTTATCTATTTCTCAGATCCTTCACTTGATCTCGAATGTTCCTCGTGGGAATGGTCTTGATTCCAGTCTCTTCCGAAAGGTAGAAGTAACACGTGGTGCTCTCCTGGCCGGGAGAGTCCCCCGTGGTGATCCTACTCTCAGTCAACCACCCCAAGGTCGCTGACAGACATAACGGTGACTACGGCACGTGCGATAAACACACGGGTAGCTACCCCGCACTAGCACGCGGTCAATCATTTCCGTTAATGGGTGTGCCCAAAGCACAGCACGGAACTAGTATAGGGCAGAGCCCTCTCAATAACAGGGGTCCAACCCCTCCACAGTAACCAAACAGGGGTCTTGCCCCTTCACAGTCCGCGCACCCTCGCCTGATTACCCTGGTTCGCCCAGTGGGCCTAACCAGTCGGTGTAGGTGAGCTAGCAGAACCCCGGGGCCCGTGGGGTAGCTAGTACTCGCTCTACACTAGTAGCTCTCCTCGGTACTATGTACACGAGGGCCAAAAAGTCGGTACAAAGTGGCCAGACCTAACCCCGGGTACCTAGGGTGGCTGGCTCCGCTCTGCACTAATCAGGTAACAGGTGCTTCCCCTGGTACTACATACCCAAGAGACAACACACTTCCACATCTTTCCTTCTCAGTTCCATTTCATTCTCTTTCCAGGAGTTCTACTCCTAATTCCCCGTAGGGTTCCAGCTCTTTTAACTTAGCAGATTCAGGTTTCACCCTTTCAGTTTCACGTTCATACAACCCATATTCTCAATCATGTTCATTTATTCATAACAGGCAGTTGTTAAATCAATTCACATGCAGCTATTATTTCCTTTCCACATTTTCCAAGAATGCAATATCTATATTCATATCACTAGTTTCCAGTCCTAGGATTCATGCCGTACCCTAGGATCTATCATTCAATCTAGTTTTCCGGCCCTAGGATTCATGCAATACCCTAGGATCTATCATTCAATCTGGTTTCTCATTCCTAGGATTCATGCAATGCCCTAGGTTCTATTAATTGTTCCATAATTGTAACAAATTATGTTAATAATTCTTAAAGCCACTCTACCAGCTACAACGGAAGTATTGGGGGCATGGTCGGAAATCCCGCGCGCCTCCGCAACCCCCGGGACTGCAATGGAATGGGGTCCTAACACAAGGATCAAACACAAGGAGTTTCTCAGAATAGTATATAATTACTGTAAACGGGTAGAGGATTTTATTCCGAAAAGAACGCAACTCGAAATGCGGAAAACGGACTCCGAACGGGCCCCAAACAGGTCGAAAACGACGAACAGTCCAAAATCAGACGTCTGGAACCTCTTCTAGACGTCTTAAAATGTGGGTCAGATGGTACCTTTATTCTGCGTAGTCTCTCAGACATCCAGAAGCCTACGGGGGCGTCTGGCCTAGTTCCCAGACGTCCGATGGTTACCCCAGACGTCTGGAAGTCCTTCCAGTCGTCTGGCACTGCGGCCAGACGTCTGATTCGCGTTGGATGCAAATCTCAGAGCCTGCACGTACCCACTCCTCGCTCTCAGTACAACGGGTCGCAGAAAAGGAAGAAGGATGAAAATAACTTACTTGCCAGACGTCTGGATAGTCCTCCAGACGTCTTCACCGTCGTCTAGTTGGAAGCCCAGACATCTGATTCTGGAAAAACTTCCAGAATCAGAGCTCGACTCGCTCTCCGCCCGCGATGCACAGCCGTACCGCACCTCGTCCGCCTGCTGCTCAAGCTGCAGTAGCCCTCCCGCGTCACTCCACGCCCGCTGCTCCCCCGCCGGCCGGCTCTAGTTGCCCCGGCAAGCTCGAGCCCTCACGGTCGAGCGTCTCCTTCGTCGCGCAACACCTCCTCCTGCAACTCGCCGCGGCTGCCGCTGCCGCGGCTCGCACTCTCGTACCGGCTGGAAGAAGAAAAAGGAAGAGGAGGGGATGAGAGTGAGGGAGAGGGCGAGCGCCTTATAAGGCCATGCAGGGAGAGAGAGAGGGGGAGCAGCCTGCGCCTGCAGGAGGAGAGAGGGAAAAAGGGGGAAGGTGCGGCGGTTGCAGGTCTGCGCGCGCCTGTGCGCAGAGGCGCGCGCAGACGCAGCCCCGCACACCACAGAAAAATAGATCCCAGACATCTGGAAGGGGTTCCAGATGTCTGGTCAGACGTCTGGGCCACCTCCCAGACGTCTTAAAAAAAAACATCTTGGAAGCCGTTCGTAACAGTTATGAACCCAAATCCAGGCTACACCCACATGATTTATCAGGCCCCTTCTGTTCCATCACCCAACAGGATGGAAGCTTCGACATCTTACGCAGGATTTCAACAGCAACCACCTATTTTACCAACCCCAAACCAAAACCAAGCAGGACTAAACTCCGTAACAACTCGTAGTAGTAAAACAACTCAAGACCCACCTTATCTAAGCCACTCCAAACATGGTAGTAACCCAAGCCCTAGGATAGTTATCCAGGACACCCCTATCCCAGATTAAGAACCTAGACCTATTCTAGAGGAACCAACCAAGGTTCCATTTCCCGAGGCCTTGACCAAGGGAAAGAGGATAACCAAACCCGTGGCTCCTGAGGAGGATCTGGTCAAGCTCTTTGAACAGGTTCATATAAACATCCCCTTGATGGATGCAATCCACCACGTACCGGCTTACTCATGATTTCTAAAAGACTTATGTACACCCAAGTGTAAGCCGCAAACCAAAAGTGGGAGTCCGATCGTACTGTCAGAGCAAGTCAGCTCTGTAATCTTGAGCAAACTCCCACCTAAGGCTAAAGACCCAGGTACTCCCCTGATTTCATGTACTATTGGTGATACCCAATTCGACAGAGCATTATTAGATCTAGGTGCCTCCATAAACCTAATACCTACATCCCTCCTTGACCATTACCATTTACTGATCAGTCGAGAAACTGGAGGGAAATAGGTTCTTCTGCTTTCTGGACTGGTACTCCGGTTATAACCAAGTGGAAATTCATCCTGTGGACCAAGAAAAGACCACTTTCACCTGCCCCTTTGAGACGTATGAATTTCGAAGGATGTCGTTCAGTCTCTGCAATGCACCTATGACTTTTCAGCGGTGCATGCTTGCCATATTTTCAGATATGATAGGTGATTATCTGGAAGTCTTCATGGATGACTTCTGAGTATTTGGAGCATCATTTGACGATTGCCTCCTACACTTGGTCCACATCCTCAGGCGGTGCATTGAAGTGAATCCGGTTCTTTCCTAGAAAAAGAGCCATTTCATGGTGCCTGAAGGCATTGTCCTAGGACATCTGATTTCAGAGAAAGGCATCCAAGTCGATCGAGCCAAGGTGAACTTGATTTCCAAACTCCCTATGCCTAGCTCGATCAAGGACATCCGATCTTTTCTAGGGCACGTCGATTTTTATCATCGATTTATCCCTAATTTTTCAAAAATTGCGTGCCTCTTGACCACTCTTCTCTCTAAGGATGTACCTTTTGAAATCTCTAAGGAATGCACTCAAGAATTTGAAATCCTCCGTGACCGAGTTACCCAAGCCCCGATCCTACAGTCCCCTGATTGGTCTCAACCCTTTGAGATCATGTGCGATGCATTTGATTTCGCCGTAGGAGCGGTATTGGGGCAGAAAATCGATAAGAAACTCATGGTCATTTACTATGCTAGCAAAATACTTGACGAGGCTCAGTGTAACTACACAGTTACTGAGAAAGAGCTACTAGCCGTAGTATTTGCCCTGGAAAAATTCATATCTTATCTCCTAGGTTCCCGTGTTATCATCTACTTGAATCACACAGTTGTGAGGCATCTCCTTGCAATGGATGTGAAACCTCGATTAATCTACTGGATCTTGCTGTTGCAAGAATTTGACCTTGAGATTCGCAACAAAGTGGGAAAACAGAACGTGGTAGCTGATCACTTGTCTCACCTTCTTTTTGAGATCATCGACCCTTCCGAACCCATCATGTAACATTTTCCTGATGAGCACCTTCTGACTATCAATACAAGGCTTCCATGGTTTGCTGATTTAGTAAACTACTTGGCATCACATCAGATATCGTCCTATTGGCCGAAGGCTAAGAAGGACAAATTGCTTTCCGATTCCAAGTACTACTTCTGGGAAGACCCGTAACTTTTCCACATCGGTGCTGATCAAATAATTCGACGATGTGTCACGAAAGCAGAAATCCAAGGCATACTCTCTTTCTGCCATGACCAGGGATGCAGTGGACATTTTTCAGGACATAAAATCATAGCGAAAGTCCTCTAGCATGGCTTCTACTGGCCCACAATTTTCAAGGACGTGTACAATCACTGTAAGGCATGTACCCATTGCCAGACCTTGGCAACATGAGCCATCGAGACATGATGCCTTTACAGTCGATTCTGGTATGCGAAATTTTCGACATCTGGGGGATTGATTTTATGAGACCCTTCCCTATCTCGAACGACTTCAAGTACATTTTAATCACTGTTAACTATGTGTCCAAATGGATTGAAGCCATTCCGACCTGAACCAATGATCATAAAGTTGTTATCAAATTCATTCATCAGAACATCTTCTCACGGTTCGAGATTCCACGTGAGATAATTTCCGATGAAGGGACCCATTTCACAAATGCTCAGTTCAAGTCACTGATAACCAAATATGGGGTGGAACACAGAATCTCTACTCCTTACCACCCCCAAACAAATGGTCTAGCTAAGCTATCAAACTAGGAGATCAAGAAAATCCTCCAGGTTACTGTTCGACCTGATAGGAAGGATTGGTCATCCCGGCTTCCGGAAGCTTTGTGGGCTTATAGGACCGCCTACAAGACCTAATTAGGTATGTCTCCCTTCAAATTGGTGTACGGGAAGGCATGTCACCTCCCCATCAAATTGGAGCATAAAGCCTATTGGCCAGTACGGAACTGCAACCTAGATCTTTCTAAGACTGGAACCCATAGAAAGCTTCAAATGAGCGAGATCGATAAATTACACCACGACACATATAAGAACTCACGAATTTACAAAGAGTAGGTTAAAGCCTTTCACGACAAGCACATATCTAGAAAGATCTTTCATCCTGGTCAAAAGGTCCTACTCTTCGATGCCAGACTTAAACTATTCCCAAGAAAACTGCGATCAAAATGGATCGAACCCTATCTGGTCCGACAAATCTTTGGAAATGGAGCCATTGAGATCAATCCACTCAGCCATGATTCTGAACCTTTCATTGTGAATGATCAGAGACTCAAACCGTTCATTGACATGACTAATACAAATTTGGCTGAGATATCCTTTACCTTACATTCTCCCTGAGCTCATTATGCCCAGCTGATGGCGTAAAACTCAGCGCTTAATGGGAGGCAACCCGTCATTCTTGAAGAAACCTGAAACCTTTCTTGAAATTCCTATGCAGAATTCATATTGCACTACAGGGTTCATCCATTAGAACAACCGACTCCACCTCAGGTACCCATACCCGAGTCTAGAAATCATCCACAACAGTCACCTCGACCCGTTCGCCCACCCAAAACCTATCATAATGAATGAACTAAGCTGAATTCGAACCCACCTAATTTACAATGGGGACATTGCAAATCGTAGGCATAGGAGGGTATGAAAGTGCAAAACTTCATGAAAACTCATCTCACAAGAAATGGTTTCAACAAAAAAAAAACACATCACAAAAAACACCAAAAATGAAAAAATCTTGAAAAAGAACAAAAAAATTAAGGGGAGAGAAAATTTTGAGGCCATACAAACCATAAGGGGGAAAAGAGAAAAATGACAAAAAAAGAGTACAAAATGAAAAAGAAAAAGAAATAGTCATTAGTAAGAGGTTAAGGGATTAACCGAAGTTCTAGACGACATCAAGGAAAAGAGAAAAAATATAGGAAAAAGTGCCAATGAGACACAAAAAAGATATTAGTAGGAACGTTGATCTTAGGCCTTTTGGGCTAGACTCTTAGGCTTAAACATTCAAGTATCCGCTAAGATCTGGATAATCCTCAAGAGGTTGGGGAAAATGCGAAGCTTAAGTATTAGGTCTAAGGCTTAGGGAGTATTTGGCCTAGTTAACTGACCTTTGGTTTGCGGGACTCAATAACCTAAGCACCCTAATCCACACACAGTCTGGTTTAGTGCGGATAACTATCAAAATCACGCAAAAGCATTTAAATGTTCTGAAAAAAGTTGCCTAGATTAGGAGCGGCTAATCAACACAAGTTGATTTGGACGAGTTTCCGACGTGGAGAGGTGGGAAATTCCCCTCGAAGATGCATAACAACATATCGTCTCCTCGGTGCTTGTCTCCTAGGATATTTACATATTCTACTAGGGGCACGTAAGCACCCTGCTGGTTCAGATGCCATGAGCGGCATTATCATGAAATGTCGATTGCCAGTGTCTAGATTTAGCTAGAGAATGCCATGGGTAGGATTATCTCAAAATCTCAAAAGCTAGGGTTCTGGGGGTTGCCATGGGTGGTGCTATCATGAAGCATCGATTGCCAAAGACCTTTGTGGATTGATGATGGGGATGAGGCATCCGATACAGACCATGTTAAGAAGCCAATCCGAAGCTAGAAATAAAAAGAAAAGAGAGAGAAAACTCTCCAAACAAATAAATCCTCTGTCTCTCTCTTACAAAAAAAAAATGCACTACAAATTGAACTAAGGGTAAAATATGTCTCAAGCACAGGTGCTTTAACCACAGAGTCCAACAAACCTTAGGATAGTTCCTGCGGGCCTTAAAAACCTTCGCGGAGGATCGAGGCTATAGCTGGTCAGGTCCGGATCATGGTTGGTACTTGTGTACCTCTAGGCCTACTATCAGCATTCTAACGTAATCAAAAAGAGAAAGAAAAAGCACTCATCATAATATATGAAAGAAATTCATGGTCTAGAACAGAAGTTAAAACCTTAAAATTTTGCTAAGGGACTAGCAAAAGCCAGTCATGGGGGTAAGATGGGAACACCATCATGAGCCCTAACTAGCTCATTTTGACCTAGAAAAGAGAACAAAAGATCCTACATAACCAAATGAAGGGCTTAACTCAAGGAATAACCAGTTTGAAAGAACAGCAAGAAACAAAGGGTAAAACTGTAATTTTACCATTGCAGTGCAACAACAAGATTTCTCAGGGGCTAAACGTAGGTCAAATGATCTTAACAAGATAAAAGTGGGTTGGTTCAATCATAAAAGGGTTAATGTGAAATCTAGGAATTAAATGACTTCTTGTAACCCTAAAACAGACCCACTTAAATTATTAAGGTTATTGTTAGGAAAAAATTCAACTAAGCCCTCTAAAAATCATGGAAAAATATCCTCTAGGGTTTAGAACCTTCAATTTGGCCTTTAGAACCTATTTTGACCTAAATAGGGGTCCTAGTCAAATATTTACCCTAAATTGGATTTTTGTGCAAAATGCAAAGCCAAACGTGGTCAAACCTAAAATCCAACTTCACCATTGGATTCCTTATGTCCAAATTAGGTTTATACCAAAATTTGGACCTAAGGGGAGTTCACCTTGACCTACTTTGCAAAATAATCCAATATAATTACATTTATGCCCCTAGCTTTTGAAAATCCTTCAAAAACCCCCTAGCTTCCTTGTCACTCTTTGCAATTAGGTCCCTCCACCATTACAGTGGAGGAATCCTACTCTGACGAGGATTCAAGAGGGATATCTCCTTGATTCCTCAGAGAATCCCTCTCAAATTTGAAAGGAAGATTCTTTAAGGAATTCCCATTCGTATGAACCCAATTATGAGCTTTGATTTCCACCCAATCTCTCATGTGAACGCATGAGAGATTTGGGTATCTCTCAACCTTCCAAGTTCGGCGAGGTTGCCGGGCCTGAGATTACCTCAAATTTCCTCCCTTCCCCTCCAACCAAAAAGCCTTACAAGCTCCGGCGACTCCTCCTCCTTCTTCTCGTCACTCTGCCACCATACCAGTGGTAGAGTTGCCTCCGCCTCCTTCTTCCGTGTTGCGCCACACCTACACCCGCACCTATCTCCCTCTCGTCGTCGCCACCTCTCTCTCTCGGTCTTCGTCTCCGGCAACGGCATATATGCATCGTCCACCCCCTCTGCTTCCCCTTCATCCAGCTATTCGCAGATAAGTCTCCTTCCCCTACTCTTTCTTTTCCCCTTATCTATTTCTTCTTTCACACCCCGAAAACCATAGACCACCATCACCTTCTCCACCTCCGACAAACCACCGGCGTGGTGCATCCACCACTCCACACACCCACACACCTCACCATCCACCTTGAAAGCATCACCTCATCCCACTGATCATTTTCCCCCTCTCCATTAACCGCCACACCCTCCACTCACTCCCCCCGAACACACCCAACTTCACGGCCACAGAACAACCTAGGCACGCATGCCCAGGCCGTCCCACACCACACCAACACCTGGGCCACCTTCACTATGTCACGGCGAAGCCTTTTGAGTAATTTGACAAGGCCGTGAGGCCGTATTCGTGTCGACAGGTACAGGACCCCGGTCCTCCATTGAAGCGAGCTTGAAGAAGCTTGCTAGCTTCACAGCATCCTCCAGGTGCTAGGAGTCCAGGTCCTAGGTGTGCGGGCACTCTTCGCGAACCAAGCAGGCCCAGCGATTGGAAGCCAAAGCACCACATCTGCTGCAATCAAGCAAGGCACCTACTGCGGACGCGCGCAAGAAGTGGGTGGGACATTTAGTCCCACCTTGAAAGTCTGTGAGCAGGCGATGCGAGATAAATTGAAAATGTGTCAGGGGCTTATCGCCTCCTTACATGGGGTGAGGTCCCACTCTCCCTTCACACCTCATCCGCGACCCCACGCTCTACGGACCTAGTATTCGACCCGACTACCCGTGCACTCCTCGCCCACCACACACATCGATGGGCTTGGTCATGGGCACGTCGACCTGACCCGTTTACCCAAGAAAGGCTCTGGGAGAGCAAGCCTAAGAGAGAAGAAAGAGAGGAGAGTTTGCGGGGAGGGTAGGGGTTAGGTTTTGCTCTCCAGGAGGGCGAAGCCAAGGAAGAAGAAGGAAGAAGGAAGGAGAACTAAGCTTCAGCAAGAAAAGCAAAGGAAGAAGAAGGTTCGGCTAAGAGATAGAAGTAGAGAAAGAGAAGTAAGGCCATCAATTAGAAGAAAGGAAGAAGAAGAAGAAGAGAGAAAGAAGAAGCCAAAGTCAGACATCAAAGGAATGAAAGAAACAGAAGAAGAAGAAGAATCAGAGAAAGAAGAAGGAAGAAGAAGAAGAACAGAGAAAGGTCAAGCTAGAAGCAAAGAAGAGAGATTGAATTATCTGATTTTTACATTCATCTTTATATTTTTGAGCTTCTATATACATTGAAACTATTTTTATTGCTTCATAATTTGATTGATCATTACATTTTATCAAGTTGAAAGTTGTGTTCTTAGTTTTTAAATTCAAATTTGCTCCCTATGTTTGACCTCGGATTCATATTTTTCAAGTAATAAACTTTCATTTGTTTTCAAAGCGATTTCAACTATACTGCGACGCAATTATTATAAACCCGATTTCACTTTCGACAAACATAACCTGACTTGGATCTGACCTAATTTCATATTCCGAGCTCAAAAAGGTGTCCCTAGTAGGAATAGGCTCAGGTTCTTGGCTCCTAGGATAGACCCATTCGAATTTCAACTCTTCCAACTCCTTGATATCTGTATCATAAATCGACGTGACTTTCGAAGGATCAATTGTGTCTCTGAGAAGGTTGGAGAGGTGCATTCATCAAATACAGGCCCAGAATCGTAATTCAAATCAAAATCTAACTTTCATTATTTTAGGCCACATGATTATCCCAAATAGGCTTGAATCCAGATTTTGGGCTAAAGGTAAGGGTTGGATCACTAGAATCTAGGTTGGGCGCTATTGGGATGTTAGAGTTATTCTCAGGAATCACCTTAACGGGATAAGGCTTGGGATTTACATTTTCAAGAAGTCTTGTTTTAAGCTCATCATCACAGGTGTCGGGGAAATCTAAACTCGATGGACCAACTTCCTAGTTTCCTAGGGCTGGTTCGGAATTGTGAACACTTGCAATTGGATCCTCCCAACCTATCTCAAGATTAGGAATGTTAATTGTTATGAAATTTGAATTTGAATTCATTTGGGTTGGGGGTCCACAACAACCTTGATTCTTGAACCCAGGATTTAGGAAATTAGGTTGATCACTATAATCACTTCAAGATGTTTTGTTAACTTATGACGGGTATTTTTTATCAGTGGATCTATATAACCTATTCAGCAATTCTCCCCATTTTTCTAAAAAAAGCCTGGAGTTCTTCCAGAACTGAAGGATTTGACCAATATTGCGGACAATCGTTGTTGTGGAATTTCACCAATTCAATGTGTTCTACTAAGAGATAATTCCAGGTTGAACTGTGGTTTAGTCGTATTCATATTATCTCCATACGGTTCAAAATGTGGTCCATTATTTTCTTAAATTTATCATGAATGTCCCTTTTACAATATTCCTCATGGTGTCCATAAGCATCCTCAATCATCTTTCCTTTCATGCTCATTTCGGACTTAGGTTTCCTAAACAGTCTTCCTAGATTGCTGTTTAATCGACCAAAATCGAAGTTATAAAAGCTGCATCGTAGTATTGGTCGAAATCGCTTGAAAACAGATAAAATTTATACTCAAATGAAAGTTCGAGGTCATTCATTGCAAGCAAGTAGGAATTCATGCGCTAATCTCAATATATAATGTAAATAAGCATGCTTAATTACTCAAAAATCTAATATGCAATGTAGCACATGAGTGTTTGAGGAGATAAAAAGAATTCTAGATAAAATAATGGTGATTTGGATTACCAATTATATGTCTAACATATATAGCATTTACTCAAATAGAATAAGTGAACAAGTAATGAATTAGACTGTAAATCAGACGTCTTAATGTGTTGCTACAGTGATTCTTCTTCTGCTTTGCTTCTGCTATTCTTCTTCTTCTATGTGTGCCTCTTCTACCTTGGCTTCTCTTTTCTTCTCTTCTTCCTCTACGGTTGCCTTGCCTCTTCAGGTCTTCTCCTCTTCTTCTTTCTTACCTTGGCCTTTGTTCTTCATGCATAGAGGGAGGCAATCCCTCCAGTGGCTAAGCGTTTAGCCATTTATCTTCATAGTAAAACCCCCAACCCCCATGCTCTCTTTCTCCTTCTCTCTCTAGGTTCTGCTCTCCCAAAGCCATGCACAATACTGGGTAGTCAGGTTTTGGATCTAAGCACATTCGAGACCAAGGCTACTGGTGTGGGGTAGTAGCCGAGGTGTGCACAGGTTAGGCAAGTCAGAACTGAGCCAGACCCGCGTGATGTGTGTCATGGGCAGGGCAAGTGAAGGGTGCTAAGGACCTCACCCCCCAAGTGACTGAGGTAAACAGCCAAATGCACAAAATCAATATATCTCCACACGTTGTTTTGTGAACCCACAATGTGGGACTAAACCCGTGTCCCTTCTTTCCTTGTTACTGTAGTGAAAGGTGGACTTGATTGAGGTGCTTGTGGCGGTCAATGGCTTCAATTGACTGAGCGAGTGTGTTGCTGAGGTGAATCCACTTCACTTGGAGCCCAAACCTGGAGGTAGCAACCTGAGGATCAAACCTCAAGCTCTCTTGAATCTACGGTAATGGCATACAAACACGATCACCTGAAACTCCAAAGAAAGGCCTCTCGACCACGTAAACACATTCAGTAACTTCATCGTGTGGCAGCAATCATGGTGGTGGTCGTGGTGTAGCGTGAGAGAGTGTGTAGGTGGCTGGTGGAGATGGAACTGGACGAAGGATGATGGGTTGTTCGGGGAGGTGTTTAGGTGGACGAGACGGCGAATAGAGAGATAGCTTTGGTTGGTGGAGTCGAGGCAAAGGTTATGAGGTGGTTGGCGAGGCGGATAGAGGGGTGTAGCGACAGATATGCCTCACTGGAGGAGCGGTCAGAGAAGGGGAAGATGATGTCTATTTGTGGCGTCAGGGGTTGAAACAAGGTTTTTGAGGGAGTAAACTAACCTAAGATACTAACCTAACTAAACTAATCCGAATATAATGGATGAAGGGGATGGAGCGACGTCGGTTATGGTATGGCCGACATTGGGGAGGAAATTGCTCTGGAGTGATGTCGGCGAGGATGAAGGAGATAGGGACATCGGTGGGTACAACACGATGTGAAAGAGAGTGAGCAAAATAAATCCGTCGTCGGTATTGTGAGCGGATGAAGGAAGGAGTTGGAGGAGCTCGTCAGATGTCGAGGAGCTTCGGCCGAATGAGGAGAGACAAACTTGAGGTGTTCCAGGACGAAATCGAGCATAGGGAGAACAGTCTGCCTTGGGGAGTCTTATATAGGCTGTGAGAAGGTGATTAAAGCTTGGGAAGCAAGCTTCCCAAGCTTAGAAGGTCATTGAAGTTGGAAACTTGAAAGATACCGGAATCTCTCATGCGTTCACATGAGAGATTGGGAAGGTTGTAGGGTTCAAGGACGGGTGCATTGGAAAGATGACTCCTCAAGGAATCTCTCTTCTAATTTTGGAAGGGATTGAGCAAGAAATCAGGGAGATCTTCCCATTTGATGGTCGCCGGAGCTTTAGGATTAGAAGTTGAAGGCAGCACGGACCTATTTGAAGAAGATGATAAAGTTGGGGACCTAAATGTAATTTATTCAAAAGTTAAGGGCATACATGTGAGAGAAAAGAGTCAGATAGGACCAAATTGCAAACTAGGTCAATATGATGTCAGATTGAGTCCAAATTTTGATACAAACCTAATTTGGCCCTAAGAAATACAACGGTGAAGTTGGATTTTGGTTTTGAGCTAGTTTGAATGGATACATTGCATAATTACCCAAATTAGGGAAAAAGTCTATCAGTGGCTCTATTTTGGGTTAAGACAGGTTCTGATGATCAAATTGAAGGTACCAAACCATAGAGAATGTTTTCTTATGAATTTTAGAGGGTTTGGGTGAATTTTATCCTAACCATAACCTTAGTAATTAAGCAGGTTTGTTTTTAGGGTTTCAGATGTCATTTAATTCCTGAAATGCGAAAAAACCCTTTTTTGTCTATATGGACTCACTTGTTAGACATTTAAGATAATTTGACCTTTATTTAACCCCTGAGAAATCCCATGATTGTACTGCAATTGAGATATGCTGTTAAAACTACAGTTTTACCCCTATTTTACTGTATTTCTTTTAGAAAGAATTTGCAATGAATTATGGTCTTCTGGTGGTTATGTAAGAGCATTTAATGATGGAATATGACTAAATAAAGCTAGATATGGCTGATGATGACGTTATCATCAATTGCCAGGTTGCATTTTCAAATCAAGTGGTGGAATCAAGATGTACAATCAAACTCAGGTTATATTGAAGTTGATCAGATTTGAAAGAGATTCCCAAGAAGATCTAATGCGGTCTCTTAGGTTAAAAACCTAATGACCTTCCTGTGTATGTGCTCTATAAAAAAGATGAGGGATTGGATATGAATTGGACTCAATCAAGGCACCTAAAGATTTTTGGATGACTAAAGTAGTTTCAAGGCAGATGATACCTCTAAATCAGAAATTCGCACACTTGAGAAGTACTTGGGCAACCAGGGAGGGAAGCCCTGTAAAGACCCAAACACGGTAGAGCATCCCCATGGGTTATAGGGTTTTCCCCACCCAACATTCCTTGTCACTGTGGTTCCAAGTAGACTGGAATGTACAAACTCAGGACCTTAAGTCTACCAATTTTTAGCCTAATTAGTGCCTTGAGTTTCACTTGATTAGAAGTTAATTTGACTTATCACCTAATTTGCAGGTTGGTTGGCCTACAAAGTAGACCAACTTCACCAAACCTACCCTAAAGATGACAGAATGAAATCGAGGTCAAGACCTAGAAATCACCTTGAATTGACTCTCAAGTTATTACGTCCAAGATTTTTAAGGTTCAAGTAAGTCTTAGAGCCTGATTTTAGGATTTTTCTTGATTAGATCTTTTCAAACAGGGGCTTCGGTAGCACACAAATGCAGGAAGGTATGTTTCCTTTTATGCAAGAAAATATGAACTAATACTTCAAAACCCTAATGTTGAAACCCTAATTGGCCCTGTTCCAAGTCCAATTTGATCTCTAATTGTTCACTTTGGGCTTCAAGAAAGAAGTGTGTTAGCCCAAGGTGATTTTCGAAATTAAGCGTAATCCCTAATAGGTACAAGTAATTTGGGTAGGGAATTCTAAATAGAATCTCCTCAAGCTTCAATCAGATATGAAACTTTTTTCTCACAATTTAGGAAACTTGTCTTTAAATGAAAATTACTATGAAAATAAGGCAAATGAATCCTAATTGATTTTATTTCCTTTTCTCTCTTCCAAGAGGAGATTAGAGAAAAGAGATTACCTGCCCTGGGAGTGGTTGTTTTGCGCGGAAGATTGCCTCGTGATGTACCTCGCAAAATCACAGGAAATCAAACAATGTAAGTTAGTGCTCAGATATAACCAAGTAGAAACAAGAATAGCGGTGAATTGCACATTGCTCCCTGGCAATGATGCCAAAATGTTGAAGTGATCTAGAGAGGATTAAGATTAAGTTATCATCATTGTAGTGAAAAATCCTCAATATATCTCTCAACAAATAAAATTTATAATCGAATATCTAAATGAAGTCTGAGGTCGAACATAGGAACCAAATATGGAATCGACATGCTAATCTCAATTAAAATATAAATGAGCACAATGAATGAAGAACAATAAAGATATTCAATGAATGATAACTACTCAAAATTGATATTCAATGTCTGACATGAGTATTTCAAGAGTTAATTATGACAAAAAGATACCTAGAATAAAATAATGGTGATTTAGATCACTAATTATTAGCCTAAGCACATATATATCAACTACTCAATGCATATGAAGTAAATGAACAGTTATCAGACATCTGATTTATCAAGTCAGATGACTTAAATGTTGCCTGCTATAGTGCTTCTCGTCTGATCTTCTTCTTCCTTCTTCTATAGACTCTTCTTATGCCTTTAGCTTTTCTCCTCTTCTCACGAGCCTCTTCTTGTTCAGCCTCTTCCTCTGCTTCTCTTCTTCTTTCAAGCTCTCATGGCTAAGTGTTGGACTGGGTATATATTCCAAAGAGCAAAACCCACCCCTCCCCCACTCTCTCTTTCCTTTCTTTCCTCCTCTCCTCTTCCCTCAGATATCCAGATTAATCGAGTATATGGGTCGCGTAACCGAGTCCAGGGCTGTGTGTGTGGGGTCGCAGCTGAGGAGTGTAAAGTAAGCGGGTCAGGTCAGTGAAGGGTGAGCGGGGACCTCATCCCCAATCTATTTCTGAGGTGATAAGCTCTATTCATAAAATCAATATATGCGTGCTCATTTGCTCATCCATTCATGATGTGGGACAATCTTCCCACCCTTCATTTGTGTGCACCTACAGCTGAAGATGTGTCTTCACTTGGAGTAGCAACAGGTGATGTGGTCTTCAAGTGACCACCTAGGTGAGTTCCTAGACTTATTCTGCACCACTTGGAGATGCGACCTGGGGTGAGCGTGACCTTGAGCTCGAAGAACATGACGGTGTTGATGACGGTGGCAGCGGAGAATGACGAGCACCTGAGAATCAAGAACACAGCCTCTCAGCCATATTAAAACAGCTCACAAGCATCACCAGAAGGTGTGGAGTGTAGAGGCAGAGCGTATGTGGTGAGTGGCAACATATGGTGGCCAGACAGCCTCGTGGAAGGTGACGAGAAGGTGGGTTGTTCGATGGGGAGCTAGGGTGAGGAAAAGGTGAAATTAGGAGAGGGCTTTGGTTAGTGGAACGATGGCGGAGCTTTTGTGAGTATTGGCGAGGTGGATGGACAGGTGTAGTGAGCGGATGACCTTGCCAGAGGGCAATGGAGCAGAGGAAGATGATGGTGTGCATGTGCGTCGCAGGGTATTTTTTGGGTTTTGAGTATGGGGAATTTACCTAAAGATCTAACTAACCTAACTACCTAATCTAATTGGATGAAGGGGGTAGAATCCGCGTTGGCTTTGGCACACCAGAGACAGAGAAGATGAAGCCTCCGGTGATGGAGTGACGAGGAAGACATGGAAGAAGACGTTTGCTGGCATTGCGAGATGCAAACAAAGTTGGGGAAAAAGAATCCACCCACTATTGTTTGTGAGGGTGGACGAGGAAGGTGGTTGGAGGACTCGCCGAGTTGGTGGAGAAGGAGGTCAGGGAGAAGGGAAGAGGGTGTGTCTGGCCTCCAAACCAAGCTAAGGAAGTATGGTTTGCATAAGGACATTTTTATAGGCCATAGGAGGTCCTTCCAAGCTTGGAAACCAATCTTGAAAGCTTGAAAGCTCCACGGTTTTAGGAGACCCAAACCTTCAAAAGGTTCGCACGAGCTTTGGAGTAGGATTGAGGGCCTCGTAGATGGCTCAAATAGATGGCAAATTCCTTAGGAATCCCATTTTCTATTTTGGGAGAGATTCGTTAATCAGTCAAGGAGAATTCTCTATTCAAAGGTTGTCGAAGTAGGACTTCCACCGCAAAAATGTCAGAGGGACCTGAGTGCAAATAATGAAGGCAATGATAGGGACCCATTTGCAATTATTTTGAAAGCTAGGGGAAAAATGTGAGAGAAAAGAATCAAACCAGATTAGAATGCAAACTAGGTCAAGACGATCTCTAATTGGATCCAAATTTTGGTAAAAACATCATTTCGACACAAGGAATCCGATGGTGAAGTTGGATTTTGGTTTTGACCACGTTTGACTGCATAATTTACGTAGAAGCCTAAATTAGGGCAACTTTCCGTCTAAGATTATTTTCGGTCAAAATGGGTTCTGATGGTCAAATCAAAGGTACCAAACCTTAGAGAATATTTTTCTATGATTTTTTGAGGGTTTAGGTGAATTTTATCCTGACCATAACCTCAGTAAATTAAGCAGGTCTATTTTTAGGATTTCAGATGTCATTTAATTCTCAAAACATGTGAAAACCCAGTTCTGTCTACATGAACCCACTTATTAGACATTTATGAACATTTTACCTTTAATTAACCCCTAGGAAACCCCATGATTATTCTGCATTTAGGTTATTCTATTAAAACTGTATTGTTACCCCTATTTTCATGTTTATCTCTCAAAATGAATATGCGATGAATTAGGGCTCTTTAGCAGTTATGTAGGAGCATTTATTAATTGATTATGACTAAATAAAGCTAGATATGGCTAATGATGATGTTATCATCAACTACTTCACTATGCACCACAATGTCACCCTACATCTTTGAGTCACCCTTTATGTTGCCCGTCTCCCCCATGGCTTCCTTGCCTTCCATTTCCTCCATGCTGGCCATTACCATTGTCTTCTGCCCAGACCAAGCCCCTTCTTCAACCCTTTGCTACTGCATGCCAGTAGTCTTCTCCTCCTCATTGTCCACCCGTGGGTTCCTCTCCTCCTTACCAAGCAACTCTGCCACACACATTGAAACTTGGAGTAACCATGATGAGCCCCTACACCAAAGTATTTCTTGCTCATGGAATGGTCCTCCATTCTTCAAACTAACATATGACTGCACAACACTACCATCACCTTCTACCAGGCTGATCATAGAGTCCTTTTTAACTAGGCGAACCCTTCCATGATGCAGGACACCACTACGTGTGATCGAAGATGGAGGAGGATGCCTACCTGGTCATCTCTGGAGAATACATGCTGAGGAGGGCATTTACCCAGGGGATCATCAAAGGGAGACACCATCCTCCACATGATCGATCCACCCTCATAACACGTAGTGCAGAACTTCAACCCATTCACATCACACTCACAAACCAAACAACAAGAACCTCGATGGGTTCAAACACGAGAATTTCCACATTAAGGATGACAGAGGAATTAACCTTACAATCCCACATAGGTCATCCCAAGATGGAGACCCCACCATGACTTCTCTAATAAGTGCACCATGTAGCAAGTACTTCATTGCCTGCACCTTCAGGGTGAGAGGGACCTCAACACCAAGAGGTAGGGGGTCAGTGGAGGAGGAGGTTGTCACCCCAAGCTGCTTCTCTGGTTTCTCCGCTACTGTGACTGTTCCTCCATCATACGTGCTTGCACACCCCCCACATGGCCCTGCTTGCTTTAATCCCCACGATCCGTGTGCAATCCTAGATTAGGGTTTACACCCCTCCCATTTCCCATCCACGCGCCATGCCTCTCCCTACATCCTCCATCGTGTTGTCCCCTACATGTTGCCTCTTATGGCCTAAGCTGTCACACACCAAGCACACAACAATGCTAAGATAGTTCGTTGCAACATGCTCATTCTCTTGGCATCGAAAGCAAATGGACTCCCCTCTCCTCCTCTGATGAGAGCCTCATCATGAGCCATAACTAGCTCATTTTTACCTAATAAAGAGAATAAAAGCTCCTACATAACCTAGAAGAGGGCTTAATTAAAGGGATAAGTGTTCTGAGAAGAAAATATGAAATAAAGGTTAAAACTATAATTTTACCATTGCAGTACATAAACAGGATTCCTCAGAGACATAGCATAGGTCAAATGTTCTAAATGAGATAAAAAGTGGGTTGATTTAATTAGAAATGGGTTCATGTGCAATCCAGGAATTAAATAACATTTGGTAACCCTAAAACAGACCCGCTTAATTCAAAAAGGTTCCGATCTTGATAAAAATCAATTAAACCCTCTAAAAATCATGGAAAAATATCCCCTAGGGTTTATAGCATTCAATTTGGCCTTTGGAACCTAGTTTGACCAAGATTAGGGTCCTAGCTCATCAATTGACCTAATTTGGGTTTTTACACAAAATGTCCAGTCAAACGTGGTCAAACCTAAAATCCAACTTCACCATTGGATTCCTTAGGTCCAAATTAGGTTTGTACCAAAATTTGGATCTAAGGGGAGGTCATCTTGACCTACTTTGCAATTTAGTACACCCAATCACATTTTGGTCCATATCTTTTGAAAACCATCACATAGAACCCCCTAGCTTCTTCGCCAATCTTACAATCATGTCCCTCTACCATTATTGGGGAGAGATCCTGCTCCGGCGAGGATTAGAGAGGGGATACTCTCTGATCCCTCAGAGATCTCCTCCCAGAATTGGAAGGGAGATTCTCTGAGGAATCCCCTTCCATCTGAGCCCGATCATGATCCCAGATTTACACCCAATCTCTCGTGCGAACGCACGAGAGATTTGGGTATTTAAGCACCTTCCATCTCAAGAGAGACGTCGGTGACAGAAGGCGTGCCCTCCACACACCAGATGCACGGCCAGCACCTATAAATTAAACCCCAACTCTGGCTGAACCTCCTCAGCTCGACTTAGCCTGGATTCCACCTCAAATTCCTCTCCTTCTTCTCTGGCCAAGAGGTCCAGCAAGCTCCGATGAGCCCCCCTCCTCTTCCTCTTCGCTCTACCACAAAACCAGTGGCAGAGCCGTCTTCCTCATCCTCCTCCGCATCGCGCAACACCCGCGCATGCTGCCCTAGCCCCGTCGTTGCCGCCGTCTTCCTCCACTGGATGTCTTCTTCTCCTGCAATAGCAGGTACTGCAGTCCGCCTCCTTGTCCCCTTCGTCCCTTTAGTTGGGTTAAAACTCTTCTTCTCTACCCCTGCTTTCATATCCCTCATTTTATTTCATCAAACATCCCTCGACCATCGCTGTTCACCATCACCTTCCTCATCTCCGGCCACCCTCCGGCGAGATGCTCCCGTCGCTCCGTAGCCCCACATGCCTCGCCGGCCATCACATAACCTCCGCCTCACCTCACTAAGTAACCTCCGCCCATCCATAGACCCTCTACACCTACCCAATAGTCCCCCGAACACACCCATTCATCCGGCTACAGGGCGACCTAGGCACACACGCCTAGGCCGCCCCGCGGCTTGCCACATAGCTCCTCACCTTCGCCGTGACACGGCGAACGTCCCCCAGTGATCTGATTAAGCCGAGAGGCTCTTTTCATGTTTGACAGATCTCAAGTTCCGGCCGCCATTGACGGCAACTTGAAGAAGCTCCACGCTTGCTCCAGGCCTCAGGACTGCAAGACTCCAGGTGCTATGAATTTGGGAAGGTCGTGTGAAGATATCTGACCCAACAAGAGGCGCTGTGAAGTCCGTAGCTGTGGCAATTGAAGGATAGAGGGGGAGCAATTAGTCCCACATCGTGAAGTCACAAACTGCTGGAGTGGTTTATAGTGTTTTTGTGATATAGGTTCGTTGCCTCCGAACGCACTTGGGGTGAGGTCCCTCACCTATCTCACTGCACCTCGTCCGCGAGTTCACCACGAGGATCTGGCGCGACTCGACCTGACCCTGTCCTAAGCACACCTTACGCACCACCCTCACGCCGGTGTGCCTGGTCCAGGGCACGAGATCCGACCAGTTTACTTGGCTCTGGTAGAGTGTCCTGAGAGTGGTTTACAGAGAGAGAGAGATGAGTGGGTGTGGGTAGAAGGATAGGTTTTGCTTTGCTGTGGTTGTGCAGGGAAGGAAGGAAGAAGCCAACACTTAGCCGCTGCAAGCAAAGGAAGAGAGAAGGAATGAGGCTCTGCCAAGGAAGAAAGGCAAGACAGAAAAGAAGAAGAAATGCCAAGAGAAGCAGAACCGAAGAAGAAGAGGAACTGAAGGCAAACAGAACCAAGAAGAGGAAGCAGAGCCAAGGAAGAAGAAGAAGACCCGTAGAGAGAGTAACTGCAGAAGAAAATTGGAAGGAAGAAGCAAGGAAAGAAGAAACTTAGAGAAGAAGAAAAATAAGAGAAGGGAAAACACATTTTTAAGACGTTTGATCCCATGATCAGACGTCCAATTTCTTCTTTTTGTCACAATTAATTTTCAAACTCATGCATTTGAATTAAGGTTTGAGTAATTTAAGTGTTCAATTACATCCTTGAGATTAGTAATAAATTCTAGTTGCTCCCTATGTTCAACCTCGGATACTTAGGTTTTCGAGTAATAAAACTCTTATTTGTTGACGACGCTTGATCACCTATACTACGACGTAATTAACTGTTAAAACACGATCGAGTTTTGCGTCAACATTTTGGCGCCATTGCCAGGGAGCAACATGCAATTTATCACTAATCTCTATATTCTTTTTATCATAGTGAACACTAACTTGCCCTACTTTGCTTTGTTGTGATCTTACAGGTATTGCATGAGAAAATCCCTCCCGTAAGTCAACCGCTCCAGGGCAGGTAATTTCTTTTCTTCCTTAAACTATCCCCTAAGCTTTGAAAGACAAAAGGAAGAAATTAATTTAGGAATCAATTGCCTTCTTTCTATAGTAATCACTATCTTTAAGGCAAATGTTTCCTAATTTTGTGAAAATTTTTCAAATCTTCTTGAAGTTGGAGTGATTTTTTAGATTCTATCCCACAAATTCATGTGCCTAATAGAAATCATGCTTAATCTCTGCCGACAACACACTTCTTGTTTTTAAGTCCAAACAAAGCCCTTTCAAAAAAAAAAGAGAAAAAGAGGATTGGAAATAGAACCAAATTAGGGTTTCTACAGTAGGGTCTTGAACTGCTAGTCACACATGCTTGCATAAAAAGAAATAAACCCTCCCACATCAGTGTGCTACCCAAGCCCTTGATTGAAGAGATCTAAACAAGACAAACCCTAAGAAAAATTGAGCTCTAAAATCACTTGAATCTTAAAATCTTGGACCTAATAAACTGGGAGTCAAATCAAGGTGATCACTAGGCTCCAAACCTAGAATCATTCTACAGGTCAGGTGAAGTTGACCCCTTGGGTCAACCAACCTCTAAATTTGGTCACAACATCAAACTATCTAAAGTTCAAGTGAGAACCCTAAAGCACCTTTGAAATAAAAGTGGTAGACTTAAGAGGTCAAAGTCCCCATTCTGGTCTACCTAGAATCTTAGTGACAAGAGAGGTCAGGTGGGGGAAACCCTGTAACCCATGGGGATGCTTTACCGTGTAGGGGTCTTTGCAGGACTCTCCCTCTCTAGCTGCCCAGGTAATTCTCAGGTGGACGATCTTCTGATCCAGGGGTACCATCTGCCCCGAACCTCCATAGTCATCCAAACATCTTTAGGTGTCTTGATTGGGTCAAAAACATCTCCAGTCCCTCATCTTTTCTCTTTAGAGCACACACACACATTTTCAGTGGGACTCGTTATTCAGATATAATCGCTTCATAACTTGATTCTACATCTTGATTCAAACCCTGATTCTACATCTTGATTCCACCACCTTATTCAAATATGCAGCCAAACCACTTAGGACTACTAGTCAAGAAACCTGAATATCAGAGATCCATAAGAGATAAAATGATTAAGGATTCCCTAAAATTCTATGAAAAAGAAGAAACCTCAACACCAGTAGGAAACATTCAGGTTGATGTCCCAACAACCACAACCTTTATCATAACTTGTGCCCAAGTACTATTAGCAGAAGCCACAAAAGGATCAACTTGTGACTTGCTCATTACTGGATACATTGAGAGAGAAAAACTG
This sequence comes from Thalassia testudinum, assembly GCA_037157565.1. NCBI lineage: Eukaryota > Viridiplantae > Streptophyta > Magnoliopsida > Alismatales > Hydrocharitaceae > Thalassia > Thalassia testudinum. The sequence goes on from JAZHRO010000014.1 coordinate 9,064,597, forward strand.
TACAATCTTGAATACCTTCAATGTATGACAAATCCTCGACTTTAGAAGCAACACCAAGATAGTCTTGAAAAATGGGAAGTGATAATGAGATTAGTAAAACAAATTATTGACCAGAAGTACCCATATATACCACAAACAGAGGATGAACCATCTTGGGACAACATCGAGGATCAATTTGATCTCAGGCTCGAGGCACAAAATGGTTGTGGATTCCGAACCCAGATGGAGTATAATGTGCCTGATATTGAAGAAGGGTGGGAAGCTCCAAATGCAAGAAAATACCATGTTGAGCCCATTCTAGAATCACAAAACTCCTGCAATAATGAGAGTAGAACTGAACCTCTCGAGGGTGTAAATTTCGTCCCTTATTCTGATAAGGTGACCCTCGAAGTTATTCGGACCTAGATTCTAGTAATTCAATCAACATCCTAAGCCTAAAACCTAGATCTGAAATCTATTTTGAAGATTTCAAGGCCCCATACGAGGAAGATCAATCTTTCAATGAAGAATATGATTTTGGGCCTCTATTTGATGAATATCCCTCGCCAACATCCTCAGAGGAACTAATCGATTTTTCAGAAGTCACGCCAATTTACGATACAGAAACCGAGTTGGATGAGTGGAGTTTCAATTGGGTCTGCCCTACTAGCTTAGAACCTGAGCCTCTACCAGATAGGGATACCTTTTTAAGCTCAGAATTAACATTGAGGCTAGATCCCAGTCAGGCTGCTGAATCTACAGCATATGAGTTATTCTGTGGTAGAACTCATGGTCTTGAATCTCATTTAGATTTTGATTTTCGCAAACTCTCCGACGATTTCGAATCTGACCATAACATCAGAGAAAATCTGCTTTCTGATTATAACAAGCCAATTCTCTTTGAAGCCACCTGCTCCACATATACAGAACCAATCAAAACCCATTCCCTACCCCGACCCGCAACCGGACTCAATTTCTATTCTGATTCACCTCTCATTGAGCCATTTGCAGATGATTCAACTCCATATCTATACCAGGTATTGGGTATTAATCAGACCGAAAATCAAGAGCCATCATTCTTTGATCACCCCTGTAGGGTTTCCACACCATACATTGACTATTTTTTGGAACCCTACTCTAACCAGGCTGATTCGACTCAGTCTAAACCTGAGTTTTCACTTCCATATCCATCAGAACTTCATTACATATGGTGGGTTCCGCATCTGTTGATCTACATCTATCAACCCACCAGACTTATTGGATTTAGGGTGCATCATCAGCCTACTGATCTTAACAAGCACCTGGTTGGACCAACCAGGCTCTTAATCAAGGTGCTTGTTTTACAAAATTCCACTGATTTGACCACTCCCTCTCCACCCCATTTTCCGCTCAGCTGAAGGCATTGAATTTAGCACTTAACGGGAGGCAACCCGTCATCCCAAAAACAGAGACCCATCTGATTATCCGTCTGTACTCCACGTCCGTTGCACCATGAGTTCAGCCTTAGATAGTTGATCCCACCTCTGGTACATGTACCAGAGCTTGAAATCGTTCGCATCAGTCATTTTTGACCCATTCACCCACCCGATGTATCCTGTTCTAAGTCCATGTCCTCAACACTATTTCACACCCTTCATTTACAATGAGGACATTACAAAACTTAGGCATGGGGGGTGATATAGTGCATACATACAGAACCAAGAAAAAATCAGAAAGATTCTCACACAAAAAAATTCACATATGTCAAAAACAGAAAAAATTGAAAATTATGAAAAAGAACAAAAAAATGGGGGAGGGAGGAAATTTTGTGTGCCACATAATCATAAAGAGGAGAGAAAGAGCAAAAATGACAAAAAGGAGCACAAAATGAAAAAGAAAAAGAGGTAGTCATTAGTAAAAGATTAAGGAATTAACTGAAGTTCTAGACCAGATCAAGAAAAGAAATGAAAAGAAAAGTGCTAAGGAGACATAACAAGAGATTAGCAGGAACGCTGATCTTAGGCCTCTTGGGCTAGGTTCTTTAGCTTAAAAATTCACATATCCGCTAAAATCTGGATAATCCTCAAGAGGTTGGGGAAAATGCGAAGCTTAAGTATTAGGTCTAAGGCTTAGGAAGTATTCGGCCTCGTTAACTGACCTCCGGTTTGTGGGATTCGGTAACCTAAGCACCCCAAATTCACACACAGTCTGGTTCAATGCGCATAAATATCCAAATCATGCAAAAGCATTTAATGTTCTGAAAAAGTCACCTAGATTAGGAGCGACCGATCAACACAAGTTGATTTGGACGAGTTCTCGACGTGGAGAGGCATGAAATTCCCCTCGAAGATGCGTAACAACATATCATCTTCTCAGTGCTTGTCTCTTAGGATATTTAAATATCCTACTGGGGGCATGTAAGTACTCTGCTGGTTCAGATATCATGGGCGGCATTATCATGAAATGTCGATTGCCAGGGTCTGAATTCAGCCACGGAACACCATGGGCGGTGCCATCTCGAAGCATCGATAGCCAAGGACCCTTAAGGATTGATGATGGGGATGAGGAATCCGATACAGACCGTGTTGAGAAGCTAATCCGAAGCTAGAAATAAAAATAAAAGAGAGAGAAAAGCTCTCCAAACAAATAAATCTTCTATCTCTCTCTTACAAAAACACACTGCAAATTGAACCGAGGCTAAAAATGTCTCAAGCACGGGCACTTTAACCGCGGAGTCCAACAAACCCTAGGTTAGTTTCTGTGGGCCTTAAAAACCTTTGCGGAGGACTGATGCTAAAGCGGGTCAGGTTCGGATTTTGGTTGGTACTTGAGTACCTCTAGGCCTATTGTCAGCATTTTGAATTAATCACAAAAGAAAAAGAGAAGCACTTATCATAATTGATGACAGACACTCAGGGTCTAGAATAGAAGTTAAAACCTTTAAATTTTGCTAAGGGACTAGCAAAAGCTAGGCATGGGGGTATGATGAGAGCCTCATCATGAGCCATAACTAGCTCATTTTTACCTAATAAAGAGAATAAAAGCTCCTACATAACCTAGAAGAGGGCTTAATTAAAGGAATAAGTGTTCTGAGAAGAAAATATGAAATAAAGCTTAAAACTATAGCTTTACCATTGCAGTACATAAACAGGATTTCTCAGAGATAGAGCATAGGTCAAATGGTCTAAATGAGATAAAAAGTGGGTTGATTTAATCAGAAATGGGTTCATGTGCAATCCAGGAATTAAATGACATTTGCTAACCCTAAAATAGGTCCGCCTAATTCAACAAGGTTCCGATCTTGATAAAAATCAAGTAAACCCTCTAAAAATCATGGAAAAATATCCCCTAGGGTTTAGAACATTCAATTTGGCCTTTGGAAACTAGTTTCACCAACATTAGGGTCCTAGCTCATCAATTGACCTAATTTGGGTTTTTATGCAAAATGTCTAGTTAAACGTGGTCAAACCTAAAATCCAACTTCACCATTGGATTCCTTAGGTCCAAATTAGGTTTGTACCAAAATTTGGATCTAAGGGGAGGTCATCTTGACCTAATTTGCAATTTAGTACACCCAATCACATTTTGGTCCCTATCTTTTGAAAACCATCACATAGAACCCCCTAGCTTCCTCGCCAATCTTACAATCAGGTCCCTCTGCCATTATTGGGGAGAGATCCTGCTCCGGCGAGGATTAGAGAGGGGATACTCTCTGATCCCTCAGAGATCTCCTCTCCATCTGAGCCTGATCATGATCCCAGATTTGCACCCAATCTCTCGTGCGAACGCACAAGAGATTTGGGTATTTAACCACCTTCCATCTCGAGCGAGACGTCGGTGACAAAAGGCGTGTCCTCCACACACTAGACACATGGCCAGCACCTATAAATTAAACCCCAACTCCGACCGAACCTCCTCAGCTCGACTTGGCCGGGATTCCACCTCAAATTCCTCTCCTTCTCTGGCCAAGAGGTCCAGCGAGCTCCGACGAGCCCCCCTCCTCTTCCTCTTCGCTTTGCCACAAAACCAGTGCAAGAGCCATCTTCCTCATCCTCCTCTGTGTCGCGCAACACCTGTGCATGCTTCCCTAGCCCCGTCGTCGTCGCCATCTTCCTCCACTAGACATCTTCTTCTCCGACGACAGCAGGTACTACGGTCCGCCTCCTCGTCCCTTTAGTTAGGTTAAAACTCTTCTTCTCTACCCCTTCTTTCATATCCCTCATTTTATTTCATCAAACATCCCTTGACCGTCGCTGTTCACCATCACCTTCCTCATCTCCGGCCACCCTCCAGCGAGACGCTCCCATCGCTCTGCAGCCCCACACGCCTCGCCGACCATCACATAACCTCCACCTCACCTCGCTAAGTAGCCTCCGTCCATCCATAGACCCTTTACACCTACCCAACAGTCCCCCGAACACACCCATTCATCCGGCCACAGGGTGACCTAGGCACACATGCCTAGGCCACCCCACGTCATGCCACATAGCTCCTCACCTTCGCCGTGACACGGCGAAGGTCCCCCAGTGATCTGATTAAGCCGAGAGGCTCTTTTCGTGTCTGACAGATCTCAAGCTCTGGCCGCCATTGATGGCAACTTGAAGAAGCTCCACGCTTGCTCCAAGCCTCAGAACTGCAAGACTCTAGGTGCTGCGAATTTAGGAAGGTCATGAGAAGCTATCTGACCCAGCAAGAGGCGTTGCGAAGTCCACAGCTGTGGCAATTGAAGGATAGACTCCTGTGGGCGCACGCGAAGTAGAGGGGGAGCAATTAGTCCCACATCGTGAAGTCACAATCTACTAGAGTGGTTTATAGTGTTTTTGTGATATGGATTCGTTGCCTCCGAACGCACTTGGTGTGAGGTCCCTCACCTATCTCACTGCGCCTCGTCGACGTGTTCACCACGCGGATCTGGCGTGACCTGACCCGACCCTATCCTGAGCACACCTCGCGCACCACCCTTACACTGGTGCGCCTAGTCCCGAGCATGAGATCTGACCCGTTTACCCGACTCTGGTAGAGTGTCCTGAGAGTGGTATAGAGAGAGAGAATGCACGGGTGTGGGTAGAGGGATAGGTTTTGCTTTGCTATGGTTGTGCAAGGAAGGAAGGAAGAAGCCAACACTTAGCTGCTGCAAGCAGAGGAAGAGAGAAGGAAGGAGGCTCTGCCAAGGAAGAAAGGCAAGACAGAAAAGAAGAAGAAATGCCAAGGGAAACAGAACTGAAAAAGAAGAGGAACTGAAGGCAAATAGAACCAAGAAGAGGAAGCAGAGCCAAGGAAGAAGAAGAAGACCCGTAGAGAGAGTAACTGCAGAAGAAAATCGGAAGGAAGAAGCAAGGAAAGAAGAAGCTCAGAGAAGAAGAAAATCAGAAGAAGAAAAATAAGAGATGGGAAAACACATTTTTAAGACGTCTGATCCCATGATCAGAAGTCCGATTTCTTCTTTTTGTCACAATTAATTTTCAAACTCATGCATTTGAATTAAGTTTTGAGTAATTTAAGTGTTCAATTACATCCTTGAGACTAGTAATAAATTCCAATTGCTCTCTGTGTTCGACCTCGAATACTTAGGTTTTCGAGTAATAAAACTCTTATTTGTTGACGACGCTTGATCACCTATACTACGACGTAATTAACTGTTAAAACACGATCGAGTTTCGCATCAACATCCATGTTGGATCATGGTTTCTCCATCCACCGCATCCTCTCTGGGATTCGAATGCCCCCTCTAACCAACGTCCACACCTGCCACCACTACCTAATGCAGTCCACCGCTGGTCTCCCTTGCGTCGCCCACGAGTCACCCGAGGAGTCATCCACATCGTTCCTCCCTTGATGATAACAAAATTATAATTAAGTATGCATGACTATAAAGATGCATGCATGATTAAATTTTTCTCCTTGTTATTAACAAAAAGATTGAGGCAATCAAATTGACAAGTAATTGTTCTCCCGCATTTTGAAATTTTCATGCAATTCATGACATGCTGCTATACAATTAAGAGTTATAAGCAAGCTAGATAAGCAACATAAGTTCAAATTTTTCATAAGAAAGATATCACAAATTACTAGATAAAAGTGCTACAAAGTTGGCATATCAAATCTGAAAAGCACTACAAGGCAAGATATAAATATAGAGTTCCACGATCCAAAAGACAGAAATATAAATATAATGTACTACAAGACAAAAAAAGGAAATAAATATAGAAGAAACTCAGAAGCACCTTGATATCTGATGGAAACTCAACATCAATAGCATAGCCATCTAAAGAGAATGGAGGGGAGTTGGTGCTGGGTTCGGTAGTGGAGGAGAAATGACATCTGCACCCCAAAACTGGAGAGATCTGAGTGTCAATAGTTCCGCGGGACGAGTGCACTAATGGACAAGTCTACTGAGTCTGTCAAAAGAATAAGGTATTGAAGAACTTAGAGGAGGAGCTGCAGCTTTTGCTGTATGCCTGCCTTGGGGGGGCCTTTGGTCATAGTTAGTGAGTGGATCTACTCTCCAAGTTGATCCAAAAACTTACCCTACTTGCCAGGTATGTAGAAATCTGAGTGCCATGCTTGATCATCACTTGTCCTATCTCTCTCTCGTGATGTATCATCAGAGAGATGCCATCTATCATGTCCTGTACTCCCAGTGTGTCGTATTTGGTGAACTGCCTGTCAGGATAGGCTACTCCGTGTTGAAGAACAAAGGAGAGTGTCTAACAAGAGGCAAGTAGTAAGCATCAAAATGTTGGTAGGGAGAGTATGGAGGTAGAGTAGAGGAAGGACTAGCCTGAGAAGGAGTAGACTGAGAAGAGGAAGCTGCTGCCTAAGGAGGATCCTGACGAGCTTGATGACTCTCTTGTTCCATCTTGGAGTATGTAAGCTCTACAAAAATGGAAACATGAGAGATAAACTGCTAATGATTAATGTCCATGGGGACATTAAAATGAAGGAAGATGTGGGAGAGAAGGGTTCCAAAAGGGAAGGGGCTCGTGAGTTTCCTCTCCATGAAGGTGAGGATGAAATGGTTCCTATTAAATACCTTATTGGTCATGAAGGTGTAGAGGGCCACGAGCATGGGTCCCCAACAATTCTCGAAAGAGGTAGATTTGGACATGAAGTTCCAAAGAAATGCATGGTTGAGGAACCACAGGAAAGAACAAAAAAAGGGTGACGTGGTGGGCTTGCCCAAGTCAAAGGATTCGGGAGTCATCAACATCTCCATAATGACCTCAAAGGAGGTGTCATGGTGCAACTCAAGATAAGTGGGACCAGAAGAGGAACAAGCAAGAACCTCAGATAAGACATTGGCATTAACAAGAACCTCAATGCCATAAACACTAGAAGTTAACTGAATATCAAAACCTTCACCTATGTTGCGAAGGTTAGAATATAAGAGATGACAAGCCCTAGGGTCAATGCCCTTGATGCGACTACCCCTCGCACCTGCATAAAATGTCCAATCAGAGAGTCGACTTATCCTTTGGTAGGTAAGTCGGTCTCTAAGACCCAGAAAGATGCACTTGAAGTAGTCTAGGTCAACGGGGCAACCTACACGAATCGAGAGGCGTAAGTAGAGAGAAAACGTGTGACACACCTCATCACAAATGAAGAAACGATCAAAGATATCATCTCTAGGGGTAGAGGTCAAGGCACGAGATCATTTTGGAGCTACAATCATAGTTCTATTACAGTTTTGGTCAATCAAAAGGAATAGATTGGTCGATCAAAATAAGGATTGGCCGATTAAAAGTTAGATGTTTAATCGATCAGAAGGATAAATTGGTTGATTAATAAATCAATTTTGAGCAATCAAAAAGTGGACAGGAAGCAAGTCAAAATTGCAAAGATGTTTTGGTCGATTAGGATTTATTTTGGTTGATCATAGGTTGGTTGATCAACATAAATAAGTGGTCAATCAAAATTATTATACAAGAGTTTGGATACGATAATTTTTGGTTGATCAAGGATAAACATTTTATTCATCAAAACTAGACATTGCGGAAAAAAATAAGATTGAAATGGATCAAATGTCATGAACACGAAGAACAGACGAAGAACACGGATGAACATGAAGAATAATGGTAGAAAAATACAAGATCATAACAAAATCTCATCAAAACAAAATCAAAATAACAAGATGTGATCAAAATAATAGGGATAGGAGAGGGATATACCAAGGATTGACAAAGATCGATCTGCTTGGCAACGAGGAGGAGGAGGATGGTCAGCCGGAGGAGGTCATCCGGCGGCAAGGACGACCGGCAGAGGGGGCGGCGACGAGGAGAGGTCACCAGAAAGGAGGTGCAGGAATGGGTGGTTGACCAATGCTTGGCCGGAGACGGTAGCTGCATCTTGGTCGATGGAGGATGAGGGGGCCACATTTGGAGAGGTGGGGACCCTATGGGGCTTTGGTTGATGTGTGGTTGAGTCTTGTTGATGGAAGGAGATTTTGATGTGGTAAAAAAGTGTGGTAAAAAGTTGTTTTTATAGGGAATGGGTAAAGCAAATAAGGTATATGTTAATAAATGACTGAGATCAAAGATTAGCAAGTAATTAGTGATCAAATCAAGTGATTAGATTCAATAAACAAGAATCTCGACAAGATGAAATCCACCTAGATTTGGTCAATCAAAACATATATTGGTCGACCAAATTCAATTTTGGTCGATCCAAAGGAATAGTTGATTGATCAAAATTGAATTTCCAATGGAGGGAAAATTCCCACCCAGAATTTGATTGATCAAAATAAAGTTTGGTCGATCAAAAGTTGAAAATTTTGGAGGAAAATTTCCTACCCAAAATTTCAGAACTTGATCGATCAGAATGTAGCTTTGATTGATCAATAGTTGATTGATCAAGATAATTGTTTGATCGACTAATGGCTTGCAAGACAAAACAACAATTAGCAATCAAAGTTCAACAAGTCTTGTTAAGCCTAATTCTCTTCTTATTATTATAAGTCTTTCTTTTACTAGAGGTTTTGTGAAGATATCAGCTAGTTGTTTCTCTGTTTGAATGAATTCTAGGACTATTTCCTTCTTTAGGGAATAATCTCTAAGGAAATGATGTCTAATATCTATATATTTTGTTCTACAATGTTGAATAGGATTCTTGGATAGGTTTATTGCACTAGTATTATTACAGAGGATCCTAGTGTTTTCAAAGTTTAGTCCAAAGTCTCTAACTATTTGTTTCATCCTCAAGATCAGTGAACATGCTAAGGAGGTAGCAATGTACTTAGCTTCAATTGTGGATATAGAAACACTATTTTGTTTCTTACTGACCCAAGACACTAGGGAATTTTTGAGAAATTGACACATTCCACTAATACTCTTGCGACCTGTTACGAACGCGGCTTTAAGACATTTTTTTAAGACGTCTGGGAGGTGGCCCAAACGTCTGACCAGACGTCTGGAACCCCTTCCAGACGTCTGGGATTTAATTTCTGCGGCACAAAGGATTAAGTCTGTGCACCTGCGCGCGCAGACCTGCAAATGCCACCCTTTTTCCCTCTCTCCTCCTGCAGGCGCAGTACTGTGCTCTCTCTCTCTCTCTCCTTGCGCGGCCTTATAAGGCCCTCGCCCTCTCCCTCACTCTTATCTCCTCCACTCCCTTCTTCTCCTTCTTCCAGCCGGTGCGAGAGCGAGCGAGCGGCGGCAGCGGCAGCCGCGGTGAGGGTGCGGGAGGAGGTGTTGCGCGAGGGAGGAGACGCTCGACCGTGAGGGCTCGAGCTTGCCGAGGCAGCTAGAGCCGGCCGGCGGGGGAGCAGCGGGCGTGGAGCGACGTGGGAGGGCTGCTGCAGCTAGAGAAACAGGCGAACGAGGCGCGGCGCGGCCGTGCGTCGTGGGCGGAGAGCGAGTCGAGCTCTGATTCTGGAAGTTTTTCCAGAATCAGACGTCTGGGCTTCAAACCAGACGATGGTGAAGACGTCTGGAGGACTGTCCAGACGTCTGGCAAGTAAGTTATTTTCGTCCTTCTTCCTTTTCTGCAACCCGTCGTACTGAGAGTGAGGAGTGGATAGGTGCAGGTTCTGAGACTCGCCATCCAACGAGAATCGGACGTCTGGCCGCAGTGCCAGACGACGGGAAGGACTTCTAGACATCCGGGGTGACCATCGGATGTTTGGGAACTAAGCCAGATGCCCCCGCAGGCTTCTGGACGTCTGAGGGACTACACAGAGCGAAGGTACCATCTGACTCACATTTTAAGATGTCTGGAAGAGGTTCCAGACGTCTAATTTTGGACTGTTGCGTCGTTTTCGACCCGTTTAGGGCCCGTTCGGAGTCCGTTTTCCACGTTTCGAGTTACGTTCTTTTCGGAATAAAATCCTCTACCCGTTTACAGTAATTATATATTGTTCTGAGAAACTCCTTGTGTTTGATCCTTGTGTTAGGACCTCGTTCCAATGCAGTCTCGGGGGTTGCGGAGGTGCGCGGGATTTCTGACCACGCCCCCACTACTTCCGTTGTAGTTGGTAGAGTGGCTTTAAGAATTATTAACATAATTTGTTACAATTATGGAACAATTAATAGAACCTAGGGCATTGTATGAATCCTAGGAATGAGAAACCAGATTGAATGATAGATCCTAGGGTATTGCATGAATCCTAGGGCTGGAAAACTAGATTGAATGATAGATCCTAGGGTACGGCATGAATCCTAGGACTGGAAAACTTGTGATATGAATATAGATATTGCAGTCTTGGAAAATGTGGAAAGGAAATAATAGCTACCTCTAATATGATTTAACAGCTGCCTGTTATGAATAAATGAACATGATTGAGAATGTGGGTTGTATGAACGTGAAACTGGAATGGTGAAACCTGAATGTGCTAAGTTAAAAGAGCTGGAACCCTACGGGGAATTAGGAGTAGAACTCCTGGAAAGAGAATGAAATGGAACCGAGAAGGAAAGATGTGGAGGTGTGTTATCTCTTGGGTACGTAGTGCCAAGGGAAGCACCTGTTACCTGTTTAATGTAGAGCGGAGCCAGCCGCCCCAGGTACCCGGGGTTAGGTCTGGCCACTTTGTACCGACTTTTGGCCCTCGTGTACAGAGTACCGAGGAGAGCTACTACTGTAGAGCGAGTACTAGCTACCCCACGGGCCCCGGGGTGCTACTAGCTCACCTACACCGACTTGTTAGGCCCACTGGGCGAACCAGGGTAGTCAGGCGAGGGTGCGCGGACTGTGGAGGGGCAAGACTCCTGTTTGGTTACTGTGGAGGGGCTGGAACCCTGTTACTTAGAGGGCTCTGCCCTATACTGGTTCCGTGCTGTGCTTTGGGCGCACCCGTTAACGGAAACGATTGACTGCGTGCCAGTGTAGGGTAGCTACCCGTGTGTTTATCGCACGTGCCGTAGTCACCGTTACGTCTGTCAGTGACCTTGGGGTGGTTGACTGAGAGTAGGATCACCACGGGGGACTCTCCCAGCCAGGAGAGCACCACGTGCTACTTCTACTTTTCGGAAAAGACTGCAATCAAGATCATTCCCACGAGGAACATCCGAGATCAAGTGAAGGATCTGAGATATAAATAAATTGTGAGATAATAGAAAGACGTAAATAAAGAAAGTAACAAAATATAACAGCTACTGTACACTCTATTGCTTCTTTAGTTTTAGTTGCCACTCTACTCAGCATTTCGCTGACGTGTTACACTCGTTACTTTTCAGGACCAGGTGTTGAGCAGCCAGGGTCAGCGGCTGTAGAGGACATTGGGCCGAGTAGGGTCCAGTAGAGTTACCGCAGTTCTTTTTGTACCCCTTTCGTTCCACTGTAGTGAGTAGTTCTTGTTACCTCTGTACTTTTCTTTACTTGTAGTTCATGTCATGTTATAAATGTTGTTCTACTGTTGTGGTGGTATATACTGTAGTGGTTTCTTTTCTTACTGCTGTATTTTGTTACTGCTAGTTATATTCATGCTGAATGTGGTTTATTTTACTGCTCTTTTGGTTACTTCCTCGTTGGACGACTAGGTCTTGGGATTAGTCGAGTCGGTCTGGTCCTCGTGTCTCGTAGGGACTCGGGAATCGGGTCGTTACACGACCAGTCTGACTTCTTGCATAATCAACATCACAAAAGGATACTAAGTTAAGTGTGACTGATTTAGGATAGAACAGACCGAGATCTGTAGTGTTAAGTAGGTACCTAAGGATTCGTTTCATGTCATTTAGTTGAGATTCTTTAAGATTTACTTGAAATCTAACATAGAGACAATTACTAAAAAGTATACCAGGCCTACTAGAAGTCAAGTACAACAGAGATCCTCTCATACTTCTATATAGCTTTTGATCTATGCACTTACCTAACTCATCTTTTTTGAGTTGTGTAGTGGTAGCCATTGGTGTGTCTTTTCTTTTATTTTATCCATTTTGAACTTCTTCAAAATATCCTTTATGTATTTGGTCTGCGAAATGAAGATTCCATCTTCCAGTTGATCAATCTGCAACCCTAGGAAGGACTTTAATTCTCCATCAGTCACATCTTGAATTGATCTTGCATAACTATCATAAACTCTTTTCATAGAAGATCGTCAGTAGCACCAAAAATTATGTCGTCAACATAAATTTGGATTAGAATTAGTTGGTTGTCTTTTCTTTTACTAAGTAAGGTTGGATCAATTAGTCCCATTTTGAACTCATTTTCTATTAAATAGTTTCCAAGTGTTTCATACCAAGCTAGAGTAGCTTTCTTAAGTCTGTATAATGCTTTGTTTAGTTTGAAAACATGATCAGGATTTTCTGTACCTTCAAAGAGAAGGGGTTGTTTCATATAAACTTCTTTTAGAAATCTATTGAGAAATGTGCTTTTGACGTCCATCTGGAGTAGTTTAAATCCTATATGAGCAGCAAAAGCTAGTAACATTCTAATGGATTCTAGTCTACCTGTAGGAGCATAGGTTTCATTAAAATCGATTCCTTCTTCCTGATAGTAGCCTTGAGCCACACGTCTAGCTCTGTTTCTTAACACTTTTCCTAATTCATCAGGCTTATTTCTAAAGACCCATTTTGTTCCAATGATAGATTGAGATTCTGGCTTAGGAACTAATTTCCAAACATCATTTCTTTTGAATTGGTTCAATTCTTCTTGCATTGCTACAATCCAACAATCACCACTAAATGCTATTTTCATGGATCTGGGTTCTAGTTGGGACACAAAAACACTAACTGCAAGGTTATTAAAACACTATCTGGTTTGAATTCCTTTTAAGACTTCACCAATCACCAATTCTTTAGGATGATCCTTGGTGTAGGTTAGATCTTTTGGAAGTTCACTAGAGATGGTGTCTTTAGGAATATTTGAAGGATCATCTAAAGGTTGATCATCAAGTTTGGTTAATGCTTTTTCTTTTTGATTTGATTCATCAAAAGATATATGCAGAGTCTCTTCAACTACCCAATTTTTCTTATTAAAGATTCTGTAGGCTTTACTTCTAGAGGAGTATCCTAGAAAGATTCCTTTCTCACTTTTTGCATCAAACTTACCTAAGTTTTCCTTTGTATTTAATATGAAACACTTGCAACCAAATACTTTAAAGTAAGAGATCTTAGGAGTCCTATCAAGGTAAACATCAAAAGGTGTTTTCTAAAGGATAGGTCTAATAGAGGTCCTATTCTGGATATAGCAAGCAATGTTTATAGCCTCAGCCCAAAAATATCGAAGTAACTTTTTAACTCACATAGCATGGTGCAGGCATACTCTTGTAGGGTTCTATTCTATCTTTCCACAACACTATTTTGAGGAGCTACTATAGGAAAAGCATATTCCTGTTTTGTTCTGTAAGTAGAGTAGAAATCTTAGAATTTTTTATTTTCAAATTCTCCTCCATGAACACTCCTAATCCTAGTGATGGATAGGTCAGTTTCAATTTGAATTCTTTTGGTTAATTTTCTAAATTCTTTGAGAGTAGAATCTTTAGACCTTAAGAATAACACCCAACTAAATCCGAAGTTATCAATAATGACAAGATAATATTTGCACCCATTTAGACTTTCAGACTTGGTTGGTCAGAGGAGATCTAAGTGGATCAACTTCAGGCTTAGAAGTACTGACCATGCTTTTTGGTTTGAAAGAAGTTTTATGAAGTTTTCCAAATTCACAAGATTTATGAACATGACCAAGTGGAGTACTTGAGAAGTTTTATTAAGGAAATCTTAGGCAAGGCTCGAACTAAGTTGTGTTTCACAAGCTTGTTTATATTTCCTATGTGAACATGACCAAGTTGACAATGCTATAGTATTGACTCATCATTTGATGAAACTAAGCAATTAAGATCATTGCATTTATCAAAGTCAATAGTGTAGATATCTTTCGATCTGTCTTCAATCAAAAGAATTTCCTTTGAATTTTTATCTTTAATTTTAAAACCTTTTGATGTAAAAGTGACTTTATAGCCTTTACCACATATCTAACTTACGCTAAGCAAGTTGTATTTTAGGCCCTTAACAAGATGAACATTATCAAAAGAGGTTTTGGAGTTACCAATTTGGCCAATACCAATAATATGGCCCATGTGGTTGTTGCCAAAGGCGACTGAACCACCTTGCAGTTGAGGTTGAGAAACAAATCTTCTCCTGTCATGTGCTTCAAACAACCATTGTCCATAACCCATCTTCCTTTTTCTTGGACCTGTCATTGGTTTACGTCTGTGAGGTCTTGTATTTCTTGTTACAGCTACAAGATGTCCATCTTTTTGTTGGTGGAAGGTCTATTTAGAAAACTTTATTTTTTCTTCTTTAGATTGTTCTACAAAATAGGATTACGAGAGTCTTTTTGGTACCCATTTTCTTTTGGTTCCAGGTTTTCTAGCAAGTGCCTATTTAGGTGTGGACCTATTCTTGACCTTAGGACTAGAGGAAATTTATGTGTCAGTTTGTGAAGTGGATGCTTCATAATCAATATTAGGAGCATAGCCTAACCCAAATTTGGTACTGGTTTGGGTTGGTGTGCCTAATAATTTTTCTAGGTTGGCTTTTCTAATTCTATTTGAAGTGAGTCAACACGAGCTTTAAAAGTAGTGACTGCTTTAGAAAGTTGTTGATTTAGAGATTCAACGTTGTTTCTTTAATCAATTTCTTCATCTTGATCTTTTATTAATTTCTTATTGGCTACTTTAAGTGCTTTAGCTAAATCATGCAGCTCATAAAATGTTTCTAATAATTCATCAAAAGTGAAAGAAGATACCTCATCTTCGATTGCTATTAGACCGTAGAGTGCTTCTTCACTTGATGTGTTTTTGCTTTCTTCTTCTGAGCTTGTATCGCTATCATCCCAGGTTACTTGTAGAGCCGTCTTCTTTGCATCATGCTTGAAAGGTTTTCTGTCCTTTCTCTTTTCGACTTCTTTCCTAAGTTGAGGGCATTCTTTTCTCATATGCCCTTTCTTCTTGCAGTTGTAGCAAATAACTTGGTTTTCTTATGGTTCTTACCTTTTCTTCTTTTATCTACTTATTCTTCAAGAATCTTTTGAACTTTCTGGAGAGTAAGGCTTTATCTTCATTGTCTTCATTTTATGATTCTTCAGAGCAATGATAATGTTATCATCAGCCATATCTAGCTTTAATTAGTCATATTCCATAGATAAATGCTCCTACATAACTGCTAAAGAACTATAATTCATTGCATATCCTTTCTAAGAGATTAATAATAAAATAGGGGTAAAACTGCAGTTTTAATAGAATAAAATAAATGCAGAACAATCACGAGTTTCTTAGGGGTTAATTAAAAGTCCACTGTTCATAAATGTCTAATAAGTGAGCTCATGCAGACAGAAACGGGTTTTCACATATTTCAAGAATTAAGTGACATCTGAAACCCTAAAAATAGATCCACTTAATTAACTGAGGTTCTGGTCAGAATAAAATTCATCTAAACCTTCTAAAAATCATATAAAAATATTCCCTAAGGATGGTACCTTTGATTTGACCATTAGAACCCATTTTGACCTTAAATAGAGTTTTAGACTGATAGTTGCCCCAATTTGGGTTTCTAAGTAAATTACACAATCAAACTTGTTCAAAACCTAAATCCAAATTCACCATCAGATTTCTTGGATCCAAATTAGGTTTGTATCAAAATTTGGGCCCAATCAGAGATGTTTTTGACTTAGTTTACATTTTGGTCCAATCTAACTCTTTTTCTCTCATTTATGCCCTTAACTTTCAAAATATTTGCATGAAGCCCCCTACCTTTGTTTCCTTCTTCACCAAACCATCCTTGCTGCCTTCCTTCAAGCCAAGTCCTAAACCCACTAAGCAGATGACCTTCAATTAAAGAAAGCTCTCTGATCCTTCAATCAATCTCCCTCAAAATTGGAAGGAGTGTTCCTTAGTTGATTCTTGATCATCTGAGCAACTTCTTGGACTTAGAATCAAAGCCAAAAGCTGTTATGAATCTTCAAAATTTTAGGGATTTCTTCCCCTGAAATTTTGAAGCTCGTCGAGCTTCCTCCCTTATTTGCAGCAGGTCTTAAGCTCTATATAAGCTTCGCCCCGACTTCCTTACCTCCTTAGCAAGGTTTAGGGCCAAAATCTCTTCTTCCTTATCTCCGACCCCTCTTCGACCAAGCTCCGATTGTCCTCTTTGTTCTCCTTGATCCGCGTCCCCAATCGTCAAATTGGATGCACAGCTATCCTCCCCTCCTTCCTCCGACGATGGTCGACCAAAGCCCCATCGTCCCAGACCTGTTTCCTCGCTGCTGTCCCCCTCTAGAGAGTTCATCTTCTCTGTCGTCGACCTGCCAAAACTGACGCGGACTCTACCCCATTCATCCAATTAGATTAGGTAGTTAGATTAGTTAGATTTTTAGGGTAATTTCCTCTATCTAAAAACCCAAAACACCCCTCGATGCATCCGCACGCCACCTTCATTCTCACCTCTGACCACCCCTCCGACGAGTCCACCCCACCGCCACAACCCACTAAATAACTTGCCAACACCATCATGAGCTTTGCCTCATCCACTCACACAAAACCCCTCTCCTATTTCATCCTCTCGTCCACCCAAACCATCGGTCGACCAACCCACCTTCGCACATCCTTCTCCATCACTGACCGCCCTCTACACGCCACCATCCTCCACATAAACACCACTGTCGCCTTCGCCATACTACGACAAAGCTAAGAAGCTATTTAACTGGGACCTTCGAGCCCATATTCGTGTTTCACATCTTCACCGGTTCACCTCCACCACCACCTCCATCCCCGACCACAACCGAGCTCCTCCAACGTCGTAAGAGCCTAGTGCTATTCCCAGGTGATGTGGTTTCATTCCAAGACCTCTCTTAGGTCTTTGATTGAAGACCACGTCCTCAGTTGCTGCCACAATTGGGAAGCACTTCACCATAGCAAAATGCAAGAAGGAGGTCGTGGGTTTAGTCCCACAACGTTAAGAGACGAGTGATTGGCCATGCATATATTTGATTTCTGATACGGCCTTAGTGCCTCAAGAACACATCAGGTGAGGTCCCCCACACCCACACACCCAATCGCCTAAGCCTTCACTCCTCGGCTGCAACCCTATGCACACAGCCCTGGACCCAGTTACGCGACCTGCATACTCAATTAAGAATGGATATCTGAGAGAAGAGGAGAGGAGGAAAGGAAAGAAAGAGTGCGGGGGAGGGGAGGGTTTTGCTCCTGAAGGATTTGAGCGACACTTGATCACTAGGAGAGAAAGAAGAAAGAAGGAGAAGAGCCATGCTTAAGAGAAGAATAGGTTGAAGAAGAAGATTGAAGATAGAAGAAAGGAAAAAGAAGGGGCCAAGCCAAGAGAAGAGAAAGGAAAGAAAGCAGAAAGAAGAAGAGAAGAAGAACAACAGAAGCTTGAAGATAATGTAGCAGGTGACATTTAAGTGGCCTGTGCCACCTACCAGATGTTTGATTACTGTTAATTTATTTCATATTCATTGAGTAATTGATATATATGTGCTTAGACTAATAATTGGTGATTCAAATCACTATTATTTTGTCTTAGATATCTTTTTGTCCCCTTAAAATCTTGAAATACTAGTGTTATTCATTGAACATCTAATGTGACGGATTAGCTTTTATTGAATATCATTATTCTTGGCTTATTCCTGTGCTCATTTATATTTTGATTAAAGATTAGCGTGTGAATTCCTATTTGCTCCCTGTGTTCGACCTCAGACTTCATTTAGATATTCGAGTTATAAATTGTATTTGTTAAGAGATCGATTGATAATTTTACACTACAAAGATGATAACTTAATCTTAATCCTCTCTAGATCCCATCAACATAGAGGCAGTATCAACTTTCAGAGTGAGGTCTTTCTTCTTCTTGCCTTCTCCTTCATGCTCTTTCATGTGCTTAAGCTAAACCTCATAGGCCATTAAGCTACCTATAAGATCATCCAACTTTAGCACAAAAAGATCCTTAGATTCCTAAATAGCTGTTGTCTTGGTTTCCCAATCACTAGTCGGAGATCAGAGAATCCTTCAAACCAATGCCTCATTTGTGATCCTCCAATCCAGATTTCTTAAGGAGTTGTTGATATCGGTGAATCTAGTGTACATCTCCTTCATGGTTTCTCCTTTCTTCATATGAAAGATCTCAAATTTTTGGGTAAGGAGATTGATCCAAGTTTCCATGACTTTTGATGTTCCTTTATGGGTAACTTCAAGAGTGCACCAGATTTCATATGTTGTTTTGCATGCTGAGACTCGATTGAATTCATCCTTGGATAGACCACAGAAGATAGGGTTCATGGCTTTAGTGTTGCATGTGGCACTCTTCTTTTGGTCTGCAATAATCTCAATACCTTCCTTCTTTTCCATTTGAGTGTATTTTGATGCTATCATGTCCCAGACTTCATAATCCATTGATTCCAAAAATATCTACATTCTGGCATTCCAAATTCCATAGTTGGTGTCATTGAATAGAGGTGGTATGACAGACTGACCCTCAGCGTATACCTCAGAGAAGTTTGACATCCCGACTAAAGTTAAACAAGGCTCTAATACCAGATGTGAGTGCATACGAAGTATAAGGGATCAAGTATACACTAGAGGAGGGGTGAATAGTGTAATATCTATTTCAATGAAAATTTAAAAAATCATGCACCCCAGATCAAAATTTAAATAAGCACAGACCAGAAAGATAATACCAAATTTACAGTGGAAACCCTTCTGAGTAAAAACCAATACCTAAGCCTTTGAGCTTAGAATTTTCTCGACTAGTTGACACTAGTCAAATCCACCAATGTACCACTTGAAAGAGAGTGGCACAACCTCTTACAAAACATCTTCTCTTACACCTGACCAAGAGAAGAATAATGGGACTTCTAAGACAACTTGGTTTCCCAGATCAAGAACAACAAAATATAAAGAGAATAGTAATAATTCCTGTTAAACCTCAGCAAGATTAGAACAAATCGAGTTTTCTTGAATCGCAAGGGAACATGCTTTAATTGCAATTGTTGTAGGTGAAGAAATGCAAAAGTACTATAGAGAATATGCGTGGCTTGCTTTTTGAAAGCTCTTGAGGTGTGTTTTGAAGAAGGGGGTCGAAGATCTTATTTATAGGTTTTTTTGACCTATTTTCTAAATACTGAAAATCGATCAAAATGTGGGTTTGGTCGATCAAAAATACTTTTGGTTGATTAAAACAAGTATTGATCGATTCAATGTTGATCGATTAAAAGTGGATATTGATCGACTTAATAATTTCAAAGGAAATTTGACCGTTGCAATATTTTGATCAATTAAATAAAAGTAGTTGATCGATCAAAAGGCAATATGACCGTTGCAGACCTATGATCGATTAAATTAAGGAGTTGATCAATTAAGATCGGGTTGATCAAAAAATGGTATCGGTCAATCAACAGTAGAAATGACTAAGGTTCAAAAGAGAATAATTTTTGCAAATATTGAAAACTTGGCATTTATCCTATTAAGGTTCCTTACATGGTTCTAAACTCAATAAAGATAAAAATAGTCTTCAAGTCTTCTTCTACACACAAAGCGTTTGAATAATCTTGATGAGGACACATTATGCATTGATTTGATTTAACCTGTAATGGTTAGTCCTCAATAAAAACATAATTTTGTTATATCAAAACAAGGGTATTAACACAAGATAATTTAAACAATAATTGGCAAATTAAATTATAATAAGCCTCCTAGCGAATGACTTGGACTGAACCCAATATAAATTTATAAAATATGTAGGTTATTTTGCACACTATGCTATGACATAATAAAACTAATCTTGATTGCAATCTAACCATAACATCAAGCAACAAAGACAAGACTTGGAAAAATTACAATTGTATCAACAAAATCATTTCCCCCAAGTACAAGAGACTTGGAACACCCAGCCTAGTGGATCCAATGACTCATCTTTAGGTCCATTAACTAATTAGGACCCACTAGCAACTCCATAGACCCTTGCTACCCCAGGGAGGTATCCTAGACTCGCCAACCCAGAAGGCACCATTAAACCTATACTCTAATTTGGATAACCCACTTGAGGAATGTACCATTTCTGACACTCTAATACTTGATGATATTTTACTTAAAGATTGGACCAATAGATCATGGGTATAGGACCACACATTGGGTTCTTAATCAACTCCCTATATAGTCAGCCCCAATCAGGGTGGTGCTGATTAGCGAGATTTTGCAAAGAAAAGTTAGGGTTTTGGAAAAACCCGTCATCGTAGTCACAAAACTCGCTACCAAATAAAATTTTATCGATACTCGAAAGGGAGTCCTGGGTTGAACACTGGGAAGCGACGTTTCTTTCTTGAAATCTGCATTTCAATTTATTTCTTTTTGATGTTTTTAGGCTTTGTTATTTTTTTGGTATTTTAAGAGAATGGTACAATCACTTGCAATAAAAAGAATATAGAAATGAACCATAATTGGATTGCCTGAAGTGAAATAATGTTTATTATGGTAATAATAAACTAAACAAACTAAAAGAGATGAGGGTGAGAGGAAATCTCCCAAAGTGGATGTTTGGTGAGACGACAGTGCTTGGCGGCAGCTTGGACGGAGGAGAGATGCTGGACATTGGGGATGAGGCACAGGACGAACCCAGGTAGAGGAAAGCTTCACCAAAATGGGAATGGGGATGAGGAGGTGGAGGTGATCATCTACATGAATGGAGGTGAGGGGACGGCTCTAAGGTTCCCTATGAAGGTGGTGAGAGGATGGTTGAGTATTTGGTGGAGGGATGGGACTCTACACTAGTAGGGAGCCTTTGGAGCTTAAGAATAGAGCTCTTGGGAGCTTTTTAGGCTTCTTGGAGCTTTGGAGTAGGTGGGAGTAGCATAAATAGAGATGAGAGCAAATGGGGATGTGTAGGTAGGTTTATATAGTGGTGGAGAAGAAGCTTTCCATGCATAGACAACCAATGACATCTGCTATCATCACAAAAGATCCACCTTAGCTATCGCTAAAGATCCGCGCGACGCTGCTGGCACGTGCTACCCGCTACCTTGTCATGCACGCTACATGCTGCCTTGTCGTACGCGCACGCTGGCTGTGCATTGCATCGCTATGTGCTGTGCTGGCAAGTGCTTCATGCACGCATGTGTTGGCGCGATGCGTCGCTCTTGCCATACATGCGTCCCTGCCAATTGAAAGTTGGGGGCTTAGTGGGTTTCAAACCTGCACCCCTCCTTTGGGAATGGACACCTCAACCAATGCGCCACACTAGTGCATGAGTTGAGAAGAGCAACTGTAGGCGAGAAGTGGAGGAGGCTTCTCAGCCATTGGATTTTCATTCAATAGCTGAGTTTGCATGTTGGAAGGACTTTGAAGGGATGTTGAGCGACGTTGGGCACTCTGGATGGTGCCACATGGCACCATCTGGATCGTCCACCTTTCTTTGCCTGCAGAAGATGCTACGGAGCTCGAATCGAGATGATTTTCGCGTTGTTGGACTACGATCGTCACCCCAGATTTATCCATATGGTCTGATTTTGTATTTGACGCTTCGAAATGTCACACCCTACCTCTTGGCCACAATAATGTAGGAATTATTCTATAATTATACACATTACACTAAATGCAGTATGATGAATGTTATGCAATATTTATACTTTGGAATGCAATGCTAGGCTTAGGAACTATCATAATTAAGCATTTAATCATGAATACAAGTGTGTTTATCGGGTATATAATTTGATTCAAATCCGAAATCATACAACCCAGAGTGGAGAAACAATCCTGATCTTTCATGGCCACCATAAAGACAAAATAAGACCCAAGATCAATCTAGGCTTGCCTACTCTCCCACTCAATCCATCTTAAGGCAACCATCTAGTTCCACCTGATACGAAAAATACACGGTTTGATAAAGATACGAATTAAGTCATTGTAACGTGTATAAATCAATCAACTTTTAAATTTGTAAAACCTAGATAGGATGAGTATCTAGAGTCATCCAATGAGACAAATAATAGTTATCAATTTGATAATCTCTCTCTCGCTTTCTCAAATCCTCTTTTCACTTTTTAGGCTCTTGTTGTTTTTAGGGTTTTTCAAATAACTTGGGCAACAGAGGATAAAGATAGTAGTTGGAAACACACAAATATAAAGATAAAAAACCCGATCTTCCTAAGCTCACTTTAGGCACGTGTGATTTAAAGTAATTAGGAAGGGAGTGTGTAGTGAACTAACTAAAGAAGCATAAAATGATAAAGGCAAAATTCAAAAGGTAAGCAAATTCTTTATAGCAAAATGAAGTTGAACAAATGCACTTGAGAGGCTCACTTGTGTGGAGTATCCCACACAAGTAATCCTCAAGTCTATAGGAATGCTTAATACAAAAATTTCAACTAAAACAAAAATAAAAGAGAGTAGCCAGATGCCCAAAAATTATAACATATATCCTCGCTCCAAGGATGGTTGCTCCCAACTTGAAGAGGGCTCCTTCTTTGCTCCTAAGCTCCAATGGTGATGATGATGCTCCTTCTCTTAGCTCCTCAATGATGGTGGACGTCCACCCTACCTTCTCTCATGACTGGTCATTTTTCAAGATAGGGTTGCTCCTTGGGTTTGAACCAAGGAAGAGGGAAGAAGATGGTGGACACCAAGGAGGCAAGATAGCCTCCTTAATCACCTTCATCCCCCTTCCTCCTTTGTCTGGCTATGTAGGTAGATATAAGCATAAATTAAATGTAGCCAAGGATGATTTCTGGTGGTGATTATGGGTTATATTTATAGGATGGGAATGGGGGTAGATGGCACCAACTAGGGTGGATCTAGAGTAAGGTGGCGTGTAAGGTGATATGAAGGGTTAGGATGGTGTTTTGGATGGTGGTTAAGTGATGAAGGGAGGAGATTGGTTGGCGCCAATTAAAGGGTAGCACGGGTGGTGGTTGAGGTAGGGTTAAGAGGAGTTGGTGCCAACTAGGGTTTCTAGAATATGGTGCCAAAAGGGAGGGTGGAGATGATGTTTTAAGGATGATGGATGGTGGATGATTGGTCCTATTTTTGGCACCAAGTGTGTAGGGATTTGTCAGTGGTGGTTGTCTTGAGTTGGTGCCAAAATGTGGTTTGGTTAAGGGTGGTTCTATGGTGGAGAGATGCCTCATGTTGGCATCAACATGAGGAGATTGCAAAGTTGGTGGTGGTTACTCTCTTTTGGCATCAAAATAGAAAGGAGAAGGTGATGTTTTTGGTGGATCTATGGAGCTAGGTGGCCAGCCACTTTGAGTAGAAAGGAGGGTAGGTTGACAAGTAGAGAGCGAGCTTAGCTAGATAGTATAGGGTAGGAGATGAAGATAGCTAAGAGGAGCTTCTATGAGCTAATCTGAGCCTGCATGGAGCTGGAGGAGAGCTTCCTATGAGCTCAGCTACTAGCTTAGCTATCCAGTTCTTTGCTGGTAGTTAAGCTAAGTTAGAAAGCTGAGTTGAGTTGACTTCAACTTATCTAGAACTAAGGTGAACTGGAACTAATTTGCCTAAAGACTTCCTAGCTAGCTTAGGTCTAGTAGCCAAGCTCAACTAAGTTGAGATGAATTGAGTTTTCATGAGCTAGAGATGAGCTGACCTTAGCTGGTTGATGACTCTTCATTTGACTTAGCTTAGCTAATACAGGACTAGTAGCTAAGCTAAGTAGATTTGAGCTACCATGAGTTAAGTTGAGCTGCCATTAGCTAGGTGGAGTTGAGAAGGAGTAGGATCTAGCTAAGATGAGCTGGGTTGAGCTAGGATCCAACTGAGGTGAGTTGGATTGAGTTGTGATCTAGCTAGAATGAGTTTCTATCTTCTTCTTCTTGGGTTTGTGCCTTTCACATTGACAGAGTTTAGGTGAGTTCTACTATGTTCTTATCCCTGGCACACAAATGGAACACATAAGAACATGAAATGATAAGAAATACTGCTAACGTATGCCTAAATGCTAGAATGCATGAAATGATAAATGCAATCTAATACCATGATACGAATGTAGGAATCTTAGGAACTTGGTGTGATTTCACCCTAAGAATGATGATAAACTAGCGTTTATCACCACCCAACCCACAATTACATTGGAGACTATCATGAACCTTCTGTAGGATTGGGACAAGAAAAATGAAGAAAGACTGACTTATTTGACAAAAGAAATTCAAGCCCAAGGGGACTAAATCAAAAGACTGCAAGGATTTTCTTATCCTTTTCTATAGACTCACTCATATCCTACTCCCCTTCTTCCAACCCCTCCTCCAATCTATCACCTTTTACCAATGTGCAAATTCTAACTCCCTAATACATGGAAATAAGAGAAAAGTAAGGAGCCCATTCAAACAACCTGATCCAGGCCCATCTACAAATCCTAAGGTCAAACTTGTATCTGACTTTGACTCAGACTCTAGAGAGAAAAAGAACAATAAGGCCTCTGAATCTAATTTCAACTTCTTACCCTTTCTTGGGGCCTTAGAGAGAGAATCAAAGCAAAGGAGAAAGACCTACACATAGAAAGAGGTAGTGTTATCTACAAAGATTAGTGCAATTGTTTGGGCACTCTACCTCCTAAAAAGACCTACCCTAGAAAACTGCTCATATCTTGCCATCAAGGGATTCACTTTCAATAGATCCCTTGAGGACTTAGGGTCTTCAATTAGTTAGTTTGATTCATAGTACCCTTTTCTAGCGCATCAAACACTAGTGACTATTAAATTGGTAGATGGCTCTACCAATATATTGGTAGCAGATCTACATGATATGTAGATAGAATTCATTGTAGTGCTCAAACTCGCTAACAATTTTAAATATAACTAGATTCAGAGTCTAGGTTGAACATAGGGAGACAAAAATAGAACTTCGCTTACATACTTGTTTTTCATTTTTATTTCTAATGCAAAAGTAAATATGGACTCTACTAACTAAGATAGTAATTATAGAAAGGGAGAGAGAGTAATGAATAGAGATCAGATCATAACAAGGCAATTATTTCTACTAGAAGAATGATTACAACTAGAGTTTTTCAGCAACATGAAAGAGACCTAACTAGAACAAAAATAACAAGAAGAAAGTAGAAGAAGAATCCAGAGTAGAGTCATGGCAGTGGAGAGATCCATCGACAAAGCCAGAGAAGATGCATAAGAGGGCGATAGATAGAGGAATGCTTGGTGGAGGAGAAGACCTAAGGGACGACTAGGGATTCTATATTCTAAAGGATGTGGTGGAAGAAGGTGGAAGAGGGATTTTTTTTTTGGTGGAGGAATTGATGGCTATAGGGGGGCGTGATGTATGTTTTTATAGAGATCAGAGAGGCTTCCTATTGATCCAACCAGTGTGACTAGCATTAGTGATGTGGATGGCCTAGATTAAATCTAAGGGGGGCAGCTAGGATAGGTATGATAAGGGCCCTAGGATCTAGGATGAAGGTTTGAGATGGAGGTTGATTTATATTTTTTACTAAGGTGGCAGGCCACTTAGGATAAGTTCTAGGTGGGTGGCCGGCCATAGGGAAGGGATAAGGTGGCGGTAAGGGTTAGATTGTGGAGGAGGTGGCTACTAGGTTGTTAGGTTATGATAGAACCTAGGTTTAGGTCTTGATTTTTTCTAAGGATTAGGTCTTATAGTTGGCTGGCCATCTTGGGTCTTTAATTAGGCTCATGACCAACCAAGCTAGGTTGGGAAATAGGTTAGGTGCTGAGGTTAATTGGGTTCCTAAATAGGGCTAGACCTAAGGTCAATTGGTTTCGGGTCCAAATGTAGAAATTGACTCAATCCTCTTCATAAATGATCTTAGTCTTGAATCTCCTATCTATAGGACTCCAAATTGGTCCAAACCTAATACCTGCACATATTACACAAAAGACATCAAGGTACCAGATATAAGTTTGGAAAAAATTGTAGGAAAATCTAAACTTATGCAATATTTACAAAAAGCACCTATATGACTAAACTGACCTAACTAAATGCATTCTACCCTAATCAACCCTCAGATTAGCATTAGTTAGGTATAATTAATGTAAATATATATAGTTATATCATACCCGCATGCCTATCTTTTGCTAGTCCCCAAGAAAAACAAAGATCGAAAGGCTAAGAAAATAGTATCTATATGAGAAACAAAATTGTGAGTTTTGAGCTTAAATCAAATCAGAAATCTCCAATCCTGATTTTTCACCAATGCAAAGGAATCATACACAAAATCTTCATGACAAAGACTCAACAGTTCTAAAGTATCGACTCAAATTTGGACTACCCAAATCAAATCAGGAATCTTATTAGTCATCAGACTTGGGTCACTAAAGTAACTTTCTCTGATTAAGTTGACCCACCCAAGGTTCAAATCGAATGTGAGAAACAAGCAACTAAGTTGATTCCTAGTATTCAATAATACTTAGAATATTTTTATACTTTCTGTAGGACAACCTGTTTTTGATTAGGCCATACTAGGATTTGGCAGCTTTATCCTCGCTACTTTTCTATCCCGAGGCCAACACACAAGGTGTATATCTCCCTGCCTAGAATCCTAGGTGAGAGATGAAAGGGATATATATATATATTTTTTTTTCTTTTCCTTTTTTTCTTCTTTTTTTTCAATTATTTTTTTTATAACTTCCTCCAACTACTCATTTTTCTGGGATCTTCTTTGTCACACTCATTTTTCTAGGTGAGTGGCTCTCCATCTATTCTAAACTTATCCCCTACAAACAAGAACAGTCCTAAGAGCTAGAAACATGGACAAGTCCTTTGGATCTTTTGTCCTAAGAGTAAATCTTATTGACCACTAAGGAGTAAACAAAATTGCCCAGAAGATGAGTCAGTGTGATGTGCAAGTAAGGATGCTTGGAACTCAAAGGTTATCCAAACCATAGGGTGGAAAGATAACTCGTTCACTCGTCACTCTTTTGACTTAATACATTTAGCTTTTTAATATCCTTTCAAAGACTCAAGAAAACAAAACTAGATTTAGGTAAATACTCGAGATAATTAAGTCAACATATGACCCAAAGAGTCTAAGTGAAAAGACACTGTTCGTACTTTTCCTAAGTTCGGTAAGTCCTCAAAATCAAAGTAATTCAAATTTTTTTTTTCATAGCCCAATCTCTAAAAACATAGATTTTTTTCCTTTTTTTTATCAGAAAACACGATATAAGAAACGGACTTTGGTATGCTAAAAATAAGTAAGTCAAAAGATTATCTACCCCCCATGCTTATTTCATGCAATGTCCTCAATGCATGCAATACACATAAGAAAAGAGATAGATATCACCTGATTACTCAAGAGTTCTGACAAACAAAGCTCGATTATATCCAAACCAAAATCAAACAAATCAAAATATAAGCTAACCTGATTCATTGTGTTGCTTCCCAACAAACACTGAATTTTACGTCTACAGCTAGACGCAATTCAGTCAGTTAATCCTCCAAGAGGGTTATAGTCTCGTTAAGGGGCATCTGGGTCAAGTAAGGTTTAAGTCTTTGTCCATTTACAGTAAAGGTTTGCCCAGTCTTAATATCTTCAATTTTGACAGCTCCATTAGAAGAACATTTGACCACTATATACAGGTCTGTTCATTTAGAGCTAAGCTTGCACGGAAATAATTTAAGCCTACCATCAAATAGCCATACTCTTTGATTAGGCTCAGAGGATTTTTTAATTATATGCCTGTCATGAAAATCATTAACTTTTTCTTTGTAAATCCTCGAATTTTCATAAGCCTCATGTCTAATTTCCTTAAGCTCAATTAATTGGAGCTTTCTATGATCACTAGTCAAATTAAGATTATAATTACATTCCTTGACTGCCCACTAAGCTCTATGCTCCAACTCTACTAAGAGATGAGAAGACTTCCCATAAATTAATCTATAAGGTGACATGACTATGGAAGTTTTATAAGAGGTCTGATAAGCCAAAGTGCATCTTCTAATCTCACGGACCAATCCTTTCTATCAGGTCTCACTGTCTTTTGTAATATTTGCTTAATTTGTCTATTAGAGACCTCTGTTTTCCTATTAGTTTAGGTATGGTAAGGTGTATCAATCCTATGGTTCACCCCATATTTCTTTAATAAGGATCTAAACTGGGTATAACTAAAATGACTACCACCATGACTTATTAAGAACTTAGGAATTCCAAACCTCGAAAAGATATTTTTCCTTACAAAATCAATTACAGCTTTGTGATCATTTTTCCTAGTAGGAATTACTTCAATCCATTCAAGACAAAATCAACTCCAACTAAGATATACTCAAAGCCGTTAGATGGTGGAAAGAGACCCATAAAAGCCATACCCCAAACATAAAAAATTCCACAAATTATGATTGGGTTAAAGGGCATCATGTCCCTTTTAGTCATACTCCCTAATGATTGGCACTTGATGTAGGTTTTAGTAAAATCATGTGCATCTCTATAAAGGGTGGACTAGTGAAATCCTAACTGCAAGATCTTTGCAGCCATTTCCTTTCCTAAAAAATGGAAGGCTTGATCATGGCAAAAATGAGAGCACACTTTGGATTTTAGACTTAGGGATACATCTTCTAATGATTTGATCAACATAGTCTAAATAACAATGGATCATCCCAGATATAGCACTTTGCTTCAGATAGGAATTTAACTTTTTGCTATTTAGTCCAATCAGTTGGGATTTTATCAATAGCAAGGTAATTGACTAAATCAACATACCAAGGAAGATGCTTGTTATCTATGAACATTACGTGTTCATTAGGAAAATCATCTTACGTAGGTAGTGTAGGTCCAATGTGGTTTGGGTCAAGTTTGGAAAGATGATCAGCCACAGCACTTTGTGCCCCGGCTTTGTCTCTTATTTCTAGGTCAAATTCTTGTAATACTAGAATCTATCTAATTAACTTGGGCTTAGCATCCTTTTTAGCCAGTAAATGCTATATGGTAGAGTGGTCAATGTAAATCTCCATGTGGGATCCAAGTAAATATGGTCTAAACTTTTCAAGTCCAAAAACAATAGCTAGCAATTCCTTCTCAGTAGTAGGATAACTCCTTTTTGCCTCATCTAATGTTTTGCTAGCATAATAAATCACCATGGGTTTCTTATCTTTCTTTTGTCCTAAGACTGCCCCTATAGCAAAATCTGAGCATCACACATGATTTCAAAGGATTGGAATAAATCAAGGACCTGTAAGATTGGAGCTTGGGTCATCGCATCCTTTAAGGTTGAGTAAGCTTGGATGCACTCATTAAAATCAAAAGCGGTCTCTTTAGATAGAAGGTTAGTTAAAGGCCTAGAGATCATAGGAAAATCTTGTATAACCCTTTTGTAAAATCCAATATGTCCCAGGAATGATATAACTTGCTTCACCAAATCTGGGGCTAGAAGATTAGAGATCAAATCAACCTTGGCCTAGTCAACTTCTTTTCCTTTTTCTGATACAATACGACCTAGTATAATTTCCTCTTGAATCATAGAATAACTCTTTTCCAAGCTTAGTACTAGGTTGACATCAATTCATCTTCTCTGAATCTTTGTCAAGATGTCCAGGCATAAGTCAAATGAGTCTCCAAATATAGAAAAATCATCCATGAAGACCTCAAGATAATCACCCACCATGTCAGAAAAGATGGCTAGCATGCACCTTTGAAAGGTTGCAGGAGCTTTACCTAGCCCAAAAGACATTCTATGGAAAGCAATGGTTCTGTAGGGACAAGTGAAAGTGATTTCCTCTTGATCCACATGATTAATGGAAACTTGATTGTATCCTAAGCATCCATCCAAAAAGTAGAAAAACTTCCTCCCTGCCAGTCTCTCAAGGATCTGGTCAATAAAAGGCAACGAAAAATGATCTTTCTTAGTTGCAAAGTTGAGTTCTTTGTAATTAATACAAACCCACCATGCGGTGGTAGTGTGGGTAGGGATGGATTCACCTTTATCATTGGTCACAATGGTGAGCCCAGCTTTCTTAGGAACCACTTGTATTGGGCTCACCCATGGGCTATCAAAGATTGGTAAATGATTACAGCATCTAGACACTTGATTATTTCCTTTTTAATGACCTCTCACATATTAGGGTTTATTCTTCTTTGCATCTTATGAGAAGGTCAAGCCCCATCCTAGATCTTGTGAGTATAGTAATAGGCGCTAATTCCTTTCAGGTAGGAGATCGTCCACCTAATTGCTTGTTTGTGTTCTCTTAGGACCATAGTGAGTCTAGATTCTTGCTCCCAAGTTAGATGTTAATTAATAATCACAAGGAGAGTTTGGTTAAGTCTAAGGAAGATATATTTTAGATTATCAAGGAGAGGTTTAAGTTCAAGTTGGGGTGGGACTACATTAGAAGGTAGGGGAGGTGAAAAGGGAAAATCAAGTCCAGTTAAAATCATTTTAGCTGAGAAGGGTCAATGTAGAATAAATTAGGGACCTCCTCAGCTTGTGGGTGAGAAGTGGATTGAATTCAAGTGGCTTTTAAAGGGTTTCTAATTAATCCAATTTCCTTGCTCTCCTTAATTAAATTGTCCTCAGAATCAATATCACCAATAAACCCACAATCAAATCCTTTAGTTGCCTCAAAGATATCCAATTGTAATTTTTTTATCTCCAAAGGTAATTTCCATACATCTAGTGGCACAACCAATATTTGCTCTAGCAGTTGTTAAGAAAGGTTTGCAATGGATGATGGGAGTTCTTTCAATCTTTCAAGTACTTCCATGTCAAGGACAAGAAAATTGACTGGTAAATAAAAGTCCTTGACTCTTACAATTACAACCTCAACCACTCCCTTGGGCATTTTAATAGATCGGTCAGCTAATTGTAAGGTTACAGGTGTGGGTTTAAGTTCACCAAATCCATATTGTCTATAAAGGGTGGTTGGTATCAAATTAATAGAAGCACCTAAATCCAAAAGAGCCCAATCAAAATTTATATCACCAATTGTACACAAAATCAACGGGGCTCTGGGATCCTTTTTCTTAGGTGGTAGGCTACCTAATATCATTGAGCTAGCTTGTTCATACAACACTACCTTCTGTGGCATCTGGGTTCTAGCCTTACACTTGGGAGTACATAAATCCTTCAAGAACTTAGCGTAGGCAGGAATATGGTTAATAGCATCAAGGAGTGGTAAATTAATCTAGACTTGTTCAAACAACTCTGTCAACTCCTCATTGCTAGCTACATTATTTTTTCTTTTTACTTTCTCAAAGGTTTCAGGAAAGGGTATTTGGGTATCTAGCAAAGTCACTCCCAAGACTTGTTATGCTAAATTTCTTCCTCAATATCAGTAACCAAGTCAGGCTTACCAGGATTAAGTTTAGAAGGCCAAACTAGATCTTGGGTTTTAGTACCACTTCTTATGGTAACAAAGTGTACAAAGGAATGTGAGTTAGATCCCTTAGATGGGTTAGGCAAGATAGGATCCTCTTGAGGAATAGGACATCTAGGGGGGTTTGCGAGGTAAGGTTAATCACATGAACTTGCTCCTGATTCTAGTGAAACCTTTGCTGATAGTAAGTCTGATTTTGTAGATTTTTAAGGTTCGGTACAAGCTGGGAAGGGAGGGATCCGTGTTTTCTAGCTTCCATTAATTGGCTCAATTGTCCCTTAACCACAGCCATCTACTCCTGATGTTTTTGATTCATGTCAGCAATCATTTTAATTAAGGTATCCATCTGAGTAGATTGAGTAGGTTGATTAGGTCAAGATTTTGGCTAATTAGAGGTTGTCCTATTATTGTGACCTTGATTGTAGGAGTGTTTAGTAGCTGGTCTAGTCTGATTGGGATTTGTGTTTTGATTCTGTCTAGACCAGGAGGAATTAGGATGATTTCGCCATCCAGGGTTGTAATAATTAGAATAAAGGTCCATTTTGGGATAACCCTGGATAGCTTGTATGTCCTCATAGCTAGAGGGTGTACCAGGAGTTGAGACAAGATAATCAAGATAAGAGGGGACAAAGGTCCCTCCCTGGAACACAATCGACATCTATTCCTATCAACATCTCAAACTTTAAATAATATTAAGATTTCTCTAAGGTTACCTCTCTTTGCTTTGGAGGGCAAAAATGAGAGAGGGAAGGCGAGCGGAGGGCGATCGGCGTTGGGCAGAGGGTGGCAATGGGGCAGAGCTGTTCAGGGCTGGAGTAGAAGGTGAATGGAGGACATGGAGATCAAGGGCTTGGAGAAGGGAGCGGATCTGGCAGGAGAGGTTCTTTAGGTCGTCTAAAAATGCTCGATGACGTCCCTAGAGGAGGAAGAATGGAGATGTTGTCTACTTCAGATGCAGACGAAGGGGGCATGTGGCAGCGATTTGTAAAAACCCTCTGATCTGCTTAGAATGCAGGGGTGAAGGGCACAAGCACGGGTCGTGCCCTAGGAGGATTCCTTTGTGATCACAGAGGGTAGTCTCGCACGCTGTCTGGAGGGTTAAGAATGAAACTCGACCGCCACCGCCGGCATTGGGTAGGCACACAATTGAAGTTAAGATCCCATCTTTGGAAGAGATCTCATCTGCAGAGATCACGCTGAGAGGTGCTCTGATTGGCGAGATCATGGCAGGCAGGCCATAGATTGAAACGCTTCAGAACCTAGTATGTTCCTTAGATCTTCTATCTGTGGGCTGGAAGGTAGCCATGTTATCCCACTCTCGCTTCTTGGTGTATGGTTTGGGCATGTTGGATGTAGAATGATTGAGATTTCGTTCAAGTACTTTTGAAGACTTCATTGTGATTTGGAGAATGGCTTCTCCATTTGATGGGGCTCTTTCTGAGCAGCCTCTACAAAGAGTGAGCTCTAGGAGGATTCTCCTTGAGATCTCTGGACTGCCGCTACACCTACAATTAAAGGGGGTTGTCTCTAAAATGCTAGCTGGTTTTGCATCAATCTGTGATGGTTTTGAAGTTTTGATCGGAGAGGGGGACATTAGGTCTCTAAGAATCGAGGTGGATGTTACCAATGCTGGTTCAATTCCTGATTCGGTCACAATCAGATGTGGGGGCACTTCTTGGCTTGTTAGGCTAGCTGTTCTTGGATAGGTGTCAGGGCAGGTTGAATGTGGTCAAGATAAGTCGTCTGAGGAAGGACTGAAGCCTGAAACCAATAATGAGGCGAGAAAACAGAGTGATAGATGTGGATGCACTCCTCCTGCTGATGCTCCTGAACCCAAAAAGAGGAAGGACTGAAGCCTGAAACCAATAATGAGGTGAGAAAATAGAGTGATAGATGTGGATGCACTCCTCCTACTGATGCTCCTAAACCCAAAAAGAGGAAGGACTGTCACTATGTCTTTGCTGAGGAAGATCAGATGGAAGATGTTGTTACAGCTGCTGATAATAGACAAGTTATGATAGTCAAAGAGGATGGCTATCTGGAGGTTGCTGAGACTTCAATGACAGATTCTGAGATGAACTGCAGTAAGGAGGTGGGCAGGATAGGATGGGATTTGTTTCTTAAAGAGCCAGACCAGTTGTAGCTTCCTATTCCTACTGACTTGCAGTATGGCAGTGGTTCCAATCAAAAAAGAGGTGTGGGTAGATCTCCTTACATGTTGAGAAGGAGAAGGAAGGAGACCTTGGCCCCTATTGAGGAGCAGAATATTGCAAAGTCCATTATGGTTGAATATGTGGGCTGCAAGGCCAATGGGGATCATTCTAATGAGGAATGAGAGTTTTGTCTTGGAATGTGCATAGGCTACGCAATAAATAGAGAAGGGCTTCATTGTGTAGATATCTATCTGAGTGGGTGATAGACTATGCTCTTATATAAGAGACACACTTGGAGACGGAGAATGGTCAAGAATGGGACTGTTTTAAGAAATTTGGCCGTAGTGATATTGCGGCTAAGGGTGCCATTGGTCGGTCTGGTGGTCTGGCTTTTTGGTGGAGAAAATCTTCCATTTCAGTAACTAAAATTATTCGTGATAGGTTCTTACTGTCTTGTAGATGTCAATCTCCCCAAGGAGGTATGGAATGGTTTATATCATGCATATATGGTCCTTGTGCGGCCACAGACAGAGTTGGCTTGTGGGAGGAACTCTATGCAATGCATGAAAGAGTGCAAGAGACCCCATGGTTGTTAGGGGGTGATTTCAATTGTTATCTTTCTAGTGATGATAACCCGGATGGGAGAGTGGACAGTTCTACACCTGGCTTCCAATTGGCTGTGCAGAACATGGGATTGACTGAATATCCCATCAGTGGTGTGGAGTATACTTGGAGGAATGGCAGTGGATAGATTTCCAAATTGGACAGATTCTTTGGCAGTCCTAGTTTGTTAGAGAGATATCAATTATCAGCAGTTTTGAGCCATGATAGGCCGTTCTCTGACCACACACCTCTGGTTTGGGATAGTGGGGTGAATGCAGACACGGGATCATACTTCAAACTCAAGAGATCTTGGTTTAGGGAAGAAGGCTTCGTGCAAATGGTTTCTCAGTGGTGGCAAAGCAAGGATGTTCAAGGCACTGCCACACAACAGTTTGCTGCAAACTTGGCTGGTCTGCGTGAAATGCTGAAGGAATATGGGTAGGCTGTGAATCTGATCAGAGATCAGAAGAGGAGGGAAGCCTTGACAGTCATCAGGGATCTGGATCTGAAAGAGTGCAGGCTGGCTTTGAACCAACAGGAGCAGCAGCTGAGGCAGCAGATGTAAGTAGTTGTGGGGGATGAAGATCTGAAAACAGAAATGGATTGGCATGAAAAATCCAGATAGCTATGGCTTAAAGAGGGTGATGCGAACACAAAATTTTTCCATCTTGCGGCCAGTGCTAGAAGGAGATTCAACCTTATTTCATCTATTAAAGTTGAAGAGAGAAATATTACCTCTGTTAAGGAGATCAGATCTGAAGCAAGTAAATTTTTTAAAGAAACTTCCAAGGCTGCTCCAAGAGGTTCTTGGAGGATGGCAGCAATGGACTTCCCTTGTGTAAATAATGATCAGAGAGACATGCTCGTGACCCCTATATCTGAACAAGAAGTGCTAAAAGCTATAAAGAGTTAAATAATGAAGGTGCTCCCGGTCCGGATGGATTTCAGGTGTTTTTCTACAGAGAACTATGGAATGTTGTTAAGGTGGATGTGTTAAAGGTTATTCATGAGTTTGAACTGGGCAACTTCGGATTTGAGAGGCTGAACAAATCCTATCTATTTTTGTTGCCTAAGAAATCAAGTGTAGAGAGATTTTCTGATTACAGACCCATTGCGCTATCTATCTCCATCTACCTTATTATTAGTAAGGTTATTGCTAACAGATTGCGGGAGGTTTCAAAGGACTTGATAATGCCTGTTCAGTCAGCTTTTCTTCCTGGGAGATCATTACAAGAATCATTCATTGTTGTGTAGGAGATTGTTATGGGTTGGCAAAGGAGAAAATCCAAGGCTTTCTTATGGAAAGTAGATTTTTCCAAAGCCTATGATTCAGTCTCCTGGTCATACTTGTGGGAGATTCTTAGAAGGAGGAAATTTCCACCTTTATTGATACAATGGGTGAAGAGGTGCATTACGACAGCTTCTTTTTCCCCATTAATAAATGGTAAACCATGTCGCTCTTGGATTCAGCCCCAATGTAGAGTACGGCAAGGTTGCCCAATTGCCCCTCTGATTTTTAACCTTGCGGTGGATACTCTGGCTGGATTTGCCTATAAACTGGCCGTGGATGGTTTTATAAGGGGGTATTCAATGTCTAATCATAGGGCTCTAGCCCCTATACTTCAATATGCTGATGATACTATTTTTCTTGTGGAAGGGGGGAAGAGAGAAGCGCAAGCTCTGCTACATATGGTAAAAATTTTTGGAGTGGTTTCTGGTAGTAGATTGAATGGAAGTAAATCGTCCCTGGTCTGCTTTGGGATGAATAGTGGGTTACAGAATGATATCTCCACCATTCTTGGTACACCGTGGTTCCACTGCCGATTAAATATCTGAGTCTACCTTTGAAATGTTCTAAGATGAAGAAAGTAGATTGGTCTTTCCTCTTTGAAAAGGTAGCTATGAAATTGGAGGGCAAGAGCAGTAGATACTTATCAAAAGGGGGGAGGTATATATTACTTAATTCTGTTATCACTTCGATTC
This sequence comes from Thalassia testudinum, assembly GCA_037157565.1. Lineage (NCBI taxonomy): Eukaryota > Viridiplantae > Streptophyta > Magnoliopsida > Alismatales > Hydrocharitaceae > Thalassia > Thalassia testudinum. The sequence goes on from JAZHRO010000014.1 coordinate 9,100,990, forward strand.
CTATTTTCTTTTTCTCTATCCTTAGAGCTTTGAACTCTATTTGGAAAAAGCTGGAGGTGATGCAGAAAAGATTCTTTTGGAAAGGGGCCTCTCATTAAGGGGCCTTTTTTCAACCCTTGAAGTAGGAATCAATTTGCAAACCAAAGAAGATGGGAGGTATGGGTTTTAGATCCCTTAAGGAATTCAATGAAGCTTTACTATTGAAGTGGGTTGTTCGGTTGCTACAGGGGTAAAAAAAATATGGACAGAAATTATCTAGGACAGTTATGGGAGAGTACCAATGACAAGATAAATCATCTTAACCCACGTAAACCTTCCCCCTTTTGGTCTTTTGTGGTGCGCGCCCTGAAGGAAAATTGGAATTTTTTCAAATCAGTTTTAGGTGATGGAAAAAGCTTCAACTTTTGGTTGGAAAATTGGGTGCATGGAGGGACGTTTAAAGATAGGTTCCCCCTTGCTTATGTTGCGACTGCAAATAAAAATGCGGTGGTAGCTTATTATTGGGATGTGGATTCGAAGCAGTGGTTGTTAAATAATGGTGGGTGGAATAATCATGAAATAATAACTCGTGTTGAGAATGAACGTCTCATGCAAGAGCTTGCTGCTTTCAAACCCATGCCTCATGAATATGACACATACAAATAGGAAGGTAATTTTTCTACTGCGGCTGCTGATGACAGATTGATAATGTCCTCCAAGATGGCAAAAGATGAAGAAATGGGGAAGAAGCTATGGAAGTTAAAGATACCACTAAAGTTACAAATTTTCTTATGGCTCTGCAGAAGGGATGGATTGATTACTGGAGATCTGAGGCATAGAAGGATGGGTACCCCCACCCAGTTTTGTTATTTTTGTGGGATGCATAATGATTCTAGCATTCATATCTTTTCTTCATGTGCGATCACTGATTATGTATGGAGGAGAGTATGCAATGAGTCCTTACCCACATGGGGGAATCTGTGGCACTGTCTTGTGGATGGGAATAAGCCTTATATACATATGGTGGCTGTGTTATGGGCTGTATGGAGGGCTAGAAATGAGTGTGTTTTTCAGGAGACCCCAGTGTATGTGAAAATATTGTAAATTTATGCTGGAGTCTCATACAGCATTGGGGTTCGAACTTGTAAATGTTTTTTATTATCAATAATAGCTCTCATGGTTTGCTATCGGTGATTCGATAGCATTCCTTTCTTTCTCAAAAAAAAAATATTAATATTTCTCTAAATTCTCATATCAATTACCTCAATCAATCCTGACAACTCTTATTGCAACCGATACTATCAAACACTAATTTAGACCAAATGAGGCCCAATCCGAGTGTTCCAAAGCTCTCTCAGACCAGATGAGGTCGAATTCAACATCTGAGAATTGAATCTAAGAAAATTCCATTTCAAAAAGCCCATTACAACTTTAAATCATCCAAATCTAATTAAAAATCCACAGTGAGAGATCATTCTGAAATTTAATCCAGAATTCACTTTAAGCTACTATTTTAACTAGCTAAGATATCTCAAATCTTAAAAGAAAGCCCAAAATTTCAATGAGAGCATTTATACATGTCGCACAGACATAGAAAATCTTCTGAGAACCTTTCCAAGGTCTTTAGAATAGTAATTGAAGTATTAAGTATCAAAACCAATCTAAGACTTGCACATCACTACCAAGAATTCTAAATAGAGTTCAAACGGATTAATACCTTTTATTAACTGTCACAAACATTCAACAACGGATCTAGAATCCTACAAAAATGAAATCAAAGCTTAGAAGACAAACGGGACCTGAAGTACTGCAATTGGTCTCTACAGCGATGAAGGGATGTGGGGGTCTTCCAGCGATTGAAAGCTCGAAGGAAGATGTGCTCAGGGATTTCCTTAGGGGTTATGTGAACCTTAGTGGCATAGACGAAGGGTGGAGGAGGTTGCTACCTCTGTCACAAGTAGTGGATGAAGGGGAAAAAAGCTGGAAGGTGGATGATGTGACTGGCTCAAGGGGGAGGGAACTGATAAGTTCATAGGGTCATTAAGGAGCTCTTTAAATAAGTGATGAAGCTCAGGGTTGACTGGGATAAGAGGTGAAGGTCGTTGGGTATCAATGGTCGAAATTTGATCTGGAAGGAGCGAAGGATACCAGATTGAAATAGGGTTGTTAAATATGATTTGGGTAAGGGTGTGAAGGTGGGTGCACTAGCATTAGCTAGTCAGAAGTAGATCCACTGTTGGATTAGGGTGAAGAGGAATGGACGATGATTGCACAACAATCATGCAACCTAAATCACCTGAATTAAGCTAGATTCTAATATAACTTAGGAATAATACATTCACAGGCATCGTAATTTGCACAATGGTTAGTTTGATTAGTTGCATAGATAATATCATCATTTTATGTACTAATGAGAGATGATTTTAATCGCAAATGATTCAAAGTTGCAGATGTCAGATCAAATTGAGCAGATCTGATCAGAACGACGATGGGAGTCCAATTCTTCTGAAATTGTCTCGATCAGACAACTAGAGCATCATGTGTAGTCCATAGAAGAACAGAGAACATGGAGCCAAAGGACAAAGATCCAAGCTTTAGATTAAATATCCAACTGCACGGATGGATCCGAATTAACGATCGTAGTCCAACGACGTAAAAATCAACTCAATCAGAGGTCTGCATCACTAGATACAAGGAAACGAAGATGGACAGCCATGATGGTGCCACATGGTGCCATCACAGCTGCCCCCGCGTCGCCGCCCCATCTGTGAACGTTCTTTACCACATGCTGAGGACCGTTGGATCTCCATCCAACGGTCACGAACATGCCACGTCGGCCGTCCACCCGTGCTTCATCAAAGAGGAGTGACTCTTGTCCGTTGGATCTTCATCCAACGGCCACGAGCGCATGTCAACAAAAATGAAAATGCAACGATAAGTGGGAGTAGCGCATTGGTTAGCATTCTCTTCGCGAGTCGTTAGGCGCCTGCTCAAACCACCCTTCTCGTGAAATCAAGCATGAAAGAAATAGGGTCGTCAGATGTCAATCGGAGTGTGGAGATCTGACCACGTGGCTCAACGAGATCGCTCCACAGCTGAACGTACGATCCGACGCATGTTTAATGTACAATCACATGTGTTTCTACGCAACAGAAGAGGCGAGGCACACACATTAAGCCATCCGATCTCTCGATTGGACAGCTGATGTTGAGGCACATTTTAAAGGCGAGCGGGAAAATGCAATGTGCGTGCGAGGAGAGGTCTACAGCCATTCGATCTTGATCCAACCAATGAGAGAGTGCCATGTGTCAACTAAAGATTGAATTTGAGCGATAAGAAGACTTTTGAAGGTGTTTAAGGCCTAATCAAGTCCGTTGATCTCCCGATCGACGAATTTGATTGGCCTAAGGTTGTTGCATGAGATAGAGGGACAAAATACCCTTTTTGCCATCCATAAAAACTATAAAAGAAGGCCAAAGCCACCTTGGATGAATAATAATCAACTCCAGACCAAACTCTCTATGCAACTTTGCTCCGCTCTTCATCCCGACGCACTAGATATGAGGTGTTGTTGCATCTCACACAAGCATCCTACAAGTGGCATCATCTCTCTACCTCCTTCTATCTCTCTCTCTCTATCTCTCTCTTTCTCTCTCCCTCTATCTATCTATCTATCTGTCTCTATTAGCATTTCCTATTGTGAAAAACTCTATCTAATTGGAATAAAATTATGATTCTTTGGATATCTCTTTATACATATATACATATATAAATACCTGTTAGACATAGTTTTCTAAAGAGCTTCTGCATAAATCAAGATTGCCTCCCACCGAAGGACCCAGTCAAAAGTCAAATCCCCAATATTACATGAGATCAAAGTTATCCAGGGTCCGTCCTTTGTGGAGGTAGGCTACTCAATATCACTGAACTAGCCTGCTAAGATAGCACTACCTTCCTAGGTGCTTGGGTTCTTGGCTTACGCTTGGGTGTGCAAACATCCTTCAGAAACTTTTCGTAAGCCGGGATATGTTTGATTGCAACGAGGAGGGGTATATTGATCTATACCTATTTGAATATTTCTAGCAACTCCTCATTCTTAGCCATGTTTCTTTTCTTCTTGGCCTTATCTAAGGCTTCAAGGTATGGGACTTGGATTTGAATTGGGTTAGGTTCCTGATCCTTGGGTTCCCCCCACTCATCTTTAGAATCAACTATCTTGGGTAGTGTAGTGATGAGAGAGGCTGGCCATTTGGGATCCTGGGTTTGGGTGTTGATCAGGCATTTTTCGCTTGGTAGAAATAATGTGTCATCGTAGTGAAATCATGTGGTGGAACAATCCTAAACAAAACTAATTATCAATAAAACTAACCATGATGGATTGGGTCATATCTTCAAGGAGGAATAGATGCAATAAATTCATGAATATTTCCCTTTATATCTACCCAATCAGGTATGGAATCTGTGCCCAATTCTACTGTGAACGAGATGAGAAGAAGGATGCACACACTAACTAGAGAATGTAAGGTTGTGGGTGCTGTTTTTACTCGATAAAATATTCATTAAAAGATGTGATCATTAGTGGCATCTCATGTAATTTCAAATGGAGTTTGTACGAGAGAGGAATGACGCAAATCTGAGTCACAATTTAATGCAATCGCAAGTGAAAAACATTCACTGAATGATAACGAGAAAGTATAAGTGTGCTGATGTAATTTCACCTCAATATAATAATACAAAAATCAAAATTCAGAAGTTGACAATGGCATTGAATGTAAATTTTAATTATACCCAAAATAGAGGATGTGTTCCTCTTGATCGTGTGCACACTTGAGGTCGACGTTAGCCGTGAAAGCTTCGGTGGAGGTTGGCCACGATGAGGAGAACTCGATGATGGTGGTGGCACAGCAAACGGCGACCGGAGTTGGCACCAGCGACTAGGAGGAGCGGCGACAGTGTCGATGGCTTACCGGCAAGCGTGGTTGCTATTGGCCTGTCTGAGAGCATGGCGAGCTTGTGGGGTCGAGGAGAGCTCGACGGAGGTGACGGTGTGGAGAACGGTGGCATGTAGAGGTGGATGAGTGGATGGAGATCAGCGTCGATGTTGGGTTCCTCCATGGTCTGTTGGAGGGGAAGACGAAGAAGGAGAGGAGGTTGACGGAAAGCCATTCTTGCGCATTTGAAAGTCGTCGAAAATCGTAGTATAGTCGCGCAAAAACGTTCGTCAAAAATTAAGTTTGAAAATATTACGAGACTTGAGTCCTGGTCGTTCATCTCTGGGAGGCATTTGTTTTACTTTTGAAATCGATCTTTTTGCTGCTCTACTTTGTTTAAAATCACATGCTGACTTAAGATTATTACGTATTGAAGTACGACATGCTTAGTTACAAGTATATCAGGAATTAAAAAAAGGCAACATTAATCATTCAAAAGCTATTGCAATAAGCTCATGGTGATTCTCAACACATAGACATATATATAAAAAAATATCTTCTATTCATTCAAGAGAATGTTTGCAACATAGAAGGTAGAAGAAAGCTTGTACATGAATGCTTAAAAATGTAAATCTAGCTACCAAAAAACGATCGCATACAAAAATCTACAGGGGGATTTTGCATGCATCATTGGGGGAGAAGTAAGGCTATGCTATTAAGCAGTAATAAAAGCAATAAAATTATGAAGAGCATGAATTAAATCTAGAAGAATAGAGGGCATTCAGGGGTGGTCCCCGATGGCCTTGGAGTGGTCGGGAGGAGAATGAGGGGCGGCCAATGTAGCTTAGGCCGACCCTTGGAGATAGGGAGGATTGATCCAGCATCCCAGCATGATGTCCTCCATGGTGGTGGTAGTGAGCTCGTGGAGGTGGAGTGGCTAGCTAAGTGGAGGTGGGGTGAATGGCACCAATGGAGTGAATTAGCCAAGGAAGTGAATGGGTGAAAATGGCCACCCCTTAGGTCTTTTTATGGACCTAAGGGAAGCTCTCTAGAGAATTACGGAATTCTATAGAGAGGCCTATGGTGGGAGCTCGTGGGAGAGTGAGAGGGAGAGGGTGGATGGTGGTTTTTAGATCCACCAAATGTGGATCTAAAAATTGAATGGCTCTTGGTTGCTAATTTTGGCAACCAAGGCAACAACACATGGTAGAGAGTTCTAGAGAACTCTAGGCTAGATATTTTCGTGTGGATGGTGTGTGTGGGTGTGTGTGGGTCGAAACCTAGGTGGCTAGGTTGATTAGGTTAGGTCCTAGTGGGTTTAGGTCAAGGTAGGTCTCAAATTAGGGTTGTAAACCTTAATTCACTAAGGTAAAGTGCAATTAAACTTAATACAAGTTTAATTGGGTGTGTGAAAACTTAATTGAGAGTAAAACAACTCAATTAAGTTAGGTCTAGGTCAATTGGACTCTCACTGAGTCCAATTGGATAGTGTGTGCTGAGATCAAGGCTCAATTGGACTCAATGAGTCCAATTGAATAGGCTGATGGAATTGACTAAGATCCAAGTCAATTTAGGGAGGTCTAGAGGTGATGTACTAAGGTTAGGGCACCTTAATTTAGGTTCCTATGGGGTTGGAATTGGGTTTAGGGACCTAGAGATCCAAGATCAAGGCTTAAATCTCAAAACAAGAATTGGAGAGCAGTATCAGATGTCTAATAATAGGGTCAGACGTCTTATATTAAAAAATAAAAAGTCCAGACTTGTTGTCTAGATGTCCAATCAGAGTCAGGAGGGATTTTGGGTTCTGTTTTACGTATTCTACAGAAATTGGACGTCTGACAAAGTGTCTGGATGCCCAATAACACTGCAGAAGTGGGTTTGAGCTGTGCGGGAGATGGCTAAGGGTCCTAGACGTCCTATAACTTATCTGGACGTCCAGATAAGTTATAGGACGTCTAGGATAAGGGTTGGAACTAGGGTTTTAGGGCTTCTTAGGATGTTGTGACCTAATCTAAGGGTGGCTAAGGCTTGGGGAGATCTCTAGGCTATCCTAAGACTAGGATGGACCTAAGCTCTTCACATTTTACTGCTTTATTTCTACTTAATAGAATAGAAAACCTTTAACCCCCTTACATTATTATTCCTACATCTAAACTAGGCCTTCTACTCCAGCTCTGCTACAACTCCTGTTATTTCAGATCTAGCTTCAGATCCAGCTCCTGATCGATTTATTCCCTGCAATCGACATAATGCACTTAATCAGCACATTATAGCATTATTTTATGCATAGCTAAAGAAAAGTAGTAAAGATGCAAATAATGCTTATGCGTGCATGAATTTCCTTAACTTATGCTAAGTTCTAGCCTAATATAGGTCAACTAAGACATATGATTGCTGCGCAATCATACCCCCATGCCTAAATCTTGCTAGTCCCTAGCAAATGCAAGACTAATTTATTTACAGAAAGGGTCCCTAAGGGACTGATTATTTTATCCAGTGTATGCCTAGAGATTTTTCTCCTTTTTGTTTTCATCCTATGCTCTAGAAATCCAGACAATCGTGAAAGTGCGGCTATGTAGCTTTTGCAACGGATTTGAGTGAAGACTAATATACCTCTAAAGCATGTACTTGACCCCTAGTAAAAAAATTCTAGCAAGGTAGGTGGACTTCTTCCCTCAAGGTATTCAAGATATTCTATGAATTCCACCCCGGCTTTAGGCTTAGGTAGAAAATCTCTGAGGGAAAAGATTATATATTTGGTGGCTCACTCTCACTTGGTGCTACATAGAGACTAGTACCTCAGAATCCAGATTCCCAGATTACTAAGTAACTCAGCTCAGAGAAAGACGAGAAAAACTATGCTCTCTTTTGATTCCTTTGTATTCATTCTCTCTTACTCTTTTTTCTTTCTTTTTCTTAGAGCTCACAACCTCACTAGATTCACACATAGGATCTGTATTTGGTGGTCTCACTAGGCATTAAAACTTTAATTGAGTTCTCATAACCCTAACACTAAGTCGAAATTCCTTAGCCAGTATTTGGGCGGTCAGAAACACAAGAGAAATAGGTTAAGGCCATATTTGGTGGATCTCAAATTTATTTGGTGGTATTGCCTCAATGCAACTGAAATAAACACTAAATATTCACTCTTTTTTTCTTTTCTTTTTCTTCTTTTTCTAAGTTTTTTTTTCTCAATTTTTCTTTCTTTCCATCATTTTTTTTCATTTCAATTTTTTTTTTTCACAACATAACACAACTAGCACACATCCATGAACTTTATTAAGGAGGCATTATTAGGGATTGGCGATACTCAAGAGACATTGGGTGGCTTATTTGGTGGAAGTGCCTACTCATGGCACTGGGAAAGATGGATAGGATGGTGTATTTCTGACCTTGGCATCAATACCCTCCTTTAGCCGAGGATTCCATAAAGAATGGTCGTAACCATCCACCTTAGCCCTAGTTTTATGAAAACTCGCTCTCCGCATATTTGCCTTATTCGGTGGCCCTCAAAATTTTGCACAAAAATGTATACGTGGGAACTAAGAGCAAAAACTATGTCTAAACTCAAAGTATCATCACCTAATTATCTAGGATTCCAAATTCCTTGCACTAACCTTAGAGCACCAGTACACTCTACTCTCATCTCACACTATTTGATGGATTTTTGGAAGAAAATCAGCCTGACTCCCAAAACACTGTCCAGGGGTTCAAGAAAAGAAGCATTGCTTCTTCTCGATAGATTGAAGATGTTTATCAGCCTTCACCATGAACCCATTGTAAATTCTTCGTATGTGTGAAAGGTTGTACTGGATTACAGATTACAGGAATCAACTAAAGGATAAAATCCCTAATGCATTCTATTAATAAAATAATCTTATTCATGAATGCAATATGTATATATGCTATAAACAAGTAACCTCATATAATTTGTACTTCGTGAAATTCCCGTATCGGGTTACAATCAGCTTGACCCTAAATTTAGAACAAAAGATGAGTAGGTGAGTCAGAAGTGGCTATTGCGAACGATTTCTAGCTCCAATGTGAGCATTGGAGGTGGAGTCGATTGTTCTTTTATTTAAGGTCCTAAAGTATGTTTTACATGCAGCTCCGAGGTTTTCCTAATTGTTGGCATAAAAATTTTTTTCAGTTTTTCTGCATCTACCCCCACATGCCTAAGTTCTTGCATGTCCTCATGCATGAATATAAAAGAAAATAAATACCACAAGGAGAGAATGGGTAGAAATCACTTGTAATTGCTCCTGAAAATATACATTCAGCACTGGCCAACCTGTTAACATGCACTATACAAAAGGGACATATGCTAAAACAAAATATGTTATGTATAAAAATGGTTATGTATAGATGATGGTGAAATGTGGAGTGAATGATATCTATACGTGCTGAGTTTAATGCCTCCAGCTGGGCGAAAACTCAATCAAATGTGTCATTTCTAGCATAGGAGCCGGCTAAGATTAAGAGAAAGATATGCTCGTACGCTCCCAGAATCAGTGGTCCGAAGATGCGAACCAGCTGATTGTGCACCCCTACTCCAAAAAGTCTAGCTATAAGAAAGTGTGGAGTGGTGGTGGAAAATAGAGATTAATCAGAGGGGGATCATGATGTTGATTTGCTGATTTATCATGTCCTACAATTCAGCAGGAAGTTGCTGAGGGAGTAGATCAGAATGTATCTCAGAACTGGAGACTGAGTCATAGGGGTCTTCATAACTATAGTTGACATTAACGATCAGGCCCTCTCCAAGCTCCAGATCATATGGGGGTATCCGTGAAAGTAGAAAGACTGTGGGGAGGTCACTGAAATCCTTGTCAGAAATTACTTTGACCTCATCAGTATTCATCTCTGATTCATCGGAGGCTAACTCTTCAGGCTTGGGGTCGAGCCATTGATAGGTGCATCCCCAGCTCATTCTGCTCAATGCTTCACCCTCATATGCATTGGGCTCCTCAGTAATTCCTGCCTTAGGTAGCATATTTATTTCTTCGTTCGAGTTATCCATAGCTACTTCTGGTCTTTAGATGTCAGGATCAGGGATAGCAAGTGTCATCTCAGAGTCTCTGGCATCCGAATTAGGGATGTAGGTGAAAGAAGAAGAGTGCAGATCAAAAGATGTTGGCTCCAGCATAGGTTCACCTACAATGGGAAGTGGCTCAGGCTGATCAGTCGTGTCACATGTAATGATTGCCTCAAGATCCATATCCTCAATTGGATCTACTTCCCTTATCTCGATTGGGTTATCTAACCCGAGAGGTGTCTCCCAGGATTCAGGATATTCTGATTGCGGCTCAGTCCTGGAGATATCAATCCTTTCCTCCTCAATTTCAGATGAACCCATTCGGCATACTTCCTGCTCCTGTCTCACATCCACGCTAGATTCTTTTTCCCCTGAGTGATCTTCCAGTATCTACTCCCGAGAATCTTTTGTGTGTCCTTCCGACATAATCATTTTGGATTCCTCGAGGTCTTCAAGGCTATTTTCTACTTGATATCTCAAAAGTAGTAGTTCTTGAATTTCCTGATTTTGTCTCATTAGCCTTGTTATCTCTACTATTTCCTGAAGAAGCTCCATCACAGCTTGTTGATGCAGAATTCAGCTTTGTCTTTGGTTCGACTCAATGATAGCTTGGATTTCATGTAGATAGGATGCAGCCCTTTCCTTAGTGCTCGCTATAGCTCTTTGTATTCTATAATGCGGCCGCATATGCATCGGTAGCTCTTCAAGGGTTCCAGGGGGTGAATCAGGTCACCCGTGTTCCATGGGTGAGAAGCAGGAGTATGAAATCTATATCCTGGGTTATAAGATGCGATCCTTTGAGGGACCAACTGGTATGGGTCATAATATCCAGGGTTAGGATATGGGTTAACCATTTCGGTAACCCGAGGAGAAGGATCAGGCGAAGCGAAAAGTCATCTTCGTGACCTTGGGTTCTGATCCCAAGGTTGAGCTGATTCAGTGACCCGGGCTCTCAGATAAGCTCGTGGGTCCAACTCTTCTAGATCCTGATTAGGTCCAAATCTAGGGTTAGCCATTGCGGCTAAGCAGATAGAAGAAATGGCTCACCTCCTTAGGAGCGGCTCCCAAAGTTCAACCAAGTGAGGTTGAAGTGACCTCCTTCCGTGCATACACCGCCCAACCCTTAGGTTGGTGTAGCCACACAGGACAAGGCTAAGGCCCTGTCAATCAAATGGTCCTTATAGATCGGGTGACCAGATTTTTCGTTAAAAATTTGAATTCCTGAAGATAAGTTCGTCGTTCAACCAACTGAAGGTGATTCCTACCTCTCAAGCTAACCCAGCCAGTCTGGTTACGGGGGGACTAGGGGAAGGTTCTTCCTTTGGCTTACGCCTCCAGTTCTATTGACCCCCGAGCCGCAGTCGTTTGACACTACCCCACAAACTTAGTCACCAGGTTTAGCAAAAGAGATTAAAAACACCCAGTAGTACGACAACAAACTCGGGTTGATCTCGTGTTTTAAAATTAGTTTTAACCCATTTTCTTCAGTGGGGTTTGTGGTGAGTGGCCCACAAGGTGACCAAGCTCATCGGCTAACTAGATCTGATTAAGTCTAGGTTAGCCCAAAGTGTGGTCTCTAATTGTAACCCTAATGATTCAACTTAATTGCATGCACTTCTAGGGTTTTTCTTTTTCTGTTTCTGCATACCACAAAAGTAAAGTTGGTTCTCTGATGATAATTGGAATCCAATTAATTTGAAATTTTGCAAGTAGATTCCTTTTTCAATTAGTTTTCAAGAGACTATTTTATTGGAATTTTTACTATTTCAATCTAATTTTTAGGGAATTTTAAATATTAGGGGGTCAGGTCTAGAATTTTGACCCCTGGTCAATTTTTCACTTTGAAACAGTATCAAATGACCTTCCAAAAATTAGAAAAAATATGAAAAATAAAGCCAATTAGGTCAGCTTTCAAACCCCACCACTTTTAGTCAAAACAAAATCGTAGAATTTGGGTCAGTCTGACCCCTGTGCACTTTGAGAATTTTTAAAAATTTTATAATTATAATTTTTTAAAAATAACGGTGGTGTTTGAAAGATGGTTTAAAAATGAAGGTTTAGCCCGAATTTCAGAATTTTTCGCTCACTAGTTTTTCAGTAATCGAATTTTTAAATCGAACTTGAAATCTAGTCGAAAATCAGGATATGATGGAAAAGCTTTTTAAAGAGGTTTGAATTTGAAATTTAACCCTTCCACAAAAAAGTTTTTTTTTTTAAAACCTTTGCACATTTTTTTTTCGCAAAGAATTTTTCAAAAGATTCAAAGAAAATATCTTTTTTTTTCAAACTAGCCTAGATTCAAAAGGAAACCTAATCTAGATTTTTTTTTCAAGATTTTTCTAATTTTGATTTTTTTTCATGAAAATAAGAAAATTCTCTTTTTTTTTCAAAGAATTTCTCAAAGGAAATTGTAGAAAGTAAATCTACTCCTAGGGTTCAGAAAAAAAGAAACCTAATCTAGAGAGAGATGATGTGCACCTGATTTTTCTTCGTCGCCCTCGATGTGTGTGCAAATCCTATTTTCCGTTAGTGTTGTCCTGCACATCAAAAATAAAGTAGAGGCAGATTCATCGGTGATAGATTAAAAGAGCAAAATCAAGAAAAATGACGTTGCCTCCCCGGCAACAGCGCCATTTGACGGAAAGTCGTTCTCGCGCATTTGAAAGTCATCGGAAATTGTAGTATAGTCATGCAAAAACGTTCGTCAAAAATTAAGTTTGTAAAGATTACAAGACTTGAGTCCCAATCATTCGTCTTTGGGAGGCGATTGTGTTACTTTTGAAATCGATCTTTTTGCTGCTCTACTTCGTTTAAAATTACACATCGATTTATGATTATTACGTATAGAAGTACGACATGCTTTGTTGCAAGTATATCAGGAATTAAAAATAGGCAACATTAATCACTCAAAAGATATTGCAATAAGCTCATGGTGATTCTCAACACATAGACATATATATAAAAATATATCTTCTATTCATTCAAGAGAATGTTTGCAACATAGAAGGTAGAAGAAAGCTTGTACATGAATGCTTAAAAATGTAAATCTAGCTACCAAACAACGATCGCATACAAAAATCTACAGGGGGATTTTGCATGCATCATTGGGGGAGAAGTAAGGCTATGCTATTAAGCAGTAATAAAAGCAATAAAATTATGAAGAGCATGAATTAAATCTAGAAAAATAGAGGGCATTCAGGGGTGGTCCCCGATGGCCTTGGAGTGGTCGGGAGGAGAATGAGGGGCGGCCAATGTAGCTTAGGCCGACCCTTGGAGATAGGGAGGATTGATCCAGCATCCCAGCGTGATGTCCTCCATGGTGGTGGTAGTGAGCTCGTGGAGGTGGAGTGGCTAGCTAAGTGGAGGTGGGGTGAATGGCACCAATGGAGTGAATTTGCCAAGGAAGTGAATGGGTGAAAATGGCCACCCCTTAGGTCTTTTTATGGACCTAAGGGAAGCTCTCTAGAGAATTACGGAATTCTATAGAGAGGCCTATGGTGGGAGCTCATGGGAGAGTGAGAGAGAGAGGGTGGATGGTGGTTTTTAGATCCACCAAATGTGGATCTAAAAATTGAATGGCTCTTGGTTGCTAATTTTGGCAACCAAGGCAACAACACATGGTAGAGAGTTCTAGAGAACTCTAGGCTAGATATTTTCGTGTGGATGGTGTGTGTGGGTGTGTGTGGGTGTGTGTGGGTCGAAACCTAGGTGGCAAGGTTGATTAGGTTAGGTCCTAGTGGGTTTAGGTCAAGGTAGGTCTCAAATTAGGGTTGTAAACCTTAATTCACTAAGGTAAAGTGCAATTAAACTTAATACAAGTTTAATTGGGTGTGTGAAAACTTAATTGAGAGTAAAAAAACTCAATTAAGTTAGGTCTAGGTCAATTGGACTCTCACTGAGTCCAATTGGATAGTGTGTGCTGCGATCAGGGCTCAATTGGACTCAATGAGTCCAATTGAATAGGCTGATGGAATTGACTAAGATCCAAGTCAATTAGGTTTAGTGAGGACCTAATTAGGTCCTTAGGGAGGTCTAGAGGTGATGTACTAGGGTTAGGGCACCTTAATTTAGGTTCCTATGGGGTTGGAATTGTGTTTTGGGACCTAGAGATCCAAGATCAAGGCTTAAATCTCAAAACAGGAATTGGAGAGCAGTATCAGACGCCTAATAATAGTGTCAGACGTCTTATACTAAAAAATCAAAAGTCCAGACTTCTTGTCTGGATGTCCAATCAGAGTAAGGAGGGATTTTGGGTTCTGTTTTAGGTATTCTGCAGAAATTGGACGTCTGACAAAGTGTCTGGGCATCCAATAACAATGCAGAAGTGGGTTTGAGGTGTGTGGGAGATGGCTAAGGGTCCTGGACATCCTATAACTTATCTGGACATCCAGATAAGTGTTGGAAATAGGGTTTTAGGGCTTCCTAGGGTGTTGTGACCTAATCTAAGGGTGGCTAAGGCTTGGGGAAGTCTCTAGTCTATCCTAAGACTAGGATGGACTTAAGCTCTTCATATTTTACTGCATTATTTCTACTTAATATAATAGAAAACCTATAACCTCCTTATATTATTATTCCTACATCTAAACTAGGCCTTCTGCTCCAACTCTGCTACAACTCCCGTTATTTCAGATCCAACTTCAGATCCAGCCCTTGATTAGCTTATTCCCTACAATCGACATAATGCACTTAATCAGCACATTATAACATTATTTTATGCATAGATAAAGAAAAGCAGTAAAGATGCAAATAATGCTTACGCGTGCATGAATTTCCCTAACTTATGCTAAGTTCTAGCCTAATCTAGGTCAATTAAGACCTTTGATTGCTGCGCAATCAGAGGTCAGGTGTCTCCTACTGATGAGGGTGGCTGTGCGTGGTTGTAGGCCACACGCAAGGGTGGTGCACGCGGACGTTTGTGGCGGAGATCAGATGCACTGGTGGCACACAGTGGACGTGAAGAGGTGAACACGCGAGGGTACGTTGTTGGATGTGGGTGCACGTGGCTGTGGGTGTGCACCATGGAGGAGGAGGAGGTTGACGTTGGTGTCTTTTAGATGGAGGCACAGAGAAGCCAGAAAGAAGAAGATGAAGAAGCAGGCGACCTCAAGGGGAAGGGCGAGGATCCTTTATGAGAGGGAAGGTGGTCTTCAGACATCCAGGAAGGTTCCTAGACATCTTAACTAGAAATCAGGCACGCGGTTGAATGTTCTGATGGTGGCTTGCGGTGGCAGACAGGAGGCGTGGCACACAGTGAAGGTGTCATAGTCGCAGTAAGGATATGGAGAATGGTGGTTAATGTCGGAGATGTAGTTGCAGATGTGATGGCGGTGTCGTGTTGTCAAGGTGAAGCACGGTTGTGAAGTTGGAGACATAGTTGCAGATGCGGTTGCCGGTGTCGATGCTGTCGCCACCGACCGCGATAATGGGTTTGTCAGAGGCGAGATGCGGTGGTGGTATGGTGTCAACGGTGGAGGAGTTGCCTCCTCCCTTTGGAGAAGGAGAGAGTTCTGGAGAGGGTTGTCCTCTCGTGGAGAGAGGAGATCGATTCCTTCTGTCTCTTCTTTCCTGCACATATATAGAAAAAGATATGAATAAGAGAGAGAACAGAGAAGGAAAGAGTCAAAGAAAGAAGGAGAGTCGTTAAAGATAGGAGAGATTTGAGGGAGAGAGATTCGTGAGGGAGAGAGGAGGTAGGTTTTTATTTATTTCCTTTTTTCTTTCTTTCCTTTTGTCCTATATGACAAATTAAATCTCTAAAGATGCACTTTAAATTTAAGCAAGATTTCATTCGGATTTCTCTTTTCATAATGACTCAAATTTATTTAATTAAGATGTAAAAATGCATTGAATGATAATTGTACATCTTTATGAATTTTATCTATGCAATGCATGATTCGTATTACATTTTCATTTAAACAATAATGTGCGTAGGCACTAAATTAGTCCACTAAAATGGACCTATCAGATGCCACTTCTCAAGGTAACTGCATTGGCTGAGGCATTGGGACCAGGGTTAGGTCCTTGAGATTAACAAGAAGCAGCGAACCCAGGGGGCATCTGTGGGGCATGTAGAATCACATGGGCTTGCCCCTAATTTTGTTGGAACCCTTGAGGATTGTGGCCCCTGTTCATGACATTCCTTGGGTTTGGTTGTGGCTGAGATGGAAGGGACCCCCGTTGTTTGTTATACAACAACTGACTCAATTGTCCCTTCACTAAAGCCATCTCCTCCAGATGTTTCTGATTCATATTAGCCATCATTTTGACCAGGATGTCCAGTTGGTTTTGTTGTGTAGGAGCCGCCCTATTCTGGTTATAGGGTGCTCTAGTAGGTGGACCTTGCTGATAGGAGGGGGTTTGGCCTGGGTTGGTTGTGAAATTTGTTCGATTTTTGGTTTATTCAAGCAAAATTTTGGTGATTGCGCCATCCGGCATTGTAAGTGTTAGAGAAAGGGACAGGTTTGGAGTAACCTTGGATGCCATTGGCATCTTCCAAGCCAGGAGGTGCTGGAGTGGAGGGGAAAGAATAGTCAAGGTATGAGGGAGTAAAGGTCCCTCCCTGGAACATAGGCAGGGGTTGTTCCAAGTGTGTTTGGTTCATAGACTGAACCAGGTCAACATTGTGAGCTCCCTTTGCTAGAAAGAAGGTTTGCAAGGGTGTTCGGGATTGATTCATAAGCTCGTCAATTTTCTTGTCTACCATCTCAACTCGGTTTAGCATCTTTGCTATGATGTCCATGTCAACAATCCCTAAAATAGTTTGCACTTTGTAAATCCCTCAATGGGGTTGACTAGACCTATTGAACTAGGTCATGGAGGCATTATTAAGCGAATTCTCACTCATGGACTCAAAGAGTTCGAATGCACTTTCCTTTTCTTTATTCAGAAAATTGCCTCCACATGAGGCATCAACAAAACTCCTAAGGTTGCTATCAAGACCATGGTAGAAGATCTAGGCCAATTGCCACCTTGGAACCTTGTGGTGTGGGCATTCCTTAGTAATTCATTAAATCTTTCCCACACCTCATGAAATTGTTCCCCACCTTGTAGTGTGAATGTGGTAATGGCTCTTCTGAGGGCATTAGTTTTACTTATGGGGAAAATTTTCTTCAAGAATGCATGCCTCAGTTCCACCTAGGTGGAGATGGGTCTCCCTAAGGTTCTAAGACAGTGAGAAGCTTTGTCTTTTAGGGAGAAAGGGAACATCTTAATTAAAATAATATCTAAGCTGATGTTCCTTGGTTTCATAGTCTAGGCGATTTGGTCTAGGCCCTTTAGATGTTGGAAGGGGTCCTCATTTGAGGTCCCATGAAAGTGGCTTTGAATTAAGCTAAGGACATTAAGTTTTAACTCAAAATCATCTCCCACTTTGGGGACCCTAAGATGTGGCTCGATTCGGATAGCAGATGGATCATAAAAATCACGGAGAGGACTTGGTTGGCCCTTGGGAGGTTGTGGTGGGTTAGGTGGGTTCAGTGGGGGTTGCCCTTGAGGGTTTTGCAACCGGTGGTTGGCTTCCATGATAGTTTGGATCTGTTGTTATTAGAGTTGGTGGTTGGCAAAGATTTAAGCCTAAATGATGGCCATAGCATCAGGTTGAGGTTGGTCCTCAATATCATCAATTCTTGGGTCAGCCATTTCCTTATCCTTTGAAGAATCGAGTCTCTTGATCTCCCTTTCTAAAACAAACAACTTAGGATGAAGAGATCGCCTTTTGTGCATACACTAAAGAAGAATAGGGAGGGCCGCGAAGAGGGACAGTTGCGAGAAAAGTGTGTGCACAATCAAGCAAACAAGTCTAGTCCCTATAGTGTAGACCTAGGTGACTTGAGAGTCTTGGAAAAAGTAATCAAGTCCGCAAGCACTTAAACCTTCCTTCTCCAAGTAAATCCAGCTAGGTTGATTACGAGGGGATTGAGGGGAAGGTTCTTCCTTTGGCTCATGCCGCCGAATCCTTTGTACCCTACAACCGCGGTCGTTTAACACTTCCCTGCATCCTAGACACCAGATTTCATGATGGGAATTAAGGATAAGCACTTGACAAACCCAATCACTTTTCTAGGACTTAGATTAGTCCTACCTAGGGCACATGTACTCCTTTTTCATATGGGACTAGGTTAGTGCTTGTGCTAAAAATATGTGATGAGGCATTGTTGGGGGTTGTGCCTCTTGGTTAATCCAATTGAGCATGTGTGTGCACTCAATGAAACATGATTTTCAAGCATGGATTTTAGGATGCGGTGCCTTTTAATGATTCATCCTTGCTTTAGTGACTTTTAGGGTTGAAATTTCTCAATGGATTCAGACAATGTTTAAGTAGGCACACAATGCTTTGCACACAACGGATGATAGTTGATTTCCTTTGAGAGACTGATGTGGCCCTAGAAAAACAACCCTAATGTATTCACCCTAAAATTCATGCAATTCTACCAGGTAAATTAATTTTAGTTGAAGTGATGCGGCCAAATACAAAGCACTGTGGCTTCACAAACACCACTTGAAAGGACAAGAACACTCCAAAAAGATTCTTTTCAAGAACATTAGAGTGTATATTTTTGTTTGGGTGATGGATTTGAGATGTGGGTCAAGCAATCATTCACCACACCATTTTTTTGAATTTATATTTTTTTGGATTTTTAAGCAAGCAAACAATCAACTAACCTAGGGTTTATGCACATGCCTAGATGCAATTTCTTTTTTTTTTGATAATGGAGAGATGGGACTATGCTAGGTCAAGTGGTACTGACAAAAGTTCTTCACCGCACTTTGCTCTGGCCCTATTAATTTGGATCGCTCTCCTCTCATCGCCGACACACCGAGCTCCTACGACCAAAGAAAGGGAGAGACAAAGGGTTAGAAAATGTGAATACCAATGCAAGGATAAAAGCGACAAAAAGATCCGTTGCCTCTCCAGCAATAGCTCCAAAAACTGACATCGTTGAAACACGTTAAGTTAAATCTATCGTTATAGCATGTGTTTGTGACATCAATTTTAAATTAAGATATGGATTAGGTGAGTCCAAGTGTCGAACACAAGGAGGAGTGAAATCAGATTAGTTTGCTGCTTTAGGGTGTCACAACAATGTTTGTTTTGTTTGCTTGTGAGAAAATGAAAGAGAGAAAGAGAGAGAGAAAGTAGGGTTAGAGACTTGAGATTATAGCATGGTGATTACTTGTGCATGCATGAAACATGATATGATGAAACAAATGGAAATCTATTGCATAAGTAAAGTCGCTTCACAAGTACAATGCTAGAGGAAAGCTTAAAAACACATAAGCATTAAACTAGGGTAAAAAGGTGCGAAATAGAGAGGCGAGGCAGTCACGGCGATGGATGGGCTTCCGTCGACAACTCTACAACTCCGGGCGAGTGTGAAAGGTGTGCTAAGTAGAACTAAGGAGAAGCTAGGAAGGGATGATTCTAAATGGAGTGAGTGTGGGGGTTTTTATAGAGAATGAAGGGTTTCTAAATCAAGCAGGGGTTTTAGTGACGTCTAGGACATCGCTAAACCCATTCCAAAAGTGTTGGTGAAGGCCTCCCACTGGCCCATCACATGCCCGCATGCTTCTTCCCTCATGCAATCTGTGTGCGCTAGCTTAGAGCCGTCCGATCCACGATTGACGGCTAAGTTCGTGTGTGAATGAATGCTTAGATCGCGCCTCAAGTGTGCTTGGGGTGCGCATCATCTGGTGCGTGCGCGACAGCTGCACGAGAGTGCGCCACGTGGCCACCATTTGCATTGTCCACTCCCTCATCTACGGTCATATTTCGCCGTGCCTTCGAGAGGAGGAGATTTGGCTGCGGGTGGGGTCTCGAACACGCGTCTTGCGTGCGTGGGTTGAGGTGCTCTCCTCCACGCTGCGGGCGTGAATGGTCGCGTGGACATTTTTGCTATGAAGGGCACGGAGACATCTCAGCCGTTGGATGGAGAATGGACGATCGAGATTGCTTGATGCAAGCGCGCTGGAGAGAGTGCGGTGGCTACAGGCGCACAGATGTGCGACATGTGGCTAGCTTTGGGCCGTTAATCATCAGATCAACTGCTAGAACTTCCCGAGCTTGTTGTGGGTTCTACAAAGGTTAGGTTGAGGTGATTTGGAGTCCATTGGACTCCGTTTGTCGATCTAGATCCATCTGTGTGGCCAGATTGCTCATCTGAGGCTTGTTTCAACATGCACTTGTACACATGGTCGTTAAATATTGATTATAAGCAATCTCAACTCATTATGCATGCAATGCTCACAAGCCCATTATGATACATCATTAATGCACATATACCCATGAGATTGACTCTAGTTGATAGATTTATCATAGTTATTTGTAGAGTCAACACCTATCTGCTTTGCTATGTTTTGTGAGGTACTTCACGAAGAGATCTTCTGCGCAATCAACCTCTCCAGGGATAGGTAAAATTTATATTCTTCCCTAATCATCTCTTAAGCATGGGAAAGAGAAAAAGGAAACAAAATCAATTAGGATCTGCATGTCTTATTTTCCTAGTAATATCATTTAAAGGCAAAGAGTTTCTTGATATGCGAGATTTGTTGAAATCTGATTGAAGTTGAGACAATTTGATTAGAGATTCCCCATCCTGATCTCCTGTACCTATTAGGAATTTGTGCTAAAATTTCTCAACATCTTAGACTACTCACTTTCTTGCTTGAGTCCAAGGTGTTATATTTAAAATCAAATTGGACTTGAAATAGAACCAATTAGGATTTCCACATTAGGGTTTTGAAGTGTTAGTTCACATTTGATTGCAATTAAGGAAATTGATCTTCCCACATTTGTGTGCTACCCAAACCCTTCTTTGAACTGATCTAACCAAGTGAACCCTAAAAATTAAGGCTCTAAATTCACTTGAATCTTAAAATCTCAGACCTAATAACCTGAGAATCAATTCAGGGTGATTTGGGTCTTGACCCAAATTTCATCCTCAAACTTAGGTCAAGTCAAGGGAGGTTGGTCCACTTTGTCAATCAACCAACCTACAAATTAGGTCACAAATTTAAATAACTTCTAAATCAAGCGAAATTCAAGGCACAATTAGGGCTAAAATTGGCAGACTTAGGTCATAATTCATACATTCTGGTCTACTTGGAACCACGGTGACAAGGAAGGTTGGGTGGGGGAAACCATGTAATGTGTGGGGATGCTCTATCATGTAGGGGTCTTTGCAAGACTCTCCCTTCTTAGCTACCCAAGTAATTCTCGAGTGTGTAGATTTTTGATCAAAAAGGTCCATCTGCCTCAAATAGCCTTAGTCATCAAAAATTTTTTGGGTGCCTTGATTAGGTCCAATACACATCCAGTCCCTCATCCATTCTGTAGTGCACATGCATAGGAGAGGTCGTTAGGTTTGACCTAGAGGCCTCCATTAGAGTTGATCTTTTGGGAAAATCTGATATCCATTAGAGGTTGCCCTTAGACATAGGGAAGAATTTGACAGGACCTCAGATCCATTTAGGAACATTCAGGTTAATGTACTAGAAACAACAACTTCCATTATGAACTGTGTCAGAATGATGTTTACACAAATGATACATGATTCAACCCAGGATGCACTTTTATCATAATACAGTGCATTGTGGAGACTACATATAACTGAGTATATACAATGTCTTACAAATCCATCACTTTGAGAAATATACTAGGGTCTCATTAGAAACGTGGGTACATGCTAAATATGTTGCAACAAGCCATTGATCAGAAATACTCATATCGCCACTCAAAAGCTGTTGACGAATCTTGGAGCAATGTTGAGGATCAATGTAATTTCCCAGAGCCTAGGTACTTGTTTGGGCAAAATTGTCGTTGTTTAAGAAATGCATCATAATATAGGACAAAAATTGCTCAAATCATTTAAATTTACATGCTCAGATTCAGGAAAATAGAGTCCAAGGTTGATCATAGGGAGCAAGTATGCAATTTGAATTCACCAATCTCAAGAAATATAAGCAATTGCATGAAATGATATTTCAAAAGGATAATTTAATAAGATCAGAGTAATAGTGCAGAAAAGATCAGGTTAAAATGGTGATTTGAATCACCAAATTAACCCTAATATTAAGCTCAAATAAATGCATAGTATCTCTCAATCAAATATGCCACGTCAACCAAGTTAAATATTCCAATAGTAGCTTCAGAACTAAGACACCAGTAGAAATCAGATGAAGTCACAAGGCATCAGATGCCTTAAGTTGCTTAAGGCACCAAGGCACAGCTCCAATAGAAGAGGCAAAGGCCTCCTTCTCTCTCCTTCATGTCTTAAGAGAGAGGCAAGCACAACACAGCACAGAGGCGAAGGCCTCAGAATCGGTTAAGTGTAGAGAGTAGAGGCACGAAGGGTAAAAACCCCCTCTCTCTCTTTCTTCTTTTCTCTCTCAAAATAGATGGATTAGACCCCGGGTAACCGAGTAATCAAATCTGCACCCAAACCCATGTGGCGTGTGCATGGGTGAGGGCATGGATGAGCACGTGAGGCACGGCGTGTGGAGGGGCATGTGAGGGACCTCATCCTTGTGCTCTCGGAGGTGAAGAGGGTGCAATAGCTTTTTGTTTTATACCAGTCGTGAGGTCTTCCATGAACAATGTGGCACTAAGGTGCCCACCTCTTTTCTTCGTGTAGCAACAAATGTTGGAAGCTGCGATTGAGGTCGAAGAAGGCTCTTGTGGGTACAATTGAAGACCTGGAGATGCACCTGGAGTTGGGCCGCTTCACCTGGGCAGGGAAGCAAAGGCGAGCACAGTCGGAGAAGAGCGACTCGGGCCGTAGAAGATGGCGGCAGCGGCAGTCGTTGATAACTCTACATTCCATGATGATAATTCTGTCAACCAGGGTTTATCTTGAGGATATATGTGCACTAATAACACACCATAATGGTCATGGGAGAACTACATGCATTTCAAATTAAGCTTGTTTATAAATCAATGTTTAATGGCTATGTGGACAAGTGCATATTGAAATAGGCCTCAGATGAGCAATCGGACCGCACGAACGGATTCTGATTGACAAATGGAGTCCAATGAACTCAAAATCACTTAAATCCGACATCCAGAGCTCCCTCGACCAACCCAAGAAGTTCTGGTTGTTGACCTGATGATCAACGGCCCACAAGTGGCCACATAGTGCTCAGCACCGCACCCTCACCCGCACAGCACCCTCGCGCTCATCACGAAGAAGCATTTTAAGCCATCTAACCCAAGGATCGGACGACTGAGGACCTGTGAGTTTCAACTGCACTGAGTCTCCAGCGCACCCAAAGGACTTCAAAATCTGACTGTTGGATCTCCATCCAATGGTCAATATCGCCTACGCCTGATATCACCAACTCGTGAAGGTATCACAATGGTCGAAGGCTCACACTCGCAAGTGGAGACGAGCGTTCGACCCCCGCTGCACCCCAAATCGCACTCGAGCCTGCACAACAATTGATTTAGACAGCCCGATCACCATCGAACGACTCTAAGGTAGGCTACGCGGCACGCTCTCACGCATCCGATGCAAACACGCGTGATCATGCGCAAGGAGCACGCCTGAAGCATGCAATGCAATCTGAAACAGCGCTGAGGGCGTGATCTCAGCCGTTTGATCTTTGATTGGATGACCCACGTTGCACACACACAGATTATGCAGAGGAAGAAGCACGTGCGTGCTTGGACCGACGAGCGCGGGGCATCACCGACACTTCTGGAATGGGTTTAGCAATGTCCTAGTCGTCGCTAAAACCCTTAGTTTGGAAACCCCTTCTTCTCTATATAAACCTCCTCAACCACCCCATTAAAGGGCATTCAATTCACACACACTCTCCATGCAATACTATCCCTCTCCTAGCTCCACCAAGCATCCCATATCTGCCCCGGAGTTCTCAAGCCGCCGATGGAGCCCCCCTCCACCGCAGTGGCTGCCTTGCCTCCTCCTCACACTCTTTTTACTTTAGTTTTATGTCACACTTGTTTAAGCTTTCATCTATTGTTGTAGTTGTAAAGAAACTCTAATTGCATGCTATATGTTAATGTTGTTTCTTATATCATAGCTCACATCTTCTTAGAATGAATGTCATGATTTAAATACAAGCTCTAACCCTAATCTCTCTCTCTCTCTCTTTCGTTTTCTCGCAAGCACACTAAAGATTCCTGTGAAAACTAAAGCAACAAACTAATCTGATTTCACACCTCCTCATGTTCGACACTTGGACTCACCTAATCCACATCTTAAATTAAAATTGACGTCGCGAACGCATGCTACAATGACATAATTAAACCAACGTGTTCCGCATGCGTCAGT
Source organism: Thalassia testudinum (assembly GCA_037157565.1). Lineage (NCBI taxonomy): Eukaryota > Viridiplantae > Streptophyta > Magnoliopsida > Alismatales > Hydrocharitaceae > Thalassia > Thalassia testudinum. The sequence continues at coordinate 9,125,223 of JAZHRO010000014.1, forward strand.
GGTCTAGCTTAATACCTGCACCCACAAATACAACCTTTTGACCATGTCAAATGCGCTCAAAACCTTTTCCATTGTGTGGTGAGTGTGCTACAGGCAATGGTGTGGTGTGGGGTGATATGTGGGGGTCTGGCAAGGTCAGTGAGGGTGTGTGCAGACGACTGTGCTCGATGGGGCGAGTGAGCATGCGAATCCTAAGATTAGGAGAGGGATTTTGTAGAGGGAGTTGAGGCGGAGCTTGTGGAAATGGAGCAAAGGTGTTTGGAGGTGTGTGTCATGCTGGAGGCTTCGCTGAAGCATCACCAGAGCAGAGAGTGATGGTGCTGTTGAGGGCAGTACGGTGGTCATGAGTGAGTTGTGAGTGTGGGGAAAGAAAGTAGAGGGAGAGTGGAAGGGATAGAGAGGCTTAGAGGGGAAGGGGATGGATGGAGAGCATCGATTGTGTCTAACCGGAGTCGAAGATGATGATGAGGTTGGTGAGTTGGAGTGGCGAGGACGAGGAGGAAGGAGACCCCTGCTGTGGCTAGTGAGGTGCGAAGTTGAGAGGGGAAGGTAGAGGGCTGTGCAATTTGATAGTTGGACAACTGGAAGAGGAGAGAGGAGAGGGTCGCCGAAGTGGCATTTTGACTTGGTCGGAGAAGGAAGAGAAGAGGATTTTCAAAGTCAAAACTCACTATGGAGCAAGGATTCTTGTCCTGGGTCCTTTTATTAGCCTAAGAGAGGAGTTCCAATCCTGGAAACAAGCTTACGAACTCTGGTTATTTTGCACAAACTAGATACCCTTCTCTTCAAACCATTCGCATGAGCTTTTGGGGAAGAATCGAGGACCAAGATTGGGTTCATTTGGTAGGGAATTACTCAAAGAATCTCCGATTCAAATTTGGAAGAGTTTGATTGAGAATCGAGCGAGAAATCCTTGCTAGAATCTCGACAGAGCTCCTATGTTCACACCAATGGTGGAAGGGGCCCATTTTCAAATAAAAATGAGAAAGTTAGGGACCAATATGCAAATAATTAAAAGTTGAGGGTCTAATTGAGAGGAAAAGAGACTAATTGGACTAAAATGCAAACTTCGTTAAGATGGACTTTAATTAGGTCCAAATTTTGGTACAAACCTAATTTAGACCCAACGAATCAGATGACAAAGTTGGATTTCAGTTTTGACCAAGTTTGACTGGGTAATTTGTATAGAAACCCAAATTAGGGTAACTTTCCGTTTGAGACTATGTTTTATGTCAAAATAGGTTCAGATGGTTAAAACAAGGTTACCAAACCTCATGAAATATTTTTCTATGAATTTTAGAAGGTTTAGATGAATTTTATCCTAACCAAAACCTCTATTATTTAAGCAGGTTTGAAATTAAGATTTTAGGCTGCCATTAATTCTTGAAATGAGTGAAAACTCGTTTTTGTTTGTACGGACCCTCTTGTTAGAATTTAATGCATAATTGACATTCAATTAACCCTTGAAGAACCCTGTGTCTATTTTGTGTTTATGATATACTGTTAAAATTACATAATTAACCTTAGTCTCTTGTTCTCTTCTCAAAACATAATAAGGTGGAGATACAACCCTCAGATGAATATGTAGGAGCTTTTATCTTTTATTCCAAACTAAAATGAGATAATTAAGGCTCATGATGGTATTACCATCATACCCCTAGGCCTAGCTTTTGCTAGTCCCTTAGCAAAAATCCTATGGATTAAACCAAGTCTCCTGGTTGGATGTAACCGTCAAGATGCCTTACTAAGCAACATGTCTTGGAATCAGATCTAAAATACCAACAGTAGGCCTAGAGGTACTCAAACACTAGTTAAGATCCAGACCTGACCAGCTTTAGCCTAAGTCTACCGCGAAGGATTCTAAGGCTCGCAAAAACTGCCCAGATGTTTGTTGAACCCAACGATTAAAGCACCCATGAGTATAACATAGTGAGTCCAGGTTTAGTTTGCCAGTGCATTTTTGTAAGAGAGAAGGATAGAAGATGTTTCATTTGGAGAGTTTTCTCACACTTTTCTTTTGATTATTTTCCCTTAAATCTAGCTTTGGATTGGCCCTAATCACGGTCTATATCGGATTCCTTGTCCCCATCCTCAATCCTTGAAGGGTCCCTAGCAATAGATGTTTCAGGATAGCACCGCCCATGGCAACCCCTAGAACCCTGGCTTTCGACACTTTGAGATAGTGCTGCCCATGGCACTCTATAGCTAAATTCAGACCCTGGCAATCGATATTTTGGGATAATGCCGCCTATGGCATCTGAACAAGCACAAGGTGCTTACATGCCCTCGATAGGATATGTAGATATCCTAAGAGGCCAGCACCGAGGAGATGATATATTATTACGCATCTTTGAGGGGAATTTCCCACCTCTCCACCCTAGGAACTCGTCCAATCAACTTATGTTTTCGAGCCGCTCCTAATCTAGATCCTAGGACCATTTTTCATAACAGAATGAACACTTTTGCATGATTTTCATAATTAAGCACACTGAATAAGACTAAAGTGTGATTTTGGGTGCTTAGGTTGTTGAGTCTCGTAAACCAATGGGCAAGCAAAGGGGTCGAATAATCCCTAAGCCTTAGACCTAATACATCTGCTTCGCATTTTCCTCAACCTCTTGAGGTTTAATCCATATCTTAACAAATACTTGAGTGTTTAAACCTTAAAATAGATCCAAGAGACCTAAGGTCGGTATCTACCACTAATTCCCTAAGTTTTAGCCTTCCAGGTCTTAATTCATCATCCAATCCAACCTAGAAGTTAGGTAGGTTCCACATTAAATTTCAAGGGACTCTCTCTTTTTTTATTTTTTCTTTTATTTGCTCCTTTTTCTTCTTCTTTTCTTTTCCTTCCCTTCTCTTTTTTCATTCATCTCAACTTATCCTCTCCTTTCCTTTCCCCTTATTTTTCTTTAGTGTAAAACTCTTCTATGAGCTGATTTTCACAATGTTTTGCACTTAATACCCCCTCATGCCTATGATTTGAAATGTTCTCATTATAAATTAGGTGGGTTCGAGTTTAGCTTAGAACATACATTAAAATAGGGTCAAAAGGGTGGGTGAATGAGTTAGGATGACTATTGCAGACGATTTTAAGCTTTGATACAAGTATCAAAGGTGGAGTCGGCTGTTGTAATGGACGAACCCTAAAGTGCAATATGAATTCAATAAAGACATATGTCAAAGGGTTTTGGGTTTTTTTAAAAGGTAACGGTTGCCTCCCGTTAAGCGCTAAATTTAACACCATTAGCTGGACACAATGAAGCTTAGGGAGAATGGAAATCAAAAGATACTACAGCCAAATTTGAGTCAGTAAGTTCAATGAACGATTTGAGCCTCTGATCGTTCACAACAAAAGGTTCAAAATCATGGTTGAGTTCACTGATTTCAACCGTTACATTTCCGAATACTCGTCTCACTAGAAATGGTCCAATCCATTTAGATTTGAGATCGCCTAGGAAGAGCTTGAGTTTGGCATCAAAGAGTAGTACTTATGACCAGGATGAAATGTTTTTCTTGCAATGTGCTTGTAATGGAAGTCTTTGACCCACTCTTTGTAGATTCACGAGTTCTCGTACACGTCATTATGTAGTTCCTCGATCTCGTTCATTTGTAACCGGTGGTGGATTCCAGCCTTCATAAGATCTAGATTGCACTTCCATACTACCCAATAGGCCTTGTGCTCCATTTCTACGAGGTGACATGCCTTTCTGTACACTAGTCTAAAGGAAGACATGCCTAATTGGGTCTTGTGAGCGGTCCAATAGGCCCACAAGGCTTCCGGAAGGTGGGTAGACTAATCCTTCTTGTCTAGCCGAACAGTGACCTGAAGGATCTTCTTAATCTCCTGATTTGACAATTCTGCCAAACCATTAGTCTGAGGGTGGTAAGGAGTCGAGATACAATGTGACACCCTGTACTTTGTCATCAGGGAGTGGATGTGCACATTGGTGAAATGAGACACACCATCGCTGATGATGGCTTTTGGAACCCCAAATCTAGAAGAGATGTTATCCTGAATGAATCGAAGAATAACTTTGTGGTCACTTGTTCTGGTGGGGACGGTTTTTATCCATTTAGAGATGCAATCAACAACGAGTAAGATGTATTTGAAGCCATTAGATCCTAGAAATGGTCCCATGAAATCAATTCCCTAGATGTCAAAGATTTTGCAAACAATGATCGGATTCAAGGGCATCATATCATGTGGGCCCATGTTGCTAAGGTTCTGATAACGAGCACATGCCCTACAATAGGATTGTGCATCTTTGAACATTGTGGGCCAAAAGAATCCACACTGGAGGATCTTCGCTGCAGTTTTACACCTAGAGTAATGGGCACCGCAGGCTTGGTCATGACAGAATGAGATTATGTTATTGACCTCATTGTTAGGAATGCATCTCTGGATTACCTAATCATTGCCATTATGGAAAAGATAAGGCTCTTCCCAAATGTAGTACTTGGCATCGGAAATCAACTTGTCCTGCCTGGAAGTTGCCCAATCTAGTGGGACTTTCCCCGTAACCAAGTACTTTACCATGTTAGCAAACCAGGGAAGTTTGTTAATGGCCAACATTTGCTCATTCGGAAAATGCTCAGTGATAGGTCCAGACAAGTCAATGATCGAAGAAGGAAGGCAAGACAAATGGTCAGCTACCACGTTCTACTTTCTTGCCTTGTCACGAATTTCAAGATCAAACTTTTGCAACAGTAAGATCCATTGAATTAATCTAGGTTTTGTGTCCTTCTTCTTGAGTAAGTGCCTCACTGTAGTGTTATCCGAGTATATAATGACATGGGAACCCAAGAGGTATGATATGAATTTTTTTAGGCCAAATACGATAGCCAACAACTCTTTCTCCGTAATTGTGTAGTTACGCTGAGCCTCGTATAATGTCTTGATGGCATAATATATGACCACGGGTTTCCCATCGATTTTCTGCCCTAACACCATTCCCACTATGTAGTCAGACGCATCACACATGAACTCAAAGGGTTGAAACCAGTCAGGGGATTGCAAGATTGGTGCTTGGGTGACTCAATCACACAAGACTTCAAATGCGTGAATGCACTCACTCATCATCTCAAAAGGCATGTCCTTTGAGAGGAGGTTCGTCAAGGGGCGCATGATCTTAGAAAAATCAGATATAAATCATCGATAAAAACCCACGTGCCCCAAGAATGATCTGATATCTTTGACTTAGTTAGGCATGGGAAGTTTGGAAATCAAATTCACCTTGGCTTGGTCAACTTAAATACCTCTCTCAAAAACAAGATGTCCCAGGACAATGCCTTCTAGAACCATAAAATGGCTCTTTTCCCAGGAGAGCACTAGGTTCACATCAATGCATCTTTTGAGGATTTGGATTAGCTGCAGGAGGCACTCATCAAAAGATTCACCAAATATCGAGAAGTCATCCATGAAGACTTCAAGATATTTACCTACCATGTCGAAGAATATGGCTAGCATGCACTGCTAAAAGGTGGTGGGTGCATTGCATAGCCCAAAAGGCATCCTACAGAACGCGTACGTACCATAGAGGTAGGTAAAGGTGGTCTTTTCCTAATCCTCTGGATGAATTGCCACCTGATTATACCCAACGTAACCATCCAAGAAATAGAAGAATCGATTTCCTACCAATTTCTCAAGAATCTGATCAATAAATGGTAGTGGGAAATTATCTTTTTTCATGGAGGCATTCAGTCTTTGGTAATCAATGCAAACCCTCCACGAATTTGCGATGTGGGTCAGGATGGTCTCTCTAGATTCAGTCGTGATAATGGTGAGCCTTGCCTTCTTAGGCACAACCTAGATCGGGCTCACCTAGCAGCTATCAGAGATTGGGTAGATGATCCCATCATCTAACCACTTAATGATCTCCTTTTTCACGACCTCCTACAGATTTGGATTGAGTCTTCTCTATATCTCTTGGGACGGTTGGGATACCTCAGTGTAGATACGATGTGTGCAATATAAGAGACTGATATCAGTCATATTATCAAGAGTCCATCCAATGGCTCTCCGATGCTGTTGGAGAACAGAAATCAGCTTTGTTTCTTGATCAGATGTGAGCCAGGAATTGATAATCACAGGAAACGTTTGATTGGAACCCAAGAACACATACTTCAGATGATCTAGAAGAGGTTTCAACTCCATAACCACGTTATCAGTAGCAGGTGGGGGTTTGGGATGGGCCTCAGAAGATAAACTGGAAGCTAAGGGTGAATCTAGATCGGTTTGGGATCCTCCATCTCTGGGTCAGAGTTTTCTTGGGGTTGAGGATCAGAAATAATCAGGTCTTCCTCTGCAAGTGGCTCCTCAACCATAGCGCTAATGTCACATACTTCCTCAATTACCCCATAGTTTATTCCTTTCTGAGCCTTGAAGATATCAATCTTTAAAGTCTGGTTCACGAATTTTAACTTGATCTGGCCCTCTTCGCAATTGATATTTACCACAGATGTGGCTAGGAATGGTCTCCCTAAAATGATCGGTGTGTTCCTCAGATTTTCAGGAATCTCCATGTCTAACACAATGAAGTCCATTGGAAAATAGAAATCATGGATTTGCATAAGAACATCCTCTCAAATTCCTCTGGGTGACTTGATTGATCGATCTGCTAATTGCAAAGTCACCTCAGTCGATTTGAGCTCAGTTTCCTCGAAATGGTCTAGTACGAATGTAGGTATCAAGTTTATGGAGGCTCCTAAATCCAATAATGCTCAATCAAACTCTAGATCACCAATTTTGCAAGAGATCAAAGGGGTGCCAGAATATTTTGCTTTTTGTAGGAGCTTGCTCAAAATGATTGAGTTAACTTTGCTTAGACAATACAACCAGACTCCCATCTTTGGTTCGCGGTTTACGCTTAGGTGTACACAAATCCTTTAGAAATCTCGCGTATGCCAGTACGTGGCAAATCGCATCCATCAAGGGGATGTTTATCTGGACTTTCTCAAAGAGCTTGACCAGATCTTCCATAAGTGCCATGGGTTTGGGTTCCCCTTTCCTTTGGACAAAGCCTCAAGAAATGGAACCTCTATAGGTTCCTTTAGGATTGGTTCTAGATCTGGGATAGGGGTGTCCTGGATAACCAATCTAGGGCTAGGCTCTGAACTACCAAGCTGAGAGTGGCTTGGGTAAGGTGGATCCTGAGTTGTCTTGCCACTACAGGCGATAACAGAATTTAGTCCTACCTGGTTTTGGTTTGGAGTCGGTAGAAGTGGTGGTTGCTGTTGATGTCCTGAGTATGATGTCAAAGCCTCCATCCTGTCAGGTGATGGAGATCTCGTCAGATAATGAAGCAGAAGGGGCCTGATAGACAAAGTGAGCTTGGCCTTGATTTGAGTTCATATTGCCCCTCTGGTTCGGTACGTTATTCAGATTCAGCAGAGGTTGTGAAGGAAGCACCCCAGGCTGGCGAGAATTCGCCATCTGTGCGAACTGATTGCGGACCTCTGTGATTTCATCCTTGTGCTATTTCTGCATAATCGCATTCGTCTTTTGAATGTCAGCTAGGGTTTGATGGATTAGAGACATTTGATCTTCCTATGTCAGCCTGGATTGGTAATTTAGATTGGGCCTAAGCTGAGAAGGCTGATATAGGCATGGAACTTGTGGTTGGGGCTAGAATTGGGATCTTGGATTTTGATTATTCCCAGACCACGCGAAATTGGGATGATTACTCCATCCGGGATTATAAGTGTTTAAGAATGGATCATTCTGGATGGCGTTAAGGTCCTCGTAGGTCTGAGGAACCCCAAAGAAGTCAAAATACAAGGGTTCAGAGTTCCACCAACTAGAGTAGGTTGGTCTGGAGTTTCCTTCGAAACCAGGATCAGATAGGGGTGGATATGGGTCCATCCCATAGAAAGAGTGGTGATAGATGTTATGCACAGCCTCCCTACTAAAGGGCGGTTGGGCAAATGGGTTTTGCTATGCCGAGGTGGCTCTCTCCAAGTGTCGAGTCAATTCATCCACCTTCTTTTCGATAATTGAGACCTTGTCCAGGCATCTGGCTATTAGTTCTAGTTCGAAAAATGTGGATAGGCCTTGGGTTTCATGTGCCCCTAGGTGATCATCAATGCACAGGCAATCGTCCGGTCGAACATGCCTATGAATTCATTATTGATGGAGTTCTTGCACATATTCTTGAGAATCTCTCATACGATGTCCTCATGTTGACCCATGATGTTGCCGCCATAGGTCGCATTGACGAATAATCTGATATCTTCACGGGGTCCCTGGTAAAAAAACTGGACTTGTTCCCAATTAGAAACTTCGTTATGGGGGCATTTCCGCATGAGATCCAAAAAATGATCCCATGCCTCATGAAGTGGTTCTCCCGCATTCTTAGTAAAGTGCATGATATGGTGCCTTAAAGCATTTGTTCGACAAACGGGAAAAAACTTCTTTAGAAATTCGGATTGAAGTTCAACCCATGTGTTGATCGGACGAGTCAGGGTTTGATACCAATGGGCAGCCTTGTCCATGAGGGAGAAGGAGAATATCTTCATAAGCAGGATGTCCCAATTCTAAGCAACTGTCCTAAAAGTATGGGTCAAATGCTTGAGTTGTTTGATATGCTGGAAGGGAACCTGAGAGTTTAGCCCATGAAATTTAGGGATTTCATGAATCATGTTGGGCTTAAGTTTAGTATCGGGCCCTCCAGTTGGGATTTGCGCCCAAGGCTCGATCACCACCGCAACAAGATTATAATGATCTCGCATCTGAGGTTGCTACGGTGGGTTCATGAATGCCTAGAATAGATCAATGAGGCACTGAAGCTGATTCTAGAGATTGGGTTCTTCTTGATTTTCCATAGATATAGTTGAAGGAGATATGGGCTCAAAAGCAGAAGAGTTGGAAGAGATATCAATATGATCGGAAGGTAGCACAAATAAGTGATTCGAGGCTTGGCCTCAATGGGAGTGAACTGCTAATGGTGGTCTTAAGGGCCTCCTCCCAAACTTGCACTAGTGAGCCAGATGAGGGACAGAAGGTGTAATAGATCCAATTGAGGCACCCAAAGATTTTTGGATGACTAAGGAGGTTCGAGGCAGATGATACCTCATGATTAGAAAATCACTCACCCGAGAAATACCTGGGCAACCAATAAGTGAGAGTCCCACAAAGGCCCATACAAGGTAGAGCATCCCCATGGGTTTCAGGGTTTCCTCCACCCGACGTTCCTTGTCATTGACAATCCAAGTAGACTGGAATGAGAAACTTGACCCCTTAAATCTATCAATTTTAATCCTAAATTTATGGTGCTTTAGAATTTCACTTGAACTTTAAAGTTGATTGTGATATGTGACCTAATTTGAAGGTTGATTAACCCACAAGGTGGGTCAACTTCACCTAACCTGCCTTGATGTTTGAGGATGAGTTGGGTAATGAGCCTAAAATAACCCTAAATGATTTGCAAACAGGTTATTAAGTCCCAAGTTTTAGGAATAAGTGGATGATTCAAGCTTAATTTTAGGGTTCTCTTGATTAGGTCAATTCAAGCAAGGGTTTGGGTGACACACAATGCAAGAAAATCAATTCTCGTTATTTCAGGCAGATATCTTTTCTTCAACCCTAAGATGGAAACCCTAATTTGGCTCTTTTGGTCTAATCAATTCTTTCCAAATTTGGTACCTAGGGCTCAATCAAGAAGGTGAATAGCCCTAGATACCTTAAGTCCATACTAGGTGCAGAAATCTAGAAGGGGATCTCTAGATAATCAAATCAGGCAACTTGGGTGATTAATTCTAAGGAAATAATGCAAGTTTGATCCTAATTGATTTCCTTTTCACTTCTTTCTAGAAATAGGGGCTTAAGAGGATGGAAATGAAATTACTTGCCCCTGGAGTGGCTGTCGTGCAGCTGATCTTCGCTTCATACCTTGCAGAACCACAAGAAATCAAATGAAGCAAGTTAGAATCAGATCAAAAAATGTAATTAGTGAAATCAAACTGTGCGTTGCTTCTCAGCAACGACGCCAAAATGTCTGGACAAAATCATCGTTGTTTAAGAAATGCGTCATAATATAGGACAAAAATCGCTCAAATAATTTAAATTTATATGCTTAGATTCAGAAAAATAGAGTCTGAGGTCGATCACAGGGAGCAAGTATGCAATTTGAATTCACCAATCTCAAGAAATATAAACAATTGCAAGCAATGATTATTCAAAATGATAATTCAATAAGATCAGAGTAATAGTGCAAACAAGATCGAGTTAAAATGGTGATTTGAATCACCAAATTAACCTTAATATTAAGCCCAAATAAATGCACAGTATCTCTAAATCAAATTTGCCATGTCAACCAAGTTAAATATTCCAACAATAGCTTCAGAACTTAGGCACCAGCAGAAATCAGACGAAGGCACAAGGCATCAGACACCTTAAGTTGCTAGAGGCACCAAGGCACAGCTCCAACAGAAGAGGCAAAGGCCTCCTTCTCTCTCATTCGTGCCTCAAGAGAGAGGCAATCACAGCACAACATGGAGGCGAAGGCCACAGAAGTGGTTAAGTGTAGAGAGCAGAGACGCAAAGGGCAAAAATCCCCCCTCTCTCTCTTTGTTCTTTTCTCTCTCAAAATAGATGGATTAGACCTCGAGTAACCAAGTAATTAGATCCACACCCATGGCATGTACACGGCCGACGGCGTGGACGAGCGCGTGAGGCACGACATGTGGAGGGGCATGTGAGGGACCTCATCCCCGTGCTCTCGGAGGCGAAGAGGCTACGACAGCTTCTCGTCTTATACGTAGTTGCGAGGTCTTCCATGAATGATGTGGCACTAAGGTGCCCACCTCTTTTCTTTGCACAGTAGCAGGTGTTGGAAGCTACAATGGAGGTCGAAGAAGGCGCTTGCAGCTGCAATTGAAGATTTGGAGATGCACCTGGAGCTAAGCCTCTTCACTTGGGTGTGGAAGCGAAGATGAATACGGTTGGAGAAGAACGACTGAGGTCGGAGAAGATGGCGGTAGTGGCAGTCGTCCGGCCTAATACCGACATCCATAAATACAGCCTTTCAGCCACATCAAATGCATTCAACAACTTCGTCGGTATACAACAAGTGTGTTGGTGGTAGTAGTGTGGTGTAAGGTGATGTGTGGAGGTCTGGCGAGATCGGTGAGGGTGCATGCAAGCGATGGTACATGGTGGGGCGAGTGAGCATCTGAACCCTCAAATTAGGAGAGGGATTTTGTAGAGTTAGTCGAGGTGGAGCTTATGGACGTGGAGTGGGGGTGTTTGGAGAACAAAGGTGGTGTTGATGGCAGTATGGTGGTCGTTAGTGAGTTGTGAGTGTGGGGAAAGAAAGTAGAGGGAGAGAGGAAGGGATAGAGAGGCTTAGAGAGGAAAGGGATGGACAGAGAGAGCCGATTGTGTCTGACCGAAGCTGGAGACGAAGATGAGGTCAGTTAGTTGGAGTGGCGACAATGAGGAAGGAGACCCCTGCTGTGGCTGGCAAGGAGTGGAGTTGAGAGGGGAAGGTAGAGGGCCATCCAATTTGATGGTTGGATGGCCAAAAGAGGAGAGTGTAGAGGGTAGCCAGAGTGACATTTTGACATGGTCAGGGAAGGAAGGGAAGAGGATTTTCCAAGTCAAAACTCGCTAAGGAGAAAGGATTCTTGTCCTAGGTCCTTTTATAGGCCTAAGAGAGGAGTTCCAAGCTTGGAAACAAGCTCGCAAACTCTGGCTATTTCATGCAAACCCGATACCCTTCTCTTCAAACCATTCGCATGAGCTTTTGGGGAAGAATCAAGGTCCAAGATTGGGTTCATTTGGTAGGGAATTACTCAAGGAATCTCCTGTTCAAATTTGGAAGAGTTTGATTGAGAATCAAGTAAGAAATCCTCGCTCGAATCTCGACGGAGCTCCTACGTTAACACCAGTGGCAATGGGGACCCATTTGCAAAGAACAACGAGAAAGTTAGGGACCAATCTGCAAATAATTCAAAAGTTGAGGGTCTAATTGAGAGGAAAAGAGACTAACTAGACTGAAATGCAAACTAGGTCAAGATGAATTCTAATTGGGCCCAAATTTTGGTACAAACCTAATTTGGACCCAAGGGATCTGATGGCAAAGTTGGATTTTAGTTTTGATCAAGTTTGACTGGGTAATTTGCATAGATACCCAAATTAAGGCAACTTTCCGTCTAAGACTGTTTTAGGTCAAAATAGGTTCAGATGATTAAATCAAGATTACCAAACCTCATGGAATATTTTTCTATGAATTTTTGAAAGTTTAAATGAATTTATCCTGACCAAAACCTCTATTATTTAACCGAGTTTGGAATTAGGGTTTTGGGTTGCTGTTAATTCTCGAAATGCGCGAAAACCCGTTTCTGTCTACATGAACCTCTTGTTAGATTTTAATGCATAATTGGCCTTCAGTTAACCCCTGGAGAACCCCGTGGCTATTCTGTGTTCATGATATGCTATTAAAATTATAGAATTAATGCTAGTTTCTTGTTCTCTTCTCAAAACATAATAAGGTGGAGATACAACCCTCAAATGAATATGTAGGAGCTTTTATTCCATTCTAAAATGGGTTAGTTAAGGCTCATGATGGTATTCCGATCAGTACTATAATGGAGATCATTGTTGTGGACCCTCAACCCAAATGGAACTAGATTCAGATTTTGTGTAGAATGACATACCAAATCAAAATGTGGGTTGGGTGGATCTTATTACAGGGAGAAAATTGATTATGAGGCAACCACAGGCAACTGTGAAATTGGTCCATCAAGCAATGATTTACCAAACACCTATGATGAGCCTAACTTAAAATCTCTCGAGGATGTAATTCCCGCACCTTATCCTGTTAAGGTACTCCTCGAGAATGATTATGATATCGCAATAGAACCAAATCCAGATTCTAGTGACTTAATTCTTACCCCTAACCTAGAATCTAGATCTGAGCCTATTTGGGATGATCATGAGGCCCAATGTGATGGGAACCAAATTTTAGATCTGAATTTTGACTTTGGGCCCATATTTGATTATTATACCTCTCCAGACTCCTCAGAAGAAGGAATTGATTTTTTAGAAGTCACATTGATTTACGATACAGAAGTAGAGGAGTTGAAAGAGTTGGGATTTAATTAGATCTACCCTAGATGCCTAGAACCCAAGCCTATGCCTAATAAGGATAACCCTATGAGCTTGGAATTTGAGACTAGGTTAAACCAAAGTCAAGTTGATAACTCCATGAATCTTGATTTATTCTGTAGTTGAAATCTTGATCAAAAATCAGGTTTAGAAGCTGATTATCGCAAATTCTCCACTGATTACAAATCATACTCTAACTTTAGAGAACCATTATTTCCAGATGATTATGAGCTAATTTACGACCTCAGCATTCATGACCCGTTCGTTAATTCTACTCTGAGGTCCCTGATCCCAAGATCATTGATTCAAAATCATATTCCATTGATTTGGAAACATTTTACTATGATATACAAGAATCAAACACAATAAATGACGAGAGTGTCTTCAATGCAGAGTTTGAATCTTTCACTGACTCACATTTCCATGATCTTATATGCACTCTCCAGGCATTGTCATTCGATAGGGACAAACATCATGAAAAAGACTCTTCAGATGAACCAAGCTTCAAATCACTTCTAGAGAAGCCCACATCGCACCCAGATATCGTAGCAGCCACACCAACTACAGAGCCTTTCAGAAATAAATCCCAACCAAGACCCGCCATCGAAATCAATTTCTATTCTGACTTACCTCTTTCTGATCCAGTTGCATAAGATTCACCACCATGTTTCGACGAGAAATCAGACATTGATCCAATTGACAGCCATATTTTGTCCACCTCTAATCCCACCAGTAGGGTTCCTACATTTTCCACAGATCCATTATCATTTGAAGACCCCTATTATGATCTAGTCGAACCGATTCAGCCAAACCCATGATTTATATTTCCACATCTATTTGAGCCACAAAGCATCTGGTGGACTCCACACCTATTAATTCACATCCATCAACCCACTAGACTGATTGGGTTTGGTTTGCATCTTCATCCTATTAATCTAAACAAGCACCTGGTTGGACTAACCAGACTACTCATCAAGGTGCTTGTTTCACAAAATTCCTCCAATCTTACCACCCCTTCTCCTTGACCACCTTCTACTCGGCTGAAGGCATTGAATTTAGCCCTTAACAAGAGGCAATCTGTCATTCCAAAAATCAGAGACCCTTCTGATCATCCTTTTGAGCTGCACTTCTACTACACTTTAAGAGTTCAACTTTAGAACTGACTCCATCTTTGATACTTATATTAGAGCTTTAAATCTTTTGCAACAGTCATCGTGACCCATTCACTCACCCTTTGACCCTATCCTAATCTTCGAGCAAAGCTGAATTCGTACCCACCTTATTTACAATGAGGACATTGCAAAACTTAGGCATGGGGAGGTATTAAATTGCAAAACAAATGGGAACACTACAAGAAATTAGGCTTTTGGCAGGGGTTCCAAACTGTCGAGAGAAGGTATAAAACCTTCACTAAAGAGTGATGACAAATCCACCATCGGGATAGATCTTTGCCAACAATTTTGACAAGAACCGTCAACGTATGTTCAAAACCTTCGCAAAAATGAATCGCCGGCAAATGTATACATTGGCCGACGATTTCATAACCGCCAGTAAATGTTGAATTTTGCCAAGGGTTGTATAATCATCGGTATAACTTTTGGCAATAATTTTAAAACAACCGACAAAACTTTTGGCGATAATTTTGAAAATCGCTGGTAAAGAGCTTGAGCGTCAATTTTCTTTTTAGCGATGGTTGCATAACCGCCGGTATAAATCTTGTAATATAACCTATTTTCTGCCACACAACATACATAACATTTACATAATGGCCTATATGCCAATTATCTACATGCAATCGTGAATATAGCCTATATTCCATCGCATAACATTCACATAATAATAACATTCACAAACAACATTATATTCTAACATCTAAAAGTATAGAATATATAAAAGTTTTACAACATAGTTTCAAAAAAGTCCAATAAACAAAAAGAGAAATCGATCTGAGGATCTATGGAGTACATCAACATTATCACCATGACTTCTTGGCTTGAAATTAACTCCAAAGCTATAAACATCACTGTTAGTTGCTGTGGTATGTGGTCTCTGTCAATGTTAATGATAAAAGTTAATATTGACACTGCATGAGAATCTCAAATTCCATAATGTAAAGCTAAAAATTTCTCTTAACAATAAATGGCCTTTGTCTTCATTAAGGTTTGATTCATTTGCAAATGATTGGAGGACAACATGACTTAATTTAGAATAATGATTATGATGAGTAGCCATCTTTCACTTTTTTTGTCTCAAAAATTAAAACATCATAAGAAAAGAACTATGTATTGTCTATCCTGCATGATACGTGCAACATGATAAAGAACTATGCATTCCTATGGTGAATTCTTGATAGAAGGGATACCTACAACGAAGATGAAAATAACCCACAGGCAGTCTTTGTGATGTGAAATAATATTGTCATAACATAACAATAAGGATGCTAACATCTATTCATGGAAGCTTTGCTTATAGGGGTTCTAGTGTAATTGGCAAAGTGTGAAAGGATAGTTGTACAAAAATCCCTTTATGCAAGGTACAAAAAAGCATATGTTCATCCTTGGCTGTGGAGATACCATTTGATTTGTAGTACCTTTTTAAACATTATCGTTATAAACTTGTATGTGTGCAAAGCCTAATGCAAATGAGCCAGATCATGGCATAAATTAAATTGATGCTTAGTAGGCTATTTAGTTGGCTCGACCAAATTATTCTCTTATCCAATCTCAAACGAATATAGAGTAGTTTCTCCAAATAGAAAGACTTAGTGCAATCAATAAAACTCTGTAAGCTTAGACATGGACAAATGTGCTAAGGGAATGATTTGCTGTACATACCTCACTTGAGAACTTGCAGTTGCTCTTATGATGTCACTCTCCATTAATCCCCTGACGGCTTGAAGATTAATGGGTGAGATGTCGTAACGGTCCCAATTTTCGAGTTAGTTAGGGTTATAATAGTCCATTAAAATGGTATAATAAGGAAATTCATTTTTAATTAAGGGACTAAAATCTTCCAAAAATCCGACAGAATTTCCCTTGTTTTATCGCATTTTTCCAAAACTTGTACCTGAAAAAGAACCTGTGCATGCATACCATAAATAAAAAGTGGGTACACCTCACAACAATCACAACCACTTTATCCAACATGTACAGAAAAAAACTAATCAGTATCAACTATTGCAAACTCCTCTTTCTACATTGAAAACTCATCGCAGTTCATGAATAAAATGGTGATTATGACTTTCAAACACCTATATCCATATCCACAATTTCCATAAGACATAAGTCTAAAATCTTAGGTCTAGAATTTTTACCATACCATCATTAAATCATGCTATTTAGGCATCAAGAGATGATTCACATAGAGAGAGGAGAAAGGTACCTACCTTGGGCACGTTTGGGTTTTTCGACGATGGAAGTTGCAACTAACTCACATCAAGACAACTAACCTAAACAACTGAAAGAGCACATAGTCAGGATTATGGTAGTACAATTACCCTAAATAGCATTGATTAGTAGGTAATTAATGCACACTTTCTCAAATGTCACTATTCTAATATGGACTTGAGCCGAAAAAAAAGCTATATCGAAAAGAGTTTTATTGTCAGTAACCTATCTAGGAGAAAAAGTTTTATGTTTGATAAAACTATTGGCAATGCCTATGTCTTAAGAGGAAAATGAATAAGCCTGAGGATGAGGGTAGCTCTAGTAGACAAAATCAAGCAACCCCTCTAGCCCTAGATTTGCTTGGTGACCAAATCTGCAATTGGGTATGGTTGAATTTGGGAAGGCCAACTAATGGAGAAGTTCAATATGTCTCATCCTCTACACTCAGTTACGTCTATCATTGTTTTCTAAGGAAGTTCAATATGTCTCTTATTCTTGAATATGTTTAAATGCCCAAAAAATTTATAGTAATGTTAGACCTTAACTCTATTTTCTAAAATCTGTATACAAGTATGTTGTTTGTTTTTTGAATTCAAAGTTGAAAGAAAAGGACACATGCATTTTCTAAATTCTGTTGTTCGCATTTTGTCTCTTATTCAATGTCATTATTTTTGCAGTATGTTGTATACAAGTATGTTGTTCTATACCTTATCATTGCCGATACTTTCTTTTTCCTTTTCCTCTTGATTCTGATAATTGATTTATCTAACTCCTGTTGGCTACTTTGTTTAAAAAAAAAGTCACCTGATTTTTGTTATGGATTCAATTCTCTATTGTTTGAATGCTTGCAACCATGCAATTCTCCTTTGGATGCAGCATCTCTTATCTGGAACCTCTTTCTTCTGGTAAGGAGCCCATGGGGTGATTCTTAGATGTAGAGATGACCTCCTATAGCATTTATATGTTCCACCTACTGTAGGTGAAAAAGAAAAATGTTTGCACCATTTGCTTACTTTTTACATGTCAATTTGAAGTGCTCTTATTTTGTTCATCTAGTGTTGACTAAGTGCAATTTGTTTCCTTCACAAAACCACCACCAATGTTGTCAATTATATTAGAATCACAGGGCTGCACTGTTCACCATTATGTTAGCATTATCTATTGACAAATGAGTAGGAATAGGGAAATGCTTTTAAAAGAAGCCACTAACTTGGATAGCAGGTGACAGGTGGATAGAAGCTTCTTTTGGTCATAGTAGATGAGGGATACCATTGATTTCTTCACCTTGAATCCATTTTCCTATCTGTTATGGCCACCATAATAATGGAACAGCTGGACCCACTTATTCATTGCAAATGTGGCAAGCAATCATGATTCACTTCTATAACTTCCAACCTACTGGGAGAAGGGCTTTGAGAAGCATTTTGCTAATTAATGGATCTGAAGCAGGGTATTCAGTAAAGGCTATCCAATAAATGCTATAATAGTATGTTGAAATTGAGCCATATTTTTTTTGGGTAGAAAATGGAGTCTATATTAAAATGTGAACATATATTCAAATATAAATTCTTGACTTATCTAAGAATTTCTTATGGATTCCCAAGCAATTGATGGATGGTGAATAAAATTTGTGACTTGGTGGACAACAAAGAAAGGTTAGATGTGGTTTCGTTCATTACTAATATGGCAAGTCATCTTTAGTTGAACTTATTAAAAATAATACAAACAAATTGGAAAGTTAATTTATTATTGCATAAGGTTTTGTGTCCTCGGTCAATGATGAGATCCGATTCATTTTCAAATTATGAACATCAAGAGGAAAAAATCTAATGGACTAATTTCAAGTATGTTAGACATGTTGCTATTAGAGTGCTTGATAATACAGTTTTCCATTTCTCTACCATTTCTCCCATCTGCTTTAAGTATTTTGCTTTGCCAAATTCTCTTCATTACAAGTATCCAATCCCAATTAATATGAGAAAAAGCCAACTTGTTGATTGTTGGGTTCTCTTTACTAGTCTACTAATCTTAGAAGCATCATTAGACTTCTTTCAATGATACTTGTCACATTTGCATCTTCATTTATGATTTTTTTTTCTTTTAAATAGAGATTCTAATTTAGTTATTTATTATTACCTAAGTTGTTTGTCTGCAAATCCTTTTGAGAATGCTACATAAGTGATTATCAAGAAACCACAACCAAGGATGGAAGTTGAATTTTTGGCTTTGATTTGGAGCTACCTCTCCATGTCCTTGTGATTCCCTTTGGAACTTTTTTGTTTTTGGCATTTTAAGTGCATGCCTTTGCTTAAGTTTGGGTGTTTAGTTTTTTTTCTGAGTTTGATGTGACCTTTGTTTATATTTTATGCTCTAAAATATCATTTCTTGATTTTGCCTCTTCGCAGACATCAGATAAAATCATGTTGTTGATATTTTACATACATATTTTTGCCACCAATCATGCTTCTCCAGAAGTTTATCTAAAATATTTATCATTTTGCACGTTTATGTCATTTGCAAATGTTATGAGGTTAGTAGAATCACTTCTGCAATATACCTCCCACATATTAATCTACAACATCTATTGGGGGAGATTGTACCCAATAATCATTTTTCCTATGTTTTCAAGGCATTGATCCATGATGGTTAAATGCGTCAGGAATTTAGGTTTCTCTTTTTTTGGCAGCAAATAATTTATCCTATGGATTTTTGTTGCTTCCAAATAGTAATGATATGATCAGAATCTTTTCTTTTTGGTTGGGGTTATACAGTAGTCTTTGATAATGTTTTTGATATGATCCAGGATGGCTAAATTGCATGTTCTGGTTTGCCAAGATCCCCATCATACTAGAGTATTAATATGGCTATGTGGAACATGAGTACATTGTGAGTATTAGGAAAAACATAAGGACACCATAAGATGGAAGAGAACTCAAATGCGAATCAGAAGCAAAATTAAAAGATGAGTTGCACGATAATGGAATATAGCACCCATCCAGAACCTTGAATAGCAGCACCTTCAATAATCATCTTTTTAATCAGTGCTTCTTGAGAGCCAAATTCCTTATTGATGGCCTTTGTGAGCTCCTTTTGAGGAGGCTCACCACCTTCCTCCTAAAAGAAAAATTGACTCTTCTATTAGGAGCCAAGAATATAGAAATTTCCTAATAAAGTGAAACAAATGACAAGGAACCTCTAGAATTGATTAATAATTGGTAGCATATACTTACCTTAATAGGTTCAAGATTTTGCTAGAGAATCATGTGATTTACATGGCCTGCAAGATAAAAATTGTGTTAATAAAGAAAAACAAAATTGTGATAATATACAACTGAAAAGCTCCAAATAAAAGATTAAATGACCTTAGCTAAGTAATGGTAAAATCAAAGACACTAATGTGGAACAGACTTGGTTCCTTGCTAAAGATATGCAACATCAAAGGATTTATCAGATATTCTACACCCTTGCTTTCAAATTTATCCAAATGTTATCATTGAGCAGAACAATAGTGGTAGAGACTTTGTGAACAGTAAATAGAATAAGCTTTTTTCTTTCTTTGGACACAACAATCAAATAAGACATTACAATTAAAGTAATATTCCAACAACAATATTTGTGTCATACATCCAAAAACAAATATAGAGATATAGAAGCTGTTACTTATGTTTCTACTGGGACTTCCTTGGAACATTTGGTGGTCATGTGAAACGAATAAAATGTAGTAAGTCTAGGAGGTGATGACTGGACCTAAATAATCTAGAACATCTTTGTTACTTAATCTATGTGTATCTCTAATATAAGGATAAATTGTAGCAGATTTTGTTTGAATTCTTGCTTGAGGCATTCTATCGAACAAATAGTAAGCATGCGGGAAGATGGTGGGGGCTTTGCCCCCATAATCCTATGTCAGATCTAGGAGCGTGAAGGTCTACACCACCCTCTCCCTCGCCCTCATCACCACACCCGTGCAACTCCTACTCTTCTTCTACGCTCTCAGTCAAGCCTTTGGTCCTGTCGACACCTTTAGGAAGTGGTGAAGAGTTTGTTTGGTGTTTGCTTGGAAGAGTTGGAGGGGAGGGGGGATGGAGGAACTCAAAGGAGTGGTGGTGGAAGGTGGAACGAAACGACAGGGGAAGGAGGAAGGAGGAGGGATACCTTATGGCCAGAGGACGAAGGAGGATGAAGCCACGACGACAGAGGATGGTTGATGCACTGTAGGAGAGGGTGGAGGGGGAAGGCGTCAATGGAAATGATTTGCCCTTAGGGTTGGTCATGCCCTTCGAGGGGAGTGGTGCCTTTTGAGGAGAACTGATGGATGGAGGAGGAACGACAAAGAAGGCCATTCAAGATGTAGACACGCGAGGGTGGAGGACTAGCAGTGGTCATGCATCACGTGGGATAATGGAGGTTGTAGAGTGAAGAGAGAAGGCAGCGGCGGTGCGGGAGACCAGCAGCGGGATTAGATAAACTAACGAGAAACAGCGTAGATTGCGTGCCTTTGTTGTCATCGTAGAATTGCAGGCATTTCTCATAATCTCAAATGTTCGTGTGCCAACGGTTTTAAACTGACAATAATACCTATTATTATGCCTTTTGACGTAGAATTCATCCTTTGCTAATGATTTGTTAATAACAATTGCCAATGCTTACAATTAACAATTGTCAGGAATAATCTGTCGCTAAATGCCAATTTTCTTGTAGTGGAAATTCAATTCTCTGAGAGGTTCTGTTGAAGCTACGAGTTGCTACACTAACGTGTTTGGTTTTGAAAACATGTCGTTGTAGTTTTAAAGCGAAGAACTCATGTTCAACAAATAAATTTATACCGGAATAGAAATCCCAGGTCGAACTAAAAGAGGCGAACATTTGATTTAAAAATACGCGTTTGTTTTATTTGTCATGAAGCAAAATAATTGATTAGAAACTATCTATCTATTTATAATAAATAGAAGAGAGAGAGAATATTACAAACAAGAATCAGAAAGAGATGTAGAATGAACATGGAATTCATTATCAAAGAGATTGTTTGTTACACTACTCATTACGACTAAAAAGCAGGAAAATTATTACACTAGAAAACAGTAAATCTACTCTAGAAAGCAGTAAAAAGAATGGGGAGAGAGATATCCTCCATGACGGTCACTTGGGAGACGAGCCGGACGGGACGACGCTTGGAAGACGGGGAATGGAGTAGGATGAAGGAGGACGAAGCGGGAAGAATGGGAACGGGGCAGCACGTCATCGTCGTCGCGGGATCTGCTTCCGAAAGGGGGACGAAAATTTGACTTTATCTCTTGAGAATCATCCCGGGTGTGGGACAAGCTTCTCTTGAGCTTTGAAGAGGGAGAGAAGAGAAGAAAGGGATGAAAATTTCGTATGGAGGGGGTCTCCTTTTATAGTTGCAAGGAGTGAGGGCAATTTGGTCTTTTTAATTTGAAAAACATTAATTCAGGACCTTACTGACGGATAAAACCGTCGCTAAAGGTCCGAACGTGTCCTTCGTGGGTGGCGCTCGCATGCCCGCTCCCCTCCCGTATGTGAAATGCGCGTTCACGTTCTGTAGATCGATCAAATGGCTTAACTCGCCCCTCACTGTGCCTTCTCATCGCGCGCTCACCGCGTCTGATCCCGTGTTACATGCGAGCGTTTGATGCAGCGTGAGCATATTGCTCGCGCACGACTACTCGAACGCGATCGAGCGATCAATTGAGCCCCCTTGTCACGCCTCAGCAACTGCTCGCCAAGGCTCAAACGCACGTCGCATGTTCTCGCGAGCGTGTTCGACCAACGCGCTATGAGCATGTTTGTGTCACGGTTAAGATCTGTGCACGCGCATCCACAGCCGTTGGATGCGCATCCAACGGCGAAGAAGCGACGAAGAAGAGAGGGTGCAGCGAGTGCAACGGCCGGTTGGGTGGCTAAGATGACGCCACATGGCACCATCTTGGCCGTCCATCTTCTAGATGATGTAGATGGTGCCACAGTTGTCGGATTGAGTCGATTTTTGCGCCGTTAGGCTGCGATCATCGATCTGAATCCATCCGTGCAGTTGGATTTTTCATTTGAAGTGTGGATTCACATCATCTTGGCCCTTGATCTTCTAAGGTTTCCCGGTCTCTATCTGATGCTACAGATGTCTGATTAGGGCGATCTTTGAGTCGTTGAACTCCAATCGTTGCCCTGATCACATCTGTATGGTTGGATCTTCGATCCGAGGCCCTGATAAAAAGTTTGCCCTATCCCTGAACATAAAAGGAGACAATTAACCTTCATTTTATTCAAACTAATCTAAATGCAAGATGATGCATGTTATGAAATATTTATATGCAATGCAATTCTATGCTTAAGAACATGCATAAGTAGACATCTTAAGTAGTGTAAACATGTTTACATCAGGTTCTCACAAAAAAATATATATTGAAAAAAAAAAGGAGAAAGGGGAGGAAAATTTTGTGAAATGATTGAAAAATCTTTCTTGAGGAGGAAAAGAGGAGGAAATACAAAGAATGTCAATGGAACAAAATTGGGAAAAATCGATAGCCTTAGCAATTGATTGCGGGATCTACTTAAGTTCTAAACCTAATCAAAACAAGGTTTAAGTCCTAAAGTTCTAGAGACAAGGAAATAAGAGTACTGACCTTAGGCCTCTTGGGCCTATTCTAGTTAAACACTCACGTATTAGTTAAGATCTGGATTAGTTCTCAAGAGGTTGAGGCAAGTGCAAAGTTGATGTATTAATTCTAAACTTAGGGATTAATCAACCTCATTGACTGCTCTTTGGTTTGTGGGACTTAGTAACCTAGGCATCCAAAATTTACACACTGGTCTGGTTCAGTGCGCTTAACGAATAAATAATGCAAAAAGTGTTCCATTCTGAAAAAGGTTTTCTCGAAGATCTGGCTTAGGAGCTGCTCAAAGGTACAAGTTGATTAGATGAGTTCCCGGCATGGAGAGGTGGAATGAAAAATACTCCCCTTGAAGATCCGTAATAACATATCGTCTACTCAGTGCTTGTCTCCTAAGATATCTAAATATCCTTCCGGGGTCATGTAAGTACCTTATGCTGGTTTAGGTGCCATGGGCAAGATTATCTCGAAATATCAATTGCCAGGGCCTGAATTTAGCTATAAAACGCAAAAGGGCAGCACTATCCCAAAGTGTCGAAAGCTAGGGTTCTGGGGGTTGCCATGGGTGGTGCTAACCCGAAGCATCGAAAACCAAGGACCCTTCAATGATTGATGGCAGGGACAAGAAATCCGAAACAAACCATGTTTAGGGTAATCCAATGTTGGATTTAGGGTAATACAAAAAGAAAAGAGAGAAAACTCTCAGAATGAAAATCGCCCTTTATCTCTAGTACCAAAAATGCACTAGCAAACTGAACTTGGACTTAATACATTTATGCACAGGTGCTTGAACCGCTAGGGTCAATGAACCTTTGGGTAGTCCTTATAGGCCTTAGAAACCTTTGCGACAGACCCAAAGCTGAGGCTGGTCAAGTCTGGATCTTGGCTAGTACTTGATTACCTCTAGGCCTATTGTTGGTATTCTAATCTAATTTCTATAGAGCGGCACAATTTAGGCATTTGAACATCAAAAACAAGGTCTAGAGATCTAGTTCTTTCCATGAGATTTTGTTAAGAGCTAGTAAAAGTTAGGCATAGGAGTATGATGGTAACACCATCATTTGTCGTAAATAACTTAAATTAGTTGAAATTAAGAGATAAATGCTCCTAAATGGTCTCCTGAGGACCATAATTCCACTCTGATCTATTTTGAGGAGAAAATAAGAAAATAGGGTTAATTTTGTTGTTTTAACAATACATCACAAATGCAAATTAACTACGGGGTTACCTAGGGGTTAATTAGAGGTCAATTGAGCATTATAGACCAAGAAGTGTGCTAACACTAACAGAAATAAGATTTCACGCATTTTGAGCATAAAGCAGGACATAAAATCCTAATTATCAACCCTACTCAAATCGGAAAGGTTCTGTTCAGGATAAAATCAATCTAAACCTCCTAAAATTCATAGGAAAATATTCTAAGTGGTTTGGTATCCCTGGTTTGACCATCTGAACCCCTTTTAACGTAGAACAGAGTTTCAAACGGGAATTTACCCTAATTTGGGCTTCTGTGCAATTTTCCAAGTCAAACTTTTTCAAAACTCAAATCCAAGTTCACCATTAGATTCTTTGGATCCAAATTAGGTCACACCAAAATTTAGACCCAAGCAAAGTCCATCTTGATCTAGTTTGCAATTTAGTCTCTAAAATCTCTATTTCTAACACTCAATTACCTAGGTTTCAAGTTTATTATAAATATCCCCCTAACTTGTCATCTTCCTTGCATTTAGGTCCCTATCACCATGAATAGTGTGAACAGGCCTCAAACCCAAACCACCGAGCTTCAATCAAAAATTTCTCCTTGATTTGTCAATCAATTCTCTCCAAAATTGGAGGGAATGATCTTTAAAAGATTACCTAGCAATTGAACTAGGTCATGAATCCTACAATGGATCCTAGAGCTCCGGTGAGTACAATAAAAATGAGTTTAGGTTTCCAAACTCGCAAGCAAGCGTGTGAATTTCTCACGTTTGAGGGCTTGATCCTCCTCTATTTAAACTCCCTGAAGTTCCTAAGTCTAATTTGAGCACGGTTACGGCCTAAATCTCCCAATTCTTTCCTTCTCTGGGCACCTCCGTCGTGGCTCCGACATCCTCCTTCCTCCATCGTCCTCTAGTCAACCAACGGCCAAATTGGCCAACCCATAGCTTTCCTTTCCCTCTTTTGCCTTTCTCCAGCCACAACGAAGGCCGTCAACACCTTTTGTCGTTGCCCTATCCCTCACCGGAGGCTTCGTCTTCAATGACTCCCAACAAGCCACGTCGATGAGGGTTCCCTACCCTTTTCATCCGATAGTTAGGTCTCCCTTCTTCCTCTCTCTCCCTAGCATAGATCTACCTCCTTAGAACCTAGGATCGACCCTTGCACACCTGTCTTCCCCTCCATCATCCCTAACTCTAGTCATTCCTTTGAAGTGATCACCTTATCGCTACTGATCACCAAACGCAACACCATCACATCCACGAATTTCCTTTCATCTCCCTTATCAAAACCCCTCACCTAATTTCCCAAAATCACCACTCTATCATCCAAACAGACGACCCACCCTTCCACCATCATCTCTATCGTCGTCTGGCCACCCTCGTCCACCAATCTCCAACGAATCCCACCATCATGCTCCACATGCTCTGGTAATGCGTATCAACTCTTTGATTAGGGCTTAGAGCTTGTGCTCCTTATCACAAGTGCTCACCACCGTTGACATCCACTCTGCCATCGTACACTATCATCCGACCATCTCTGACCTTGCTCTGACCACCAGTGGCTGCGGAATGTCCTTACGAAGGCGTCTGGACTCACGATTGAAGAAGGGAAGCAAAGCAGCATCTCAATTTGATGAAGGAATCTCTACGGTTGCACGCAAGAAGAAGCAGCCTGTTTAGTCCTACATTGGCGATGGACAAAAGAAATTTTGATATATAACAATTTTGCTTCAGCTGCTGCTTGCCTCCGAATGCATGGGGTGAGGTCCCCTCGCACGTGCATGTACACGCTCTCGCCCGTGATCCCTGCCCGCAGGTCTGAGCTCTAATCCGAATACCGATTAGGAAATAAAAAGAAATCTAAGGAGGGTGGAGGGTGATTTTGCCTCGGCTTGCTTACACATGCCTCGATGTTCATGCCCACACATGCCCAACACTTAGGTGTTTCGAGAGGATAGTTGCTTGTGCCTTGTGCTGACCCTGTGCTGTGCTTAAGACCCTTATGCTTGCCCTTGGTTCTAGGTACTATTGACATATTTGATATTTATGCTGATCTAGATATCTTGGTGTTGACATGGTAAGTGGTTAAGAAACATTGTTGAAAAATTGAATTGGTTGAAACATTGGAATATGTGCTTAATTTGGGGATATAATTGGTGATTCAAATCATCATTTTTAACTTTTATTTATATTCTTTTTATCCCACTTATTTATGAGACACAATTGCTATCATTGAATTTCTTGTTGTGATTAATTATTGTACTCATTTGTTTATCATTGTGATTAGTGTGTGAATTTCATATTTGATCCCTGCGAACGACCTCAGACTCACATTTGATTTTCGAGTACTTATAAGTTTAAATGTTGACGATTCGCTTTTGTTAACTATACTACGATGCATATTTTAAACTCGACGAAAGCGTCATTCAACACACACCAACCTTTCTTGTCACTAGTTGACCCAAGTAGACAAGGGCTTGATCCAAGCCTAATTTAACCTTAAGTTACCACGATATGAATTGGTCCTACCTAGGGCACGTCTACTCTATTTTAAAGGCTAGGATTGAATTGCTTTTGCAATGTAATGGGCATTAAGGGGGTGTAGCCCTTAATTACCAGTTAGAAGCATGTGTGTACATAATCAGAAGGTTCACAAACAAGACTTATAATGAATAACTTTTAGGATTTAGCCTTATTTAGTGAGTTTTAGTGATTGATCCTTAATAGATTCAAACAAGTTTTAGGTAAGCACACAAATTTTTGAAAGCATGCGCGTAGGTAAAATTCCTTTAGGGCTCAAACATATAGGTGCCTAGCCAACCTTAAGAATCAACCCTAGCATATGCAACTCCTAAATTGGTGAATTAGTTTCAAATAAGTCAACGGTGCGTCCCAATCAAAGTAATCAATTGCTTCTTAGCACCACTCAATATGGCACACAAATATATTTTTTCAAAACTTTTTAGGCATTAAAAATAATTTTCTTCGATTCTTTGTGCACTAGGGTCTCAAGGGAAGAAAAGACCCCTAGTCAATAAATTCCGTGAATCAAATAGTGCAAGTGCCCAAAAAATTCTTAAATTCTTTTCCAAGTTTGAAATTTTGATCAAGAATCAAATGCAAGTGATTTCAATCAATCTGGATGAGTAGAAAAATAATTAAAAATCAGATAGTGCATGAAGTTAGAAATAGATTTGAGTCAAGATAGGGGTCAGCTCTATGTATTTTAAAAAATTTTCTACTGAAACTTATGGTACTGATTGCACCACAAAAATACACCTGCAATTGTGCCATCTTGTGCTATTTCCTAGCATTATCAGTGCATATTAGGTAGATATAGTCACATTTGTGAATAAAGACGCATGCATGCATTTAATTGAGAGGGGAGGAGAGTGAATAAAATGGCCTCGCAATTCACGTATTCCTCAAGTGCTGCTTTGCAAAATTTACCATCTTTTTATTTTTAATTTTAATTTTATTTGACTTCTTCCCATGGCTGCAATGCATGGCGGCCTCTTCCTCGCGCCATATCCTGCTCACCACGCTCTGTACAGCCTCTCCCTACCGGCCATGCACAGCTAGGGCATGGCTGTGCATGCTTTCTTCCTCTATAAAACAGGCATGGCTCCTTCTTGCAAAAGGGAGCCTGGCCCTCCACCAAAAGAACACACAGTAGCTTCTCTTCTTCTCCAAGCCATCTCCTCCCTCTCCCTCCATACGCAAGCCCTCCACCTCTGAGGAGACACTCTGCGGGCAGGAGTACCTCACGGTGGTGCACAACCACCACCGTGAGCCCACCACCGCCCAGCTCATCAAGGAGCCGGTGGGCATGGTGATCTTCTCTTCCCTGTTTCAACTTTCCATGCCACTTTCGCCATTACCACAAGGCTTCAAGCTTTGAAGCTCAATCGGCCACCGCACGCCCCTGCAGCAGCCGGCCGAGCTCCACAGCAGCAGCAGCAAGGAGACAGCAGTGCACGCAGGCCTCCCAAGCGCGCCTGCAGGAGCCCTCGCCTTCTACTTCTTCGCGTACGCCCACTTGCAACCAGCCGACGCATCCCTTCCATGCGCGTGCCAGCCGCAAGACATCCGCACTCACAGCACCGGACGCAAGCGGTTGCGCGGCTCACCCGGCCACTGTAGCCACTGTTCACACATTTCTGCGGAACACTGTGGCTATAGTGGGGTCAACGTTAAGTTTCTCACTTATCCGGTCACCCGACGCGCCGCAACTGCTATTCGCCCGCACGCGTATCCCACCCCACATCTCGCTCTAGTGCCCACCCGCGCGTCTGTGTGCGGTCCTCTGCCAGCGACCGCTCCTGCCTACGTCTTCACTCGCGTGCACCTGCGTGCGCCTGCTCCAACCCTTTGCGCAGCGCGGTGCGCTGCGCTCCTTCCTCCGCGCCCACTCCCCTGCTTGTGTAGGCCTCTCAGCTCACCTACGCGCCTACACGTGCGCGCGTGGACTCAAACGTCGGCCCTAAAGCTCTAGATGGCTTAACCCACCTCTTCTTCACAGCAGGCACTCTCTCTCTCTCACAGCACACTCTCTCTCTCTGCAAAAACACATACACACACACTCACACTCTCGCACACACACACACCTATACACTATTATATACTTATATATATGTATGTATGTATGTATACTAATACTTAAGTATAGATACTTTAGTATACATACATACATACATACATACATACATATATATATATATATATATATATATTAGAACCTATATAACTAAGTATTATTATACATATATACATATATATATATATACATCTATACACTTATATATATATATATATTTATATACATATATATCTACATATATACATATACTTATATACGTATACATATATATATACATATATATACACATGTACTTATATATATATATATATACAAATATACATACATATATACATATATATCTATAACTATATATACATACATACATATATATATATATATATATTTATCTACATATATCTATATATACATATATTACTATATACATACACATATATATATATACATCTGTATAGTATCATATACATACATATACATATATATATACATATATCTATCTATACATACAGTTACATACCTATATATATATACATATACATATATATACATATAACTACATATATACCTATATATTTATAACCATATATACATATAGATATATTTACATATATATATATATTTCACATTACCTACCATACATTGTATCGCGGGAATATTTACACCAGTTGCTGATATTCAGTAAATATCTCCCGGTTAGGGCTTGGGATTAGGGCTTGGGAAGCAAGCTTCCCAAGCTTGGAAGGTTACCGGAGATGAGAGGTTGTTAGGATACCCAAATCTCTTCATGCATTTGCATGAGAGATTGCGACGGAATCGATGCTCATCAATGGGTTCAGACGAGAGAGAATTTCTCAGAGGATCTCCCTTCCAATTTTGGAAGAGATCCTCCAAGCAATCAAGGAGATTTACCCTATCAGAGGTCGCCGGAGTAGGTTTCCTTTGCGATAATGGTGGAAGGACCTACTTGCAAAGATGATGAGAAAGATAGGGGGCTATTTGCAAGGGTTTTTGAAAGTTAGGGGTAGAAATGTAATTAGACTGGACCTTTTTGCAAACATAGTCAAGGCAAACTCATCTTGGGTCTAAATTTTGGTACAAACCTAATTCAGACCTAACAAATCCAATGGTGAAGTTGAATTTTGGACTTGACCATGTTTGTTTAGGAAATTTATGAAATAACCTAATTTAGGGTAAATATCTATCTGATACCCCATTCTAGGTCAAGATGGGTTCTAATGGCCAAATTGAAGGAACTAAACCCTAGAGAATTTTTTTTATGATTTTTAGAGGGTTTAAGTGAATTTTATCCTGACCAGAACCTTGATTAATCAAGTGGATCTATTTTTAGGGTTTCAAGAAGTCATTTAATTCACAGAACACACAAACCCTTTTTTGTCTGATCCAACCCACTTATAGTCTTATTAAGACCATTTTACCTTTGTTTAGCCCTTGAGAAATCCCATGTGATGGGAACACCATCATGAGCCCTAACTAGCTCATTTTTGACCCAATGAAGAGAATAAATGCTCCTACAAAATCAACTAAAGGTCATAATTCATTGCATAAACTTTCTGAGAGAAAAATAACAAAATAAGGGGTAAAACTGTAATTTTATCAATGCAGTACAACCATGGATTTTTTCAAGGGCTAAACAAGGTCAAATGGTCTTAATAAAGAAAACAAGTGGGTTAGATTTGACATAAAAGAGTTTGTGTGTTCTGAGAATTAAATGACTTCTTGAAACCCTAAACACTGACCCACTTGATTAACCAAGGTTATGGTCAAGATAAAATTCACTTAAACCCTCTAAAAATCATATAAAAATATTCTCTAGGGTTTAGTACCTTTAATTTGGCCATTAGAACCCATCGTGACCTAGAATAGGGTCCCAAATAGATATTTACCCTAAATTGGGTTTTTGCACAAATTTTCTAGTCAAATTTGGTTAAAACCAAAATCCAACTTCACCATTGGATTCCTTAGGTCCAAATTAGGTTTATGCCAAAATTAGGACCCAAGATCAATTTGCCTTGACCTAGTTTGCAAAAAGGTCCAGCTTGATTACATTTCTACCTGTAACTTTCAAAAACCCTTGCTAACAGCTCCCTAGCTTTCTCATTGTCTTCACAAGTAGGTCCCTCCATCATTATTGCGGAGGAAACCTACTTCAACGACCTTCAACTTGGATGTTCTCCTTGATTGCTTGGAGGATCTCTTCCAAAATTGGAAGGAAGATCCTCTGAGAAATTCTTGTCAGTATGAACCCCTATTTGAGATTTGATTCCCTCCTAATCTCTCATGTAAATGCATGAGAGATATGGGTATCTCAATAGCTTCCTTCGATAGTGACTTCCCAAGCTTGGGAAGCTTGCTTCTTGAGCCCTAACCGACCTCCAAAGCTCCATTTAAAGAAGCGCAGACCTCCCAGACCTCTCCACACTCGATTTCGGTTGCGACTACCCGTAATTCCTCTCTTCCCCTCATGGCCATAGGCTCCTCGACATTCGACGACATTCCTTGCTCCT
Organism: Thalassia testudinum; assembly: GCA_037157565.1. Taxonomy (NCBI): domain Eukaryota; kingdom Viridiplantae; phylum Streptophyta; class Magnoliopsida; order Alismatales; family Hydrocharitaceae; genus Thalassia; species Thalassia testudinum. The sequence continues at coordinate 9,156,670 of JAZHRO010000014.1, forward strand.
CCTCGTCATTCAGCCGCCATACCTGCAGTGAATCCATTTTCCCTGACTTTCTCCGCGTCTCGTCATAGCAGCAGGCACTTCTCTCCCTTCATCCTCGCCGATCCCACCTCATCGGAACCGCCTTCGTCTCCGACGTTGGCCACACCAGCCCAATTCCTTCGCTCGCCCCCTTCGTCCCTTGACCTCCTAGATAAGCTCCCTCTCGCCGCTATTTTCTTCTCCACCCTTTATTCTCCAAAATCAACCACCGCTAACCTCCATCACCTCCATCCTTTCCATCTCCGACCATCAACTTTGGCGAGGCCATCCCACCTCCACAGGCCACCCCAACCCTCGCTGACAATCCCATGACCTTCGCCTTGCTTTACTGATCCTTTCCCCTCACTCCACGCACCACGCCACTCACTCAAACCACCCCCCGAACACACCCACTCATACGCACACAGTATGCCCTAGGCATACACTCATAGGAACCCCCGAGCCATGACGACATCCCCATCACATCCACCGTACTTCAGCGATGCTCTCTGAACATTTTGACGTGGCCACGAGGCTGTTCTTGTGTCTTTAGGTTCGTTGCCCATCAACCATTAACGAGCGAGCTTGAAGCTCGCTTGCTGCAACTCCAAGTTTCGCCAAGCCTAGGCTGCTGCACCAAGACACACGAAAGCCCCACGTGCACACACTTAGGCCTTCGATTGGAGTCAAAGGTCTTCGCAGTAGCTGTAATTAGGAGTTCAACCTCTGCTGCAGGCACATGTGAGAGGAAGGTGGGACATTTAGTCCCACCTTGGAAGTGAAAGAGCGCCCACACCTGCATGAAGGGAAAAGGTGATAGAGGTTGTTCACCTCAGATCCACAGGGTGAGTGATGAGTGGCTACTCATCATGGCTAAAAGGTCGAAATTAAGCTAGACACTAAGCAAAACAATATCAAATTAACATATAAAAAGGGTTAAGTGTGGGAATTAAAGAAAAGACCTAAAACTTTTAATGTGTGTTAAAACCTCCTAATTAGGTCACAAAAATGAGATATTCTGAAAACTAAAGAACAAATGATGATCCATGCATCAATTGACCACATAAACAAGTTTGAAAAGACAAATCAGAAGTAAAATCAATGTCTTAAATGTTCAATTAAGCACATGTAAAAATTTGAAAGCAATTGGACATCATTTAGGCTTAGAAATAAATAGATTACAATTAGGTCCTTCATGCATTACATTTCTACCCTTCAAAACTCCTTCTTGGACCTTTTTGCAAGCCGCAGGGACCCTTCTGTATGACTGCAAGGCCCTTCCAGTTATAGTTCTTTTCACTTTTGGACCTGCACGCTATTCTTCTACCCCTTCGTTCAAGGGTCTTCCTGAAATTTTTCCCTCATTTCAGAGAGAAGCCTGTGTTCTTCATGCGCACTGTAGCACGCGAAGAACACAGCCATTCTCGACCGTCCATCGCACTTTTGATCTCGATCTGCGGCTGGAATCAAATGGAACCTTCGTGCGATTCGGTGCGTGCGTTCACCTCTCTTCCCAGATCTCATCTGACGGTCAGATCTCTCTCTTGACTCGCCGCACGCTCTACCCATCTCATCCTCACCGCTGGCTTAATATTGATTAACCTCACCCTTGCGGTGATTCCAATCACTGAGCTACTATTTAAGCACCTCAGTGGTGTCGTGCGCAAGGGATCGCTCCCTCCTACATCTCTTAGCGATCAGTTCGTCCACTCCAGTCTCTCCTCCTCATCTAGCCCCTGATTTCACAGCCACCAGCTGTGGAATCATCGCCTGCTCTCGACCCTCCTCGTCGCTAAGGACCTCGTAGCACCTGAGGACGACCCTGGAGTCCCACTAGCAGACTCTTCCCTCCGCTGGAGTCACCCTCCTCCTTTCTTCCTCCTTAGCCGCTGGCTAAGGACCCATAGGTCCCATTCTTCCTTTTAGTTTAGGTTTTTAATTCTTTACAATTAGTGTTAGTTGTAGTTTACAGTAGTTTAGAATAGATTTAGCTTTAATTGTTAGTGTTTAATGTTAGCTGTAGTTTAGATTAGTCTTAGGAGTAGAATTAGCATTAGATCCCCTCCCTCACCTCCTCTGATTAGTCCAGATCAGAGGGGAAGAATCATCTGTTCATTGTTCAATTTATCTCCCTCTTCATGTTTTGTTTTTCCACCATCCAATTCTGATTTATGTTTCTTTTAACGACGAATTTTTCATCATTCACCCACACATCCGGACCCAATTTCAGATCTGATGGTGTACTGCCTCAGATCTGAAATTGGCGTCACAAGCACCATTTGGGGCTTCTCACTCACCCCATTTGTGTTCACAAAAGCCCCTTTTATTTTAGATTGATTGCCTCAGTTTGTCAGATTCACTTTAACATGGATTTTAAAGAATTTTGCTCTCTGGATTGCCTTGACAGATCTGACAAATTGAAGGGATTTTGGTTTTCCTTGTGGGCAAGGACTCTGAGAAGTTCTCTGGTGACAGAGGACAACTCAGAAGAGCCTTTCATGAATCTGTTTCTACCTTGATCTGAATGCATTCGCAAGCTTTTATAAATTCCTTTAATGCATTCTTAGTTTCTTTTGCCATTTCAGAACTGCCATACACCACCTGTTTTGATGATTATTTTTGTATGGTGATTTCCTAACCTAAGGAGTTCTCCATACTCCTTAAGGTTGCAAGAAACTGGGATTGCATGTTTTTTGGTTTAATTGATTGAGTTAAGTTCTCCTTCATGCTGTCTATAGCATTAGGAAGAGCTAACTCAATGCCATTTGTTGTTTTGATCAGAAATGATGCTTTTGATAAGGGCTTTTTCTTGTTGGGTATTTGAACTAAATTCTTGTGTGATTTTCGTGAGATTTAAACCCTTATCAGATTTGGATTTCAACTCTCAAAATTTTTAGTTTGTTTTGAATTTTCTCTTATTCCCAGTTATACAGTAACATGCTGCAACTTGCAGCTACATTTCCCTCCATCTCTAAATTCTCCTCTTCTCTACAATTCCCCTCTCATCTGTGAATACATCCCCCTCTTCAAATGGACTAACTGCAGCAGTAGTTAGCCCATTTGACAGTGGCTTAAGCCACTACTGCTGCTAAACAAAACCCCTTGAACAGCACATTCTCTTCCCTTCCCATCTTCTCTGACAGTAGCTTAGCTGCTGTTTAAAATGAAATAAAAACTTAATTAACCCTTCTTCCTAACTTCCTACTAAAGCCTACTTATATATACTTAATTCTCACACTGTAAATATACATATCCATACTATTATAACTATAATATACAGCCTGATTATGTAAGTATACATACATAGATATACTGTAAATACTGCATGAACTTGTATATAAATCGATATACATCTGTAATCTATGTAAATATATGTATAAATACTAAACTATTATGTATGTATTTACTTAATTATGTATATATATACAGAGACAGAGATATATTTACTTAGCTAGTAGCTATATTATAGAATAAATTAGCTAAATTAATAATTTAGAGATATAATTAAGTAAATAAATCTATAGACTTAGGTTAATATATATAGTAAGTAATTTAAGTTAGTTAAAGTGTATTTATACCTATTGTATTTACTGTTAACTTAGTTTTAACTTATAAACACCCAAAACTGCTATTTTAACCTAAATAAAATAGAAATAAATTTGTAAAAATACAATAAAAATATGTATAAAATACTTAAGTATGTAAATTAAATCTGTATAAGGTCAATTAGACCATTTACTAATTATTTTATAAGTAATTAACTATTTAATTACCTAAATCAACCTATACAAATAGCCCACTTTAATGAATTTATTTGTATAGTAAACCTAATTAAAATTCAAAATTAATTAACCAATTATGTAGTATTATGTAAATACTTTATTAACCATATTTTATTTTATTTTTTTTTAATAATTTATGGCCCCCAAATCGAGGGCCAAAAGCGCGAACAGACGCAGCTGCACCTGATTTCCAGTGCACGATGTGGCGCTGGATAGCACCACATCGTGTGCTGCAAACCAAACACAGCGCTTTATAGAGAATTTATGTTTCATGTGAAGCAGTCGTCACGGGCAGCCGGCGCCCGAAACATAACGGCATGCTATTCGACCCGATTACCCAACACGCTCTGAACCGTCTGATATGTGATGATATTGTGAACATGTGATGTGTGTGCGCCGGGGGCCCGAGCGTGGGGGACTTGTTGTGGCGCCATGGCTGAGGCCCAGTGCTTAGTATGAAAACGTAATTAAGCCACCTAATAAAAGATTAGGGCGTGCTTAGTAGAGGTCAGGTCCCGCCCTCTGGGTGCAGCGTATCCCTCGAAAAGCGCGCCCGCAAATTAAACAAATTTTAAATTGAATAATAAAAAGCTAATGACGGTTGCTTAATCCCCTTCGCCGCAGCACTTCAAAACTCTATTAAGGCCGAAACATAACGCAGAAACAAAAGAGAAGAAGAAACGTCGCTATAGCCCATTACATTTGTATAAATAAACCCATATAATTACTAACAGAATAAAATGACACTATAAACATCGCTAAAGACCTCATTTTGCTTCTTTAGGTTGTATATAGTGTTTTCTGAGATTTAGCGACGCTTATGTCTGTCACTGAAACTGCTGTATATGTTACTATAAATAACAAACTGATAAGTTAAGTCTCTACACCATTGCATCCTAAGGTATTATATACTATCATGTTAGTACTAATAGGATAACTTGTAAATACATAGTTTAGAGTATAATAATAGATTGTTTGATGCTTGTTCATAGTTAGTATTTTTGCAAGCATTTCTTAGTAATTAGGTAAATAAAACACACATTCATTCATTCTTTAATAAGATGTAAAGTTTCTTTTTGGAATTAGAGGATAATTTTGAGATCAAAGAGTAACCGAATTAAATTCAATAAATTGCCTCCCAGTGAACGACCTGGAACAAAACCAGTAAAAATTAGATAAATAAGCAAATGATAATAATGGTTGTAATGACTGGTACTCACCCATACTCACCACTATACGACATTCTTAATGTTATATTATACACCTATACTACAACGACATGATCATAACAATAATCATTCATCATCATACAACCAATGTTATATACACATCAGTGAGGTCCCACTCACCTTACTCGGTCTTGTCCGTGAACACGCCCCGTAGACCTGGCCTGACCTAACCTGACCTGCACTTCTCACCCACTACCGGACGCTAGTGGGCCTGGTCTCGGGTACGCACCCGACCCGATTACCTGACTACCTGTGTGGCTCTGGGAGAGCAGATCCTAAGAGAGAAAGAGAGGAGAGCTGTGCGTGGGTAGGGGTAGGGTTTTGCTATAGGGTTCTCCAGCTGACACTTAGTCATAGTCTGAAGAAGAAGAGGAGGCCAAAAGAAGAAAGGAAGAGGACGAAATGCTTAAATCAGAGAAGAAGAGAAGGCCAAAGCTAAAGGCAAAAGGAAAAGGAAGAAGAAGAGCAAAAGCCAAAGCAGAAAGAGAAAGACAGAAAAGGGAAAGAGAAGAATCGTGAAGGCAAAGACAAAGGAAGTCTGAACAGAAGCCAAAGAAGAAGAAGGAGAAGACAGAGAAGAGAAAGAAAAAGGAAATCAGGCACTTTAAGTCTTCTGATTCACAGATCTGACGGCAGATCATTAGTTTCATTTCATATTCATGACCATTTTACTCCCATATTTTTACACTCTGAGACTGCTATTATTGCAATTTCTTTCAGTTAAATTGTGATCTTGATTTCTAAATACCAATTTCTTCCTTGTATTCGACCTCAGAAATCTTTTCGAGTAATAAAATTATATCTGTTTTGAGCGCTATTTCGACTATACTACAATGCAATACATTTTAAACCCCGATTCAGCGATTCAAACATTTTGGTACCATTGTCGGGGAGCAACGGGCAATTTAGAATTCTTGATTACAATTCGTAATTTGGTACTAACTTGATATATCTCTTTTGTTATGGTTGTTTCAGGGGAGAAGATTCAAAGAAAGATAGTCGCACATCAAACACGCTAGGGGCTGGTAACTTCTGATTACTCTCACTCTTAACCCCCTCATTCTGAAGAGGGAAAAAAGAGCAAAATCAATTAGGGCTACTTGCTTTACATTCTTAGCTAATTCATCAAGTTGCTTGATTTGATTTCAACAACAAAACCTAAGTTGTGCACCCATTTAAGGTAACTAGGGCTACCACATTCTTGTTTAAGCCCTAGATACCACATTTGGCAAATTAAATTGGACCAAAATTAGAGCCAATTAAGGATTCCAAGTTAGGATTTTTAGAGACACACTTGCATAAACAAGAATCAACTTTCCAAAATGATGTGCGCCTAAGCCTTGGTTGAATTGATCTATTCAAGAAAACCCTAAAAATCAGGCTCTTAATCTCACTTGAATCCCAAAAGAGGGACCTAAAACTTCTCAAAGGACAAATAGGTGAAGTTGACTCACCTTGTTGGGTCAACCAACCTTGAAATTAGGTCACTTTTTGCACTTAATACATCTAAAGTTCAAGTGAAATCTTAAGCACCCTTGCTCTTTAATAAAACTGGCAGGCTTAAGAGGTCAAGTCCCCATTCTGGTCTACCTGGAACATCAGTGACAAAAGAGGTTGGGTGGGGGAAACCTTGTAACCCATGGGGGCGCTCTATTGTGTAGGAGTCTTTGCAGGACTCTCCCTCTCTGGTTGCCCAGGTATTTCTTAGGTGGACGGCTTTCTGACTAAGGGGTATCATCTTCCCCAAACCTCTATAGTCATCCAAATTTTTTTGGGTGTCTTGATTGGTCCATCATATTCTATCCCCATCCATACCATCGGAGCATGTTCGGTAGGAGGTCCTTAAGGCCATCCTTGAGGCCTCCTTTAGTCATTCACTCCCTCCCGTCGAGGTCAGGCCTTGTCTTCCGTGTTTATGCAACAACCCCATCACATATACATCTCCTCTGATTCATCTGAACCTAATGCTCCTTCATCCATCATCATGGCACAACCAGCAGAAGAAGAGAATAACCTTGAGAACCAACTTCAGTGCCATGATGATTTATTCCAAGCCTTTGTGAATCCACCGTAGCATCCTATGATGCGAGATCAATATAACCTCGTTGCGGTGGAGATCGAACCTCGAGTCCAAATCCTGGTTGGAGGTCTTGATTTTGAACTCAAGCCCAACATGATTCATGCTATTCCAAAATTTCATTGGCTCAATTCTGCGGATCCTTTTCAGCATATCAAACAACTCAAGCATCTGGCCCAGACCTTCGGGTCAGATGTCCAAAATCGGGATATTCTTCTCATGAAGATGTTCTCCTCTCTCATGGACAAAGCAGCTCACTGGAATCAGACTCAAACTTGTCTAATCAGTACATGGATTGAACTATAATCCAAGTTTCTGAAAAAGTTCTTCCCAGTTGGTCAGATGAATGCTTTAAGACACCAGATCACACACTTCACACAGCAGTCTGGAGAACCACTTCACGAGGCATGGGATCATTTCTTGGATCTCATGCGGAAGTGCCCCCATCACGGAGTTCCTAAATGGGAACAAGTCCAGTCTTTTTACTAGGGACTCTGTGAAGATATCCATTTATTCGTCAATGCAACTTGCGGAGGAAATATCATGGGTCAACACGAAGACACTGTGTGGGAGATTCTCGAGAATATGTGCGAGAACTCCATCAATAATGACTCCATGGGCTTATTCAACTGAACGAATGCCCACGCATTGACGAATCCAAGGGGAGCACATGAGACGCAGGGCCTGTCCTCATCTGTCGACTTGGAATTGATGTCCAGTCGTTTGGACAAGGTCTTTATCATTGAGAAGAAGGTGGATGAGCTAACTCGACATCTGCAGCGAGCCACCTCTATGCAAAAGCCATTTGCACAGCAGCCCTCTAGGAGAGAAGCTGTGCATAACATCTATCATCGATCCTCTCAAGGGATGGACCAATATCCACCCCTGTCTGACTCTGGGGCTAAAAGAAACTTTGACCCTGCCTACACTAGTTGGGGGAACATCGAACCCTCATATTCTGACTTTTCTGAGGCTCCTTAGACCTGTGAGCACCTTAACACCATCCAGAATGACCCATTCTCTAATACCTATAACCCTAGATGGAGGAATCATCCTAATTTCCTGTGGGCGAGAAACAATCAGAATCAAAGACCACCATATCAACCCCATCCACAAGCTCCTTGTCCATATCAGCCACCTCAGCCTCGGCCCAACCCCACCTATCAATCTAGGCCAACTTAGACAGATCAAATGACTCTTATCCTTCAGACCCTAGCTGACATTCAAAAGATGAATGAGGTTATGCAGAAATAGCACAAAGATGAGATCACAGAGGTTCACAATCAACTCGCCTAGATGGTGAATTCCCACCAACCTAGTACACTCCCTTTGCAACCTCTACCGAATCCGAATAACGTGCCAAACCAGAGGCGCGTTATGAACCCCAATCCAGGCCAAGCCCACATGAATTATCAGGCCCCTTCTGCTCCATCACCCGACGGGATGTAAGCTTCGACATAATACTCGAGATTTCAACAGCAGCCACCTATTTTACCGACATTGAACTAGAACCAGGTAGGACTAAATTCAGTTACAACCCGTAGTGGCAAAGCAACACAAGGCCCACCTTACCCAAGCCACTTATAGCCTGATAGTGCTAACCCAAGCCCTAGGATAGTCATCCAGGATACCCCTGTCCTAAATCAAGAACCTGGACCTATTTAGAGGAACCATCCAAGGTTCCATTTCCCGAGGCCTTGACCAAGGGAAAAAGGACAACCAAACCCGTGGCACTTGAGGAGAACCTGGTCAAGCTCTTTGAATAGGTCCATATAAACATCCCCTTTATGGATGCAATTCGCCACGTACCGGCTTACGCACGATTCCTGAAAGATGTGTGTATACCTAAGCGTAAGCCATGAACCAAAAGTGGGAGCCTAATCGTATTGTCAGAGCAAGCCAACTCTGTAATTTTGAGCAAACTCCCACCTACAGCAAAAGACCAGGTACTCCCCTGATTTGCTGTACAATTGGTGATATCCAATTTGATAGAGCTTTATTGGATCTAAGAGTCTCCATAAACCTAATACCTACATCCCTACTTGACCATCTTGAGGAATTTGAGCTCAAACCGATAGAGGTGACATTACAATTGGCAGATCGATCTATTAAGTCACATAAAGGAGTTCTTGAAGATGTCATTGTTAGGGTTCGAGATTTCTATTTCCCGATGGACTTCGTAGTCTTGGATATGGATACTCCATAAAATCTGAGGAACACACCAATCATACTAGGGAGACCCTTTCTGGCCACTGCTAGGGCCAACATTAACTATGAGGAGGGCCAAATTGAACTGAAATTTGGGAACCAGACATTAAAGATTGACATCTTTAAGGCCCAACAAGGGATAAATTGCGGAGTTATAGAATGACAAAATCCATTTTTGCGCATTTTAAAGTCGTCGGAAGTCGTAGTATAGTCGCACTAAAATGTTTGTCAAAAAATGATTTTGTAAAAATAATGAGACTTTGAGTCCCGGTCATTCGTCTTTGGGAGGAGTTTATGCAAATTTGAAATCAATCTTTTATTCTCCACTTGCTTAAAAATCGCATGACCGTTTATGGTTATTACGTATTTAAGCACGACATGCTTAGTTGCAAGAATATCAAGAATTAAAAGCAGGCAAGTTTAATCACACAAAATATATTGCAACAAGCTCATGGTGATTCTCAACACATAGACATATATATATAGAAAATTTTCTTTCATTCATTCAGGAAGGTGTTTGCAACATGGAACTAGAGGAAAGCTTAAAACATAAATCTAACTAATTGAAAATGATGGCATACAGGAATCTATGGAGGGATTTTGCATGCATCATTGGGGGAGAATAAAGAGCTACACTACAAAGCAGTAATAAAGGCATGTAAACTATGAAGAACTAGCTACTAATCTAGTAGAAATAAGGGCATTCAGAGGTGGTCTCCAATGGCCTTTGAGTGGTTGAGAGGAGGAGGGGCGGCCAATGGTGCTTAGGCCAACCCTTGGAGAGAGGTTGGAGAGGTGATCTAGCATCGTGGCGTGGAGATGGTGGTGGCCATGGTGAGCAACTCGTGGAGGTGGAGTGAAGATGAATGTAGCTAACCTAGGTGGAAGTGAATAATGCTAAGAGATGGATGGGTGCAAATGGCCACCCCTTAGGTCTTTTTATAGACTTAAGGGAAGCTCTCTAGAGAATTATGGAATTCTCTAGAGAGGCCTACGGTGGGAGCTCATGGGAGAGTGAGAGGGAGAGGATTGATGGTGGTTTTTAGATCCACCAAATATGGATCTAAAAATTGAATGGCTCTTGGTTGCTAATTTTAGCAACCAAGGCAACAACATATGGTAGAGAGTTCTAGAGAACTCTAGGCTAGGTATTTTCATGTGGATGGTGTGTGTGGGTGTGTGTGGGTCAAAACTTATGCGGCTAGGTTGATTAGGTTAGGTTCTAGTGGGTTTAGGTCAAAGTAGGTCTCAAATTAAGGTTGTAAACCCTAATTCACTAAGGAAAAGTGCAATTAAACTTAATATAAGTTTAATTGGGTGTGTGAAAACTTAATTGAGAGTAAAATAACTCAATTAAGTTAGGTCTAGGTCAATTGGACTCTCACTGAGCCCAATTGGATAGTGTGTGCTGAGATCAGGGCTCAATTGGACTCAATGAGTCCAATTGAATAGGCTGATGGAATTGACTAAGATCTAAGTCAATTAGGTTTAGTGAGGACCTAATTAGGTCCTTAGGGAGGTCTAGAGGTGATGTACTAGGGTTAGGGCACCTTAATTTAGGTTCCTATGGGGTTAGAATTGGGTTTAGGGACCTAGAGATCCAAGATCAAGGCTTGAATCTCAAAACAGGGTCTAGAGGGCAATTCTAGACGTCTAATAATAGTGTCAGACATTTTATAGTGAAAAATCAAAAGTCCAGACTTGTTGTCTAGATATTCAATTAGTGTCAGGAGGGATTCTAGGTCTGTCTTGGCTATTCTGCAGAAATTGGATGTCTGACCTAGTGTCTGGACGTCCAATAACACTGCAGAAGTGGGTTTAAGGTGTGCAAGAGTTGGCTAAGGGTTCTGGACATCCTAAAACTTATCTGGACGTCTAGATAGAGGTTGGAATTAGGGTTTTAAGGTTTCGTAGGGTGTGGTGACCTAATCTAAGGGTGGCTAAGGCTTGGGGAAGCTTCTAGGCTGTCCTAGGGCTCGGATGGTCCTAAGTTCTTCATATTTTACTGCTTTATTCCTACTTAATAGAATAGCATACCTTAACTCCCTTACATTATTGTCTACTATATCTTATTCTAGGTCTTCTGCTCCAACTTTGCTGCAACACCAGTTATCCTTCATTCTTCTGATCTAGCTTTAGATCCAACTTCAGATTAGCTTATTACCTGTAATTGGCATAAAGCACCTAATCAGCACATTATAGCATTATTTTATGCATAACTAAAATAAAGTAGTAAAGATGCAAATAATGCTTATTCATGCATGATTTACCCTAACTTATGCTAAGTCCTAGCCTAATTTAGGTAAAAAGACCTATGATTGCTACGCAATCATAGAATAGATATGTGATATCAAGACTGTGGTTGACAATCCGTATATTGAGGAAAACCTGACTACTTCTAATCAACCACAAGAGGATCAAAACCCACAATCAGAGGAGTCCAAACTTGACCTAGACACATCCTTAACTCCTTCCCTTGCCCCTGACACACACCCTAAACCACCCGTTGCTGCTAATAACCCTATTTTGGAACTCAAGCCTCTTCTCAAGCATCTAAAGTATGTCTTTCTAGGTTCCAATCAGACATTTCCTGTGATTATCAATTCTAGACTCGCACCGGATCAGGAATCCCGTCTGATTTCTGTTCTCCAGCAACATCGAAGATCCATTGGATGAACTCTCAATGATTTGACTGGCATCAGCCCCTCTTACTGCACACACCGCATCTATACTGAAGAGGGCACACGACCTTCCCGTGAAATGCAGAGACGTCTAAATCCTAATCTGCAGGAGGTCGTGAAAAAGGAGATAATCAAGTGGTTAGATGCTAGGATCATCTACCCGATCTCTGATAGTCAGTGGGTGAGTCCAATCCAAGTTGTGCTTAAGAAGGCAGGACTCACGATGATCACGACTGAAATCGGAGAAATCATACCAACCCATGTGGCAAGTTCATGGAGAGTTTGCATTGATTATAGAAGACTCAATACCTCCACAAGGAAGGATCATATCCCACTACCATTTATTGATCAGATCCTCGAAAAACTAGTGGGAAATAGATTCTTCTGCTTTTTGGATGGGTACTCCGGTTATAACCAGGTGGCAATCCATCCTAAGGACCAGGAAAAGACCACTTTCACCTGCCCTTTCGGGACATACGTGTTCCAAAGGATGCCTTTCGATCTCTGCAATGTACCTGCTACTTTTCAGCGATGAATGCTTGCCATATTCTCAGATATGGTAGGTTATTATCTAGAAGCCTTCATGGATGACTTTTCAATTTTCGTCAAACCATTTGATGATTGCCTCCTGCACTTGGTCTAGATCCTCAGGCGGTGCATTGACGTGAATCTAGTTCTTTCCTGGGAAAGGAGCCATTTCATGGTGCCTGATGGAATTGTCCTGGGACATCTCATATCAGAAAAAGGCATCCAGGTTGATCGAGCCAAGGTGAATCTGATTTCCAAACTCCCTATGCTTAGCTCGATCAAGGACATCCGATATTTCCTGGGGCAGGTCGATTTTTACCATCGATTCATTCCTGATTTCTCAAACATCGCATGCCCCCAGAGTAATCTACTATCTAAGGATGTTCCTTTTGAAATCTCCAAGGAATGAACTCAAGCATTTGAGATCCTACGTGATCGAGTTACCCAAGCTCCGATCCTATAGTCCCCTGATTGGTCTCAACCCTTTGAGATCATGTGCGATGCATCTGATTTCGCTGTAGGAGCGGTAAATGGGCAAAAAATTGATGGGAAACCCGTGGTCATCTACTATGCTAGCAAGACACTTGACAAGACTCAATGTAACTACACAGTTACTAAGAAAAAGCTACTAGCCGTAGTATTTGCCTTGGAAAAGTTCAAATCGTATCTTCTGGGCTCCCATGCTATCATTTGCTTTAATCACGCAACTGTGAGGCATCTCCTTGCAAAGAAGGATACGAAACTTCGATTAATCCGCTAGATCTTGCTGTTGCAAGAATTTAACCATGAGATTCACAAGAAGGCTAGAAAACAGAACGTGGTAGCTGATCACTTGTCCCGCCTTCCTTCTGATATTATCAACTCTTCCGGAACCATTACGGAACATTTTCCTGATGAGCACCTCCAGACTATTAGTACAGGGCTTCCATGGTTTGCTGATCTAGTAAACTACCTAGCATTACATCAGATCCCATCCGATTGGCCGAAGGCCAAGAAGGACAAATTGCTTTCAGATGCCAAGTACTACTTTTGGGAAGACCCGTATCTATTCCGCATCGGAGCTGATCAAATCATCCGATGATGTGTGTCGGAAGTGGAAATTCAGGACATCTTGTCCTTCTGCCATGACCAGGCATGTGGTGGACACTTCTCTGGTCATAAAGTCGCAGCAAAAGTCCTCCAGTGTGGCTTCTATTGGCCCACGATTTTCAAAGATGCATACAATCACTGTAAGGCATGCACTCATTGTTAGACCTTGGGCAACATGAGTCACAATGATATGATGCCCTTAAAGCCGATTCTTATATGCAAAATCTTTGACATCTGGGGGATTGATTTTATGGGACCCTTTCCTCTTACGAATGACTTTGAGTACATTCTACTTGCTGTTGACTACGTGTCCAAATGGATCGAAGCCATTCCAACCCGAACCAATGATCATAAGGTGGTTATCAAATTCATTCATCAGAACATCTTTTCTCAGTTTGGCCACGTGCTATAATCTCTAGTGGAGGGACCCATTTTACTAATGCTCAGTTCAGGTCACTGATGACCAAATACGGGGTGTCACACCGAATCTCTACACCTTATCACCCCTAATCTAATGGTCTAGTTGAGCTATCAAATCGGGAGATCAAGAAAATCCTCCAGGTTACTGTTCGACCTGACAGGAAAGATTGGTCATCCCAACTTCTGGAAGCTTTGTGGGCATATAGGATCGCCCACAAAACCCAATTAGGTATGTCTCCCTTCAGATTAGTGCAAAAGAAGGCATGTCACCTCCCCGTGGAATTGGAGCACAAAGCTTATTGGGCAGTACGAAACTGCAATCTAGGTCTTTCTAAGGTAGGAACCCATAGAAAGCTTCAAATGAGCGAGATCGATGAATTACGCCACGACACATATAAGAACTCGCAAATTTACAAAGATCGGGTTAAAGCCTTTCACGACAAGCACATATCCAGAAAGATCTTTTACCTTGGTCAGAAAGTCCAACTCTTTGATACTAAGCTCAAACTATTCCCAGGAAAACTCAAATCGAAATGGATCGGATCTTACCTCGTCCGACGAATCTTTGGAAATGGAGTCATCGAGATCAATCAACTCAGCTACGATTCAAAACCTTTTGTTGTGAACGATCAGAGATTCAAACCGTTCATTGAACTTACCGATACAAATTTGGCTGAGACATCTTTTAACCTCCATTCACCCTGAGCTCATTGCACCCAGCCGATGGTGTAAAACTCAGCACTTAATAGGAGGCAACCCGTCATTTTTGAAAAACCTGAAACCTTTCTTGACATCCTATGCTGAACTCATATTGCACTTTAGGGTTCATCCATAAGAACAGCCGACTCCACCTCTGGTACATGTACCCAAGCTTGAAATCGTTTGCAATAGTCATCCTGACCCATTCATGAACCCAAAACCTGTTCTAATGAATGATCTAAGCTGAACTCGAACCCACCTAATTTACAATGAAGACATTGCAAATTGTAGGCATGGGGGGGTATGAAAGTGCAAAATGCTGTGAAAATAATCTCACAAGAAAAGGTTTCATCAAAAAAATCACATATCCCAAAAATACCAAAAAAATGAAAAAATTCCTGAAAAAGAATAAAAAAATGAGAGGAGAGAAATTTTGAGGGCATATCAATTTTAAGGAGAAAAAAAGGGGACAAGTTAAAAATGCCAAAAAGGAGCACAAATTGAGAAGAAAAGAAAAGAGATAGTCATTAGTAAGAAATTAAGGAATTGACTTAGTTCTAGACCATATCAAAAAGAAAGAAAATGAAAAGGCAAAAGGTGCTAATGAAATAAAGAAGAGATTAGTAGGAATGCTAATTTTAGGCCTCTTGGGCTGTAATCTTAGGCTTAAAAATTCAAGTACTCGCTAAGATCTGGATAGTCCTCAAAAGGTTAGGGAAAATGCGAAGCTTAAGTATTAGGTCTAAGGCTTAGGGAGTATTCGGCCTCGTTAATTGACCTCTGGTTTGCAGGACTCGGTAACCTAAGCACCCCAATCCACACACAATCTGGTTCAGTGTGCTAAAATATCAAAATCATGCAAGTGCATTTAAGTTCTGAAAAGGTCACCTAGATTAGGAGTGGCCGATCAACACAAGTTAATTTGGACGAGTTCCCGACGCAAAGAGGTAGGAAACTCCCCTCGAAGATGCACAATAACATATCATCTCCTCGGTGCTTCTCTCCTAGGATATCTACATATCCTACTAGGGGCATGTAAGCACCATGTGCTGGTTCAGATGCCATGGGCGGCATTATCTCGAAATGTCGATTGCCAGGGTCTGGTTCAGATGCCATGGGTGGGATTATCTCAAAATCTCGAAAGTTAGGGTTCTGGGGGTTGCCATGGGTGGTGCTATCTTGAAGCATCGATTGCTAGGGACCCTTCGAGGATTGATGATGGGAGCTAAGAATCTGATACAGATCGTGTTGTGAAGCCAATCCGAAGCTAGAAATAAAAAGAAAAGAGAGAAAAAACTCTCCAAACATAAAGAAAATTCCTTTGTCTCTCTCTTACAAAAACACATTGCAAACTGAACCAAGGCTAAAACATGTTACAAGCATGGGTGCTTTAATTGCGGAGTTCAATGTATCTTAGGATAGTTCTTGTAGGCCATAAAAATCTTCGCAACAGACTGAGGCTAGAGCTGGTCAGGATGGGATCTTGGTTGGTACTTGAGTACCTTTAGGCCTACTATCGACATTCTAACCTAATGTACAGAAGAAAGAACACAACACAATTTTTTAGAATCAAAGGATTTCATGGTCTAGAATCAAAGTTGAAACCTTAAAATTTTGCTAAGGGACTAGCAAAAGCTAGGCATGGGGGTATGATGAGAACACCATCATGGGCCCTAACTAGCTCATTTTGAACCAATGAAGAAAATAAATGTTCCTACATAACCAAGTAAATGTCATAATTCATTGCATAACCTTTCTGAGAGAAAAATAAGAAATAAGGGGTAAAACTGTAATTTTATCAACACATAACAACCATGAGTTTTCTCAAGGGATAAACAAGGTCAAATGGTCTTAATAAAGATAACAAGTGGGTTATATTTGACAGAAAATGGTTTGTGTGTGTTATGTGAATTAAATGACTTCTTGAAACCCTAAACATAGATCCACTTGATTAACCAAGGTTCTGGTCAGGATAAAATTCGCTTAAATTATCTAAAAATCATATAAAAATATTCTCTAGGGTTTAGTACCTTCAATTTGGCCATTAGAACCCATCTTGACCTAGATTGGGGTCCTAGATAGATATTTACCCTAAATTAGGTTTCTGCATAAATTTCCCAGTCAAATGTAGTCAAACCCAAAATCCAACTTCACCATTGGATTCCTTACGTCTAAATTAGGTTTGTATCAAAATTAGGACCCAATATGAGTTTGCCTTGACTTAGTTTGCAAAAAGGTCCAGCTTGATTACATTTCTACCCCTAACTTTCAAAAACCCTTGCTAACAGCCTCCTAGCTTTCTCATCATCTTCACAAGTAGGTCCCTCCGCCATTATCTCGGAGGAAACCTACTTCGGTGACCTTCAACTTGGAAGTTCTCCTTGATTGTTTCGTGGATCTCTTCCAAAATTGGAAGGAAGATCCTTTGAGCAATTCCCATCAGTATGAACCCCTATTTGAGATCTGATTCCGTCCCAATCTCTCATGCGAACGCATGAGAGATATGGGTATCTCGACATCTTCCTTCGCTGGTGACTTTCCAAGATTGGGGAGCTTGCTTCCCAAGCCCTAACCGACCTCCAAAGTTCTATTTAAAGGAGCTTAGACCTCCCCAACCTCTCCATGCTCGATTTCAACCGCTACTACCGCTAATTCCTCTCTTCCACTTACGGTCATAGGCTCCTCGATGTCTGACGACATTCCCTGCTCCTCCTCGTCATCCGACAGCCATACCTGTGGCGAATCCATCTTCCCTGACTTCGTCTGCATCTCGCCGTACCAGCAGGTGCTTCTCTCCCGTCATCCCCACCAATCCCACCTCACTGGAGCTACCTTCGTCTCCGGCGTCGGCCACACTAGACTCGAGGCCTTCGCTCGCCCCCTTCGTCCCTTGACCTCCTAGATAAGCTCCCTCTCCCCTCTATTTTCTTCTCCACCCTTTCTTCTCCAAAATTGACCACTACCGACCTCCATCGCCTCTATACCTTCCATCTCCAACCATCAACTTTGAGGAGGCCATCCCACCTCCACATGCCACCCCAACCCTCACCGACAAACCCACGACCTCCACCTCGCTTCACTGATCCTTTCCCCTTACTCCATGCACCGCACCACTCACTCAAACCACCCCCTGAACTCACCCACTCATACGCACATAGTGTGCCCTAGCCACACACTCAGGCACCCCCGAGCCATGCCGACATCCCCATCACATCCGCCGTACTTCAGCGATGCTCTCTGAATGTTTTGACGTGGCTGCGAGCTGTTCTTGTGTTTTCAGGTTCGTCGCCCATCCGCCATTAATGAGAGAGCTTGAAGCTTGCTTGCTGCAGCTACAGGTTCCGCCAAGCCCAGGCTTCTGCCCTAGGACATGTGAAAATCCCTCATGCACACACTCAGGCCTTCGATTGGAGTCAAAGGCCTTCACAGCAACGGCAATTGGGAGCTCAACCTCTGCTGTAGGCACACACGAAATGAAGGTGGGGCATTTAGTCCCACCTCGGAAGTGAAAGAGTGCCCGCACCTACAAAAAGGGAAAAAGTGACAGAGGTTGTTCGCCTCAGATCTACGGGGTGACGTCCCACTCACCAGACCCGGTCTCCTCCACGAACACGCCCCGTAGACCTGGCTTGACCCGACCCAACCTGCACTCCTCACCCACTACCGCACGCCAGTGGGCCTGGTCCTGGTTAAGCACCTGACCCGATTACCCGACTACCTGTGTGGCTCTGGGAGAGCGGATCCTAAGAGAGAAAGAGAGGAGAGCTGTGCGTGGGTAGGGGTAGGGTTTTGCTATAGGGTTCTCCGGCCGACACTTAGTCACAGTCTAAAGGAGAAGAGGAGGAAAAAAGAAGAAGAAAGGAAGAGGATGAAAGGCTTAAATCAGAGAAGAAGAGAAGGCCAAAGCTAAAGGCAGAAGGAAAAGGAAGAAGAAGAAGAAGAGTAGAAGCCAAAGCAGAAAGAGAAAGGTAGAAAAGAGAAAGAAGAATCGTGAAGGCAAAGACAAAGGAAGTCAGAAAAAAAGACAAAGAAGAAGGAGGAAGGAGAAGACAGAGAAGAGAAAGAGAAAGGAAATCAAACACTTTAAGTCATCTAATTCACAGATCAGACGACAGATAATTACTTTCATTTCATAGTCATACATTGAAATATTTGGTGATATTTTAGGAGTATTTGGTGATTTAAATCACCATTTTACTCCCATATTTTTGCACTTTGATACTGCTATTATTGCAATTCCTCTCAGTTTAAATTGTGATCTTAATTTCTAAATACTAATTTACTCCCTATGTTCGACCTCAGAAATCTTTTCGAGTAAGAAAATTATATCTATTTGAACACTATTTCGGCTATACTACAATGTAATACTTTTTAAACACCAATTTAGTGCGACAAACACCGTTGTTGTACTACATTGGTAAAATTACAGTTTTACCATTAGTTTCTTGTATTTCTCTCAGAAAGGTTATGCAGTGAATTATGACCTTCAATTGGTTATCTAAGAGCATTTATTCTCTTCATTAGGTCAAAATGAGCTAGTTTGGGCTCATGATGGTGTTCCCATCATACCCCCATGCCTAGCTTTTGTTAGTCCCTTAGCAAAATTTTAAGGTTTTAACTTTGATTCTAGACCATGAAATCCTATAATGCTCAAAAAAACTGTGATGGGTGCTTTTTTTCTATGGATTAGGTCAGAATGCCGATAGTAGGCCTAGAGGTACTCAAGTACTAGCCAAGATCTGGACCTGACTAGCTCTAGCCTCAGTCTGCTGCGAAGGTTTTTAAGATCCACAAGAACTATCCTAAGGTTCGTTGAACTCCACAGTTAAAACAACCATGCTTGTAACATGTTTTAGCCTTGGTTCAGTTTGCAGTGCATTTTTGTAAGAGAGAGATAGAGGAATTTTCTTTATTTTTGGAGAGTTTTTTGAGATAATCCCGCCCATGGTGTTCTGTAGCTAAATCCAGACCCTGGCAATCGACATTTCAGGATAATGCCGCCCATGGCATCTGAACCAGCACAGGGTGCTTACATGCCCCCTGTAGGATATGTTGATATCCTAGAAGATAAGCACTGAGGAGATGATATGTTATTGCGCATCTTCGAGGGGAATTTCCGGCCTCTCCGCACTGGGAACTCGTCCAAATCAACTTGTGTTGATCGGCTGCTCCTAATCTAGGCAACTTTTTTAGAATAATTTAAACGCATTTGCGTGATTTTGATACTTAAGCGCACTGAACCAAACTGTGTGTGGATTGGGGTGCTTAGGTTACCGAGTCCCGCAAACCAGAGGTCAATTAACAAGGCCGAATACACCCTAAGCCTTAGACCTAATACTTAAGCTTCACATTTTCCCCAACCTCTTAAGGATTATGCAGATCTTAGCGGGTACTTGAATTTTTAAGCCTAGGATTATAGCCTAAGAGGCCTAAAATCAATGTTCCTACTAATCTCTTTTTTGTTTCATTAGCACTTTGTTGCCTTTCATTTTCTTTCTTTTGATATGGTGTAGAACCAAGTCAATTCCTTAATTTCTTACTAATGACTATTTCTTTTCTTTTCTTCTCAATTTGTGCCCCTTTTTTACACTTTTAACTTCACCCCTTTTTCTCAAAATTTGTATGGCCTCAAAATTTTCTCTCCTCTCTTTTTATTTTATTCCTTTTCAAGAATTTTTTATTTTTTTGGTATTTTTGGGATATGTGATTTCTTTTATGAAAGCTTTTCTTAAGAGATGATTTTCACCGCATTTTGCACTTTTATACCTCCCCATGCCTATGATTTGCAATGTCCTCAATGTAAATTAGGTGGGTTCGAGTTTAGCTTAGATCATTCATTAGAACAGGTTTTGGGTGGGTGTATGGGTCGGGATAACTATTGAGAAGGATTTCAAGCTCGGGTATGGGTACCAGAAGTGGAGTCGGCTGTTCTAATTGATGAACCCTAAAGTGCAATATGAGTTCAGCGTAGGATGTTAAGAAAGGTTTCAGGTTTTTCAAAAATGATGGGTTGCCTCCCGTTAAGCTCTGAGTTTTACGCCATCGGCTGTGCGAAATGAGCTCAGAGAGAATGTAGGTTAAAGGATGTCTCAACCAAATTTGTATCGGTAAGTTCAATGAACGGTTTGAGTCTCTGACCGTTCACGATGAAAGGTTTTGAATCGTGGCTAAGTAGACTGATTTTGATGGCTCCATTTCCAAAGATTCATCTGACGAGGTAAGGTCCGATCCATTTCGATCTGAGTTTTCCTGGGAATAGTTTGAGCTTGGCATCAAAGAGTAGGACTTTTTGACCAGGGTAAAAGATCTTTCTAGATATGTGCTTGTCATGAAATGCTTTAACCCATTCTTTGTAAATTCACAAGTTCTCATACGCATTGTGGCGTAATTCATCGATCTCGCTCATTTGAAGCTTTCTGTGGGTTCCTTAGAAAGATCGAGATTACAGTTCTGTATTGCCCAATAGACTTTGTGCCCCAATTCGACGGGGAGGTGACATGCCTT
This sequence comes from Thalassia testudinum, assembly GCA_037157565.1. Lineage (NCBI taxonomy): Eukaryota > Viridiplantae > Streptophyta > Magnoliopsida > Alismatales > Hydrocharitaceae > Thalassia > Thalassia testudinum. The sequence continues at coordinate 9,177,905 of JAZHRO010000014.1, forward strand.
CCCGTACACTAATCTGAAGGGAGACATACTTAACTGGGTTTGTGGGTGGTCCTATAAGCCCTCAGAGCTTCCAGAAGTTGGGATGACCAGTCTTTCCTATCAGGTCGAACAGTGACCTGGAGGATTTTCTTGATCTCCTAATTTGATAGCTTAGCTAGACCATTAGTTTGAGGGTGATAAGGAGTAGAGATTCAGTGTGACACCCCGTATTTGGTCATCAGCGACTTGAACTGAGAATTAGTAAAATGGGTCCCTCCATCAGAGATTATAGCATGTGGAATCCCAAACCGAGAAAAGATGTTCTGATGAATGAATTTGATAACTACCTTATGATCATTGGTTCAGGTAGAAATGGCTTCGATCCATTTGGACACGTAGTCAACAGCGAGTAGAATGTACTCAAAGCCGTCTAAAATAGGAAAGGGTCCCATAAAATCAATCCCCCAGATGTCGAAGATTTCTCATACGACAATCGACTATAAGGGCAACATATCACGGTGGCTCATGTTGCCTAAGGTCTGGCAACGAGTGCATGCCTTACAGTGATTGTATGCATGTTTAAAAATCATAGGCCAATAGAAGCTGCACTAGAGGACTTTAACTATGGTTTTATGACTAGAGAAGTGTCCACTGCATGCCTAGTCATGGCAGAAGGATAAGATGTTCTGAATTTCCGCTTTCGAGACACATCGTCGGATGATTTAATCAGCACTAATGCGGAATAGATATGGGTCTTCCCAAAAGTAGTACTTGGCATTTGAAAGCAATTTGTAATTTTTGGCCTTCGGCTAATCGGACAGAATCTGAAGTGATGCCAGGTAGTTTACTAGATCAGCAAACCATGGAAGCCCTGTACTTATAGTCAGGAGGTGCTCATCCGAAAAATATTTCGTAATGGGTCCGGAAGGGTCAATAATATCAGAACGAAGGCAAGACAAATGATCAGCTACCACGTTATGCTTTTCCACCTTGTCGCGAATCTCGAGGTCAAATTCTTGCAATAGCAAGATCCAGTGGATTAATCGAGGTTTCGCATCCTTCTTCGCAAGGAGATGCCTCACAGTTGTGTGGTTAGAGTAAATGATGACATGGGAACCCAAAAGATACGATCTGAATTTTTCCAGGGCAAATACTACGGCTAGTAGCTCTTTCTCAGTAACTGTGTAGTTACGCTGAGCCTCGTCAAGTGTCTTGCTAGCATAGTAGATGACCACGCATTTCCTATCAATTTTTTGCCCAACTACCACTCCTACAGCGAAATCGGAAGCATCGCACATGATCTCAAATGGTTGAGACCAATCAGGGGACTGTAGGATCGAGGATTGGGTAACTCGATCATGTATGGTTTCAAATGCTTAAGTGCATTCCTTGGAGATTTCAAAAGGAACATTCTTAGATAGCAGATTAGTCAAGGGCGCGCGATTTTTGAGAAATCAGGAATGAATCAATGGTAAAATCGACGTGCCCCAGGAAAGATCGAATGTCCTTGATCGAGCTAGGCATAGGGAGTTTGGAAATCAGATTCACCTTGGCTTGATCAACTTGAATGCCTTTTTCTGATATTAGATGTCCCAGGACAATTCCTTCAAGCACCATAAAGTGGCTCTTTTCCCAAGAAAGAACCAGATTCATGTCAATGCACCGCCTGAGATTCTGGACCAAGTGTAGGAGGCAATCATCAAATGATTCGCCAAACACTGAGAAGTCATCCATGAAGACTTCCAGATAATCACCTACCATATCTGAGAATATGGCAAGCATGCACCACTGAAAAGTAGTGGGTGCATTGCAGAGACCAAAAGGCATCCGTCAAAATGCGTACGTCCCAAAGGGGCAAGAGAAACTGGTCTTTTCTTGGTCCTCAAGATGGATTGCCACCTGGTTATAACCGGAGTACCCATCCAAAAAGTAGAAGAATCTATTTTCCACTAGATTTTTGAGGATCTAATCAATAAACGATAGTGGGAAATGATCCTTCTTTGTGGAGGTATTGAGTCCTCTGTAATCAATGTAAACTCTCCACAAATTTGCCACAAGGGTTGGTATGATTTCTCCGATTTCAGTCGTGATCACCGTGAGTCCTGCTTTCTTAGGAACAACTTGGATTGGACTCACCCACCGACTGTCGGAGATCGGGTAGATGATCCCAGCATCTAACCACTTGATGATCTCCTTTTTCATGACTTTCTGCAGATTAGGATTTAGATGTCTCTGCATTTCATGGGAAGGTCGTGTGCCCTCTTCAATATAGATGTGGTGTGTGTAGTAAGATGGGCTGATGCCAGTCAAATCATCGAGAGTCCATCCAATGGCTCTTTGATGTTGCTAGAGAACAGTAATCAGATGGGATTCCTGATCAGGTGTGAGACTGGAGTTGATAATCATAGGAAACGTCTGATTGGAACCCAAAAAGATGTACTTTAGATGATTGAGAAGAGGCTTGAGTTCCAAAACAGGGTTATCAGCAGTAGCGGGTGGTTCAGGGTGTATGTTAGGAATAAGGAAAGGAGTTATGGGTGTGTCTAGGTCAAGTTTGAACTCCTCTGCTTGCGGGTTTTGGTCCTCTTGTGGTTGATTAGAAGTAGTCAGGTTTTCCTCAAAATACGGATCGTTAACCACAGCCTTGATATCAGATATCTATTCTATAGCTCCGTAATTAATCCCTTGCTGGGCCTTAAAGATTTCAATCTTTAATGTCTGCTTCCCAAATTTTAGTTCAATTTGGCCCTACTCACAGTTAATGTTGGCCCTAGCAGTGGCCAGAAAGAGTCTCCCTAGTATGATTGGAGTGTTCCTTGGATTTTCTGGAGCATCCATATCCAAGACTACGAAGTCCATCGAGAAATAGAAATCCCGAACCCTAACAATGACATCTTCAAGAACTCCTTTAGGTGACTTAATAAATCGATCTACAATTGCAATGTCACCTTTATCGATTTGAGCTCAGATTCCCCAAGATGGTCAAGTAGGGATGTAGGTATTAGGTTTATGGAGGCTCCTAGATGCAATAAAGCTTTATCAAATTGGATATCACCAATTGTACAGGAAATCAAGGGAGTACCTAGGTCTTTTTCCGTAGGTGAGAGTTTGCTCAAAATTACAGAGCTGGCTTGCTCTGACAATACGATTAGGCTCCCACTTTTGGTTCACGGCTTACGCTTAGGTGTACACACGTCTTTCAGGAATCGTGCATAAGCTGATACGTGGTGAATTGCATCCATCAAAGAGATGTTTATATGGACCTATTCAAAGAGCTTGACCAGGTCCTCCTTAGGTGCCACAGGTTTGGTTGTCCTCTTTCTCTTAGTCAAGGCCTCAGGAAATGGAACTTTGGATGGTTCCTCTAGAATAGGTCCAGGTTCTTGATCTGGGATAGGGGTATCCTAGATAACTATCCTAGGGTTTGGGTTACTACAAGGCTAAAAGTGGCTTAGGTAAGGTGGGTCTTGTGTTGCTTTGCCACTATGGGTTGTTGATGAATTCAGTCCTACCTGGTTTGGGTTTGGTGTAGGTAAAATAGGTGCCGCTGTTGAAATCCTGAGTATGATGTTGAAGCTTCCATCCCATTGGGTGATGGAGCAAGAGGGGCCTGATAAATCATATGGGCTTGGCCCAGATTTGGGTTCATAACACGCCTCTGATTCGGCACGTTATTTGAATTTGGCAAAGGTTGCGAAGGGAGTGTGCCAAGTTGGTGGGAATTCACCATCTGGGTGAGTTGATTGCGAACCTCTGTGATCTCGTCTTTGTGTTGTTTTTGCATAATTGCATTCATCTTTTGAATGTCAGCCAGAGTCTGAAGGATAAGAGTCATTTGATCTGTCTGAGTTGGCCCAGATTGATAGGTGGGGTTGGGTCGAGGCTAAGGCGGCTGATATGGATGAGGAGCTTGTGGACGAGGTTGATATGGTGGTCTTTGATTCAAATTGTTTCCCGCACATAGGAAATTGGGATGATTTCGCCATCCAGTGTTATAAGTATTAGAGAATGGGTCATTTTGGGTGGCGTTGAGGTCCTCATAGGTCTGAGGAACCTCAAAAAAGTTAGAGTATGAGGGTTTAGAGTTCCTCCAACTAGACTAGGCAGGGTCGGAGTTTCTTTCGGCCTTAGAGTCAGATGGGGGTGGATACGGGTCCATCCCTTGAGAAGATTGATGATAGATGTTATACACAGCTTCCCTCCCAGAGGGAGATTGTGCGAACGGGTTTTGCGCAGAGGTGGCTCGCTGCAGATGTCGAGTTAACTCATCCACCTTCTTCTCAATGATAGAGACCTTGTCCAAACAACTGGCCATCAATTCCAAGTCGACAGATGAGGACAGGCCCTGCGTCTCATGTGCTCCCCTTGGATTTTTGATGCACGGCCATTCATTCAGTTGAATAAGCCCATGGAGTCATTATTGATGGAGTTCTTGCACATATTCTTGAGAATCTCCCACACAGTGTCTTCATGTTGACCCATGATATTTCCTCCGCAAGTTGCATTGACGAATAAATGGATATCTTCACGGAGTCCCTGGTAAAAAGACTAGACTTATTCCCATTTAGGAACTCTGTGATGGGGGCATGATGAGAGACTCATCATGATCTCTAATTACCCCTAATTAACTAGGCTTCTTAGTTAATTAGCTAAGGTTATGAATATTTAAGGGTTAATTTTGAAATAAGGGATATATAGTAAAGGACCTTAAAATAAGTTAAATATGATATTTTATCATTCAATTAACATTGTTAATAATTTAATTAATAATTGGACTAGAAACCTTATTAATCATTCCCTTAATTAATAAGTTAAATAACTTAAACATAATATATATCTAAGTATATAATAACTTAAGTAATTTTACTTAATTTCATAAATTAACCTAAAAAGGTCAAAAATGTAAATTCAAGGTGAAAACATAATAATTACCTTATTTACTAACATATATAAAAAGTTGAAAAAGATCTAAGTTAAAATAAACCTTTAAAACCTGAGTTTACATTTTAGTCCTTAAAACACATTACAATCGAGTCCTTAATTTTCACATAGGTCCTTAAGTTTCATTACATTTAGGTCCCTTTTCGTCTTCTTCTGCATCTGTTTGGACGGCTGATGACGGAGAGTGCCTCCATCGTGCGATCACCACCCTGCCGACATCATCCTTTCTCCAAGCTCTTGGATCTTGCGCTCACCACTCCATCTTCATCCACCGGTCTGGATTAATCAGAAATCCTAATTTTTGGTGGGAGTTACCCTCACCATCGTCGGAGACGATGCCGGAGGTTAAGCTCCTCAAGCTTCTTCGTCTAGACCTCGCCACTCTCTTCGTCGCCAACCACTATAAATACCCCCTTACCCCTCTGATTTCTCTCAAGTTGGCTCCCTTCCCTCTTCTTCACTACAACCAACTTCGATAGGCTATTCTCTCCGTAACTCCGACCACCTTCCACACCACTCTCCGACTTCCTCCATCCATCTTGATTAGCTGAGGAGATCCACCGAGGTCAGCTGCGTCTCTGGACACAGGCAACAACCAAGGAGATCCTCTGCTCCATCCAAATCCGCCCGTTAGAGATCTTCCTCTTACACCCTCTAATTTCGTCATCCGCTATGAACCTTCGGCAAAACCCTATTGACCCTTTCGTCCAGGTAATGGTAGATTAAGAGTAGAAGTAGGAGTAGGGTAGTTTAGTTTAGGTAGTTAGGTAAGTAGTTAGTTGTAATTTTAGAATTAAATGTTCATCTTCTCCAACTCTGGCGAGTTCCTTGAGCTCGCCAGAGCCTTAATTTTATCTTTTAAACTCACTAATCACCTTCTTCTTTCATCCACGATCATGTCTAACACACTTAATCTCTAATTGATGACTTAATCGCCTAATTCACTTCCACCTCCACCAACTACTCCTGCTATCCATGGCAGCAGTAGTTGACCTAATCTTCACCTCCATTGGATCCTCCATCACCTATCCATCACCTAAGGTTCCTAATCATCACTATAATTAGAGTAAATACCACATATAATGTAAATGCCTAATTCTATTTAAGCTCTTGAGCTCGCTGTCAATGGCGGCTCAGGAGTAGTTAAAATCTTAAATTAATTATATATTTAGTATCGCAAACATCTGTTGACTTGTTTCAACCACTCAATTGAGTGGGAAATCAAGTCCCGTGCCTCAACCAACCCAATTTTAATTCAAAATGAATTCACTGTCAAACCTTAGTTCTAATGAACAAATGAAGAATTAAATGTGATCATGAGGTTCCTTGCAACCTCAGGAACCTTCTCAGATTAAAAATGGCACAAATTCTCACTTTGTGCATGGTTTTGCCTTTTTCTGGACTCACCGAAGCTCCAGCGAGCTCCGGTGAGTCAAAATTGAGCTTCAGCCTATTAAGCTTAGTGAGAAGCTCCAGATCAATGATTTAATGATCACTGATTGCTTTAAAGTTGTTTATTTGAGGATTAAGTGTCTGGAGTTCAGATTGAGTCTTCATCTTCTCCAACTCCGGCAGAGTTGGAGAAGTTTGTCAGTTTGGTTAAAGTTACATTTAAGGTGTCTAGAAGCTTCAATGCAGTGCACTGAAGTTGTTCATGACCTCATTCCATTGTAGAAACCTTCCAAATACTCTGACGAACAGACTGCATTAGAAGCTCAGGCGACAAGCTTAGAACCCTAGGAATCTTAGTTCAAACACCTTTTTATGGGTCTGAACCTGTTCCTGGAGTTGAGAACATGTTAATCTGGGTTTTAATTTCTTGAGAATAAGCTTAGATTAGAAAGTCAAAATTCGAGGCTTTACAGTCAGACCCAAGTCTGATTCTTGAGTTTTCAGCTCGATTTGAGGAATTGATGAGATAGAATTGTTTCTGAGATCTTGTTGAATGATCTGAAAGAGATTTAATTGAGCTCAAACATGTATTTTGTTAGAAATTCACAACCTGTCAATTTGGGTTGTTTTCGAACCCAAACTGATGGCAGTGTCATTTGGATGAAATTTGATCTTGAATTCTGCCTAGATTAGTCAGTTTAAACCCTTAGAACTTGTTGAAATCGATCAGATTTGTTCTTAAGTATCTGTTACACATTTCAGAGTTGTAAAATTCATTCTTTGAAGCTTTCAGAGAAGCTTCAACCTTCTGTACACTTTCTGAAGCTTTTAGGAGCTCAAAACCTTGACCAGCAGCTGCGGAATTAACCTTAGAATCTATTCAGACCTTTAACTGAGAGTGACAAGTCCATTTGTGGACTCTGTGAAGCCTTATAACATTTCCAGGTAGTTTAAAACCCATAGGAACCCCCTGATTTCACTCTTCAAATTGAAGAGGAAAACATCCTCTTAGCTTAAAATTGACCCTGCAATCTTGTAGATCTACCTTAGAGCTTTCCAACGAGCTTTGAATCACTTGGAATGGAGCTCTGAGCTAAGGGAAATCATCAATTGAAGTCGGGTCTGGAGGGGGAAACATAGTCCCACGTCAGTAGTTTTCGAGCGTGCGCTTGGGAACAAAAGGAATTTGTGCAGTAGGCATGTCAGTTGTCAAGTGCTCGGCAAGATCTAAACATCTGACCATTCTGAGCTTCTGTGTGTGTGTGTGCGAGCATGTGTGTACCTACGTGTGTGCGCCCAAGTGGGTGTGCGAATGTGTGGCCCTGGGAGGGCGAGTCCTAGGAGGCGGTTGAGTCGGATTGGCTCGAATCTGTGAACCAAAAAATAAACTAAAATTGAACCATAATTGAAACTAGGTAAGGACCGAGTAGGGTCTGGTCCCACCCTGATCTCAGGGTGCTGTGTATCCTCGAAAGGACCTTGCCGCAAATAAAAAATAATTTTTGGTTAAAGAAGAAATAAACTCGGTTCAACTGGCTTAAGAGAATGAATGAGCTGATGGCTAAATGCTGAAGAGACTAAGTGTTAAAAAAGAGAAAGGAGAAGAACAGGCATGAAGACTAAGGAAGAGGATTAAGGAAATACTAAGGGAAGAAGAAGGCAAGAGCAGAAGAAGAGAAGAAAGAAAGAGAGCTTGAGAGAGAGAGCAAAAATATAAAAGATACATAAAAGAAAAAGAGAAAGAAAGAAGAAGAAAAGAGAGAGATAGAGGCTAAAGAAATAAAGAAAAGAATTTATTTTTCTTGCATTATTTTAAATTTCTTGTTGGTAAATTTTGTAATAAGGCAAGTTTTAATAGAAGAACTTTATATTGCCTTAATTTCTTTAAAATAAATTGGAAATTAACATGTTTACTTGCTAATAAAGTTAATCATTTGAGTAAATATGTTCTCTTATGGGATTTTGCTTGTTATTCCATTCTAATCAATTTTTAGCAAAATTCATGTTCTTAAAATTAACTTATATACCTCCTATACTTAAAAGGAAAAACAAAGACAACTAGTGAATTTAAAATGAATTATACCTCTCAGCGAACGCCCTGGACTCAACCAGTAAAAATTTCTAAAATGTTTAGTTAATTCGACCCTATACTATTAATCAACACAACTTCTAGTTAACCTAAGTTACTTTTCTCTACTCTTAATTAATTGAAATTAACTTAATTAACTGAGTTGAGTAAGAAACGCATCAGGACACTTTCGCATGAGATCCAGGAAACGATCCCATGCCTCATGAAGTGGTTCTCCAGGCTGTTGTGTGAAGTGCGTGATCTAGTGTCATAAAACATTCGTCTGACCAACTGGGAAGAACTTTTTTAGAAACTCAGATTGTAGTTCAACCCATGTGTTGATTGGATGTGTTTGAGTCTAATACCAGTGAGCTGCTTTGTCCATGAGAGAGAAGGAGAACATTTTCATGAGAAGAATATCCCAATTTTGGACATCTGACTCGAAGGTCTGGGCCAAATGCTTGAGTTGTTTGATGTGCTGAAAAGGATCCTCGGAATTGAGCCCATGAAACTTTGGAATAGCATGAATCATGTTGGGCTTGTGTTCGGAATCAGGACCTCCAGCCAGGATTTAAACTCGAGGTTCGATCGCCACCGCAACGGGATTGTAATGATCTTACATCATAGGACACTATGGTGGATTCACAAAGGCTTGGAATAAATCATTAAAGCACTGAAGTTGGTTCTTAAGGTTATTCTCTTCTTTTGCAGGTTGTGCCATGATGATGGATGGAGAATTAGGCTCAGATGAATCAGAGGAGATGTCTATGTGATGGGGTTGCTGCACAAACACGGAAGTCGAGGCTTGGCCTCAGCAGGAGTGGACTAAAGGAGGCCTCAAGGATGGTCTTAAGGACCTCCTAACCGAACATGCACTGATGGTCTGGATGAGAATAGAATGTGATGGACCCAATCAAGACACCCAAAAGTTTTGGATGACTATAGAGGTTCGGGGCAGATGATACCCCTTAGTCAAAAAGCCATCTACTTGAGAAATACTTGGGCAGCTAGAGATGGAGAGTCCCGCAAAGACCCTTACATGGTAGAGCACTCCCACAGGTTACAAGGTTTCCCCCACCTGACTTCTCTTGTCACTGATGTTCCAGGTAGACTAGAATGGGGACTTGACCTCTTAAGTTTACCAATTTTATTTAAGAGCAAGGATGCTTAGGATTTCACTTGAACTTTAGGATGTAATGAGTGCAAAAAGTGACCTAATTTAAAGGTTGGTTGACCCAAGGTGAGTCAACTTCACCAAGTTGTCCTTTGAGAAGTTTTAGGTCCCTCTTTTAGGATTCAAGTGAGATTAAGAGCCTGATTTTTAGGGTTTGCTTGAATAGATCAATTCAACCAAGGCTTAGGCACACATCATTTGGAAAAGTTGATTCTTGCTTATGAAAGTGTGTCTCTAGAAACCTTAACTTGGAATCCATAATAGGCACTAATTTTGGTCCAATTTAATTTGCCAAATGTGGGATCTAGGGCAGAAACAAGAATGTGGTAGCCCTAATTACCTTAAATGGGTGCACAAATCAAGTTTTGTTGTTGAAATCAAATCAGGCAACTTGATGAATTAGCTAAGAATGTAAAGCAAGTAGCCCTAATTGATTTTATCCTTTTTTCCTTTTCAGAATAAGGGGCTTAAGAGAGAGAGCAATCAGAAGTTATCTGCCCTTGGTGTGTTTTGTTGTGCGGCTGACTTTCTTCAATGTTTTTTCTCCCTGAAACAACCACAACAAAAGAGATATAGCAAGTTAGTACCAAATCAGAAATTGTAATCAAGAATTCTAAATTTCCCGTTGCTCCCCGACAATGGCACCAAAATGTTAATCGCACTAAATCAGGATTTAAAAAGTGTTTGAGTTGCAGTATAGCCGAAATAGCGTTCAAAACAAATACAATTTTATTACTCGAAAAGATTTCTGAGGTTGAACACAGGGAGCAAATTAGTATTTAGAAATCAAGATCACAATTTAGAATTAAAAGAGTATGTAATGATATCAGTATCAGAGTGCAAACATATGGGAGTAAAATGGTGATTTAGATCACCAAATACTCCTACAATATCACCAAGGAACTCAATATATGAATATGAAATGTAAGCTATGATCTGTCGTCAGATGAAGGAATCAGACGACTTAAAGTGTCTGATCTCATCTTTGCTTCTTCTTCTTTTCTTCTTCTCTGTCTCTGCTGTTGCCTTTCTCTGAGGTCCTTCACTTCTTCAGCCTCTGGCTTCTTCTTCTTTTCCCTTCTTCTTCTTTTGGCTTTTTCTCTGCTTCTTCTTTCTCTGCCTTGACTTCCTTCTCTTTCTCTTTAGCTTCCTCTATCTTTTGCCTTTGCTTCTCCTTCATCTTCCTTCTTCTTCTTCCTACCTTTTCCTTTGGCCTCCTCTTCTTCTTTTGACTGTGACTAAGTGTTAGCTGGAGAACCTTGTAGAAAAACCCTACGCCTACCCGCACAACTCCCCTCACTTTCTCTCTTAGGATTCGCTCTCCCAGAGCCACACATGAATTCGGGTAATCGGGTTGGGTGCATACCAGAGAGCAGGCCCACCTGCGTGCGGTACTGGGCGTGGAGTGCAGGTCGGGTCGAGTCAGGCTAGGTCTGTGGGGGCGTGTCGTAGACAAGACCGGGTCAGGTGAGTGGGACCTCAACCCGTGGATCTGAGGCGAACAACCTCTTTCACTTTTACAATTTATCTGGGTGCGGGTGCTCTTTCACTTCCGAGGTGGGACTAAATGTCCCACCTATCTTCTGCACGTCTGCAGCAAGGAGTGACTCTCAATTGACGAGGCTGCAGAGGCACACGACTCCAACTGAGGGCCTGGATGTGTGCGCAAGAGAATTCCGCGTTGCTTGGGACAGCAACACCTGGAGCAGCAAGGCCTAGAGCAGTTGCAAGCTTCGTCGAAGCTCAACAGCAATGGCAGATGGGGCCTGCTACCTAAAAACACAAGAACAGCCTCGCAGCTAACGAGTTGATTGTTCGCTTTAAAAGTCGTTTGTAGTTTTATGTGGTGGAAAAATCGACTAATCAATAATTAAAATAACCACTCGCAGAAGAGCGAGCCGTGTCCACAGGGAGGCAATGATGCAATAAAATCTCGATTATTTTGTATTCATTCAATCTCGTGAGAAATCCGTAGTCAAATCTGACAAGAAATGCGACGGAAAGAAGATGCACAATAACTTGAAAATGTAAGGGTAGATGTGCAATTTTTCCTCACTGAAGTATTAAATAAATATATGATGGTTTTATGCAATTTTCAATTGACATGTACTAGAGAAAAGTTGTGCACATTTTAACCCCAAAACCAATGTCAAACAATGTTAATTACAAAAGCCACGCAATTGTAAGAGAGCTTGAGTATGAAGTTGTAATTTTACCACAATAAAATATTCATAAACCAAAATTCTTTTTCCTAGCAATGGCATGAAATGTAATAACTAATTAGGACCGAAACAAAGGATTTTACCTCTCTCCTCCTCGCGATTGGGAGAGAGGTTCAATCAAGGAGAGCTTCTCACAGGCGGTTGGCTAAAGTGAGGCCGTCGCAGTGGTGGCAGTTGTACATCGAGTGGTGGTCGGAGCCGGCCTGCTGGAGCTCCGGTGAAGGTGGGTTTTGACGGTGGTTGCACCTGCTGGAGGAAGTGTGGATAGGCGCACGTGGAGGCTGCTGCAGGTGGCGTGCATGGAGGCTACTGTTGCGCGCAATGAGGCCGCACGCACTACTGGAGTGTACTGCTGGCCGCACTGCTGCAAGGAGGGCACACAACGGGTAGGCGGAAGCACGTTGGAGAAGTACTGCAGGCTGGCGCAAGCGCTGGCGGGCATGTGCAGCCGGATGCATGCGCGGAGAAGAATGCACGCTTGCTGCGTGCGTGAAGAGGCATTGCAAGGTGCGTGCGTGGGTTGTGCGGGCGTGAAGGCGGTTGCTGTTGCAGGCATGCTGGCGGGTGCGCTGCAGGCTGGAGAAGAAGAAGAGGCATGTTGCGATTTTGGCAGAGCACTGACTTGAAGGAGGTGAGGTGCAGGGTACGCGCGGAAGGTGTGTGTGGGCTGGGGATGGCGCTAGAGGATGGAAGGGCCGTGCGGTGTAGCTATGATTGGTGGTACACGTGTAGTAAGAGCTTGCACCGTGGATGCTGAAGGAGGTGCGGCGCAAGTGTGCAGGTGATGCACGTGCAGAGAAGAGCATGCGGTGCTGGCAGGCTTGGCACTGGGGTGCAGCAAGGTGTGTGCGTGGCTGCTGCAGGAGGTGGTGCAAGTGTGCAACCGGAGGGGGGCAAGTGTGGAGTGAGTGGCCGGCTGTTGTTGTAGTGTGGGTCAAAGCTTCAGACGTCCGGGAAATTTCCCGGACATCTTAACTGACTGAGGAGATGGAAATGCAGTGGCTGCGGTGGTGGTTGTTGGTGATGAAGGCGAGGGTGGTGCATGCTGAGGTGCTTACGGTAATGCAGACGAGATCCGGATGGCGGTGTGGCCTGTCACACCACACGCCCACGGTGGTGGAGGCTCGTCGCCACGGTGTGGAATGGAAGAGAGACGAACTCTCTGCACAGTGGTGGGTCGGGGGTAGAGGCCTCCCGAGCTCGGCTGCCTCCTCTCTTTTGAAATCAGTTGGCCCGACCAAATCCAACACATCCGCTCCTCCTTGATTGGGTTCTTCACTGCAGCAGCTGGAGGAAGAAATGCAGCCGTTGCACGTAGAAGACGAATAAAAAATAATGATAAAATATTATGGTTATTTATATACAAACCCTCAACTTTTATGTTAACTTAAATTAATGTATGCAATGCACCTAATTGGGTAACTAATTAAATGAATGCAATTCTAAGTTAATTCTAAATGCATTTAAATATGAATGCAATGCATGAATTATGTAATTAAATTAGAAATATGAATTAACATATTTACATCATAATTTATGCTAAATAAATGTTAGAATTAACTTAATGTCAAGGCACTTAAATACTTAAATAGCCTACAAATATGGGCTAATCAGCTGCCACATCAAATCATTTGGGAAGAGTCATCGAGGCACGGCAGATGTACTAGGGGTGTTGGTGTGGCTTGTGGGTGCTTGTGAGAGCGTGCCTAGGGCACATGTGTGCGAGTGAGTGGGTGTGTTCGGGGAGTGATTGGGGTGGGTCAATGGGTGGGTGGAGTGAGGGGAAGAGATCAGTGAAGTGTGGCGGAGCTCGTGGGCTTGTCGGCGAGGGTTATGGCGGCCTGTGGAGGTGGGATGGCCTTGCCAGAGTTGGTGGTTGGAGATGGAAGGGATGAAGGTGCGAGGGGCGGCAATGATCGGTTTTGGAAAGTAGAGGGCGGAGAAGACAGTAGAGGGGTTAGGGACTTATCTGGGAGGTCAAGGGACGATGGGGGCGAGCGAGGTTGTTGGGTCTGGTATGGCTGACGCTGGAGACGAAGGTGGCTCCGATGAGGTGGGATCGGCAAGGACGAAGAGAGAGTAGCGCCTGCTGGTATGGCGAGACACGGATGAAGTCAAGGAAGATGGATCCGTCGCTAGTATGGCACTCGAATGACGAGGAGTGGCAAGGAAGCTTGTCGGATGTCGAGGAGCCTACAGCCATGAGGGGAAGAGAGGAATTTGAGGTATTCACGGTCGAAATCGAGCGTGAAGAGGTCGGGGAGGTCTGTGCTCCTTTAAATAGATCTTTGAAGGTCGATTAGGGCTTGGGAAGCTTGGAAGCTTTCCGGAGATGGGAGGTTGTTAGGATACCCAAATCTCTCATGTGTTTGCATGAGAGATTGGGAAGGAATTGAAGCTCATCAATGGGTTTAGACAAGAGAGAATTTCTCAAAGGATCTCCCTTCCAATTTTGGAGGAGATCCTCCAAGCAATCAAGGAAATTTGCCCTGTCAAAGGTCACCGGAGTAGGTTTCCTCCGCAATAATGGTGGAGGGACCTACTTGCGAAGATGATGAGAAAGCTAGTGGGTTGTTTGCAAAGGTTTTTGAAAGTTAAGGGTAGAAATGTAATCAAACTGGACCCTTTTGCAAACTAGGTCAAGGAAAACTCATCTTGGGTCCAAATTTTGGTACAAACCTAACTTGGACCTAAGGAATCCAATTGTGAAGTTTGATTTTGGGTTTGACCACGTTTGACTAGGAGATTTATGAGAAAACCCAATTTAGGGCAAATATCTGTCTGATACCCCATTCTAAGTCAACATGGGTTCTAATGGCCAAATTGAAGGTACTAAACCCTAGAGAATATTTTTCTATGATTTTTAGAGAATTTAGGTGAATTTTATCCTGACCATAACCTTGATTAGTCAAGTGGGTCTATTTTTAGGATTTCAAGAAGTCATTTAATTCATAGAACACATACAAACCCTTTTCTGTCTGATCCAACCCACTTATAATCTTATTAAGACCATTTGACCTTTGTTTAGCTCTTGAGGAAACCTGTGGTTGTACTGCATTGGAAAAATTATAGTTTTACCCCTAATTTCTTATGTTTCTCTCAGAAAGGTTATGTAGTGAATTATGACCTTCAGTTGGTTATGTAGGAGCATTTATTCTCTTCATTGGGTCAAAATGAGCTAGTTAGGGCTCATGATGGTGTTCCCATCAGGTAGCTTCACAGACCATAAGAGTACTAGTGAAACTTGTCAATTTCTCGGAAATTCCCTAGTGTCTTGGTTCTCCAGAAAATAAAATATTGTATTACTATCCACAACTGAAGTAGAATATGTAGCAGCATCTTTAACTTGTTCACAACTATTGTGGATGAAACAAACATTACAAGACTTTGGTTTATCTTATAAGAATAACAAGAATTTGTGCAACAACACAAGTGCTATTAACCTTTCCAAAAATCCAATACAACATTCTAGGACCAAACATATAGATATTAGACACCTCTTTCTTAGAGATTATGTCTTAAAAGGGATATCAATTTAGAATTTGTTAACACAGAAAATCAGCTAGCTGATATATTCACAAAACCATTACCAAAAGATAGGTTTAATCAAATTTGTCATTCACTAGGTTTATCTAGATTAAAAGAGATTAATTAATTGGCCTAATAAATGTCTCTTTTATTGTTTTGAACGATCAATTTTCAAAAATTGATCGACCAACATTTAATCGATCAAATATTCCTATTTGATCAACCAAAACTTGATTTTTTGCCTGGCGGGAATTTTCCCTCCACAACTTTGTCCTTTTGATCGATCAATCAAATTTTTGATCGACCATTCTGGTTGGGCGAGTATTTTCCCTCCAAACATTCAAACTTTGATCGACCAATTACTTCTTTTGATCGATCACTTCTCATTTTAATTGACCAAAAACCATTTTTGATCGACCAAAATAGGCGGTATCTCTTTTCGAAGATTGCGATCTCTTTTCCTTGTTTTGCGCTCGCAATCCATTCTTAACGTTTTTAACCTATGTGATTAGTTGCCTTAAGTGCACTATACTATTTTACTGATCACATTCTCTATAAAACACCTCATTTTTCACCCCATATGCCTATTTTTTACTATACAAAATCTTTTAGTCCCCACTCCTTACAACACACCCAACCCCACTTCTCTACTCTTCATCGTCCGGTCGACCAATGTCACTGCCGACCTCCTCGCACAAGCCACCTCCATGCGTGGGTCAACCGTGCACCGATCCTCACGAGTGCATGCTCGTTCATCGCCTCTTCGCACCTACGTGCTCGCATGACTTCAACCCCCTCACATGCCCTCATCCAGCCTCCATTTTGATCAACCAACTTTCGTTCGATCTCGGTACATTCTAAACCTTGAATACATCCATTCCTTTGGCTTTTTCTTGTGTTTATAGTGTGATTTGACTTACTCTCACTTGTTTGATCTTGCTTGTGCATTTTTCTTGCAAAATCATGTAGCATACGTGAGTTTATCATCTGGTCAAACATTCTCTTTTTTTGGTCTGAGGTCTTTTGGTCAACCAAACTCCTTGGTTGATCAACCAAAAGTCTGATTCTTTTTTGGTAGACCAATCATCTTATTTGGTCGACCAGTCTGATTCCATCTCTTTACCATGTTACCCAAACATGCGCGCAACTCTTCTAGTCAACGTGATGATACTTTTGATCGCTTTTTCACTACCAAGACCACTCATCATCATTTCTCGTTGTTTGTGAAATTCTCTCTGCATGTCAGTAGACCTATTGACTTCACTTATTTCAAGTCTATTTTCCCTGGGATCTGCAAAAAATTTGCATACCATCAGATTTTGCTATTATTTGAGTGGAACTTTTATGCGAGTTCCAAACATAGCTGCATTCTCGGTGTTGATCCCATGGCCTGTCATCTATTTTATGCTAATCTCAAAGATATAGGTGAAGGTGCCAACATCGAGTTGACCTCAAACATCTACGGGATAGAAGTTCTGGTCAATATGGATGTTTTGATAGAGATTCTTGGTTGTCCTTTTGTTGGACCTACTTTTCTTGAGTTGCATCAGCAGACTCAGTCTAACACCATCAGGGAGACCCTGCTCATTCCCTCTCATTTTGACATGGGTTGTCCTGCTAAGTCACCCTATTCTTGACATTTGCCTCATTTTCTGAATCGTGTATTTTTGTGGAATTTCATGTCTAAGTCCACATCATTTGAGAATTGCCTTGGCATTATGCTGATCACCCTCTATGCTTTTACGAAGAACAAATGGTACAATTGGAACCATTTGATTCTTTATCTCATGAGTAAACCACCCAGTAGCTCCTTCCAATTTGGGACACTTCTCTCCCATATCTTTCTTCACTTCAGTGTGCCCATGGACATCAATCATAAACTATTTATCACTTGTGTCTCCATATTCAATAAACTCACATATACGAAGATGGAACAAGCACAGGGAGCCCATGGTGAGGAATTAGCACAGGAGCAGACTACAGTACCTCCTCCATTCCTGCCTTATGGGCACTTCACTATGACATGTCCTCCTTTAGTGAGACCATCTCCATCTTTCTACGACTAGGACTAGATCCTTTTGGACAGACAGATCTTAGGTAGGGACTTTGTCACTATTCAGGATGTGATTAGTGGTATATCTTTGATGATGCATAGGTAGGGGGAGATTGACATGGTTATGATGAGGAACGGGCATCAAGTATCAGAATACCTGAATGCTCGGAGTCAATTTATGGACAGACTTAGAGAGTCAGTTCATAGAATTCAGCAGCAGCTTCACCGACCTCCTCGACCTCGTCGTTCGACTACCATGCCTTCAACACCTCCTCCTACATCAGCATCACCAGCAGCACCATCAGCATCAGTAGGACCAGCTGACCAGTAGATTACTCCTCCTCGCAAGACATCCAGACATTCGACACCACATTCATCAGCTCAGCGATGCCTTTGCCTTGATCAGCCAGCATCTTCTGAGAGATCAGATTCACTGACCTCGAGTTGGACACTGATCTTCAGAGCACTATGGATGCCTTCATGGCATCATTAGATGATTAGATGTTATATTTGTTTTTATCTCTATCTTAGCATGTATAACTTTATTTCTCAAAACATTTATATTCCATGCACTAATTATCTAGACTGTTTATTTATGCATGAAAATTATCTCTCTCAGTTTTGTGTTTTTCTTTAGCTCTCTTATATTGCATAATATTTATGAAGCTTGAATTACTTATTTAAAGGGGAGTTAAATGTAAAATCACAAAGCAGCATGTTTTACTTTTTGCTAAAACAAAAAGGGGGAGATTTTATGCAAAACTACTCCCCAATTTCATAATTATAATTTTGTTGTCAACAAAAAGGGGGAGAATGTAAGTACCTCTACTTGGATACACCAAAATTATGTTTATTGCTAGACTAACATTTTAGGACTATGTTGGAGTAAAGCATCAAAGCATCTTTCAAGCCAAGAGAAGATAGTTGCTAATGTGCACCTTTTACATTTATTTGAGTCTAGGACATTATTGTAAGGAACCTCAAATAAAACTCAAATACAAATTTTTGTGTATCTTTTCAAAATCAAACTTTTAGGGTTATTGATCAACAAATCTAGATAATTAATTGACCAAATCATGTTGATCGACAAACCAAATTACTTGACCGATCAAATCAGTCCATTTTAGGAAGTTGAAAAAAATCCTCTTGATCGACCAACCAAGCTAATTGATCAATCAATCAATGATTGACTAACCTTATTAATTGATCGACCAATTAACCTTAACTGATTGACCAATTTAATTTCCTATTCAGGCAAAACTTTTTGTATAAATAGAGGCCGCACGTAGCCCATTCCTTTACAACTTTTAAATAGAAATACCATTCAAAAATAGAGCTTCTCGTGCTTATCTCCAAAGGCTTTCATGCCCTGTTCTTCACGTTCTTCCATAGTTCGACATCTCAAACCTCTACAAAAAATTGATTTGATCATTTATTGAGGTTCCATTGAATTCATTTTCTTCTTATACTATTTTGTTGTTTTGATTGACGGATTGCAAGTTTGTTTAGAAGATCCGTGTTGCTGTTTTTGCTTCTCTTTAGGATAAAAAGGGAGGTGATTGTAAGAGGTTGTGCCACCCTCGTTCAAGTGATATGATTTAGTGGATTGACTAGCGGTGTCTAGTCAAAAAAATTCTAAGTTGGGAGGCTTAGGTAGTGGTTTTCACCCAGATCGGGTTTCCACTATAAATCAGGTGTACTCTGTCCATGAATTTCTGGTGTTTTCTTTTCTAATCTTTGCATATAACTCAAACCAATACTATTCACCCCTCCCCTCTATTATTTAGTTGCTATCCAAAAGATATTCCTACCACTCTAGTATTTGTTTCAAATGGTATTTTCTAGTGATGCATCAAAAGGATGGGACCAATCTAGTGGTTTCAAGATCAGGGCTTTGGTCATAGAGTCATTAAGAGTCTAATAAGATCTAGTGTAATCAAGAGTAAAATCAAAGGTGTTATCCATAGTCAAAAGATTTGTTAAGGGTCTAGAAATCTTTGAGAAATCCATTATAAATCTTCTATAAAAGCCAACATGCCCCAAGAATGATCTACCTTGTCAATCCGAGCTAAGAGGTGGTTGATTGAAGATCAAATCAACTTTAGCTTGGTCGACTTCCAAGCCTCTTTCAGATAGAATATGTCCAAGCACAATCTCTTCTTAGACCATAAAATCACTCTTTTCCCAACTCAAGACCAAATTTACTTCTATACATCTCAAAATCTTTTCCAAGTTGCTTAAACACATCAAAGGAATCTCCAAAAATTAAAAAATCATCCATGAAGACTTTGAAGTAATCATCGATCATGTCCAAAAAGATCGCCATCATGCACCTTTGAAAAGTCGTAGGTGCATTGCATAATTTGAAAGGCATTCTATGTAAAGCAAAGGTTCCATAGGGACATGTAAAAGTTGTCTTTTCTTGGTCTTTGATGGGAACACCATCATAAGCCCTAACTAGCTCATTTTGACCTAGGAAAGAGAACAAAAGCTCCTACATAACCAAGTAAAGGGCCTAATTCAAGGAATAACTGTTCTGAAAGGAAATTTAGAAACAAAGGGTAAAATTATAATTTTACCATTGTAGTACATCAATGGGATTTCTTAGGAGCTAAACATAGGTGAAATGATCTTAACAAGATAAAAAGTGGGTTGATTCAATCAGAAAAGGGTTAATGTGTAATCTGGGAATTAAATGACTTCTTGTAACCCTAAAACAGACCCACTTAATCTAACAAGGTTCTGGTCAGGATAAAATTTACCTAAACCCTCTAAAATTCATGTGAAAATATCCTCTAGGGTTTAAAACCTTAAATTTGGCCTTTGGAACCTATTTTGACCTAAATAGGGGTCCTAGTCAATTATTTGCCCTAAATTGGGCTTTTATGTAAAATGCCCATTCAAACGTGGTCAAACCTAAAATCCAACTTTACCATTAGATTCCTTAGGTCAAAATTAGGTTTATGCCAAAATTTTGACCTAAGGGGAGTTCATCTTGACCTGCTTTGCAAAATAGTCCAACCCAATTACTTCTATGCCCCCAACTTTTGAAAACCTTACAGAGACCCCCCTATCTTCCTCGCCACTATTTGCAATTACGTCCCTCCACCATTACAGCGGAGGAGTCCTACTCCAACAAGGATTCGAGGAGAATTTCTCCTTGTTTCCTCAGAGACTCCCTCTCAGATTTGAAAGGGAGATTCTCTGAGGAATTCTCGATCATCTGAATGCAATTCCAAGCCCTAATTGTCACCCAATCTCTCATGCGAACGCATGAGAGATTTGGGTATCTCGCACCTTCCTACTCCGATGAGGATACCCATGCTTGGAAGCTTGCCTTCCAAGCACAAGGCCCTCTGCTAGAGGCTATAAAAGGCCCCCTGACCCTACCTCTCAGATTCAGCTTGGTTTGGCCAGAGAACAACCCTCAACTTCGTCTCTTCTCCTCCGGCCAAGCATCCAGCGAGCTCCGGTGACTCATCCTCCCTCTTCTCGTCGCTCTACCACAATATCAGTGGCAGATACATCTCTCCCTCCTTCCTCCACATTGCGCCATACCTGCGCACACACCTGCAGCCTCTTCGTCATCACTGTCATCTCTCTACTGGAACCTTCGTCTCAGACGGCGGCAGGTACGCATCAGCCGCTATTCACCCCCCTTCGTCCTTAAATTAGGTTAGATCTCTTCCCCTCTATCCTCTCTATATTTCCCCCTTCTTTATTTCTATTTTCATGCCCCAACCACTGCAGACCACCACCATCTTCTCCGCCTGCAGCAGACCACCAGCGAGGTGTCTCCGTCACCTCTACACACCCATCAACCTCACCAAACCCCTCAGAAGCACCGCCACCATCCACTAATCAATTCCCCCTTCTCCATTAACCACCACGACCTATGTTCACTTCCCTCGACCAAACCCACTTTCACAGCCACAGTCTAACCTAGGCACGCATGCCTAGGCCGTCCCATGCCACACCACCCACCATGCCACCTTTGCTGTGTCACGATGAAGCTTTCTAAGTACTTTGACAAGGTTGTGAGGCCATATTTGTGTTGACAAGGTTGGACCCCCAGTTGCCATTGGAGTAGGAGCAAAGCTTGTTCGCAAGCTTGCTCCAGGCTGCCCTGCTCCAGGAGATCGAGTCCCAGGTGCACGGAAACACTTTGCGATTACCTTGCACAAAATAATTGAAGCCACAGCACACTGCAGTTGCAGCAATCAGTGGAGACTCCCTGCGGACGCACACGAAGAAGCGGGTGGGACTTTTAGTCCCACCTCAGTTGTTTTGGAGTGAGGTGAGTGGTTTAAATTGATTTTGTGTTTTATCCTTGTTGCCCCCTAACACGGGGTGAGGTCCCCTCACCCACATACCCGCCTCGTCCGCAATCCACACTCCGCAGACCTGGTTTGCCCGACCCGTTTACCCTGCACTCCTCGCGCACCACCCATGCCGGTGCGCCTGGACCTGGGTGCGTTTGCCCGACCTGAATACTTGATTGGCTCTAGGAGAGCAAGCCTAAGAGAGAAAAGAGAGAGAGAGAGTTCGTGAGGGTGGGTAGGGGTAGGTTTTGCACTTGTGTGCAGGGGAAGGAAGAAGGAAGAGGAAGCTGAATCCAGAGAAGGAAAGGAGGAAGCCTTAGGTGTAGCCACAGAGAAGAAGGAAAAGCAAAGGACTGAAGCTGAGGAAACTAAAGGAAAAGGAAGAAGAAGGAATGACTGAAGAAGAAAGAGAAAGAAGGAAATCAAAAGCCAAGGCAAAGAAGCTAAGGGCAAAGAAAGCTAAAGGCAGAAAGGAAGAAGAGGAAGAGAAGAAGAGCCAGAGAAGGAAAGAAGCCAATGAAGAAGACATCAGAGAAAGAAAGAAAAGAAGAAGAAGAAGAAGAGGGCTTGGCTCAAGTTAGAGAAGAGAAGCCAAGAGCCAAGAAGGAGAAGGCAGAGAAGGAAAGAAGAACAAAGAAGAAAATAAGAGAAAGAGCAGAAGCATAAGAAGAAGAGTCAAACCTTTTTAAGACGTCCAATTTCTCTTTTGCTACATTTTATTATTCATATACTATTGCTTTATATTTTGAATTAGGTTTTGAGTAATTTTATGTGTTCAAATTGCTTCTATTATTGAGATTAGTGAATAAATTTCATTTGCTCCCTGTATTCGACCTCGGACTTAACATTCGAGTAATAAATTTTATTTGTTTTCAAGGAAATTTCAACTATACTACGATGCATCATTTATCTTATAAACATCGATCTCGCCCTCTGTAAATAGTCTTCTAGACTAATTGCAACCTAGTTATATCTAGAATATCCAACCAAGAAATAGAAAAATTTCCTTCCTGCCAATTTCTCCAGGATCTGATCAATAAAAGGTAGTAGGAAGTGATCCTTTTTAGTGGAAGAATTGAGTCGTTTATAATCAATGCAGTCCTGCCACATAGTTACAGAGTGAGTCAGGATGGATTCGCCCTTGTCATCGATCACCACCATTAGCCTTGCTTTCTTATGTCAACTTGAATTGGGCTTGCCTAAGGACTGTAAAAAATGGGGTAAATAATGATTGCATCAAGCCACTTAATTATTTCCTTTTTAATGACCTCCCACATATTCGGGTTAAGTCTCCTTTGTAATTCACGAGAAGGTCGAGCATCCTCTTCCAAGTATCTTGTGGGTGCAATAAGAAGGACTAATACCCTTCAAATCAGAAATGGTCCATCCAATTGCTTGCTTATTTGCACTTAGGACCTTAGTCAAGGTCTGATGGGAGTTAATAATCACAAGGGGGTCTAATTAGGTCTTAAGAAGACATATTTCAGACTACTTGGGAGGGCCTTTAATTCCAATTCAGGTGGGACCATGAGTGAGGGTATCTAAGTAGGTGAAGATGGTGCAGGTAGCCTCTCCATAGGAGGATCAATTCTGAGTCTTGAGTCAGGTATTGGATTCAGATACTCACAGACTTCCTTACACTTAGGCTCCAAATTAGTTTCTTTTCTTAGTTGAGTCAAACATGCTAGTAGAGGATCCTCAATAAGACTAATAGCCATGATTTCCTTAATATCATCATCCTCAAAGTCCTCAATAGCTCCACAATCATCAAAGCTTTTCATTGCCTTACAAACATTTAATTTCATCTTTTTATCTCCAAAGACAATTTCCATTTTTCCAAATTCACAATCAATGTGGGCTTTAGCAGTAGCAAGGAAGGGCCTGCCCAGGATGATTGGGGTATTGCAGAGTTGTTTGGGCACCTCCATGTCAAGGACTAGAAAATCAACAGGGAAGTAATTAAAAGTCCTTGACACGAACAATCACATCCTCCAGAATCCCGCGTGGCATGGTGATTGTCTGGTCAGCTACCTGAAGTGTCACATTAGTGGGCTTTAGGTCACCTATACCGAATTTCTCATATAATATAGTCAAGATTAGATTAATGAAGGCACCTAGATCCAATAGAGCTTTATCCAAAGTAATAACCCCAATCGAACAAGAAATCAGAGGGGCTCCTGGATCCTTCTTCTTAGAGGGAAGGTTATTTAAGATGATTGAGCTAGCTTGTTCAGTCAAGATAACCTTCCTAGGATTATTAGATTTTGACCTGCGCTTTGTAGTAGTCAATTCTTTCAAAAATTTAGTGCAGGCTAGGATATGTTCAACAGCTTCCAATAGTGGGATATTAATATGTACTTGCTTGAACACAATCAACCAAGTCTTAGCAGTAGGTTCAGGCTTCTTCTTCCTAGGCCTATTCAGGGCCTCAGGAAAAGGGATTTGGATTTTTGAGTCTTTAGAATCATGAGCCTGATCCTCCTCCATAGTAGGCCCCTTTCCCAAGTTAGGTGTACCAGGATCCCTAGAGTGTAGAGTAGGAGTCATAATAGGATCCTAGGTAGTCTTTCCACTTCTCAGAGTGATCGAACTGGCTGAAGTGAATATTGATTTGGATCTCGGGAAGAGCTAGTCATAGAGTAAAGATTCAATTGTGGAACCTGATTATAAATAGTTCTCGGATTAGGAGGAAGATTGAAACTAGGTGGAGTCATATGAGCTTGTTGAATCAAATGAGCTTGATTTTGATTAACCCCTTGAGGGAAATTTCCTCTAATTGGTGCATTTCTAGGGTTTGGAAGGGGTTGTGAGGGTAGCGTACCAATAGGCCTATCATTAGGCTTAGGCCCTATCTAGTTCTTCAGATCCCTAATGGGCTAGGTCAACTGCTGCATAGCTTGCAACATGGAAGTATTTGTGTCCATCAGTTGCTAGTTCTGATTCAATATAACCAATTCAATTTGGCTAGGCAAGTTAGGAGGCAAGGGTTGATAATTCTAACCCTGGTTATAAGTGTTAGGCAAGCTAGGGTTCATCTAATAGGGTCTAGGCTATGTAGTCTACTGCTTTACTTGCCCTGGCTTTTCCAAGAGAAATTTAGGTGGTTTCTTCAACCAGAATTATAGGTGTTGGAGAAAGGATTATTTCTATTGTTCCCTTGGATAGCTGACACATCCTCATATCCATATGATGATGAGGATAAGAGAATGGAGTTAAGAAAGCAGGGATCAAAGGTCCCTGCTTGGGTCCCATGTAAAGGGCCCTAGGTCAGTTGGCTCGCATCTTGAGCCATGTGTAGCTTGTTCACAAACTCCCACCCTGAGGGATCTTGTATAGTAGGTGATTGATGCGGATTTTACGCGGTTTGTTAAAAGCGGATTTTTGTCATTGAGACACGTAAAATCTATCAACTCATAAATTTATAACTTAGATAAGGTGAATATCTAGGGTCCAAGGAGGCCAATTTGTTAATCACAAAAATGATTCTCACTCTCTCACCTCTCAAATCAACACACGTATTTTTGTATTTTCATTTTGTTGTTTTTATGATTTTCAAAGTAATCAGGTATTTGCAAGTGAAGAGTATGCTAAAGAGTAAACATATCACTAAACCTAAGTGACATGAATGATTCTTCTCTTCTAAGCTCACCCTAGGCAAGTGCGCCTAGGGTAATTAGAAGAAGATGTGGTGCACTAATTAACTAATAGCATGAAAAACACACTAAGCTAGAAAGCAGAAATTGGAAGGCAAATTGAAATCTTGTATTGGTAGAAATTGAAGTACATGTAGAGGAATGCTTCTTGTAAAACAACAAACTACTAGCTAATAAAAAAGATAAAATGGAAGATAAAAGAAGAGAGGTATCCTCCAGTAGAAGTTTCAAGAAACCCTTGCTCCAACTGTGGCCTCTCCAATAGTTGAAAAGTTCTCTTTGGCTTCTTCCTTCAAATGGTCATCCTCCAAGCCTCCTCCAAGGGTGGACGTCCACCACCCTTGTTCCTCGTTTTGCCTAGCCGTCCCGCTAGGTGAAGGCTTCCTCCTTGGTGTGGCACAAGGGAGAATAAGAATGAGGAAGAAGGTACCAAGGGGGCAGGTGTTTTGCGCACGAAATCAGTATTTAAGATTGATACATTGTAGTACAGACCAAAATCGCTCATCCACAAATACAATTTATTACTCGAATTTAAGTCCGAGGTTGAACACAAGGAGCAATATGGTATTCACTCGCTAATCTCAGTAAATAATATAAATAAGCACAAGTAATGATCTCAAAACTAATATTCAGTGTAGCACATGAGTATATCAAGAGTCGAATGAGGCAAAAAGTTATCTAAGACAAAATAATAGTAATTTGAATCACCAATTATTAGCATAGATATATATATATAATAATTACTTAGTGGTCTAAATAAATGCACAGTGCCTCAAATAATGCCACAGTGTTTTCAATCAAGTCAAATGTTGGACATTTATCATTAGACGACTTAAGTTCAACCCTGCTACAGTGCTTCTTCTTATTCTTCTTCCTCCTTCCTTCTCTTCTTCTTTCAAGTCTACTTCTTTAGCCATAACTTCTTCTCTCAAGCTCTTTTCTTCTCTCTTCTTCTACATAGAGCCTTCCTTCTCTAGGCTTCTCTTTCTTCTTCATTCACAAGGGCCTTCACAAGCTTCCCAGCAACTAATGTTGGGAGGTTGCCCTAAAGAGCAAAACACCCCATTCTCTCTCTCATAATTCACCTCTATTTCTCTTATCTTTTCTCAAACCTAGGTGTAATCAGGTTAAAGGCCATGTTATCAGATCCTAGGAAGTGGCTGGACCCGTGATTGCGCAGCAATCATAGGTCTTAATTGACCTGAATTAGGCTAGGACTTAGCATAAGTTAGGATAATTCATGCATGCATAAGCATTATCTGCATCTTTACTGCTTTACTTTAGCTATGCATAAAATAATGTTATAATTTGCTGATTAAGTGCATTGTGTCAATTATAGGTAATAAGCTGATCAGAAGCAGGTTCTGAAGCTGTATTTGGAATAATGGGTGATGCAGCAGAGCTGGAGTAGAAGACTTAGATTAGATGTAGGAATAATGATGTAAGGAAGTCAAGGTTTGCTATTCTACTAAGTAGGAATAAAGCAGTAAAATGTGAAGAGCTTAGGTCCAGCCTAGCCCTAGGATAGCCTAGAGACTTCCCCCAAGCCTTAGCCACCTTAGATTAGGTCACAACACCCTAGGAAGGCCTAAAACACTAGTTCCAACCCTTATCTGGATGTCCAGATATGTTATAGGACGTTCAATACCCTTAGCCAACTCCCGCACACCTCAAACCCACTTCTGCAATGTTATTGGACGTCCAGACACTTTGTCAGATGTCCAATTTCTGCAAAATACCCAAAATAGAACCTAAATTTCCCCCTGACTCAGATTGGACGTCCAGAACTAAAGTCTAGACTTTTCATTTTTGAGTATAAGTCATCTGATCATTTTTTGGACGTCTGGAACTAGTCTCCAGTCCCTGTTTTGAGATTCAAGCCTTGATCTTGGATCTCTAGCTCCCTAGACCTAATCCCAACCCCATAAGAACCTAAATTAAGGTGTCCTAACCCTAGTACATCACCTCTAGACCTCCCTAAGGACCTAATTAGGTCCTCACCAAACCCAATTGACTTAGATCAAAGTCAATTGCCATCACCTAAGCCAATTGGACTCATTGAGTCTAATTGATTTTAGATCTCAACCTACACAAGTTCAGTTGGACTTAGTGAGAGTCCAATTGACTTAAACCTAACCTAATTGAGTTATTTCACTCTCAATTAGGTTCACGCTCATTCAATTAAACTTAGGTTAAGTTTAATTGCAATTTCCCCTTAGCAATTGGGGTTTGCAACCCTAATTCAAGGCATACACCTACCTAAACCCCTTAGGACCTAACCTAGACCTCTTAGACACCTAGGGCATGACCACACACACACACACCCATTCATGCACACAGACTCCTCTAGAGTTCTCTAGAACCCTCTTGGAGTGGTGCCAACTCTTGGTTGCCAAATTATTAACCAAGAGGCATTCAATTCTTAGATCCAGAAATGGTGGATCTAAGAAACCACCAACCTCTCTCTTGGCCAGCCATTCTTGGACTCTCTCTAGAGAGTTCCACACTTCACTAGAGAGAATCCCTTAGGTCTATAAAAAGACCTAAGGAAAGACCTAAGGAGTGGCCATTTGCACCCATCCACATTCATGGCTTCATCCACTCTTGGCCATACATGCTTGGCTCCATTCACATCCACCTCCACTTAGGCTAGCCACCACCATCTCCATCTCCACAAGCTGAGCACCATCATGAAGGATATCATCTCCATGCCAGGATGCTGGATCACTCCTCCAACCTCTCTCCAAGGGCCGACCTAAGCTCCATTGGCCGCCCCTCATTCTCTTCCCAACCACTCCAAGGCCATCGGAGCCCACCTTCAAATGCCCTCACTTCTGATAGATTAGTAGCTAGCTCTTTACATTTGCTGCTTCTATTTACTGCTTAGTAGTGTAGTCCTTATTCTCCCCCAATGATGCATGCAAAATCCCCCTGTAGATTCTTGTATGCAATCATTTTCTGGTAGCTAGATTTACATTTCTAAGCATTCCTGTACATGCTTTCCCCTACATTTCATGTTGTAAACACTTCTCCAAATGCATGAATGAAAGATACATTTTTATATACATCTCTATGTTTTGAAATCACCATGAGCTTATTGATTGCCATCTTTTCTGCATGATTCAAGTTGCCTATTTTTCACTTATATATTTCGCAACAAGCATGTCGTTTCCGGAAAATATAGAAAATCTAACTATAGATGCATTTTCTATAAACAGCCACCACCTCACTAAAATTGTGCACACAGAAACTCAAACTTTCACCTTTCTGATCTATTTAACACATGCGCACGTAATCAGGGTTCATAATAGAAGTGGAGAAATCTTGATCCGAAGACTGGAAACCGGCATGCGATTTTAAACAAAGTAGAGCGATAAAAGATCGAATTCAGAATTAATACAAACGCCTCCCAGAGACGAACGATCGGGACTCAAAGTCTCATTATCTTTAGAAAATATTTTTGTTTGAGCATATTGTGCACTATACTACGATGCTTTTCCTATCAAAACACGCGATCTACAATTTCAATAAATGGCACTGTTGCCGGGGAGGCAACGTCATTTTCTTTGATTTCAATCTTTTAAACCATCATTGACAAATTTGCATCTACTTTGTTTCTGGATGTGCAGGAAAAACGGAAAAAGAACGGGATCTGCGCACACAATGAGCGCAGAAAAGAGATCCAGGTGAACATCATCTTCTCTTAGATTAGGTTTTCTTTTGTACCCTAGGATTAGATTTACTTCTTGCAATTTCTTTTGAAAAAAAAAAACTTATTCATTTTCATGAAAGGAAAAAAAAGATAAAAAAAAATTCAAAAAAATCTAGAGTAGGTTTCTTTTTGAACCCTAGGTAGTTTTAAAAAAAAGCAAAAAAATTTTTTTTTTGAAACCCCTTTAAAAAAAATTCCTTTTGAAAAAAAAAGAAAAAAAAACATGCAAAAGTTTTTTTTAAAAAAAAACATTTTTCGTGGAAAGGTTAGATTTCAAACCCAAACCCTCTTTAAAAGCTTTTCCACCAATTTCTGATTTTCGGCCAGATTTCAAAGTCGGATTTAAAAATTTGATTGCCAAAAAATTAGTGAGCAAAAAATTCTGAAACTCGGGCCAAACCTTCATTTTCAAACCATATTTCAAAAGGAACCATTATTTTAAAAAAATTCCAAGTATACAATATTTTAAAATTCATGAAGTGCAGGGGGTTAGACTGACCCTGATTCGAGATTTTTCAAATTTCAAAAAGCAATTTCGAGCAATCTACGAATCTATTTTGACTAAAAATGGTAGGGTTTGAAAGCTGATTTCATTGTATTTATTTTTCATATTTTTTCCAAATTTTTGAAGGTCAATTGATACTATTTCAAGGTGAAAAATCAACCAGGGGTCAAAATTCTAGATCTAACCCCCTGACAATCAAAAATCCCTAATAATTCGGTTGAAATAGTAAAAATTCCAAAAAAATATTATCTGAAAAGATAATTGAAAAAGGAATCTACTCACTAAATTTCAAGTTAATTGAATTCCAATTGTTGTCAGAGAATGAATTTTATCTTTGTGGTCTGCTGAAATAGAATAAAACCCTAGAAGTGCATGAACCTTAGGGTAAATCTTTAGGGTTACAACTTAGAGACCACACTTGGCCTAACCTAGACTTACTCAAGTCTAGCACTTAGTCGGTGAGCTTGGTCACCTTTTAGGCCACTCTCCAAAATAAAACCCCAACTGAAGAAAATGGGCTAAAATAAATTTTAAAACACGAAATAAAACCTGAATTTGTTGTCGTACTACTGGGTGTGTTCAACCTCTTGGCTGGGTTTGCCGAGAGGCGGGAATCGCTTTCAGTCGGTTGTACGATGAATTTTCTTCAGGAATTAAAACCTAAAATGAAAAATCTGGTCATATTATTTATATGAACCATCTGATTGGCAGGGCCTTAGCCTTGTCTAGCTTGGCTACACCAACCCAGGGGTTGGGTGGTGTATGCGAGGAAGGAGGTCACTTAGACCTCACTTGGTTGGACCTTGGGAGCCACTCCCAAGGAGGTGAGTCACCTCACCGGGACCATCTTCTCCCCCCACTTCTACTCCAGTAGCCACCATGGCTAATCCTGGACCTGGACCTAAACCGGGTCAGGATATCGATAATCTGGACCCGATGGCTCATCTGGAAGCCCGGGTAGTCGAATCTAATTAGTGGCATCGGCAGAGCATGGATCGCATTTTGACGATGCTTGACAGGATGCAGCACTCGCCGCGAGGAGAACAACTGCAGGATTTCTACGACCCAGCCGCACAAATCGTCGCACCTTTAGTCAAAATTCCCGTAAGCCGAGACACATTTGAGCTCAAGCCCAATGTGATTGGGTTTATCAGCACTCACTTCTATGGGAACTCAAGCGAGGATCTGTTCCAGCACCTAAAGGACCTGAGTTGACTCGCAGAAACAATTCGACCCAGGAATATCGATCTTGGGATTGTTCTAATGAAGCTTTTCCCATTTTCTTTGAGGGACAAAGCTTCATACCGGTTCAAGACCATTGGGAAGCCAATTGGAACCTGGCTAGAATTACGACATGATTTCCTACAAGAGTTCTTCCCAATCGGTCGAACAAATGCAATGCGATGCACAATCACGACTTTCTCCGAAGGAGCTGGGGAGAAGTTACATGAAGCCTGGGACATATTTCACGACCTTCTCTGGAAATGCCTGCACCACGGAATACCCAGATGGCACCTAGCTCAGATCTTTTACCATGGGTTGGATGACACACATCGGTATCTGGCCGATGCATCTAGTGGTGGGAATTTCCTCTCGAAAGACAAGAACAGCGCATTTGAGCTGTTTGAATCTTTGACGGAGAACTCGATGAATGCCGCATCCATGAACCAGTTTCAGCGGCTAGGTCAGCAGCGGGTTGGTGTCCACGAGGCTCACACAGAGTCTATTCGAGCCAATATGGATATCATCGTCAAGCAGCTGGATAGAATAAACCTGATTGAGAAGATTGACTAGATTAGTCAGGGTCAATCTGACTTGAACTCTGCCACTTCAAGACCCTCCTATGCACCCCGAGCCCCTCCTGCTCAAGTTAATATACTCACTCGAGATGCATCTTCTCCTTATTTACGAGACCCTACATATCAGGATCCCATAAACAATTCTGATCTAGCACCATATGACCAGGGTTACGCACCACCCGCAGATTACAATGCATATCCCTTGACGGATATACATCTCAGACATCTTTGGCCTACGAGGATGTCAATGCTATCCAAGGATACAGGCATAATAACCTATATTCAAAGACGTATAACCCTAGTTGGCACCAGCATTCGAACTTCTCTTGGTCTGGTAATTCACAGAGACCACACCAAGATCCACACAACTAGACCAGGCAATACTGGAATGCGCAAAACACGTACCCTAGGTAACAGCCATTTTCGCATTAGCAGCAACCCTGTTCTATATACCAGCCACTGCACCAAGCTGCCAATCACCCTCCAAAGTGGGCTGACCCTTTAGAGGCACTAAAAGAGGAGTTGCAAGAATCAATGAGGAAATCTACACAAGATAGCTCGCAGATTATGAAGGCGATGGCTGATCAGATACAGACTATACAGAACACGCAAAACCAGCTGTTGCAGGAGCATAGGTCTCAGGGAGCCTTGCCCTCCCAACCCTTCCCGAATCCTCGATATGTGCAGAACCAACGTGCCCCGCCTAGGTTTTAGGCACCGCAGGGACAGGCACTCGCCATATTACAGGTGCCTCCTGTACCACCCGGTTACACACAAGGCCAGTCACCTTTGCAAAACCCTGCATATTCTGCCCCTTCCACTCCCCCACCACCTCAAGGATAGCAAGACAATGCACATGCTGTCTCTTTGAGGAGCTGAAGGAAGACATTCGACCCACCACAAAGGCAGGCGGGTCTTGATTTTTCCCACTCTTTGTCGCAGGCGGGATCGACTCCTTCTACTTCTCAAGAGCCACATGTGGTAGATAAGGGTAAGTGGCCACTTGACGCTGAGATTCCCATCCCTTTTCCTGAGGTTCTGACACGAAATGCAGTATGGAAAAAGGACACACGGAATTTTGAGGATCTGAAATTGTTGTTCAAGGAAGTACATATTCAGGTCCCCCTCCTCGAGGCAATCGATCACATTCCCGCTGTCGCTAGGTTCTTCAAGGACTATTGTACCCCGAAGCAACAGCCGAGAATTGGACGACAAGCGGTACTATCGAAAGAGGCTAGTGCCGTGATTCTAGCCAACTTACCGCCAAAAAAGAAAGACCCTGGTACCCCACTTATATCATGCTTCTTGCAGGATTCTCCATTTGATTGGGCCCTTCTAGATCTGGGTTCATCCATTAAGCTAACTCCCACTACCGTGTTTGATTGATTTCGATTTAGGGAGTTGAAGCCCTCCTCGGTCACAATTCAGCTGGCTGGCAGATCATTCAAAACACCGAGGCGGGTGGTTGAGAACGTGATTGTGAAAGTCTGCAGGTTCTGCTTTCCCGCAAACTTTTTCGTTCTCGATATGGAAGTTCCTCCTAATCTCTGAGATGCACCAATTATTTTGGGTCACCCATTTCTGGCGACAGCTCGAGCGAACATTGATTGTGCATCCAGGTGTATGGAGATAGCCCTAGGCAATGAGCGACTTCGACTGTGATCACATAGAGGAGGATGGTGAAGACGAAGATTCGGCATACTGTGGTAACATTGGGATCCTTTGTGACAACCCAATGTCTCATTCGTCTACACTATCAAGGTTCTTGGACCTCGATCCACACGAGACTGAGACCACTGCACTACACATATCTCCCTGAGGATCTGATTGTTTAGGGTGTGCTTCTGACCACAAAACCCCTAAATCCAGCTATCCTGATCCACACATTACCGAATCGCCCCTGTTGTTGCAGGAGGATGTGACCACAGCTAATGAGTTTCCCATTAACGTAGTCACAACTGATTATTTCATAGGGAGCGACTCAGCGGGAATTCACACGCACATGGATTAGCAGATTCCCACCCTCGATTCTGCTCCTCCCACTCCCATTTCGAACTTTGACCCACCCATGATTAAATTGAAGCCCTTACCTGACTCACTCAAGTATGTGTTCTTGGGCGAAAGTGAGACATACCCAGTCATTATTAATGCCCACTTAACCCAAGAACAGGAGCATCAATTGATTTCTACGTTGCAAGACCATCGGGCTACTATAGGGTGGAGTATTACTGATCTCTACAGTATTCGCCCCTCGTATTGCACTCATCACATTTACACGGATGAGGGGGTGAAACCTTCGAGACAACCTCAAAGACGGCTTAACCCGAATATGCTGGAGGTTGTTAAGAAGGAGATCATCAAATGGCTGGATGCAGGTATTCTATACCCAATCTCAGATAGCCAGTGGGTGAGTCCAATCCAGATAGTGCCCAAGAAAGCAGGACTCACCGTCGTAAAAAATGATAAGGATGAATCCATCCCGACCTGCACTGCAACATCTTGGCGAGTCTGCATCGACTATAGGAAACTAAACACGGCTACCCAGAAGGATCACTTTCCTCTGCCTTTCATTGATTAGATCTTGGAACGATTAGCCGGACGCAGTTTCTTCTGCTTTCTGGATGGATACTCCAGGTATAATCAAGTAGCGATTAGCCCAGAAGATCAAGACAAGACCACATTCACATGCCCCTTTGGAACATTCGCCTTCAAGCGGATGCCCTTTGGCCTCTGCAATGCACCAGCGACATTTCAGTGTTGTATGATGGCCATCCTCTCTGACATGATTGGGGACTATGTGGAGGTATTCATGGATGACTTCTCCGTCTTCGGAGACGATTTCGCATCTTGTCTTGATAACCTCACCAAGATCCTGAACAGTGTATTGATGTAAACCTAGTACTATCCTGGGAGAAAAGCCATTTCATGGTGAGGGATGGCATAGTACTAGGGCACAAGATCTCCAAAAATGGACTTGAGGTCGATCGAGCTAAATCAAAGATCATTTCCCACTTACTGCCACCTAGCTCAGTCAAGCAGATCACATCATTCTTGGGTCACGTCGGCTTCTATCAGAGATTTATACGCGATTTCTCGAAAATTGCACGGCCTTTGAAGAATCTCCTGGTTGCCGATGCCCCATTTGAATTTTATACCTCATGTCTCAGCGCCTTCGAGACTTTAAGAAGTGCTATCTTTGATTCCCCGATTCTCCAACCACCCGACTGGTCGCTTGATTTCGAGATGATGTGCGACACTTCTGATTTTGTCGTCGGTGCTATTTTAGGCCAACGTTGGGGAAAACAACCCTTTGTTATATACTATGCTAGCAAGATGCTGAATGAGGCTCAGCGCAATTATATTGTCACCGAAAAAGAATTGCTAGCAGTAGTATTCGAGTTAGGGAAATTCAGATCTTACTTATTAGGGTCCAAGGTCATCATTTACAATGACCACTCCGCCCTCCAGCATTTGTTGGAAAAGAAGGATGCCAAACCACGACTCATTAGATGAATCCTTCTATTGCAAGAATTTGATATCGAAATCCGTGATAAAGATGGAAAGTAGAATATTGTGGCGAATCACCTATCAAGACTAGACCCAGGCCACATTCCTTATTCCCTGCCTATCCACAAGCAATTTCCAGATGAATCTCTTTTGGCAGTTCATTCTGTTGAGTTCCCCTGGTACGCGGATATCGTGAACTACCTTGCCGCAGGCAAAATTCCTATAAACCTATTCAAGGACCAAAAACTCAAATTCACTGTAGAAGCCAAATACTACCTCTTGGATGACCAACTTCTCTTCCGCATTGGAGCATATTAGATTATTCAAAGATGCATCCCAGATTCTGAGATCCCTAGTGTGTTATCTTTTTGCCACAACGATGCTTGTGGTGGTCACTTCTCGGGATGGAAAATCGTCGCAAAAATTTTGTAGTCGAGATTTTTCTAGCCAACTATTTTCGAAGATACACACAAATACACCCAACACTACAAACGATGCCAGTTGGTCGGTTCTATGACCAGGAGAGACATGATGCCACTCCAGCCATCATGGTCATAGAAGTGTTCGACGTCTGGGGCACCGATTTTATGGGCCCTTTTCCAAACTTGCATGGCTTCAAGTACATATTACTAGCCATTGACTATGTCTCGAAGTGGGTCGAGGCCATCTCGGCGAGACGGTCTGACCATAAGACCGTCATTTCTTTCGTATGCAATATATTTTCGTGAGATTTGGAATACCCTGCGCTCTGATTAGCGACAGGGGAAGCCACTTCATCAACACCCATTTCAGGTCAATATTAAAGAAATACAGGGTACATCACCATATAGCCACCCCGTATCACTCGCAGACCAACGGGCAGGCTGAAGTATCTAACCGTCAAATCAAGCTGATTCTCCAAAAGACGGTTTGACTAGACAGGAAGGACTGGTCCGACAAATTAGTTGACACACTCTGGGCATCTCGAATCGCATATAAGGCCCCACTCGGAATGTCACCATATCGCATGGTATATGGCAAGGCCTGTCACCTTCCTGTAGAGCTGGAACACCGCACCTTTTGGGAGGTGCGAGAATGCAACCTTGACCTCGATGCAGGAGGTCAAGAATTAGAAGAGATCCAGCGGGAGGCCTATGAGAATGCATTGATATACAAGGACAAGAGCAAGGCCTTTCATGACCGCCACATCCGGAGGAAAGCATTCACGCACAACCAGCAAGTCTGGTTGTTCGATTCATGATTAAAACTGTTTGCAGGGAAGCTCAAGTCCAAGTGGACTGGCCCGTATATCTTGATTTAACCATATCTTAATTGGGCAATCCAGAATAGGGACCCAAAATCTGGGCATATATCTACGGTAAATGGACAGCGCCTCAAGCCATTTTTGGCCTAGGAACCTCCTCCACCTGACGAGATTGTTCATCTTATTGAGGACATGTGATTGAATGCTTGCCCAGCTAGAGGCGTTAAACTCAGCACATATAGATAGCATCTATCCCACATTCCACCATCATTTATACATAACCATTTTTATATATAGCATATTTTTATTTTAGCATATTCTTTTTTGTATATTGCATACTGTCAAGTTGGCCAGTGCTAAATGTATAAATTCAGGAGCAATTATAGGTGATTTCTACCCATTCTCTCCCTACTGTATTTATTTTCTTTTATATTCATGCATGAGTACATGCAAGAACTTAGGTATGGGGGGTAGATACAACAAAATTGAAAAATTTTTATGCCAACCCTTAGGAAAACCTCAGAGCTGCATGTAAAATGTACTTTAGGACCCCAGATAAAAGAACAATCGACTCCACCTCCAATGCTCGCATTGGAGCAAGAAATCATTCACAACATCCATTTCTGACTCACCCGCTCACCTCTTGTTCTAAATTTAGGGTCAAGCCGATTGTAACCCGATACGGGAATTTCATGAAGTATGAATTATATGAGGTTACTTATTTATAGCATATATACATATTGCATTCATGAATTAGATTATTTTATTAAGAGAATGCATTAAGGATTTTATCCTCTAGTTGATTCCTGTAATCTGGAATCCAGTACAACTTTTCACACACGTAGAATTTGTAATGGATTCATGGTGAAGGCTGATAAATGCCTTTAGTCTGTCGAGAAGAAGCAGTGCTTCCTTTCCTGAACTCCTGGGCAGTGTTTTGGGAGTCAGGCAAATTTTCTTCCAAAAATCCACCAAATAGTGTGAGATGAGAATAGAGTGTACTGGTGCTCTACGATTAGTACAAGGAATCTGGAGTCCTAGATAATTAGGTGATGATACTCTGAGATTAAACATAGTTTTTGCTCTCGATTCCTATGCATACATTTTTGTGCGAATTGTGAGAGCCACCAAATAAGGCAAATACGCGGAGAGCGAGCTTTCATAAAACTAGGGCTAAGGTGGATGATTATGATCATTCTTTATGGAATCCTCGGCTGAAGGAGGGTATTGATGTCAAGGTCAGAAATACACTGTCTTATCCACCTCTCCCAGTGCCATGAGTAGGCACTTCCACCAAATAAGCCACTCAATGTCTCTTGAGTACCACCAATCCCTAATAATGCCTCCTCAATAAAGTTCATGGATGTGTGCTAGTTGTGTTATGTTGAAAAAAAAATGATGAAAAGAAAGAAAAATTAAAAAAATTAGAAAAAGAAGAAAAATCAAAGAAAAAAGTGTGAATATTTGTTCAGTTGCATTGAGGCAATACCACCAAATAAATTTAAGATCCACCAAATATGGCCTTAACCCACCTTTCTGTTGGAACCTTGTTCCACATCTTATTTTGGTGTTAACAAAATTATTAAGGATTAATGCTTGCCATTAAGTGTTTTCAGATTTAGGTGAATGAGCAAGGCAAACAAGAAATGATGGAAGCATGATGATGAGAAAGAGAAAATGATGACAAGGAGGAGGCAAGATGACAAGGATGGATCGAGAAGAAGATCATCTTCAACCCTTTATTTTTTAGTTAAGGTTTTCATAAATTGTATGCCTCTTAACAAGAGAATTTAACTTAAATCATAAAAATCAATTAGAGATAAATTAGGATTTATATGGCATTCGTTTTCGAAGTGCGTAATTGATTAAATCGCTTAAAATAGGTACTTGTAAGCAAGTATCGGTACTGTTCATCAGTACTGGTATTTGCAAGGCATAGGTTTGAGAATTCGTCTCAAACTGTGAACAAGTACCGGTACATGTTGGCCACAAGTTGAAGCCTTTATTCTAGCTTGAACCTTACAAGTACCGGTACCCATAATGAGTACCGGTACAGGTAGGTTACTATGCCCAAGGAATTTCAAACCTGGGAGTCATAAGTACCAGTACCAATGATGAGTACTGGTACCAGGACTCATGTAATGGTGGCAATGAGCTGCTAGTACCGGTACAGGTACTTTAGTACCGGTACCAGCTTGCTGTTGGCCCAAAACAGAACGGTAGAAATATTAATTCCAACAATATGAACATTGGGAATCTAGTAGACGAGTATCCTAGGTCCTAAACTCTATAAAATGACCCTAGGACTCTTTGTTTGCATACAAGGGACAAGAGAAAAGAGAAGAAAATTCCTGGAGCTATAATTCATATTTTCCACCATATTTTCAAGAGAGAAAGAAGAAGCTTGCCATTCACTCTCTCTACATTCTTACAAGCTCAACGACGTATTTTTCTCACACATCTACAAAGCGATTCACGTCCATCCTAAGCTCTCAAATCGGTAATATTATTTTAATTATTGTTGAGAGGCGTAGAAACTTAGTTGTAAGAGTTTTCTTTCTTACACTCGTATTTCATTTGTTCTTGAGCATTTGCTTGTTGGGTTGTAACAAACCCGTTTTTGTACTTGGGTTAAGGTAACCCGTTAATTACCTCGATTTAGTAAATTGATTTCCTCGGGGTTGAGGGAATCGGGTTAAAAACCCTAAGTTGGGAGGCTTAGACAATGGAGTACCCAAGGGAGGGGAACCACTATACATTTTGTGTCCTTTTGTGGTTTGATTGATTGTGCAAATTATCTTTTTATTATTAATATTGCTTGAGTGTTGTGTGCATAGCCATATATATATTCCATATTTTAGATTCTATCAAGTGGTATCAGAGCTTGTACAATTGGTGTCAGAGCTTCTTCAATTGGTATCAGAGCGAGGTTGCTAGAAGACATAACAAATCAACTCGCAAAGGCATCTACATCAAGGTGCACCGAAGGACAGTCTTCTACCTGTCCTCCCTATTTTGATGGGATGGACTATGGGTATTGGAAGGGGAGGATGCAAGTCTTTCTCAGAGCAATGGATGAGGAGGCTTGGACCCTCATTCGGGAGAAGTACTCGGATCCAGAGCCACAAGAAGGAGTAGCATGGATAACGGATCAGAAGAAAAGGATCATGGGCAACGTAAAGGCAATGAACGCACTTTATTGTGTGTTGTCAAGGGAAGAGTTCAACCTAATTTCAGAATGTGTATCTGCATACGAAATTTGGAACACTCTCGAAGTCACCTACGAAGGTGCAAACAAGGTAAAGGAAACTTGTATCTCAATTCTAACTGAAAACTATGAGTGTTTCAAGATGACCAAAGGAGAAACGATCAAAGACATGTACACAAGGTTTGGGGAAATAGTTAACCCTCTAATGAACCTTGGAGTGAACTTCATGGAAGAGCA
This sequence comes from Thalassia testudinum, assembly GCA_037157565.1. Lineage (NCBI taxonomy): Eukaryota > Viridiplantae > Streptophyta > Magnoliopsida > Alismatales > Hydrocharitaceae > Thalassia > Thalassia testudinum. The sequence goes on from JAZHRO010000014.1 coordinate 9,217,448, forward strand.
GCTTGTAAGGAAGATCTTAAGATCTCTTACAAGTGATTGGTCTCCAAAGACCACACCATCCAAGTGGCAAAGGACCTCTCCACTCTCCCCTTGGATGATCTAGTTGGTAGCCTTATGGCTTACAAAGTTCAACTAGAAAACATGAAGAGGAACGAGGAGAAGATGTCTAGCAAAAGGGAGAACATTGCTTTTAGAGCAATTAAGGAGGACTCGGACTCAACAACCTCGAAATCCAAAGATGAAGAGATGGAGACACTTACAAGGAAGTTTCAAAGATTTCTTCAAAAACAAGGTAAGGAAATCAATAAAGTTTCAACTAATGTTATTTATTATGAGTGCAAGAGAAAGGGGCATTTGAGGAAGGATTTCCCTATGAACAAGAAGGAAGATAAAAGAAAAGACACAAAAGAAGTCAAGAAGAAGAGGAGAGCTTTAAAAGCAACATAGGATGATAGCGACTCCGACATGGACACCAACTCTAGCGAATCGGATGACAACGAGATCTCTCATCTATGTTTGGCAGCAACTACGGAAGATACAGATAATGAGGTAAACCCTGATTTTTCTTTTGAAGAATCATTAGAAGCTTATGAAGAACTATATCATAATAGGTTATTTAAAAAAGAAAATAAGGTTTTAAAGAATAATTATCAAACAATAGAAGTAGATAAATCATGTTTAGAAATGGAATTAGAAATGTCAAAAGAGACTAACAATCAGTTGCATGCAAAGATAGTAGAATTAGAAGATATTTATGATCACTTTGAAGGTACTTTAAATAATCTCAAAATAAAAACTAGGTTAAATACTAAATTTTGTGAAGCTATAAAATCAAAATTTCAGAATAAAAAAATATACAAAATAAATCACATGCACCTAGGCATGCATGGATGTATCAAAAGTTTAAAAATCCCAAGAATTATAGATCTAATATTAAAAAGTTCTATAAATCTCAGGATTTGAAAGGTACTAATTCTAAAGGACCCACAGGAAAATGGGTACCTAGAAAAGATATTTGTTTTGCAGGAGTAGATCAAAGTAATCAATGGGTGTTCAAGGCACATAACGAAACACTTCAACCTTTCTATAGGTTGAATGAAGACCAAGAATGTTGGATGAGAGATGCCTGGTATCCACAAGCTCCATTTTACTATTGGTAAATTTTATGGTATGATATTTCTTCATTTTTTTTGTGATTGACAAAAAGGGGGAGAAAAATAAAGGGCAAATAGTAATATTTTTAGGGAGAGCTTATATTGAGGGGGGAGGATTAAAATGAAAATTTTTCCTTCATATAACATTGTTAAATTTTTTAATTATCTATTTGCAAGATAATTTTGTCAACACCAAAAAGGGGGAGATTGTTGGAACCTTGTTCCACATCTTGTTTTGGTGTTAACAAAATTATTATGGATTAATGTTTGCCATTAAGTGTTTTTCAGATTTAGGTGAAGGAGTAAGGCAAACAAGAAATGATGGAAGCATGATGATGAGAAAGAGAAAATGATGACAAGGAGGAGGCAAGATGACAAGGATGGATCGAGAAGAAGATCATCTTCGACCCTTTATTTTTTAGTTAAGGTTTTCATAGATTGTATGCCTCTTAACAAGAGAATTTAACTTAGATCATAAAAATCAATTAGAGATAAATTAGGATTTAATGGCATTTGTTTTCGAAGAATGTAATTGATTAAATCGCTTAAAATAGGTACTTGTAAGCAAGTACCGGTATTGTTCATCAGTACTGGTATTTGCAAGGCATAGGTTTGAGAATTCGTCTCAAACTGTGAACAACAAGTACCAGTATCAACCATGAGTACCGGTACATGTTGGCCACAGGTCGAAGCCTTTATTCTGGCCTGAACCTTACAAGTACTGGTACCGATGATGAGTACCGGTACAGGTAGGTTACTGTGCCCAAGGAATTTCAAACCTGGGAGTCATAAGTACCGGTACCAATGATGAGTACCGGTACCAGGACTCATGTACTGGTGGTAGTGAGCTACTAGTACCGGTACAGGTACTTTAGTACCGGTACCAGCTAGCTGTTGGCCCAAAATAGAATGGTAAAAAAATTAATTCCAATAATATGAACATTGGAAATTAAATCCCAACGTCTAGTAGGCGAGTATCCTAGGTCCTAAAATCTATAAAATGACCCTAGGACTCTTTGTTTGCATACAAGAGACAAGAGAAAAGAGAAGAAAATTCTTGGAGCTATAATTCATATTTTCCACCATATTCTCAAGAGAGAAAGAAGCTTGCCATTCACTCTCTCTACATTCTTACAAGCTCAACGACATGTTTTTCTCATGCATCTACGAAGCGATTCACGTCCATCCTAAGCTCTCAAATCGGTAATACTATTTTAATTATTGTTGAGAGGCGTAGGAACTTAGTTGTAAGAGTTTTCTTTCTTACACCTGTATTTCATTTGTTCTTGAGCATTTGCTTGTTGGGTTGTAACAAACCCATTTTTATACTTGGGTTGAGGTAACCCATTAATTACCTCGGTTTAGTAAATTGATTTCCTCAGGGTTGAGGGAATCGGGTTAAAAACCCTAAGATGGGAGGCTTAAGTAGTGGAGTACCCAAGGGAGGGGAACCACTATACATTTTGTGTCCTTTTGTGGTTTGATTGATTGTGCAAATTGTCTTTTTATTACTAATATTGTTTGAGTGTTTGTGCACATCGCCATATATATTCCATATTTTAGATCCTATCAAGTGATATCAGAGCTTGTGCACTTTCTTGTGTTTCTGACCACCTGAATACTGGCTGAGGAATTTTGACTTAGTGTTAGGGTTATGAGAACTCAATTAAAGTGTTAATGACAAGTGAGACCACCTCATATGTGTCAATCTGGTGAGATTGTGAGCTCTAAGAAAAGGAAAGAAAAGAAAAAGAGTGAGAGAGAATGAATACAAAGGAATCAAAAGAGAGCATAGTTTTTCTCATCTTTCTCTGAGTTGAGTTACTTAGTAATCCGGGAATCTAGATTATGTAGTACTAGTCTTTATGTAGCACCAAGTGAGAGTGAGACACCAAAATATATAATCTTTCCCCTCAGAGATTCTCTACCTAAGCCTAAAGCTGGGGTGAAATTCATAGAATATCTTGAATACCCCGAGGGAAGAAGTCTACCTTTCCAACTAGAATTTTACTAGGGGTCAAGTATAGGCTTTAGAGGTGTATTAGTTTTTCACTCGAATTCATTGCAAAAGCTACATAACTACACTTTCACAATTGTCTGGATTTCTAGAGCATAAGATGAAAACAAAAAGGAGAAAAATCCCTAGGCATACGCTTGATAAAATAATCAGTCCCTTAGGGACCCTTGCTGTAAATAACTTCGTCTTGCATTTGCTAGGGACTAACAAGATTTAGGCATGGGGGTATGATTGCACAGCAATCATAGGTCTTAATTGACTTGAATTAGGCTAGGACTTAGCATAAGTTAGGGTAATTCATGGATGCACAAGCATTATCTGCATCTTTACTGCTTTACTTTAGCTATGCATAAAATAATGTTATAATGTGCTGATTAAGTGCATTGTGTCAATTACAGGTAATAAGCTGATCAGAAGTAGGTTCTGAAGCTAGATTAGGAATAATGGGTGTTGCAGCAGAGCTAGAGCAGAAGACATAGATTAGATGTAGGAATAATGATGTAAGGGAGTCAAGGTTTGCTATTCTACTAAGTAGGAATAAAGCAGTAAAATGTGAAGAGCTTAGGTCCATCCTAGCCCTAGGATAGCCTAGAGACTTCCCCCAAGCCTTAGCCACCCTTAGATTAGGTCATAGCACCCTAGGAAGGCCCAAAACCCTAGTTCCAACCCTTATCTGGGTGTCCAGATATGTTATAGGACGTCCAGGACCCTTAGCCAACTCCCGCACACCTTAAACCCACTTTTGCAATGTTATTGGACATCCAGACACTTTGTCAGATGTCCAATTTCCCCGTAGATTCTTGTATGCGATCGGTGTTTGGTAGCTAGATTTACATTTCTAAGCATTCCTGTAAAAGCTTTCCTCTACATTTCATGTTGCTAACACTTCTCCAAATGAATGAATGAAAGATACATTTTTATATACATCTCTATGCTTTGAAATCACCATGAGCTTATTGATTGCCATCTTTTCTGCGTGATTCAAGTTGCCTGTTTTTCACTTATATATTTCGCAACAACTCATAGATGCATTTTCTGTAAACAACCACCACCTCACTAGAATTGTGCGCATAGAAACTCACACTTTCACCTTTGTGATCTATTTAACACATGCACATGTAATCAGAGTTCATAATAGAAGTGGCGAAATCTTGATTCGAAGGCTGGAAACTGGCATGCAATTTAAACAAAGTAGAGCAATAGAAGATCGAATTAGGAATTAATACAAACTCCTCCCAAAGACGAATGACCAGGACTCAAAGTCTCATTATCTTTAGAAAATATTTTTGTTTGATCGTATTGCACACTATACTACGATGCTTTTCCTATCAAAACATGCGCTCTATGATTTCAACAACCCGTGTGCATATGCACGAGCGAGGTGTGAGGGTGTAAGGAGGCACGTGCGTGGGGTGTGTCGGAGTGAGGAATGGTGTTGGTGGCAGGTGGTGTTCGGCAGAGGTTTTGGGTGTGTGAATAGGTGAAATAGGAGAAGGCTTTTCGTCTTGAGGTGATGGCAGAGGTTTCGGAAGTGGAATGAAGTAGTTTAGTGGTTTGTGGTGATGGTGCAAGCTCGCCAGAGCTTGATCGGTCGTGGGGAGGATGGTGAGGGAGGCCAGTGGTCGTAGGTCAAATTGAGAAGTTAAGGGGAGGAAAAGAAAGGAGAGAGAAGAAGGGAGCTTTCGGACTTAGAATTGTGGACGAAGGAGGTAGGGTGGCATCGGCTGTGGTTGGCAGATGCTGTGGAAGAAAGGTGCTCCTTGAAGGAGACGGCAAGGATGAGAGGGGGAGACAGTCCTATCTTTGGCTGGCGAGGTGCGGATGAGGATGAGGAAGAAGATGAACAAGCCAATTTGACTGTTGGCTATTTGTAGGATGAAGGGAACGGAGGTTGCCAGAGCTAGGGTGGAACATGGCTGAAGAGAGAGTTTAAAAAAGGTTTTTGGGCTAAAACCTAGCTAAGGAGCACGGCCTTGCATTGGGCGTGCATTTATAGGGCTTAGGATGGAGTTCCAAGCTTGGAAACAAGCTTGGAAACTTCGAGTTTCTTGTGCATGTGGGATACCCACGTCTCTCACATGTTCACATGAGAGATTAGGAAAGAATTGGAGTCTAAGGCTGGGTTTGATTGAAAGAGAATTCCTCAAGGAATCTCTGGTTCAAATCTGAAACAAATTGATTGAGAATCGAGTGAGAAATCCTCGCTCGAAACTCGATGGTGAAGGTCTGACCTTTGAAAAATGGCATGAGGACCTTTTTTCCAAGAAAAATGATAAGGTTATGGACCTATTTACAATTATTTCAAAAGTTAGGGGCACATGTGTGAGAGAAAATAGTTAGATAGAACTGAAATGTAAACTAAGTCAAGATGATTTCCGATTGGGCCCAAATTTTGGTACAAATCTAATTTGAACCCAGGAATCTGATGGTAAAGTTGGATTTAGGTTTTGACGAAGTTTGACTAGTTAAATTGCATAGAAACCCAAATTAGGGCAATTGTCTCTCTGAGACTCTATTTTAGGTAAAAATGGGTTTAGGTGGTTATATTAAGGATGCCAAACTCTAGTGAATATTTTTCTATAATTTTAGAAGGTTTAAGTGAATTTTATCCTGACCAGAACCTCGGTGAATTAAGTAGGGCTGTTTTTAGGGTTTCAGATGTCATTTAATTCTCGTAACACGTGAAAACCCGTTTCTGTCTGCATGGACCCACTTATTAGACATTTATCCATATTTGACCTTTAGCAAACCCCTGATAAAACCCGTGGTTGTTCTGCATTCATGATATGATGGTAAAATTGTAGTTTTAACCCTGATTTCATGTTATACTCTCAGAAAAGATGTGCAGTGAATTACGGTCCTTTGGCGATTAGGTAGTAGCATTTATTAATGGAATATGACTAATTAAAGCTAGATATGGTTGATGATGACATTATCATCATACCACCATGGCTAACTTTTGCTAGTCCCTTAGCAAAATCTCACAGAATTAACTCAACTTCTAGACCATACCTTAATGTTCAAAGTCCTGATTCTTTCTTAGAAACTAGATCAGAATGCTAATAGTAGGCCTAGAGGTACTCAAGTACCAATCAAGATCAAGACCTGACTAGCTTTTGCCTCAATCTGCCACAAAGGTTTCCAAGGTTAACAGGAACTAACCTAAGGTTCGTTGAACTCCACGGTTAAAGCACCCATGCTTAAAACATGGTTAGTCTAGGTTCAGTTTATAGTGCATTTTTGTAAGAGAGAGGGATAGAAGAATTCATGTATTTTTGGAGAGTTTTCTCTCTCTTTTTCTTTATTTCTAGCTTCGGATTGGCTCAAAAACATGTTCTGTATCGGATTCCTTGTTCCCACCATCAATCCTCGTAGGGTCCCTAGCAATCGACGTTTCAAGATAACACCTCCCATGGCAACCCCCAGAACACTGGCTTTCGACATTTCGGGATAATTTCGCCCATGGTGTTCTGTAGCTAAATTCACACCCAAGAAATAGACATTTTAGGATAATCCTGACCATGGCACTTGAACCAACACAAGGTACTTACATGGCCCCAGTAGGATATTTAAATATCCTAAGAGACAAGCACCAAGGAGATGATATGTTATTGCACATCTTTGAGGGGAATTTCCCACCTCTTCCCGTCGAGAACTCGTCCAAATCAACTTGTGTTGCTAAGCCACTCCTAATCTAGGTATCTTTTTCATAACAGAATTAACGCATTTGCATGATTTTGATATTGAGCACTCTGAACGAGAATGTGTGTGGATTAGGGTGCTTAGGTTACTGAGTCCTGTAAACCAGAGGTCAGTTAACGAGGCTGAATAATCCTTAAGCCTTAGACCTAATACTTAAGCTTCGCATTTTCCCCAACCTCTTGAGGATTATCTATATCTTAACGGATACGTGAATTTTTAAGCCCTAAAACAAGCCCAAGAGACCTAAGATCAGCACTCATACTAATCTCTTTATCTCTCTGTTATTCTAGGACTTAATTTTTTCTTTTGATTTGTTCTAGAACTTAAGTAGATTCCATACTCTTTTACTAACGACTAATCATTTTGTTTCAAATTGTAGCTCCTTTCTAACATTTAAAATCACCTACTCTTTTCCCTCCTCAAGAGTGATATGCATTTAATCCTCTCAAAATTTCCTCCCCTTTTTTCATTTTTCTTATTTTTTTTATTATTTTTTGTTTTTTCGGAATATGTAATTTTTTGTGAGAACCCTTCAGAAATTTAATTTTTTATGTGTTTGCACTATAACACCCCCCATGCCTAAGTTTTGCAATGTCCTCATTGTAAATTGGAGAGTATGAAATCAGTGTGGTTCAAGGATTAGAACAGGATAAACAGGTGGGTGAATGGGTCGGGATGACTGTTGCGGACAATTTCAAGCTCTGGTACGAGTACCAGAGGTGGAGTCGACTGTTCTAAAACGTGTAAGTATTCTGAGAATTAAATGACTTCTGAAACCTTAAAAATAGACCTACTTAATTAAATGAGGTTCTGGTTAGGATAAAATTCACTTAAACCCTCTAAAAATCATATAAAAATATTCTCTAGGGGTTAGTACCTTCAATTTGGCCATCAGAACCCATCTTGACCTAAAATGGAGCCTCAGATAGATATTTGCCCTAATTTGGGTTTTTGCATAAATTACCCAATCAAACATGGTGAAAACCAAAATCCAACTTCACCATTGTATTTCTTAGGTCCAAATTAGATTTTTACCAAAATTTGGACCTAAGGAGAACTTGTCTTGACCTAGTTTGCAAAAAGGTCCTGTCCGATTACATTTATAGCCCCAACTTTCAAAAACCCTTGCATACAGCCCCCTAATTTCTTCATCCTCTTCACAATTAGGTCTCTCCACCAATATTGCTGAGGAAACCTATTCCAGTGACCTTTGATAGGAGATTTCTCCTTGATTGCTTGGAGAATCTCTTCCAAAACTGGAAGGAAGATTCCTTGAGAAATTCTCTCCAGTATGAACCCATCCATGTACTCTGATTCCCTCCCAATCTCTCATGTCAACACATGAGAGATTTGGGTCTCTTGAAAGCTTCCAAATCCGACGACCTTCTAAGCTTGGAAAGCCTGCTTCCCAAGCCCTAACCGCCCCTCAGATCCCTATTTAAAGAAGCCCAGATCCTCCCGAATTCTCCACGCTTGAATTTAGCTGCGAATCCCCACAATTCTTCTGTTTCCTTCACGGTCAAAGGTTCCTCGACGTTCGGTGATCACCTCTACCCTTTCTCGTCGTCCGTCCGCCATAGCTGCGGTGGATTTTTCCTCCCTACTCTCGTTTGCGTCTCGCCGTACCAGCAGACGCCACTTCCTCCTTCATCCTCACCATCCCTACCTCACTGGAGCTGCTTTCGTCCCTGGTGTCAGCCATACTAGACTCTACACCCTCATTGCCCCCCTTCGTCCATCAAATTCCTAGCTAAGTCTTCTATCCCCTCTACTTTCTTCCTCGCTCTTTACTTTCCAAAATCGACCACTGACACCCGTTTTCACCTCCATCTCCTCCATCTCCAGTCACCCCCTCTGGAGATGCCATCCCACCTCCACAGACCACCAAAACCCTCGCCAACCATCGCAAAACCTTTGCCACACCTCACTGACCATTTCCCCTTTATTCATTCGCCTCTCACTCACTCACACCCGCCCTCGAACACACCCACTCACACACACATAGTTTGACCTAGCTACGCACTCACGACCACTGTCACGCTACACCACCACCCCCATCACATTCGCCTTGCTCTGACGATACTCCCTGAGCGCTCTGACGTGGCTGAGAGGCTGTTCTACTAATTTCAGGTACCAGACCTTGTCCACCATTGTCGAACAAGCTTCGAGCTGGCTTGAGGCTGCCCCAGGTGCTGCTACGCCTAGGTTGAAGTCCCAGGATGCGCAGAAGAATCTCACGCACGGTCCCAAGTCCTCAATTGAAGTCGCGAGCCTCAGTCACTGAGGCAATTGCGAAGGACACTCCCTGCTGCAGACGTGCAAAGAAAGGGTGTGTGGATTGTCCCACATTGGAAGTTGTTGAAGCCGTGCACCCGCATAAATTGAAAACGTGCTGGTAGCTATTCGCCTCAAATCCACGGGGTGAGGTCCCTCTCACCTTCATCCAGCCTCATCCGCGACACGCCCCTCGTGGACCTGGCCTAACCTAACCCAATCTGCACTCCTCGCTCACCGTCGCACGTCGGTGAGCCTGGACCTGAGTACGCGCTTGGCTCGATAACCTAGATACCCGTGGCTCTGGGAGAGCAGATCCTAAGAGAGAAAAAGGGAGGAGAGTCATGCAGGTAGGGTGAAGGTTTTGCTACAGGAAACTTCGGCCGACACTTTTTCAAATTCTGAAGAGGAAGCAGCTAAAGCCAGAGAAGAAGAGGTGGCTTGAAGCTGAAGAAGAAGAGAAAGCAGCTAAGGGCCAAAGAAGAAGAGAACTAAAGCCAGAGAAGAAGAGGAGGCTTGAAGCTGGAGAAGAAGAGAAAGCAGCTAAGGGCCAAAGAAGAAGAGAACTAAGGGTAGAGGAAGAAGAAAAAGAAGGCTTGGAGAGGTCGTAGCTGAGAAAGCCAAAGAGGCAGGTCTGAAGAAAGCAGAAGATAGAGAAAGCAAAGAAGTGAAGAAGAAGAATTAGAGAAAGAAAAGAAGTGAAGAAGAAAAAGGGGTATTGTAGCAAACGTCATTAGAGACGTCTGATTGCAAAATCTGATGTCTGATTTCATACTCCCTCTTTTAGTAAATTTGAGAATTATACTATGTATTAGACTTATAATTGGTGATTCACATCACCATTATTTTGTCTAAAGTTCTTTTTACTCTTCATATACTCTTATGCTCTACATTGCAAATTAGTTTTTGAGTAATATTTTTCAATTTATATTAATTGTTGAAATTAGTGTGTGAATTTCATTTGCTCCTTGTATTCGACCTCGGAACTTTTTCGAGTAAAAAAAAATTGTATTTGTTTGAATGCTATTTTGGCTATACTGTAATGCAACATTATTTAAAACATTGATTTTGCACCGTGAATATTTTGGCACCGTTGCCGGGGAGCAACACGCAATTCGCTGCTATTCTCTTCATTATTTCATTATATTTGAGCACCAACTTGCCCTATTTGCTTTATTGTGATTTTGCGAGGTACTTCATGAGGAGATCTTCCATGCAAATCAACCATTCCATGGCAGGTAACTTCTCTATTCTTCCCTAATCAACTTCCTAATATTGGGAAGACAAAAAGGAAACAATTAATTATGAATCACCTGCCTTATTTGTCATAGTAATTATCATTTAAAAGGCAAGTTTCCTGATTTGTGAAAATTTCAAATCTCATTGAAGTTGAAGTGATTCTGTTAGAGATCCTACCCCAAATTTCCTGTGCCTATTAGTGACTACGCTTAATTTCTATTCTTCTTGGACTACGCGCTTCTTGTTTGAAGTCTAAGGAGAACATTTTTGAAGATCAAAGTGGACTTGGAAATAAAACCAATTAGGGTATCAATTTTTAAGGTTTTGGAGTGCTAGTTCACATTTTCCTACATAAAAGATAACAAACCCAACCGCATTTGTGTACTACCCAAGCTCTTGATTGAAAAGATCTAATCAAGAAAATTCCTAAAATTAGGCTCTAAATTCACTTGAACCCTAAAATCCTTGGACCTAATAACCTGGGAGTTAAATTAGGGTGATTTCTAGGTCTTGACCTAGAGTTCATTCTGCCATTTTTAGGGCAAGTCAGGTAAAGTTGGACTACATTGTAGGCCAACCAAACTCCAAATTAGGTCACAAGTCAAATCAACTGCTAATTCAAGTAAAAATAAAGGCACAAATTAAGACATAAAACTAGTAGACTTAAGAGGTCAAGTTATCCATTCTGGTCTACCTGGATCCTCAGTGACAAGGAAGGTCGGGTGGGGGAAACCCTATAACCCGTGGGGGTGCTCTACCGTATAGGGGTCTTTGCGAGACTCTCCCTTCCTTGCTACCCAGGTAATTCTCAGGTGGACGACTTTTCGGTCCAGGGGTATCATCCGCCCCGAACCTTTATAGTCATCCAAAATCTTTGGGTGCCTTGATTGGGTCAATATCACATCCAGTCCATCCCTTCTATTTAGAGCACACACACAGATTTTCTTGGGAATCTTTTTCAGATATAATCAATTTTGATCTAAACTTGAATTTTGATTCTATATCTTGATTCCACTATCTAATTCAGAAATGCAGCCTGGTTACTTAGGAAAACCATTGAAGAAACCTGAATCTCAAATATCCATGAAAGATAGAATGGTTGAGGATGCCCTTAAATTTTATGAGATTGATTACAAAACCTCAAAACCAATTGAAGACATTCGGGTTAATGTATCGACAACAGTAACCTTCATCATAAACTGTTCCCAAGTAATTGTAACACAAGTAACAAATGGGTCCACCCGGGATATTCTCATGACAGGATACATTGAGTTAGAGAGATTACATAACTTTGAGTATCTCCAATGCATGACAAATCCTGTACTTTGGGAAAGACACCAAGATGATCTTGAAAAATGGGAGTAGATGATAGAATTATTAAAGTAGATAATAGATCAAAAATACCTGTACATTCCCCAAACATTAAGCGAAACATCTTGGAACAATACTAAGGATCCATCTGATTTCCCAAATCCTGCGTTTGAGACACAAGGTTGTTGTGGATTCCCAACCCAGATGGAATATGATATGCCTGATCCTGAAATAGGTTGGGAGGTTCCAATTGCAAGAGAACATGATTTTGAGCCAACCCTAGAAGACCAAAACTCTGGCATAGAATTCCTAGACTCCTGTAATAATGAGATTGAATTAGAACCTCTCGAGGGTGTAAATCCCACCCCTTACTCTGATAAGGTGACCCTCGAAGGCAATTCTGACCTAGATTCTAGTAATTCAACCCACATCCTTAGCCTATAATCTGGATATGAATCTTTTTGGGAGAATTACAAGGCCCTGTATGATGAAAATCAAAGTTTGAATTTGGATTATGATTCTGGGCCTTTATGTGATGAATGTACCTCTCCAACATCCTCAAAAATATAGATTGATTTTTTGGAAGTCATGCCAATTTATGATACAGAAATCGAGGAGTTGGAAGAGTGGGGTTTTGATTGGGTTTTCCCTACAAACCAAGAAACCAATCCCAAACCTAATAGAGACACCATTTTAAGCTTGGAATCTATGAATAGGATAGACCCAAGTAAGGTTACTAAATCTACATCTTTTGATTTTTTCTATGGTGGAACCTCTAATCTTGAATCAAATTCAGAACTTGATTCTCACAATTTCTCCGACGATTTCGAATCTTACTATGATTACGGAGAACCATCGTTTCCTGACGATTATGAGCCAATCTACAACCTCAGCACACATGATCCGTTCTTCAACTCTAACTCTAAGGTCCCTGATCCCAAGATCATTGATTTAAATTCAGGCTCCATTGAGATGGAATCATTTCATTTTGATACTCAAGAATCAAAAATGAAAAATGCTAAGAGTGTCTACAATCCAGAGTTCAAATCTTTTCGTGACTTTGATTTCTTTCATCCTATAAACACTCTGCAGGAATTTACCTTTGAGTTCGATGGCTACTATAAGGACTCTCTAAATGAACCCACCTTTAAACCCTTACTAGAAGAGCCCTCACACACAATTCGTATTGATGCCACCTCCTCTACATATGCAGAACCTTCCCAAACCCGTTCTCTACCCCGACCCGCAATCGAGCTCAATTTCTATTCTGATTCCTTTCTTAATGAACCGGTTGCAGATGATTCTCCTCAACATCTTTATCAGGTTTCGGACATCGATTAGACTACAAATCACACCCTATCCTTCTCTGATCACTCCTGTAGGGTTCCTACATCCTCCACTGATTCTTTTTCATTTAAGGATCCCTACTCTGATCAAGCTGATACAACTCAGCCAAACCCTAGCTATACACTTCCATACCCTTTTGAGTTCCAAAGTATATGGTGGGTTCCACATCTCTTGATCTACATTTATAAACCCACCAAATTGATTGGGTTTGGGCTACATCATCAGCCTGTTGATCTAAACAAGCACCTGGTTGGACCAACCAGGTTTTTGATCAAAGTGCTTGTTCTGCAAAACTCATATGATTTGACCACTCCTTCTCCATACCATTTCCAGCTCGGCTAAAGGCATTGAATTTAGCGCTTAATAGGAGGCAACCCGTCATTCCAAAAATCCCAATATCCTTCTGATTATCCTTATGTACTTCACGTCTATTGCACCCTGAGTTCGATTTAGAACAGTAGACCCCACCTCTGGTACTCATACCAGGGCTTGAAATCATCCACAACAGTCATTCCCGACCCATTCGCCCACCCGATAATCCTGTTCTAATTCCTGAACCCAAAACTATTTCACACCCTCCGTTTACACTGAGGACATTGCAAAACTTAGGCATGGGGGTGGTAAAGTGCAAACATACAAAAATCTAAGTTCGAAAGGGTTCTCACAAAAAAAGCACATATTCCAAAAACACCAAAAAAATAAAAAATTCTTGAAAAAGAACAAAAATATGAGAGGAGAGGAAATTTTGATGGCATATCAGATTTTGAGGAAAAAAAAGAAAATGGGGAGGAGTTAAAAATGTCAAAAAGGGGCACAATTAAAAAAGAAAAAGAGAGTCATTAGTAAAGTATTAAGGAATTAACTTAGTTTTTGACCAAGTCAAAAGAAAGAAAATGGAAGATAAAAAGTGCTAATGAAACAGAGAAGAGGTTAGTAGGAAGGCTGATTTTAGGCCTTTTGGGCTATAATCTTAGGCTTAAAAATTCGAGTATCTACTAAGATTTGGATAGTCCTCAAGAGGTTAGGGAAAATGCGAAGCTTAAGTATTAGGTCTAAGGCTTAGGGAGTATTCAGCCTCCTTAACCGACCTTTGGTTTGCGGGACTCAATAACCTAAGCACCCCAATCCATACACAGCCTAGTTCAATATGCCTTAGTTCCGACATCATGCAAATGCATTTAAATTATTCTGAAAAAGTCACCTAGATTAGGAGCGGCTGATCAACACAAGTTGATTTAGATGAGTTCCCGACGCGAAGAGGCAGGGAATTCCCCTCAAAGATGCACAATAACATATCATCTCCTCGGTGCTTGTCTCCTAGGATATCTACATATCCTACCGGAGGCATGTAAGCACCCTATGCTAGTTCAGATGCCATGGGTGGCATTATCTCAAAATGTCGATTGTCAGGGTCTAGATTTAGCTACAAAACGGCATGGGCGGGATTATCTCGAAATCTCAAAAGCCAAGGTTTTGGGGGTGTCATGGGAGATGCTATCCTGAAGCATCGATTACCAGGGACCCTACGAGGATTGATGATAGGGACTAAGAATCTGATATAGACCATATCGTGAAGCTAATCTAAAGCTAGAAATAAAAAGAAAAGAGAGAGAAAACTCTCCAAAAATAAAGAAAATTCCTCTCTCTAACAAAAAAAATGCACTGCAAACTAAACCAAGGCTAAAACATGTTACAAGCACAGGTGTTTTAACTACGGAGTTCAACGAACCTTAGGATAGTTCCTGTGGGCCTTAAAAACCTTCGCAATGGACTGAGGCTAGAGCTGGTCAGATCCAGATCTTGGTTGGTACTTGAGTACCTCTAGGCCAACTTTTAACATTCTGACCTAATCTACAAAAGGAAGCACACATCAAAGTTTTTAAGCATCAAAAGATTTTATGGTCTAGAATCAAAGTTAACACCTTGAAATTTTACTAAGGGACTAGCAAAAGCTAGGCATGGGGGTATGATGGGAACACCATCATGAGTCATAACTAGCTCATTTTGACCAAATTGAGTCAGTAAATGCTCCTACATGACCAACAGAAGGTCATAATTCAATGCATAACCATTCTGAGAGAAAAATCAGAAACTAGGGGTAAAACTGTAATTTTACCAGCTTATCATGAATGAAGGACAACCACGGGTTTTCTTAAGGGCTAAATAAAGGTCAAATGTTCTTAATAGGATAAGTGGGTTAGGTCAAACAGAAAAGGATTTGTGAATGTTCTGAGAATTAAATGACTTTTGAAATCCTAAAAATAGACCCACTTAATTAACTGAGGTTTTGGTCAGGATAAAATTCATTTAAACCCTCTAAAAATCATATAAAAATATTCTCTAGGGTTTAGTACCTTTAATTTGGCCATCAGAACCCATCTTGACCTAAAATGGAGCCTCAGATAAATATTTGCCTTAATTTGGGTTTTTGCATAAATTACCCAGTCAAACACGGTCAAAACCAAAATTCAACTTTACCATTGGATTCCTTAGGTCAAAATTAGGTTTGTACCAAAATTTGGACCTAAGGAGAACTTGTCTTGACCTAGTTTGCAAAGAGGTTCTGTCTGATTACATTTATACCCCCAACTTTCAAAAACCCTTGCATACAGCCTCCTAACTTATTCATCATCTTCACAATTAGGTCCCTCCACTATTATCGCAGAGGAAACCTACTTCGACGACCTTTGACAGGAGATTTCTCCTTGATTGCTTGGAGAATCTCTTCCAAAATTGGAAGGAAGATTCTCTGAGAAATTCTCTCCAGTATGAACCAATCATGTGCTCTGATTCCCTCCCAATCTCTCATGCGAATGCATGAGAGATTTGGGTCTTTGGAAAGCTCCCAAATTTGGCAACCTTCCAAGCCCTAACCGCCCCTCAGATCCTTATTTAAAGAAGCCCAGATCCTCCTGTATTCTCCACGCTTGAATTCAGCCGTGAATCCCCACAATTCTTCTCTCTCCTTCACGGCCAAAGGTTCCTCGACGTTCGGCGATCCCCTCTGCCCTTTCTCGTCGTCTATTCACCATACCTGCGATGCATTCATCCTCCCTGCTCTCATCCGTGTCTTGCCGTACCAGCAGACGCCACTTCCTCCTTCGTCCTCGTCATCCCTACCTCATCGGAGCCGCCTTTGTCCTCGACGTCGGCCACACCAGACATGACGCTTCACTGCCCCCCTTCGGCCATCAAATTTTTAGCTAAGTCCCCTATTCCCTCTACTTTCTTCTCTGCTCTTTACTTTCCAAAATCGACCTCTGATGCCCCTTCGCACCTTCATCTCCTCCATCTCTGGTCACCCCCTCCGGCGAGGCCACCCTACCTCCACTGACCACCAAAACCCTCGCCAACCATCGCAAAACCTTCACCACACCTCACTGATCATTTCCCCTCTATTCATTCACCACTCCACTCACTCACACGAGCCCCCGAACACACCCACTCACACGCACACAGTTTGACCTAGCTACGCACTCACGGCCACTGTCACGCCACGTCACCGACCTTATCACGTTTGACTTGCTTTGGCGATACTCTCTAAGCGCTCTGACATGGCCGAGAGGCCGTTCTATTGATTTTAGGTACCATACCTTGTCCGACATTGGCGAGCAAGCTTCGAGCTTGCTTAAGGCTGCCCCAGGTGCTGCTACGCCTAGCTTGAAGTCCCAGGACACGCGGAAGTATCTCACGCATGGTCTCAAGTCCTCAATTGAAGTCACGAGCCTCAGTCACTGAGGCAATTGTGAAGGACACTCCCTGTTGCAGGCGTGTGAAGAAAGGGTGTGCGGATAGTCCCACATCGGAAGTTGTTGAAGCCGTGCACCTGCATAAATTGAAAAGGTGTTGGTTGTCGTTCGCCTCAAATCCATGGGGTGAGGTCCCTCTCACCTTCACCCAGCCTCATCCGCAACACGCCCCCTGCGGACCTGGCCTGACCTGACCCGACCTGCACTCCTCGCTCACGCCGGTGAGCCTGGACCCAGGTACGCACCTAGCCCGATAACCCAGATACCCGTGGCTCTGGGAAAGCAGATCCTAAGAGAGAAAAAGAGTGGAGAGTCACGTGGATAGGGGAAGGGTTTTGCTATAGGAAACTTCGACCGACACTTTACCGAATTCTTAAGAGGAAGCAGCTAAATTCAGAGAAGAAGAAAAGGAGGCTTGAAGCTGAAGAATAAGAGAAAGCAACTAAGGGCCAAAGAAGAAGAGAACTAAAGCCAGAGAAGAAGAAGAGGAGGCTTGAAGCTGAAGAAGAAGAGAAAGCAGCTAAGGGCCAAAGAAGAAGAGAACTAAAGGTAGAGGAAGAAGAAGAAGAAGGCTTGGAGAGGTCATAGCTGAGAAAGCCAAAGAGGCAGGTCTGAAGAAAGGAGAAGATAGAGAAAGCAAAGAAGTGAAGAAGAATCAAAGAAAGAAAAGAAGTGAAGAAGAAAAGGGAGTACTGTAGCAAACGTCATCTAAGACGTCTTATTGCAAAATCAGACATCTGATTTCATGCTCCCTCTTTTAGTAAATTTGAGTAATTATTCCATGTATTAGACTTATAATTGGTGATTCACATCACCATTTTTTTGTCTAAAGTTCTTTTTACTCTTCATATACTCATATGCTCTACATTGCAAATTAGTTTTTGAGTAATATTTTTCAATTTACATTAATTGTTGAGATTAGTGTGTGAATTCCATTTGCTCCCAGTATTCGACCTCGGAACTTTTTCGAGTAAAAAAGAATTGTATTTGTTTGAATTCTATTTTGGCTATACTGCAACACGACATTATTTAAAACACTGATTTAGCACCACGAATAATGAACTCAGAGTACAGTAGGCGTGAAGCTCAAAAGGATAATCAGAAGGGTCTCAGGTTTTTTGAAATGACGGGTTGCCTCCAATTAAGCGCTAAATTCAATGCCTTCAGTCGAGTAGAAAGTGTTCATGGAGGAGTGGTCAAATCAATGGAGATTTGTAGAACAAGCATCTTAGTCAATAGCCTGGTTGGTCCAACCAGATACTTGTTCAGATCGACAGGCTGATGATGCAACCCAAGCCAAATCAGTTTGGTGGGTTGATGGATGTGAATTAGTAGATTTGGTGCCCACCAGATACTTTGAAACTTGAAAAGATGCTGAAATGTAAATCCAGGGTTTGGCTGAATGTAATCAACCTGGTTAGAGTAGGGATCTTCAAAAGTGAATGGACCTATGGAGGATGTGAGATCCCTATGAGGGTGATCAGAGAAGGATGAGGCGTGATTTGTAGTCTGATCAATATCTGAAACCCAATTGAAATGTGTAGGAGAATCATGTGCTACCGGATCATCGAGAGGAGAATCAGAGTAGAAATTGAGTCCGGTTGCGAATCGGGGTTGGGTTTGGATCTAAGCAGGTTTTGTATGTGTTGTAGAAGAGGTAGATTCAAAGAGAACTGTATGTGAGGGCTCCTCTAGGAAGGGTTCAAAGGTTGGTGTATCTAGAGAGTCCTTATAGAGCCCATCAAAATCAAATGTAAATGCTTGGAGAGTGCTTATAGGATCATGAAAATTGGAGTCAAGAAAACATTCAAATTTTGGATTGCATACACTCTAGTTTCTGAATCCCGTAGATCATAAAGGAATGATTCCAAGTCAATGGAACTCGATTTTGAATTACTGATCTCAGGATCAGAGACCTCAGAGTCAGAGTCGAAGAATGGGTTGTGAATGCTGAGGTCGTAAATTGGCTCATAGTCGTCAGGAAACAAAAATTCTCTGAAATCAAAGTAAGTGATTGTGCAGCAACCATAGGCCCCAATTCGCCTGAATTAAGGTAGAACCCAGCTTAACATAGGCATTCTGCATGCATATACATCGTACTTTGCATCCTATATGATTTATATGTTTTATACATAATAATGCACTATTTGAGAGGTAATAATAATTGCAAGTAATTTAGGGCTGCTGATGACCGATCCAACCTTATGGATCTGTTTGGAATGACGATGGGAGTCCAATGCTTCCAAGAACGCATCAATCAGACTCCTGTAGCACCCTAGGGAGTCTGTAGAAGAAGCAGGAGCCAAGGGTCAAATTAAAGAATAGCTAAACCTCAGATGACAAATCGAACTGCACGGATGGATCCGAATCAATGTTCTCAGTCCAACAGCTCAGAAATCAACTCAATGGGAGGCCTACATCATCAGATACAAGGAGAAGAAAATGGACAGCCACGATGGCACCACGTGGTGCCATCACAGCTGCCCCTCACCATGCCCCTATCTTGGAAGGAAAGCCATGAACCATTGGATCATCATCCAATGGCCACGATGCATCCATGTAGCCCTCCTCCAGCCGCTTCATCAAGCGAGGGTGAGATCTCGACCATTGGATTTCCATCCAACAATTGAGGGCAGCTGTACAAGAGATGGAAACCACAACAATCCGCGTGTATAGGATAGCGGAGAGCATGCTTAACAGCCAATGCACGACACGAGTTTGAGTCATGATGTGGGAGTCAGTCATGTGCGGATGCGTGGCAAGTGCAGGAGCGTCAGATAAAGATGCGCGTGATAATGTGTTCCTTATGAATCAGAGGGCGCTGTGCATGCTCTTTAAGACATCCAATCGAGAGATCTGACAGCTGAGATGGTTTACGAAGATGAGGCACGATTAAGCATGGAGCGGCAGGTGTGCGGAGGCAGCGGTAGGCGAGCGGAGGCTGTCAGATGTAGGTCCAAGGGCTCACAGTGTGCCATGTGTCAGCACCATATCAAACCATGAATGGAAGAAAGATTTGGTAGGCTTAATCAGGACCGTTGATCTCTCGATCAATGGATCTGATTAATTTGAAGCTTTTCCACAAAATTACGGGCTCCAATGCCCTAAATGCCCTTCACAAAAGCTATAAAAGTAGGCCTAAGGGTCCCCTTTGGAGGCCATTCCATAGTTTCTTCTTCCTCCTTCTACAACTCCTCTCTCTTCTTCTTCTTCTTCCCCTCTTCACTGCCTCCGTCTCTGCATCTCCTCATGAAGCATCTGTTGGGCCACTCCGATGGATCGTTGCTGCTCTTCCCAACCTCTCCAGAAGGCCACCATGGACCACCCGTGGTACCCTCATACTATTACAATAGTAGTTGTTTACATTCATGTTTACATTTTATTGCATATATCAAATTCAATCTCTCTTTGTGATGTGGATATTGTGATTGATTGTTTCAATTACTTGGTACTTATATTTGTAACAAACACATGAAATCAAAAGTGTTTTCTGCCTCCCTGTGATCGATCGGGACTCACCAATTCCATTAATTTAAATTGCTCGAGACGTATTTTGCGCTATACTACAATGCGCTCATCTATTGCGCGATCTACGCCCCGAACAAATTGGCGCCATTACCAAGGAGGCACGGCGAATTTTGATTTCATCTCTAACATAGTATTTTTGTGTGCAGGTACGACATGAAGTGGCGAACGAAGCAAAGCAGGTGCTGCAAAAATCAAGTGCACACATTCTTATTAGAAACTCGGCAAGAAATTAAGTGTCATCTTTAAAATTCAATAGCCATGTTTCTGATGCTCCAAAATCGTGAAATTTGGATTGGAACTAGATTTTCAAATTATCTTTCCAATTCCACCTTTCCCAGAAAGAAATTCATTTTTTGGAATTTTTAAAAATTCATGGAGTACATACTGATAAGATTGCTTGAAAATAGAACTTTTATGAGCTTTAGAAATCAATTCTGACCAACATACAAATCAGATTTACTCACGATTTGTAGGGTTTGTAAGGTAATCAAATTATCTTTCATTATCACATTTTTACAAAATTTTTGGAACATATTGGTATTGTTTCCAATAGAAAAACCAACATGGGGTCTAAATCCCAAATTTGACCCCTAGTTTGTTAAAAATTTATAACTAATTGTTGCAAATAGTAAAAATTTTGGAAAAATACTTTCTGAAAATCTTATTAAAAGAGGAATCTTATTACAAAGTTTCAAATCATTTGGATTCCATCTTACTTGAGAGCATACATTTGAATTGTGGTCTTCAATTTGAAAAAAACTTAGAAGTGCATGAGCCAATAGGACCACATGGACTAACTTGGACTCTGACAAGCCCAAGAGTTAGTCGATGAAGCGAGTCACCTTGTGGACCACCCACCATATACTAAATTGAAGAAATAGGTTAAAATTCATGAAAATATATCAAATAACCTGCATTTGACTTGAAACTACTGGGTAGTTCCAACCTCTCCTTCAAAACCTAGTGTCTAAGCCTATAAGGTAGCGTCAAACGACCATGGCTGTGGGGTAACAGAATCGGAGGCAAAAGCTGAAGGAAGAACCTTCCTTGTAGTCCTTTCATATCCAGCCTAGCAAGGTTAGCCTGAGAGGCGGGAATTCCTTGCAGTTGGTCTCTCGCCAAATTTTTTTTAATAGCACAAACTTAAATGAAAAGTCCAGTCATCCGATCTAAAGGACAACTCTGATTAACAAGGCCTTAGCCTTGTTCTACTTGACTACACCAACCCTTTGAGTTGGTGTATGTAAGGAAGAAGATTGTTATGACCTAAACTTGTGGGACCTTGGGAGCTGAAGCCAAGGTAGCAAAGGCGATTCTCGCCCGACCTCTCTTCTCAACCTTCTTCCATTCACTTAGCTGAGATGGCTAATCCTGGTTCTCGAGTTGGTCAGGACACTCAAAATTAGGACCCAATGGCTCGTTTGGAAGCCAGGGTCAAAGAAATGGAACAGAAATACGAGCAGAGCATCAATAGGATTCTCACAACACTTGACAAGATGCAGCATCCACCACGCAGAGAACAACTGCAGGACTTCTATGATCCAGCGGCAACAATTATAGCACCTCAGGTCTAGATTCCCACAGGCGGAGACGCATTCGAGTTGAAGCCGAATATCATAAGTCTGATTCAGACTCATTTCCATGGAAACTTGAATGAGGATCCCTTCCAGCACATCGAAGACCTAAGTCGGATTGCAGAGTCAGTTCGACGTAGAAATGTAGATATCAGAATTGTTCTCATGAAGCTTTTTCCTTGTTCTCTCAAGGATAAAGCTGCTTATTGGTTCAAGACTATTGGGAGGCCAATTGGATCCTGGGAGGAATTACGCCGTGAATTCCTCCAAAAGTTCATCCTGATCGGTCAAACAAATGCTATGAGGTGCACGACCACGACCTTTGCCCAAGGCCCTGGAGAGAAGCTGCATGACGCCTTGGATAGATTCCATGATCTTCTCAGGAAGTGCCCACACCATGGTGTACCCAAATGGCACCTCACTCAAGTTTTTTACGATGGGTTGGATGACACACATCGGTACCTAGCCGATGCATCTACCGGTGGGAATTTCCTCGCGAAGGACGAGAACAAAGCATTTGAACTATTCGAGTCCTTAGCAGAGAACTCGATGAATGTTGCCTCAATGAACCAGTTCCAGTGACCTGGACAGCAACGAGCTAGTGTCCACGAAGCTCAAGCTGAGTCTGCCTGAATCGACATGGACATTATCACCAAAAAGCTGGATAAGGTGGATCTGCTCGATAAGAAGCTCGATGAATTAATGGCAGTAAGATCTGGATCTTCTAGCAACATTGTTCCATCTTACTTCTCTCAAGCATCCCGAGCCCCCTCTGCTCGTACATATCCGTTCACTCGAGATGTGCTCTCTCCATCTCCACGAGATCTTGCATACCAGGAACCCGTGCACAATGTGGATCTGGCACCGTACAATCAGGGTTATGCACCACATGATGATGTAAGTGCGTATTCTTTTGATCAATTTACATCTGAGACATCTTGGGCCTACGAAGATTTCAATGCTATTCAGGGTTACGGGCGTAACAACCCATATTCTGAAACATATAACCCTAGTTGGCGCCAGCATCCCAATTTCTCCTGGTCTAGTAACCCACAGGGACCAAGTCAAGCTCCACACTACCAGACCAAACAATATGGGAATGTGCAGAACACATACCCAAGGTAGCAGCCATTCCCATCTCAGTAGCAACAAACTTGTTCTATTTATCAGCCACTGCACCAAGCTGCCAACTATCCTCCAAAGTGGGTCGACCCTTTGGAGTCTCTGAAGGAGGAATTGCAGGCATCAATTCGGAAATATACTCATGACAACCTGCAAATAATGAAGGCAATGGTTGACCAAATATAGAGCATACAAAACACACAAAACCAGATGATGCAGGAGCATAGGTCACAGGGAGCTTTGCCCTCCCAACTTGTCCTAAACCCGAGATATGTGTAGAATCAAGGCACCTTGCCTAGATTCCAAGAACCACAGGGGTAGGAACATGCTATTCTACAAGCACCTCCCGCACCACCTGTTTATGGGCTCAGTCAGCCACCTCTGTTGCTAAACCCTGTGTATCCAGACCAACCCGCTCCTCTGTCCCTTCATGGACAGCACGCCGATGAAAAAGCTGTCACCTTAAGGAGCGGAAAGACTGCACAGGATCTGCTACCTAGGCAAGATGGTAATGATTTTTCCTGCGCTCTACCACAAGATGGCTCACAACCCTCTTCCTTTCACAAGCCATATTCATTAGATAAACGAAAGAAGCCCTTAGACCCTAAGAATCCCGTCCCTTTTCCCGCGGCCCTAACATGAGATTCAACACGAAAAAAGGACACGCGGAATTTCGAGGACCTGAAATCTATGTTCAAGGAAGTTCACATTTAGGTCCCTCTCCTCAAAGTAATAGATCACATCCCTGCTGTTGCTAGGTTCTTCAAGGACTACTATACTCCAAAGCGACAGCAGAAAATCAGATGATAGGTGGTATTATTTGAGGAAGCCAACACTGTTATCTTAGTCGGCTTACCGTCCAAAAAGGACCTGGGCACACCACTGATTTCCTATTTTTTGTAGGATTCCCCTTTTTATAGGGCCCTTCTTGACTTCGGGTCGTCCATCAACCTAACTCCCACTGCAGTATTTGATCGATTTCGATTAGAGGAGTTAAAGCCCACCTCAGTTACCATACAGTTGTTGTCCGATCGATGAAAACGTCGAGGGGGGTGGTTGAAAATGTGATCATGAAAGTCCAAGGATTCTGCTTTCCAACAGACTTTTTTGTTCTTGATATGGAGGTTTCTCCTAATCTCAGTGATGCACTAATTATTTTAGGTTGCCCATTTTTGGCAATTGCCTCCACAAACATCGATTGTGCATCAGGATGCATGGAGATTGCCCTAGGGAATGAAAAGCTTAGACTGGACATTTTCAGGGCATCAAAGAACTTCGATTGCGATTTAATCGAGGAGGATGATGAAGATGAAGATTCAGCTTTCTGTGGGAACATTGGGCTCCTCTGCAGCGACCCAATGGCACATTCATCTTCACTATCAAGGGTCTTTCATCCAATGGATCTGGTCATAATGGGTGTTCATCTGCTTCCAACACCCCTAATCTTAACTATCCTATCCTATCTAACACTGATATCTTAAGACAGGATTACATGACCACTGCAAACGGATTCTCCATTAGTTAGGATAAGTAGATTTCCATTGTTGCTTCCTCTCCTCCCCTGTATAAACCCTCTCCCCACCCTCCGCTACTAGAGTTATAGCCCTTACCTGATTCGCTCATGTACATGTTTCTGGGAGAAAGTGAGACGTATCCCGTGATTATCAATACTCACTTGACTCTGGACCAGGAACACCAATTGATTTCCATTCTGCAAGCACATAGGGCTGCTATCAGGTGGGGCATTGCTGATCTCCGTGGGATTCGCCCCTCATATTGCACTCACCATATCTACACTGATGAAGGGGTAAGACCATCGAGACAACCTCAGAGACATCGAAATCCAAATATGTTAGAGGTTGTCAAGAAGGAGATCATTAAATGGCTGGACGCGGGCATTACCTTTCCAATTTCCGATAGTCAGTGGA
Organism: Thalassia testudinum; assembly: GCA_037157565.1. Taxonomy (NCBI): domain Eukaryota; kingdom Viridiplantae; phylum Streptophyta; class Magnoliopsida; order Alismatales; family Hydrocharitaceae; genus Thalassia; species Thalassia testudinum. The sequence continues at coordinate 9,242,393 of JAZHRO010000014.1, forward strand.
TGAGTCCCATTCAGATTGTGCCCAAAAAGGAGGGACTCACCGTGATAAAAAATGAATTGGGCGAATCCATCCTGACCCGCACCATGACTTCTTGGCGAGTCTACATTGATTATAAGAAGGTAAACTCGGCTACCAAAAAGGATCATTTTCCTTTACCCTTTATTGATCAGATTTTAGAACGGCTGGTCGAGCGTAGTTTCTTCTACTTTCTGGATGGATACTCTGGGTACAATCAAGTAGCGATCAACTCGGAAGATCAAGACAAGACGACTTCCTCTGCAACGCACCAGCTACTTTTTAGCGATGCATGATGGCCATCATTTCAAACATGATTAGGGATTGCGTAGAAGTGTTCATGGATGACTTGTCCATGTTTGGAGATGATTTTTCATCTTGTCTTGATAACCTCACAAAGATCCTGAGGAGATGTATAGAAGTTAACCTAGTACTTTCATGGGAAAAAAGCCATTTTATGGTGAGGGATGGCAACTCACTAGGCCACAGGATCTCCTCTAATGGACTCGAGGTCGACTGAGCTAAGTTCGAAATCATTTCGCGATTACCTCCGCCTAGCTCAGTCAAGAAAATCAGATCATTCTTAGGGCATGTCAGATTTTATCGAAGATTCATTGGAGATTTCTTGAAAATTGCTCATCCATTAACAAATCTTCTGGTAACCGATACTCCCTTTGATTTCGACTCCTCGTGTCTCAGTGCTTTCCAGAACTTACGAAGCGCTATTTCAAGTGCACATATTCTCCAACCCCCTGACTAGTCTCTCAACTTCAAGATGATGTGTGATGCCTCCAACTTCGCCATCAAAGCCGTTCTTAGCCAACGTCGGGAGCGCCATTCATTCGTAATATACTACACTAGCAAAACACTGAATGAGGCTTAGCGTAACTATACAGTCACTGAGAAAGAATTGCTAGCTGTGGTATTTGGGTTGGAGAAATTAAGGTCATACTTACTCGGGTCCAAAGTTATCATCTACACTGACCATTCCGCCCTCTGGCACTCCAAACCCCACCCTATAAGATGGATCCTTCTTTTGCAGGAGCTTAATGTCTAAATCCTCAACAAAGTCGGAGCACATAATGTTGTGGCGGATCACTTGTCTCGGCTAGACCCAGACTATATTCCATACTCCCCACCGATATCAAATCAATTTCCGGATGAGTCTCTGTTGTCTATTAACTCTGTTAATTTTCCTTGGTACGCTGATATAGTAAACTATGTCGTTGCAAGCAAGCTACCTGCGGATTATACAAGGATCAAAAGCTCAAATTTATATCAGAGGCTAAATTCTATTTTTGGGATGACCCACTGCTCTTTCACATTAGGGCTGATCAAATCATCCGTAGATGCATCCCTGATTTGGAAATCTCAATTGTGCTATCCTTCTGCCACAGCAATGCTTGTGGGGTTCATTTCTCAGGCTGAAAGACCACTGCAAAGATGTTGCAATCAGGATTTTTTTGGCCAACCATTTGCAGAGATACACACAAGTTTTCCAAGTGCTGTAAGCGATGCCAGGCGGTCGGTTCTATGACCCGGAGAGACATGATGCCTCTCCAATCCATTCTCATCGTAGAAGTGTTCGACGTCTGGGGCATCGACTTTATGGGCCCCTTAGTGAACTCACATAGCTTTGAGTACATACTTCTCGCAGTAGACTATGTCTCTAAGTGGGTAGAAGCTATCCTGGCAAGACGAGCTGATCATAAGACAGTTATATCCTTCGTCTGGGAATTCATTTTTGCGAGATTCGGAGTTCCCCATACCCTGATAAGCGATGGGGGTAGTCACTTCATCCATGCCCATTTCAGGTCATTATTGAAGAAATACGGGGCGCAGCACTACATTGCTACCCCATATCACCCATAGACCATTGGGTAGGTTGAAGTATCAAACCGTCAAATCAAGCTTATCCTTCAAAAGATGATTAGACCTGATAGGAAGGATTGATCCGATTGGTTGATTGATGCACTATGGGCATATCGGACCACATACAAGGCCTTGCTCGGAATGTTGCCACACCTCATGGTGTATGGAAAGGCCATTCACCTTCCTGTGGAGCTGGAGCATCGTGCAATTTGTGCAGTGTAGAAGTGTAATTTTAACCTCGAGGTCGGAGGTTATGAAAGGAAGCTCCAGCTCAATTAGTTAGAGGAAATTAGGCAGGAAGCTTACGAGAATGCAAAAATATACAAAGACAAGACGAAGGCTTTCCATGATTGACACATCCAGAGGAAGGAGTCCGCACCTAACCAACAGGTCTAGTTGTTTGACACCTGAGTCAAATTCTTTGCGGGAAAGCTCAAGTCCAAGTGGATTGGGCCATTTTTGGTGGTCCACCTGTATCCTAATGGGGCGGTCCAAATTAGAGACCCAAAATCTGGGCATATTTTTACGGTTAATGTCCAGCACCTCAAACCATTTTTTGCCTAGGAACCTCCTCCTACTGACGAAACGATACATCTTCTCGAGGACGTGTGACTGATGAGTTGCCAAAGCTAAAGGCGTTAAACTCAACACATATACATATATACATACCATATATACATAGCATATTTCATTTTCGCATATTGTTTTGCATATTGTGTATGGCATTGCAGTGGTGGCATGAGCTGAATGACAACTCAGAAGCAGTTCCAGGTTATTTCTATCCACATACACCCTACCTTATTTCTTTTATTCATGCATGAGGACATGAAAACACTTAGGCATGGGGGCGTAGTCCATAAAAACTAAAAATTTTCTGCCAACAAGTGGGGCATTAGATAGTTTTATCAAGAGGTTTTATTCTTTAGTAGATTCTTAAGCTTAGAATCTAGTATAACCTCACACCTGCATGTAGAATTCGCAATGGATCCACAGTGAAAACTGATAAACATCTCTAGTTTGTCGAGAAGAAGCATTGCTTCTTCTCCTGAACCCTTGGACAGCAATCAGGGAGTCAGGTGAGCCATCTTCTAGTAGATCCACCAAAACATACGTGAAATGAGTGTAGAGAGTCTACTGGTGCTCTAAGGCTAGTGTAAGGAATCTGTAATTTTGAATAATTGAATAATGACACATGGAGATGGGCATAGTTTTCGCTCTCAGTTCTTGCGTACTAATTTTGTGAGAAATTCCGTATGAGAACCACCAAATAAGGCAAAAACACAGAGAGTAGGTTCTGATAAAACTAAGACTGAGATGGATGGTCACAACCATCCTCTATGGAATCCTTAGCTGAAGGAGGGTACTGATGTCAAGGTCAAAAATACGTCATTCTATCCGTTCTCTACCTGGTGCCGAGAATAGGAACTTCCACCAAATAAGCCACCCAAGATTCTCTTTGTCATCCCCAAAAATCCCAAATAATGCCTCATGAATAAAAGTACATATGTTGTGTTGCATTATTGCATTATGTTATGTAATGACATTATGCCAGTAGATAAAAAAAAAAGCATACAAAAGAGGTATTTGCTTGTGAAAAAAAAAAGTGTTATGTTAAGAAGTTTGAGTTATGTAAGTCAAAGTGTTTTGAGGCAGAAAGACCTACCATCACCATGAACCACCAAATACAGCCTAAACCTATTGTTTCTATATTTCTAACTGCCTGAATACGGGCTGAGGGGTCTGACTTAGTTGTAAGGTTATTAGAACCTAATTAAAGTGTGATGCCATGTACGACCACCAAATACAGTTGCAAATCTAGTGAGATGTGAGCTTAAGAAGAAAAAGAACAAAGACAAGGAAAAAAAGAGAGAAAGAGAGAAAAGAAAAGATACAAAAGATTAAAGAGAGCACAGTTGTCCAGCCTTTCTCTTAGTTAATTTATTCAATAATCTAGAAATCTAGATTCTGAAATACTAGTCTCTCTATAGCACTAGAAGAGAGTGAGCCACCAAATACAAATCCAGTTAACATAGACATCTTCTACCTAAGCCAAAACCTGGGGCTAAAATAAAAGAATAGTTTAAATCCCTAAGAGAAGAGGTTTTCTTATCCCAATAGCATTTTACTAAGGATCAAGTATAATCTTTAAATGTATATCGACTCTTCGCTTGGATCCGTTGTAGAAGCTACAACATTACATATTCATGGTTATCAGGATTCTGATTCTTTTGGATGAAATAAAAAGAAATAAACCTTTAGTTAAACTCTTGATAAAATTCACTTAGTCATGCACTTGCTAGGGAGTAGCAAGATTTAGGCATGGGGTATGATTGTACAGAAATCATAGGCCCTAATTAGCCTGAATTAAGGTAGAACTTAGCTTAACATGGGCATTCTGCATACATATATATTGTACTTTGCATCCTAGATGATTTATATGTTTTATACATAATAATGTGCTATTTAAGAGGTATTAATAATTGCAGGTAATTTAGGGATGCAGATGACCGATCCAACCTTATGGATCTGTTTCAAATTATGACGGGAGTTTAACACTCCCAAGAGTGCATCAATCAGACTCAGCACCCTAGGGAGTTCACAAAAGAAGCAGGAGCAAAGAGGCAAATTTAAGAATATCCAGACCTCGGATGACAAAACCAACCACACAGATGGATCTGAATCGATGTTCACAGTCCAACGGTGTAGAAATCAACTCAATCAGAGGTCTACATCATCAGATACAAGGAGAAGAAGATGGACGGCCACGATGGTGCCACGTGGTGCCATCGTAGATGCCCCTCACCGTGCCCCAATCTTGGAAGGAAAGCTGTGGGCCATTGGATCGTCATCCAATGGTCGCGATGCATCCACGTCACCCGCCTCTAGCCGCTTCATCGAGCGAGGGCGAGATCTCGACCGTTGGATTTCCATCCAATGACCAAGGGCGGCTGTACAAGATATGGAAACTGTAACAATTCACATGTGTAGTACAGCAGAGAGCATGCTTAACAACCAACACAAGATGCGGGTTCGAGTCGCGATGTGGGAGTCGACCGTGCGCAGATGAAATTCAATCGCAGGATCTTCATCTAGAGGATCAGGCGTGGACGTGTGGCAGGCACAGGAGCGTCAGATAAAGACGCGTGTGATAACGCACACCTTAGGAATCAGAGGGTACTGCGCATGCTCTTTAGGTCATCCGATCGAGAGATTCGACGGTTGAGATGGTTTAAGAAGATGAGGGGCAATTAAGTGTGAAGTGGCAGTCGTGCGAAGGCAGCGACGAGCGGTGGGAGAGTGGAGGTCGTCAAATGCAGATCCAAGGGCACATAGTGCACCACATGTCAGCACTAGATCAAACCATGAATGGAAGAAGGATTTGGAAGGCTTAATCAGAACCGTTGATCTCCTGACCAACGGATCTGATTAATCTGAAGCTTTTGCATGGAATTAAGGGCTCCAAAACCCTAAATGCCCTTCACAAAAGCTATAAAAAGTGGCCTAAGGGTCCCCTTTGGAGGCCATTCCTTAGTTTCTTCTTCTTCCTCCTTCTACAACTCTCTCTTCTTCTTCTTCACATCTTCTCTGCCTCTATTTTTGCATCTCCGTTTGAAGTGTTTGTTGGGCCACCCCCATGGATCATTCTGCTCTTCCCAACCTCTCTAGAAGGCCACCATGGACCACCTGTGGTGCCCTCATTCTGTTACAATAGTACTTGTTTACATTCATGTTTACATTTTATTGCATATATTAAATTCAATCACTCTTTGTGATGTGGATATTGTGATTGATTGTTTCTGTTACTTGGTGCTTATATTTAGAACAAATGAATGAAATCAAAAGTGCTTTCTACCTCCCTGTGATCGACTAAGACTCACCAATTCCGTTAATTTAAATTGCTTGAGATGTATTTCGGGCTATACTACAACATTCTCATCTATATGCAATCTACGCCCCGAACAGTAAGATTCGAAATCGTCAGAGAACATGCAACAATCGTGTTTTGAACCTGATTCTAAATTAGTCGTTCCACCACAGAGTGGATGAAGATGTGGAGAAGCAGCAACCTGACTTGGATCTAGCCTAAACTCAAAATCCGATCTCAACAAGGTGTCCCTATTAGGCATGGGCTTAGCTTCTGAGCTCCTAGGGTAGTCCTAATCAAATCCCAACTCTTCCAACTCCTTGGTTTCTATGTCGTAAATTGGTGTGATTTCTAAAAAATCGATCTGTATCTTGGAGAAGTCTGGGGATGCATAGTTATCGAACATAGGCCTTGAATCGTAGTCCAGACCGAAAATCTAATTCTCATTACATGGGGCCTCATAATTATCCTAAATAGGCTCGACTCTAGATTCTAGGTTAAGGGTAGGGATTGAATCACTAAAATCTAGGCTGGCCTCTATTGGGATGTCAGAATCATCCTTGAAAATTACCTTAACAGGATAAGACTCAGGATTTACATTCTCGGGGAGTTCTATTTTAACCTCATCATTACAGGTGTCCAGGAATTGAAAGCTAGGTGAACCAAGTTCTTGTATCTCTAGGGCTGGCTCGAAATCGGGAACACTTGCAACTAGATCTTCCCAACCCAACTAAAGATTAGGTGTATCAGTCTGCACATAAGTTGGATCGTATTCCATCTAGGTTCAAGATCCACAACAACCTTGATTCTCAAACCCGGGATTTGGAACATCATATTGATCCTCAATATTGTTCCAAGATGTTTCTTTCCTCTCTTGGGGAATATATGGGTATTTTTTATCGATAATTTGTTTCAACGATTGTATCAAGTCTTCTTATTTCTCAAGGTCATCTTGGTGTCTTTCCCAAAGTACAAGATTTGTCATGCATTAGAGATATTCAAAGTTATGCAATTTCTCTAACTCAATGTATCCTATCATGAGAATATCCTGAGTTGATCCATTGTTATTTGTGTCAATATTAATTGAGCACAATTCTCAATAATGGCTATTATTTCTAGGATATTAACCTGAATCATGCTGACTGTATTTGAGGTTTGTCATCAACTCCAAAAAATTTTAGGGCATCCTCAATCATTCTTTCTTTCGTGGACATTCGGGATTCAGGTTTCTTAAATGGTCTTCCTAAATTGCCAAGCTACATCTTCAAATTAGGTGGTGGAATCAAGATGTAGAATCAAACTCAGGTTCAGATTTGAAGTTGGTCAAATGAGATTATAACTCCTTGAGACGGTCTAATGAGGTCTCTTAGTTTAGAAACCTAATGACCTTCCTATGTGTGCTCTAAAGAAAAGATGAGGGACTAGATGTTATTGGACCCAATCAAGGCACCCAAAGATTTTTGGATGACTAAGGCAATTTTGGGGCTAATGATACCTCTAAATTAGAAATCCGTACACTCGATACCTCTAAATCAGAAATCTGTACACCCAAGAATTACCTAGGTAGCCAGGAAAGGAGAGCCCTACAAAGACCCCTACACGGTAGATCGTCCCCAAAGGTTACAGGGTTTCCCCCACCCAACCTTCCTTGTCACTACAGTTCCAAGTAGACCGGAATGTATAGACTTAAGATGTTAAGTCTACCAATTTTAAGTCCTGATTTATGCCTTGAGTTTCACTTGATTAGAAATTGATTTAACTTGTGACCTAATTTGGATGTTGGTTGGCCCACAATGCAGACCAACTTCACTTGACCTACCCTAAAGATGAGAGAATGAAATCTAGGTCAAGACCCAGACATCACCCTAGTTGACTCTCAGTTTATTAGGTCCACGATTTTAGGGTTCAAGTGATTTTAGAGCCTAATTTTTAGGATTTTTCTTATTAGATCTTTTCAAATAGGGCTTAAGTAGCACACAAATGAGGGAGGGTTTATTCTTGTTATGCAGGCAAATGTGTCCTAACACTTCAAAACCCTAATGTTAAAAACCTTAATTGGCTCTATTTCAAGTCCATTTTGATCTCAAAATGTACACTTTGGACTTCAAACAAGAAGATGAGTAGTCCAAGGTGATGTTAGAAATTAAGCGTAATCCCTAATAGGTACAGGGAATTTGGGGAGGGAATTCTAAATAGAATCGCTTCAGGTTTCAATTAGATATGAAAAATTTTTCATAAATCAGGAAATTACCTTGTCAAATGATGACTTTGAATGAAAATAAGGCAAATGAATCCTAATTAATTGTTTCCATTTTTATCTTCCCAAGATTAGGAGGTTGATTAGGGAAGAACAGATATTACTTGCCCTGGGAGTGGGTAATTTGCGTGGAAAGTACCTCGCAAAATCACAATAAAGCAAATAGGGTAAGTTAGTGCTCAAATATAATCAGATAAAGCAACGAATAGCGGTGAATTGTACGTTGCCCCCTAGAATTGGCACCAAAATGTTTTACGTGCGAAATCGATGTTTAAGATTGATACGTTGTAGTACAGACCAAAATCGCTCGTCAACAAATACAATTTATTACTTGAATTTAAGTCCGAGGTCAAACACAAGGAGTAATATGGAATTCACTAGCTATCTCAATAAATAATATAAATGAGCACAAGTAATGATAACAATTGCTCAAAACTAATATTCAATGTAGCACATGAGTATATCAAGAGTCTAATGAGGCAAAAAGATATTTATGACAAAATAATGGTGATTTGAATCACCAATTATTAGCATAGATATATATATAATAATTTCTCAATGGTCTAAATAAATGCACAGTGCCTCAAATAATGCCACAGTATTTTCAACCAAGTCAGACGTCGGACATTTATCATCAAACGACTTAAGCTCAACCCTACTAAAGTGCTTCTTATTCTTCTTCTTCCTTCCTTCTCTTCTTCTTCTTTCCAGTCTACTTCTTCAGCCTTAACTTCTTCTCTCAAGCTCTTTTCTTCTTTCTTCTTCTACACAGAGCCTTCCTTCTCTAGCCTTCTCTTTCTTCTTCATGCACAAGGGCCTTCATAAGCTTCCTAGCGACTAAGTGTTGGGAGGTTTCCCTGAAGAGAAAAACCCCCCCATTCTCTCTCTCATAGTTCACTTCTATTTCTCTTCTCTTTTCTCAAACCCATGTGTAATCGAGTTAAAGGTCGAGTTATCGGATCTTAGGAAGTGGCCAGACCCGCGTGCGTGTGCACGGGCGAGGCGTGAGGGTGCGAGGAGGCATGTGTGTGGGGTGTGTCAGAGTCAAGAATGGCGTTGGCAGCAGGTGGTGTTCGGCAGAGGTTTTGGGTGTGTCAATAAGAAAAATAAGAGAGGGCTTTAGGTCTTCAGGTGATGGCAGAGGTTTTGGAAGTGGAATGAAGTAGTTTGATGGTCTGTGGTGGTGGTGCAGGCTCACCGGAGCTCGACCGGTCATAAGGAAGATGGTGAGGGAGGCCGGTGGTCATGAGTCAAATTGAGAAGTTAAGGGGAGGAAAAGAAAAGAGAGAGAAGAAGGGAGTTTTAGGACCTAGAATTGCGGATGGAGGTGGGGCGACGTCGGCTATGAATGGACGGCGTCGTGGAAGAAGGGTATTCCTTGAGGGAGACAACAGCGATGTGAGGGGCCCTCGCTTTGGATGGCGAGGCACGGATGAGGATGAGGAAGATGAACAAGCCAATTTAACCGTTGGTTGTCTGTAGGACGAAGGGGATGAAGGTCGCCAAAGCTAGCGCAAAACATGATTGGAGAGGGAGTTTGAAGAAGGTTTTTGGGCCAAAACCTAGCTAAGGAGCATGGCCTTGCATTGGGCGCACTTTTATAGGGCTTAGGATGGAGTTCCATGCTTGGAAACAAGCTTGGAAACTTCGAGTTTCTTGCACATGTGGCATACCCACATCTCTCATGCATTCGCATGAGAGATTAGGAAAGAATTGGAGTCCAAGGTCGGGTTTGATTGAAAGAGAATTCCTCAAGGAATCTTTGGTTCAAATCTGAGATAGATTGATTGAGAATCGAGTTTGAAATCCTCGCTCGTAACTTGATAGTGAAGATATAACCTTCCAAAAATGATGTGAGGACCTTTTTGAAAAGAATAGTGACAAAGTTAGGGACCCATTTGCAATTATTTCAAAAGTTTGGTGCACATGCGTGAGAGAAAAGAGTCAGATAGGACTGAAATGTAAACTAGTTCAAGATGATTTTTTATTGGGCCCAAATTTTGGTACAAATCTAATTTGGACTCAAGGAATCTGATGGTGAAGTCGGATTTAAGTTTTGACCAAGTTTGACTAGTTAAATTGCACAGAAATCGAAATTAGGGCAACTATTTGTCTGAGACTTTGTTTTAGGTCAAAATGGGTTTAAGTGGTCAGATTAAGGATGCCACATCCTAGAGAATATTTCTCTATGATTTTTAGAGGGTTTAAGTGAATTTTATCCTAACTAGAACCTCGGTGAATTAAGCAGGGTAGTTTTTGGGGTTTCAGATGTCATTTAATTCTCGTAATGCGTGAAAACTCGTTTCTGTCTACATGGACCCACTTATTAGACATTTATGCATATTTGACCTTTATTAAACCCCTGAGGAAACTCATGGTTGTTCTGCATTCATGATATGATGGTAAAATTATAATTTTAACCTTGGTTTCATGTTATACTCTCAGAAAGGATGTGCAGTGAATTACGATCCTTTGCCGATTATGTAGGAGCATTTATTAATGGAATATGACTAATTAAAGCTAGATATAGCTAATGATGATGTTATCATTAGCATGTAGGTTGCCCCCTTGATCTTCTTCTCCTCTTCTTTTCCTCGGCCGTGGGTTTAGGTAGTGTAGGGTGGAACTAAACTAATGAAAGAGATGAGATTATGGTGGTGGTTAAGGGGGTAGATATAGGAATGGAGGAAGGGATTGGCATTACCTTTGGATGTATGGTTAGGATTGAATGGTGGAGGTAGTTAAGTGATCCTATGGCCACCAAGAGTTGGCTCCATCTCAAGGGATGTGGGAGGTGGTGGTTATGGGTGTAATCCACCCTTTGGTGGACGTTCATGGGTGTAAGGATGCTTCCATTTTGACACCAAAAGTAGGGTTTTTAGAAGGGAAGTTTTTCGAGGGAAATTTGGATGGTCGAGATTGGGTTAAAGGGTAGGTGTATGGTTGAGATGGAGGGGTTTTTAGGGGGAAATTGTGGGGTGGTTTTAGGTGATTTTTGGCACCAAAAAATGGTGCCTTTTGCTATTGGTTGAGGGGCCAAGGGGTGTCTATTGATGGTGACAAAAATAGGTTAGGAGTAGGGAAGCTTAGGTGGACTAGTTGGTGGAGCTTAGTAGGGTTGTGAGGTGGAGTTAAGTTGGGTGAGTTAGGGTTAGGATTTTGGTACCATGGAGGTGGTCTTAGCTAAGAAAAACTAGCTTAGCTACTAAGGAGTAGGGTTGGAGGTAGAGGCAGCAAGGATTTTGAGGGAGAAGAGCTAGAGGAAGTAGTCATGAGCTGCACTGGAGCTAGTAGCTGACATGTCGACTTTCTACTTTGCGTTGTAGTATTTAAGTGGTGGAAAAATCGACTAATCAAAAAAATAAAAATAACCACTCATAGAAGAGCGGGTCATATCCACAGGGAGGCAATTATGCAATAAACTCTCGATTATTTTATATTCTTTTGGTTAAGTGCGATATCCCTATTCAAATCTGACATAAAATGCGATGGAAAGTAGATTCATAATAACTTAAAAAGATAAGGGTATATGTGCAATTTTCCCTCAATGAAATCTTCAATAAATATATGATGATTTTATGTAATTTTCACTTGACATATACTAAATAAAATTGGTGCACATATTGATCCCAAAACCAATCTTAAAATAGGTGAATATCAATAACATGTAATTATCAGAAAGCATGAGGGTGCATTTGCAATTTTACCAAAATAAAATAATAATAAATCAAAAATTAGGTTTCAACAATGGCAGAAAATGTAATAACTAATTGAAGTCAAAATAGAGCATTTGCTCTCTCTCCTCCTCGCGAGAGAGAGAGAGCATCGGCGGGCTGTGGACGCGTTAGGGAGGTTGGCGAGGATGAGGCCTATCCGATGGAGGTCGCGGTGTCGACGGAGATGGCTAGAGGTGGCCAGCCAATGGAGGAGGAGTGGCGGTAGTGGATGGGTGCTGGTGCTGCCACGCGAGCTGCAGATGCACGGAGATGCGAAGGCTTAGCATGCGAGCGCTCTGTAGAGTGCATAGGCGCCGGTGGAGGTGCGACGCTGCAGGCGCTGGGTGAAGCACAGGTGGGCGCGCCTGTGGGGGTGCTGAGCGGCCGCTGCAGGGAGGCACTGCAGAGGGTTGAAGACGCTGGACGATGTGTGCCTGCAGGAAAGGGGGCACGCCTGCGGTCTCTGCTGTGGAGGCATTGCGGCGAGGTGTGCGCCTGCAGTAGGGGGCGCGCCTGCGGGGAGGCGCTGGAACAGGGTGGAGCTAGGCGCGCGGAGAAGGAGTAGGGCGCGTGCCTGCAGAGGTGGGGGGGGTGCGCTATAAGGAGGCACTGGAGGGTGCACGCACCTACGGGCACGGCTGGAGGATGAAGGCGAGCGTGCCTGCGGGCGTAGGTGGCGGTGCAGAGCAGCGTCTGCGGGCACTGAGGGGCGAGGGTGGTGCTTGCAGGCTGTGAAGAGGTGCTGTGTGGGTGAGTGAGCGGGCGCTACAGGGAGGCGCTGCAGAAGGTTGAAGGCACTAGCTGCAGGCATGCGGTGGGGAGCATGCAGCTTTGGGTGCATGGGGAAGGCTATGTCAGTGGCGTTGGAGAGGTTGGAGCACGCGTGGTGGCAGTGGAGAAGATGGAGGAAGTTGTGTACAGTGCACGCTTGGGGTTGCAGTTCCCCACAGGGGGAAAATGCCCATCCACAGTGCACGCTAGAGTTGTTCCCTGCAAGGGGGAAGATGGATCCCCTCTCTCTCCTTTGCCCCCGTCATCTTAACTCCTCTCCCCCGCACCAATTAAGGGATTTTCAAATCCCTTTTCTATTTTTAGCCAGCGAGCGTTGAGGGGAGAGTTACGGCTGGCCGGAGGAAAGGGAAAAGATGCCGCCAGTTGTTGGGGAAATTTACTCCCCAACCCTTGCTCTTTCTAAATATAATTCCTGCACATAAAAACAACAAAATCATTACATATTAAGTTATAGAATGTTATAAACTTAAATCATGATGCATACAAATATTCTACAACTTAATTGCAGTTATTAACACACCTAAATGATACGATTCAAGTTACTTAGGCGTAATATTAGTCCATTAAAATGGACTCATCAAATACCCCCATGCCTAAAATTTGCTAGTCCCTAGCAACAATGAAAAATAATAGAAGTGATCAAAAGATTTCTTATTTTCTTACTTCAAAACTTTAGAAATCCAGACAAATGTAAAGTGCTGATAGCCTAGGTAACAGATCCAAGTGAAAAAGCCAATTCGCATTGGGAGTTCGTACTTCACCCTTGGTAAATATTTCTGCCGGGATAGGCAACAACTTCCCTCGGGGATAAAGCAGACTATAATATGTAATTTGACCCCGACGTTTGGCTTAAGTAGGAGATATCGAGTTGAAAGGATTTGTATTTGGTGGCACACACTCATCTGGTGCTATATATAGTCTAGTACTGCAGACTCTAGATCTCTAGACTATTAGACAAGTCAACTCTGAGAGAGGCTACACGATTGTGCTCTCTTGATGTTCCTGGGCACTCCCTCTTTTCTTTCTTTCTGAGATCACGAATCTCAACAGATTTAGAAATTATACTCACTATTTGGTGGCCTCACATGGCATCTACACTTCAATTAAAGTCCTAATAACTCTACAACTAAGTTAGAGTCCTCAACCAGTATTCAGGCGATCAAAAATACTAAAAGGTAGGTATGGGTCATATTTGGTGGAACGTGATAGGTGTTCTGTTGCCTCAGAAATAATGTTATATTATAACTTGGACCTTTTTTTTTTAAATATAAATATTTCTTTTTTTTTAATATAAATCAACATAATACGACACAGACTTTTATTAATGAGGCATTATTCGGGATGATGATGGTCAAGAGGATATTATGTGGCTTATTTGGTGGAAGTGTCTATTCTCGGCACTGGGAAGGAATGGATAGGACAGGCATATTTCTGACCTTTGACACTATTACCCTCCTTTAGCCGAAGACTCTATGAAGGACGGTCGTAACCATCCACCATAGTTATAGCTTTAGTAAGACTCAATCTTCCTGTATCTGCCTTATTTGATGACTCTCAAAACCTCACACAAAGTACGCACACAGGAACAGAGAGTGAAAACTACACCTAACTCTGAAGTATCATCATCTAATTATCCAAAACTTAAGAGTTCTTGCACTAGACTTAGTGCACCAGTAATCTCTCTACTTTCTTCTCACAAATATGAGGTGGATCTACTAGAAGATAGTATGCCTGACTCCCTATGAACTGTCCAAGGGTTTAGTGGACAACAAATGCTTATTGGTTTTCCTCAAGGATCCATTGCCAAATCTACATGCATGTGAAATAAATGTACTAGATTCTAAACTTAAGAGATAATTCGGGAAGAAAAACCTCCAATGACAAAGGTATTTTGCTAGGGCTAACCCAATCAGCTCAAGAAAAGAGAATTTTTTTTTTATATACTAACCTAAATGCATGAATACTTCCTAAAATGCAAATGCACCCCCCCATGCCTAAATCCTACAATGTCCCCATTGTAAAATTAAAATAGGAGGAGAAAGGAAAGAAATCATCTAATGACGGTGTTATTCTGGCTGCTGGGTTGCATCCCAACAAGCGTTGCATTTTCTGTCAGTAGCTAGACTTAGAAGGAACCTATAAGTCTGGTTCCAAACAGAAAGGTTAGGCCCTAAGAATATGCTTAACAGCGTAGGCCTAGAAAATAGGTAACCACGGATGTTGGCGAGCTGATGATGCAATGTAATTCCAAATGCTCGCCAGAAGAAATGAAAACAGAAAATCTCGTTGGCTACCTGGGGAGGTCTAGGAATAAGAAAGGGAGTATGAAAAGAGACCTCCCGAAACGGAATAAGTGGAGGATAACAGGGATCCTCCAGAGTAGGATGGGTTTTAAAAGATACAAACATTATTAGTTCAAACCCTTGAATGGCGAGAGTAAAAGTACAAGCATCAATCCACACTCGCCATTCTACCCGAGGATGTACTGGCCTAATATGTTCTCTAGAAACAATGTACATGAGCAAAGATCTGAGCCAAGGATCGGTTAGGGAGTATAAGGGTTGTTTATAGTGTTGGAAGGTAATGGTTAAGTCCAATGAGGGCTTAGTCAGTGTTAGGTCTAATTCCAACAATGATTCAGATTGTGTATACTCCCTAATAGTTGTAGATAACTGCATATTACCCTGCCTATCATTAATGATCGGAGTCATATTTGAATCAAGGGTAGACTCCAAATTAGAACTCTTTGATGGCAGGGTCAAAATGTGAGAATCATTATCATTAAGCTCATCCCCGGATTAGTTTGGTTCACTCAAATTTTTGTCGAGGTGTATATGTGATTCATTAGGAGTTGGATCAGTATCCTCAATTATTCCCAAAGGAGGATCAATCTTAATGTTTTGAAGCAAGCCTATATTACTGAATTTGTTATTCTTCTCAGGGTAAAAATCCTCGATTGACATGTTTTGTCCCCGAGAGTCTCCCATAGACTTCTCACTATTTTGTTTTTCCTCCTTTAATAGCAACTCCTGATTTGATGGAGGATGACTCTCAAAAGAAGGGAGAAATCTGGATTTAATCATATTATTTCTATCTTCTGGAGGTAAATCCTCAAATGATAAATAATTCCCCTGTGGTTCACTCCAGATTTTCAGTCCAGGTTCCTCTATTGGAGCATCCTCATTTTCTAAATTAGACTCTTCATATCCCTAAGACCAAAATTGGTCTAATTCATCCTCCATTCCGTTAGGGTCACCTTCATTGAGTGCATTTAAATCCTCAGGATACTGAGTGATAGGTGTTGACTCCCTAAGTGGAGGGTCAGGAGTAGGCTCACTAAGGGTAGAATGGGATTCCACCAAATAATCAATAGGGGAAGTGACAGGAATAATACAACCTTGACCTGGGTTGGTAGGGGTAAGGAGAATACTGTCATTGGGGTCAAGGTCATCAAGAGGTACCATCTTCCCTTGATTTTGACTCCAATATAGTTCAGGTGGATAATCACTATGATCGTTGTCCTTTAGTGGCCATGTCTCATTGGGAGAGTCTAAGTGATAGCTATATAAAATTGGATCCCTATTGTCATTAGGTTCCTCAGAATTATTTTCATGATCATGATCGTATTGGTAGGGATCAGGACTATTGGGAAGCGTGTAGCTAAGTTGTCTTATTTCTTCATTTAACTATTGACTATTCCTCAACATCTCTCCCATTGATTCCATCATTTCCTTTTGTTGTTTTTGCATTTTTATCATAAAAGAGGAAAGGCTACTATTATCAAGTTGGGGAGGATAGTCAATTTTAGGCTCTGGTTGCCTAGGGGTATTAGTCCAACCTCGATATGGAAAATCATGAAGGGTGGGAGGGTTGAGTGTTTGCATGGAAGTAGGGATTTCAGGGTTGAGAAATCCAGCTCCTAGGCTCTGCTCAAAAGTGGGAGTTATCAAGCCAATACTCCTAGGATAAGAATAAGAATGATCCCCATAAATTGTCAATGTACCCATCAAAGGATGGATACGCTCGAGGCATGGGATCCTGATTAAAAGATGGGAAGTATTGACTCTGATAATCTGAATGATAGGAATAAGAGTAATCCATTCCTTTAAGCAAAACAATTTTAACTCTCTTAGGATTTAGCAAAATTCAGAATATAAGCAGAAAACTTCCTAAAGAGTTCTATTGTCAAAGCAAACGCAAATTCAAAGGGATCTGTTTTTAGTAGATTGTAGGTCTTAGAGTTATATGCTTAGTTGGTGGCCAAGCAAGTTTTGCAAAAAATTACGCTTCCTAGGCCAACCTTCACTGGTGCCTATAACCTACTCGTAAGGGATGGAAGTCTCGAATCGAGCCCACACACGAGGAACCGAAGTAACTTGGTGGATAGGCTTGTTGATTTCCAAATAATTTCCCTTGTGGTGCAAAAGAGGAGACGTAGAAATTTATCTAGTGACATTATGTGTGAGGTGCACAGTGTCTCAAGTGTGCAAGCATACGATCGTGTTTTGATTTTTTGAAATTCCACAAATAGGATCCTTTTGCACACAATTTTCAGTCACAGATTTTAAAGTCCAACCTCTTAGCAGTCCTAATTTTTAAAGTGACCACTGAATTAATTTGATTCAAGCACTTTAGTGGTCTTAAATTTAGGTTCAATGCATATGCATGACAGGTAATTGATGCTCAAGAAAAAACGTACCTTACTCCAACTTTTTTCGTGCAATGTATTAATGCAATGTAATAAAAATTAATTAGATGCTTTTCATTCAGTCCTAGATGGTCGTCCTATAGATATGCAACTTCTAGCAGGCAGTTCGAATTTTTTTTATTTTTTATTATTATTATTTTTTTAATAATAAACAAATAGACTTAATCTAACTAACTAACTAAAATGCAGTTCAAATAATCCTATAATCTAAATAAATGGGAACACGCTCCCGAAAACACGCTCCCGCATACAAGAGCGATAAGAAATAAAGAGACCCTAGGGACACGTTCCCAAAAATACCCAACAAGGGTCCAAAAGACAATAATTTAATGCTAATGTCTATCTAAACTAAATCTAACTAAATAAGAAATAGGCTTCTCCGTAAGCCTATGTGCATGGGATCAAGGCCCATGTGTTCCTATTGCCGTCCTCCAGGTGGCGTCAAAGTCCACCAAAAAAATCATCTCCGCCGTGCGCGTCGTTCAGGGTCAATGTCGTCGCTTTGCTGCACCTGTCACCATGTCAGATTCCTCGCACAATAATAAAAATGATCAGATGATTGCACAACTCAGAATATTCAAAAAAATAATAACGTGAATCTATTACGTCCGTTGCCTCCCTGGCAACGGCGCCAATTTGACGTGTCGACTTTTCGCTTTGCATTGTAGTATTTAACTGGTGGAAAAATCGACTAATCAAAAAAATAAAAATAACCACTCATAGAAGAGCGGGTCGTGTCCACAAGGAGGCAATTATGCAAGAAGCTCTCGATTATTTTATATTCTTTTGGTTAAGTGCAAAATCCCTATTCAAATCTGACATAAAATGCGATGGAAAGTAGATTCACAATAACTTAAAAAGATAAGGGTATATGTGCAATTTTCCCTCACTGCAATCTTCAATAAATATATGATGATTTTATGTAATTTTCACTTGACATATACTAAAGAAAATTGGTGCACATGTTGATCCCAAAACCAATCTTAAAATAGGTGAATATCAATAACATGTAATTATCAGAAAGCATGAGGGTGCATTCGCAATTTTACCAAAATAAAATAATAATAAATTAAAAATTAGGGTTCAGCAATGGCAGCAAATGTAATAACTAATTGAAGTCAAAATAGAGCATTTGCTCTCTCTCCTCCTCGCGAGAGAGAGAGAGCATCGGCGGGCTGTGGATGCGCTAGGGAGGTTGGCGAGGATGAGGCCTATCCGATGGAGGTTGCGGTGTCGACGGAGATGGCTGGAGGTGGCTGGCCAACGGAGGAGGAGTGGCGGCAGTGGACGGGTGCTGGTGCTGCCACGCGTGCTGCAGATGTGCGGAGATGAGAAGGCTTGGCATGCGGGCGCTCTGCAGAGCGCGTAGGCGCATGTGGAGGTGCGGCGCTGCAGGCGCTGGGTGAAGCAGAGGTGGGCACGCCTGTGGGGTTGCGTGAGCGGCCGCTGAAGGAGGCACTGGATGGTGTGCACATGCAGGAAAGGGGGTGCGCCTGCGATCTCTGTTGTGGAGGCACTGCGGTGAGGTGTGTGCCTACAGTAGGGGGCACGCCTACGGGGAGTCGCTGGAATAGGGTGGAGCTGGGCGCACGGAGAAGGAGTAGGGCACGTGCCTGCAGAGGTGGGGGGGCATGTTGTAAGGAGGTACTGGAGGTGGACGCGCCTACGGGCGCGGCTGGAGGATGAAGGCGAGCGTGCCTGCAAGCGTATGTGGCGGTGCGGAGCAGCGTATGCAGGCACTGAGGGGAGAGGGCGGTGCTTGCAAGTTGCGGAGAGGCGATGTGCGCGTCCGTGAGCGGGCACTGCAGGGAGGCATTGCAGAAGGTTGAAGCGCTAGCTGCAGGCGCACGGTGGGGAGAATGCAACTTTGGGTGCGCAAGGAAGGCTGTGGTAGTGGAGTTGGAGAGGTTGGAGCGCACGTGGTGGCAGTGGAGAAGATGGAGGAAGGTGTGCACAGTGCACGCTTGGGGTTGCAGTTCCCCGTAGGGGGAAAATGCCCATCCACAGTGCACGCTAGAGTTGTTCCCCGCAAGGGGGAAGATGGATCCCCTCTCTCTCCTTTGCCCCCGTCCTCTTAACTCCTCTCCCCCGCACCAATTAAGGGATTTTCAAATCCCTTTTCTATTTTTGGCTGGCAGGCTTTGGGGGGAGAGTTACGGCTGGTCGAAGGAAAGGGAAAAGATGCCGCCGGTTGTTGGGGAAATTTACTCCCCAACCCTTACTCTTTCTAAATATAATTCCTGCACATAAAAACAACAAAATCATTACATATTAAGTTATAGAATGTTATAAACTTAAATCATGATGCATACAAATATTCTACAATTTAATTGCAGTTATTAACACACCTAAATGGTATGATTAAAGTTACTTAGGCGTAATATTAGTCCATTAAAATGGACTCATCAGTGGCTGCTGAAGCGAATTGTAGGGAGCGACCTTAGCTGGCTTTGCTTTCTAGTTCCTTGCAAGCCGCTAAGCCAAGCTAAGATGAGTCGGCTTCTGCTAAAATGAGCTGAGGTGAGATGGGTCTGGTCTTCCCAAAGTATACCTACCTAGTTGGAGTAGCTAGCTCAGGTCAAGCAGCTCAGCTCAACTAAGTTGAGCTGAGTTAAGCCTCTAGGAGCTGGACTTATGCTGGCCTGAGCTGGTTATGACTTCTTCAGCTAACTAGGTTAGCTAGTTGATGGAAGTAGCTATTCCTAGTCAGGTTGATCTCCCAGTGAACTCTTTTAAGCTGGAGGAGCTGGAATGGAGTTGGGATCAACTGACTTGAGCTAGTTTAAGCTGCTATCCAGCTAAGGTGAGCTGAATCAAGCTAAGGTGAGCTAGCTAGAGCTAACATTTAGCTGAGATTAGCTGAATGGAGCTAGGGACGAGTTGATCCAGCTAGAATAAGCTAAGAACTAGCTGAGATGAGCTAGATCTAGTTGGGATCCAGCTGATATGAACTTCTTCTTCATCTTCTGCCTTCATGAGTGCCAAGGTATGTGGGATCTGACTTTCTATCTATCCTTGACACTCTAGTAAACACATCAAAAAAATACAACAAAAATGTAATGCATGGCTATCCTAGGCAAATGGCTAAATGTAGCCTAAAAATCCATTTGCAAAGTTAAAACCCTAAAAGCTAGATCTGTTTTAGGGGATAAGAGTGATGATAAACTGACGTTTATCACACCCCTGTGCTTATCTTTTGCTAGTCTCTTAGCAAAATTATTTTCACAAAATGTATTTTTGGGAAAGACTTTTTTCTTACTTTTTTTTTTTTTGAACCAACAAGGAAAGCTATCATACTACGATAGCGATCTGGGAGAGCATTTTATTAATTATAAAAAAATATGTTTACAAAATGGATCCCCATATACGTATGAGGGATCAGCATGCATTTACAATTTGTTCAACACATACTGGCCTCTCCTGAAATAAAAACTCATTTCTCGCTCTCCAAATGCACCACATCACTGTTGCCATATGTATATGCAACTTATCCTTCGTCAAGAATTTTTTCCATAGCAAGTCCCACGTGGGTAGTGGCTCCCCACATACTCTCCTCCAAACTGTATTCATCACCACACACGATGAGAAGATGTGCCTAGAGCTGTCAGTGGGAAGTCCACAAATCAAGCACGACTATAGTGCCACGCCCATTCTTCTATGTCTGAGATCCCCTGTAACCAATCCATCTCTCCTACACAGCCTTAAGAAGATTTGGACCTTTGTCAGAACTTTCAAGTGCCATAACTTTCTTGCTATCAGAACAGCCTCCTCCGAGTTAGACAAAAGTCTGATCTTGTCATATGCTTTAACTGGGGTGAAGATCCCCTCCCATTTGTAGTGATCCTCTAGTCCAGCCATCGGTATAAATGCCTTCAAGTCTAGATGCAGCCTTGCCTTCTCTTCCCAAGTTTTGGTGCCATCCCTATTGGAAGCTACCCCTTCAATCTGCCAAGACGCATCATATTCTGACCAACAGCAATTGATTGGTTCCCATTTATCTTCAGCAACTACGTTTGCTCTTGGATATGCCTATTTGAGCATGCCCATAGTTGACCACTCCTCCTGCCAGAATTTGAAGGAACTTCCATCACCCAGGCCCGGTTGGAACAGCTACTAGTTGTTCCTTATGGCTTGCACCATGGAAGCCCAGAATGGAGACGGTCTGACTGGATGAAGTCTATTCAGCGAGTTGTGTGGCTTGCCATAGCTATCACCAATCAAGATTGCCCAGTTCTTACTGTCACTGTTAAAAAACTTGATTGCCCATTTAAGGAGCAGAGCTTCATTGAATTCTTTTAGAGATTTAATCCCTAAACCACCATGTGTTTTTGGCCTGGATAGTAGATCCCACTTCAGGGGCTGAAAAAAGCTCCCCAATGCTTCGAACGCTTCCAAAAGAAGTGTTTTCTCAAAATATCAATGCACTTCCAGATAGATTTAGGTTCTCTAAATAGGGAGAAAAGGAAAACAGGGATGGAGGTTATCACTAAGTTCAAGAGGGTGAGTCTACCCCACTTAGACAGATAGCAGCTGCTCCAGCCTTCCAATTTGATTGCAATTTTATCAAACAGTAAATTCCAATCACTTTTTTTCAGTTTAGAACACTTCAGAGGTAGACCCAAGTACCTGATAGGGAGTGTAACCAAGGGCGTACCCAAAAGGGAAGAGATGGCCATTTGCTCTCCACTTGTTAACCGAAAATAGACCAATGAAGACTTGTCCCCATTCAATTTCAGACCTGATATTTCTCTGAATATCTTCACCATATGAAATAGAGCTTGTGCTTCCTGTTCTTTCCCTTCTACAATGAATATCGTGTCGTCGGTATATTGCAAGACCGGAGCCATGGCACTCCTATTTGAGATGGAGTAACCTCTAATCAGACCCACTTCAGATAGCCAACATGCATATCTTGCAAGCGTGTCAACCGTAAGATTAAAGACAAGAGGGGCAAGAGGACACCCTTGTCTAACCCCACATTGAGGTTGAATCCACGCCCCACATGGTTTACCATTGATAAGTGGAGAAAAGGATGCGGTGGTGATGCACCTTTTCATCCATTACAGCCATATAGCAGGAAACCCTCTCCTCTTCAAAACCACCCAGAGATATGGCCATGAAACCAAATCATAAGCTTTTTGGAAGTCTACTTTCCATAAAAAAGCTTTGCACTTCCTCCGGTGCCATCCCATCACCATTTCCTGAGTGATTATGAATGACTCTTGCAGAGATCTGTTGGGGAGAAAAGCAGACTGGACTGGGAGGATCTGATCCTGCAGGACACTTTCAAGTCTAATGGGTAGAACTTTATGATGTGCATATATCTAAATAGACAAAAATGTCTATTAATGCATGTTCTTAGTGTCATATTAGCATCATACATTGTAAATATTGCATAGCATGCATAATCATGCATTTAGGTCAAATTGTATAAATTATATAATAATTGTCTCCTTTTATGGTCAGGGATAAGGTGACTTTTAATCGAGTCCTCGGATCGAAGATCCAACCGTACGGATCTGATCAGGGCGACGATTGGAGTTCAATGACTCAAAGATCGCCTTAATCGGACATTCGTAGCACCAGATATAGATCAAGGAAGCCTAAAGATTAAGGGCCAAGATGGTGCCAAACTTCACTTCAGAAGACAAATCCGACCACACAGATGGGTTCAGACCGATGATCGCAGCCTAACAGCACGAAAATCAATCCAATCCGACATCCGTGGCACCATCTACAACATACAGAAGATGGAAGACCAAGATGGCACCACGTGGTGCCATCTTGGTCTTCCAGGTGCCATCTCAGCCGCCCAATCAGCCCTAAGAATCGCTGTTGCATCTCTAAAGGATCTCCATCACTCGATCCTAGCCATTGGATCTTGATCCAACGACCAGGAACGACTTAGATGCGCCGCTCACATCCTCTTGTGGTGCAAGGCGCGATCGATCTAGGCTATTGGATCTTGATCCAACAACCACGAGCGCCTGCGCTTAAAACCTAAATGCGACATAAAGTCGGTCGTAGCACTATGGGCGAGCTCTCTTTCACGAGGTGCGCCTCAAATCAGGTGCCAGCAAGGGAGCGGGCGCAATCCGACCGTCAGATGGTGATTGGGCGGGCGAGGAGCAGAGACATGGCTTATGGAGGAGCCTTGGATCGCCACGCACACGATGATGCACTTGCGCACGCCCGGTTGCACGCATGGGTGTGGTTAGGTGCAGAAGAAGGCACGCGCGAGGAGCAATCTGAGCCGTTCGATCTCGTGATCGGACGGCTGAGATTTCAAGAACGTGGGCATGCGTTATGCACGTGGCAAGCGAGGAGACAAGTCCACCCGTGAGGTTGCGATAACGGTTGGTCTTTAGTGACGCTTAAATCTGTCACTAAAGACCCCTTCATTTAATGTTTTAATTATAAAATGACCAAATTGCCCCTATCCTTGCAACTATAAAAGGAGACCTCTACCCTACGAAATCCTCGTCCCTTCCTTCACCTCTCTCCCTCTCCAAAGCTCAAGAAAAGCTTGTCCCACACCTAGGATGCTATTCTAGAGCCAAAATCTAATTTTCTCATCCATGTTCCGGAAGTGGATCCTGTAATGACAACGACGTGTTACCTCGTTCTTGCTTCTTCCTGCTTCGTCCTCCTTCTTCCCGCTCCGTCCCCCGTCTTCTAGGCGTTGTCCCATCCGGCTCGTCCTCCAAGCTGCCGTCGAGGAGGATTTCTCTCTATCATCTCTTTTACTACTTTTTAGAATAGATTTCTGGCTTTCTAATGTAGATTTCCTGCTTTATAGTGTAGTAGGTAGTTGTAATCATAATGAACATCAACTTGTGATAATGAAATCCATGTTTATTCTACCTTTCTTTTGTCTTTATTTGTAATATTCTCTCTGTCTTCTATTCTTTATTCTTTAAGTAGATAGTTGGTTTAGATTCAATTCAACTAGCTAATCTACTTCGTGACAATTAAACAAACGCGGTTTTGAATCAAGTGTCTACCTCCCTATGTTCAACCCGGAATTCTTAAACTTTTGGTTAAATTTATCTATTAACGGATTGCTTCGCAAATCGAACTACGACGGTTTTTCAAATCCAACTTCGATCGCATAGTTTTCCACATCCAACATTTTGGCGTCGTTGCCGGGGAGGCAACGCTCTTTGATTTTTTACATTTTCTCGCCTTACTTATCTTTTATCTCACTTTTCTCCTCTTTTATTATGATTGCAGGTACTCTCACGAGGTGAGAAAAAGCGATAGATTGGTGTAAAGTGCTATGGAAGGGTTTGTAAGTTTACCCCCACCTCCCCACCCACTAGATTTCATTCCCTCATCTAATAACACAAACCCTAATTAACCTAGGAGCCTGCATAAACTCTAAGGTTAGTTTTGATTGTTTGTTTGACACCTACACCCGCCTCACCCTTCGCATATAAAAGAAAATTTTTAAAAAAAATCTCACTGAGGTACACAACCTCTTCTGATTTTCAAACTCAACCGGTAAACCGATCTTTGGAATTGGCACACACACCCAAACACATAATCGAGTAAAAATCAAAATAGGTAATCACTTGCGTACCTAATTAAGTGGTGAATCAGGCTAATTGTTTGAGTTGATTGGGCCGCACCACTTCAACTAAAATCAACTCATCAAGTAGTTGCCACATAGGTTCAACTTTTAGCGATTTACCAGGCACTCCACATTTTTTAAGCTTTAAAGGAAAGCATCTTCACCTGTGCTTTCAAAACCTGGTGTGCCAACTGAACTTGATTGAATATACCTAAAGTTGAATCCTAAAAGCTACTAAGCAAGATTTGAATCCTAAAATTCACTGCATCCAAAAGTAATCTTGCTTGAAAACCACTAGTTGTGAATGCACACACATATCAATCAATCATTAAGGGCACAACCCAGATAAAGGCCCATCACATTCCAAAGCACATTCAAACCTAACCCTAATTAAAACAGAGTAGACGTTGGCCCTAAGGATTGGACTCGCTCTTCGAAGCCCAGACCAAAATTATTTTTGATTAGTCTGTTTCTACCATTCAATCTGATGTCTAGCTAGGGGAGCAGAATCAAACGATCGTGGCTGAGGGGTACACTAGGAACCTGAGGCGTAAGCCAAAGGAAGAATCTTCTCCCCAGTCCCTCCTTTTAACTAGTTGGATTGACCGAAAAGAAGTAGATCAAATTGATTCTTTATCTCAAGATGGGTTCTGGGAGTCTATAGGTCTTTAGGCTAGCCCACTTAAGGATAGGTTTGTTTGTTTGTGTTGCAAGGCACCTTTCTTCCTCTCATTCTGTCATGGATCCTTCCACATTCTACATGCTTTCCCATTCTTATCCTCCTAATACATCTTATTCCCAAAATGATTATTATTTCAACCAGACTTATTATCATCGATCTTCTAGTTGGAATAATACTGATTGGGAATATAGTTCTGAACCTTGATTGCACAGCAATCGTAGGTCTTAATTGACATAAATTAGGCAAGGACTTAACATAAGGTAGGGTAGTTCATGCATGCATAAGTATTATTTGCATCTTTACTGCTTTCTTTTAGCAATGCATAAAATAATGCTATAATGTACTGATTAGGTGCATTATGTCAATTGCAAGTAATAAGCTAATTAGAAGCTAGATCTGAAGCTAGATCTAAAGCTGGATCTGAAGAACAAAGAATAACTGGTGTTGCAACAAAGCTGGAGCGGAAGACCTAGATTAGATGTAGTAGATAATAATGTAAGGGAGTTAAGACATGCTATCCTATTAAGTATGAATAAAGCAATAAATTGTGAAGAACTTAGGACCATCCTAGCCCTAGGATAGCCTAGAAGCTTCCACAAGCCATAGCCACCCTTAGATT
Source organism: Thalassia testudinum (assembly GCA_037157565.1). Lineage (NCBI taxonomy): Eukaryota > Viridiplantae > Streptophyta > Magnoliopsida > Alismatales > Hydrocharitaceae > Thalassia > Thalassia testudinum. The sequence continues at coordinate 9,268,492 of JAZHRO010000014.1, forward strand.
AGGTCACTGTTGGACGTTTTACGAACCTACGCTAACGTGTTTGGTTTTGGAAAACCCGTCGTTGTAGTTCGAAAGCGAAGGATTCAAGTTCAACAAATAAAATTTATACCGAAAAAAGAATTCCGGGTCGAACACAGGGAGGCGAACGTTTGATTTAAAAACTTCGCGTTTATTTTTATTTTGTCACGAAGAAATTCAATTTAAACTATCTAAGTATCTACAACAAATAAAAGAGAGAGAGGGAGTAAGAGAGAGAGAAAGAATACTACACATGGAAATCAAAATGAGATGTAGAATAGACAAGGAATTTATCATAAAAGAGTTCGTTCGTTACAACTAGAAAACATAAAACAATTACTCTAGAAAGCATTAAAAGAATGGATGGAGAAATGTCCTCCTCAACGATCGCTCGGAGGACGAATAGACTACTCTAGAAAGCAGTAAATCTATACTAGAAAGCAGTAAAAAGAATAGGGAGAGAGAATCCTCCTCGACGGTTGCTTGGAGGACGAGCCGGACGGGACGACGCCTGGACGAAGGAGGACGAAGCGGGACGAAGGAGGACGAAGCAGAAGAATGGGAACGAAGCAGCACGCCGTCGTCGTCGCGGGATCCACTTCCGAAGGGGGACGAAAATTTAGACTTTATCTCGCGAGAAGCATCCCGGGTGTGGGACAAGCTTCTCTTGAGCTTTGGAGAGGTAGAGAGGAGAAGGAAGGGATGAAATTTTCGTATGGAGGGGGTCTCCTTTTATAGTTGCAAGGAGTGGGGGAAAAATGGACATTACATCTTCAAAATAATAAATAAGGGGTCTTTAGTGACGGATAAACCGTCGCTAAAGCCCTCAACGTGGGCGTAGCCTCCGCGCCCACGCGCGCCCGCTCGGCTGCCCGCCCGCCTGCGCGTACGATCGCGCGTTCACCAGAGCGTCCAATCGCGCGTCGTCCTGATTGAGCGCACGCAGCCGTTGGATCTTCATCTGACGCTCGTCCGCGCCCGCTCGCCCGCGCCTTCCACCCCATCACCGCAGCTCGAACCCGCGACCTCCGCTTCGCCCGCAGCTGCATCACCGCTGCGCTACGCGGACGGAATGGTCGCGCGGACGCTTTTAAGCGCGAGCGACCGCAGCCGTTGGATCGAGATCCAACGGCGGAGAGGAGACGGTGCGCGGTCTTCACAAGATGCATGCGGCCGATTGGGCGGCTGAGATGGCACCACGTGGCGCCATCTTGGCCGTCCATCTTCTGGAAGTTGTAGATGGTGCCACGGATGTCGGATTGACTCGATTTTTGTGTCGTTGGGCTGCGATCGTCGATCCGAATTCATCCGTGTGATCGGATTTGCCATCTGAAGTGCGGATTTACACCATCCTGGCCCTTGATCTTCTAGGGTTCCCCGGTCTCTATCTGATGCTACGGATGCCTGATTAGGGCGATCTTAGAGTCGTTGAACTCCAATCGTTGCCCTGATCACATCCATACGGTTGGATCTTTGATCCGAGGCCCCGATTAAATGTTTGCCCTGTCCAAGCACATAAAAGGAGACAATTAACCTCCATTTTATTCAAACTACTCTAAATGCAAGATGATGCATGTAATGCAATATTTATATCATGAAATGCAATACTATGCTTAAGAACATGCATAAATAGACATTTTAAGTAGTGTAAATGTGTTTACATCAGTCACCACACCCTAGGAAACCTTAAAACCTTAATTCTAGGCTCTATCTGGACATCCAGATAAGTTATAGGACATCCGGAACCCTTAGCCAACTCTCGCACACCTTAAACCCACTTTTGCAGTGTTATTGGACTTCCAGACACTTGGTCAGACGTCCAATTTCTACAGAATAGCCAAGACAGAACCTAGAATCCCTCCCGACTCTGATTGGACGTCCAGACAAGTCTGGACTTCTGATTTTTCACTATAAGACGTCTGACACTATTATTGGACATCTAGAACTGCCCTCCAAACCATGTTTTGAGATTCAAGCCTTGATCTTGGATCTCTAGGTCCCTAAACCCAATTCCAACCCCATAGGAACCTAAATTAAGATGCCCTAACCCTAGTACATCACCTCTATACCTCCCTAAGGACCTAATTAGGTCCTCACTAAACCTAATTGACTTGGATCTTAGTCAATTCCATTAGCCTATTCAATTGGACTCATTGAGTTCAATTGAGCTCTGATCTCAGCACACACTATCCAACTGGACTCTGTGAGAGTCCAATTGACCTAGACCTGACTTAATTGAGTTATTTTACTCTAAATTAAGTTTTCACACACCTAATTAAACTTGTATTAAGTTTAATTGCACTTTACCTTGGTGAATTAGGGTTTACAACCCTAATTTGAGACCTACCTTGACCTAAACCCACTAGAACTTAACCTAATCAACCTAGCCACCTAAGTTTTGACCCACACACACCCACACACTCCATCCACACAAAAAATACCTAGCCTAGACTTCTCTAAAACTCTCTACCATGTGTTGTTGCCTTGGTTGCTAAAATTAGCAACCAAGAGCCATTCAATTTTTTGATCCACATTTGGTGGTTCTAAAAACCACCATCCATCCTCTCTCTCTCACTCTCCCATGAGCTCCCACCATAGGACACTCTATAGAATTCCATAATTCTCTAGAGAGCTTCCCTTAGGTCTATAAAAAGACCTAAGGGGTGGCCATTTGCACCCATCCATCTCTTGGCTTTATTCACATCCATTTAGGTTAGCTACATTCACTTCCACTCCATCTCCACGAGTAGCACCACCATTGCCACCGCCACCTCCACGCCATGATGCTGGATCACCTCTCCAACCTCTCTCCAAGGGCTAGCCTAAGCACCATTGGCCGCCCCTCCTTCTCCTCTCAGCAACTCAAACGCCATCGGAGCCCACCTCCGAATGCCCTTATTTCTGCTAGATTAGTTGCTTAGTTCTTCATAGTTTACATGCTTTTATTACTACTTAGTAGTATAGCTCTTTATGCTTCCCCAATGATGCATGCAAAATCCCCCCATAGATTTATGTATGTGATCATTTTTTGTTAGCTAGATTTATGTTTTCAAGCTTTCCTCTATAAGCTTTCCACTAGTTCCATGTTGCAAACACCCTGATGAATCAATAAAAGAACTTTTATATATATATATGTCTCTGTGTTGAGAATCACCATGAGCTTATTGCAATATATTTTGTGTGATTAAAGTTGCCTGCTTTTAATTATTATCTATTGCAACCAGCATGTCAGTACCTGAAAATATTAAGGGTCTAACTATTAGCGCATTTTCCGTAAATAGCCACCACATAACTAGAATCATGCATACTGAAACTCACACTTTCACATTTGTCATCTATCTAACACATGCGTACGTAATTAGGGTTCATAATGAAAGTGGCCAAACATGATCCAACGATTAGAAACCGGCGTGTGATTTTAAGCAAGTAGAGCAAAAAAGATTGATTTCAAATTTGCATAAACGCCTCCCAGAGACGAACGACCGGGACTCAAGTCTCGTTATCTTTATAAATATTTTTGTTGATCGTATTGCGCACTATATTACGGCACTTTTTCTAATCAAATATGCACTCTACGAGTCACAACAAATGGCACCGTTGCTGAGGAGGCAACGCCATTTTTTATTTCAATCTTTTGAGCTATCACTAACAAATCTTCTTTTACTTGTCCTTTTGATGTGCAGGAAAATAGGAAAAACGGGATCTACGCACACGAGCACGGAAAAAAATTCCAGGTGCACATCATATCTTCCTTAGTCTAGGTGTTTTTTTTTTAACCCTAGGTTAGATTTCGTTCTAGCAATTTTATTTGAAAAAAAAAAGCCTACTTATTTTCATGACAAAGAAAGAAAAAATCAAAGAAAAAAAATCTAGGTAGTTAGATTAGGGCTCTTTGTGAATCCTAGGTTAGTTTTGAAAAAAAAAATCAAAAATCCTTTGAAAAAGAAAAAAAATCTCTCCTGAAAAAGAAAATATTTCATTTTTTTTTAAAAAGAAGGAAAAAAATTATTTTGGTGGAAAGTTTGAATTTCAAATTCAAACACCCTTTTAAAAGCTTCTCCACCACCCTCTGATTTTCGACCAGAGTTCACATTTTGTTTTAAAAACTCAATTGCCAAAAATTAATGAGAGAAAAATTCTGTAATTCAGGTTAAACCTTCATTTTCAAACCATCTTTCAAATGCCACCATTCTTTTTGAAAAAATTCCAAGAATAAAATCTTTAAAAATTCGTGAAGTGCAAGGGAGTCAAACTGACTCAGATTTGAGATTTTTCAAAATTCAAAAAGTAATTCCAAGCAATCCGCAAATTTGTTTTGATTAAAAATGATGGGGCTTGAAAGCTAATCTCATTGGCTTTAATTTCCATATTTTTCCCAAATTTTTGAAAATTATGTGATACTATTTCAATTTGAAAAACTGACCAGGGTCAAAATTTCAGATCTGACCCCCTGACATTTAAAAATCTCTATAAATTCGATTGAAATAGTAAAAATTATAAAAAAATATTATTTGAAAAGAAAATTGAAAAAGGAATTTACTTGCAAAACTTCAACTTATTTGGATTCCAATTTATGCCAGAGAACTATTTGTATTTCGTGATCTACTGAAAAGAAGAAAACAAAAAAACTTAGAATTGCTTGAACCCTAGGCTACACCCTTAGGGTTACACTCTAGAGACCATACATTTGGGGCAGCCTAGACTTGTCAAGTATAGTGATTAGCCGGTGAGATTGGTCACCTTGTGGGCCATTCAACACAAACCCCAACTGAAGAACAACGGGCTCAAATTAATTTTAAAACATGAAATTAACCCAAATTCGTTGTCATACTACTGGGTGTTTTCAACTTCTCTTGCCAAACTTAGTGGCTGGGTTAGCTTGAGAGGTGGGAATCACTTTCAATCGGTTGTACGATGAATTTTTCTTCAGGAATTCAAACTTAGAACGAAAAATCTGGTCACCCGTTCATAAGGACCATCTGATTGACAGGGCCTTAGCCTTGTCTGGCTTGGCTACACCAACCCAGCGGTTGGGTGGTGTATGCAAAGAAGGAGGTCACTTAGACCTCAACTGGTTGGAACTTGGGAGCCACTCCCAAGGAGGCGAGTCACCTCGCCAGGACCATCTTCTCCCCCCACTTCTTCTACTCCCTTAGCCGCAATGGCTAATCGTGGACCTGGACCTAGACCAGGTCAGGATGCTGGTAATCTGGACCCGATGGCTCGTCTGGAGGCCTGGGTGGTTGAATCTGAGGAGCGGCATCAGCAGAGCATGGACCGTATCTTGACGACACTTGACAGAATGCAGCATCCACCGCGAGGAGAACAACTTCGGGATTTCTATGATCCAACTGCACCGATCGTCGCACCCTTAGTCAGGATTCCCGTATGCAGAGATGCATTTGAGCTCAAGCCCAATGTGATAGGTTTGATCAGTAGTCATTTTTATGGAAACTCAAGCGAAGATCCGTTCCAGCACTTAGAGGACCTGGGTCGACTCGTAGAAACGATTCGACCCAGGAATGTTGATCTTGGGATTGTTCTGATGAAGCTTTCCCCATTTTCTCTGAGGGACAGCTTCATACTGGTTCAAGACCATTGGGAAGCCAATTGAACCTAGCCGAAATTACGACCTGAATTCCTACAAAAGTTTTTCCCAATCGGTCGAACGAACGCGATGAGATGTGCAATCATGACTTTCTCCCAAGGAGCTAGGGAGAAGTTGCATGACGCCTAGGACCGATTTCACGACCTTCTCCGGAAATGCCCGCACCATGGTATACCCAAATGGTACCTAGCTCAAATCTTTTACCATGGGCTGGATGACACACATCGGTATCTGGCCGATGCATCTAGTGGTAGGAATTTCCTCGTGAAAGACGAGAACAACACATTTGAGTTGTTTGAATCTTTGGCGGAGAACTTGATGAATGCTGCTTCCATGAACCAGTTCCAGTGGCCTGGTCAGCAGCGGGTTGGTGTCCATGAGGCTTACACTGAGTCTATTCGAGCCAACATGGATATCATCATCAAGCAGCTGGATAGAATAAACCTAATCAACAAAATGATTGACCAAATTAGTCAGAGCCAATCTGACCTAAACTCTGCTACTCCAAGACCCTCCTATGCACCCCGAGCCCCCCTGCTCGAGTTAATCTACTCACTCAGGATGCATCCTCTCCTTATTTACGAGATCCTGCATATCAGGATCCCGTAAACAATCCCGATCTGGCACCATATGAACAAGGTTACGCACCACCTGCAGACTATAATACGTATCCCCTTGATGGATAAACATCTCAGACGTCTTCGGCCTATGAGGACGTCAGTGCTATTCAAGGATACGGGCGTAATAACCCATATTCAGAGACGTACAACCCTGGTTGGCACCAGCATTCGAACTTCTCTTGGTCTGGTAACTCACAGAGACCACATCAAGATCCACACTACCAGACCAGGCAATATGGGAATGCGCAAAACACATACCCTAGGCAACAACCACTCCCGTATCAGTAGCAGCAACCCCGTTCTATATACCAGTCGTTGCACCAAGCTGCTAGTCACCCTCCAAAGCAGGTTGATCCTCTGAAGGCACTGAAAGAGGAGCTACAAGAATCGATGAGGAAATCTACATAGAATAGCTTGCAAATAATGAAGGCGATGGCTGACCAGATACAGACTATACAGAATAGGCAAAACTAGTTGTTGCAGGAGCATAAGACTCAGGGAGCCTTGCCCTCCCAACCCATCCCGAACCCTTGGTATGTGTAGAACCAAGGTGCCCCACCTAGGTTTCAGGCACCATAGGGACAGGCACACGCCATATTACAGGTGCCTCCTGCACCACCTGGTTATGCTCAAGGCCAGTCGCCTTTGATGCAGAACCCCGCATACTCTACCCCTTCCGCTCCCCCACCACCTCATGGACAGCAAGCCAATGCAAATGCTATCTCATTGAGGAGTAGGAGGAAGACATTCGACCCACCACATAGGAAAGTTGGTCCTGATTTTTCTCACCCTTCGCCGCAGGCAGGTTTGACTCCATCTCAGGAGCCACCTACGGTAGATAAGGGTAAGAGGCCACTTGACCCTAAGATTCCCGTCCCCATTCCTGAGGCTCTGATGCGAAATGTAGTGCGGAAGAAGGACACACGAAATTTTGAGAACCTGAAGTCAATGTTTAAGGAAGTACATATTCAGGTCCCCCTCCTCGAGGCAATTCATCACATTCCTGCTGTCGCTAGGTTCTTCAAGGACTATTGTACCCTGAAGCGACAGCCTAGAATTCGACGACAGGCAGTACTGTCAAAAGAAGCTAGCGCCATGATTCTAGCCGACTTGCCACCGAAAGAGAAAGACCCTGGTACCCCACTCATATCCTGCTTCTTGTAGGATTCTCCATTTGATCGAACCCTTCTAGATCTGGGTTCATCCATCAACCTAACTCCCACTGCCATATTTGATCGATTTCAATTTGGGGAGTTAAAGCCTACCTTGGTCACGATTCAGCTGGCTGATAAATCAGTAAAAACACCGAGGGGGTGGTTGAGAATGTGATCGTAAAAGTTTGCAGATTCTACTTTCCCGCAGACTTTTTCGTTCTCCATATGGAGGTTCCTCCTAATCTCCGAGATGCACCAATCATTTTGGGTCACCCATTTCTAGCGACAGCCCGAGCAAATATTGATTGTGCATCCTGGCGTATGGAGATAGCTGAAATCGCTTGGCTTCGGGATAACCGGGTTTTAGTTTGTTATAACATTGTAGTATAGCCGGTTATTACCAACATTTCAAATATATAAATTTTTTACTCGGAAAATAAAAGAGTTCCCGAGGTCGAACTCAGGGAGCAAGTTGTATTCTAGAGATATACATGTTTCTTTTACAAAATAAAGAAAGAGAGAGGGAAAGAATTTGTTGTTCTCTTTGTTTTCTCCTCGTGATGTTCTTCTTTCTTTCTTTCTTCAGATCTCCTTCTTCTTCTTTGTTCTGCAGAGGTGATGCTCCTCTTTCTTTCTTCAGATCTCCTTCTTCTTCTTCCTTGGTTTCTGTCTTGGCCTCTCTTCTTCTTTTTCTGCAGTCTCTTCTGTGAAGGTTTCTTCTTGTTTCTCCTCCTTGCGGCTAAGTGTCAGCTTCTTCTTTTCTTTTTCAGCCAGGGACGTCACCCCTCCTTTCTTCTTTTCCCTTCAGGCCGTCGTCTGATTTCCAAATCAGACGACTTAACTACCTGTTGCTACAGTCAGCTTCCTTCTTCTTCCGCGGGGCTTCTTCTTCGCCTGTGCCTGCACACTTCAGAGTTTTTCGTCAGAGGCAAAACCTACTCTACCCCCCCCCCCCCCCCCGCGTCTCTCTCTCTCTCTGAAACCACTCTTGGGAAAGCTCTCCCAGAGCTACCGGGTAACCGGGTTCGGGTCAGACCCGGGTCCAGGCCCACCGGCGTGCGTGGTGGGCGAGGAGTGCAGGTCAGTCTTAAGTCGGGTCGGGTCGGGTCAGGTCCGCGGGGCGTGAGCGCGGACGAGACCGGGTAACCGGGCGGGTGAAGGGGACCTCACCCCGTGTGCTGAGGCAGTAAGCCTCCAGCACTTCTGCATATTATATCGCTGCGCCTCTTCAGGTTGTTCCGAGGTGGGACTAAATGTCCCACCTTAATTGCGCGCCCGCAGCGGGGAAATCAGCAGGAGATGGCGGCGTCACGCGAAGCTTTCTTCCTTAGCTGCGAACCTGGTGTTTTGCCAAAACTCCTCGCAAGGCCTGGGAGTTGAATCTGGGCTTGGCGCTGAGCGTGGCGCGCCTGTAGCTGCAGGCGGAAGCAGTTCCTCCTGCGCGTCAATGGCGGCGGAGGTCGGATGGCCTGTTCACAAGAAAATGGCCTCTCGGCCTAATCAGAAAGTGCCAGGAGCTTCGCCAGGGTGCGGCGAAGCTCGTGTGGGTGGTGGCGAGGCGCGGGGCGGCGTGCGAGGGCTGCCCTAGGTCGGACTGTGGGTCGGAGGATGGGTCTGTTCGGTGGGGTTGCAGGGGGTGATGTGGGGGAAGTGGCAGGGCGGAGGTTGATCAGGGTGAGGAGGCGGAGGTCCTGCGGTGGTCGGCGAGCCGTGTGGGTCGCTGAGGTGATGGGAGCGGCTCGCCGGAGGGTGGTCGGAGGCGAAGGGGGTGAAGGTGGTCAGGGTCGGTAGTGGGCTTAATTGAATAAATTGAAAGCGGGGAAAGAAACAGGAGAAGAAGGGGAGTAGCTCTAGCTTACTTGCAGGGACGAAGGGGGAGGAACAGGGCGACAGTCGTATCGACTGTCGCCGGAGAAGACGATGCTCAGGGATAGGGGCGGCGGCGAGCAGAGAGCCGGAGAGGCGCCAGCTGGGTGCGGCGTGGCGCGGGAAGAGCAGGGGAGGAAGTCTCTGCTGCTGGTATTGCGGCAGAGCGAAGAGGTGGAGGAGGAGGAAACCGCCGGAGCTGGTGAGCGTCTGCCGGAGGAAGAAGAGAAGAAAGTTGGGGATTTTCTCCGTCAGATCCAGGCTGCCCCGGTCGGTGGAGCAACGGGGGGTATTTATAGGGATCAAACAGGGAGGAAGGCGGAGGGAGACGACGTGTCTCCCTCGCCGGAGGATGGTCGGAAACAGGAACCCATACCGTCCGTGCGTTCGCACGGCCGGTATGGTGGGTAACAACGACCAGGGGGGTGTCCCTGCGACGGCTGACGACGCAGGGCACCCCCGGTTTACTTGCCAGGTCCCCCACCTCACCCTGCGCGGCGCCATGCTCCGCGCAAGGTCGCCGGAGCATGGTGCTGGCAGGTTTTGCAGGAGGGACCTGATTGCAAAGAATGAAGGAGAGTTAGGGGCCAAAATGCGAGGGTTCAAAAGTTGAGGGCCAAAGAGTAAATATATGAGGACCAAAGTGTAAAGTCGGTCAAGGAGGTTTCTTCTTAGGCTCAAGTTTTTATACATGACTAATTAGGACCTAAGGAATCTGATGGTGAATTTCATTTCCATATTAAACCTTGTTTGACCGGTCAATTTGCGCAAAAACCCAAATTAAGTTATTAATTGGGCATGGTTCTCAATGTAGGTCAAAAAGGGTTCTGAAGGCCAAATTGAAGGTTCTAAACCCTGGAGATTATTTTTCTATGAATTTTAGAGGGTTTATTCTATTTTTACTTTGCCTCGAACCTTGTGAATTAAAGTGGGTTATTTTAGGGTTACAGATTATCATTTAGTTTCTTGGAATTGCTGTAGCCCTTGCTAGATCATTTCATCCCACTCTTATTCTTATTAAGCTGCTTTGACCTATGTTTGGGCCCTGAATTACCCTGTATGCAGATTATACTGGTAAAATTGCATTTTTACCCCTTATGACTTGTTTTCTTCTCAAACTCAGGATTCTCTGAGTTAAGCCTTTCCTTGAGATATGTAGGAGCTTTTATCCTTTGTATTAGGTCAAAATGAGCTAGTTATGGCTCATGATGAGGTTCTCATCATACCCCCATGCCTAGCTTTTGCTAGTCCCTTAGCAAAAACTTAAGGTTTCAACCCTTGTTCTAGACCATGAAGTTTTTAATAGTTTTAGATAAGTGCATAGATTAGGTTAGAATGCTGACCATAGGCCTAAAAGGTACTCTAGTACTAATCAAGATCCAAATCTGTCTAGCCTTAGCCTCAGTCTTTTAGCAAAGGTTTTTAAGGCCCACAAGAACTAACCTAAGGTTTATTGGACTTCGTGGTTAAAGCACCCGTGCTTGAAATGATTTTAGCCCTGGCTCAGTTCGCAGTGCGTTTTGTAAGAGAGAGATAGAAAGTTTTTCTGTTTGGAGAGTTTTCTCTCTCTTTTTCTTTTTAGTTCTAGCCTAGGATTGGCTTTTCAACACGGTCTGTATCAGATTCCTTGCTCCCATCATCAATCCTCAAGGGTTCCTGGCGATCGATGCTTCGAGATAGCACCGCCCATGGCAACCCCCGGAACCCTGGCTATTGAGATTTCGAGATAATCCCATCCATGGTATTCCGTGGCCGAATCCAGACCCTGGCAATTGACACTTCGAGATAATGCCATCCATGGAATCTGAACCAGCAGAGTGCTTACATGCCCCCAGTAGGATATGTAAATATCCTAAGAGACAAGCACCGAGGAGATGATATTTTGTTACGCATCTTCGAGGGGATTTCCCGCCTCTCTGCGCTGGGAACTCGTCCAAATCAATCTTGTGTTGATCGGCCGCTCCTATTCTAGGTGATCTTTTCAGATTTTTGCGACGCTTCTGCGTGATTCTGATTTTTACGCTTACTGAACCAGGCTGTGTGTGAGGTTAGGGTGCTTAGGTTACTGAGTCCCGTAAACCAAAAATTAGTTAACGAGGCCGAATACTCCCTAAGCCTTAGACCTAATACTTCAGCTTTTCATTTTCCTCAACCTCTTGAGGAGTGTCCAGATCTTAATGGGTACTAAGAGTCTATTCAAGAATGCCTAAGGTTTGCGTTCTTACTAATCTCATTGTGCACTTTTCAGTTATTTTCTTGAATGAGGTCTAGAACTTAGGTTAATTCCTTAGTTCCTTACTAATGACTATCACCTTTTCTTATAATTTTGTGCTCCTTTTTCCAAAAACCTGTCGGACCAAATATGGTCCGACCCACTTAGATCTCAGTTTTCCTGGGAAGAGTTTGAGTCGGGCATCAAAGAGTAGGACCTTTTGACCAGGATGAAAGATCTTTCTCGAGATGTGTTTGTCGTGGAAGGCTTTAACCCGCTCCTTGTAGATTTGCGAGTTCTCGTACGCGTCTATGCGTAATTCATCGATCTCGCTGATTTGGAGTTTTCTGTGGGTCCCAGCCTTGGAAAGATCTAGATTACAGTTCCGTACTGCCCAATAGGCTTTATGCTCCAGTTCGACGGGAAGGTGGCATGCCTTTCCGTACACCAGTCTAAAGGGAGACATGCCTAATTGGGTCTTGTGGGCGGTCCTATAGGCCCACAATGCTTTCGGAAGTCGGGATGACCAGTCCTTCCTGTCAGGTCGAACAGTGACTTGTAGGATTTTCTTGATCTCCCGATTAGACAGCTCAGCTAGACCATTAGTTTGGGGGTGGTAAGGAGTAGAGATTCGGTGAGACACCCCGTATTTGGTCATCAGTGACCTAAACTGAGCATTTGTGAAATGGGTCCCCCCATCAGAGATTATTGCACGAGGAATCCCGAACCTTGAGAAAATGTGTTGATGAATGAATTTGAGAACGATTTTGTGATCACAGGTTCGGGTCGGTATGGCTTCGATCCATTTGGACACGTAGTCCACAGCCAACAGAATGTATTCGAAACCATCCGAAACAGGAAAGGGGCCCATAAAATCAATCCCCCAAACATCAAAGATTTCGCATACTAGAATCGGTTGCATAGGCATCATGTCGCGATGGCTCATGTTGCCCAAAGTCTGGCAACGACTGCATGCCTTGCAATGACTGTATGCGTCTTTGAACAGTGTGGGCCAGTAAAAGCCGCACTGGAGGACTTTTGATGCGGTTTTATGCCCGGCAAAATGGCCACCGCATGCCTGGTCATGGCAGAAAGAGAGGATATTGTTGACTTCCCCTTCCGGGACACATCTCCGGATGATCTGATCGGCACCTATGCGGAAGAGGTACGGGTCTTCCCAAATGTAATACTTGGCATCGGAGCGTAATTTGTCTTTCTTGGCCTTTGGCCAATCGGACGGGGTCTGATGAGATGCCAAATAATTTACAATATTAGCAAACCATGGAAGGCTAGTACCAATAGTCAGCAGGTGCTCATCGGGAAAATGCTCAGTGATGGGTCCGGAAGGGTCAATTATTTCAGAAGGAAGACGGGACAAGTGATCAGCTACCACGTTTTGTTTTCCCGCTTTGTCGCGAATCTCGAGGTCAAATTCTTGCAACAGCAAGATCCATCGGATCAATCGAGGTTTCGCGTCCTTCTTTGCAAGGAGATGCCTCACAGCTGTGTGATCCGAGTATATGATGACATGGGAACCCAGAAGGTATGATCTGAACTTCTCTAGGGCAAATACTATAGCTAGCAGCTCTTTCTCAGTAACCGTATAGTTACGCTGAGCCTCATCGAGTGTTTTGCTGGCGTAGTAAATGACCACAGGTTTCTTGTCATTTTTCTGCCCCAAAACCGCTCCTACAGCGAAGTCGGATGCATCACACATGATCTCAAAGGGTTGAGACCAATCAGGGGACTGTAGGATCGGGGCTTGGGTGACTCGGTCACGCAGGATTTCAAATGATTGAGTGCATTCCTTGGAGATTTCGAAGGGAACATCCTTGGAGAGAAGAGTGGTCAGGGGGCGTGCGATTTTTGAAAAATCAGGGATAAATCGTCGATAAAAACCGACATGCCCTAAAAAGGATCGGATGTCCCTGATCGAGCTAGGCATAGGAAGGTGAGAAATCAGATTAACCTTAGCTCGATCCACTTGGATACCTTTCTCCGAAATTGAGTGTCCCAGGACAATTCCCTCAGGCACCATGAAATGGCTCTTTTCCCAGGAAAGAACCAAATTCACATCGATGCACCGCCTGAGTATCTGGACCAAGTGTTGGAGGCAATCGTCGAATGATGCTCCGAAAACTGAAAAGTCATCCATGAAGACTTCCAGATAATCACCTACCATATCTGAGAATATGGCAAGCATGCATCGCTGAAAAGTAGCGGGTGCATTGCAAAGACCGAAAGGCATCCTTCGGAAAGCGTATGTTCCGAAGGGGCAGGTGAACGTGGTCTTTTCTTGGTCCTCAGGATGGATTGCCACCTGGTTATAACCGGAGTACCCGTCAAGAAAGCAGAAGAACCTATTTCCCGCTAGTTTTTCGAGAATTTGATCAATGAAGGGTAGTGGGAAATGATCCTTCTTCGTGGAGGAATTGAGTCGACGGTAATCTATACAGACTCTCCACGAGTTGGCTAATCGGGTAGGAATGATTTCTCCGGTCTCAGTCGTTATAGTGGTGAGTCCTGCCTTCTTGGGCACGACCTGAATTGGGCTCACCCAACGACTATCGGAGATCGGGTAGATGATCCCGGCATCTAACCACTTGATGATCTCCTTTTTCACGACCTCCTGCAGATTGGGGTTTAAGCGTCTCTGCATTTCACGAGAAGGTCGTGTGCCCTCTTCTGAATAGATATGATGAGTACAATAAGAGGGACTTATTCCAGTCAAATCATCGAGAGTCCATCCGATGGCTCTGCGATGTTGCTGGAGGACAACAATCAGACGGGATTCCTGTTCAGGACTGAGGTTGGAATTGATGATCACAGGAAGGGTCTGATTAGAACCCAAAAAGATGTATTTTAAGTGAGCAGGAAGGGGTTTCAGTTCGAGGATGGGGTTTTCAGCAGCAGCGGGTGGTTCAGTATAGATGTGAGGTTCAAGGGTGGGAGTTACTGGATTGTTCACATCTGGATTTGACTCCTCTGTTTGCGGGTCAAGATCCTTCTGTGGTTGATGAGGCATACTCAAGTCATTCTGGAGGTGTGATTCATCAACCAGAGTCTTGATGTCACAAATTTGCTCGATGACGCCGCAATTAATTCCTTGTTGGGCCTTAAATATATCAATTTTCAGTGTTTGATCTCCAAACTTAAGCTCTATTTGGCCCTCCTCACAGCTGATGTTGGCTCTAGCAGTAGCCAAGAAAGGTCTCCCTAGAATGATTGGTGTATCCCTAGGGTTCTCAGGTGCATCCATGTCTAAGACTATAAAGTCCACTGGAAAATAGAAATCCCGCACTCTCACGATAACATCCTCGAGAATCCCTTTTGGTGACTTTATAGATCGATCTGCTAATTGTAATGTCACCTCGGTTGGTTTCAGCTCAGATTCTTCTAGATGGTCAAGTAAGGATGTGGGTATCAGATTTATAGATGCACCTAAGTCTAACAATGCTCTATCAAATTGGGTACCACCTATCTTACAGGAGATCAGGGGAGTTCCAGGATCTTTTGCCTTGGGTGGGAGTCTACTAAGGATTACAGAGCTGGCTTGCTCTGACAGAACAATTGGGCTCCCTCCCTTGGTTCGCGGCTTACGCTGGGGTGTACATATATTCTTTAGAAATCGTGCGTAAGCTGGTACGTGGCGGATTGCATCCATCAAGGGGATGTTTATGTGGACCTGCTCAAAGAGCTTGACCAGGTCCTCCTCAGGGGCCACGGGTTTGGTGGTCTTCTTTCCCTTGGTCAGGGCCTCGGGAAACGGGATCTTGGTTGGTTCTTCTAGGATAGGTTCAGGTTGTGGGTCTGGAACGCGGTACCTTGGATAACTATCCTAGGGTCATGGTTATCAGGC
The DNA here is from genome assembly GCA_037157565.1 of Thalassia testudinum. Classification (NCBI taxonomy): domain Eukaryota; kingdom Viridiplantae; phylum Streptophyta; class Magnoliopsida; order Alismatales; family Hydrocharitaceae; genus Thalassia; species Thalassia testudinum. The sequence goes on from JAZHRO010000014.1 coordinate 9,283,829, forward strand.
TGGGAGTGGTTTGGATAATGCGGGTCTTGAGTTGTCTTACCACTACGTGTTGTTACAGAATTTAATCCGGCCTGGTTTTGGTTTGGGTTTGGTAGGAGGGGTGGCTGCTGCTGAAATCCCGTACGAGAAGTTGAGGCATCCATCTCGTCTGGAGATGGAGCAGTAGGGGCCTGATAAATCCATTGAGCGTGGCCTAAATTTGGATTCATAACGCGCTTCTGGGTTGGCACGTTATTTGGGTTAGGAAGGGGTTGGGAAGGGAGTGTGCCTGGCTGGCGAGAATTTGCCAACTGGGCCAGTTGAGTTTTAACTTCAGTAAGCTCGTCCTTGTGCTGTTTTTGAATAGCCGCATTCGATTTTTGAATGTCAGCCAGAGTCTGAAGGATTAAGGACATTTGATCTTGATTTGGCCCTGATGGATAAGTAGGGTTGGGCCGAGGCTGAGGCGGCTGGTAGTGATGAGAGGGTTGTGGGCGGGACTGAAAAGGTGGTCTTTGGGTTTGGGAATTTCCCGCCCACTGAAAATTGGGATGGTTTCGCCATCCAGGGTTGTAAGTGTTGGAGAATGGGTCGTTCTGGATGGCGTTGAGGTCCTCGCAGGTCTGAGGAACCTCCTGAGAATCAGGGAAAGGAGGAATGGAGTTCCCCCGGCTGGTGTAGAAAGGATCGGATGATCTTCCAGTCCAAGAATCAGATGGGGTTGGATATGGATCCATCCCAGGGGAGGATCGGTGGAGGATGTTTTGCACAGTCTCCTGTGTGGAAGGAGGTTGTGCAAAGGAGTTACGCGCAGAGGTGGCTCGCTGCAAGTGCTGAGTCAGCTCATCCACCTTCTTTTCAATGATTGAGACCTTGTCCAATCGACTGGCCATTAATTCCAGGTCGACTGATGCGGACAGGCCCTGCGTCTCATGTGCTCCCTTAAGATTCGTCGCTGCGCGGGTATTCGTCCTGTCGAATAATCCCATGGAGTCATTGTTGATGGAGTTCTCGCACATGTTTTCGAGAATCTCCCATACGGTGTCTTCATGTTGACCCATGATGTTTCCTCCGCAAGTTGCATTGACGAAAAGGCGGATGTCCTCACGGAGTCCCTGGTAAAAAGATTGGACTTGTTCCCATTTAGGAACTCCGTGATGGGGGCACTTTCTCATGAGATCCTGAAAACGATCCCATGCCTCATGGAGAGGTTCTCCTGATTGTTGAGTGAAGTGTGTAATCTGATGGCGCAAGGCGTTGGTCCGACCAACGGGAAAGAACTTTTTCAAAAACTCGGATTGAAGTTCTTCCCAAGTGTTGATCGGCCGGGTCTGAGTTTGATACCAATGGGCGGCCTTGTCCATAAGAGAAAAGGAGAACATCTTCATGAGAAGAATATCCCGATTTTGCGCATCTGATCCAAAAGTGTGGGCCAGATGCTTTAGCTGTTTGATGTGCTGGAAGGGATCTTCAGAATTAAGCCCATGGAATTTAGGTATAGCATGAATCATGTTGGGCTTTAGTTCGGAATCAGGTCCTCCAGTCGGGATTCTGACTCGAGGCTCAATGGCCACCGCAGCAGGATTGTAGTGGTCCCGCATCATAGGACGCTGTGGTGGGTGCACGAAGTTTTGGAAGAGGTCATTGAGTCGCTGGAGCTGGTGTTCCAGATTATTTTCTTCCTCAACTGGCTGAGCCATGATGGGGGAAGAAGAAGAACTTGGTTCTGAATCAGAAGAGAGAATAATGTGAGGGTGTTGCTGCACAAACACGGGCGTCGAGGCTTGGCCTTGACGAGAGTGAATTTCTAAAGGAGGTCTTAAGGGTGGTCTTAGAGACCTCCTTCCGTACATGCACAGTTGGAAGAGGTAAGTTTAGAAGGTGCTGGACCCAATCAAGACACCCAAAAATGTGTTGGGTGACTATAGAGGTGCGGGGCAGATGGACCCCTTGATCAGAAAGATCGCCCACCTGAGAATTACCTGGGCAGCCAGAGAGGGAGAGTCCCGCGAAGACCCCTACACGGTAGAGCGTCCCCACGGGTTACAGGGTTTCCCCCACCCGACCTCTCTTGTCACTGCGGTTCCAGGTAGACCAGAATGGGGATCTTGACCTCTTAAGTCTACCATTTTTAAGGTCAGGGTGCTTAAGGTTTTCACTTGAACTTTAGTCTTTTAAGTGCAAAGAGTGACCTAATTTAAGGCTGGTTAACCCAAGGGGTCAACTTTACCTCTTGTTTTCTTTAAGAGCTTTTAGGTCCTGTCTTTTAGGGTTCAAGTGTTTAGAGAGAGCCAATTGTTTTAGGATTTTTCTTGTTAATTATTTTCAATCAATGGCTTGGGCACACCTCTTTTGGATTTCCTCAATTCTTGATTAAGGGGTGTGTCTCTACTGAAATCCTAATGTTTGACCTTATGTTGGCTCTACTTGGTCCATTTAACTCTTTGTTGGGCAATTAGGGCTCAAGCAAGAATGTGTTAGCCCTTAAATACCCTTAATAGTGTGCAGGAGTGATGAGTTGAAAACATGCAACTCTTTATGGTTACTAAGTATGGAAGCCAGGTTAGCCCTATATTGCTTGTTCTTTTCTTTTCTTCCTCTTTAGAGTTTAGGGGTTAATAGTGAGAGGAAAAATTTACCTGTCTTCGGAGTGGTTGTCGTGTGGTTGCTTGTCTTCTTGAGTTCCTGTAGCTGCACAAAAGAGAGGAGATTATCAGAAATTAAAAGAAACAGGAATGTTTACCTCTAGAATAGCCGTTGCTCCCCGGCAGCGGCGCCAAAATGAAATCGCTTGGCTTCGGGATAACCGGGTTTTAGTTTGTTATAACATTGTAGTATAGCCGGTTATTACCAACATTTCAAATATATAAATTTTTTACTCGGAAAATAAAAGAGTTCCCAAGGTCGAACTCAGGGAGCAAGTTGTATTCTAGAGATATACATGTTTCTTTTACAAAATAAAGAAAGAGAGAGGGAAAGAATTTGTTGTTCTCTTTGTTTTCTCCTCGTGATGTTCTTCTTTCTTTCTTTCTTCAGATCTCCTTCTTCTTCTTTGTTCTGCAGAGGTGATGCTCCTCTTTCTTTCTTCAGATCTCCTTCTTCTTCTTCCTTGGTTTCTGTCTTGGCCTCTCTTCTTCTTTTTCTGCAGTCTCTTCTGTGAAGGTTTCTTCTTGTTTCTCCTCCTTGCGGCTAAGTGTCAGCTTCTTCTTTTCTTTTTCAGCCAGGGACGTCACCCCTCCTTTCTTCTTTTCCCTTCAGGCCGTCGTCTGATTTCCAAATCAGACGACTTAACTACCTGTTGCTACAGTCAGCTTCCTTCTTCTTCCGCGGGTCTTCTTCTTCGCCTGTGCCTGCACACTTCAGAGTTTTTCGTCAGAGGCAAAACCTACTCTACCCCCCCCCCCCCCGCGTCTCTCTCTCTCTCTGAAACCACTCTTGGGAAAGCTCTCCCAGAGCTACCGGGTAACCGGGTTCGGGTCAGACCCGGGTCCAGGCCCACCGGCGTGCGTGGTGGGCGAGGAGTGCAGGTCAGTCTTAAGTCGGGTCGGGTCGGGTCAGGTCCGCGGGGCGTGAGCGCGGACGAGACCGGGTAACCGGGCGGGTGAAGGGGACCTCACCCCGTGTGCTGAGGCAGTAAGCCTCCAGCACTTCTGCATATTATATCGCTGCGCCTCTTCAGGTTGTTCCGAGGTGGGACTAAATGTCCCACCTTAATTGCGCGCCCGCAGCGGGGAAATCAGCAGGAGATGGCGGCGTCACGCGAAGCTTTCTTCCTTAGCTGCGAACCTGGTGTTTTGCCAAAACTCCTCGCAAGGCCTGGGAGTTGAATCTGGGCTTGGCGCTGAGCGTGGCGCGCCTGTAGCTGCAGGCGGAAGCAGTTCCTCCTGCGCGTCAATGGCGGCGGAGGTCGGATGGCCTGTTCACAAGAAAACGGCCTCTCGGCCTAATCAGAAAGTGCCAGGAGCTTCGCCAGGGTGCGGCGAAGCTCGTGTGGGTGGTGGCGAGGCGCGGGGCGGCGTGCGAGGGCTGCCCTAGGTCGGACTGTGGGTCGGAGGATGGGTCTGTTCGGTGGGGTTGCAGGGGGTGATGTGGGGGAAGTGGCAGGGCGGAGGTTGATCAGGGTGAGGAGGCGGAGGTCCTGCGGTGGTCGGCGAGCCGTGTGGGTCGCTGAGGTGATGGGAGCGGCTCGCCGGAGGGTGGTCGGAGGCAAAGGGGGTGAAGGTGGTCAGGGTCGGTAGAGGGCTTAATTGAATAAATTGAAAGCGGGGAAAGAAAGAGGAGAAGAAGGGGAGTAGCTCTAGCTTACTTGCAGGGACGAAGGGGGAGGAACAGGGCGACAGTCGTATCGACTGTCGCCGGAGAAGACGATGCTCAGGGATAGGGGCGGCGGCGAGCAGAGAGCCGGAGAGGCGCCAGCTGGGTGCGGCGTGGCGCGGGAAGAGCAGGGGAGGAAGTCTCTGCTGCTGGTATTGCGGCAGAGCGAAGAGGTGGAGGAGGAGGAAACCGCCGGAGCTGGTGAGCGTCTGCCGGAGGAAGAAGAGAAGAAAGTTGGGGATTTTCTCCGTCAGATCCAGGCTGCCCCGGTCGGTGGAGCAACGGGGGGTATTTATAGGGATCAAACAGGGAGGAAGGCGGAGGGAGACGACGTGTCTCCCTCGCCGGAGGATGGTCGGAAACAGGAACCCATACCGTCCGTGCGTTCGCACGGCCGGTATGGTGGGTAACAACGACCAGGGGGGTGTCCCTGCGACGGCTGACGACGCAGGGCACCCCCGGTTTACTTGCCAGGTCCCCCACCTCACCCTGCGCGGCGCCATGCTCCGCGCAAGGTCGCCGGAGCATGGTGCTGGCAGGTTTTGCAGGAGGGACCTGATTGCAAAGAACGAAGGAGAGTTAGGGGCCAAAATGCGAGGGTTCAAAAGTTGAGGGCCAAAGAGTAAATATATGAGGACCAAAGTGTAAAGTCGGTCAAGGAGGTTTCTTCTTAGGCTCAAGTTTTTATACATGACTAATTAGGACCTAAGGAATCTGATGGTGAATTTCATTTCCATATTAAACCTTGTTTGACTAGTCAATTTGCGCAAAAACCCAAATTAAGTTATTAATTGGGCATGGTTCTCAATGTAGGTCAAAAAGGGTTCTGAAGGCCAAATTGAAGGTTCTAAACCCTGGAGATTATTTTTCTATGAATTTTAGAGGGTTTATTCTATTTTTAATTTGCCTCGAACCTTGTGAATTGAAGTGGGTTGTTTTAGGGTTACAGATTATCATTTAGTTTCTTAGAATTGCTGTAGCCCTTGCTAGATCATTTCATCCCACTCTTATTCTTATTAAGCTGCTTTGACCTATGTTTGGGCCCTGAATTACCCTGTATGCAGATTATACTGGTAAAATTGCATTTTTACCCCTTATGACTTGTTTTCTTCTCAAACTCAGGATTCTCTGAGTTAAGCCTTTCCTTGAGATATGTAGGAGCTTTTATCCTTTGTATTAGGTCAAAATGAGCTAGTTATGGATCATGATGAGGTTCTCATCAATAGCCCTAGGTAATGAGCGACTTTGACTTGACATATTCAGGGCATCAAGGAATTTTTACTGTGATCACATAGAGGAGGATGGTGAAGATGAAGATTCGTCATATTGTTGTAACAATGGGCTCCTTTGTGACGACCCAATGTCTCATTCGTCTGCACTATCAAGGTTCTTGGACCTCGATCCACACGGAACTGAGGCCACTGTATTGCACATATCTCCCCGAGGATCTGACTATTTAGGGTGTGTTTCTGACCACAGCACCCCTAAATCTAGCTATCCTGATCTGTACACTACAGGATTGCCCTTGTTGTTACAAGAAGACGTGACCACAGCTAACGGCTTTCCCGTTAACGCAGTCACATCCAACTATCTCACAGGTCACGAATCAGTAGGAATTCACACACATCTGGATCACCAGATTTCCACCTTCGAATCTGCTCCTCCTATTTCCATCTCTGACTCTGACCCACTCGTGATTGAATTGAAATCCTTACCTGACTTGCTTAAGTATGTGTTCCTGGGCGAAAGTGAGACATACCCGATCATTATTAATTCCCACTTAACCCAAGAACAGGAGCATCAATTGATTTCTACGCTATAAGACCATAGGGTTGCTATAGGGTGGAGCATTGCTGATCTCCGCAGTATTCGCCCCTTGTGTTGCACTCATCACATTTACACGGATGAAGGGGTGAAACCTTTGAGACAACCTCAAAGAAGGCTAAACTCGAATATGCTAGAGGTTGTTAAGAAGGAGATCATCAAATGGCTGGATGCAAGTATTGTATACCCAATCTCTGACAGCCAATGGGTGAGTCTGATCCAGATAGTGCCCAAGAAAGCAGGACTCACCGTAGTGAAAAATAATAAAGGCGAATCCATCCTGACATGCACTGTGACATCATGGCGGGTCAGCATCGACTATAGGAAACTGAACATGGCTACCCAGAAGGATCACTTTCCCTTGCCTTTCATTGATCAAATCTTGGAACGATTAGCCGGATGGAGTTTCTTTTGCTTTCTGGATGGATACTCCTTGTATAATCAAGTAGCGATTAGCCCGAAATATCAAGACAAGACCACATTCACATGCCCCTTTGGAACATTCGCTTTCAAGCGGATGCCCTTTGGTCTCTGCAATGTACCAGCAACATTTCAGCATTGTATGATGGTCATCTTCTTTGACATGACTGGGGACTATGTGGAGGTGTTCATGGATGACTTCTCCATTTTCGGAGATGATTTCGCATCTTGTCTTAATAACCTCACCAAAATCTTGAAACAGTGTATTGAGGTAAACCTAGTACTCTCTTGGGAAAACAGCCATTTCATGGTGAGGGATGGCATAGTATTAGGGCACAGGATCTTTAAAAATGGACTCGAGATCAATCGAGCTAAATCTGAGATTATTTCCCACTTACCACCACCTAGCTCGGTCAAGCAGATTAGATCATTCTTGGGTCACGTCGGCTTCTATCGAAGATTTATACGCGATTTCTCAAAAATTGCACGACCTTTGATGAATCTCATTGTTGCCAATGCCCCATTCGAATTCGACACCTCATGTCTCAGCACCTTCAAGACTTTACGAAGCGCTATCTCTGATTCCCCGATTCTCCAACAACCTGACTGGTCGCTTGATTTCGAGATGATGTGCGACGCTTCTGATTTTGTAGTCGGTGATGTTTTAGGCTAGCGTCAGGAAAAACAACCTTTTGTCATATACTATGCTAGCAAGACGCTGAATGAGGCTCAATGCAATTATACAATCACCGAAAAAGAACTGCTAGCTATAGTATTCGGGTTGGAGAAATTCAGATCTTATTTATTAGGGTCCAAAGTCATCATCTTCACCGACCACTCCGCCCTTCGACATTTGTTGGCAAAGAAGGATGCCAAACCCCAGCTCATCAGATGGATCCTTCTATTGCAAGAATTTTATATTGAAATCCGTAACAAAGCCGGAAAGCAAAATGTTGTGGCAGATCACCTATCCAGACTGGACCTAGTCCACATTCCTTATTCCCTGCCTATCCACAACCAATTTCCAGATGAATAACTTTTGGTAGTTTACTATGTTGAGTTCCCCTGGTACGTAGATATCATGAACTATCTTGTCGCAGGCAAGATTCTTGCGAACCTATCCAAGGACCAGAAACTCAAATTTACTGCGGAGGCCAAATTCTACCTCTGGGATGACCCACTGCTCTTCCGCATTAGAGCGGATCAGATTATCCGAAGATGCATCCCAGATTCTGAGATCCCTAGTGTGTTATCTTTTTGCCACACCACAATGATGCTTATGGTGGTCATTTCTCGGGATGGAAAACCGCTGCAAAAATTTTGCAGTCGAGATTTTTCTGGCCAACTATTTTCAGAGATGCACACAAATATGCCCAACACTGCAAACGATGCCAGTCGGTCAGTTCTATGACCAGGAGAGACATGATGCCACTCCAGCACATCATAGTTGTAAAAGTGTTCAACGTCTGGGGCATCAATTTTATGGGCCATTTTCCGAACTCACATGGCTTCAAGTATATATTATTAGCCGTTGACTATGTCTCGAAGTGGGTTGAGGCCATCCCGGCGAGACGAGCTGATCATAAGATCGTCATTTCTTTCGTACGGCAATATAGCTTCGCGAGATTCGGAATACCCACGCTCTGATTAGCGACGGGGGAAGCCACTTCAACCACACCCACTTCAGGACATTATTAAAGAAATACGGGGTACATCACCGTATAGCCACCTCGTATCACTCGCAGACCAATGGGCAGGCTAAAGTGTCTAACTGTCAGATTAAACTGATTCTCCAGAAGATGGTTAGACCAGACAGAAAGGACTGGTCCGATAAATTAGTTGATGCACGCTAGGCATATCGAACCGTGTACAAGGTCCCACTCGGAATGTCACCATATCGTATGGTATATGGCAAGGCCTGTCACCTTCCTATAGAGTTGGAACACCACGCCTTTTGGGCGATGCGAAAATGTAAGCATGACCTTGATGCAGGAGGTCAAGAATGGAAACTCCAGCTCAGCGAATTAGAAGAGATTTGGCGGGAGGCCTATGAGAACGCATTGATATACAAGGACAAGACCAAGGCCTTTCATGACCGCCACATCCGAAGAAAAACATTCACGCCCAACTAGCAAGTCTGGTTGTTTGATTCACGACTAAAATTTTTTTCAGGGAAGCTCAAGTCCAAGTGGACAGGCCCATATGTTGTGATTCACCCATATCCTAATGGGGCGGTCCAGATCAGGGACCCAAAATCTGGGCATATATCTACGGTAAATGGCCAGCACTTCAAGCCATTTTTGGCCCAGGAACCTCCTCCAATTGACGAGATCATTCATGTTATTGAGGACGTGTGATTGAGTTTTCACCCAACTGGAGGTGTTAAACTCAGCATCTACTCCACATCCATCACCCTATACATATTCATTTTTATATATAGCATATTTTTCTTTTTAGCATATTTTCTTCCTGTATATTGCATACTGTCAGGTTGGCTGGTGCTGAATGTATAATTTCAGGAGCAATTACAGGTGATTTCTACCCATCTACTCCCGGCTATATTTATTTTCTTTTACATTAATGCATGAGGACATGCAAGAACTTAGGCATGGGGGGGTAGATACGACAAAACTGAAAATTTTTATGCCAACATTTTGGAAAACCTTGGAGCATCATGTTACACGTCCTTTAGGATCCTAAATAAAAGAACAACCGACTCCACCTCCAATGCTCACATTGGAGCTAGAAATCGTCCGCAACAGCCATTTCCAACTCACTCGCTCACCTTTTGTTCTAAATTTAGGGTTAAGCTGAATGTAACCCAAAAGGGAAATTTCATGAAGTATGAATATAAGAAGTTACTTGTTTATAGCATATATACATATTACATTCATGAATAAGATTTTTATCAAGGGAATGCATTAAGGATTTTATCCTCTAGTTGATTCCTGTAATCTGGAATCCAATACAATTTTTCACACAAACGTAAAATTTGCAATGGATTCACGATGAAGGCTGGTAAATGTCTTTAGTCTGTTGAGAAGCAGTGCTTCTTCTCCTGAATCCCTAGATAGTGTTTTGAGAGTTAGGCAAATTTTCCTCAAAAAATCCACCAAATAGTGTAAGATGAGAGTAGAGTGTACTGGTACTCTAAGATTAGTGCAAGGAATCCAAAATCCTAGATAATTAGGTGATGATACTCAGAGATTAGGCATAGTTTTCACTCTTGGTTCCTACGTATACATTTTTGTGCGAATTGTGAGAGCCACCAAATAAGGCAAATACACGGAAAGTGAGTTTTCATAAAACTAGGGCTAAGGTGGATGGTTACGATCATTCTTTACGGAATCCTTGGCTGAAGGAGGGTATTGATGTCAAGGTCAGAAATACACCATCCTATCCATCTCTCCCAGTGCCGTGAATAGGCACTTCCACCAAATAAGTCACCCAATGTCTCTTGAGTACCACCAATCCCTAATAATGCCTCCTCAATAAAGTTCATGGATGTGTGCTAGTTGTGTATATATTGAAAAAAAAATGTTGAAAAAAAAAGAACTGAAAGAGAGAAAAATTAGAAAAAGAAGAAAAAGCGAAGAAAAAAAGAGTGAATATTTAGTGTTTATTTCAGTTGCATTGAAGTAATATCACCAAATAAATTTGAGATCCACAAAATATAGCCTTAACCTATTTTTCTGTGTTTCTGACCACCTAAATACTGGCTGAGGAATTCTGACTTAGTGTTAGAGTTATGGGAACTCAATTCAAGTGTTAATGCCAAGTGAGACCACCAAATACAGGTCATATGTGTAAATCTGGTGAGATTGTGAGCTCTAAGAAAAAGAAAGAAAGGAAAAGAAAAAGAAAAAGAGAATGAGAGAATGAATACAAAGGAACCAGAAGAGGGCATAGTTTTTCTCGTCTTTCTCTAAGTTGAGTTACTTGATAATCCGGGAATCTAGATTCTGAAATACTAATCTCTATGTAGTACCAAGTGAGAGTGAGCCACCAAATAAACACCCGTACCCCTCAGAGATTCTCTACCTAAGCTTAAGGCCGGATGGAATTCATAGAATATTTTGAATACCCTAAGGGAAGAAGTCCGCCAATAAAAATTTTCTATATATATATATATATATATATATATATCTTTGTGTTGAGAATCACCATGAGCTTATTGCAATATATTTTGTGTGATTAAAGTTGCCTGCTTTTAATTATTATCTATTGCAACCAGCATATCGGTACTTAAAAATATTGAGGATCTAACTATTAGTGCATTTTCCCTAAATAGCCACCACATAACTAGAATCGTGCGTACTGAAACTCACACCTTCACATTTGTCATCTATCTAACACATGCGTACGTAATTAGTGTTCATAATGAAAGTGGCCAAACATTGATCCAACGATTAGAAACCAGCATGCGATTTTAAGCAAGTAGAGCGAAAAAAATCGATTTTAAATTTGCATAAACGCCTCCCAGAGATGAACGATCCGGACTCAAGTCTCGTTATCCTTAAAAATTATTTTTGATGAGAGTTTTTAGCGTGACTATACTATGATTTCTGACGATTTCAAAATGCACGAAAATGGGTTTATCAGACCTCCGTGTTACGGGTTTAACCCTAGACACCATGATCTTGATTCTTATCTTTCTTCAAGCTACACTGATGTTAGATCATCTCCCTCATTTGAATAACCTAATGATCTACAATCAAACTAATCCTTACCCCTCCCCTGAATACACTACCTTTAGGTCATCACTACCTTATTAACAGCCTGAAATGACCTTTTATCAAGGAGGGTATCAAGATTTTCAATTCGTTAACTCCCCTGTACTGAACCCAAACCCACCCCACCTTGAACCAAACCATGTGGTTCAGGTTAACCAAGTCTAAGAAAAGGTGTTGGCTAACTTGAGGAACACCATAAAATCTTTAGAAGCTTAGCCAATACCTTGCACTAAAGAATTGGAGCCCCCGATTGAAATGATTGATGATCTGAACAAGTATCTGTTGGATTGGCTCCAAGATGTTAAGGATAAGGGCTTGGATGAGTTTTTACTTGGGAAATTATCGAAATTGAGGATGAGATTTGTGGTTGCTTTAGTTCAATCTTGGGATGATTCTCAGGATGAACCCCCTTCAGGAGAGCCAATGTCAGAACCCACTCAGGCACCTATTGGGGGGAACACGCATTACGAGATCAGGTTTGACCAAGTTGTTCTAAAGCAATTAAATAAGGATGATTTGATTTCTTCACCAGAGATCCCTGAGCCAGGATACGAGGAAATGTATGTCTCTATGGATCAGAAAGTGATTGATAATTTTGAGACATACATTAATGCGGATTCAGATTTCTTTGATTCTGAATATGAAGAATCATTATGCGAAGTCTCACATAAGTTTACATAACACAATTCTAGTGGGACAACTAGGCCTAAGAAATTTGATAAATCATTTGATGGCCGTGAAATTGAGAAACTTGATCCTATTGGGGCTCTCATGGTGGATTCAGATCTTGATTTCTTGAAGGATTTAATTCAAAGCCCCATTCCTCCATTACACCCCTTTGAGCTTGCTGACGATCCTATTTTTGAGATCACTAGACCCAAATCAATTCTGATTCAGTCACATCTTTCAGACTTGGGAATTTTAGATGGGGTGATTAACACGCATGAGGTTCCAAAATTTGAAATCTTGAATGAGGAAGATAGGAGTTGGGAAATATTGATTTTGGAAGCCAATTTTGGAGGAAGTAAAAGATTGTGTCTAAGGGTTCCAATTTGTCTAAAACTCCCAACCTTCTACTAAGACCCTTATGACATCTTTGACTCTAAGGATGTCTAACCCAAGCACACATTCATTGATTATCCTTTTGAGCTTGATTTCTCTGTAACTCGACTTTTTGGTCTTGGGTAGTATCCTTGCATATTGCAGGCCCGACCCCACTTGCATACTGATTTCAGGTTTTAGATAATTTTATCCAAAACCTTGTATATACTCGACCATGGGGTATGGGTCTGCATCACAATCTAGTCCACATCTATGGACATCTGCTAGCAGGTCTTGAGGTGAATCTTTTTATTCTGATTCTAACCTGCACCTATGAATTCTCTATTTCTTCTTTATTTGTATAGTGTGCCTAGCTGAAGGCACGAACTTCAACACAAATATAGGTTCTTTTCATCTCGGAGCTGACCCGTTCAAGTGCTTTCCACTTTACTCCACTCTGTTTCATGTCTTTTTAATATAATGAGGACATTGCATTAGATAGGCATGGGGAGCTGGATATTCATCACTAAATTATTTGTTAGCTCAGTAGATTCTTTTTGTTTTCTTTTTATTTATTTTTTAAAAAAATTGAATTAGGAGAGAATAATTGGGCATTAGGACTTTTCGATCTTAGAAAATATTATGGTAGGATCTGAACACTAAGACCCTTCAGGTCTTTGGGCTTAACCAGCCTGGGTATTCACTAAAGTGTGGATTTGTTTATCGAGTCCTCGCCATCTTGAATTGAATTCCATTTCAATTTTATTAAATAAGTTTGGCTGATAAGTACATGACTTATCAACCCGCCCTCTGATTTGAGGGAACTTTAAGTGTAAGCATAAACACACTATTTGCACTAACTCATTATTCGACAGTTTTAATAGAAATTGGGTAGCTAATGAACCTTCTAGGGTGGTATGGCTAGCAAGTTATTGTGGGTAACAGCCCATAGGTAGGTTGTCCAGAGCCTAGCCATGAGACCATTCTTTTCCTGCCGCCTTTAGGTAAATCTTAGACTAGGGAAGCCACCTACCTAAAAAGAAAAAAGAAAAAGAAAGTCCAAAAGGGAAAAAAAGAAAAGAAAAAGAAAAAGAAAAGGAGAAAAGAAAAAAATAATAAGCCACACTTTACTGCACGAGTATGGCTGGCAAGTTATTGTAGGTAATAGCCCATTGGTAGGTTGTCCAGAACCCAGCTCAAGAAATGCACGTAAAAATTCCTAAAACACTTAGGAAGAAGTGGAGAAGTAGAATAAGTGGGAAGATATACACTGGATTCACCCTTGTGTTGACCCCATAAAAAGAAAAGTAGGGAGAAAGCTACCAGTCGTATAGATACACCTTTAAGCAGAATTCTTTTTAAGGTCACCTAAGGGCGTAGAAATCTGAAGTCCATTCTGATTGCCGATCAACGAGTCTATCACATTCACAAAAAGATGCTTAGAACTTAGGATTCTCATCAAGTCTTGGGTGGGTTGAGTTGCCATAGAAAGCCACTCTGTAACCCTAAACTCAAAAATCCAAAAAAATTAGAAAAGAAGAAAAAGGAGAAAAAGAGATCCTTCTTTGAATAAGGAGAGGGCTTGAGGTGGTCTGCATTTTGGCAGATACTCAAGCGTTGTTGTGTCTTAGAAAGTTCAGGTCCTAAGTAAAAGTTTCTAATGTTGAAAATGATTTTTGCCCGAGTAATCCAATCCTAATTCTTTTATAAATAGCATGTAGTTTCTGCTAGGTACTAGCAAAAGATAAGCAAGAGGGTGTGATGTGCATATATTTAAATAGCCAAAAATGTCTATTAATGCATGTTCTTAGTGTCATATTAGCATCATACATTGTAAATATTACATAACATGCATAATCATGCATTTAGGTCAAATTATATAAATTGTATAGTAATTATCTCCTTTTATGGTCAGAGATAGGGCGACTTTTAATTGGGTCCTCGGATCGAAGATTCAACCATATGGATCAGATCAAAGCGACGATTGGAGTTCAACGACTCCAAGATCGCGCTGATCAGGTATCCGTAGCACCAGATATAGACCAAGGAAGCCTAAAGGTCAAGGACCAAGATGGTGCCAAACTTCACTTCAGATGACAAATCCAACCACACGGATGGGTTCGGATCAATGATCGCAGCTTAACAGTGTGAAAATTAGTCCAATCCAACATCCATGGCACCATCTATAATACACAAAAGATGGACGGCCAAGATGGCACCACATGGCACCATCCCAGCCGCCCAATCAGCCCTAAGAATCGCCACTGCATCTCAAAAGGATCTCCATCGCTTGATCCTAGCCATTGGATATTGATCCAACGGCCAGGAATGACTTAGATGCACCGCTCACATCCTCTAAAGGCGTAAGGCGTGGTTGATCTGGGCCATAGGATCTTGATCCAACGACCATGAGCACCCGCAATTAAAACCTAAGCGTGACACAAAGCCGGTCGTAGCACAGTGGGCAGGCACTCTTTCGCAAGTGCGAGGCATGCATTCGAAACACAGTGCGCCTCAAATCAGGCGCGGGCAAGGGAGCGAGCGCAATCCAGCCATCAAATGCCGATCAAGTGTGCGAGAAGCGGAGACATGGCATGTGGAGGAGCCTTGGATCACTACATGCACGATGACGCGCTTGCGTACGCCCGATCGCACGTGTGGGAGCGATTAGGTGCAGAAGAAGGTGCGCGTGAGGAGCAATCCGAGCCGTCCGATCGTGAGATTTCGAGAACGTGGGTGTGCGTTATGTGTGTGGCAGGCAAGGAGGAAAGCGCGAGTGTGAGGCTGCAGCGACATGGGGTCTTTAGTGATGCTTAAATCCATCACTAAAGACTCCCTCATTTAATGTTTTAATTATGAAATGACCAAATTGCCCCCTATCCTTGCAACTATAAAAGGAGACCTCTATCCTACGAAATCCTCATCCCTTCCTTCACCTCTCTCCCTCTCCAAAGCTCAAGAAAATCTTGTCCCACACCCAGGATGCTATTCTAGAGCCAAAATCCAATTTTCTCATCCCTGTTCCGAAAGTGGATCCCGCGATGATGACAATGTGTTGCCTCATTCTCGCTTCTTCCTACTTCATCCTCCTTCTTCCTGTTCCATCCGCCATCTTCCAGGTGTCGTCTTGTCTGGCTCATCCTCCAAGTAGCCGTCGAGGAGGATAACTTCTCTCTATCTTCTCTTTTATTTCTTTTTAGAATAGATTTCCTGCTTTCTAGTGTAGTGGGTAGTTGTAATCGTAATGAACATCAACTTATGATAATGAAATCCATGTTTATTCTACCTTTCTTTTGTCTTTATTTGTAATATTCTCTCTCTATCTTCTATTCTTTATTCTTTAAGTAGATAGTTGGTTTAGATTCAATTCGACTAGCTAATCTGCTTGGTGACAGTTAAACAAATGCGATTTTGAATCAAATGTCTACATCCCTGTGTTCAACCAAGAATTCTTAAAATTTCAGTTAAATTTATCTGTTGACGGATTGCTTCGCAAATCGAGCTACAATGATGGGTTTTCAAATCCAACTTCGATCATGTAGTTTTCCGCATCCAACACTTTACTCACCACCAAATAAATATAATTCGACAGTGCAATAGGTCTAAAGTCAAGGAATTTATCTACTCGTTTCTTTGGAAGCAAAAAGAGATAAGACCAATTTATCTTGTCAAAGCCATAGTTACCCCTTTCAAATTCCTTAAGTACCTCCATCACCACCTCTTTCAATACATTCCAAAAGATTTGTAAAATAAAACTTGGACTCCATCTGGACCTAGTGCACCTTCATAATTCGAGTCATTTATAGCTTCCAGTAGTTCACTTTCAGACATTGGAACCACCAACTTGCGGGCCTGTTCCTCAAAGATTCGAGAAAAAATGATCTTGCCATTCTCCACTCTCCCCTAGTTGCTTCTCGCGAGGTTTCCCTGAAGTACCTGGTAGCTACAGCCTGTATTTCTTGCAGACAAGAGGTTCTTTGACCATCCACCTCAATCAAGGAGATAAAGTTGTGTCTTCTATGTGAGCTAGCTGCTAAATGAAAGATTTCGTATTGGCATCCCCCTCTTTAAGCCACAATTGTCTGGAGCATTCTCACCAATCCATCTCTCTTTTCAAATCCTCTTCCGCTATAACCTTCTGCCACCTTCTCCTAAATCCCTATTCATGGTCAAATAGTGGTGCTGTAGATTCCTTTTCATCCAACCACTGCACCTCCAAGAGAGCTTCCTGACGCTTTTGTTCTCTCAAAGTTGCAACAGCTGACCCATATTCCTTTAACATTTGTCGCATGGATGCAAGCTTTGATGCCACCCTGATGGTAGCCATACCCTGCACTTGTTGAGCTTGCCACCAGGCCTCCAACATTTCGCGAAAACCCACGTCTCTAAGCCATAACCGTTTGAACTTGAAGTAAGAGCCAATTTGCACATTCCCATCACTATCCCAGGCCAAAGGAGTATGGTCTGAGAAGGGTCGTTGAAGCCCAACGACAAAAGACAATTGGAAATTCTCCATCAGTTCTACATTTCCAAAAAATCTATCAAGCTTTGACATCAAACCACTTCCGTTTCGCCACGTAAAGTCCATCCCAGAGGTTGGGAACTCATTAAGACCCAGATTTTGTAAGGTCAACATATAACTAATGGAGGTAGTGTCCATTGAACCACTCGGTCTATCCATCCCAGTCTGAGTACAATTGAAGTCACCACCCGCTAACCACGGCATCCCCTGCATAAGAGAAGCAACTGAGGATAAGTTCTCCCATAATTCAAGTCAAAGGTTCGCAGCACACAATCCATAAATGCCCGTGATTATCAATTCCTTCTCCCCTTATATCAACTTGCATCTACAAGATATCACATGCCTAGAGTTAATAATTTCGATCACATTTAGGCATGCCTTTTTCCACCAAAAGGCTATAGCTCCTGACCTCCCATGAGCATTTAAAGCCAGACAGTCAGAATAGCCTTCTCTTGTCAGATCACTCCACAAATAATCATTTTCATCCTCTATGTGAATTTCTTGGATAATTGCATAATCGATCTCCCATTCCCTCAGATACCTCATAAGCGAGGCCCTTCTCACTCTGTTGCGCAAACCCAGTCACGTTCCAAGAGAGGACTCGCATCACTCAACCTTGGATCTCCTTATATTGGACTATTGAAGTTTTTCAACTTTAAAAGCAACAGCTATGGAGTTTTCATCCATTCTTGCTGAATGTGCATTTCTTCTTTGTCTCAATTTGTATAGGGATCTCCCAACTCCAGACTTAGAAGTAGTTCCCACCCTGAACTTCAGCCCTTCTATAGCATGAATGGATGAGCGATTCTTCAAAGAGTTAAAACAATCTCTTGAAGCACCCCCTCTGACCTTTCCTCTTCTACCACCTGCTACTCATTCTTTGAATCCACCATCTTATCTTCTTCTATTCCCATTTGATTGAGGTATTTTCTCTTTTTTGGTTATGGAGCCTCCTCTGGGGTGTCATGGCCCATTTGTTTCACAATAGGGTCGTCCTTAATAGCCTCTGCAAAGGTTTTCATTGCTTCCTACTCCTAGAAGAGTGTCTCCTCTCATCCAAATCGTAGACATATTAGCCAAGAGCTACCTCCACACCGGAGGATGATTTTCTCTGGAATTGATACTCCTCTAAATACATCAACGTGGATGTAGAGCAATCGGTCGTCTCCCTCCCCTAAGACTACATCTTCACCTTCTTCCAGTTTCGCAAGCCCAACCACCATGGATTCAACCACATTCCTTGACCTTAGATGCAATGGTAACCCTTTGATTTCTAGCTTTCCAGATTGCACACCTGCCCTCTGCGGCAGACGTTCCAGCAATGCACCATCAAAAGGCAACACCAAGCTCCATAAAATCGTCATAGACTCAAAATTGCTCGATTGAAATCTAAGGCGCTCCACATTGGTCATCCCCAGACCAAACACCAGAAATCATGTTGGGGAAAGCATGGCGATTTTCCAACCTTCTACTAACAATGATAGAGAACTTGCCAACCGTTGAAGTCGCTCCAAGGAGGGGTTTCCGATCATCACCTCTCCAACCAATGCCCCTCTCAGAACCAAGTTCGTAACCCTAATATCTTCACACATTGGAACCTCCACATCGATGGTGTGACCCATGTAGGTGGAGGGTGGCAGTGGTGGTGGACCTCCCATGTATCTTCTCTTAGGGCTCAAGAAGACCCCCTCACCTATCCTCCCTCTGCTCGTCGCACAGGAATCACGTTTATGCCCATGACCACCACAAGCTAGGCACACCAGGGGGTAACGACATACCACTGCCAAGTGCCCTCACCATCAGCATCGATAGCAGACGATCTCTCTATTGACCTCTTTCCACTCCCCTATCTCCATGTGGCCCCTTCTTGCCTCCTTCCTCCCCATATGAGCACCCCCCTCTTCTCTCTCCTACGCCACATCTTCGATCTCCAAGTCGACCATCCCATATCGGCTGCCCCATCGCCATGACCTCCTTCCCATTCACCCTCTCCATCATCCTTCCTCTTCACATTAATACAATCCTAACCCAATCCTTTTTTTTTTACTTTTGAGGAGAAAAAGATTATGAGGCTTGGTTGATTGAAAACATGGAAGGCAAGGGATTTGTTAAAGATAAAACATCAGGGTTCATCCTTGGATCCAAGAGTTAAAAGAATCGGGATCAGTGTATCTTTCAAAAATTCACAAATTAACTCATTGCTATTTCAAATGACCTAAAACCATTTTGCAATTAGGATTTCCTTAGCTCTTCAATCCGACTTGCAACTTGCATAATTCTTTCAAAACCTTGTGTTTGTTCTTTGTGAATGCCAACATTTAACAAGATATTTATAAGGTCATGTGTTTGAAACCTTTTTTTTCGTCTCCCCCATGCTTACTCCTAGCTTAATCCTATAATAGATGTGTCTGGATCATCATTCCCATTACCAATCCTCGAGGGGGCTCTGGAGCGAGCACTTCAAGACAGTACTATCCAAGACACCACCCAAGAGCTCACAACCCCAAAACATAATGCGGTGTAAAGGGATGCTCCAAGAGAACTCAAGCTCTTACTCTGACACTATGGGTAAAGCACCGTCCAAGACACTTGAGCTGCAAAATTGCACCTTAATGCTCCATCTAAAGATATGAAATATAGATATAGAGGAGCATCGAGGTGGTAACATGTTGACATCGCATCCTCAAAGGAGGCATTTTCCTCCTCGGTAAGTGAGAACTTAAACCAATGATCTACTTCGAATTTCACTAAGACTAGATAAGGAGTTTTCCTCATTTTTCTAATTTATTTTTAAGTGTTGGCTGTGTGTGAAATTTAACACAAGAATTTTGCAAGAGACACAAGTTTTTGGGTCAAAAACTAAGCCAAGTAATTTCCAGGTCATAAAAAGAGATCAAGTCACCTGAATCATCACGAGTTCAGGTGGAATTTAGATAAAGATACTTGATCTAGTGTAAAAATAGACCCTAAAATTCTAAAAATTGGATCCACATTCTAGTCCCTAATTTCTTAAAGATTAAATCTCATTGTTCCTTAAAATGAAATTTTCAACTGTAGTCCCAATTTTCAAAATTTTCCTCAAAAAGTTTTATGATTTTCCTATAATGAGATGCATGCGAAAGAAAAATTACATATTTTTAGGTTTGAAAATCCTAAATTGATCATCAAAATTTGAAAACACCCCCCATGCTTATGATATGCAATGTTCTGATGCATTAGGAAGGAAAAGAGATCACCTTAGAGATAGTCAGTTTTACGATGGTCAAAATCTGGAAAAAGAAAGGAAAAATGAAAGCAAGAAAAATGATGGGTTACCTCCCATCCAATGCTATCTTTTACGCCATTCAGCTAGGAGTGAAGCAATGCACGGAATATGGACAGCCATGTAAATAATTGGACACTTGAATGTCCTCAGGAAATATGTCTTCCTCAGGATCCCCTAAAAGATGATTGGTAAAAATATAGGGATCAAAATGAAATGGAAAATGGAAGAATGGCCTGAGTCTGGCCATGGTTTGAGTTCATGATGAAAGAAAAACTCAAGTGGGTCGAGTGATAGGTCCAATGGAAAGGGAGTAGGAGAGAAGTCAGTGTGATGAAGGGTGGGTGTAGTTAGTGTGGATGTTTTTGGTGATAAATCAGGAAGATTAGAAGAGTGAAAGTCAAACCCTAGTTGATTTGAAATGTCTTGGGCCTCATTATCATAATCAAAATCTGAATCAATGGTGGTCAAAGCAAAGCAAGAGTTGATCAACATAGATTTGTCAATTACCACTTCCATTTTATTATTGGCGTCCTCAAAAAATTCATGATCAATGGACCTCCTAGAAGCTTAGAAAATATCTAATGAGATAGTCTGGTTACTGCAACTTATATCCATTTTTTTGGAATGACAATTGATATTAGCTTTTGTGATAATTAGAGGTCTTCCAAGGATGACATGGGCATTTGTGAGAGCCTCAGGTACCTCTATGTCAAGGACCAGAAAATCAACCGAAAATATACAATTTTAGACCTTGATAATAATATCCTCGACAACTCCCTACGATTTATTGGTAGATCTATCTGCTAATTGTAATTAAGCCTTAATAGGTTTTAATTCATCGAATTGGAATTCCTCGAATAAGATCGTGGGGATGAGATTAATAGAGCACCTAAGTTGGGAGGGGCATGATAAAAGGTGGTGTCATTTATGATGACTGAAATGAGTGGTGCTCCCAGGTCCTTTTTCTTGAGAGGTAGATTGCTCTGTACAACTGAGCTTACTATCTCAGAAAGGACCACTTATTCTAGATTCTAGGACTGCCGCTTTGGAGTATGCATTTCTTTCAAAAATTTATCACAAGAAGGGATGGCATTTATGAGGGGGATGTTAGTCTCGACATGCCCAAATAAGTCCAAAATATCTTGGTGAGAGGGCTCTGATTCCTTTCTCTTAGAAGGAATGGATTACAGAGCTTAAGGGTAAGGAATAGGATTTGAATCTTGTGTTTTTGGTATGTCTTTTTCTTCTTCCTAGTTGGGGTTAAGAGAGTTAATTTGCATAGGTTGAGACTGGGTTTCATCAGTTTGATGTGAAGGCTCTGAATCAGTGGTGGTTTTCCCACTCCTCAATGTAATTGCATGTGCAATTTTGTTATCCTTGTAAGGAGGTGGGGGGCCTGTTGTTGATAGAAGCCTAGTTGGTGCTGAGGTATCGGGTTAATGGGAGGTTGATTAGTGTGTTTAGATTTAAATTTTCACCTTGATATTGGTTCCTTTGATTGATAGGGTTGGGTATGAGTTGGGATGGTAAATGTCTTGCAGGTCTCTAGGTCAGAGTAACCACAACTTGATTATCGAGATTGTTAATAACACGGGTTACTTACATCATCTTGCTTTGCATTCCCTGTAGGGTTTTCATCATCTGGGCATTAGTGTCTCCTTGTGATTGCCTAGGTTGATGAAAGTCTAATTTGAACCATATCCTCCAAATGGCTTTTGTTGCTGATGAGGAACTAGATTGATCCAAGAGTGAGTCAGGTAATTCCTCCAATTAAAGGAATTTTTAAATTGCTCCTGGAGGGTAGAGATATTTTTAGTATGGCTATGATTTGGATATGTGTAATTCCTCAGTGAACCATAAAGAGCCTCAGGATATTGATTATACTCAGTAGAGGTAGTATTTAGATTACGCAAATTTTCTCTCCTTAGGATGTTAGATGGGGTTAGATGTGGACCTTGTGGAGCTTGGGTAGGTTTGGTAAGTCTCCCTTGGTTGGCTAAGTTCGTTATTGCCATAGTCAACTGTTGTTGATTAGTTTGTAGTTGAGCCACCTTCTCAGCTATCAAGGAGTAGAGATTAGGTGGGGGGGCTTGATTAGGTAGCTCCAAGGCGGGTAGATGGGGGATGGAAAAATCAGCATGCAAGTTAGATTGTGGGTTAGAGGACCTATTTTGTCTTTCCATTTTTTTATGATGCAATTGAGAGGAAGAATGCGGAAAAAAGAGGTCTTTTTGTGGGGACAAAATCAAGTGGTCCCTCCAAGTGTGGAGCTTGGGACCGCCGCTCATGCAAATAATGGAAGAAACGGGAAGGAGAGGAGGGAGAGATGAGAGAAGTATGTAATCAAGTAACAAAATTCTAGACCTAACTTAAATATGACTCCCTAAAAATTAACCTAAGACTTGGTCTATCTAGGAAATAAGAAATCAATAATGGATATCCGTTCTTTCAACAAATCTGGCTAGGTTGAATAAGGAGAGGGTTGGGCCCAAGCATCTCCTAGGAAAATCACTGGGGGCTTATATAAACCTACGCCTAATCGTTTGACACAACCCTCGGCCTAGCACCAGAAATAGATGAAGGAATTGATACTAACTAAAGAAAACTTAAAACCTAAATAGCAAGCCTAAGTTGATGAAACCTTAGGGGTCAAGTTACTACAAAATTTTAATTAGCTTTAGGTGCTTAAAGTGCATAAGGAATGTGATAAATGTTGATTAGGATAATGCCCGATTATTTCTTTTTTAATTTTAGTGTGTGCAAATTGGGCAGGAAGTGGTGCCCAAGCCAAATCAAAAGGATTTGCAAATAATGATTTTTGGTTGAAGTGTTTTAGGGTTTTAATCAAGATTTAATATCTTTTAACATTCTCTCTTATTAAAATGTTTAAACAAGATTTTGATGTTCCAAAATATAATAGCAAACAAGTTGTTGTTGGTTGGTCGGGCGTGTTTCGCATGTTAGAAATCAAGGTTACAAGTAACTCGTCGTCGTAGTTGCAAAACACGTCGATCAGATAAAATTTATACCGAAACTCCAAGGGATTCCCAAGTCAAACAAAGGGAGGCAATGTTTACTTTAGTTGAAAACCACGCTTCGATTTGTTTCTCTTTAGTATTTTAGGGTTTTGTTATTTTTTTGTATTTTTGTAAGAAAAAGACAAGCAAACGTATCACAAGATAGAGATGTGGAACAAATCTGATATATATTACTTCCAATGTCAATTACAATAAACTATGAAAGCATAAAAAGAGAGGGGGGTGAGAGGAAATCTCCTAAATTGGCTGTTCGACAAAACGACGGTGCCTGGCAGAAGCTTAGACGAAGGAGGTGAGGAGCGAGACGACGGAGGTGAGATGCAAGAGGACGTTGTGTTGAGGAAAGCTTTGGCGTGGCTCCAGAATGGAGGTGAGAAGACAGAGATGATCTGCTACTAGAATAGAGGTGGGAGAATGACTCCAAGGCGACCTATGAATGGGGATGGGGAAATGGACGAATATTTGGTGGGGAAGAGGTTTGCTACACTAATAGGAGCCTTGGGAGCTTGTGAACAAGCTCTAATGGAGCGTTGGTAGGCTTACTAGAGTTTGGGGGTAGGTGGGAGTAGAGTAGGTAGAGATGGCTTGGAAGGGAGGGGGTGTAGGTCCTTTTATAGTGGAGGAGAAGAGGAAAAAATAAGTATGGGACCATTAGTGACATCCAGGCCATCGCTGGAAGCGTCGCTGTAGGTACCTCATGCCCACTCATGCCCGCTCATGCCTAAAGATGGCTTTGCTGGTGCGTGAAGAATTAGCGACGACTGTAAGCATCGTTGTAAGTCTAGCTCAAGCGTCGTTGTAGGTCCAACTCACGCATAGCTGGCACTACGCACTGCTGCGCTATGCGCAAGCACGCCTGCACGTGAACCTGCACTACTGCAAGTGTGCGGTGCCTCGTGCATGCACTAGGTGGCTTGGGCTGCACTGCGTGGCATAGTCTGGGCCGTCCATCTTCTAATTGTAGGGGCTGCTACAGAGTTCGGATTGAGTCAATTTTCACATCATTAGGCTGCGATCGTTGAGCTGAATCCATCCACGCAGTCGGATTTATCATTTGAAGCTCTGAATCATGTCTCCAAGTCCCTTGGTCGTTGATCTTCCTCGGACTGCATATGGTGCTACGGGACTCCGATCGAGGCGATTTCAGAGGCGTTGGACTTCGATCATCATCTTAATCAGATCCATATGGTTGGATCGTCAATCCAAGGCTCTGAAATAAATATCCTTCTCTCCTAACCACAAAAAGGATGTAATTAACCTAAATTATATACAACTACTCTAAATGTAGAATGATGCATGCTATGCAATATTTATAACATGAAATGCAAATCTAAACCTAGGAACATGCATGAATAGGCATTTTACCTTCAACAAATGTGTTTACATTATACCCCCATGCCTATCTTTTACTAGTCCCTAGCAAAATTAAACTATATACTTTGTATAAAAGCAAAATTAGGATTAGATCACTTAGGCCTAAGTTGTTTATTAACCATAGAAAATTTCAACTAAGGTCTTAAACTACAAAAACTCAACAGTACCTGAGTGCCTGCCAGAATGCAGACCGCCCAAGTCCTCGCCTTATTTGAGAAGGGAAGATACATTTTTTTTATTATTTTTCTTCTTTTCTAATTTTTTTGTAGTTTTGGAGTTTGAGAGTTTCGGGATAACTTTTTACGACTACCCGACCCGCCCAAGACTCGAAAAGGACTCTAAGTACTAAGCATCTTTGTGAAAAAGTGATAGACTCATAAAATGGTCATTAAGATGGACTTCGGGTTTCTACGACCCTAGGTGACCTTGCCTAAAGGTTTATCTTTTCGATTGGTAGCTTTCTCTCTACTTTTTTTATTTATGGGGTCAACACAAGAGCGAACCCAGTGTATATCCCCCAGTTTATTCTACTTCCCCGCTTCTTCCCTAAGTGTTTTGGGAATTATTCTGCTTTTTTTTGTGAGCTGGGTTCTGGACAACCGGCAGATGAGCTGTTACCACCGACAACTTACCAGCCATACTCATACGGTGAAGTGTGGTTTTATTTATTTTTTTATTTTCTCCTTTTTCTATTTCATTTTTAAGTAGGTGGCTTTCCTGATCTAAGATTTACCTAAAGGTAGTACAATGAAAATGGTCTTGTGGCTAGGCTCTGGACAACTGGCTGATGAGTTGTTACCACCGACAACTTGCCAGCCATACCACCCAAGTCGGTCCATTAGCTACCCAATTTCCGTAAAAACCGCCAGAAATTGAGTCAGTGCAAAAAATGTGTGTAGATGCTTAGGCTTAAAGCCCCCCAAATCAGAGGGCGGGTTGATAAGTCACATACTTATTATCCCAAATTATTTATCAAATTAAAATAAATTTTAATTGGCGAGGACTCGAGACAAGTCCACATTCGAGTGGACACCCTGGCTAATTAAGTCCGAAGACCTGAAGAGTCTAAGTGTTTAGGTCTTCTCGTATCATTTCCTAAAGTTAATAACTTCCAAATGCCTAAGTTCTCTTTTCCAAATTTCTTTTTTTATCTTTTTTCAAATTTTCAATTTTTTTTAATTTTATAAGAAACTAAAAGAAATTCTACTGAGTTAACATAATGATTTTAGGAATCGATTATCTACCCCTCACATGAAAAGGGCGGAGTAAACAGAATATCACCTGAGTGTCGTGAAAATTTGATCAGCTCCGCAGAGAGAAGAGTGTATACACACGCGCTAAGTTTAATGCCTCTAGCTAGGCATAACATACATACAGAGAAGAAATTGAGAATTCATAAGTGCAGGTCAGAATCAAAATAAAAATATTGATCCTGAAACCCACCAATAGAATGTCCACAGACATGGACAAGATTATGGTACGGACCCATACCCTAGGGTCGAGTTGTTCTCAGGTTCTGGATGAAAATCACCCATAACCGAAGGTTGTTGTGTTTGCGGGGCTGGGCTTGCTGTTTAGTGGTGTGCAACCCAAGACCAAAGTGTTGGACAATGGGTAAAGATGGTTCAATAGGTGCTGTTGTCCACTTAACATCTAGCTTAGAAAAATAATCAGTTATTTCGAGCTTGGGTTGCACGTGAAAGATATCGTAAGGGTCCTAATAGAAAGTAGGTGGTTTTAGGTTAATAGGTACCCTTAGATCCAAAATCAAACTTCCCTCAAAATTAGCCCCCCAAATTTTTATTTCAACAATTCTATCCTCCAACATTAAGGGCTCAGACTTCGGGACCTTTAGCATATCATTCACCCCATATGATTCTCCCAAGTCCAGAAATTGTGGCTGAATCAAGATTGACTTGGGCACAAAGATCTCAGAAATCAGCTCTTTGGGGTGTAGATGAGGACTAGGGTCACTAATTGAATCATCAAGATTCGGATCCTCCAAGTTAACCTCAACCGAATCCAAATCTTCAATGAATGGGCTATCAAATGGTTCATCAGATTCCTCATGCCCGTTTGTCTCACTAAAATCATTTTCCTTACGTTCAAGTGAGACTTCACCTAAACATTCTTCACCCTCAGAGTCAAAGAATTGATGATCCTCATTTATATATGTCCCAAAATCATAAATCATTTCATGATCCAAGGAGACATAATTTTCTTCGTTTCCTGACTTGGGTATCTCGGGTGAATCAATCGGTTCATCCTCAAATGGTTGCTCTAGCCCAACCTGGTCATCCCCAATCTCAGAAAATGTATCCCACCCGATAGGCGCCTGAGTGAGTTCAGAGATTGGCTCTCGTGAAGAGGGTTCATCTTGAGAATCATCCCAAGATTTGACTAGTGCAACCACAAATTTCATCCTCAACCTCGACAATTTTCCAAGAAGAAACTCACCCAGGTCCCTATCCCTAACACTTTGGAGCAAATCCAATAGAGAACTATTAAGTTCATCAATCATTTTGATCATAGGCTCCAACGTTTCAGTGCATAGTGTTGGCTGAGCTTCTAAAGATTGGGTGGTGTTCCTCAAGTTATCCAACACCCTATCCTGGATTTGGTTCACCTGAACCAACTGGTTCGATTCAGGTTTGGGTGGATTTTGGTTAAATCTAGGGGAATCAAGATGTTGAGGTTCTTGGGTTCCTCCCTGATAGTAGATCGTCTCGGGTTGTTCAAAGAATGGTGGTGACCTATATTCAGTGGACTACTAGGAAGGTGATGGGAACACCATCATGAGCCCTAACTAGTTGATTTTGACCTAGAAAAGAGAACAAAAGCTCCTACATAACCAACTAAAGGTCCTAACTCAAGGAAAAATCCTTCTGAAAGAAAAGTAAGAAACAAGCGGTAAAACTATAATTTTACCATTGCAGTGCAACAACAGGATTTCTTAGGGGCTAAACACAGGTCAAATGATTTTAACAAGATAGAAAATGTGTTGGTTCAAATAGAAAAGGGTTCATGTGAAGTCTGGGAATTAATGACTTCTTGTAACTCTAAAATAGATCCATTTAATTTAACAAGGTTCAGGTCAGGATAAAATTCACCTAAAAGCTCTAAAATTCATGAAAAAATATTCAATAGAGTTTAGAACCATCAATTTGGCCTTTAGAACATATTTTGACCAAAATAGGGGTCCAATCAAATGTTTGCCCTAAATTAGGTTTTTGTGTAAATTATCCAGTCAAACATGGTCAAACCTAAAATCCAGCTTCACCATTGGATTCCTTAAGTTCAAATTAGGTTTGTACCAAAATTTGGACCTAAGGGGAATTCACCTTGACCTACTCTGCAAATCAGTCCAGCCCAATTACATGTATACCCCTAACTTTTGAAAACTCCTGCAGACACCCCCTAGCTTCCTCATCATTCTTTGCAATTAGGTCCCTCTATGGCAGAGGAAATCCTACTCTGGCAAGGATTCAAGGGAAACAACTCCCTGATTCCTCAGAAAATCTCTCTCAAATTTGAAAGGGAGATTCTCTGAGGAATTCCCGTTCATGTGAACCCAATTTGGAGCTCCAATTCCTACCCAATCTCTCGTGTGAACGCATGAGAGATTTGGGTCTTTTCGACCTTCCAACTCTAGCAACTTGCCCATTCTTGGAAGCTTGCCTTCCAAGCACAAGGCCCTCTGACAGAGGTTATAAAAGCTTCCCCTGACCCTTCCGCAGATCCTTAGCTTGAATTGGCCGGAGATAACCCCCAATTTCCTCTCTTCCCCTCCAGCCAAACTCCCAGCGAGCTCCGGCGACCTTTATCTCCCTCTCTCATCGCTCTAGCACAATACCAGTGGCAGAGTTGCCTCTATCTCCCTCATCCGCATAATGCCACACCAGCCAACACTCCAATTACCCTCTCGTCGTCGCCATCCTCCTACTAGGACCTTCATCTCCGATGATGGCAGACACAAGCCGTCTGCCATCCCTTCCCCTTCCGTCCTTAAATTAGGTCAGGTACTTCCTCCCTCTTTCCTCTTCCTGTTTCCCCCTCTTTATTTCCTAAAATATCCCTCGACACTCGCACATCATCTCCATCTTCTCCACCTCCGGCAGACCACCAGCGAGGTGCTCCCGCCACTCCACGCATCCACCCACCTCGCCAACCACCTAACAAGCTCTACCACGTCTCACTAACCATAACCCCTCTTCCCATTCACCGCCACACACTCCCAACATGCCCACCGAACTCACCCACATCCACACGCACAGGGTGACCTAGGCACGCAAGCCCAGGCCACCCCGCACCACGCCAACCACCGTGACACCTTCGTCGTGCCAAGGCGAAGCCTCCTGCGATTTTGATGAGGCCGCAAGGCCATGTTGTATGAGTGCAGGTTTAGACCTCCGTCACCATTGAAGCAGGCACGAAGCTTGCTTGCAAGATTGCGCCAGCTAGCCTCGCTCCAGGCTCCAGGTCCCAGGTAACGTGGAATCGTCTCGAGCATAACCTCAGCCAAGTGATTGGCTTTGGAAGGCACCGCATCTGTTGCAATTGAACAACCACCTGCTGCGGGTGCACGCGAGAGGAAGGTGGGACATTTAGTCCCACCTTGGAAGATTTGAGGTAGGCGTAGTTGAATAAAAGGAAAAAGTGTCAGGGGCATATCGCCTCCTGACACAGGGTGAGGTTCCACTCATCCCATTCGCCTCGTCTACGACCCACACTCCACAGATCTAGCTCTGACTCGACTACCGGTGCACTCCTCGCTCACCACCCACACCAGTGGGCCTGGTCTTGGGTGCGCTAACCCAACCCGATAACCCGAGAAGGCTCTAGGAGAGCGAGCCTAAGAGAGAAAGGAGAGGAGAGTTCGTGGGGGAGGGTAAGGGTAGGTTTTGCTCTTGCAAGGAAAGGAAAAGAAGAAGAAACCAAGGGTGAAGCTAGGGAAGAAGGAAGGAGGAAGCTGAAGGTGAAGCCAAGGAAGAAAGAGTGGCTGCCTGAGCAGCTAAGGAAGGTGAAGGCACGGCTGAAGTCAGAGGAAGAGGAGGAAGATGTAAGCAATTGAGGCTCGCAAGGAAAAGAACAGAGAAGAAAGAAAAGAAAGAAAGAAGGAAGAAGGGAGGAGAAGAGGGAGAAGAAGAGAGAAGCCAAAGTTGAAGTCAAAGGCAGAAGGAAGAAGAAACAAGAGAAAGAAGAAGCAAAGGACAGAGCAACCAAGGGCCAGGGAAGAGAAAGAAGAAACCAGAGAAGAAGGAAGAAGCCAAAGAAAGGAAGGAGAAGACAGAGAAGAGAGAAGAAGGAAAAATCAGACACTGTACCACCTCACTTATAAGACGTCTGATTTTATAATCAGACGTCCAACTTTTCATCAGATCTCCATTATTTGTGGCTACAATTCTTTTTATGCTCTATATGCTCATGCTTTACATTTTGAATTATATTTTGAGTAGTTTTATGTGTTCAAATTGCATTCATTGAGTGTAGTGTATGGATTCCATTTGCTCCCTATGTTCGACCTCGGAGTTAAACTTCGAGTAATAAAATCTATTTGTTTTCAAAATGATTTCAACTATAGTACGACGCATTTATTTTAAACCCGATTTCTCTTTGACAAACATTTTGGCGCCGTTGCTAGGGAGCAGCGTGCAATTCGTTACTAGTCTCTGCATTATTTTGATTATATTTGAGCACTAACTTGCCATATTTGTTTTGTTATAATTTTGCGAGATATTCCACGAGGAGATCTCCCGTACAAATCAACCACTCTAGGGTAGGTATCTTCTCTATTCTTCCCTAATCAACCTCCTAATCCTGGGAAGATGAAAAGGAAACAATCAAATTAAGAATCACCTGCCTTCTTTTTATAGTAATTATCATTTAAAAGGCTAATTTCCTGATTTGCAAAATTTTTTTTCACATCCTATTGAAGTTGAAGCAATTTCTTGAGATCCTACCCAAAATTCCTGTGCCTATTAGGGATCACGCTTAATTTCTAAATCTCCGCAGACTACACACTTCTTGGTTGAAATCCAAGGAGAACTTTTGTGAAAGTCATAGAGGATTGGAAATAGAACCAAATTAGGATTTCTACAGTAGGGTTTTGGAGTGCTAGTTCACACATACTTGAAAAAAAAGGAAACAAACTCACCCGCATCTGTGTACTACCCAAGCCCTTGATTCAAAGGATCTAATCAAGACAAACCCTAAAATCAAGTTCTAAAATCACTTGACCCTTAAAAACCTTGGACCTAATTGATGCAAAAAGTCACGTGATTTATAAATGTGGGTTTTTAATGTCGTTATAACACACTAATTCGCATACGCTTTTAAATTTATATCCTAGATAGGGGAGTATCTAGGGTTGTCCAAGGAGGCCAAATATTTGCAAAATTAATTCTCTTACTTACAAAATAGATCTCAACTTTCTTTTTGGTATTTTAAATATGTAATTTTTTTGTTTTGAAAAGACGAGGGCAAAATGCGAATTATGGCGGAAAGTACTAACACCTATAATTACTTAACTAAAACTTAAGAGATAGATATGTCCTCTTCCTAAGCTCACTCTAGGCAAGTGGAGGCCTAGAGTAATTAGGAAGAAGAGGTGAAACAAGTGCTAGAACAAAAACAACAATTGCAATAGAAAGTAAAAAGAAGGCAATTTGATTAACTAGAATTTGTGTTCTTTTCCAAGACAAGTAGAGGAATGCTTCTACTAGAAATGAAAAAATCTAAAAGCAATAAAAGAAACACAAATCCTCTTGCCAAATTTGGTGAAGAAGGGAGTCTTCTTGCTCCAAGCCTAGCTACTCCTTGTCTTGAAAAGAGGGCCTCCTTCTTCTCCTTCCTTGAGAGCTCCTCCAAGGTGGATGCTACCACCTTCAATGCTCTCCTCCAAGGGGTGGGCGTGCACCACCCTCAAAAGCTCCTCCAAGGTGGCGTGGACCACCTTCAAGATCTCCTCCAAAGATCTTCCTTGCCTGGCTTCTCCTTTAGCTGGCGTGGCTCAAGAGAGAAGGGAAAAGGGGAAGGCACCAAAGGGACAGAATATCCCCTTAATCTTCTTCTTCTTCTATCTTGGGTGTGGGCTCTAGGTAGAATATGAGAGTGAATTTTCTAGCCAAGGATAGTTTGAATGGTGGTGGGTAGTGGTCTTTTTATAGGGTAGGATGAGGGGTTAAGGTGCCTCTTGAAATGGAGGGCTAAGATGGGAGGATGGAGGTGGTTAGATGATCCTAGGGTTAAGGATGGTTGGCGCCACCTAAGGGGTGTAAGGGTGGTAGTTAGGGTTGGTCAAGAGGCACCTAAAAGTGGTGCCAACCATAGAGAGGTGCCATGGGTTGGCGCCAACTTTGAGGCTTCTAGAAGGTGGGATTATGTGGAGGGTGGAGATGGGTTTAAGGGGAGATGTGTGGTGGAGATGAAGGGGATTTTTGGAGGGAAAAGTGGCGCCAACAAGGGGGTAGTTAGGGTGGTTTTGGCACCACTTTTAGGTGTCTTTTGGAGGTGGTGGGTAGGCTAGGTTGGCACCAAGTAGGGTTAGCTTATGTGGAGCTTAGGTGGAGCTAGTTGGTGGAGTTGTTAGGTAGGGTTTTTGGGTGGTACAAGCCAAGGAAGCTGGAGCATAGCTAAGCTAAGCTAAGCTAAGCTAGCTTAGCTAATGGTGGAGTGGAGGAGGAGGTGTTGGAGCAAGGGTTTGGATGGAGAAGCTGGTTCTGAAGAGTTCGAAGCTGAAGTGGAGTTGGCAGCTGCTGAAGAGGTCAACATGGGGCTACTCCAGCTGGCTTAGCTTGCTAGTTCTTTGCTAGCTACTAAGCCAAGCTAAAGTGAGCTGGCTTTTGTTGAATGGAGCTGAGGTGAGCTGAGTCTGGTGCTCCCGAGGAGGATTGAGCTGGTTGAGACAACTAAGGTAGCTCAGCTCAATTAGCTTGAGCTAAGCTGGGTCCTCAGGAGATGGACTTGAGCTTCCTGAGCTGGGATGAGTTCTTCTTCAACTGGCTGGAGTTGAGTGGAGCTGGATGTAGCTGGATCTGAGCTGGGGTGAACTCCAGTCAACTTAGCTGAGCTAGCTAGAGCTCTCTGTGGACTAGTGGGAGCTAAAATGAGCTAGACTCAACTAAGTTGAGCTTGATCTGAGTTGACTTGAGCTAGGGTGAGCTAATATGAACTCTCTTGAGCTGTCATTCAGCTAAGATTAGTTGAATGGAGTTGGGATGAGCTAACCCTAGTTCAAGTGAGCTAGGTTCCAGCTGTGGTGAGCTAGATCAAGCTGAGTTCCAGCTAGTCTGAGCTCCTTCACCATTTGCCTTCTTGAGTGCTAGGGTTTTAGGGATCTGTATATCTGTTCATCCCTAACACTCACAAAAACACATTAAAACAACAAAAGAAAATGCAATGCATGCCTGACCTAGTTAATGCCTAAATGCAGCCCAAAAACCCATTTGCAGAGTAAAATCCTAAGAGCTAAGTTTGTTTTAATGCATAAGAATGATGATAAACTGGCATTTATCACTAATAACCTGAGAGTCAAATCATGGTGATTTCTAGGTCTTGACCTAGAATCATTCTGCCATCTTTAGGGCAGGGTAGGTGAAGTTGGACTACATTGTAGGCCAACCAACCTTCAAATTAGGTCACAAAGCCAAAACATCTAAAGTTCAAGTGGAACCCTAAGCACCTTTGATCTTAAATAAAAGTGATAGACTTAAGAGGTCAAGGTCCCCATTTTGGTCTACCTAGAATCTCAGTGACAAAAGAGGTCAAGTAGGGGAAACCCTGTAACCCATGGGGACGCTCTACCGTGTAGGAGTCTTTGCGGGACTCTCCCTCTCTTGCTGCCCAGGTAATTCTCAGATGGATGACTTTCCGATCCAGGGGTATCATCTGCCCTGAACCTCCATAGTCATCCAAACATATTTAGGTGCCTTGATTGGGTCAAAAACACATCTAGTCCCTCATCCCTTCTCTTTAAAGCACACATATAGATTTTCAATGGGATTCTCTATGCAGAACACTTCAGTCTAAGATCTGAATTCTGATTCTACATCTTGATTCCACCATCTGATCCAAATATGCAACCTGGTTACCTAGGATTACCATTCAAGAAACCTGAGTCACAAAGATCCATGAGAGATAGGATGATTAAGGATGCCCTTGAATTATATGAACTTGAATACAAAACCTCAAAACCAATAAAAGACATTCAGGTTAGTGTACCAGCAACAACAACTTTCATCATAAACTATTCCCAAGTGTTATTGACAGAAGCCACAAAAGGGTCAACCCGAGACATTCTCATAACAGGATACATTGAGATAGAAAAATTGCATAACTTTGAATACCTTCAATGCATGACAAATCCTATACTATGGGAACAACACCAAGGTGATCTTGAAAAATGGGAAGAGATGATGAGATTATTGAAACAAGTTATTGATCAGAAATACCCGTACACGCCCCAAACAGATAATGAACCATCTTGGAATAGTATTGAGGATCAATCTGATTTCCTAAATTCCGGGTTTGAAGTACAACATTGTTGTGGATTCCCAACCCAGATAGAATACAACATGCCTGATCTTGAATTAGGTTGGGAAGTCCCAATTGCAGGAGAACACAATTTTGAGCCAGCCCTAGATCCTGGGTCACCAAGCATAGAATTCCAAGACTCCTGCAATGATGAGATTAGAACTGAACCTCTCGAGGGTGTAAATCCTGCCCCTTATTCTGATAAGGTGACCCTCAAAGGTAATTCTAACCTAGATTCTAGTAATTCAACCCACATCCTCAGCCTAAAATCTGGATCTGAAACTTATTGGAAAGATTACAAGGCCTCGTTTCAAAGAAGAGCATGATTCCGAGCCTTTATTTGATGAATATCCCTCTCCAATATCCTCAGAGATATAGATCGATTTTTTCGAAGTCACACCAATCTATGATACAGAAATCGAGGAGTTGGAAGAGTGGGGTTTTGATCAGGCCTTTCCTACAAGCCTAGAACTTGAGCCTAGACCAAATAAGGACACCTCTTTAAGCTCAAAATCAAAGAATAGGCTAAACCCAAGTCAGGTTGCTAAGACTACATCATGTTATTTATTCTATGGTGGAACCCCAGATCACGACTCTCATTCAGAACTTGATTTTCACAAGTTCTCCGACGATTTCGAATCTTACCATGATTTCGGAGAACCTCTGTTTCCTAAATACGACCTCAGCGCACATGATTCATTCTCCGACTCTGACTCTAAGGTCCTTAATCCTGAGATCACTGATTTAAATTCAGATTCCAGTGAGATGGAATCATTTATTTTCAATCCTCAGGAATCAAAACCAGAAAATGCTGAGAGTGACTGCAACCCAGGGTTCGAATCTTTTCTCGACTCAAATTTCTCTCATCCTATAGACACTCTTCAGGCATTTACTTTTGAATTTGAGAGCTACTATGAGGACTCTCTAAATGAAACCACCTGTAACTCCTTTCTAGAAGAGCCCTCATACACAATTCTTATTGAAGCCACTTCCTCTGCATATACAAAACTTATCCAAACCCGTTTTCAACCCCAACCCGTAACCAGACTCAATTTCTATTCTGATTCCCCTCTTACTGAGCTGATTGTGGATGATTTGAATCCACATCTATATTGGGTTTCGGACATTGATCAAACTGAAGACCATGCTCCATCATTCTCTGATCACCCCTTTAGGGTTTCCGCATCATCCACTGATTATTTTACGGATCCCTACTCTAACCAGGCTGATTCGACTCAGCCAAACCCTGAATTCACACTTCCACATTCTTCCAAGCTCCATAGCATATGGTAGGTTCCACATCCCTTGATCTACATTTATCAACCCACCAGATTGATTGGGTTTGGGCTGCATCATCAGCCTATTGATCTAAACAAGCACCTGGTTGGACCAACCAATCTCTTGATCAAGGTGCTTGTTCTACAAAACTCCACTGATTTGACCACTCCCTCTGCATCCCATTTCCTACTCGGCTGAAGGCATTGAATTTAGCACTTAATGGGAGGCAACCCGTCATTCCAAAAACCTGAGATCCTTCTGATTATCTATCTGTACTTCACGTCTATTGCACCCTGAGTTCAGTCTTAGAACAGTCGATCCCACCTCTGGTACACGTGCCAGAGCTTGAAATCGTTCACATCAGTCACTCCCAACCCATTCACCCACCCAATAAATCCTGTTCTAAGTCCCTGAGCCCAACACTGTTTTACACCCTCCGTTTACAATGAGGACATTGCAAAACTTAGGCATGGGGGTTGGTAAAGTGTAAACATACATAAATCAAGAAAAGTCAGAAGGATTCTCACAAAAAGATCACATGCCAAAAATACCAAAAAAAATAGAAAATTGTGAAAAAGAATAAAAAATTAGAGGAGAAGAGAAAATTTTGAGGCCATACAAAAATCAGAGGAGGAAAAGTGAAAAATGCCAAAAAGGAGCATAAAATGAAAAAGAAAAAAGAGATAGTCATTAGTAAGAAATTAAGGGATTAACCGAAGTTCTAGACCACATCAAGGAAAAGAAAAATGAAGAAGGAAAAAGTGCTAATGAGACACAAAAAGAGATATTAGTAGGAACACTGATCTTAGGCCTCTTGGGCTAGACTCTTAGGCTTAAAAATTCAAGTATCCGCTAAGATCTGGATAATCCTCAAGAGGTTGGGGAAAATGCGAAGCTTAAGTATTAGGTCTAAGGCTTAGAGAGTATTCGACCTCATTAACTGACCTTTGATTTGTGGGATTCGGTAACCTAAGCACTCCAATCCACACACAGTCTGGCTCAGTGCGCATAACTATCAAAATCATGCAAAAATGTTTAAATGTTCTGAAAAAAGTTACCTAAATTAGGAACGGCCGATCAACACAAGTTGATTTGGACAAGTTCCCAAAACGGAGAGGCGGGAAATTCCCCATGAAGATGGGTAATAACATATCGTCTCCTCGGTGCTTATCTCCTAGGATATTTACATATCCTACTGGGGGCACGTAAGCACCATGCTGGTTCAGATGCCATGGGCGGCATTATCACGAAATGTCGATTACCAGGATCTGGATTTAGCTACAGAACGCCATGGGTGGGATTTTCTCAAAATCTCAAAAGCCAGGGTTCTTGGGGTTGCCATGGGCAGTTCTATAACGAATCATCGATTGCTAGGGACCTTTTGAGGATTGATGATGGGGACAAGGAATCCGATAAAGACCGTGTTGAGAAACCAATTCGAAGCTAGAAATAAAAAGAAAAGAGAGAGAAAACTCTCCAAACAATTAACTCCCCTGTCTCTCTCTTACAAAAAATGCATTGTAAGTTAAACCGAGGCTAAAATATGTCTCAAGCAGGGGTGCTTTAATCGTGGAGTCCAACGAACCTTAGGATAGTTCCTATGGGCCTTAAAAACCTTTGCGGAGGACTAAGGCTAGAGTTGGTCAGGTTCGGATTTTGGTTGGTACTTGAGTACCTCTGGGCCTACCGTCGACATTCTAACCTAATCAAAAAGAAAAAGAAATAGCACTCATTATAATGTGTGAAAGGAACTCATGGTCTAGAACAGAAGTTAAAACCTTAAAATTTTGCTAAGGGACTAGCAAAAGCTAGGCATGGGGGTATGATGGGAACACCATCATGAGCCCTAACTAGCTCATTTTGACCTGAAAAAGATAACAGAAGCTCCTACATAACCAACTAAAGGTCCTAACTCAAGGAAAAACCCATCTGAAAGAAAAAAAAGAAACAAGGGGTAAAACTGTAATTTTACCATTGCAGTGCAACAACGGGATTTCTCAGGAGCTAAACATAGGTCAAATGGTTTTAACAAGATAGAAAATGAGTTGGTTCAAACAGAAAATGGTTCATGTGAAATCTGGGAATTAAATGACTTCTTGTAACCCTAAAACAGACCCATTTAATTTAACAAGGTTCTGGTCAGGATAAAATTCATCTAAACCCTCTAAGATTCATGAAAAAATATTATCTAGGATTTAAAACTTTCAATTTGGCCTTTAGAACCTATTTTGACCTAAATAGGGATCACAATCAAATGTTTGCCCTAAATTAGGTTTTTGTGTAAATTGCCCAGTCAAACGTGGTCAAACCTAAAATCCAACTTCACCATTAGATTCCTTAGGTCCAAATTAGGTTTTTACCAAAATTTAGATCTAAGGGGAATTCACCTTAACCTACTCTGCAAATCAGTCCAGCCCAATTACATGTATACCCCTAACTTTTGAAAACTCCTACAGACACCCCCTAGCTTCCTCATCGTTCTTTGCAATTAGGTCCCTCTCCGGTGGAGGAAATCCTACTCCGGCAAGGATTCAAGGGAAACAACTCCCTGATTCCTTAGAGAATCCTTCTCAAATTTGAAAGGGAGATTCTCTGAGGAATTCCCATTCATATGAACCCAATTTGGAGTCCAATTCCTACCCAATCTCTCATGCGAACGCATGAGAGGTTTGGGTCTTTTCGACCTTCCAACTCCGGCGACTTGCCCGTTCTTGGAAGCTTGCCTTCTAAGCACAAGGCCCTCTGATAGAGGTTATAAAAGCTTCCCCTGATCCTTCTGCAGATCCCCAGCTTGAATTGGCCAGAGATAACCTCCAATTTCCTCTCTTCCCCTCCAGCCAAACTCCCAGTGAGCTCCGACGACCTTTATCTCCCTCTCTCATCGCTCTGCCACAATACCAGTGGCAGAGTTGCCTTTATCTCCCTCATCCATGTCGCGCCACACCAGCCAACACTCCAGTTACCCTCTCGTCGTCACCGTCCTCCTACTGGGAACTTCGTCTCCGGTGACGGCAAACACAAGCCGTCTACCATCCCTTCCCCCTTCGTCCTTAAATTAGGTTAGGTACTTCCTCCTCTCTCCTCTTCCTATTTCCCCCTCTTTATTTCCTAAAATATCCCTCGACGCTCGCACATCATCTCCATCTTCACCTCCAGCAGACCACCGGCGAGGTGCTCCCACCACTCCACGCATCCACCCACCTCGCCAACCACCTCACAAGCTCTGCCACGTCTCACTGACCATAACCCCTCTTCCCATTCACCGCTACACACTCCCAATACACCCCCCGAACTCACCCACATCTGCATGCACAGGGTGACCTAGGCACGCACGCCCAAGCCACCCCGCGCCACGTCGACCACCATGACACCTTCGCCATGCCAAGGCGAAGCCTCCTATGTGATTTGATGAGGCCGCAAGGCCATGTTGCATGAGTGCAGGTTTAGACCTCTGTCGCCATTGAAGTAGGCAAGAAGCTTGCTTGCAAGCTTGCGCCAGGTAGCCTCGCTCCAGGCTCCAGGTCCTAGGCGACGCGAAATCGTCTCACACATAACCTCAACCAAGTGATTGGCTTTGGAAGGCACCACATCTACTGCAATTGAATGACCACCTACTGCGGGTGTGTGCGAGAGGGAGGTGGGACATTTAGTCCCACCTCGGAAGATTTGAGGCGGGCGTAGTTGAATAATAGGAAAAAGTGTCAGGGGCTTATCGCCTCCTGACACAGGGTGAGGTCCCACTCATCCCATTCGCCTCGTCCGTGACCCACACTCTGCGGATCT
This sequence comes from Thalassia testudinum, assembly GCA_037157565.1. Taxonomy (NCBI): domain Eukaryota; kingdom Viridiplantae; phylum Streptophyta; class Magnoliopsida; order Alismatales; family Hydrocharitaceae; genus Thalassia; species Thalassia testudinum. The sequence goes on from JAZHRO010000014.1 coordinate 9,322,931, forward strand.
GGCTCTAACCTGACTACCTGTGCACTCCTCGCCCACCACCCACTCTGGTGGGCTTGGTTCCGAGCGCACTAACCTGACCCGATAACCCGAGAAGGCTTTGGGAGAGCAAGCCTAAGAGAGAAAGGATAGGAGAGTTCACGGGGGAGGGTAGGGGTAGGTTTTGCTCTTGTAGGGAAAGGAAAAGAAGAAGAAACAAAGGGCGAAGCCAGGGAAAAAGGAAGGAGGAAGCTGAAGGTGAAGCCAAGGAAGAAAGAGTGGCTACCTGAGCAGCTAGGGAAGGTGAAGGCACGGCTGAAGTCAGAGGAAGAGGAGGAAGAAGTAAGCAGCTGAGGCTCGCAAGGCAAAGAATAGAGAAGAAAGAAAAGAAAGAAAGAAGGAAGAAGAAGGAAGGAGAAGAGGGAGAAGAAGAGAGAAGCCAAAGTTGAAGTCAGAGGCAGAATGAAGAAGAAACAAGAGAAAAAAGAAGCAAAGGCCAGAGCAACCAAGGGCTAGAGAAGAGAAAGAAGAAACTAGAGAAGAAGGAAGAAGCCAAAGAAAGGAAGGAGAAGCCAGAGAAGAAAGAAGGAAAAATCAGACACTGTAGCACCTCACTTATAAGACATCTGATTTTATAATCGGACGTCTAATTTTTCATCAAATCTCCATTATTTGTGGCTACAATTCTTTTTATGCTTTATATGCTCATGCTTTACATTCTGAATTATATTGAGTAGTTTTATGCGTTCAAATTGCATTCATTGAGTTTAACGCAGGGATTCCATTTGCTTCCTGTGTTCGACCTCGGACTTAAACTTCGAGTAATAAAATCTATTTTTTTCTAAGCGATTTCAACTATACTACGACGCATTTATTTTAAACCTAATTTCGCTTCAACAAACAGGAGGGTAGGTGTTATAATCATCATATCCTTCCTGATTATAGATCGGGTTGGTTCGATCGTTAAAGGATCAAGATCTATAATCATTGTAGCTCTGGGAAGGATAGTAATCATAGTCTTGTTGTCCAAGGTTAGGCCCTTGACACTGAGGTTCGGATTCATATCCCCAATCAAAGTCATCCCAGCTAGTGGATGGATAATTACAAGTTAAGTCAGGATAGTAATCACCTTAGGGGTAAGTGGTGGTAGGAGGATAGGCTGTGAAATGTGTGTAGGATGTGGAAGGGTACATGGTGAAGTAAGGAGGGAAATCAGAAGAGAAAGGAGCCCTACAATACAAAAATGCAAGCCTGTCCTTAGGTTAGGTAGCCTAAAGGTCTACAGACTCTCAGAATCTGTCCTAAGATTATGGATGATTTACTCTACTTATGTCCAGGCAATCCAACCAGTTAGAAGAAGGGACTGGGGAGAAGGTTCTTCCTTTGGCTTGCACCTCCGGTTCTTAGTGTACCCCCCAACTACGGTCGTTTGACACTACTCCCCTATTGATAGCGATTTCACGTGGTTTGTTAAATACGTCGTTGTAACGCGCAAAATCGATCAACTCTTAAATTTATATTCCTAGATAGGGGAGTATCTAGGGTCGTCCAAGGAGGCAATATGGTTGCAAAATTGATTCTCTTGCTTAGAATACAATCTCAACTTTCTTTTTGGTATTTTTCAATATATCATTTTTTTTTTTTTTAAACTAAGGCAACATGCGAACTGATGGCGGGAAAAGGGTTTACACTTCGAATTAAATAAACTACTTCTAAAGTGGCAAGTAGAGCCTCTCCCTAAGCTCACTCTAGGCAAGTGGAGGCCTAGAATAATTAGGGAGAGGGAGTGAAGAATGCTGAAAATAAGCAACTAGAAATGAAAACAAGAAATGCAAAGAAGGCAACTAGATAATTGAAAAAGTGTTTAACAAAAATGCCTAGTAGAGGAATGCTTCTACTACTAGAAAATTGAAATAAAGAAAGAAAACACAAATCCTCTAATTAGATGGTGAAGAAGAGGGCTTCTTGCTCCAAGGTTGGTGGCTCCCAAGCTTGAAAAGAATCCTTCAACTCCTTCCTTGCAGTACTCCACCAAGGTGATGACCTCCAAGGCAAGCCCTAAGGGGGCGTGCCCTAAGTTTCTCTCCAAGGGTGGACGTCCACCCTAAGTCCTTCTCCTTTGCCTAGCCGTCCACCTTGAAGTGGAAGAGTCCTCCTCCTTGGCGTGGCTCAAGTTGAAGAGAGTGGGGAGAAGAAGGCACCAAAAGGGCTGGTGATGTGCCCCTTTAATCTCCTTCTCTACTCCTTCTTCTTGGCCGTAGGTATAGGTGGTTTAGGTAGAAAATATACTAAGGGAGGATGCCCCAAAATGGTGGTAGGTGGTGGCTTTTTATAGAATACGATGGGGGGTTAAGGTGCCCCTTGAAATGGAGGGCTAGGATGGAAGGATGAGGGTGGTTGGTGATCCTATGGCTAGGGTGAGTTGGCGCCAACCCAAGGGGTGTTAAAGGGGGTGGTTATGGTGGTGTTGGTGTCTTTTGGTGGTGGAGAGACACCCCCATGTTGGCGCCAACATGGGGTCTTCTAGAAGGGGAGTTAGGTGGATGGTGGAGATGGATTCAAGGGGGATTGTGTGGTGGAGATGAGGGGGGATTTTGGAGGGAAAAGTGGAGCCATTAAGGGGTGGTTATGGGTAGTTTTTGGCGCCACTTTTAGGTGTCTTTTGGAGGTGGTGGGTAGGTTAGGTTGGTGCCAAGTGGGTTAGCTTATGTGGAGCTTAGGTGGAGCTAGTTGGGTGGAGTTGGTAGGTTGGTTTTTTTGGGGTGGTACAAGCCAAGGAAGTTGGAGCATAGTTAAGCTAAGCTAAGCTAAGCTAGCTTAGCTAATGGAGGAGTAGAGGAGAAGATGTTGGAGCTAGGGTTTGGAGGAAGGAGCTGAGGAGAAGAAGTCTGGAGTTGGAGCTGGAGCTGGCTGCTGCTGAAGAGGCTGGCATGGGGCTACTCTAGCTGGCTTAGCTTGCTAGTTCTTTGCTAGTTGCTAAGCCAAGCTAAAGTGAGCTAGCTTCTACCAAAATGAGCTGAGGTGAGCTAGGCCTGGTGCTCCCGGGGAGAATCAAGCTGGTTGAGGCAGCTAAGGTAGCTTAGCTCAACTGAGTTGAGCTAAGCTGAGTCCCCGGGAGCTGGACTTGAGCTTCCTGAGCTGAGATGAATTCTTCTTCAGCTGGCTGGAGTTGAGTGGAGCTGAATGTAGCTGGATCTGAGCTGGGGTGAACTCCTGTCAACTCAGCTGAGCTAGCTAGAGCTCCCTGTGAACTAGTAGGAGCTGAGATGAGCTAGACTCAGCTAAGTTGAGCTGGATCTGAGCTTACTTGAGCTAGGGTGAGCTGAGATGAACTCTCTCGAGCTGCCATCCAGCTAAGATTAGCTGAATGGAGCTGGGATGAGCTAACCCTAGTTCAAGTAAGCTAGGTTCCAGCTGCGGTGAGCTGGATCAAGCTGAGGTGAGCTGGATTAGGCTGAGTTCCAGCTAGTATGGGCTTCTCCTTCACCATTTGCCTGAAAGTTCCCTACTTGGAGGGGTGAGATCAGCGTGACAAAAAAAAAACGGAATTGAACTATATAAAGCAATATCACAAAAATAAGCAATCACAAAATGTACACAGGTATTTTTAGGTGGAAACCCAAACCGGGTGAAAACCACCACCTAACCCTCTCGAGTTAGGATTTTCCGATCAACCTAGTTGATCAAATCCACTAACCGAATCACTTTAAAACGAGGGTGATTCAACCTCAGTACAACCACGCTACAAGTACGAGGGTAGCGTTCCTCAACCCCTTCTCTCCACGAGAAGGATTTTGTCCCACGAAGGAGACGGGAATTCGCAAAGCGAATACCCAACCAAAATAACAAAGATAAAATAAAACAACAGGTCCTATAGAGCCAACAAAGTAATTAAGAACCTAGCTTCTATAGGAATAAGGAAACTCCCCTTTGCAAGGAGTGCATCGAGGATGACGCGGGTGCGTGAGCCACGTAATGGCGCAATGTCGCTCTCGTGAACAACGGCGGGAGAGTGGGTGAGCGAAGACTTGATGCTCTCAAGAGGATGAAACTAGAGCTTGGAGAGCAAGGGCCTCAATTGGACACAAGAGAGTGGAAGTATGTTGCTTAAGTGTGTCTTGTGTTTTTCTAAGTGTATATCTTGTGTGTTTTTTGTGTTGCAAAGGCTCCCCTCTATTTATAGAGGCCTTAGGAAGGCTTTGGAAGGCTTGAGAAAGGTTCTATAGCCGTTGGGTGCAAAGCCCAAGAGAATCAGGCCGAAATCAGGACAATGATTACATTTGACAGGGTTATCTGACGTCTAACTCTGGCATCAGACGTCTGGAAGGCCACTTTAAGACGTCTGATTCCAAGGTCAGACGTCTGATTCTATGCGGGTTTCTCCCTGACTTGAATCAGATCTAAACAGGGTTTTTGCGCAAGTCCATCAGACGACATACAGGACGTCTGGCACTATGTCTGGACGTCTGGAAACCTACTTTTACTGTGGGAATTGATTTCCAAATGTTGCAACGGCTAGAAAATCTCTGAGAAGAGATTTTGGGTCAGCCGAGGCAAAACGGTCATTTATCAGACGTCTGGAAAGTCCTATGGACGTCTGATAAGGCTCTAACAGTCATATTCTTGAGTGTCTGCTAAGCCAGCCAACGGTCCACTAATTGGACGTCTGGAAAATCCATCAGACGTCTTCTAAGACGTCTGGTCTAAGGTCTGGACGTCTGATTTCATCAGACAGAACTAACTATGTCCAGCCTAACAGTTATCAGACATCTGAAACAACAGTCAGACGTCTTAAAATACGTTATCAGACGTCTGATTTGGGAATTAGACGTCTGGAAGTGCTGTTTGAACCCTATATTAGTTTTCTAAGTATTCTACAGAAAACCTAAGTATCCTAAGGTTATGCCGGTGTTCCTAGGACTACTGTTAGGGTTCTTTGAGGCTCTTTAACATAATTTCTAAGGAAAATAAAGAGCAAGAAAAATAAAGATAAAAGTACATGAAAGGATTAAAAAGAATCTATCCTATTCTTCTTGTCTTCTATCTTCAATCTGTCGCTTCACACGAACCTCCTCTGTTTTCCGTCAAGCTCCTCCAATCCGTCCTGGATGCGAGCTCGAATTCCGTCTAAACACGTCCACATTTGCAATTGACCTGAAATCTAGGACTCAAATTGCAAATGTTAAATAACACGTGTTTTGTTATCATCAAAACAAATGATTGTGGTGCTCTAGCACCAACAATCTCCCCCTTTTTTATGATGACAAAACCGTAAATAATAATACAAAAAATCCTCCCCCTTTTTGACATTATCAAAGAGGTTTGATTGATTGTAAATTTCCTATAACTCCCCCTTAAAACATGCTCTTCTATGAATTTATTTTAACAAAGGTAATGTCCTCCCCCTTTTTGTAACAATGAGATAGCTATTATTTTTCTCCCCCTTACTAAAGGAAATTTAGCTACCTTATATCTCCCCCTTAAAAATTGACAATTAGCTCATTAATTTTAACTCCCCCTATCTAGATGCTTATGATAAAAAGATAGGGTAAAGGGTTTTACCTCACCTACCATGGCCAATAAAATGGCCCGAATGGTGGTGGTGGATGCCACATCGGATGGGGCTCCCATCCGTAGCTTGGAGGCCCGGGCATCGGCGCCGGTCTCCAATCTGGTGGTCGACGTGCGGCGGGTCCGTCGTTTGTTCGCCGTCTCGTCGGTCTTCTTGTTCTCCTCCTTGGTCTACTCCTTGGTTCCCCTAACTTGAGTTGACCAGCCTTGAGCTTGTAGGTCCAGTCCCTTATGTTGTAATTATCCCTGAACCCTACAAAATAAGATTCTAATTCTTTTTTCGGTATCCAAGTGGGCTTGGATCCGGATTTGTTAGAAGGTCTCCTTGATGGAGATCCTTTCTCAACCTTAGGGCTATAAAAATTATCAACTTTGTTGATTAATTTGTTAGAATTTTCCCTAAGACATACAATTTCTTTTTCAATAGTTTGCATCTTAGTCTTTAAATCATAGATTTCTAACTTTAGACTATCATTTTCCTCAATCAACTTATTATTTTCATTGATAAGGTTATGATTTTCTAATAATAGGTTATCATTTTTAGGACAAGTTTCTAGATCCTTAAGTTTTATTTCTAACCTATCATTTTCATTTTTAAGAAAACTAAGGTTCTTTTTAATGCTTTTATTTTCTATCCTAAGTGATTTACTAATCTCAAAAAGTTCATTAAAAGCTTCTTGAAGATCAAGATTTACCTCGTCGTCGGAGTCGCTTCCGCTTTCACTGTCGCAGTTGCTTCCTCTGGCCATGAAACCAAAGCAAGTGGTTTCTTCTTCTTTTTCTTCTTCTTCTTCCTCCGAGCTGGAATCCTCATGAGTGCCTTCCAACCTCCTCCATATCTCGTGGGCGGTGGTGCACTCTTGGATTCGTTCGAATTCCTTCGGACTCAATGCGCAGTACAAGGCATTCATTGCCTTTGCGTTGAGTGAGAGCTCTAGAATCTGAAAGTTTCGTCCCTACCAGGAGGGGTGACGTAATAAATTGCGGAAATAAAAATATAAAGCAATCTCACAAGAAATTAAGCAATCACACAAGTACACAGGTATTTTTAGGTGGAAACCCAAACCGGGTGAAAACCACCACCTAACCCTCTCGAGTTAGGATTTTTCGATCAACCAAGTTGATCAAAATCCACTAAATCGAATCACTTAAAACGAGGGTGATTCAACCTCAGTACAACCACGCTACAAGTACGAGGGTAGCGTTCCTCAACCCCTTCTCTCCACGAGAAGGATTTTGTCCCACGAAGGAGACGGGAATTCGCAAGGCGAATACCCAACCAAAAGACAAAGATAAAAGAAACAATAGTCCTATAGAGCCAACAAAATAATTAAACCTAGCTTCTATAGGAAATAGGAAACTCCCCTTTGCAAGGAGTGCGTCGACGATGACGCGGTGCGTGTGCCACGCGATGGCGCTACGTCGCTCTTGTTAACAACGCCGGGAGAGCAGGTGCGCAACGCTTGATGCTCTCAAGAGAATGGAGTTTGAGCTTGGAGAGCAAGAGAGTCTTTTCTTTGGACACAAAAGGTTTGAAAGTGTATTGCAAGGTGTGTGTCTTAGTGTGTATATCTTGTGTTTTTGTGTTGCAAAGGCTCCCCTCTATTTATAGAGGCCTTAGGAAGGCTTTGGAAGGCTTGGAAAAGCTTCCATAGCCGTTGGGTGCAAAGCCCAAGAGAATCAGGCCGAAATCAGGACAATGATTGCATTTGACAGGGTTATCAGACGTCTAACTCTGGCATCAGACGTCTGGAAGGCCACTTTAAGACGTCTGATTTCAAGGTCAGACGTCTGATTCTGTGCGGGTTTCTCCCTGACTTGAATCAGATCTAAACAGGGTTCTTGTGCAAGTCGATCAGACGACAAACAGGACGTCTGGCACTATGCCTGGACGTCTGGAAACCAACTTTTACTACGCAATGGATTTGCAACGGCTAGAAAATCTCTGAGAAGAGATTTTCGGGTCAGTCGAGGCAAAACGGTCAATTATCAGACGTCTGTAAAGTCCTATGGACGTCTGATAAGGCTCTAACGGTCATAATCTTGAGTGTCTTCTAAGCCAGCAAACGGTCCACTAATTGGACGTCTGGCAAAGTCATCAGACGTCTCCTACGACGTCTGGTCTAAGGTCCGGACGTCTGAATTCATCAGACAGAACTAACTATGTCCAGCCTAACAGTTATCAGACGTCTGAAACAACAGTCAGACGTCTTAAAATTCTTTATCAGACGTCTGATTTGTGAATTAGACGTCTGGAAAGTCTGTTTTAACCCTATATTGGTTTTCTAAGTGTTCTACAGAAAACCTAAGTATCCTAGGGTTGTGCCGGTGTTCTTAGGACTACTGTTAGGGTACTTTGAGGCTCTTTAACATAATTTTCTAAGGAAAATAAAGAGCAAGAAAAATAAAGATAAAAGTACATGAAAGGATTAAAAAGAATCTATCCTATTCTTCTTGTCTTCTATCTTCAATCTGTCGCTCCACGCGAACCTCCTCTATTTTCCGTCAAGCTCCTCCAATCCGTCCTGGATGCGAGCTCGAACTCCGTCTAAACACGTCTTCATTTGCAATTGACCTGAAATCTAGGACTCAAATTGCAAATGTTAAATAACACGTGTTTTGTTATCATCAAAACAAATGATCGTGGTGCTCTAGCACCAACAGAATCTGCACCTGCGAGTAGCCTCCTTGGGGTCGCTTCGGGATCTCGTATGGGGTTTCGCAACATCCCCATACCTCGAATTCATTGGCTTGGAGCCACGTCTTCATCCTCAGCTTCCAGTAGCTGTAGTTGTTCCCATCAAAGTAGGGCGGACGGGTTGTGGACTGCCCCTCGGAAATCCTGCTTGTGGAACAGCTTCCCTCCATGTGATCTTTCCGCGGATGTTACTCCCGTCGGCGGAAAACCTGCTCTGATACCAATTGAAAGTTCCCTACTTGGAGGGGTGAGATCAGCGTGACCAAAAAAAAAGCGGAATTGAACTATATAAAGCAATATCACAAAAATAAGCAATCACAAAATGTACACAGGTATTTTTAGGTGGAAACCCAAACCGGGTGAAAACCACCACCTAACCCTCTCGAGTTAGGATTTTCCGATCAACCTAGTTGATCAAATCCACTAACCGAATCACTTTAAAACGAGGGTGATTCAACCTCAGTACAACCACGCTACAAGTATGAGGGTAGCGTTCCTCAACCCCTTCTCTCCACGAGAAGGATTTTGTCCCACTAAGGAGACGGGAATTCGCAAAGCGAATACCCAACCAAAATAACAAAGATAAAATAAAACAACAGGTCCTATAGAGCCAACAAAGTAATTAAGAACCTAGCTTCTATAGGAATAAGGAAACTCCCCTTTGCAAGGAGTGCGTCGAGGATGACGCGGGTGCGTGAGCCACGCAACGGCGCAATGTCGCTCTCGTGAACAACGGCGGGAGAGCGGGTGCGCGAAGACTTGATGCTCTCAAGAGAATGAAACTAGAGCTTGGAGAGCAAGGGCCTCAATTGGACACAAGAGAGTGGAAGTATGTTGCTTAAGTGTGTCTTGTGTTTTTCTAAGTGTATATCTTGTGTGTTTTTTGTGTTGCAAAGGCTCCCCTTTATTTATAGAGGCCTTAGGAAGGCTTTGGAAGGCTTGAGAAAGGTTCTATAGCCGTTGGGTGCAAAGCCCAAGAGAATCAGGCCGAAATCAGGACAATGATTACATTTGACAGGGTTATCAGACGTCTAACTCTGGCATTAGACGTCTGGAAGGCCACTTTAAGACGTCTGATTCCAAGGTCAGACGTCTGATTCTATGCGGGTTTCTCCCTGACTTGAATCAGATCTAAACAGGGTTTTTGCGCAAGTCCATCAGACGACATACAGGACGTCTGGCACTATGTCTGGACGTCTGGAAACCTACTTTTACTGTGGGAATTGATTTCCAAACGTTGCAACGGCTAGAAAATCTCTGAGAAGAGATTTTGGGTCAGCCGAGGCAAAACGGTCATTTATCAGACGTCTGGAAAGTCCTATGGACGTCTGATAAGGCTCTAACGGTCATATTCTTGAGTGTCTGCTAAGCCAGCCAACGGTCCACTAATTGGACGTCTGGCAAATCCATCAGACGTCTTCTAAGACGTCTGGTCTAAGGTCTGGACGTCTGATTTCATCAGACAGAACTAACTATGTCCATCCTAACAGTTATCAGACGTCTGAAACAATAGTCAGACGTCTTAAAATACATTATCAGACGTCTGATTTGGGAATTAGACGTCTGGAAGTGCTGTTTGAACCCTATATTGGTTTTTTAAGTATTCTACAGAAAACCTAAGTATCCTAAGGTTGTGCCGGTGTTCCTAGGACTACTGTTAGGGTTCTTTGAGGCTCTTTAACATAATTTCTAAGGAAAATAAAGAGCAAGAAAAATAAAGATAAAAGTACATGAAAGGATTAAAAAGAATCTATCCTATTCTTCTTGTCTTCTATCTTCAATCTGTCGCTTCACGCGAACCTCCTCTGTTTTCCGTCAAGCTCCTCCAATCCGTCCTGGATGCGAGCTCGAATTCCGTCTAAACACATCCACATTTGCAATTGACCTGAAATCTAGGACTCAAATTGCAAATGTTAAATAACACGTGTTTTGTTATCATCAAAACAAATGATCGTGGTGCTCTAGCACCAACATTGCCTTCTTGAGTGCTAGGGTTTTAGGGATCTGTGCATCTGTACATCCCTAACACTCACAAAAACTCATTAAAACGACAATAAAAAATGCAATGCATGCCTATCCTAATTTATGCCTAAATGCAGCCCAAAAACCCGTTTGCGGAGTAAAATCCTAAGAGCTAGGTTTGTTTTAATGCATAAGAATGATGATAAACTGGCGTTTATCACCTATCTAGACATCAGATTGACTAGTATAAGCAGGTTAATTATGAACAATCTCAATCTGGATCCAAACAAACGAACTAGTCCTTAGGGCTAACGTCTAATCAATTTTAATTAGGCTTGGGACAATGGTGCTTCAGGAATGTGATGGGTCCTTTAGATGGGTTGTGCCCTTAATGATTTGTTTGAGAACGTGTGAATGTGCACAACCAAGAGGTTTTCAAGTAAGATTATTAATGATGAGGTGAGTTTTAGGGTTCAGATCTTGCTTAATAGCTTTCAGGATTCAAATATTAGGTATTTTTAACCAAGTTTTGTGAGGCAAACCAAGTTTATTATTGAAAGCACGTGTTCAAGTGTTTTCCTTTAGAAATCAAGAAAAATATGGAGTGCCTAGTTTGACCTAATTATTGAATCCTATGGGGCAGCTAGAAAATGAACCTAATGCTTATGTATGCATGAACTATCCTAACTTATGCTAAGTCCTAGCCTAATTTAGGTCAATTAAAACCTATGATTGCTGTGCAATCAATTACTCTTCATGTTATTGCCTTGATTTTTGTACCACAACCTTGATCCTCGTGCCATTACCTCGGTTCTTGAATTATCAGTGCCCTTTTATCTTGGCATGATTGAGGTTGGCATAATGGCAAGTTGAGAGGGCTTTGGTCTCTCAAGTGGTTGAGCTAGGCAATCCTCTAGCAGATGAATCAACTGGTCGGACTTGGGTGACCCGCTCAAGGTGGGGGCTCCCCGTTTGGCCCATGTGTGCCTCTATGCTTTTGGATTGGCCTAGCTAGCTTTTTCCAGTCTTTCATGAGGTTGTTTGCTTTACGGGCCTGCTTCTAATGGGCTTTGTCTTTCCCTCCCCCATCATATCCCTTAGCTCCAAATATCTTGAGAATATTGTATGGTAACTCTTGAATTTCCTTAGTTTGTATGATGTTGCATCACATGCTCGATTGGAGAGCGATTTGGGGCTATGCTTCCCCTCGGACACTACTAAGTTTTATAATGTTGGGAAGATTTTTCCCTGGCTCAATTTGGGATTTCCAAGGTTGGGATGGCATCTAATGGAAGTTGGAAGGCATCTGGAGTTGACTATGACACTTAGATGGAACACATGCTATGTTTAGTTGGAGGTTTGGGCAAATTGGAGTGGGATTAGTGTAAAAAGGTGTTTGTTTGATGGGTTTGTAATGACTAAAAGTTTACAATGATTGATACGATAAAGTGATGTTAGTGGGTGATATTTTGATATTATAATGTAGATGATAGTGGGTATATCATGTTAGAATAAATATATTTTAATATATATTGTATTGATGTGATACTGTGAATATATTTTAATTGATATATTATATTATAATAATATATTTTAATATATATTATTTTTTGATGTGATATATGCGATAGTAATAATTAATATAAAATAAAAAAAATATAAAATCCTTTAAAAAAATTTTGAGATCTATTTTTAACATTCCCGTAAACCTTTAGCTCACCTCCAAAATAGTCGTCAAACTTCGGCCTAAATACGGAGATGGTGTAGGGCCTGGCACGGAGTAAGCGTGGGCACAACTCCTAGCGACTGATTTGGACCCTGCACGTGGTTCCCAAGTGGCCTACCTACACGCGGCTAGCGTCGAGAGATGGGCAAGGCTTCGGGATCGGGTCCTGCACCTTAACTTACATTGTCTTCTTTGTTCACATGCGAGAAAAGCAGACCCCCCCTCCACCCCAGACGTTGGAATAAGTACCGTATATCCCATGTATTGGGATGATTCAATTAAAAAAATAAATAAATAACAGGTGTTGAGATCGATCCTCTCGTATCTTCTTAACCCAGTTTTGACTATTTGACCAACTAAATTACCTGATTACTCAAAACAAGTTCAGGTACCATTTATGAACTTCACGGGGGTACCTTTTTCTCCATGGTTCTATAATTAATGATCGTTTTGTAAATTATACTTCTAAATCAATGCTTATAATGTCTTCAAAATGCTAGCATTGTAGTGAAGCTTGTGCTATTTTTCCGTAAGCAGTGACTGGAGTCAATCATGGCTAAAGGCTTCAGACCTCTCAGAGAGGTTCGGGAGTGAAGCTTCCAGTGTTTTTTTTTTTAAAACAAAGTTCTTCCATCATTAGGAACCAAGAATATTACAAAGACATGAAACTATAAGGGGTGAAAAGGAAAAGACAATCGAAACTCTCCCGAAAGAAAATGTCCCATCTTAAAAGATGGAGGGATGCTATACCTCATCCCGAAGAACAATGAAATTCTAAATCAAAGGAAACAAAAATAATAGAGAATAAAATAAAAATTAAGAAGATACAAAGAAAACGTTCACATAATCATTTCGTAGGAAGATGTAGAGATTACTTCATATCGTAAGATAATATTGACAATACTGGAAAAGCTTCGGCGATCAGTTTGATCCGTACCAGCAAGAGCCTGAAAACCTGAAATTTGAAGAAGAATCGGCTGATAACCTGCAGCCTCTAGCGTAATCTCGATAAATAAATACTGTGAAGGTGGAAGGTGAGACTTAAGGCCAAAACGTCTCGTCGCAAACGATCCTCCCCCTCTCTACAATGACAAAAGGGGTCGCAACGTCGAAAGGGAACCCCATCCCCGGAGGCAACCTTTACAGTAGTGGCAGAAGGAAGTCACGATGTTAAAGGGAAGCCCCAACATCGGAGGAGCTCGAAGGCTAGAGGCAGAGCCCCAATGACGGAGGAGGAGAACCAACGTCAAAGGTGGGAAGAGAAGAAGGATGAGGTGACTAAGCCACAGGGTAGAGTTGAAGAGGATGAAGGCACCGCGGCATGGAGGAGGCACAGAGAACAAACTTGCACCTGAAGAAGTAGGGGGAGATGACAAGAGCAAAGAGGGGAGATGGCCAGGTGTGGGGGAGCGGTCGATGACCAAAGGTGCGGCTCCAAGGAACGACGATCAAGAAGGGGTGGCTGCTTGGGGACTGATGCCGGAAGTGAAGCATCTAGTTGAACTGCAATTCCAGAAAATAGAACAAGGTAGAGGAAGATATAGTGTAAATTGACAAGTATATATTTGTAATTTACAATAATTTATAATCAAAGAGTATAAACTAGACAAATTTAATGGAAGGTGCGGATGCCTCTTCCTCTTTTCTGGGTTTTAAAACCAAACTGTCCCGAACGTTACATTACATGCCCACACGATTTCACCGAGATAGCAAACAAAGGATGAAGACAAATGATAACTGTTTGCCATTGTGTTATGTTGTCACCTTGCAATCAATTCAATAGCAAATGCGCCGCCTTTTCATCCATTTTGTGATATTCCACTTAGCCACGATTTATTCGACACTGTACTTTAGAAATTGCATTAATCGGTAATTACTGCGTCAAACGGGCCCTTCCCAAAGGTGAGTTTCAGAGGGGAACCGTTATAGATCGCCGGAATAAAACCAAATTGCATGTTGACACTCTTAGTATCACTAATGCGAATTAGGAAACTGGTATTTATCTCCCGTCACTTCCGATATTTTGGGCCACTGGCCGTCCTGCATGCTTTATCACCAGACGGCTTAGCATTGCTCAGTGTGTTTCGAGTGACATATAAAGTCTTTTGAGAACGTTTTGTGTTGTTTCAAAATTGTAAGACAATGACTTGATTCATAAAAAATATAAATATATTAATAAATACATCTGTTGTACATTTGTGGTACTTAAGGGTTAAACCCTACAATTGGTTAATCTCGTTACTTGGTGGATTAACAATCATGTGCAGAAATCTCTATTTTGGAGAGAAAACATGCATTTTGTAGAACCAGAGTTCCTACTGATACTAAAGTGAGATTGGTGTTAATATCTCTCTTTTTGTTTGTTAACGTTTCTCTCCTTTTTTTTTTTTCATTCTTTGGAGCAGAAGAACATAGTTAGTTCAAGACCCAAGGATAGAGGGAGACCATCAAAGAGTCATTGAGCTGTCCATAAATGAATATTGATGGTCTTCCTATGTTTGCTTTTGAGATTGACAGGTCATTGATCATCTTTGAGACTTCTACCATAAATGTTAACAGCGACATATGAGAGAGCTTAAGCGATCATAATGAGTTTTCTACTTTTTCTCTCCTTCAACGTCATAGGTTGACACCAATTTCCGGTAAATAAAATAATTATTAAACTATCGATTAATACTCTTGCAAAGCAAACAAAAATAAGGTTAATATCACTTGCATGTTTCACTCGGAGGTTATGGCATCTCAGGTTAGGAGCGGAGGCCCAAACCCTTCGTACTTGCTACGGGGCGGAGGACAGCACGTCCCGCCTCTTCATTGCTTGCCCGCTCACGTAAGAGGTAAAGCTCGAGGTGTGCAATGAGCACCTCTCATCGCTGGAGAACTTGTGGCAGCATCTGACCGACAACAACAGGTACAAGGGCAGGATGGCAGCTGTACCGTGGAGAGTGCGGTTAGCTCGTAATAACTTGGCTTTTCGACGTGGGGAGGCCTAGTCAGCAAATGTTATTTGGGGTGCTCGCTGTTTGGATGTATTTTTTTTTGTCATTACACTTGTAATTAATTTCTATATTAATAAAATTTTAGATGTCTATCGTCCGTGATAGCATCATACTTTGTTTTGAAACAAAATAAAATTTAAAATTTGTAATATCTCAAATAAATTTATCCCCTTTTCGGACCCGGAACAAGGGAGGACCCCAAGCATTGAGAAGTGCTCCAACCAGCTCAGGAGGCTGATCCCCCGTCCTGATTTAACCCCTTCGAAATTTCCTACGTATTTCTCCCGGTGCCTATTATGGTTCGTCGTCGATTTGGATTCAAACACAGAAGCTGAAACCAACCTTGAACTTGAGATATCATGTCTAACATTAGCAACTCCTTTATGACGAGGGCCCCTCCGAAGCCGCCCCTCGAATCAGGAAGCGTTGGAGGGAAGAAGAAGGGCGGACAGCCTTCACACGGTCCACATGGCCAAACAAAGGAAGAAAACGGTTTGTCAATTTTAATTAAGACAAGATCCTAACCTTAAAAACTTTCCCAAAAGCTCCCTGAGCCTGCATTTCTCTTTTCAATTTATTGGAAGGATACCTCCACAAAGTTCCAATAAAGAATACCACCACGAACTGTCGGTCCAGTTCTTCGCCAAGTGCAAGACAAAGCACACCGTCCCCTCCTCTTCCCTCCCCGTTCCTGCATTTAAACAGAAGAGAGAGTGACTGAGAGGGCACTCTCCTTCTCTTCGCTGTTTGTCAGTCTGGTCTTCCAGGACAAACAGAAGCAAGGGAAGGTAGAAGCAGCAGCATCTCCATCAATGGATAGTAGTAGTAATAGTACTAGTAGTGGTGGTGGTGGTAATCTCTTGCCAACAACAACAGGGCAGGAAGAGATATGGACGATGATGGGAGGGTTGGTGTGGGAGCAGGTGAGGGTGCCACTGGTGGTTCCCCTGCTGCAGGTGATGCTGTACGTGTGCTTGGCCATGTCCCTCATGCTGTTCGTGGAGAGGGTCTACATGGGTGTGGTCATCGTTGCCGTAAAGCTCCTTCGAAGGACGCCCAAGAGAATGTACAAGTGGGAGCCAATCGTTGACGTCGCCGACATCGAGTTGGGCGACGTTAATGGTGGCGCCCCGCCGGCCGGTGGTGGATATCCCACGGTGTTAGTGCAGATCCCAATGTACAACGAGAGAGAGGTTGGCAAATTTCTATATCTATCAACTAATTAATTTATTGCCACTCTAGTCCCACTTCACCCCAAACCCACACACGCACACCTTTTTCCTTCCTTTCTCCAGCAGTTGGAAAAAAAAAAGGAAACTATTATCTGGCTTTCGTCTTTCTCACTTAAGTCTCTCTTCTCCCTTTCGAGGACGAGAGATCAAATGGAGTTAATTCTTCCATTAAAAAATCCCTTCTTTGTTATCTTGAATATTCGTAATTTCAAACAAATTGTTTTTTT
This sequence comes from Thalassia testudinum, assembly GCA_037157565.1. NCBI lineage: Eukaryota > Viridiplantae > Streptophyta > Magnoliopsida > Alismatales > Hydrocharitaceae > Thalassia > Thalassia testudinum. The sequence continues at coordinate 9,339,322 of JAZHRO010000014.1, forward strand.
GCATCAGAAGGGAAAGGACGTAAATAATCCCCATTTGTACGTAGCAAGACTATTCCTAATAAAAAAAAGACAAAGAGAAATCAACGTCTCTTTCCACATCTAAACCCACACCGCAGGATCTGTTTGTCATGCGGAATACAACGACTTATTACATCTTTGACGAGCTTTAAGGGTGATAAATTTATTTAATGAGAGATTGAGATAAATTTATTCGTTCTCTTGTAGTATATCCTTCTCACTAATTTTTCTAAATATTTTTATTTATCCTATCATTTGAATTATAATTCTCTTAAACATAAAAATCAATTTTATCTCAAATTAATCCCTCAATTACATCTCCTACATAAAAATTTATCTGACGAAACAAATTGATCCTTAGGAATGCATTTGCGAGGGATCAAAACGTAAGAAGATCTTTCATTTTTGTTGACAGTATATGTAACGGAGGTGGGGTTGACTTCTACTTGATTAAGTACTATGACGTGCATAGGCATCCATCCAATCAATTTTCCCGTGCGTGCTCACCAATCCCGGCCTTTGATTTTTTTGGTTAACCCGGTCGCTCAGTTAGCTGTAGAAAAATTTCTGACTCGACTATCCTCACGTTGATGTCACCTAGCACATACACATGTAAATTCTTTTTATTCTAAGATTGATCGATTGGATTGAACCTTTTGCACATGGGTACCACATTTTTGTAATGATATGTTCTGTTATAGTAGAATTTCTGATCTCAATTTACTTGCAAGTGGTTCGAGATCATATAAATAAAATAAAAAATAGAGAGAGAGAAACATTATATTCGTTGTCGTTTTCATTAATTTTGAGTTGGGGTGAATCATGTGAAATTGATGGTGTGCAGTGGTAGTTGGGGAAGTGGTGAATGAAGTGTGTTTGCGGCATGATGCAGGTGTATCGGCTTTCCATACGGGCAGCTTGTGGGCTATCGTGGCCGTCGGATAGGATCATCGTACAGGTGTTAGATGATTCCACCGACACCATCATCAAGGTGCGTCCCATTACTTCTCTTTGTTTGGCTCGGGAAAATTAAGTAGCAAAATTTTCCTCCTCTTAATCATAGGCTTCGTTCGTCCGGTGCATATCGACGATGCGCATGTATCTTGTGATGATGCATGCATTGTTCTCGGACGCTTTATGTTCGATACAACGATGTCCTTAGCTCATTAACCTTATCTTCTTCTTTACATATTTTAATTGTGGAACGGCACATTTTAGATATACGCAGTGAGAGAACGTGAAATGCATGAAATGGGAGTGATAATTTTAATTGATATATTTTAATTTCTTTTTATCGGTGACAATATTCTTTATAGTAGAAAAATTATTTTTTAAGTGAAAGATTATTTTTTATAAGTAAAAAAATATATTTTAAATAAAAAATCATTTACTACTAATATAAAGATAAAATATATCAATATATTTTTATTTTTAATTGATATATTTTAATTTTTAAATAATATATTTTAATTTTTAATTAGTTAAAAATTATTTTTAACTAGTTATTCTAACCTATTTATTTTCAACTGATTGATTTTTATTTTTAATTTAGTTTTAATCAATTGATTTTGACCATATATTGTAAAATACATTGTAATATATATTTCCATACTCATATCAATAAATTACTATATATGATAATTTTAACAGGTGTATTATAATTTCAACTGCAACCTTAAGCTACTAAAAATATAAAATTAATATTAATCAGTAATTATATTTACTTATAAAATTATGTTAGCATCGATCTATATTTACTTGTTAAGTTGTATTGTTAATATTTGTAACATTTAATTGATAATTATGTTAAAAATATGAAATATAATAAATAATATATAATTTTAACATAAATTTAACTATTATCAATTAAAAATAATATTAGATGAAATAACATTAAAGTAGTTAAATTTAAATTAACAAATGAGATGTTCAACGATCAAATAAATCAAGATTAACCCCTCCTTAAATTACAGCCTAAGGTGCATCGAAATTCCACAATCTCATCTCTCCAAGCGAGAAGACGATGGTAACCTTTTATTACGTGTTCCTATTTGCATCCGCCAACCATTGGCTTACACGTGGTTGCCCGGGATACCCCGAACCGACAAGATATGTACCATATGGATCCAAGAAAGAGAGATGCGCTATTTTTAAGCTTAAAATTAGTACGCACGAATGTACAGTGATCCATTTTCTCACATGATGTGTCGCACGTCGGTGATATTTAGTATACAACTAATATTGTCGATGCTTTTCTAATGTATCATCAATAATAACATTTTTGTGTATATATCACTCATAATATATAAAAAAGAATCACTTGGTATTTAGTTTTTTCCAGAGGCACTTGATTAAATGCGTGAGAAAAGGATTGAATTAACCACGATCCAAAATATATACACCCTAGTAGCTGCATATGCACGTTTGCAAAATGGTGTTTGACTGAAGTCTTCGTTTCAAATTAACTTCTCGATCTAAAATAATAATCCTTCAAATAGATTATTGAAACATGATAAAGAATTGGAATTCACTTCACACCTAATCAAATCCACTTTATATGCATTACAAGAATATTAAGTATTATCGACCATTAAAAATGGTCAGGAATGTTTAAATAAACATCGAGAAAAAGGATCGAGAAATATATTGTCACTGTTTGATTTTCTCGACTATTTTAAAATAATGCTGTTGGGAAAAAAGCAAACCACCATCGACGTTTGGTTATTTCTCTCGTCTATTTTTTACGGTCGAGAAAGCTTTTTCTTTACCATTCTAAATAAATAGTAGAGGAAAATATTTACCTTAACCGATATTTAGGCGGTCGACTATGATTATATTCTCAACCGTTTATCAATAACGATCAAGAATGTTTCTATTGTCGTCCGTTTGTGAATGGTCGAGAATATTAATATTGTCGACATTTCTTAAATAGCAGTCGATAATACTAATATTGTCGTTCGTTAAAAACAATCGAGAAATTATTTTTTTTTAAATGTGTTTAATTTATGTAAAAGACTTGCAAAGAACTACAAATTTAATAAAAATATAATCAATCACACAACTTAAAATATTTTTACATCTAATTAAAACACACGAAATCAAAATAAAAATTTTATATATGAAATAACGTATACAAAGTTCATTACAAACGATAATGTATATAAAAATACAATCATGCTGTGGCACCGATGCCTCCAGCACCGCTACCACCTAAATTGTCGTCATCACGACGATGTATATACTAATGAAAGGACGTGTAATCAATACCTCCATTCTGAAGTAATGCCAGCAGCTCCTTGATGGTCTTATTGATTCCTTGGTTTGCATCGCGTTGTCCTTGACTAGCGTCGTCAACTCAACAATCCGCTGGTCCTCGTCTTTGCGATGCAATGCCGCAATCTCCTTCCTCATCTCATGAACCTTAGCTGAAGAGGCTGATGTTCCCCTTCTCCCATACCACCACTAGACGGTCTTGCTCCTCGCTACGCTACAGACGTACACACCATGATCAGGTGGCATGACGGTCTGGTAGGCCTCCTTTGCTGTCAGTGACTGCTAAATTGTAGCAGAGTTGACATCTTCAAGAGGGTACATTAAGTTAATTGTATTATCCTAAAAGATATTAAATTACATTAAGTAATTTCATTTAATTATATAAATACGAAATCAAATAAAAGTATTATCTTTTTTAACTTAGGTGTCTCTGTTGGTATGTATCGTGAAGTCATTCTCTATTTCCGTCACTACTCATCTTGCTATGAGTGGTCTCATATATTCCCACCCGATCAAGCTGGGCACCTTGATGTTTGGTGGACTACAATAATTTGAAATAGTTAATTTTAACAAAATTAGAAATTTTTGTAAGGTTTAAAAGAAAATAATAATTAAAGGTACTTACGTACGTATATGAATTTCATTAAGCCTATGCTCCTCTTACCCAAGACATGGGTCTTTGATGGAGCCTTAGCCCTATTCTCACCACATTCAGGATAGTTAGTCAACCCTAAGTACTCATTTCTGTATAGGACACAGTCATTACAATAGCCATCAATCTTCTCGCATTTCAGTCCGAGCCCACGTATTTGCTTTTTTGCTTCATATCATGACTTAGGATACCCAACTCAGCTAACGAAATTCACCTCGTTTGAATGTCTTCCTATCATCATGAAATACTCACTTAAGAAATGAAAACACTCCACTCTTATATTCATGGTAATTCGAATTCCTCATACTGATCCATGAGTTATTCATGATAATTAACTTAAATGTAAAAGATAACCCACTTATAAGTTGGACTCAATTAAGATAAAAATGTGTATTTTAAGATCACTCATAAGTTAAACACAAATAAGGAAGAAATGTGTATTTTAAGAAGATTTTCACTTGATAACCATCCTTGAAGATTTGATCACAACATTGCTTTTTACATGTAACTAGTGTTTGGAGAAATTTCGGTAGCATTTCCCCACACTTCTCCAGTATACCCCTTAAGACTAACCTTAACTACATCCCCAGTAACCCCCCACTAAAGTGCGCTTTAGAAACGGAGCTAAGATTAGTTGATATACTAGAGAAGAGCGAGTAAATGCAACTGAAATTTTTTCAAATACTAGCTACATACAAGAAGTAACCCTAAGTTGTGATTAAATTTTTAAGGACCCCCCTTTGTTCAGAACTTCTCTGAATAAAAGACGACACTTATAGCATATTATAAAGATAATGCATCGTGCATGTTAGTGAGGTATACACATACTCCGCATTGTCCGTACAACATGATCATAAGTCTCAACGGACTAGTATTTTGACACAATTATATCCCTCTCACAACATGTTACGGGTTAGAATTCTATTGTTTGTCATCAACTACATCTAAATTTATGCAAATATGTGTATCTACAAAGTTGTAGTAAAAATTTTATAATCAAAATAAATATCAAATGATTCAAACAATTTGAGAACACAATTCAAACATACAGTCATGAAATTATCGAAAGAAAGTTCTATAACAATCATTTTCATCATCAAATTTCTAAAAGCATGCAAGAATAGAAAATTTACAAGCAAATTCAAAAAGTGCATTTCAACAAAAAAAAAAACCCATCTTCCTCCTTCCAAAATCGTCACCTCCATCCTCACCACCTCCTCCATCCCCAACATCCACCACTACCACCCCACCACCTACTCCACCCTTCCCCCTCTCGTCCCATCCTTCTCCCTCTCCAACTCCACTTCCAAGAGCCATGCATGGTGGCCTTCTCCTCCATTTTCCCCAACTCACCATCACCACCGTATTCTCCTCCTCATTCCATCCTTCCTCAACTCAACTCTCTTCTCCTCTCCACTATCACCAGCTCACCACTGCTGCTCTTTCACCACGATGTAGCAACTGCTGACACTATTGTCTTTCTCCACCACATGATCAGCATCGTCATCTTCAACTCCTCATCTTACCTTTACAGATCCACCACCATCAATCCTCCTCCATCACAGCTCTTCTCCCTGTTCATCCTCTACTCCACCTTCTTCTCATGGCAAGACACCACCAAGAACGTCCTCTCAACCTTCCTTCTCCTACAACTCCTCCCACAACTGTCACCTCCATCCACATCACCTCCTCCACCCTTGGCATCCACCACTACCACGTACCCCACCACATGCTCCACCCACTTCCTCCCTCTCGTCCCATCCTTCTCCCTCTCCAACTCCATCTTGACGAGCCATGGCTTCTTCTTCATTTTCCCCAAGCCACCACCACCGTAATCTCCTCCTTATTCCTTCCTTCCTCAACTCAACTTTCTTCTGCTCCTCCCCATTGTCACCACCTCTACCAGCTCACCATCGCTGCTCCTTTTCCGCAACACAGTAGCCACTGGCACTGTGTTGCATTCATAATTAAATGAAGTATATACTTTAATTATATTCATAATTAAATTTCTAACCTAAGTATTACATAAGAAAAATTAAATTAACCTAAAATTAAATTTCTAACCCTAAGGGAGGAAATTGGGGTGATGGTGGTGGCAGGAGGAGGAGGAGGTGGTGGTGGTGCTTGAAGCGGTAGTGGTGGCAGCAGGAGGTTGTAGTCATGACCTGAGGTAGTGGTGGCGGCGGGCGGCTGTGGAGGTGGGGGTGGTGGTGGGCAGCCATGGAGGTGGGGGTGGTGGTCGACAAGGTGATGGTGAGTTGGTCGTGGTGGTGGCGGTGGCACGAGGAAGGGAAGGAGGTCATGGTGGTGCTTGTGGTCGCCATGGTGGTGTAATGAAACAAGGAAGGGAAGGAGGGGCGACGAGCACTTACTGAGGAGGGGTGAGGGGTCGTCGGACAACGTGCGCATGGTCACCAGCGAGAGGAGGGCCCTCAGAGTCGACGGAGAAGGTTGGTGGCATGTGAGTCAGAGGAGGTTGGAGGACGTCTCCTGAAGAAAGGAAGGGGAAGAAAGGAAGGGGAAGGAGTCGGGGTCGCACTGGTATTTTTTTCTCGACCATTATAGACTGAACTGTCAGGAAATGCATTCAAAGAATATCTTTTTACCGCTACGATTTTCGATGAGAATATCCTCGACCGTTAATATAGAAACTATTGACTATATTATTATTGTCGACTGTTATAAACGGTCAAATAGCCTCAACCAAACGTCTTAATTATGCTTGACTTTTCTCAATCGTTATATATTTAACGGTCGATGATTTTTTTATTATTGATCATTATAAACGGTCGACAATGATCTCAACAAGCGTATTAATTTCATACTTGACTTTTTTTAACCGTTATATATTAAACCGTCAACGATGTCATTATCCTCAACCATTTATATAGTGACGGACGAGTAAATTTTTATTATCGACCGTTATAAATGGTCGAGAATGATCTCAACCATCTCGACTATTTTACAGATGAGAAAGTTAATGATCGAACTTTTACAACCGTTATACTTAAAACAGTTAATAATACATTTATTCTCAGCCGTTACTTAAACGGTCGAAAATATCCATCTCGATCAATACTTTTTCTACTAGTGATGGGTTACTCCAATTATAGAGATATACATACACGTCCTATAATTAACACCATGTCCTGTATGTAACCTAATTAGGTAATATTTTGTTTGCTAGACTGACACTGGTAAGATTTTTTTTTCATTTATTACCTATACAAAATTATTTCATAATTATTTTACGAGGGTGCATCATATTTGTACGTTATAAATCACGTCACACAATGTGTTTTAATATATTTTCTCTTATTAATAATGGTAACCTTTTAAGCATATATTATAAGAAGCTTTCCACCAACTAAGCTTCCTAGAAGAATCAAGGCTGTCACAAAATTTACCTTACGTGCACAGATGATTCTACATGTATCGATCTGTGACTCGTGCTGGAATTAAATTGAAGAAAAGATATTCCCTCTACCATATAGATTTGGATATATGGTTGCAAAGAAGCGTAATATTTATGCACCATTTTATTTTACAACATTAAACTAGGAAAGACAAGTAAAGAAGAAAAGCTATGTTTAAATAAGACAAGTAAAACTAAAAAATACAATAACTACAAAATTTTGCCTGATAATTAAGCAGGAAGAAGTCCATTTATATACCAACTACCAAGTAATCAAATATAGTAGAGCTAAAGAAAACTTTTGCCTTTTTTTTTTTTGCTCTTCTGCTTCCTCACTTTTTTCATTTTTAAAGAAAAAAAAAATCGGATGGATGATTGTTTGCAAAAGTTATATATATATATATATATATATATATATATATATATATATATATATATATATATATATGCAGAAGGGACTCTTACAAAAAGGAAATAATTTTAGGAAAGCCCCTTTCTAAAACAGAAGAAGATTTTTAGTGTCCCGAAACCACAGGATGCCTTTAAGGGGTGAATTAAGGCACAGATTTCGTAGTCATTAGCGCAATGCCTACTCAACGTTGACTACGAGTGGTTGAGAGAGTTTCTGTAGCTAAGTTACCTATTTAATATAATATTTCTTTGTCATGGAAGAAGATATATTCGGCTAGAATGTTAGGATCAGAGGGGATGAGAGGGAAATTAGGGATAACAGAAGGTGGCAGAGGAACAAAATGACATCGTTAAATAGGCTTGATACATTTACAGAAGACACCTCAAATATTACAATTATTTATGCCTCTACCCTTGATACAAGGTAATATAGATAGATATCTCTACCTCCCCCCCAACAATTGAAGCTCTCGAAGTAAGCTTCAATTTGTCTTGCATAAAATAGAACTTTGGCACAATAAGTGGCTTGGTAATTGGGCAACAAGTTGATGATTACTACTCACAAATTAAATATGTAAATCTTCGATAGCAACTTTCTCTCCCGTAAAATGAAAATAAATCTCAATATGTTTTCTGCGAGAGCTAAAGATAGGACTTGAGGTGAGATAAGTTGCACCTATATTATCACAAAGTAAGGGGGCTCTTGATAATCTTAGGCCAAGTTCAATAAAGAGAGACTGTAGCTGAATTAGCTTTGAAGTGCATTTAGCTAGTTCATGATACTCAGCTTTAGTAGTACTTGTAGCAAAAGTAGCTTATTCCTTGGAGCTCCAACTAATGAGAATATTACCTAAAAGGACAACATAAGCTAAGGTGGACCTTCAATCATCAATACAATTGACCCAGTCGGCATTAGAGTAGGAAATCAACTTACAAGAAGTTGAGCGAGTAAGCCTTTAAGAGCATCATATTGAAATGAAGTAAGTTTTTGAATAAATTGAGACAATTTGTTCAGAGTAAAATTAATATCAAGCCTAGTGAAAAGAAGTTACTACAATGAGCTAAGAAGTTGTCTATATAGTGAGGGATTTGATAAGTATTCACCTTGATCCTTTCACATATTAGGATAATGTACCATAGGCATTTATACTAGTTTAGCACCATCCATATTGGCCTTTTGTAGCAAATTAGTTCGGTCCCAAATCACTCATGGGGAATTCATGCTGCAATTTATCCAGAATATTGTTTATGGCTGAAATAGGTGAACTAATGAGATGAATGCTACCCACATAAATTAGAAAATACAACTTGGCATTTGAAGGATTGTAAATGAAAAAACTATAGTTTCAGTCTTAGAGCCTCAAAAACCATTGGCAGCAAGAAGATTGCTCAGCCGCTTGAACTAGGCCTTGGATGCTTGCTTGAAACCATATGATGATTTATGTAACTTGCAAATATAATTTGGATGATCTTGATAAAAAAACCTTGAGGTTGATGCATACAAACTTCTTCATCTAGATTGCCACATAAAAATGCATTATGAATGTCCAATTGGTGAATACTCCAACCAATTTTAATAGCTAATGATAAAAGAAATCTAACTGTAGTGTGCTTCATAACCAGGCTAAAAGTTTCAAAGTAGGCACACCCTTCTTGTTGGTGAAAACCTTTGGCTTGTAGGTGGGCTTTATATCTCTCAACAGAGCCATATGAGTGTCTTTTAATTTGTACACCCATTTGTTGCTAATTACATTAATATTGGGTTTAGGTGGAACAAGTGTCCAAGTACCTTTCTTGATTAAGGCATTGAACTCCTTAGCCATAGCCTTTACCCAGTGGTCATGCTTACCAGCAGTAGTATAAGTTAATGGTTTAGACTCTTGAGTATGCAAACATTGTGGAAGAGGGTGCTTAGTAAGATGATAAACCTTCTTCCTAGAGATCTCACGCATGGATCTTGTTTCCACCACCGCCGTTGATCAGAGTACCCCAGGTGGAGGTGGATGTGCCGTGGTCTGAGGGGGCGGTCGCCTTGCGAGTGATGATAGATGGTGGGCTAGTGGGGGAGGTGCTTGAAGGGCAACCTCGATTGGAGGAGGTTGCTGCTAAGCTTGGTGGTCTCATGGTTGGGAGAAAGGTGGAGGTTCTCTCCGTCGACGATGATAAGGTTCTGGTCTTGGGCCTCAATCTACTTGAGCGAGGCAGACTCTGTTTTATGAAAACTCAGGTGGGGATGGTGCTCCTGAGGTGGAGGAGGCCTTGTGTCCATGTTGGCACGCTAAGAGAGCACCCACCTGAGAAACCTTTGATTGAGGTGGTGATTTGTGGGGTTCCATATTGGCTGAGGATGGTGGAGGTGGCTGAGGCTGTGGTAGTGCCATTTGTGCAGCTTAGGGAGTGCAGAGGTGTTGGCCTCTCCGGGGCCTTACTTGTGACTGTTGTCGAGACAAAGTTGGGAGTTTCGCTGTTGGAGAGGATGCTTCTCTGCCATAGGGGTCTCTTGTGGGTTGTAATCTGTACACCCACAAGGACCTCACCTACCCCAACTACTGGCATGTACGTAGAGGCAATTAGGAGGTTTGATGCCTTCACTGATCGGAGTTGGCCTCTTGCAGTGCTGCGTCGTGCAGTTAGGGTTTGGCGACTGAGATAGGAGCCAAAGAGACTAGAGGCTAACATGGACTCGTCCTCCGAGGGCGTCGAGATTACGGCTGGCAACGCCTCGGTTACAACAATTGTGGCTAACGACGCTTCAGATGTGGAGCCATTGATGCCAGCTTCAGGGGGGGGGGGGAGCGAGGGGGGAATTCGAAGGGACTAAGGCAGCCAAGAAGATGGAAGCACCTTTTAAGGGCTACTTCAATCCTTTGCACATAGTCGATGCAAATCTAGATCCAATTGGAGTTGGGTCGGACCCAGGTGTCCTTGAGGCCCCTTTCGATACAGTTAGGCTTTACTAGGACTGAGGGAGCCGAGAAGATGGAGGTGCCTTTTAAGAGCCACTTCGGTCCTTTACACACAGCCGATGCGAATCCGGATTCGATTGGAGTTGGGTCAGACCCTTCGGACCTGAGCGTCCTCGAGACCCCTTTCATTATGGATGGGCTTTACTGGGTTGGGGTTCTGGATGTGGGCCCATTGGGGAAGGCCTCCTTCGAGGAGGGATCTTGCATGGTCTCGAAGGGAGTTCGCTCATTTACCTCCACTCTACGCTCTATGGCAGCGAGAGGGGTTGAGGAGCTCCGAGATGGTTCCTTGGTGGCATAATCACCTCACACACCTAGATAGAGGGAGTCGGCAAGGGTGTTGAGATGCGATGTGGAGGCTGGTGGCGACCCAATCTCCTTCGCTACGCATCAATGGGCTACAGTGGGAGGTGAAGATGTAGAGCCACTGGGAGATGATCGGAGCGACAGCGATCGGGGTGAGCTCCCACTGACTAGGTGGCGCCTGCGAGTGGTGAGGGGGGGTTGTAGTGAGGGGCTTCCATATAAGAAGAGCTTTGGGTACCAGACTGCTAGGCGCAGTGAAGCCTAGGCTCAGGTTGTGGTGGATGGCCATGAGAGGAGGCCTCAAGCACCACGGCAGCAGGTGCCAGAGCTGCTGGATGGGGGTGATGTGGAGGTTGGCAAGATGGCAAAAGCATCTATCTTCTGTCAGGTGGAGAGGGGAGGAACCATGATTGCCCAATGGCAGGGATTTTTTTGTGGAACGTTAGGAGTCTTAATGACCTCTCCAGAGGGGTGGCTCTAAGGGGATACATCCGACAATGGAAGGCAGACGTTGTCCTTCTACAAGAGATGAAGTTGGTTGGCTGTGACAACAGAGTGTGGAGGGAGGTTGGGGGTTCTTGCATTGAGGGATTTTGGGCTCTTAATGCAAATGGCCATGCGGGAGGACAGATTTTGGGATGGCGTGAGGATATCTTTGCTCTCGAGGATGTTTTCCTAAGGTACCACATTATCTCCGCCAGGCTATTGATAAGAGGAGATGGGGCCAAGATGGTTGTAACTGGAATGTATGTCCTATCTGAAGCGTAGGCAAGAGGTTTGATGTGGGAGGAGTTGGCGACGGTGGCAGCAGACAGTGTTGGAGTGCCGTGTTGATTGGGGGAGACTTCAGAACCATGTTGTAGTTGGATGATAGGCCTAATGGACAAGGGAGACAGGACCCTGGGTCTATGCAGTTTGTGGAGTTTATGGCACTACATGGGCTAATTGATTTGGGTCTGGTTTCATGCACATATACATGGAGGTCCACAAATGGTTACAAGTCCAGGATTGACAGATTCCTTTCTAGTGTTGAGATGGCAGAGGTGTTCCCATTGGCAAAAGTCTCTTCGTTAGAGTAGTCTTTTTGAACTACACAACCTTGATGTGGAAGTCGAATGAAGGTGTTTTCTTTGGCACTTATTTCAAGTTTGATAGATCTTAGTTGATGGAGGCAGGATTCAGAGATAAGGTTAGGGAGGAATGGAGATCCATGGTCGTCGAGGGGTTAGTTGCAGTTTGGTTGGCCAGGAAACTGGTTGGCATGCGAGACTACCTAAGGAGGTTTAGGAAGGAGCTCAGGGAGTCTAGGCTTAGAAAGAAAATTGTGACACTTGCTGAGATCACCAGGATTGACAGACAGGAGGATGGGGGGGACAGTAATTGCAGAGGAAAGAAAGCACAGGGCAAGATAGATGCGAGTAGTACAAGAGGAAGACAGAAAGGCTGAGGTTGAGTGGAAGACAAGGTCCAGACAGAAGTGGTTGAAGCAGGGGGACTTGAACACCAATTACTTTCATCATGCGACATCAGCTAGAAGGAGGAGGAACTAGATTGAGAGGTTATTGATAGGTGGGGTGACCTACTTAAGTAGGGAGGAGGTGGGGAGAGCAGCGATGGAGTTCTTTAGAGATTTCACCAAAAGATGCCAAAGGGGAAGATGAAGATGGAGGGGGGAAGATGTACAAAGCATCTCGGCGGAGCAGGCTTTGGCGCTCACTGTCGGTTTCACAGAGGACAAGGTGAGAAGAGCAGTTTGGGGTCTCAATGCAGATGGATGCCTGGGTCCAGATGGCTTCCCAGTATTATTCTATAAGGAATTCTGGTTTGTGGTTAAGGAGGAGGTGTTGCAAGTGATGGAGGAGTTTGCGACAGGAAATAGGGGCTTTGATAAAATCAATAGATTTTACCTCTTTCTTTTGCCTAAGAAATAGGGTGCTGAGTCCATTGAGGAGTTTAGACCGATTGCATTGTCAAATGCAATCTATCTCATTGTTGAGAAGGTCTTGTCCAATAGACTCTGTAAACTCTTGGGGGAGTTGATTTCACCTGTGCAAACAACATTTGTCCCAGGGAGAGGTATCTTGGAAGGTTTTATTGAGGCCTTGGCAGCTTGGAGGAGGGAGAAGAAGACGACCTTTCTTTGGAAGGTTGATTATAGTAAAGCTTATGATTCGATTTAGTGGGATTTCTTGTGGGCCTCCCTGGTTAACAGGGGTTCCCTTAGGTGTGGATTGATCGAATGAAAAGTTGTGTCATGATGACATCCTTTTCGATGCTACTAAATGGCAATCCTTTAGGTGGTTGGGTGCAATCCAGGAGGGGAGTCATGCAGTGTTTGTGTTAGCAGTGGATGATCTTCCGAGGGCTACTCATAGGTCTTGTTCGAGGGGTCTGCTTAGAGGCTTCACGGTGGGAGCTAACAGTGAGGTTCCGATGTTACAATACGTGGATGATACGCTATTCCTAGTGGAGGGGTTGGTACTTGAAGCTAAAAGGATGTGTATACTTTTGGAGTTATTTGGCGAGGCTTTGGGGCTGTAGATTAACTGTGGGAAATCAAGCTTTATTCCATTCAATATAATACATAGGCATGTGGAGGCATCTGCTGCCGCTCTTAGGACTGCTGTTGGGGCACCATCTTTGTCGTATTTGGGCTACCATTGATTGCTGGCCACTTGAGACTACAGGACTGGTTGCCACTACTAGAGAGGAGGGAGAGTAGGCTGGTGGGATGGTTGTCTAGGCTCCTTTCGAAGGGAGGAAGGTTGGCTCTGGTGAAGGCAGTTCTGTCCTCCATGCCAACTTATTTCCTCTCCATCTTCAAGATGCCCAAGCAGGTGGTGAAGAAACTTACATGTTTGATGTGTGACTTCTTTTGGTTCAATGTGGGATCAATTGGGAAGGGGACGAGATTGGTGACTTGGGAGGATGTGTGCCTTCCTTTGAAGGAAGGTGGACTCAGGGTCAAGGATGTGGATGGGGTCAACATGAGCCTTCTCACGAAGTGGATCGCTAGGTTGGTGGGCCAGGATCATAGCATATTTGGAGACATCTTGCGGGGTTGTTATGGTTCCTTCCTATCATGGGGGCCTCTTGAGTTCCACCATTAGGAACTTCATACTTCTTGAGGTTTGGCAATGGTGGCTTCGAAGGTGCGTGCCTTCTTCTTGTACTACGTGGGAGAGGGGGACATCTTTAGATTTTGGTTGGATGATTGGCGGGATGAAGGGAGCAATCTTCACAACAGATACCCTCGCCTCTTCTTGAGAGTAGTGGACTGGGAGGCAATTGTGGGGAGCTATTGGGATGGGGCGTGGTGCCCCACTTTTCAAGGGGTGCTGTCAGATCAAAGGTTTGCAGAATTCCAACAGTTGATGGGTTCCTTGGTGGATTGGGAGTCGGAAGGAGGGTGAGACGCTTACTACTGGGATGAAGGAGGGTTTACGGTGGCAAAGGCATTTTATAGATTGTATACAGTGCCACAGACATTGAATGTGGATTTGATGAGGGTTTGTAGGTTGCTATGGTCAGCTGAGTGCTCGCTGAAGGTCAGAATCTTTGCATGGCTGTTGAGAAAAGGAAGATTGGTGACCAAGACCTGGAGGGTGAGATGGGCCACGATGGATGACCTGGGTTGCCCTTTTTGCACTAGAGCAAATGAGGATGTGCAACACTTGTTCTTTCAATGTCCCTTCGTTACATAGGTTTGGTAGAAGATGGGTTTTGACTGGATTGCCGTCAAAAGCATGGATGACTTTTGGTCTTCTTTCCGAACGGAGGGTACTCATGGTAGGGGGAACACTTTCAGATCTAAGAAGGAGAGGGTGAGGGTGTTGACGGACCTGTGGGGTGCGACGCTAGGGAGGAATGAAGTCGTGTTTAGGGGTGAGACACCCTATGTTGAAAATATTGTTTGCTCCATTTTGTCTCAGGTGGTGTTTTGGGAGTCAACTATGTAATTGTAATCCTTTTTCAGAGTAATGAAATTAGGTGGTTATTGCACGGATAACCACCCCTTCAACTTTTCAAAAAAAGAAAAATCTTTGATAGAAAGTTATACCACTATGGTTGAATTTCCTACAGATCTGGCATTAAATGTCAGCAACGGAGTGCCCAAGATCAGTTGCAAAAGGATGACCACCTCTAGATTGAAATTTGCCACCTCTGAATTGATTGCATCAACAACCTCTAAAATTTGTTGAGCTCTCACAAGAGGTTTGATTAATGCTGGCCTCAAGTTGAGGTTGGCTTTTGAGAAGTGGTTGCTCATGGGATAATAAGAGACCAACCAAACAATAAAAAGAAATAGGAGTATCCCTCAAATTGATAAATGTAACAACTAAATCATTTTTAACCTCTAAAATGAGATCCTCGTCATCAAGAGATTTTCTGGCAGAAGCTAAAGTATTAGCAATCAATTTGTTTTTCTTGATATAATTTACAATTATGAGGTCTCCACTTTTCAAACTATGCAGATAAATTTTGGAGTGTAGAATCTTAGAATGTGTTTGTTGTGCAAAATACTTTTCAAGAAAACCCAAAACCTCATGTGAAGATGTGAAATTTGTTATCTGATTTCCAATTTCTTCAATTACGGATGAAATATGTCAACTATGAATGATCCGATCCTTATGCCAAAGAAGATATGCATCTTTTAATGACTTTTGATCCATCTGATTGCCTGATCAATTGATTAGGTGGAAAAATAGTGCCATCCACATAATTGATTAGATCATAAGCATGTCATAATGGAAGAAACAAAGCCTTCCAAAGATTATATGTAGATCCAGTTAGCTTGAATGGGAGATTGTGATGAATCGAAGGAAAACCCACGATAGGAAAGGTAATAGTCAAGGAAGAACCACCAGATCAATGAGACTCCATCAAGCAAAGCAATCATCATAGAAAACCAAGAATCGCAAGAGACAAAGAATCTCACTACAAAATCTTGAAATAAAGAAGCAAGAACACTGCAGCAACCAAAGCACACTAGATCAGCTCATTGTTCTAGCTGGATTGAGTTGGATTTGTGAGAAAAAATGAGAACTTTTCGAAGATCGGCGAGTTGTCAAAGTAGAACAATCACTTGTTGCAGCTAAGTTGCAATTAGTTGTAGAAGCACCTCAACCATTGGATCGAATCTAAAAGTCGCAAGTTTTTAGCTCTAATACCATGTTAGGATCAAAGGAAAGAAGAGAGGAGGCAGGTGGGAAATAGGGATAACAGAAAGTGGCAAACGAGCGCAATGACTTTGTTAACTAATTCAGTTACATTTATGTAGACAACTTTATATAGGCTTGATACATTTATAAAAGACACCTCAAACATTACAACTATTTCTACCTTTAATAGAAGGTAATATATATATATACACACACATGGAATAATGTGTAAAAAGCTAATAATTTCCCAATTTACATGAAGTTTACCTAATATCTTCCCTTAACTAATTAGACATTTTCTCATTAAAGTAAGTCCACAAGGGGTTGTAGATCCCATTTAGATGCTGTTACGACCCGGTTCTCGCATCCCTACAGGACCCGAGACCAGCTCGCCTCAACTAATCCCAAGACCCAATCGTCCAACAAGAAATAACCGAAAAGTAGGAAAATAAACCACATTCACTATGCAATGTAACTAACAGTAAAAGCATACAGGCAGTAAAGGAAAGTAAAAGCTGCTAATCAGTACATACCACCACAACAATATGAAAATAGAATAAAAGTACAGTCACAGGAACAGTAAGCAAAAGTCTGAAACTCACTATAGAAGAAAGAGAGTACAACAACAGTACGGAAACTACGGCTGGGCTCGACTGGGCCTAGCACACTCTGCAGTCGGTAGCTCGGACTACTCAACTCTTGGACCTGAATAGTGTTATGAGAAAACGGAATCAGCGAATGCTGAGTGGAGTGGTAACCATGTAAATTCCCTACTAGGAGGGGGTGATGCAATAAAGTACAGAATAAAATATAGAACAATCTCACAAAATATCAATCACACAAATGACACAATGATTTTTAGGTGAAAACCCAAATCGGGTGAAAACCACCACCTAACCTTCTCGAGTTAAGATTTTTCGATCAACCAAGTTGATCAAATCCACTAACGTACTACTTAAATGAGTGTAGTACAATCTCAATTACAACCACGCTACTTTATACGAGGGTAGTATACCTCAAGCCCCTTCTCTTTACGAGAAAGATTTTGTCTCACGAAGGAGATAGGAATTCGCAAAGCGAATACCCAACCAAATAACAAAGAAAAGAATAAATAGTCCTATAAAGTCAACAAAGATATTCTAAAACTAAGCTTCTATAGGAGTAAGGATGCTCCCTTTGGTGGAAGTGCGTCGACGATGCGGATGCGTGAACCACGCGGTAGCGCTTCGTCGCTCTCGTAAACTTCGGCGGGAGAGTGGGTGCGCAAATGATTGATGCTCTCTAGATGTAGAACTTGAGCTTGGAGAGCAAGAGCTTTTCTTGGACACAAAAGAGTGGAAAGTATGTTGCTATGTGTGTCTTGGGTGTTTTTAGGTGTGTGTATCAGTGGCAAAGGCTCCCCTCTATTTATAGAGGCCCTAGGAAGGCTTTGGAAGGCCTTCGAAGGCTTCCATAGTCGTTGGGTGCAAGCTCCAAGAAAATCAGGCTGAAATCAGGGTTAATCATTACACTGACAAGGTTATCAAACCTCTGATCCTGGCATCGGATGTCTGGAAAAATAGTTTAAAATGTCTAGGAACAAAGTCAAACGTCTGATTGTAGGCGGGTTTCCTTCCTGACTTGAATCAAATCGAAACAGGGTTCTAATGGAAGTGCATCAAACGACACATAGGACGTCTGGAATGATGTCTGGACATCTGGAAACCTAGTTTTTTGCGGAAATGGATTCCTAAGGGAGTGCAACGGCTATAAAATCTCTGAGAAGAGATTTTGGGTCAGCCGAGGCAAAACGATCATATATCAGACGTCTGGGGTCTTCTACGGACGTCTGATACCGGCTAACGGTCATATCCTTCATTCTTAGCTAAGCTAACCAACGGTCCACTAATTGGACGTCTGGCAAAATCATCAGACGTCTCCTAAGACAGAACTAACTAAGTCCAACCTAAATGTTATCGGACGTCTGAGTCAACAGTCAGACGCCTTAAAAGTCAATATCAGACGTTTGATTTTCAGATTAGACGTCTAAAAAGGCAGTTTGAACCCTATTTTAGTTTTCTATGTTCTCTACAGAAAACCTAAGTATCTTAGGGTAGTGCAGGTGTTCCTAGGACTACTTTTTAGGGTTCTTTGAGTCTCTTTAACATGATATTCTAAGAAACAAAAATAGCAAAACAAGAAACAAGAATACATAAATTACAAGGAAAGGAAACCTATCCTATTCTTCATCTCCTTCCTTCTTTAAGCCATCGCTTCTCGCGAAGCTCCTCTGTTCTCCGACAAGCTCCTCCAATCCATCCTGGATGCGAGCTCGAACTTCGTCTAACCATGTCTCTATTTGCAATTGACCTGAAATCTAAGACTCCAAGTGCAAATGTTAAATGACACGTATTTTGTTATCATCAAAATAAATAATCACGGTGCTCTAGCACCAACAATCTCTCTCTTTTTGATGATGACAAAATCATAAATAAAAACACAAAAAATTCTCCCCTTTTTGACATTATCAAAAAGGTTTAATTGATTTTAAATTACCTATAACTCCCCCTTAAAACATGCTCTTCTATGAATTTCTTTTAACAAGAGTAATGTCCTTCCCCTTTTTGTAATAACAAGATATCTATTATTTTTCTTCCCCTTGCTAAAGGAAATATAGCTAACTTACATCTCCCCCTTTATAATTGACAAATAGCTCATAAATTTTAACTCCCCTTATCTATATGCTAATGATAAAAGGATAGGGTAAAGGGATTTTACCTCACCTACCATGGCCAATAAAATGGCCCAAATGGAGGTGGTGGATGCCACATCGGATGGGGCTCCCATCCGTAGCTTGGAGGCCCGGGCATTGGCGTCGGTCTCCAATCTGGCGGTCGACGTGCAGCGGGTTCATCATTTGTTCGCCATTTCGTCGGTCTTCTCGTTCTCCTCCTTGGTCAACTCCTTAATTCTCCCAATTTGAGTTGACCAGCCTTGAGCTTGTAGGTCCAATCTCTTGTACTATAGTCACCCTTGAAACCTACAAAGCAAGATTCCAATTTTTCTTCGATATCCAAGTGAGCTTGGATCCGGATTTGTTAGCGGGTCTCCTTGACGGGGATCCTTTTTCAATCTTAAGGCTATGCAAATTATCTATTTTGTTGATTAATTTGTTGGAATTTTCCCTAAGACATATGATTTCTTTTTCTATAATATTCATCTTAGTTTTTAAATCAGAAATTTCTAACTTTAGACTAGCATTTTCTTCAATCAATTTAGTATTTTCATTGATTAAATTTTTATTTTCTAATAACAAGTTATTATCCTTAGGACTAGCTTCTAAATCGTTAAGTTATTTTTCTAACATTTTATTTTCATTTTTAAGAAAGCTAAGGTTCTTTTTAATATTTTTATTTTCTATCTTAAGTGATTTAATAATTTCAAATAGCTCATTAAAAGCATTTTGTAAATCGGATTTTACCTCATCCTCAGATTCGTTTCCGCTTTCGCTGTCGCTTTCTCCTATAGCCATGAAACCAAAGCACTTGGGCTCCTTCTCCTCGGGATCTTCCTCTGCTTCTTCTGAGCTCAAATCATCCTAAGTGGCTTGGAACGCCTTCTTCTTAGACTTCTTCTCCTTTTCTTTCTTCTTCTCCTTCTTGAGAAGAGGGCACTCTGGTCGTAGGTGCCCTTTCTCGTTGCAATGGTAGCAACGTCTCAGGCTCTCCTTCTCCTTCTTCTTTGATTTCCTACACAACTTGGAAAACTTTTTAAGTAAAATTTTAAAGTCTTCGTCGTCGGAACTTACCTTACTATCCGACGCAGCTTTGAAGGCAAGAGTTTTTTCGATTTTGGCTCCGGTGTATCCTTCTTCTTCTACTTCAACTTTGTCTCTTAGGCCATTAGATTTCCTAGGAGATCTTCCATGTTGAGCTCCTCCACCTCGTTTGCCTCCTCAATCACGGTGAACTTCTGCTCCCATTATGGTCCAAGGGAACGAAGAAGCTTCCCTTGAAGCTCCCCCTTGATGAAGGTCGTTCCTAAAGCTTTCAAATTATTTACCATGAGAGTGAACCTAGTGTTCATCTCACTTAAAAGTTTCGTCAGTCTTCATAGAAAATGATTCAAATTCTTGTGAAAGTAAATTAATTTTAGAAGACTTTACCTCAGAGGTACCCTCATGAGTTACCTCGAGTGTGTGCCAGATCTCGTATGCGGTGGCGCATTACGAGATTTTGTTGAACTCCTTCGGGTTGAGTGCGCAATGCAACGTGTTCATTATTTTTGCGTTGAGCGAGAGTTCTCGGATCTGCTACTACGAGTATCCTACGTCGGGTCGCTTCAGGATCTAGTATGGGGTTTCGCAACGTCCCCATAGAGCGAAGTCCGTGGCTTGAAGCCACATCCTCATCCTCAGCTTCTAGTAGCTGTAGTTGTTTCCGTCGAAGTAGGGTGGTCGGATGGTGGACTGCCCCTCTGATATTCTGATCGCGGATGTGCTTCCCTCCATCTGATCTCTTGTCGGTGTGTAATGCCGATCTGCAAAATCTGCTTTGATACCAATTGTAGATTCCCTACTAGGAGGGGGTGACGCAATAAAGTGCGGAATAAAATATAGAACAATCTCACAAAATATCAATCACACAAATGACACAATGATTTTTAGGTGGAAACCCAAACTAGGTGAAAACCACCACCTAACCCTCTCGAGTTAAGATTTTCCAATCAAACAAGTTAATCAAATCCACTAACGTACTACTTAAATGAGGGTAGTACAACCTTAATTACAATCACGCTACTTTATATGAGGGTAGCGTACCTCAAACCCCTTCTCTTTACGAGAAGGATTTTGTCTCACGAAGGAGACGAGAATTCGCAAAGCGAATACCTAACCAAATAACGAAGAAAAGTACAAATAGTCCTATAGAGCCAACAAAGATATTCTAAAACTAAGTTTCTATAGGAGTAAGGATGCTTCCCTTTGGTGGAAGTGCGTCGACGACGCGGATGCATGAACCATGCGATAGTGCTTCGTTGTTCTCGTAAACTACGGCGAGAGAGCGGGTGCACAAATGATTGATGCTCTCTAGATGTAGAACTTGAGCTTAGAGAGTAAGAGCTTTCTTGGACACAAAAGAGTGGAAAGTACGTTGCTATGTGTGTCTTGGGTGTTTTTAGGTGTGTGTATGAGTGGCAAAGGCTCCCCTCCATTTATAGAGGCCCTAAGAAGGCTTTGGAATGCCTTGGAAGGCTTCCATAGCCATTGGGTGCAAGCTCCAAGAAAATCAGGTCGAAATCAGGGTTAATCATTACACTGATAGGGTTATCAGACGTCTGATCCTAGCATCGGATGTCTGGAAAAATAGTTTAAGATGTCTGGGAACAAAGTCAGACGTCTGATTGTAGGCGGGTTTCCTTCCTGACTTGAATCAGATTGAAACATGGTTCTAGTGGAAGTGCATCAGACGACACACAGGACGTCTAGAATGATATCTGGATGTTTAGAAACCTACTTTTCTGCGAAAATGGATTCCTAAGGGAGTGCAACAGCTATAAAATCTTTGAGAAGAGATTTTGGGTCAGTCGAGGCAAAACGGTCATGTATCAGACGTCTGGGGTCCTCTACGGACATCTGATATCGGCTAACGGTCATATCCTTCATTCTTGGCTAAGCTAACCAACGGTCCACTAATTGGACTTCTGGCAAAATCATCAGACGTCTGGACTAAGGTCTGGACGTCTGATTTCATCAGACAGAACTAACTAAGTCCAGCCTCAATGTTATCGGATGTCTGAGTCAACAGTCAGACGTCTTAAAAGTCAATATCAGACATTTAATTTTCATATGAGACGTCTGAAAAAGTTGTTTGAACCCTATTTTAGTTTTCTAAGTTCTATACAGAAAACCTAAGTATCCTAGGGTAGTGCAGGTGTTCTAGGACTACTTTTTAGGGTTCTTTGATGCTCTTTAACATGATATTCTAAGAAACAAAAAGTGAAAGAAAAGAAACAAGAATACATAGATTACAAGGAAAGGAAAACTTATCCTATTCTTCATTTCCTTCCTTCTTCAAACCATCGTTCCTCGCAAAGCTCCTCTGTTCTCCAACAAGCTCCTCCAATCTGTCCTGGATGCGAGCTCGAACTTCGTCTAACCACATGTCTATTTGCAATTGACCTGAAATCTAAGACTCCAAGTGCAAATGCTAAATGACACGTGTTTTGTTATAATCAAAATAAAAGATCGCGGTGCTCTAGCACCAACAAACCAAACTATCTAAAATAGTAAAACTAGCAGGTAGATTTATCCTTTTCCAGTTATTTATTTTACAGGTAATTTCTTTTCACCCCATTGGTTTACTTCTAGATTTTTTCCTTGATCTTGCATGTTCCTTGTGGGAACGATCTTGATTATAGTCTTTTCCGAAGAGTAGAAGGTACATGTGCTGCTTTCCTGGCCGTGAGAGTCCCCCATGGTAGTCTTACACCCAGTCAACCACCCCGAGGTCACTGACAGACGTAGCGGTGACTATGGCACGTGCGATAAGCACATGGGTAACAACCTCGCACTGGCACGCGGTTAGTCATTTCCATTAGCAGGTACACCCAAAGTCCAGCATGAAATAGTATAGGGCGTAGCCCTCTCAAAAATAGGAGTCTAGCCCCTCAGAACCAAACAGGGGTCTCGCCCCTCCACAGTCCGCACACCCTTGTCTAACTACCCCAGTTTGCTCAGAGAGCCTAACAAGTCGATGTAGGGTGGCTAGCTCCCTCCTTAAGCTAGTAGCTCACCTCAGTACCGTGTACGTGAGGGCCAACAGAAGTCAGTGTAGAGTGGGCAATCTTAACCTCGGGTTCCAACCTAATTGTGGCTAGCTCCGCTTACACTAAAAGGGGACAGTCACTCTCCTTGGTACCACATACTCAAGGGCCAGCACACTTCCCATCCAAATTCCAGGCTTTTCCATCTATCCACAGGAGCTCTACTCCTAACTCCCCGTAGGGTTCATGCTCATGTTCACCACATTATTCCAATCCAAGTCTCATCATTCACAATTTAGTTCTCGTTTATACACATGCAGCTCGTATTTCCACAATTTAACATATGCAATAAGTGATATCACGGGTAACTGTTTAGTTATCTCAGGCAGCTCATATTCTATCAGGCAGCTCATATTCAATAACAGGCAGTTGCTAACAATTTAGCTCATTCATTTATAAATACAATTTCAATCACGTAAATAAGCGGTTCAACTATATCTCGT
The DNA here is from genome assembly GCA_037157565.1 of Thalassia testudinum. Taxonomy (NCBI): domain Eukaryota; kingdom Viridiplantae; phylum Streptophyta; class Magnoliopsida; order Alismatales; family Hydrocharitaceae; genus Thalassia; species Thalassia testudinum. Next base: position 9,362,769 of record JAZHRO010000014.1, read on the forward strand.
CCTAGGGTTCATGCCGCATCTTAGGTTTCCAGTCATCTAATTTTCATAAATGCATTCATATTTTATAAGTAGAATAGGGGTGGACCACTCTACCAGACAATCCGGGAGTACTGGGGGCTCGAACTGCAGGTTCACGTGCCTCTGCAAGCCCCAGACACACAACAGGTTAAAGTCCTATACCAAGGAGCATACCATAACGAAAGATTCAGAATAGTGTATAAAGGTTTCTAATATGTAGAGGAATTTACAAGGAAACCACAGATACTTTGTTTGCGTAAAACGGATCTCGATCGAACCCTAAACAAGTCAGAAACGTGTCTGCAGACACAAATCAGACATCTGGAAACAAGTCCAGATGTCTTAAAAGTCACAGATACTCACCTCAAGCTCCTGTGGTGATCTCAGACATCAAGGACTCCTCCGCGACCATCTGGACACAGTTCCAGACGTTTGACCAGTCCTCCGGTTGTTTGGGAACGTCTCCGATCATCTGGTAAGCTGTCCAGACGTCGGAAAGTGCATAGAAGGGCATGTCGTGAACATTCCTAAAGCTGCTCCTGCACATGACAGAGCAGCACCTTCTTTTAGCCAAACAGATCGCACCTGCGGTAAGGCCTGCATGGCCGTAACTGCGAGGAAGATGTACCTTCGCAATACACCTACTTTTAGACGTCTGGTGTTGACGCCAGACATCCAGCCAGTCGTCCAGAAGACACTTCGGATGTTTGATACTGGAAAAACTCTAGTACCAGACCACGCTCTTGTGCTTCTTGCTGCGCTTCGTTGTGGCTCCTTCCACTCCGCTGTAGCTCCGACTGCTGTAGAAGGTTGGGGACGACGCCTCAACGTCCTCCTTCTGCATGCACCATGGTGGCCGTGTGAGCCTCCGGCGAGCCTCCACGAAGCTCGCGACCTTGGCCCTCTCCTCCTCCTCATGCCCGCTCCTCCTCCTTGCCCTCGCTCTCTCTCTCTCGTGCCTCAACTCACGGCAGTGGAGTGGGGAGTATGGTGTTAGTGGTGGAGTGGAGAGGAAAGGAAGGGGGGTCTCTTATAGCCGAGGGTTAGGGTTCGGTGGGGGGAAAAAGAAGAAGGAAGGAGATAGAGGAGAAGGGTCTGTGCGCCGCCTACGCATAGACCGCAGGGTGCGTACATATTTTTCAATTTTCAGACGTTCGGGAAGGGGTCCAGACATCTGACTGACACTCCAGACGTCTTAAAAGGCTTAAATCAGAATGGATCTTTACAGATGCCATCCTATTATCCCGTAGTATTATTCTTCTCCCTTCTTTGTGTTGACATCATAGAAACCCAAAAGGTAAAGATAGTTTTGGCTAAGAAATAAGAGATAGTTACTCCAATCTAAACTTCTTTCCATATGACAAAGAGTATTTTGTTGCAACTTGACTAAATTAATTAGCTATTATTGAAAATAGCTAGAAGATTTGAACTGGATCATTGAATCGACCCCCCACAAGTGAGCAGGACCTCCTCTTCTCCTCTATCTGTGCGAAGAAGGTGCTACTACAGTATGAGACTAATTGGTCGTTTGGGGTTGATCGAGGCCCCCTCCTCCTTCCGATTTGTCTCCCCCCCCCCACAAGGACTCTCCTCCAACCTCGTGAGCGACATGCATGGCTCCTAGCAGTGTGTACGGCGGGTTTGGATGTGACGGTGGCATGCGACGACAGAAGACACGTGTGGCGGCGTAGAGCAGTGGCAAGAGCTTCTTTGTCGAGGTCTGGTTGTTGCTCTCCGATCGTCGACCGATGGTGCAAACGTGCTTCGATGAGGGCCTTCTCGTCTTCCGGCAGCATTGTCATGGGGCGACGTGGTAGGCAACGGAGGCATGCGCGGTCTCGGTACGGCCACGTCACGGCCGTGGTCAGCAAACTCTTAGTCGGTGCACGGTCTGTAGGCGTTCGATCGGTGTGCGCTTGGTCGGGGTCTGACTGGCCGACGTTCGGCTTGGTTTATGCACACTGTGGTTGTATTCGTTGCTCTGTTGTGGATGGATTGTTTTCTTTTCTTGTTTTCTTTTTTTTTTTTAGCTTTGCTTGTTTTTTGTTTGGGGACCATGTGAGAAATCGGGCATCATACGACCGAGTTCTCTGACTTATGTCAGGAATCGTTTCTCGACCTTTTGGTCGTCCTAATCGATTCACTTGTTGGCACATTCTTCTAGATTCGTCTCGTTGGTGCCTTATCATACCTTTGAGCGTGGGGTCGACCTCCTTTGGGAGAGTGACTGGATCCTAATTTGGAGAAGCATCTTTTTTTTTCTTTTTCCTTTATTTTTTTGTCTTCTTTTTGAATTTTGCTTTCCCTCGTTTCTACGGAGATCAACCTCCCTCTCGTTGAGGATGGTAGGATCTTCTATCTTTCTTTCCCCTCTGGGGCATGTCTTTATATATCATGTTCTTTCTTTTAATGAAAATGTTTGTTCATAATAAAACAAAGAACATAACTGGAAGATTTATTTGATGCAGAAGAACTTGGCAACTGATAGCATATACCTTTTAGTAAACATTGCCAATAATATATTTCTAAATGATTATTTTCCTTGTACGCATGGCAACCATTGGTAATGAAGTCGTACCTATATCTTCGATGACTTCCAAGTAAAAGGGTTCACCATTTTACGTCTATTTCTTTTATTGTAACAAAACGAGAGGAAAAACAACAAGGGAATGAATATGCACATATATCAAATGGATATTAGGTATATTTTGCTATATATTGTCCAAGTGAACTTTCGAAATTCCTTACTTAACAATCAAAACACCGCTTAATGCAGTGTGCGAGAATGAATAAAATACGTTGTTTGATTATAACTTAATTATGGCATAAAGGATTAACTTAAAGAAGAACGACTACAGGAGATGGTTAAGGCAGAGTGCAAAAGGTGGGCTGACAAAGGGGTGAACATAAAGTACGAGATAAGAGAGAAGAGGGAGGGATACAAGGCCGGAGCACTCAAGCAGGGAATGAAGCACGGATACGTGAACCATTGCGACTACGTGGTCATCTTCGACGCAGACTTCCAACCAGACCCTGACTTCCTCCACCGCAGCATACCCTTTCTCGTTCACAACCCTAATGTTGCACTTGTCCAGGCCCGTTGGAGGTTTGGTAAGTATAGGAAAAGGTTCTACATCCATGCTCATATTTTTGTCTAAGAATGATATTTTTAAAATGGAGCTTTTAGATCATCTTAATTGAATATGCCACGCATCAAATTACAAGGTAATCCGACAGCTCTGGTCCTTCCATTAAAAAAATGACCAATTTTCAATGATTTCCAAGGATTGAAACATTGTCAAAATTTAATCCACTTGCTGAAGGGGTTAAGAGTATAATTTTTGGATGAAATTTAAAATATATATTATTATTAGTGAATAGCTTACTTCCACTAAATTTCATTTTAAAATATAAAACATAAACAAAAGATATGAGCGTGGCTGTAGAAAAATTCTCCAGCACTTGGAGTGTATGGCTCCCAACCCTCTCTTGTCAAGCTAATCTTGATGAAATGATGATTTATAATTTAACAGTAATGATGGCGGTTGCAGTGAATGCAAACGAGTGCCTCATGACAAGAATGCAGGAGATGTCACTTGACTACCACTTCACCGTGGAGCAAGAGGTTGGATCTGCCACCTATGCCTTCTTTGGCTTTAACGGTAATAATCCATTTGACAAATTAACTTAACCTGACCCCCCACAATGCATGCTATCGCTAACTAGATTGGTTTATCTATCTTATAATCTACGAGGTGACCTAAAAGTTATTAGTTGCTTTCCCTTAGGAACTGCCGGTGTATGGCGAATAGCGGCTATCAATGAGGCAGGCGGTTGGAAGGACCGCACCACCGTGGAGGACATGGACTTGGCTGTGAGAGCCAGTCTCAAGGGTTGGAAGTTTGTCTATGTGGGTGATCTCCAGGTGTGTTTACATATGGACAACACTCTCCATCCATATTGCAAAGACTTCTACATATATAGAACTTGAATTGTTGCATGCCTGCCTTCCCTAGCTAGATTTTTTTTTTTTTTTAAAAGGGCATTTGAACTGGTGTTCAATAGCTTTCAGCTTATTAATTTGATGATATATGTGTCACTGTACATATGGAACTAACTAGTAAGTGGTTGAAATTAATGCTTGGCAAGCAACTATGTTTCACAAGAGCTTCACACAGATTGGACTGATGACTTGTGAGGTGATTAGGTTGAGATTGTTGTAATTGAGCTTATAAATGATAATTGCTACGTATAAGTATAACTTTCTTGAGTTCGGATATGAATCGGACACTTGGAAATAAGAAAATTATGTTGTATAGTTAGAGAAGGGAAATAAAGTTGTTACTTGCTTTAGTTCAGATATTGATACAGATGGGTTGAGGATGGTGTTAAAAAAGTGTTAATCTGTACTTCAAATCATGCAAGCACATATTTGGTTGCATTTAAAGTACGTACATATAGCCAACAATCCATGTAACAAGTATTTCAGAAACACTAATTAGAATGGTTTTCTTACATAAATGATGAACAAAGCTGTCACCATATACATAAGAAGAAGAGATGGGTAATGGGACGGAATTCACATGTATCAGTCATAACTATAATTAGGATATGTGATTAATTCCATATCTATACCCTCTCTAAATTTTGTGATTCATGCCTAGTGGTACACCGCATCTCTAGTCTAGGTACATATCTAATCATATCTTTCTTGAAATATTGGACTGCCATCTAGCGGACCTCCGTGATTGACAGAAATCTCAATCTCTTGCATCTGCAAAAATCTTGTTTTATTGGTCAGGTGAAAAGTGAACTGCCAAGCACATTCAAGGCATTCCGCCATCAGCAGCATAGATGGTCCTGTGGTCCAGCAAACTTGTTCAGGAAGATGGTCATGGAGATTGTCAGCAACAAGGTATGATTTCAATCATCTGAACAGTTCACAAGTGCAAATTAACTTCAAATGGAAAAGTCGCTTGATTGCACTCTTCTTCCCTTTCTTTTTTTTCTCTTTTTCTTTTGTTCCCCCTTCTCTATCCCACACCTGCATGCAGAAAGTGAATCTCTGGAAAAAGTTCTACGTCATCTACAGCTTCTTCTTTGTTCGCAAGATTGTTGGCCATATCGTCACGTTTCTATTCTACTGCGTGGTGATACCTGCAACTGTGTTGGTCCCCGAAGTTGAGGTTCCCAAGTGGGGGTTCGTCTACGTACCCTGTACCATCACCATCCTTAATTCAGTTGGGACACCAAGGTTTGTGCACACCTTTTCTTCTACCCCTTACCAATTAACGCTGCATACTTAATTCTCTCAGGTTTCATTTACTTGGAAGGTTAAACTCTATTTATTTTGCTATTTAATCCATCATCTTATAATTCAAGTTTGGACACTTACACAAGTTAATTTGTTTAACATTGATTTTCACCGGTGTTAACGAACTTCATGTTAAAGTCATACACTACTCACACTTCTGACGCCACATATTTTATATTCCTAATAATACTATCAAGTAAATTTTATGAGAATTAACATCACAACTGAACACTAATTTAAGTAAATAAAAATTGATGTTAATATCATTTTACAAGTAAATACAATTACAGTAAATTTTACATTTTTTAATACTACTTTCCTAATATTTCCAATAAATTAATCCTTGATAACTTAAATAGGATCCAAAGTCGAAGACTAATTGACCAAAAATAACAACTAATTTTGATTTGGATCGTAAGCACGAGTTAATTAATGGTACCAATCACCAACACTTACATATACGTTTATCGTAGGATGCTAATTCAATTCTTGCGGCTACGTTAAGTTGAAATTCAAATTCTTATACTCGTTTTTCATCACTTGTGGATCATACGGTCTATGAAGGAGAAGGTTTCACATAATAGACACCTTGTTGGCCATCTTGTAAATTATTTTTTGGATGTTGCTTGTATAATTAAGCATGGCAACAAACTTGGAACACCTTCCACATTTTTCCTATAATTATAAAAATATCAACGAATTTGCCTTAATAATGGAATCATCATAGTTGGCACAATTGTAGTAATTAATCAAAAAACTCCTTTGATTATGATATTTAATAACAATCTCTTTGATCATACAAGTCGAGGTGCAATTGGTGAGATTGATACCATTTACAACCATAGCTCCTAATTATGAGAATTCTCCCATAAATAACGCTACAATAGAAAACACATGTGGTGAAAACTTTGCGGTCAAAACTTGAATAGCCAATGCTTCTTGGCCACAATACGATTTTAATTAATCATTAAGACTATGTAGGTTAAATACTTCATTTATCATTTAATCTGCTTTACACTTGCATTGGGTCAAGGTGCGATAACTTGAGGTAAAATTATTTTACAACTTTAATTTATTAAGACATCCAAATATATTAACTCACTTATTTCATTATTTATTCTACTTTTTTTTTATTTATCTACTTATTCCATATACTTATTTTCCCTACTTAAGGAGACCTAAAATTTAACTAAATGATTTCAATGGTTAATAAATTAAAATTTGATGAACGCACAATAACTGTATACAATTTTACAATTGTAACGCATGCTATCGATAAGTGGATGTCACAAAACTAATTGGAATGCTCTTGGATCGGAGAGACATAAAAGAGGATACAACAGAACCTAGCACTCACCACTATTATTGTCCCTACACCATCACCACTTCTGCAACTTGTTCCAGTTTCACTAGTCACACCACTTTTCTCGTGCGCTTGGACTCTGGCAATCTCTCCCTTGATCCCTCCATTGCTCCACCCTCGTCAACTTATTACCTCTACCGTCCCCATTATCAACATCGTGGTTGCCCTTCTCGCGCCATCGCCCTCAGCCCTCATTGGCTACACCAGCAACGTTTTTAAGAACCCTAATAGGGTTCTTTGTTCCTGGTTAAGCAAAGGTAGCACAAGGTAATTGAAGGGGGTTTTTTATGCAATATCTACTTAATTTTCTCTCTCTGTTTTTTTTTCTAATCATCCGATTTCTTGCTACGTTACTTTTGCGTTGAAATCCGTTTCTTGGAGGAGCCCACTGTTTTCAGAAAGCAACCATTTTTCAACAAAAAAAAAAAAATTAAAGGTTGATTTTTTTTGACCCATCTGCTTTTTGATAGAATGCAGGACAGACTCTATGAATAGGTGGGGCCCTTTTTTATACCACGTTGTTTGCCACATTTTTAAATCTTCACTAAGTCATTTTTTATTTTAAAAAAAAAAGACAATCACAATTCTTTTTTAAAAAGAAAGATCGTATCTTTTTTTTATGAAACAAAAAAGCTTTTCATAAAAAAAAACTTGTTTTTATATTTTTTTGTTTTGTTTTCTTTATATATTTCTTATTTCTCTCACTAAAAAAAAAAATGCTTCTTCTCTCACTTGCCTTCTTTCTCTCTCCCATTTTCTACTCTATCTTCTCATTTATTTTGTCCTTCAAATATATGTATAAAATGACTGCAAAGTTAGCTGCAACTGAGCTAGGCAAGTTGGAACATCTTAAATTTGCGAGCTGAGATTGGAAGCTATAGAATTCATTATAATCTAATGCATGACAATCTTCATTATGTGTTTGATAAATCTGCAAAAAAATTATCTAATAATCTGATTCTAGAGGAAATTAAGGCCCATAAATTATGGGAGAAAAATGACAATAGGGTAAGAAGTTTCATATTAATTCACACATGGAGAATAACTTGAATTTTCGAAAATTATCAAAATGCATATGATTTGTGGAATGTTATAGAAAGAAAAATACCATTTCAAATCGGAAGTAAGTATTTAGCTTCTGGTGCACAAGTGTAACCTATGCAAAATGAAGGAAAATGATAGCACAGTTGATCATGTAAACAAGATTATTGTCATGGCTAAGGACCTAACAGCTACAGGATCTGAAATTTCCTAGAGATTGCAAGTGGAAACTATCTTAAATAGTTTGCCACTGTCTTTTAACATGACTGGAACATCTCTTTGGCGTAGTTGTACTGTTAAGAATGTGTTCGACCTTCTTGCTTAATTGGTGATGGAACAAGACTTAGCCAATCAGAGAAAGAAGACAAAGGTCTTCGAGGCTAAACTAGAGGACAAAGTGAATGTGGTGTAGAATAAGAAGTGGTTGGGGCCCTCCAAGGCTGAGTCTAAGGAGAAGTGTGGGAAAACACCATGAGGTCTCTGCTACAACTGTGGGCAAGAAGTTGGGTCACTATGGGCAACTTGGCCATGACTAATTGCGAAGGGCGGTGGATTGACTCTAGTGTGACCCACCACATCTCGAAGATAAAAGAGGACCTAGTGGACTTCAAGCAACTAAAGAAAGGGGAACAACGAGTGTACATGGGGAACAACACCTATTTGGATGTTGAAGGTATTGGAACATATGGGCTGGATTTGGGGAACAACATTATGATCCTTTAGGATGTTCTCTATACACTAGGGATTCGTCAAAACCCCATATCTGTTCCTATGCTCTTAAATAAGAAGTTTGAAGTTCATTTTTACAACAACCATGTAATCATTGACAAGGATAAGAAAATCTTTGCCATGGAAAATTTATATGAGGAGATGATCTATTTTGTCTTAATGTTGATTATGAATCAATGAGGGAAATTCTAATTATTCCTTGTGTTATATGTTTGTTTATGATCTTTGGCATATGCGATTGAGACTCCTAGGAAATATAAAGATGGATCAACTGGTCAAAATGAACCTAATACTTAACATTACAGGTCCAAGAACATTTCCCTGTGAACATTGTTTGATCGAAAAAATGACGAGAAAGCCCTTCCTAAAAGGCACAAGGTCAAAGAAATTGTTAGGCTTGATCCACTCTGACATTTGTGATCCCTTAAGTGTGAGTGCACATGGAAAAAAGGAATATTTCATCACTTTCATTGATGATTATTCAAAGTACTCTTATGTCTATCTCTTGGGAAAAAAGGCTGAAGCCTTTGAAATGTTCAACAAATATAGGATAGAAGTGGAGAAGAAATTGGGGAGATCGATTAAAACATTAAGGATAGACGGAGGTGGGGAATTTGACTCAAAGGAGTTTAATGATTATTGCATTCAAGTAGACATTAGCAAGCAAACTACAATGCCTTATACACCACAACAAAATGGTGTTACAGAAAGGAAGAATCGAGTCTTAATCAATAAGTTTTGTTGAGAAATAATGTTGACTGCTAATTACATACAAAATTGAATTCCTACCAAGTTTGTAGAGTCTACCGCATATAAAATAAATGAAAAAAAAACCTAAGTTGAGCAATCTTCGAAAATGGGGATGTACTGTACATGTCTTAGTTCCAAGTCAACTTTGGGATAAGTTTGACTTTAAGACATTAAAGTGTAAGTTTATTGGATAGAGTAATAATCCAAATGGTATAGGTTCTTCCATGAATTTAGAGGTCTCATTGAAAGCCAAGATGCTACCATTCTTGAGAATTATGAAGAAAGGGAGCATGGAATAGAGGAATGGAACCTCTAATCATCTTAAAGTATAAGGAAGACAACTTTGAAGTGAGACCAGAAGTTATCAATGATATCATTCATCTGAAAGTGGGAGATGAACCTATGTTAAAAAATGAACCATTGGAGGAAGTGGGTGAACCCACACAACCTACAGGTATAATCAACAAGAGGCCTAGGGCATAACTCGTATGGATGGACAATTATTATCTGTATGGATGTCAGGCATTGTGTTACACCATAGATGAAGATGTAGAGGATTGTACAAATCTTGTATCTTTTGATGAACCAATTTCTTCAAATGAGTTACAATCATGGATGACTTCCATGAGAGATGAATTGGACTTAATTTAACAAAATGTCATTTGGGAAATACGTGACCTACCAAAAGGTAGGCAATCCATGGTGTGCAAGTGGGTATTCAAGAAGGAGTATCAAGTTGACGGTATTGTTGAAAAATACAAAGCGAGATTATTTGCAAAGGGTTATACTAAAAAAGTTAGAATATATTTCTAGGAACCTATTCTTCAGTAGTGAAGTTTGCATCTATCAGGATGATCTTGGCAATGTCGCATATATGGATTTGGAATTGTTCCAAATAGATGTGAAGATGACCTTTCTCAATAGACAATTGATGGAAGATATAAATATATATATATATATATATATATATATATATATATATATATATATATATATATTTGACAACCTGATGGATTTCAGGTGGAAGGGCATGAGGATATGGTGTGTAAATTGACAAAGTCATTGTATGGCTTAAAGCAGTCTTCACAGCAATGGTATCTCAAATTTCATGAGACAATTATTCAATTTGGGTTTGTTACAAATAAATTACATAATTGTGTATATATTAAGAAGAGTAGGCAGAAGTTTGTTATAATGTCATTGCATGCGGATGACATTCTACTTGCTAGAAATGATATAGTAATGCTAAATGAAACTGAAAAAAAATTGTGGTAAATTTGAGATGAAGGGCAATGGTGATGCATCCTATTTTCTTGGAATTCAAATAAAACAAGATAGAGGTTGAAGGAGTTTGAGTCTAAGACATGGAAAGTGTTTACATATAGTTTGTAAGTGATATGTAATGCAAAATAACACTTTATCTCCTACGTCGCTTGTCATGGGAAGGAGGTTGTAAGGGTTTGGAATTTTCTTTTTGTATAGCCATTTCAAAAGTTAACAAGCCCTTACTAGTCCCATGATTTAAGAATTTGGAATCCTCTTGACCTTGATTCCATTTAATGTCTTTAACATTTTTGGGATGAGGGGACTATCGTAAGAAAAAGTGGTTAGTGGACTCATTTAGAAGTTGGCACTTAGGGTGGAGGGGCATGCTTGGAAATTTTTCCTACTTATACGTAGGAATTGGCTTGCATGGGAAGCCATTTGTCTCCCTCCATCTTTATTTCAACGACTGTGAGAGGGAGAGAACTACCTCCACCACCGACTCTCCCCTCTCCTCCTCCACCTTCCCATGCCACTTCTCCTCCTCCTTAGCCTCTTCGGTGGTTACAACTACTGCTATTGTGCCTACCATTGCTGCTACTGCCATTGCTACAACTGTCATTGTTGTGGGCGTGGAGATAAGGGAAGAGAAGGGAAAGAAGGAAGCTCCACCCTCCTCCAAGCCCTAGGCATGTGTGCTGCTCAAGAACCAAGGTAGGGATTACCCCTTTCCCATCTTCTTATTCCTTGAAGAATCTAGATGATAATAGGGGTAGTGGTCTCCTTGGCATGTTAATGTTGTTGTGGGGGAGGACAAGGGGTGTATGTGGGACTTTTCTAGCTAGGTCACAGACTAGCCTTTGATGGAGAATTTTTCATGCCCCATGTGTTCCCCACATGCTAGATAAGTAGTGGCTAAGGTCTCATGGAAATGGGAGGTGATAAGTAGGTGTTTTGAGGTAAGGATGTCAAGTTTTTACAATTTGGCCAGGCACTATAGCAGTACCTAGTGTCACGTACTTGTGACTTAACATTAGGTAGTTGCTGGCAGGCTCCTTAACATTAGGCTACTAGTAGTTAACTTTAGATGGCCCACTAAGGCCTTAGGTTGGGTGAAATCTTGAGTTCTTGATTCTATAAACCCTATGGGGTGACCTGAACCAATCCTAAACCTAATTAAGAATATAATGGACACCCTAATGGACAAGTAAACAAACAAATTGCATAAAAGTCGTAGAAGGGTGTAAAGTGCCATATTTGAGCTTAAAGCTCTCTACAAGCAAAATAGAAGCGATATGAAATGGCTAAGAAAAGGATTAAACCTGACATTAATGACTCATTTATGAGTCTAAAAGAGGAAAACTTCGATCCTAAGGTCTAAGGTGAGACTCCAGGAGATCTAGTAAGTCCTTAGGTCTCCTTTCTTGATCCGAAATAAAGAAACAAAAAGAAGATTAGGTCTGATAGGTGAGCTCATAAGGATGACCACCCTGATCTTGTGAACCACAAGTTCACTATTTGGATTGGATTTCCGAGGGTATGGGGTAGCTAGAGGCTACTCGTGTCCTTGGAACTTGGATAGTTGCCAGATACGATGAGCAGCTGCGGGTTGTCATCAAAATAAAGTACTTGGAAGTATCAGAATTTGACTCGATGTGGAGTTATTCATGGCAAGAGGCTCATCAGGAATCCTTGTGTGAGGAAGTCGCTGAGTGTTACGACTCGATTCCTGGATCCCTACAGGACCCGAGACCAGCTCGCCTCGACAAATCCCAAGACCTAGTAGTTCAATAAGAAATAACCAAAAGCAGGAAAGTAAACCATATTCACACATGCAATATATCTAAGCAAAAGAAACGTACAAAGCAGTAAAGGAAATAGAATAGCTGTCTCAGTACATACCACAACAACAACAACAGAAAGCGAAAAGTAAACAGTAGTAGCAGAACAGTAACTAAAAGTCCATTACTTACTACAACAGTAGAGAAAAAGAAAAGGAAGTGCTGAAGAAAATTACGGCTGGACTCGACTGGGCCCAGCACCCTCCGTAGTTGGAAACTCAGGTTTCTCAACTCTTGGTCATGAACAATGTTATGAAAAGATAGAGTCAGCGAACGCTGAGTAGAGTGGTATCTACATTATCTAAGTACAAAACAGTAAAAGCAACATGTTAAATTCTCATTTATATTTATTTATTTTATATATTTCCATTTCACCCATTTCTCTCAGTATCCAGATATTTCTTGATCTTACATGTTCATCATGGGAATGATCTTGATTGCAGTCTTTTTTGTAGAGTAGACGGTACACGTGGTGCTCTCCTGGTCGAGAGAGTCCCCCGTGGTAGTCCTACACCCAGTCAACCACCCCGAGGTCATTGTCAAGACGTAGTGGTGACTATGGCATGCGTGATAAGCGCACGGGTTGCTACCCCATACTGACACGCGGTCAGTCGTTTTCACTAGCGGGTATGCCCAAGGTACAACACGGAATAGTATAGAGCCTTGCCCTCTTAGAACAGGGGTCTCGACCCTCAGAACCAGACAGGGGTCTTGGCCCTCCACAGTCCGCGCACCCTTGTCTGACTATCTCGGTTTGCCCAGAGGGTCTAACAAGTCGGCGTAGGGTGGCTAGCTGAACCCCGTGCCCCGTGGGGTGGCTAGCTCCCTCCCTACACTAGTAGCTTGCCTAGGTACCACGTACGCGAGGGCCAACAGGAGTCGGTGTAGAGTGGCCAATCCTAACCTCGGGTCTCAACCAAGGGGAGGCTAACTCCGCTCTACACAAAAGGGGACAGTTGCTCTCCTTGGTACCACGCACTCAAGGGACAACATACTTCTCGTCTACATTCCAAGTTTTCTTCTATCCACAGGAGGTCTACTCTTAATTTCCCATAGGGTTCATGCTCATGTTCACCTCATTTATCCCAATCCAGATCTCATCTTTCATAATTCATTTCTCATTCATATACAGGCAGCTCATGTTTTCATAATTCAATTCTTAATAACATGCAACTGGTGTTCTCACAGGTTGTTTTGTTAAACACCGGCAACTCGTTTTCTAAAATGGCAGCTCGTAATTATAATATAGGCATTTACTGGCAATTTATCTTAATCACACATGCAAGTGAATCATACAATACAAACAGGCTCCTTCATTTCTCTACCCTAGGGTTCATGCTACATCCTAGGGTTCCATTCGGCTATTTCCACAAGCACATTCTTATTTAAATATTATTAACAAAATTAAACCACTCTACCAAGAAACATGGGAGTAACGGGGGCTTGAACCGCAGACCCAGACGTCTCTGCAAGCCCCAAACGCACAGTAGGCTGAAACCCTATACCAGGGAATACATCACAAAAGGAGAGTTCAGAATAATGTAAACAGACTCTAGTAAATAAAGGAACTTGAGAGGAAAGTACATGTATTTCGTTTGCATAAAATAGACCCCGATTGAACCCTAAATAAGTCAAAAATGTGCCTACTGTTCAAAATCAGATGTCTGGGAATAATCCCAGACATCTTAAAAGGTGTCAAATCTTACCTTATGTTCCTACGGTATCCTTAGATGTCCAGACCTTCTCTGCGATCATTTGAAGGTAGTTCCAGACATCGGACAATGCCTCCGATCGTCTGGATGCACCTCCAAACGTTTAGTGACGTGATTAGACGTGCAAAAATGCGTGGAAAAGAGCTTCATGTGCCTTTCCAAGGGCCTTTACCTGCGTATGAAACCGCAGGTCCAAATTAGGCCAGACTAAGCTTCTGCGGTGAGGCCTGCATGGCCGTAACCGTGAAAAAGAACGTACCTTGCAATATAAGTGCTTTCAGATGTCTGGTCTCAGACTCAGACGTCCAGCTGCAGCCATGGTCGTCTGGTCTACTCTCTAGATGTCTGATACTGGAAAAATCCCAGTATCAGAACCTCTCCTGCGAGCTGTCTCCTTTAAGAGCTCGCTTGCAAGAGCTTCCGCTGTCCCTCCCGCGGCTGCAGAGGGTCAGAAGCTGCCTCCCCGAACCCCTCTGAGTCCCGCCGAGCCTCCATCGGAGCTCCGCCGAGCTTCCACCGAAGCTCCACCGAAGGTCCACTGACCTTAGGCTTCCTTCTCCTCCCACGCTCTCCTCCTTCCTCCCTCTTACCCCTCCCACACAAGAAATCGAAGGTGGTGGTGGCTGTGGTGTGTGGAGTGGAGAGGAGAAAGGAGGGGGGTTATATATAAGAGTTTTTAGGGTTTTACAGGGTGAGGGTGAAGGTGAGAGTGGGTCTCTATGCGCCGCCCGCGTGCAGAGCGCAATGCGCAGTATGAAAAATTTCACTTTCAGATGTCCAGGAATGTGTTCAGACGTCTAGACAGACATCTGACTGAAACTCCAGACATCTTAAAAGGCTAAAAAGTAACGGGTCCTTACATCATAACAAACTTAAAGGAAGTTTCATCCCCGAAACTTGAGCTAACTAGGTGCAGGAAAAGGAATGTAAAAGCGCATAACAAACTTAAAGGGGACCAAAGTAGGTCCGAAAAGATGTACCCTCAAAAAGCTCTAAGTATCGCTCTCGCATCACCGCCTCAGGCTCCCGGGTTGCCTCCTCGTACTGTTGGCTTCTCCATAGGACCTTCACCAGTGGTACCTACTTCTGTCTCAAATTCCGAACGGCTCTATCTAGTATCTGTACTGGTCTCTCGGGGTAGGTCGACGCTCTCGTGGCTCAGAACGTGACTAGGATTAGCAACGTACTTCATGAAGTTGGACACGTGGAACACATCGTGCACTCTAGAAAGTCGGGAAGGGCAAGCCGGTAAGCAACGGGTCCTACCCACTCTAGGACCTCAAAGGGCCCTACAAACCTCGACGTAAGCTTCCCCTTCACCCCAAAATGCTGCAAGTCCTTCATGGGTGAAACACAGAGAAAGACGTGATCCCTAATCTCAAACTGCACCTCTCGGCGTTTCTAGTTAGTGTAACTCTTCTGCCTGCTCCTGACAATGAGTCATCTGTGAATCTGCTCTATCACCTCCTGACTCTGCTGGACCAGCCTGGGGCCAACCTCCCACTTGGTCCCCACCTCGACCCAATTCAAGGGTGCAGTACACCTCGTCCGTATAGAGCCTCGTAAGGTGCCATGTCGATGCTCGAGTGGTAACTATTATTATATGCAAACTTTGCCAGAGGTAAATGCTCCTCTCAGGAGCCTCTCCAGTCTAGTACACAGGCGCGTAAAAGGTCCTCAAGTGTCTGTATGGTGCGCTCTGACTGTCCGTCCGTCTGGGAGTGATAAGCGTTACTGAACCTTAAACATGTCCCCAAAGCCTGCTGAAACTTAGCCCAGAACTGGGAAGTAAAACGGTATCCCTGTCAGATACAATCTCACGCGGAAGTTCGTGCAAGCGTATCACATCTCGAATGTACCTTTTTGCCAACTGTGCTGGTCCCAAGGTGACTCGGATCAATAGAAAATGCATCGTCTTCGTCAACTTGTCTACTATCACCCAGACTGCGTCGTGCCATCGCTGGGTAACCAGTAAACCCACCACCAAGTCCATGGTGATGCTCTCCCACTTCTACTCTGGCACAGGAAATGGCTGCAATGGCCCTGCAGGTCTCTAATGCTCGGCCTTCACCTGCTGGCACACCAAACACTACTGCACAAACTCACCAACATCCCGCTTCATCCCTCTCCACCAAAAGTTACGTCTCAGATCATGATACATCTTTGTGTTCCTGGGATGTATGGTGAACCTGGACCCGTGCGCCTCAGCCAAGAGCTCTCTCAACAACTCATCCCTAAGAACGCATAAGCGTCCCCTCATGCGTAGTATTTTGTCTGTAAAGGAAAAGTCTCTTGGGTCCCCTGTCAACACCCTGTCTCGCAGCATCTGTAAGTACGGATCTGTCATCTGCTCTACGATGATGCGGTCTATCAACTCTGGCCACGTCTGCCACATCATTGTCACTGTCCCACAATACCCCTGTGACTCTGGGGTCGCCAACTACCCAACTCTTTCATAAGTCTCCAACTCTGTGCCTGTAAACTAGCCATGTGGGCAGGTGCCTTCTGGTTTAAGGTGTCAGCCACCATATTGGCCTTCTCTGGATGAAAGGAGATGCCGCAGTCGCAGTCCTTCAGGAGATCTAAACAACGTCTCGGTCTCATGTTGAGCTCCTTCTAGTCAAACAAGTACCTAAGGCTCTTATGATCCGTGAAAATCTCGAAAGTCTCACCATAAAGGTAGTACCTCCATGTCTTCAGCGCAAAGACAATAGCTGCCAGCTCTAAGTCATGGGTAGGGTAGCTATGCTCATGGGGCTTCAGTTGCGCAAAACGTAAGCTACAATGTGACCCCGCTACATGAGCACACCCCCTAATCCCTGCAACGAAGTGTCTGTGTAAACCACAAAAATGCCACTGCTATCCGGGATGGTAAGCATAGGAGCTGAAGTCAGTCTTTCCTTCAATTCCTAAAAACATGCCTCGCACTCATCTGTCCAGGTAAAGGGCACGTTTCTGAGTCAGTTGGGTCATAGGACACGTAATATGAGAGAATCCTCTGATAAATCATAATCTGAGAGAATCCCCTGATAAACCATCGATAGTAACCTGCCAGTCCCAAAAAGCTGTGTATCTCTATCACTGTACGTGGCCTCTCCCACCTGAGTACAACCTCAACGTTGGCTGGATCCACAGCCAAACCATCCCCTAAGATTACGTGGCTCAAGAAAGTCACCTACCTCAACCAAAACTCGCACTTGCTGTACTTGGCATACAGCCTGCGTCGCCTCAAAGTGTCCATGATCATCCATAAATGTTGTTCATGCTGTGCCTGATCCCGCAAGTAAACGAGCACGTCGTCGATGAACACCACCACAAACTGGTCCAAGTACGGATTGAAAACCCAGTTCATCAAATCCATAAAAGCAGCGGGGGCATTAGTCAACCCAAACGACATGACCAAGAACTCGTAGTGCCCGTACTAGGTACAGAAAGCTGTCTTGGAGACGTCGATCTCCCTAATCCTCAACTGGTGGTAGCCCGATGATGGAAACACCATCATGAGCCCTAACTAGCTCATTTTGACCTAGATAAGAGAACAAAAGCTCCTACATAACCAAATGAAGGGCCTAACTCAAGGAATAATTACTCTGAAAGAAAAGCAAGAAACAAAGGGTAAAACTGTAATTTTACCATTAAAGTACAACAACGGAATTTCTCAAGGGCTGAACATAAGTCAATTTATCCTAACAAGATAAAAAGTGGGTTGGTTCAATCAGAAAAAGGTTAATGTGAAACATGGGAATTAAATGACTTCTTGTAACCCTAAAACAGATCCACTTAATTCAATAAGGTTCTGGTCAGGATAAAATTCACCTAAACCCTCTAAAATTCATGAAAAAACATCCTGTAGGATTTAGAACCCTCAATTTGGCCTTTGGAACCTATTTTGACCTAAATAGGGGTCCTCGTCAAATATTTGCCCTAAATTAGATTTTTGTGTAAAATGCCCAATCAAATGTGGTCAAACCTAAATTATAACTTTACTATTGGATTCCCTAAGTCCAAATTAGGTTTATACCAAAATTTGGACCTAAGGGGAGTTCACTTTGACCTACTTTGCAAAATAGTCTAACCCAATTACATTTAGACCCCTAACTTTTGAAAATCATTGCAAATACCCCCTATCTTCCTCATCATTCTTTGCAATTAGGTCCCTCTACCATTACAGTGGAGGAATCCTACTCCGGCAAGGATTCAAGGGGGATTTCTCCTTGATTCCTCAAAGACACCCTCTCAAATTTGAAAGGGAGATTCTCTGAGGAATTTCCGATTGTGTGAACCCAATCTCAAGCCCTGATTGCCACCCAATCTCTCATGTGAACGCATGAGAGATTTGGATATCTCTCGCTTTCCAAGTCCGGCGAGGCTACCCATGCTTGGAAGCTTGCCTTCCAAGCACAAGGCCCTCTACCTGCGACTATTTAAAGGTCCACAGATCCTCCCGTCCATCCCCAGCTTGGTTTGGCTGGAGACAACCCCTCAAATTCGTCTCTTCTCCTCCGGCCAAACACTCGTGAACTCCGGCGACCTATTTCTCCTCTTCTTGTCACTCTACCACAATACCAATGGCAGAGTTGTCTCTACCTCCATCGTCCTCGTCACGCCATACCTACACACGCGCCAGCTACCTCCTCGTCGTCGCCATCCCCCTCTACTGGGATCTTCATCTCCGGCGACGGCAGATACGCGCCGACTGCCATCTCTTCCCCCTTCATCCATAAAATAGGTCAGATGCTTCCCCTCTCTCTTCTCTTTATTTTTCCCCTCTCTATTTCTATTTTCACCCCTCGATGCCCACAGACCACCACCATCATCTCCACCTCCGGCAGACCACCGACGAGGTGATTCCGTCATTCCACGCAACCACCCACCTCGCCAAACACCTCAGAAGCTCCTCCACCTTCCACTGATCATTTCCCCTCTCTCCATCGACCGCCACACTTTCCACACACTGCCCCCGAACAAACCCATCACCACAGTCACAGAACGACCTAGGCACGCATGCCCAGGCCACCCCATGCCACGCCACCCATCGAGACACCTTCGCCGTGCCATGGCAAAGCCCCCTGTGTGATTTAACGAGGCTGCAAGGCCGTTTTACTTGAGAGCAAGATCTGACCCCTGTTGCCATTGAAGCAGGAGCAAAGTTTGCTCACAAGCTCGAATCAGGTAGCCTCGCTCCAGGCCCCATGTTCCAGGCGACGTGGATTTGTATCACGCACACATTCAGCCAGGTAATTGGCTTTGCAAGGCACTGCAGTCGCTGCATTTAAGTGAAGACCCTTGCAGGCGCGTGCAAGAAAGCAAGTGGGACTTTTAGTCCCACCTCGGTAAGTTTAGAGTGGGAAGAGTGGTATAAATTGTAAATGTGTCAGGGGCTTATCGCCTCCTGACACAGGGTGAGGTCCCACTCTCCCCATCACGCCTCATCCGCGATACACCACTCCGCGGACCTGGTAGCTTGACCCGATTACCTGTGCACTCCTCACGCACCACCCACGTCGGTGCGCCTGGTCCCGGGCGCACTGACCCGACCCGTTTACTCGAGAAAGGCTCTAGGAGAGTGAGCCTAAGAGAGAAAAGAGAGTTTGAGGGGAGGGTAAGGGTAGGTTTTGCACTTTGTAGGGAAATGAAGAAAGAGGAAGCTGAAGAAAAAGCTAAGGAAAGAAAGAGGAAGCTAAAGAAGGAAGCTAAGGAGAAGAAGACTGCAGAGGAAGCTAAGGAAGGAGAAGGCACGGTTGCAAAGAAGGTAAAGCTGAAACCAAAGAAAGAAGGAAGAAGAAGAGTTGAAGGCCAGGGCATAGAGAAGAAGACAAAGGCCAAGGTAGGAAGGAATAGAAGCCAAAGAAGGAACAAAAGAAAGAAGGAGAAGTCAGAGAAGGAAAGAAGACAAAGAAGAAAGAAGCCAACGACAAAGGAAGGACCAAAGCCAAGGCAGAAAGAAGAAGGAAAGAAGAGCCAAAGAAAGAAAGAAGGAAAGAAGAACAGAGAAGAAAAGAAGAGGAGAAGAATGGGCCAAAGGAAGAAGCAAAAGAAGAGTCAAACACTTTTATTCTATAATCAGATGTCCAATTTCTCTTTTATGCTACATTTTATTTTCATAAACTCCTGCTTGACATTCTAAATTATATTTTGAGTAGTTTTATGTGTTCAAATTGCTTCGATTATTTAGATTTGTGCATGAACTCCATTTTCTCCCTATGTTTGACCTCGGACTTAAATTTCGAATAATAAAATTTATTTATTTTGAATGCTTTTTCGACTGTATTACAACGCGACCTTTTTAAAACCCGATCAAGCACTCTCAACACCCGATCTCAAATCTATCTTGGAGAACACTGTGGCATCTCGTAACTGGTCGAAGAGGTTGTCAATCCTCGGCAGCGAATACTTGTTCTTAATGGTGACCCTATTCTGTTGTCGGTAGTCGACACAAAGTCACAGGGTGCCGTCCTTCTTCACAAACAGCATAAGGGCTCCCCACAGGGATGCATTGGGCCTCACAAAGCCTTCTCCAACAGGTCCTGCAGCTGTGACTTGAGCTCTCGCAGCTCAAGTGGTGCCATCCGATACGATGCAGTAGAAATGGGGCTAGTCCCTGGTACCAGTAAGATCTCAAACTCGATCTCACGCTCAGGCGGTAGTCTTGGCAACTCCTCTGGAAAAACGTTGGGGTACTCGTAAACCACTGGAATACTCTGAAAGTCAGCCATGGGGCTAGGCTCTGCCACTACACAAGCCAAAAAGCCCTCACACCCCTGGCTCAAAAGCCTTGCTGCCCTAAGCATAGAGATGAATCTGAAACCTCCGTCCACCGGCTATCCATGAACCTCAAAGGGAGGCAACTCTGGTATGGAGAAGATGATCTTCCTCCCGAAATAGTCCACTAGGACGTGATAGGCAGACAACTAGTCCATCCCTAGGATCACGCCAAAATCCTCCATCTGTATCATAATCATGTCAACGGGAAGGCTATGTCCCCCTATACTGACCTCGCAGTCCATGTAGACCTCCTCAGCTACAAACAACTGGCCACCTGGGCCTTTGATCACAAATAGATCCTCTAATAGTACACTGCCCTACCCCAAATTGACGGCAAAACTCGCAGCAACCAAAGAGTGCGTGGCACTGGAATCAAAAAGTACGTGCACTAATCTGCCAGAAACAGTAACCATACCTGCCACCACTGAACCTGAGGCCCTGGTGTCTCTATTTGTCAAGGCATTGATACGCCCCTCAATCCTCGGTGCAAAGGAAGCAGCTACACTCTGGGTCAGGTGAGCAGTCGCTGGCCGGTACCCTCCTCGTGACTACTGCCCTACCCCACGCGCCTGAGGACCACGACCACCAGCTCGGCCTCCAATGCTCGGTGCGGGGAGCATCTACTATGCTCTGGCCTTAGATGGGCAATCCCTCTTGATGTGGCCCAGCTGGCCACACTGCTAGCAGAGGGGGACACGACCTCCTCCCTCAGTAGGTCCCTGCTGGCAGCTGAGCGGGGGTCCAGTGCTGGCAACTGGCCCCCGTCTGGGGCCCCCAATGGCCACTGATGGCCCCGCAAAACGAGACGACTCTCCTGCGGATGCCGTGTGCCTTCTCTCCCGACGGCCCTGAGAGTGCTCTGGCTGTTAGGGCCTCTTCCGTCGGCTGTCAGTGTCTCGCACGGCTGGGTTGGTCTCCTCGTAGGTCATGGCTGCCTCAACCACTCGTGAAAAGGTGGGCAGCTTCAGGGGTTTGACATACCCCCGAATAGCAGGTCGGAGCCCCTCAGTAAACCTCCATAGGCACTCCTCCATAGACACGGCTGTCAAGGCAAAACGTGATAGCCCTAGAAAACGCATGCGGTACGTGCTAACAGTCATCGTCCCCTAGCGGAGAGTGTGGAACTCCCGCCTCCTCTAGTCCTGCCAGGTCTGCAGAAAGTACTGCTCGCAGAAGAGAGTCACTAACTGGTCCCCACATCGGCTCTCTCCCCTCTTGGCCTCTGACTGCCCTCCACCACCTGTGTGCCGCGCTCTTTAGCTGGTACGTGGCAAAGGCCACCCGGTACTCTGCGGGAGGGCGAAGGGTGTTGAACACCTTCTCTATCTGCTCCAGGCAGTCCTCTACCTCAAACGAGTCCTCATCCCCCTTGAAGGAGGGGGGCTTCAACTTCCAAAACTGTCCATAAAGCTCGTGGTGCAGCTACAGTGGGGGAACGAACACGCCTCCAGGTAAGGAGGGCTCGTGCTTAGAAGTGTTAGAGTGCGGTGGGAGCGGTGGAGGACAACCCCCTCCCCCTCCTACTCTGGCACTACGGCGGTCTCTTTGTCCCACCGAGGACTCCCCCTCCACCTCCTCAGGGAGAGGTGCCCGTGGAGGCTGGTGGAGCTCCTCTCGCACAATATCTTTGACCAGTTGGGCAAGGTCCTGGGCCTGAATGCCCGGGAGAAGAGGTGGGTCAACTGATACCTCAGGCCCGGCACGTCCGCCCCTCTAACCTTGTCCACGTCCTTGACCATGGCCTACCTCGAGACCTCCCTGACGAGGCATCTCCTGCAAGGAGACGCGAAAGATAGAACAAGAGGGTCAACGATAACGAATTACTTCGAGAAAAGACTCGAAATGAATATCAAGGCGATACGTTGTGGTGGTTATCCTAGTTATATGCACGTGAATGGTTATTCTCAAGCCAATTGGTTCATTTCTTGAGATGATCTTGCTCTAATACCATCTTGTTATGACTTGGTTCCCGGATCCCTACAGGACCCGAGACCGGCTCGCCTCGACTAATCCCAAGACCTAGTCGTCCAATAAGAAATAACCAAAAGCAAGAAAGTAAACCATATTCACACATGCAATATAACTAATCAGAAGAAACGTACAAAGCAGTAAAGGAAATAGAACAGCTATCTCAGTACATACCACCATAACAACAACAACGGAAAGGGAAAAGTAAACAGTAGTAGTAGAACAGTAACTAAAAGTCCATTACTTACTACAATAGTAGAGAAAAAGAAAAGGAAGTGCTGAAGAAAACTATGGCTGGACTCGATTGGGCTCAGCACCCCCCACAGTCGGAAACTCAGGCTTCTCAACTCCTGGTCCTGAACAGTGTTATGAAAAGATAGAGTCAACGAACGCTGAGTAGAGTGGTATCTATATTATCTAAGTACAAAACAGTAAAAGCAACAGGTTAAATTCTCATTTATATTTATCTGTTTTATATATTTCCTTTTCACCCATTTCTCTCAGCATCTAGATATTTCTTGATCTTGCATGTTTCTCGTGGGAACGATCTTGATTGCAATCTTTTTCGTAGAGTAGAAGGTACACGTGGTGCTCTCCTGGCCGAGAGTGTCTCCCGTGGTAGTCCTACACCTAGTCAACTACCCCAAGGTCACTGTCAAGATATAGTGGTGACTATGACATGCGTGATAAGCACACGGGTAGCTATCTCGCACTGACACGAGGCCAGTTGTTCTCGCTAGTAGGTACGCCCAAAGTATAACATGGAATAGTATAGGGTCTCGCCCCTCCACAGTCTGCGCACCCTCGTCTGACTACCCCGGTTTGCCCAGAGGGCCTAACAAGTCAGTGTAGGGTGGCTAGCTGAACCCTGGCCCTCGTGCGGTGGCTAGCTCCCTCCCTACACTAGTAGCTCGCCTCAGTACCACGTATGCGAGGGCCAACAGGAGTCGATGTAGAGTTGCCAATCCTAACCTCGAGTCTCAACCCAAGGGTGGCTAGCTCCACTCTACACAAAAGGGGACTGTTGCTCTCCTTGGTACCACGTACTCAAGGGCCCACACACTTCCCATCTACATTCTAGGTTTTCGTCTATCCACAGGAGTTATACTCCTAATTCCTCGTAGGGTTCATGTTCATGTTCACCTCATTTATCCCAATACAGATCTCATCTTTCACAATTCGTTTCTTATTCGTATATAACTAGCTCGTGTTTTCATAGTTCAATTCTTAATAACATGCAACTGGTGTTCTCACAGGTAGTTTCGTTAAACACAGGTAGATCGTATTCTAACAGGCAGCTCGTAATTATAATACAAGCATTTATTAGCAATTTATCTTAATCACACATGCAAGTGAACCATACAGTACAAACAAGCTCATTCATTTCTCTACCTTAGGGTTCATGCCACATCTTAGGGTTCCATTCGGCTATTTCCACAAGCACATTCTTATTTAAATATTATTAATGGAATTAAACCACTCTACCAAGAAACATGGGAGTAATGGAGGCTTGAACTGCAGACCCAGAAGTCTCTGTGAACCCCAAATGAGTAGCAAGCTGAAACCCTCTACCAGGGAATACATTATAAAAGGAGAGTTCAGAACAGTGTAAAACAGACTCTAGTACATAGAGGAACTTGAGAGGAAAGTACAGGTATTTCATTTGCATAAAACGGACCTCGATCGGACCTTAAACAAGTCAGAAACATGCCTACTGTTCAAAATCAGACGTCTTAAAAGGCGTCAGATCTTACCTTATGTTCTTGCGGTATCCTCAGACGTCCAGACCTTCTCTGCGATCGTTTGAAGGCAGTTCCAGACATCGGACAATGCCTCTAGTCGTCTGGACGCACCTCCGGACATCTGGTGACGTGATCAGATGTCCAAAAACGTGTGGAAAAGAGTTTCGCACGTTTTCCCAAGGGCCTTTGCCTGCGTATGAAATTGCAGGTCCAAATCAGGCCAGACCAAGCTTCTGGGGTGAGGCCTGTATGGCCGTAACCGCGAAAAAGAACGTACCTTGCAATATAAGTGCTTTCAGACGTTTGGTCTCAGACCCGGACGTCTAGCTGCCACCATGGTCATTTGGTCTGCTCTCTAGACGTCTGATATTGGAAAAATCCCAGTATCAGAACCTCTCCTGCGAGCTGTCTCCTTCTAGAGCTCGCCCGCAAGAGCTTCCGCCGTCCCTCCCGTGGCTGCAGAGGGTCAGAAGCTGCCTCCCTGAACTCCCGCTGAGCCTCCACCGGAGCTTCACCGAAGGTCCACTGACCTTAGGCCTCCTCCTCCCATGCTCTCCTCCTTCCTTCCTCTCGCCCCTCCCACACAAGAAACCAAAGGTGGTGGTGGCTGTGGTGTGTGGAGTGGAGAGGAGAAAGAAGGGGGTATATATAAGAGGGTTTAGGGTTTTACAGGGTGAGGGCGAAGGTGAGAGCGGGTCTCTGCGTGTCGTCCGCACGCAGAGCGCAATGAGTAGTACGAAAAATTTCACTTTCAGATGTTCGAGAACATGTCCAGATGTCTTAAAAGGCTAAAAAGTAACGGTCCTTACACCGAGGTACAGTGATATAGGTTTGGTTGAGACCTCATTGGACAATGAATTGAGAGAGCATACTTGGAGGCCACGCTCCTTGGGGGAGCATTGGTGTGGCCTAACAATTCTGGCCAACCTGACGATTATGATCTAGAATGACCTATGACCTAACCTTGCTGGACGTGGATTGAGGATACTCTTTGCTATCGCAAGGTAGAGGTTTAAGTAGCTCCCAAGAGGACCAACTCTTCTAACTAAGGTCAGCAATGTTCTTGATACGTCGAGAATGAGTATGCCTTTCACGAGGGTTACTAGACCTGCTAGCTTCACCCCTGATCAAGGAGAGACTACTAGGCTAGGACCTAAGGAAGGCTATGTCTCAATGTCCTCTAGTAGAGAGGGATAATTCACAACATCTGACTCTTGAGGTGAGTGAGTGATTGCATTAAATGATAACACATCATGAGATTAAACATGGGTAAACAAAAAATAGTTAGTAGATGGCCTATAGCACTGAAATTGGTACACTACCCTTCTTGTTTCAGATTTACATGTGGTTATGTCCATATGGAGTGTCCTAGCTTACCCCTATATTTGTAACCTATTTCAGGTTCAGATGCCATGGGATAGCAGATTCTGCCTCTCCTATAAGTAGCACCGACGCCTAGCAGCGGCTTACTAGATTTTCATGTTGACACTCATACAATTAGAAATGGTGATAGTGGAAACACAACACTCAGGGATGTGGGTAGACCCACCTATTGAGTCCCTATAGATTCTCGTGGCAGAGTTTGTAGAGGCATCTTGTTAGGTGGAGCAAGAAATCTATTACGCAGGCTTCCGACCTACTAAGTCATGGGAAGAAGATTAAAGGGATGGTACATAACTTTTTGATTAGGCTTTGGCTACTGGGTATGATGGTCACAGATAGGCTCCATGTTTATTCAGTTCTTTTGGCAAGTTAGCCCTTTCGATGTAAAAGACCTTGTAAATATGGACAATGGACGCTTGCAAGTTGTGGATAGCCTGACAACCCTTTTTGGTCTATAAAGCACTTGTGTGTGTAAGTGTGTCTATATATATATAAACTATGAAATCCTATAATTATATGGGTGTGAATATCAGTTGGTGGATGTTACTATAGTGATTATGTTTCCTTGATGATGATGATGATGTGGTGATGTTGATGTTGGTTCTCCTGTGAGTTTTTCGTGTTTTATCACTTGCGGTGGCAGGGTATACCTGTTTTTTTCTGATTTTGCCATTTTACTGTATTTTGTGATTGTGGGGTGTACCCACCTTGTTGGATTGTGTTACATATCCATAGGCATTCGTTGCAAGTACAAGTTTCGAGAAAATATCGAATAAATAAGGGAAAACCTGCCAAGTTTTCGGTAGGTTTCGACCTTACAAATTAACAGTAATCAACATTCCTAAAATGTACCTAATCTTAATAAACTACACTCTTAACCATAGCTACCTGGCAACTGGGACCATTTCTACCCGTACCCCCGATGCCCATTTTCAACTTGTTGGGAGGATTAATGAGGTGTAGCAGAGGTTGATTGAAACCAATGTCCTTAAAAGGGACAAAAGGCCCTAGATGTTCCATATGCACAAGCAATCGATAGTTTGATGCATGCAATGATGTGTAGACCTGACTTAGCCTATCTTGTATCCTTGGTAAGTAGATGTCAAAGCAATCACATTTTGGGAAGTTGTAAAGTGATTCTGAGATATTTGAAGAGTTTTATGCAATTAAAATTGGTTTATCATGCTGACTCACTTGAAGTAGTTGGTTACTCTAATGCAGATTTTGGAGATATGGATGACAAAATCCACATCGGGTTACCTATCCATGTTTGGTGGTGCAGTCATTTCTTGGGGAAGTAAGAAATAAAGTTGTGTATCTAGACATACACAAGAAGCTGAGTGCATTGCATGTAGTGTGGCCATCACTCATGCCTTTTGGATTAGACGTTTTCTTGAGAACTTAGGCTTTGATTTGGTCATGGGATCAATTGAAATGTATTGTGATAATTAAACTACAATAAGCTTGATTCACAATGGGGAAAATAGTTCCAAAGGGAACTATATTGAGATTCAATCACTATATTCAAGATACAACAACAACAACAACCAAGCCTTTTCCCACACTAAGTGGGGTCGGCTATATGGATTCTTTGCCTCCACACAGATCGATTTTCAGCCATTTTAGGACTTAAATTAAAGTAATTGAGGTCATACTTAATAGTTACCTTCCAACACTTGTTTGGTCTTCCTCGCCCCCTCTTAGCGGGTTCAGCCTCCAACTTCTCACATCTCCTAACAGGGGCATCTAGTGGCCTTCTTTGTAAATGTCCAAACCATCTTAGACGGGTCTCTCTCATTTTATCCTCTATCGGTGCCACCCTAACCCTGTTTCTAATAAATTCATTTGAAATACGGTCCTTTCTTGTATGACCACACATCCATCTTAACATCTTCATTTCTGCCACAGACATCTTCTGTACATGCTTATAGTTTATAGCCCAGCATTCAGAACCGTACAACATGGCTGGTCTTACCACAGCTCGATAGTATTTTCCTTTGACTTTTAAAGGAACCTTCTTATCACAGAGAACATCAGAAGCACCCCTCCATTTCAACCACCCTGCATTAATTCTATGTGTAACATCACCATCAATTCCACCATCATGTTGGAAAATGGATCCCAAGTACTTAAAAATATCTTTCATTGGAATGCACTCTTCTCCAATTTTTACATCAATCCCTTCGTTGTTCCCTCTACTGCTAAACTTACATTCCATATACTCAGTCTTTGTCCTACTTATGCGTAATCCTTTATCTTCCAGGGCTTCTCTCCAAAGCTCAAGTTTTCTGTTCACTTCATCTCTTGTCTCATCAACCAACACAATGTCATCAGCAAAAAGCATACACCAAGGCACCTCAACTTGGATATGCTTCGTCAACTCATCCATAACCAAGGCAGAAAGATAATGGCTTAAAGTCGAACCTTGATGCAGACCAATGGAGATATCAAAGTAGTCTGTCAAATCATCCTTAGTCTTTACACAAGCTATAGCTCCATAATACATATCGTTAATGAGGTTGATATATATAATTGGCACTTGTCTCTTCTCCAAAATTCTCCACAAGATATCTCTTGGGACAGAATCATAGGCCTTCTCCAAATCAATAAAAACCATATGTAAATCATTTTTCTTCACTTTGTAAGTCTCCATTATACGTCTCAAGAGGTGTATTGCCTCAATAGTAGACCTGCCTGGCATAAAGCCAAATTAATTTTCAGTTACCATAGAGGCTTGCCTCACCCTTCTTTCAATGATTCTTTCCCAAAGTTTCATCGTATAACTCATCAACTTAATACCTCTATAGTTGGAACAATCTTGTATATCACCTTTGTTCTTGTATAAAGATACCACAAAACTTTTCCTCCATTCCTCTGGCATCTTCTTGCCTCTCCACACAGTATTAAATAAATTTGTGAGCCAAGTTATACCCCGTTCTCCCGTCATTCTCCAGACGTCTATAGGAATATCATCAGGCCCAACAACCCTCCCACTTTTTATCATCTTCAGAGCCTCCTCTACTTCTTTCTTTTGTATCCTTCGATAACAAGATCGATTCACATACTCTTCAGAGTTAACTAACTCCCCTAAGATGATATCATTCTTTTGTTTTTCATTAAAAAGCTCATGAAAATATCTTTTCCATCTTGTCTTTATATCCTCACTAGCTATAAGCACCCTTCCTTCTTCATCCTTGATGCATCTTACATGCGTAAGGTCCTTTGCTTTCCGCTCTCTTGCTTTAGCTAACTTGAAAATATCTTTTTCACCTTCTTTAGAATCAAGTTTCTTATAAAAATGCTCCCAAGCTTTTTCTTTTGCTTCACTAACAATTTTCTTTGCATCTTTCTTTGCTCTTTTGTAGTTTTCCATATTTTCATCGGTCTTATCTCGATATAAGGCTTTAAAACAGGCTCTTTTAATTTTAAGCTTCTCCTGCACTTCCTCACTCCACCACCAAGCCTCCTTTTGTCCTGGAACACCTCCTTTAGACATGCCTAACACCTCCTTTGCCACCTTCCTAATACAGTTTGCCATATTTAACCACATTTCATCAGCACTACCATCAAGATCCCAAGCCTTTTGTTGCATCATCTTCTCTTTAAATCTCACTTGCTCTTTCTTAAGATTCCACCATTTAATTCTCAAATTCTTAGACACTAATTTTCTCTTCTTTGCCTTCTTCAAATGAACATCCAACACCAAAAGACGATGTTGAACAGTTAAACTCTCCCCTGGAATAATCTTGCAATCCTTACAAGATAAACGATCCCTTCTTCTCAAAGCAAAGTAATCGATCTGCGTTCTCGTTAAGCCACTTTTATAGGTAATCAAATGCTCTTCCCGTTTTTTGAAGAAAGTATTTGCTATGAAAAGATCATAAGCCATAGCAAAATCAAGGAACGTCTTCCCTTCTTCATTCCTAACACCAAAACCATGATTTCCATGCACTCCTGCATACTCTAAAGCATCTTTTCCCACATGCCCATTTAAATCTCCACC
The DNA here is from genome assembly GCA_037157565.1 of Thalassia testudinum. Lineage (NCBI taxonomy): Eukaryota > Viridiplantae > Streptophyta > Magnoliopsida > Alismatales > Hydrocharitaceae > Thalassia > Thalassia testudinum. Next base: position 9,392,661 of record JAZHRO010000014.1, read on the forward strand.
CAAGCAAATCATTTCAGTCTGTGGGATTCCTTGAATTATCATATCAAGCTCTCCCCAAAATTTGTTCTTTATTCTTTCCTCTAGACCAACTTGAGGTGCATAAACTGAAATGGCATTCAAGATCTCTTCTTCTAAGATTAATTTTATCAAAATTCTACCTTTATCCTTTCCTGAATACCAAAGTTTGAAACCTGTTCTCTCGATTTCCTTTGCTTTTTCACCAACCCACTTAGTCACTTGAAGGTAAAGAATTTGAATCCTTCTCCTTACCATTGTATCCACAATCTCCATGAGCTTGCTGGTCAAGGTACCAATATTCCAACTACCGAATCTCAGCATACATTGTGACACACTTCGATGACGAAGTGGTGGAACTAGCATCTTTACTCGCATGCGTTCCTCATGCGAGAACCCTTGCTCATTTTGGACTACATCCGGGCGGCGATGTAGCGGAACTAACTTCTTTACTCGCATGCGTTCCTCATGCAAGAACCCTTGCTCATTTTGGACTACATCCGGGCGGCGATGTAGCGGAACTAACTTCTTTACTCGCATGCGTTCCTCATGCGAGAACCCTTGCTCATTTGTCACTACACCCGGGCGTCGATGCAGCGCGCCGCAAGTAGGGAACGCCCCAACGAAATCAGAGTGTTTGCTAGAATCCATGTTTAAAGATCCGACAAATTTTACGCTGGCTGTTGGCTACCTAACGCAACCCTCCTCCTTTACTCGGGCTTGGGACCGGCAATGAAAAGGCACACGAACCTCAACATAGGCGGAGTTTATTCAAGATATAGTTGCAATGAAAAGGCACACGAACCTCAATCACTTTATTCAAGATATAGTTGCAAAATAAAAAATAAAAGTAACCTACAGACTTACAAGTGATATGTTAGCTGATTCTCTTACAAAGGTAATTCCAATGAGAACATACATTAAACATGTTAGTTTAATGAAAATTAGAAATGAATGAATCATGAGATTGAGTATTCATGGTTAAGGAACTTTAGAGTACATCTCTAAGAAGATAAACACTATACGAATAGTGAGAGCATGGAATATCCTTTAACATTTCGGCCAAGTGAAAGATGTTGGATGATTTTAAATCATTCAAAAATCACCTAAACGACCTCAATGGTTAAGAAATTGAAAATCCCATGAATACACAACAGCTGTACACTATTTTGAAAATTGTAACGCATAAGATCAATGAGCGTGTTACAAAATTAATGGGGTGGATTTGTGAGGTGTCAAATAGTAGGATTCTTTATGTATGGATGCTTCCAGATTGGAGAGAGTCTTGCGAACCCCCCCCTCCTACCCGCCACCATCCCTAATTGAGCTTAATTTTTGCATAAAATCATGCCATGGCCAAAAGTGGTATCCAAGGATTAGTTGTGGCCATAGACCCATGGTATTTAGGCTTCAATGACATGTGAAAGACATCAATGGTTGTAGATATTCAGTGGCGATAATCAGTAACAATATATCATACTACCATATTTATAACCATGGTTATTGCATGGCCAAAATGTTCTCGCCATGACTAAGCAATCTAAAAGAAATAGCAAATTTTACTACAGTAAATCCAAGGCCAAAATTCTATCTATTGCCATGGCCAAAAAACTAAATAACATGAAAGCATGTTTTAATACAAAAGTCATGGCTAAGTAGTTATTAGCCTCTTTCCAACCCTGATGTAAACACATTTACACTACTTAAAATGTCTATTTATGCATGTTCTCAAGCATAGGATTGCATTTCATAATATAAATATTGCATAACATGCATCATCTTGCATTTAGAGTAGTTTGAATAAAATGGAGGTTAATTGTCTCCTTTTATGTGCTTGGATAGGGAAAACATTTAATCGAGGCCTCGGATCAAAGATCCAACCGTATGGATGTGATCATGGCGACGATTGGAGTTCAACGACTCCAAGATCGCCCTAATCAGGCATCCGTAGCATCAGATAGAGACCGGGGAACCCTAGAAGATCAAGGGCCAGGATGGTGTAAATCCGCACTTCAGATGGAAAATTCGATCACACGGATGAATTCGGATCGACGATCGCAGCCCAACGACACAAAAATCGAGTCAATCCGACATTCGTGGCACCATCTACAACTTCCAGAAGATGGACGACCAAGATGGCGCCATGTGGCACCATCCCGGCCGCCCAAACGGCCGCCTACACTCTATGAAGACCGCGCACCCATCCCCTCTCCGCCGTTGGATCTCAATCCAACGGCTGTGGACGCATCGTTTTAAAAGCATCCGCGCGACCATTTGGGCGAGGCAGCGCAGCGGTCCAGCGCCTTATCGCGAGGCGCTGGCGCGCGTTCGAGCCTCGCCAAGCAATTTCTGAGGCGGGCGGGCGCGCTCCAATTGACCGCACGATCGCGATCCAACGGCCGCGCGCGCCCGATAGCGCCGACGCGCAATTGGACGCTCTGGTGAACGCGCGATCGTACGCGCAGGCGGGCGGGCGGCAGCGGTGAAGGCGCGATTTTAAGCCGTCCGATCTCACGATCGGACGGCTGAAAATCAAGCGACGTGCGTAGGCGTTACGCGCGGGCAGCCGAGCGGGCGCGCGTGGGCGCGGAGGCTACGCCCACGTTGGGGGCTTTAGCGATGGTTTTATCCATCACTAAAGACCCCTTATTTATTATTTTGAAGATGTAATGTCCATTTTGCCCCCACTCCTTGCAACTATAAAAGGAGACCCCCTCCATACGAAATTTTCATCCCTTCCTTCTCCTCTCTACCTCTCCAAAGCTCAAGAGAAGCTTGTCCCACACCCGGGATGCTTCTCGCGAGATAAAGTCCAAATTTTCGTCCCCCTTCGGAAGTGGATCCCGCGACGATGACGGCGTGCTGCTTCGTTCCCGTTCTTCTGCTTCGTCCTCCTTCGTCCCGCTTCATTCTCCTTCGTCCAGGCGTCGTCCCGTCCGGCTCGTCCTCCAAGCGACCGTCGAGGAGGATTCTCTCTCCCTATTCTTTTTACTGCTTTCTAGTATAGATTTACTGCTTTCTAGAGTAGTCTATTCGTCCTCCGAGCGATCATCGAGGAGGACATTTCTCCCTCCATTCTTTTAATGCTTTCTAGAGTAATTGTTTTATGTTTTCTAGTTGTAACGAAAGAACTCTTTTATGATAAATTCCTTGTCTATTCTACATCTCATTTTGATTTCCATGTATAGTATTCTTTCTCTCTCTCTTACTCCCTCTGTCTCTTTTATTTGTTGTAGATACTTAGATAGTTTAAATTGAATTTCTTTGTGACAAAATAAAAAGAAACGCGAAGTTTTTAAATCAAACGTTCGCCTCCCTGTGTTCGACCCGGAATTTTAATTTCGGTATAAATTTTATTTGTTGAACACGAATCCTTTGCTTTCGAACTACAACGACAGGTTTTCCAAAATCGAACACGTTGGCGTAGGTTCGTAAATCGTTCAACATTTTGGCGCCGTTGCCGGGGAGGCAACGCTCTTTGATTTCTCTTCGCATTTTGTAACTTACAAATCATTTACCTCACTTTTTTTTTTCCTTTCTTATTGTAATTGCAGGTACTCTTTTGAGACAGGCAAAAGCGGTAGATCGGAGTAAAGTGCTGTGGAAGGTTTTGTAAGTTATCCCCCACCTCCCACCCATTAGATTTTATTTCATCACATAATAATTCAAACATCAATCAACCTAGGTGTTCTTATAAACTCTAAGGTTAGATTGTTTGTTGTTTGACATCCATACTCACTCCAACCCCCACATTAAAAAAAGAAAAAAATAAAAAAAAAAATCTCACAGAGGTACACAACCTCATCTGATTTTCTAACTCAACCGGTAAACCAATCTTAGGAGCCGGTACACACATCCAAACACATAATCGAGTAGAAATCAGATTGGGTAATCATTTGTATGCCTAATTAGGTGGTGCATCAGGCCAGTTGTTTGAGTTGTTTGGGCCGCACCACTTCAAATAAAATCAACTCATCAAGTAGCTGCCAATTAGGTTCAACTCTTAGGGATCTACCAGGCACTCCACATTCTTTTTAAACTTTAAAGGAAAATATCTTCACCTGTGCTTGCAAAACCTGGTGTGCCAATGAAACTTGATTGAAAACACCTAAAGATGAATCCTAAAAGCTACTAAGCAAGATTTGAACCTTAAAATTCACCACATCAAAAATAATCTTGCTTGAAAACCACTGGTTGTGCACGCACACACAAAGCAATCAATCATTAAGGGCACAACCCATTTAAAGGGCCCATCACATTCCAAAGCACATTCAAACCTAGCCCTAAATAAAACAGAGTAGACGTTGGCCTTAAGGATTTGACTCGCTCTTCAGAACTCAGAACGAGATTATTTTCGATTAGTCTGTTTCTACTGTTCAATCTGATGTCTAGCTAGGGGAGCAGAGTCAAACGATCGCGGCTGGGGGGTACACTAGGAACCGGAGGCGCAAGCCGAAGGAAGAACCTTCTCCCCAGTCCCTCCTTCTAACTGGTTGGATTGAACAGACAGAAGTAGATCAAATCGTTCCTTTATCTCAAGACAGGTTTTGGGAGTCTGTAGGTCTATAGGCTAACCCATTTAAGGACAGGTTTGATTGTTTGTATTGCAGGGCACCTTTCTTCCTCCCGTGTCTTATAAATCCTTCCACATATTTCACGCATTCCCGCTCTTTCCCTCCTGTTGTAAATTATCCTCAACATGACAATTATCCCAACTCGTATTGTAATCGACCATCAGTTAGTTGGGATAATTCGGATTGGGGATACAATTCCGGACCCCCGTGTTTAGGGTCTAACCCTGAACACTTTGATTCTCAATTCTATCCTTCTCAGAGTTGCATCGATTATAGATCGTCCTCCTTTCATGAACAACCTAATGCGATCTACAATCAAGAAGGATACACTGATCCTTACCCATCCTCTGATTTCACTGCCTTTAGGTCATCTCCATCTTTTGAACAATCTGAAATGACCTATTATCAGGATGGGTATAACGAATCTCAATTCGTTAATTCCTCTACATTGATGTCAAACCCGCCCAACCCTGAACCAACTCATTTGGTTCAGGTTAATCAGGTTCAAGATAAGGTTCTGGCTAACTTGAGGAATATCATTCAATCTTTAGAAGTTCAGCCAATACCTTGCATTGAGAGATTGGAGCCCCTGATTGAAATGATTGATGATTTAAATAAGTCTTTGTTGGATTGGCTCCAGGATGTTAAGGATAAGAACCCGGGTGAGTTTCTACTTGGGAAATTAGCGAAATTGAGGATGAGATTCGTGGTTGCTTTGATTCAATCTTGGAATAATTCCCAGGATGAACTCTCTTCAGGAAAGCCAATGACAGAACCCGCTTAGGCACCTGTTGGGGGGGACACGTGTTACGAAGCTGACCAGATTGAATTAAAACAACCAATTAAGGATGATTTGATTTCTTCACCTGAAATCCCTGAGCTGGGTTACGAGGAAACGTATGTCTCCTTGGAACGCAAAGTGACAAATGATTTTGGGACATACATTGATACGGATCCTGATGGTGAAGATTCAAGTTGCGAAGTCTCACACGAGTTTTCAGATCACGATTTTTGTGAGACGATTGGGCCTGAGGAATCTGATAGATCATTTGATAGCCCAATAACTAAGGAAACTGATCTTATTAGGGCACACGATACGGATCCAGAATCGCATTTTCTGGAGGAATTAATTCAATGCCCTGATTATCAGTTATGCCCTGTTGAGCTTATTGATGATTCTAATTCTGAGATAATTAGACCCAAGTCAATTTTGATTTTGCCACATCATCTAGACTTGGAGATTTCAGACGGGGTGATGAATATACAAGAGGTCATGGAATTTGATATGCCGAATGAGGAGGATAGGAGCTGGGAAATTCTGATTTGGGAAGTCAATTTTGGAGGAAATGGAAGATTGAGTCGAAGGGTTCCTTTTAAGCTGAAACCATCAAATCAGAACCCTTACGACATTTGTTTCGAGGATGTCAAACTCAAGCACACATTTAACGATTATCCTTTTGAGCTTCAATTCTCTGTAACCCGACATTTTGGCCTTGGGTTGCATCCTCACAAATCGCAGGCCCGACCCCGCTTGCATTCTGATTTTAGGTTTTGGGTAATTTTTATCCAGAACCTAAGATATTCTCGATTATGGGGTGTGGGTCTGCACCACAATCTGGTCCACATCTGTGGACCTCTGCTGACAGGTCGGAGGATTCTTCTGTTCATTCTAATTCTGACCTGCACATGTGAATTCTTCATTTCTTTTCTTTGTATAGTGTGCCTAGCTGAAGGCACTAAACTCAGCACATATACAGTTCTTTTTCATTTTCATCTCGGAGCGGACCCGATATCCACGCAATTCAGGTGCTTTCTACGCTTTTCCACTCTGTTTTATGTCTTTTTAATACAATGAGGACATTGCATTAGATAGGCATGGGGGGATGGATATTTATCTTTGAATTCATTCGTCAGCTCCGTAGATTTGTTTTATTTTATATAAAAAAAAAAAATCAAAATTAGGAAAGAGAATTTGGGTTTAAGAAAATTTTCGATCTTAAGAAATACTATATTATGTTCTGAACACAAAGACCCTTCAGGTCTTTGGACTTAATCAGCCCGTATATCCACTAAAATGTGGATTTGTTTTTCGAGTTCTCGCCAACTTGAATTTTATTTTAATTGGAGTAAATAAGTTTGGGTGATAAGTACACGACTTATCAACCCGCCCTCTGATGTGAGGGAATTTTGAGTCTTAAGCATCTACATACTTTCTTTGCACTGACTCGTTATTTGGCGATTTTAATGGAAATTGGGTAGCTAATGAACCTTCTAGGGTGATATGGCTGGCAAGTTATCGTGGGTAACAGCCCATAGGTAGGTTGTCCAGAGCCCAGTCACTGACCTTTCTCTTTTTGCTGCCTTTAGGTAAATCTTAGACCAGGGAAGCCACCTACTTAAAAAAAAAAAATCAAAAAGGAGAAAAGAACAAAAAGAAATAAGCCACACTTCGCCGCACGAGTATGGCTGGCAAGTTGTCGGTGGTAACAGCTCATCGACCGGTTGTCCAGAACCCAGCTCAGAAAATGCACTAAAAATTCCCAAAACACTTAGGAAGAAGCGGAGAAGTAGAATAAACTGGGGAGATATACACTGGATTCACCCTTGTGTTGACCCCGTTAAAAAAAAAATAATAATAATAAAAGTAGGGAGAAAGCTACCGGTTGTAAAGATACACCTTTAGGCAGAATTCTTTTTGAGGTCACCTAGAGGCGTAGAAATCCGAAGTCCGTTCTAATTGCCGGTCAACGAGTCTATCACAATCACAATAAGATGCTTAAAACTTAGGGTTCTCATCAAATCTTGGGTGAGTTGAATGGCCGTAGAAAGCCACTCTTAAACCCTAAAATTTGAAAATCCAAAAAAAAAAAAAAGAGAGTAAAAACAGAAAAAGAAATTTTTCTTTGAATAAGGCGAGGCTTGAGGCGGTCTGCATTTTGGCTGATACCCGGGCACTGTTGTGTCTTTGAAAGTTCAGTTCTTAAGTAGACAATTTCTTAATGATTGAAAATAACTCAGGTCCAAATAATCTAACCTAATTCTTTTATAAATAGCATATAGTTTTTGCTAGGGACTAGCAAAAGATAGGCATGGGGGTATGATGTAAACACATTTACACTACTTAAAATGTCTATTTATGCATGTTCTTAAGCATAGGATTGCATTTCATAATATAAATATTGCATAACATGCATCATCTTGCATTTAGAGTAGTTTGAATAAAATGGAAGTTAATTGTCTCCTTTTATGTGCTTGGACAGGGCAAACATTTAATCGGGGCCTCGGATCAAAGATCCAACCGTATGGATGTGATCATGGCGACGATTGGAGTTCAACGACTCCAAGATCGCCCTAATCAGGCATCCGTAGCATCAGATAGAGACCGGGGAACCCTAGAAGATCAAGGGCCAGGATGGTGTAAATCTGCACTTCAGATGGAAAATCCGATCACACGGATGAATTCGGATCGACGATCGCAGCCCAACGATACAAAAATCGAGTCAATCCGACATCCGTGGCACCATCTACAACTTCCAGAAGATGGACGGCCAAGATGGCGCCACGTGGCACCATCCCGGCCGCCCAAACGGCCGCCTACACTCTATGAAGACCACGCACCCATCCCCTCTCCGCCGTTGGATCTCAATCCAACGGCTGTGGACGCATCGTTTTAAAAGCATCCGCGCGACCATTTGGGCGAGGCAGCGCAGCGGTCCGGCGCCTTATCGCGAGGCGCTGGCGCGCGTTCGAGCCTCGCCAAGCAATTTCTGAGGCGGGCGGGCGCGCTCCAATTGACCGCACGATCGCGATCCAACGGCCGCGCGCGCCCGATAGCGCCGACGCGCAATTGGACGCTCTGGTGAACGCGCGATCGTACGCGCAGGCGGGCGGGCGGCAGCGGTGAAGGCGCGATTTTAAGCCGTCCGATCTCGCGATCGGACGGCTGAAAATCAAGCGACGTGCGTAGGCGTTACGCGCGGGCAGCCGAGCGGGCGCGCGTGGGCGCGGAGGCTACGCCCACGTTGGGGCCTTTAGCGACGGTTTTATCCGTCACTAAAGACCCCTTATTTATTATTTTGAAGATGTAATGTCCATTTTGCCCCCACTCCTTGCAACTATAAAAGGAGACCCCCTCCATACGAAATTTTCATCCCTTCCTTCTCCTCTCTACCTCTCCAAAGCTCAAGAGAAGCTTGTCCCACACCCGGGATGCTTCTCGCGAGATAAAGTCCAAATTTTTGTCCCCCTTCGGAAGTGGATCCCGTGACGACGACGGCGTGCTGCTTCGTTCCCGTTCTTCTGCTTCGTCCTCCTTCGTCCCGCTTCATTCTCCTTCGTCCAGGCGTCGTCCCGTCCGGCTCGTCCTCCAAGCGACCGTCGAGGAGGATTCTCTCTCCCTATTCTTTTTACTACTTTCTAGTATAGATTTACTGCTTTCTAGAGTAGTCTATTCGTCCTCCGAGCGATCGTCGAGGAGGACATTTCTCCCTCCATTCTTTTAATGCTTTCTAGAGTAATTGTTTTATGTTTTCTAGTTGTAACGAAAGAACTCTTTTATGATAAATTCCTTGTCTATTCTACATCTCATTTTGATTTCCATGTATAGTATTCTTTCTCTCTCTCTTACTCCCTCTGTCTCTTTTATTTGTTGTAGATACTTAAATAGTTTAAATTGAATTTCTTTGTGACAAAATAAAAAGAAACGCGAAGTTTTTAAATCAAACGTTCGCCTCCCTGTGTTCGACTCGGAATTTTAATTTCGGTATAAATTTTATTTGTTGAACACGAATCCTTCGCTTTCGAACTACAACGACAGATTTTCCAAAATCGAACACGTTGGCGTAGGTTCGTAAATCGTTCAACAAACCCATTTACAGGTCATCACCATTTTGATACACAAACATTCACCACATCATCAATATAAAACTTGGACTCAACCACACACAGTACCCATGAAACAAAAAACTATATCATTATTTTTATTACAATATGCAAGTATTTGGAATGTAATTATATTCAAAAAATATTAATACAAGTTTAAAGCTTCCATCTTCAATAGAAGTAATTGTCCATTAACATCAATATTTGTCTTAACCCCGTAAAAATAAACATTTCATCTTCATAGATCTCTTTGCTTGAGATTTTTTAACTCTTTTAGTTTAATGAGTTTTTCATGTTCAATTTTTTTGATCTTGTGGTCTGGCTCCTCCATCTTTGTTCATCATCCAAGCTCTTGTTCTCAAAAGAATCAGATCATAACGATAAAAAATTTAAGATCATCAGCATACTGTCTTTTGGAACTTCCACTACCTATTTTGTTACTTATGTGAGTACTATGATGGATGCTCTATGGCCAAATAAGCTTGGGCAAGATATTCCTTTGATGAGTAGTATGTGCGTGGTCTTTCCTAACTTGGTCTTTATGTGCAGGTCCATTCATTTACTTATATTTTGGATCCTCTTCGAGAATGTCATGTCTCTTCATCGAGCCAAGGCAACCTTCATTGGCCTTTTTGAGGCAGGAAAAGTTAATGAGTGGGTGGTCACCGAGAAGTTGGGGGATGCTCTCAAGGTCAAAGGTCCCATCAATGCTCCGAAGAAACCAAGATTTAAGTTTGGAGAGAGGTAATGTTATTGTAATGGAATCTGTAAGGACTAGTTTGCAATAAGTGATAATTAATACGGATCAATTTCTTTGCTACATATGATAACTTTTATTTTAATTTACTTGAGAATGGGTTAATTTCTATTTATATTTATTGGATGAGGGTTAGGAAAGGTAGTTATTCTATAATGTGATGGGAGACGTGAATAACTCTGGAGGGATAAGTCAGAGGATAAGTTAATCTTCCAACAAACTTAGGTTAGCTTATCCTAGGATAAGGAGGTCATGAGGGTAAACAGAGATTATCCCTCAAAAAGAGGGGATAATCCCTTCTGTAAACTAACCCTAACATCATGGTAGATGGATCCATCCTTTACAATAACTTGATTTGCAACTGAAATGCCAAAAGAAGAAATCAGGAAAATGACTCTTAAGAGAAAGAAAAGGAAATGTCTTCTCATTTGAATTCCATTAAGCACTTTGCTTACTTTTAATTGGGACCCTCAATGATTGATGAGTTCTAATTAGATTCATCTCTCTTTGTGATTTTCAGGTTGCATTTGTTGGAGCTCGGAGTTGGCACATATCTCTTCCTTTGTGCATCTTACGATCTTGCCTTTGGGAAGAGAATTTTCTTCTTATATCTCTTCATGCAAGCTTTTACTTTCTTCATAATAGGATTTGGCTATGTTGGTACCTTCGCTCCTACTTCCTAGACGTGGCATGACAATGCAGTATATCACCTTGCTGCCATTTGCTACTATCATCTAGTAGAAGCTTGATTATAAATCCTCATTTAAATTAAATTTTTAGGGAAAATGAAATTGTTCTAAACTTATCATTGCATTCAGATACTGTAAATTTAAATATTATTTTTACAGCGGTCTGTTGTATATGAAGGAAGTTATGAGTTGTATAGAGTTACTGAAGAAGATAGTTACATATTGTTCAACGCTCTTGGAAATCTTTCATAACATCCGTATTGCAGTAGCAATGTAATAAAAGTTGGAAGTTCTTAGACTTTTGAATATTTGATTAAATGCCTTCTTGAAATGTAATTAATTACATGATGTGGAAATACTTTTGTTTTAAAAACCTTGGAATATGCTTGTGGTCCATGAACATGTAAGAACACTTTTATGTGTTATTATATAATTGATTAATATTTGTTCCCATAAAAAATTGAACTTCTATAAAGAATAATCCATATGCCGAAAGAAATAGGCAAGCAGCAATCACCATCAGCTTTTGATAATGTTCGTCCTGCACTAACGATATTGAGTCTCATCCATTTATTTTACATTTTTCATTGTAAGCAGCATAGGAATGCTACTTCTTGAGTTGAGAGTTTAGAACGTACCATATCTTATATATCAAGCACACCAGGATGGATTACTGTGAGAATTAACTTCACATGGACGTTGGAAGTACCTTTCCTTTCCTCTGTGTCCTATTTTCCTCTCCCCTAAGAAAACTTCCTCACTGCCCCTAAGTTCGAGGCCTTGATCAATTGTGTAGTGCCGATCTGGGTCCTCCTCCTCTTCTTTTTGCCATCTATGTTATCATCACCCTCTTCCCTTTATGTAGAGGCTTTGTCTCCTCTATCTTGCTCCTTGTCACGGCATCCTCACTCATCCCTTCTTCCTCTATGTCAACTTCAAGTGTGACTCATCCTCAATCGGGGTTGGTTGGCCAGTAGATATCATTCTTCGTCGTTGTTGACCTTCCCTCTGTCGTGGCTTACGTTAGCTATTTTATTGGTTGCAGATGTGGATCTCGCTCCACTCTCCTGTGGTTGTTTGACAAGAATAAGCTAGAGATCGCTCTCAACATGATAGAGATTTCGCCGACATGTTTTGACCTTCGTTCTCGTTTGTGCGTGCTTATAGATCGACAGAACCTCGCTTTCGGTGGTGGAGCTTGTTGGGATTAATCCATAAATAGCCCACTTCTAACTTAGGATGTACCTGAGCAATAAATAATATCAATTGAACATTATAGTGAATGGGTACCGAAACTAGTATACCAGTACCTGTATCCCATATCCTAAGTATCGATATTGGTTCGAATCCCATATACAAGGAAGCATCGGTACTGATGCCAAGTGTTAAGACCCATGCTGTTTGAACCTTTTAAGACGTCTGGACGGTGGGTCAGACATTTGGTCAGACGTCTGGACATCTTCCTAGACGTCTAGAAATCAAAACTTTTGAGTATGAGCTCGCGTCTGCGCACGGGCTGCGCGCAGACAGTACTCTCGTTTTTCCTCCCCTTCTCTCTCTCCCTACCTCCGGCAAAACCCTAACCCATCGATCTTATAAAACCCCCCTTCCCCTCTCACGTTCTCCTCACACCAGCCCCTTACCCTCTTCTTCTCCACTCCAGTGAGAGACAGTGCGAGCGAGAGAGCGCACGGGTGGCGTCGAGGAGCGGTGTGAGGAGAGGAGGAGAGTGAGCTCGCAAGCTCATGTGGGAGCTCATTGGTGAGCGCATGGCCGGAGCGGCGTGTGCACGAGGAGTGTGTCGGGGAGGTCCTCCCTGATATTGCTGTAGCCGGAGCTACAGGCGAGGGGGTGTGGTGTGGCCATGCGTGGCGCAAGAGCAGCGGAAGTAGGTTCTGGTTCTGGGTTTTTCTGAGAATCAGACGTCTGGAGTGACCTCCAGACAACGGTGAGGATGTCTGGAGGTGGTTCCAAACGTCTGAGGTGAGAGTTTTGCGAAGGTACGTCCCCTTTGCAGATACGACCATGCAGGCCACTCCGTTGCTACCATTTTGCATGCCCTTTTTGAGAGGATTCGGTGTCTGCGTGCAAGATTCGCTTCGGGAAGGTGCGGGACACGCCCTCCCATGCATTTCAGATGTCTAGGCGACGTACCAGACGACGGGAAGCACTTCCAGATATCTGGAGAGGTGGTCGGACGTTTGGAGCTGGGTTCAGATGGTCCAGAAGAGTTCTTGGACGTCTGAGGATTGGTGTAGAGACTTAGGTATGTTACTGGACACTTTTAAGACGTCTAGAAGTTGTTCCAGATGTCTGATTTGAGACAGAAACCCTATTTTTGACCCGTTTAGGATCCGTTTCAGTTCCATTTTATGCAAATAAGATACCGATGTGTTCCTTGTGAGTTCCTCTACTTGTTAGAAGGCTTTCCATACTATTCTGATAGTTTCCTTGTGATTGTTCCTTGTCATAGGACTTCGTTCCGTTACGGGTTTGGGGCTTGCTGAGGCGAGTGAGTCTGTCGTTCAAGCCCCCAATACTCCTAGGTTTACTGGTAGAGTGGCTTCCCCCTAATTTAATTATAACCTAAATGCATGTGTGGAATGAATGATTAGAACCTAGGATATGGCATGAATCCTAGGAAGAGAAACACTTGAAATGTCTGTATTGGATGATTGAATTGCAGTTTGGAATGAGTAGATAGAATGATAACAATTGCCTGTAAATAACTAACAGCTGCTTGTGAAATATGAAGTACTTGTGCTAGCTAACTGTTGCATGTAAATTTCCTATTGTATACGTTAAATGACATAATACGAGCTGCATGTATATAAATTGAGAATGGAAATGTGAATGATGGAAATACGAGATACCAGTGTATAACTTGTATATGGAAATGTGAACGATAGCAATACGAGCTACATATGTATTACCTGAGAATGAAAATAGAAATGATGAAACCTGGTATGGCTTGACATGAGGAATATGAGCATGAACCCTACGGGGAATTAGGAGTAGAGCTCCTGGAAATAAATGGAATGGATATGGAAATGTGAGTGGAGAAGTGAGCTAGCCCTTGAGTACGGAGTACCAAAGAGTGCGACTGTCCCCCTATTTAGTGCAGAGCGGAGCCACCCGCCCTTGGGTTGGGACCTGGGGTTAAGATTGGCCACTCTGTACTGACTTCTTAGCCCTCGTGTACACGATACCGGGGAGAGCTACTAGTGTAGGGAGAGAGCTAGCCACCCCATGGGGCCCGGGGTTCAGCTAGCTGCCCTACGCCGACTTGTGAGGCCCACTGGGCAAACCAGGGTAGTCAGGCGAGGGTGCGCGGACTGTGGAGGGGCGATACCCCTGTTACTGAGAGGGCTAGGCCTTATACTGGTTCCGTGTTGTACTTTGGGCGCACTCGCTAATGGAATCGACTGACCGCGTGCTAGTACAACACGGAAGCTACCCGTGCACTTATCGAGCGTGCCATAGTCACCGTTACATCTGTCCGTGACCTTGGGGTGGTTGACTGGGTGTAGGATCACCACGGGGGACTCTCCTGGCCAGGAGAGCACCATGTGTGCCTTCTACTCTTCGGAAAAGACTGCAATCAATATCGCTCCCACGAGGAACATTTGAGATCAAGAAAGAAGATCCGATAAATAAACCAAGTGGTGAAAAAGAATAATTAGTTAAATAAAGTAATTGAAAAACAACAACTACCTGTCCACTTTTACTGCTTTAGTTAGTTGGTTGCCACTCTACTCAGCATTCACTGACTTTGTGTACACATAACCCTTTTCAGGTCTAGGTGTTGAGCAGAAAGAGCCCACAGTTGCAGAGGGTGTTGGGTCCAGTAGAGCTCAGTAGTTATAGCTCTTTTGTTGTACTCGTTTGTAGTAGTGAGTAGACTCTTATACCCTTATGTTCTGTACTTTTACGTTCTGTACTTTATGTTCTTGCACCTTATTACTTTCTACTGTTGTGGTGGTGATATGTACTGTAGCAGTTTTTACCTCTTTATTGCTGTACCTTTTTACTGTTAGTTGCTTAGCATAGTGAATGTGGTTTACTTTTCTACTTTTTGGTTACTTTCTCGTTGGACGACTGGGTCTTGGGATCAGTCAAGTCGGTCCTGTCTCGTGTCCTGTAGGGATTCGGGAATCGAGTCGTAACAAGATGGTATCAGAGCAAGGTCGTCCCGAGAAGTGAACCAACTATCTTGAGAATAACCAATTGATGTGCTTATAACTAGAGTAACTACCACAATGTACCTTTTGACATCTGTTCTGAGGCTTTTTGTTGAATGTTCGTTGGAATTGACGTCTTCCTATTCTGCTGTTCGCATCTCCTTGTAGGAGATGCCTTGACGTGGAGTCATTGAGGCAGGTTGTGGACGTGGCCGTGGACGAGGTTTGAGGGGCGGATGTGTTGAGCCCGACGTTTCAGTGGACCAGTCGCTTCTTCCAGGCGTTTAGGTTCAGGACCTCGCCCAGTTGATACGCGAGATAGTACGAGAGGAGCTCCACCCGCCTCCACTGGTGCCTCTCCCTGGGGACGTGGAGGGGAGTCCTCTGTAGGACCGCGAGACAGACGTAACGTTGGACGTGGGGGAGGGGGTGGTCCTCCACCGCCCCCACCACACTCTGACACTTCCGAGCACGAGTCCTCCCTGCCTGGAGGCGAGCCCGTTTCCCAACTTTAGCGACATTGCAAGCTTTTCGGACAATTTTGGAAGCTGAAGTCCCCCTCCTTCAAGGAGGATGAGGATCCGACTGAGGTAGAGGATTGGTTAGAGCAGATCGAGAAGGTGTTCGACACCCTTCGCCCCCTGCGGAGTGCCGCGTGGCTTTTGCCACGTACCAGCTGGAGAGCACGTCACACAGGTGGTGGAGGACGGTTAGAGGTCAGGAGGGGGCAGAGCCGACGTGAGATCGGTTTGTCACCCTCTTTTGCGAGCAGTACTTCCCGCAGACGTGGCAGGATCAGAGGAGGCGCGAGTTCCACACTCTTCGCTAGGAGACGATGACTGTGAGCGCGTACTGTACGCGTTTCCTAGAGCTGTCCCGTTTCGCTGTGATAGCTGTGGCTACTGAGGAGGAGAGCTTGTGGAGGTTCACCAAGGGGCTCCAACCTGCTATTTGGAGATATGTCAAACCCCTGAAGCTGCCCATGTTCTCGAGAGTGGTGGAGGTAGTTATGACCTATGAGGAGACCAACCCGGTCGCACGTGACATTGACAGCGGATGGAAGAGGCCCTAACAGCCAGACTACTCATAGGGCCAGCGAGAGCGGGGGCATGCGGCGCCCGCAAGAGAGCCGTCGTGCTTTGCGGGGCCATCAGTGGCCTTTGGGGGTCCCTGATAGGGGCCAGCTGCCAGCACTGGACCCCCACCCAGCCGTCAGCAGGGACCTACCGAGGGCGGGAGTCGAGTTCCCCTCTACTACCAGTGTGGTCAGCTGGGCCACATCAGGAGGGACTGCTCATCTAGGGTTGGAGGTCAGCAGATGCTCCCCGTATCGAGAGCTGGAGGACAAGCAGCAGGCTTTTTTTCCCAGGTGCATGGGGGAGGACAGCAGTTGCGGGGAGGGCACCGGCCACCGGCTACCCGTCCAACGTAGAGTGTAGCTGCTTCTTCCACACCAAGAGCTGAGGGGCGTATCAACGCCTTGACATACAAAGGCACCTGATAATACTGCATCTCGGGGTGATAACTCTGTTAAATGGGGTTTATCTTAAGAACAAAATGCATAGATAACACATCATAAATAGGAATGGGAACATTGCATGCATCACACATTAAGATTGCTTATAGAATAGTATTAATGACCATTTGTATGAGCACTTGTCAAAACATGCCTCAGATGAGCAATCAGATGACACGGATGGATTCAGAGCGACAAACGGAGTCCAACGGACTCGAAATTGGCCAAATCTGACATCTGGAGCTCCCGCAATAGGCCAAAGAAGTTCTAACCGTTGATCTGACGATCAATGACTCACAAGGTGCCACGTGGCACCCGATCAGCGCCCGCACGCCTCTCCCAGCCCCCTCCATCAACCGCAGAATGATCTGAGCCGTTCGATCTTTGATCGGACGGTTGAGAACACCGCACCATCGCCTGCGCCATCACTACAATCCTCGCCCGAGCATGTCACGACCGTCGGATCTCCATCCAACGGTCGGTAGCAGCCGAGCACCGAGCGCAACTGCAACCATCCACGTAGGGCAGCGCAGCGGTCGAAGCGCTCACCCGCGCTCACACGATGAAGGTTCGAATCGTGCTACGCTGAAATGCGAAGGCGAAGGCATGCGTGGGCAAAATTGGATCGCCCCATCAGCAGTGGACGGGCGATGTGCGCACACAAATCAGGCGCGAAGAAGCACAGCTGCGGGCGAGCGACTGGCGGGCAGGGGCCTTCACTGACATTTTAGGAAGGGTTTTAGCAACCTCCTGAACGTCGGTAAAACCCCTTCTTCATTTGGAAAGCCCTTTTTCCTATTTAAACCCCTTCCAGCCACTCATGAGGGGCATTCACTCCACTTGCAAGTGTTCTACCCCCCTCCTAGCTACCTTTAAGCCCTTTTGTAATCTCCAGAGATGACGAGCCACCGACAGAGCCCTCTCCACCACTGTGGCTGCCTCGCCGTCCCCTCTCTTTCTCTCTCTTCCCTTCTTTTAAGCTTTACTTTACTTATTTCAAGCATTTATCTAGTGTTGTAATTATGAACTAAAGTTGCAGGTTAAATGAAGTTGTTTTCTATTCAATTGCTTGCTCTATTTTCTATTCAAGTTGCATGTTGTGAATGAAACAATTCTAACCCTAATCTCTCTCTCTCTTTCTCGCTTTTCACCCACGCCTTTTCGCAAGCAAAACCCCACGATTTTCGTGACAATAAGTGACAAGAAGAATCCGATTTTCACACCTCCCTGAGACTGACACTCGGACTCACATCCGTTTCTTTACTTTAAAACCGATGTCGCAAGCGCAAGCTATAACGACACTTCCAAATACACGCGCACGTTAGTTTTTGGCGCCGTTGCCTGGGAGGCAATGGATTTGCTTTATTACTTCCATTTTACATCTATGCTCACATTGTCTAACGCCTTGTCTCCTTCTATTTGATGGTTGCAAGAATTCGATGCTTGGATGGCGAAGCAACGCAACTCGTGACGGTAACGAGGGAGTAAGCGCAACAAGGACCGGTGGTGAGTATTTCTTCACTCATGGTTGTTTGCTTGCTTGAAAATCTAAAAAGAAAAATTGTAAAACTGAAAAAGTTGGCGTGGTGTATGATTGCCTGGCCCACATCCTTAACACATCACTTAACAAAAAAAATACACTCTAACATTCTGAATAAATTCTTGGAGTGTTCTTTTTTCTTTTTGAGTGGTGTTTGTGAAGCCATCTTGAATTGACTTGGGCTGCACCACTCAACCCTAAAATCGACTCATCTAATAGAAGTTGCATGATCACTAGGATGAGTACATTAGGGTTTTAGAGCCTCTACACAACAAAAGAAAATCTACTTTCACTGAACTGTGTGCAAAACTTGACGTGCCCACTGAAACTTGTCTGAAAATATTAAGATACGTCAATCCTAAAAGACACTAAAGTAAGGATAAAACATTAAAAGACACCACATCTAAAAAATCCTTGCCTGAAAACCCTGTTTTGATAGAAGCACACACATTGAAAGTGGAAAACTAAGAGGCACTACCACAATCAACGCCTCATCACATAACCCTAGCACAAGCACTATCCTAGCCCTTTTAAAATTGAGTAGACGTGCCCTAGGCAGGATTGAGTTAAGTCTCGAGAGGCGAGGTTTTGTTCGTTGGGCACTTGGCTTTCATTCCCTTAGTAGAATCTGGTGACTAGGCTGCGGGGCAGTGTCAAAAGACCGCGGTTGTAGGGTCTATGGAATTGGCGGTGCAAGCCAAAGGAAGAAGCTTCCCTGCAATCCCCTCATAATCAACCTGGCCAGATTAGCTTTGGGAAGGGGAGTCCAGTGCTTACGGACTTAATCACCCTTTTGGAGATTTTTATGTCCCCTAAGGAATACACCTTAAGGATTAGGCTTGTTTGCTTGATTGAACACACACTTCTCGCATCTGTCGCCCTCCGCATCCCCTCCTATTCTTCTCTAGTGTATGCACAGGAGACGCTCACTGCATCTTGAGTTGTTTGTTTTGGGACGGGAATCCAGGCGACTTGATTTTGCTAGAAACATGGCTGAACCTAGGGTAGATGAGGTTGAGGACCAACCCCCACCAAACACAATGGCCATCATCCAATCCCAGATTAATGCAAACCACCGACTTCAGCAGCAACAGATCCACACTATCATGCAAGCCATACACCGGTTGCAGAACCCACCGGAAGCTCAAATGAGGACCCCTTCCAGCACCTAAAGGATCTTGACCGGATAGCCCGAACTGTGAAACCAAGGAACATTAGCCTTGACATTGTTTTGATTAAGATGTTTCCCTTCTCACTGAGAGACAAGGCATCTCACTGGCTTAGAATCCTAGGTAGACCCATCACCACCTGGGAAGAACTGAGGCATGCATTCTTGAAGAAATTCTTCCCCATAGGAAAGACAAATGCCCTCAGAAGAGCCATTACTACCTTTACACTCCAGGGTGGGGAACAGTTCCATGAGGCGTGGGAAAGATTTAATGAACTCTTCAGGAAATGCCCACACCACGAAGTATCACGGTGGCAATTGGCCCAGATCTTCTACCATGGTCTGGACAGCAACCTACGGAACTTCATCGATGCCTCACGCGGGGGGAACTTCCTGAATAAAAATGAGGAGAGCGCGTTTGAGCTCTTTGAGTCTATGAGCGAAAATTCGCTCAACAATGCCTCCATGACCCAGTTTAACCGATCTAGTCAACCCCGTGGCGGGATTTATGAGGTACAAGCAAATTCTGGAATGGTTGACATGGGCATCATTGCCAAGAAACTAGATCTAGTCGAATTGGTGGATAAAAAGATTGACGAGCTACTGAACCAGACTAGGAATCCATTACAAACCTTCTCCCTAGCAAAGGGAGCACATAATGTTGACCTGGTCTAGCCCTTAAGCCAACTGAATCGGAAACAACCCCTGACCATGTTCCAGGGAGGGACCTTTGCTCCCTCAACCCTTGATTACTCTCTTCCCTCCCCATCGACATCTGCTATCCTTGAAGATGTGCAAGCTATCTAAGGTTATGCTAAACCTGACCCTTTCTCCAACACTTACAACGCTAGCTGGCGTAATCACCCCAACTTTGGTTGAACAAACCAGAAACCACCTCAATTCCAGGACCAGCCCAGGCCAAACCAGTAGCCAAACTTGCCCCCTATTAGCAAGGAACACCAATTAGACCCCCATACAATCAGAACAGGGTGGCCCCTCCCCTGCAGAACCAAATGGACACCCTGATAAAGATGATGGCTGAAATGAACCAGAAACATCAAGAGGAAATGGCCGTAGTAAAGGGACAGTTAAGCCAACTATTGGACTGCAAACAACAAGGATCCCTACCTTCCCAGCCACAACCGAACCCGCGAAACATGATTAACAGAGACCCCAATTCTCAAGGGTTCCAGGGCAATCCCGGGCAGGCTCACATGGTTCAGCCAGCCCCACAAACACCCCTTGGGTTCGGTGCTTCTTTGTCCTCGTCTTCTCAAGGATCAACCCATGGTCCCAATGCCTCTGCGAATGCGGTAACCTTGAGAAGCAGCACCAAAACCTAGGATCCCAAATGGCCGACTCTTCCCGAGACTTCACTAGCTGAAACACCCGACTTAGAAGAGGCACTGGAAAAATCCAAGGACCCAGAAATAGATCCTATCCATATTCAGACACCCTACCCTGAGGCCTTGGAGACAATCAAGAAGAAGAAAGGTGTTGTGGAAACTGAGGAGTTTTTGGAGATCTTTAAGCAGGTTCAGATTAATATTCCGCTTCTTGAAGCCGTTAAGCACATCCTGGCTTATGCCAAGTTTTTAAAGGAAGCCTGTACACCCAAATGTAAGCCAAGACCTCAAGCACCTAGGAAGGTTGTGCTCTTCGAGCAAGCAAGTTCCGTAATATCAAGCAACCTTCTGCTCAAGCGAACTTACCCAGGAGCACCCCTGATATCCTGCAATATAGGGGATATGACATTTGATAGAGTGCTCCTAGACTCAGGTGCTTCTATCAATCTGATTCTAACAACCCTATACCATCAATTTGGTTTTGGAGAGTTGACACCCACACCTGTCACCATCCAATTGGCTGATAGATCTATGAAGACCCTAAAGGGGGTTGTCGAGGACGTGATTGTGCGGGTCAAGGACTTCTATTTCCCGGTCGACTTCTTGGTGCTCGACATGGAAGTCCCTGAAAAATTACAGAACGCACCCATAATCTTAGGCAGACCTTTCTTAGCTACGGCTAAGGCAAACATTGATTGTGACACGGGATGTATGGAAATCACCTTCGGAGACAAGATAATGCAGTTGGATATCTTCCTGGCGACCAAGTCTTTTGATTGCGATTGTGTCAAGGAACATGATCCCGTGGAACCTTTGGTCGAGGAATACCTCACCCTTAGTTTTGTCTCAGACCATCAATCCTGTAACGACTGTTCTGACCCATCACCATCGTTGCCCATGGACCTCTGTAGGGCTGATTACCGTCAAACAACACCATTTGAGGAGATTGATGTTGATCAACTCCCGCCTTTCCCTTTCCCTTCGATTGTTGTTCCACCCGCACCCGAACTAAAGCCACTACCTGAGAATCTCAGGTATGTCTTCTTGGGACTTGACCAGACTTTCCCTGTGATTATTAACTCTCATCTAACCCAGGATCAGGAACTCAGATTGATTGCGACCCTTTCGGAACATCGGGCCACCATTGGATGGACCATTTCAGACTTGAGAGGAATTAGCCTCGCCTATTGCACTCATAAGATTTACCTAGAAGATGGGGCACGACCCTCCCGCCAAATGCAGAGACGGTTAAACCCAAACATGCAAGAGGTCGTTAAGAAAGTAATTATCAAGTGGCTTGACGCCGACAATATCTATCCCATCTCTGATAGCCCCTGGGTGAGCCCCACTCAAGTGGTTCCAAAGAAAGCCGGGCTCATCGTTGTTATCAATGAGCATGGCGAATCCATCCCCACCCGCACCACCACCGCTTAGCAGGTGTGTATTAATTACAGGAAGCTCAATGAAGCAACCAAGAAGGATCATTTTCCTTTGCCATTCATTGACCAGATCCTTGAAAGATTGGCAGGGCAAAAGTATTTTTGCTTCCTGGATGGATATTCAGGATGTAACCAAGTCGCAATTGCTCCTGAAGATCAAGAAAAGACCACATTCACTTGTTCGTACAGCATGTTTGCATTCCGTCGAATGCCGTTCGGGTTATACAACGCACCTGCTACCTTTTAGTGTTGCATGCTAGCCATTTTTTCAGAAATGGTGGGTGAATACCTGGAGGTCTTTATGGATGATTTCTCTGTATTTGGGAATTCATTCGACCACTGTTTGAGCAACTTGGAGAAAATCCTGAAATAATGTATCGAGGTTAATCTGGTGTTAAGTTAGGAAAAGAGCCATTTTATGGTTCAAGAAGGAATCGTACTCGGTCACATCGTATCACATAGGGGCATTGAGGTGGATCGGGCTAAGGTTGATTTGATTTCCAAACTTCCTCCGCCTAGCTCGGTTCGATAGATCTGCTCATTCCTGGGACATGTTGGCTTCTACCGAAGGTTCATCAAAGACTTCTCCAGGCTTTCCAAACCCTTAACCGACCTTCTGGCCAATGACGCCATATTCCACATGGCCTCTGATTGCATCCAGGCTTATCACACCCTCCGGGACTTAGTTTCCATAGCACCTATACTTCAGCCCTCGGATTAGTCCCAGGACTTTCAGATTATGTGTGATGCATCAGATTTTGCCATAGGTGCTATCCTGGGACAAAGACAAGACAAGAAACCCGTGGTGATCTACTATGTGAGCAAAACGTTATACAAGGCCCAACGAAATTATACAGTTACAGAAAAAGAATTGCTCGCTGTAGTCTTCGGACTTGAGAAGTTCCGACCTTACCTGCTGGGGTCCCACGTGACCATCTATACTGACCATTCAGCCATTCGGAACCTGTTGGCTAAAAAGGATGTGAAACCCAGGCTCATTAGATGGATCCTGCTCTTGCAGGAATTTGACCTGGAAATCCGCGACAAAGCCGGATCAAAGAATGTGGTGGTTGACCACTTATTCAGACTTCACCCAGACCACATTGGACCCTCCTTGCCTTTATCTAACACCTTCCCCGTTGAACACATTCTGGCTATGCAAGACAAGAAACTGCCTTGGTATGCTGACTATGTCAACTACCTAGTTTCAGGACAGACCCCGCACAGCTGGTCCAGACAACAACGGGACAGGTTTTTGGCTGAGGCCAAGCACTATTTCTGGGATGATCCCATGCTGTTTCACCTCTGTGCCGACCTGATCATCAGGAGGTGTATCCTCGAGAACGAAGTTCAAAGTGTGCTATCTTTCTATCATGACCAAGCTTGTGGTGGCCATTTCTCTGGAAAGAAAATGGCTGCGGAGGTTTTGCAGTTCGGATTTTACTGCCCTTCCCAATTTAAGGATGTACACAACTTTGCCAAGACTTACTCGCACTGCCAAACACTGGAAACCATGACCAAAAAAGATATGATGCCCCTCCAGCCCATTTTGATTGTCGAGATCTTCGACGTTTGGGGTATTGATTTTATGGGCCCCTTTCCACCATCTAACGGCTTTGAGTACATCCTAGCCTCAGTAGACTATGTTTCTAAATGGATTGAAGCCGTCGCCACCCGCTGATGCGATCGTAAGACTGTCATGGACTTTGTTAAGCAAAACATCTTTTCCCGGTTTGGAATACCAAAGGCCATGATCAGTGATGGTGGAAGTCATTTTATTCACTCCCAATTCCGTGCCCTACTTAGAAAATATGGGGTTAACCACCGCATTGCTACCCCGTATCATCAGCAAACAAATGGGCAGACTGAGGTCTCAAATAGACAAATCAAGAACATTTCACAGAAGACTATGAGACCTGACAGGAAAGACTGGTCCACACGACTAGATGATGCCCTGTGGGCATACAGGACCGCTTTCAAGACCCTGATAGGCATGTCGCCTTATCGCCTGGTCTTTGGCAAAGCCTGCCACCTTCCTATCGAATTGGAACACCGAGCTTACTGGGCTATCAAGCAGTGTAACATGGATTCGCAGTTAGCTGGTGTGCAGAGGATGCTCCAACTCTCTGAGCTCGAAGAAATTCGTCGGGACGCCTTTGAGAATAGTCGACTGTATAAGGAGAAAATGAAAGCCGTCCACGACCGACTCATCCATAGAAAGACCTTTGAGCCTAACCAGCAAGTCCGGCTTTTCAATGCCCGCCTAAAACTCTTTCCAGGGAAACTCAAGTCCAAGTGGACAGGATCATTTAGGGTGGTCAATCCTTACTCCAATGGGGTGGTTGAAATCGTTGATCTAAACACTATGCATACTTTTACAGTCAATGGCCAAAGATTGAAACACTTCCTAGCCCAGGTTCCCCCAAAGGAGAGTGTCACCCTCACTGAGGGATGGCACGAATCATCGCCTAGTTGGAGGCGTTAAACTCAGCGTTTCCTGGGAGGCAACCCAGAGGATTCAGATTGATCCGGTATTCTACGTCACTCAGGTAATATCTTTTTGAACCCCTGTTGCATCCATGTATTTTCTAATGAGGACATTGTCCAACTTAAGCATGGGGGAGGGTGGTAAATTGAATGATCCTGAGCTCATTTAATCAGTCTGAATAGAATAAAATTAAATTTTTAAAAAAATTGAATTTACGAAGAAACTTAGGCATTAGAAATTTGTCAATAGTGGAAAATAATACAACAAGAACTTGAACACTTAGACTTTTCAGACCATCAGGCTTAATCAGCCCTGGTGTCCGTTAAAATATGGATGTAGCTTCAAATCCTTGCGACCTTAAGCTACTCTAATCTACCAACTAAATAAGGTGATAAGTATACGACTTATCAACTCACCCTCTAACTCATAAAGACTTTGAGTCAAGCATCTATAAACATTTTTGCACAGACTCACTCCTCGGAGATTCTGACAGAAATTGGGCAGCTAATGAACTCTCTAGGGTGGTATGGCTAGCAAGTTGTCGTGGGTAATAGTCCATTGACAGGTTGTCCAGAGCCCAACCACGGAACCACTTCTTCTTCATTGCCTCTTGGTAAATTTGAGATCAGGGAAGCCACCTACCAGAAAGAAAAAGGAGAAAAAAAAGAAAACAAATAAACCACACTTCACTGCACGAGTATGGCTGGCAAGTGATCGTGGGTAACAGGCCATTGGTTGGTTGTCTAGAGCCTAGCTCAGTAATTGCACAAAAAGAACGAAAACACTTATTGATGAAGTGGGGAAGTAGAGCAAGCCGGGGAGATATACACTGGAAAAATCCTTATGTTGACCCCAATTAAAACAAACATAGGGAGAAAGCTACCGATCGAACAAATACACCTTCAGGCAAAACACTTCCTCTTTCGGTCACCTAGGGGTGTAGAAACCCGAAGTTTGTTTAAATTACCGTTGAGTCAGTCTATCACAATCTTCACACCAAGATGCTTAGCACTTAGAGTTTTGTCCGAGTTTTGGGTGAGTTGGGTAGCCGTAAAAAGTTACCAACACACTCTTAATTCCAAAAAAATCTAAAAATAAGGAAAAAAAAAAAAAATATATATATATATATACATTAAAGCAAGGATTCAGGTGATTCGTATTTTGGTAGACACCCAGGCGCTGCTTAGTCTTTGTAGATTAAGATCTTAGTATATTTCCTCCTATTGACAAGTGACGAAGTGTCTAAGTAGTTACTTCTTAAATTCTGACTGGAAATAAAGGCTAGAATAAACCTTGCTAGGGACTAGCAAGGAGTAAGCATGGGGGTATGATAATACTGCATCTCAGGGTGATAACTCCGTTAAGTGGGGTTTATCTTAAGAACAAAATGCATAAATAACACATCATAAATAGGAATGGGAGCATTACTTGCATCACACATTAAGATTGCTTATAGAATAGTATTAATGACCATTTGTATGAGCACTTGTCAAAACAGGCCTCAGATGAGCAATCGGACTTCACGGATGGGTTTAGAGCAACGAACGGAATCCAACGGACTCGAAATCGGCCAAATCCGACATCTGGAGCTCCTGCAATAGGTCCAAGATGTTCTGACCATTGATCTGACGATCAACGGCTCACAAGGCACCATGTGGTGCCTGATCAGCACCCACACGCCTCACCTAGCCCCCTCCATCAATCGCAGAATGATCTGAGCCGTCCGATCTTCGATTGGACGGCTGAGAACACTGCACCATCGCCTGTGCCATCACTACAATCCTCGCTTGAGCTGATCACGACCGTCGGATCTCCATCCAACGGTTGGTAGAAGCTGAGCATTTGAGCATCGATGCGCAACCGCAACCATCCACGCAGGGCAGCGCAGCAGTCGAAGCGCTCACCCTCGCTCAAGCGACGCGGGTTCGAATCGCGCTGCGTTGAATGAGGAGGTGAAGGCACACACGGGCGAAATTGGACCGCTCGATCAGCAGCGGGCAGGTGCGATTGTGAGACGTGGCGCCTGCAGATGCGCCTTGACCAAACGCACGCGATGACGCGAGGGCGAGGGTGTGATCCAGGCTAGCACCCCACGTGGGATCTCAGCCGTCTAATCTTCGATCGAACAACTTATGACTCACGCACATGGATCAGGCACGAAGAAGCACAGCCGCGGGTGAGCGACCGGCGGGCAAAGGCCTTCACCAAAGTTTTGGGAAGGGTTTTAGTGACGTCCCGGATGTCGCTAAAACCCCTTCTTCCTATTTAAACCCCTTCCAACCACTCATGAGGGTCATTCACTCCACTTGCAAGTGTTCTACCCCCCTCCTAGCTACCTTTAAGCCCTTTTGTAATCTCCAGAGACGACGAGCCACCGACGGAGCCCTCTCCACCACCGTGGTTGCCTCGCCGTCCCCTCTCTTTCTCTCTCTTCCTTTCTTTTAAGCTTTACTTTACTTATTTCAAGCATTTATCTAGTGTTGTAATTATGAACTAAAGTTGCAGGTTAAATGAAGTTGTTTCTATTCAATTGCTTGCTCTATTTTCTATTCAAGTTGCATATTGCGAATGAAACGATTCTAACCCTAATCTCTCTCTCTCTCTCGCTTTTCACAAGTGCCTTTTCGCAAGCAAAACCCCACGATTTTCGTGACAATAAGTGACAAGAAGAATCCGATTTTCACACCTCCCTGAGACCGACACTCGGACTCACATCCGTTTCTTTACTTTAAAACCGACGTCGCAAGTGCAAGCTATAACGACACTTCCAAACACATGCGCATGCGCACGTTAACGCCAGAGCTTCAGGTTCAGTGGTGGCAGGTATGGTTACAGTTTTCGGCAGACTAGTTTACACACTTTTTGATTCCGGTGCCATGCACTCATTTGTTGCTGCTAGTTTTGCTGTCAGTTTGGGACAGGACTGGGTGTTGTTAGAGGATCCTTTTGTGATCAGAGGTCTAGGTGGTCAGTTGTTTGTAGCTGAGGAGGTTTACTCAGATTGTGAGGTCAGTGTTGGGGGACACAGCCTCCCTGCTGATCTGATTGTGATATCAATGGAGGACTTTGGCATGATTCTGGGGGTGGATTGGCTGTCCGCTTACCACGCTTTGGTGGTCTGTTTTGAGAGGAAGATTGTCTTCTCCATCCCGGAGATACCTTCTTTTGAGTTTCATGGACAACCGGTGAACGGAGGCTTCAGGTGCATTTCTGCACTTCGGGTGGTGAGACTTTTGGGCCAGGGGTGTGAGGGCTTTCTGGCTTGTGTAGTGGCAGAGCTCAGCCCTGTGGCAGACTTTCAGAGCATCCTAAAGGTTAGAGAGTACCCCGATGTGTTTCCAGAGGAGTTGCTTAGACTACCGCCTGAGAGTGAGATCGAGTTCGAGATCTCACTGGTACCGCAAACCTGCCCCATCTCTACGGCACCTTACAGGATGGCACCACTTGAGCTGCGAGAGCTCAAGTCCCAATTGCAGGACCTATTGGAGAAGGGCTTTGTGAGGCCCAGTGCGTCTCCGTGGGGAGCCCCAGTATTATTTGTGAAGAAGAAGGATGGTACCCTACGCCTTTGTGTGGACTACAGACAGCTGAATAGCGTCACCATCAAGAACAGGTATCCACTGCCGAGGATCGATATTTGTTTGACTAGTTGCGAGGTGCTATGATGTTCTCCAAGATAGATTTGAGGTCTGGCTACCACTAGTTAAGGATCAGGGAGACCGACGTCTCCAAGACAGCTTTCTACACCTGGTATGGACATTACGAGTTCTTGGTCATGCCGTTTGGGCTGACCAACGCCCCCACTGCCTTCATGGATTTGGTGAACTGGGTGTTCGGACTGTATCTTGATTAGTTTGTGGTAGTATTTATCGATGATGTGCTCATCTACTCGCTGGATTAGGCGCAGCACGGACAACACTTGCGGATGGTTCTGGACATGTTGAGATGGTGTAGGCTGTATGCCAAATACAGCAAGTGCGAGTTCTGGTTGATGCAGGTGACCTTCTTAGGTCATGTGATTTCAGGGGATGGCTTAGCTGTGGATCCAGCCAAGGTAGAGGCAGTGCTCAGGTGGGAGAGACCATGTACACTGACAGAGATCCGCAGTTTCTTGGGACTGGCAGGCTACTACCGGCGGTTTATTAGGGGTTTCTCGCAGATTGCACGTCCTATGACACAGTTGACCCAGAAGGACGTTCCCTTTTCTTGGGTAGACGCTTGTGAGGCGTGTTTTCAGGAGTTGAAGGAGAGGCTGACTTTGGCTCTTGTGCTTACCATCCCAGACAGTAGTGGCGATTTCATTGTGTACACGGACGCTTCTTTGTAGGGGTTAGGGGTTGTGCTCATGCAGAGGGGTCACGTTGTCGCTTATGCTTTGCGATAATTGAAGCCCCATGAGCATAGCTACCCTACCCATGACCTAGAGCTGGCAGTTGTCATCTTTGCGGTGAAGACATGGAGGCACTACCTGTACGGTGAGACTTTTGAGATATTCACGGA
Source organism: Thalassia testudinum (assembly GCA_037157565.1). NCBI lineage: Eukaryota > Viridiplantae > Streptophyta > Magnoliopsida > Alismatales > Hydrocharitaceae > Thalassia > Thalassia testudinum. Next base: position 9,421,755 of record JAZHRO010000014.1, read on the forward strand.
TCATAAGAGCCTCAGGTATTTGTTTGATAAGAAGGAACTTAACATGAGATAGAGATGTTGGTTAGAGCTCCTGAAGAACTATGACTGCAGCATCTCCTACCATCCTGGGAAGGCCAATGTGGTAGCTAATGCCTTGAGTCGGAAGGCGCCCACCTACTTGGCTAGTTTACAGGCACAGAGTTGGAGACTCATGGAGGACTTGGGTAGTTGGTGACCCTTAGAGTTACTAGGGCACTATGGGGCAGTGACTGTGACATGACAGATGAGACCAGAGCTGATAGACCACATCATCACAGGATAGATGACAGATCCGTATCTGCAGTCATTGCGAGATAGAGTACTGTCAGGGGACCTTGGAGACGTCTCCTTTACTGATGAGGTACTGTGCATGAGGGGACATTTGTGCGTTCCCAGAGACGAGGTGTTGCTGAGAGAACTCCTGACTGAGGCACACGGTTCCAGGTTCACCATACATCCTGGAAACACGAAGATGTATCATGATCTGAGACGTGCTTTTTGGTGGAGAGGGATGAAGCGGGATGTAGGTGAGTTTGCTCAGCAGTGTTTGGTGTGCCAGCAGGAGAAGGCCGAGCATCAGAGGCCTGCAGGGCCGTTGCAGCCACTTCCAGTGTCAGAGTGGAAGTGGGAGAGCATCACCATGGACTTGGTGGTGGGTTTGCCCGTTACCCTGTGAGGACATGACGCAGTCTGGGTGATTGTAGATAGATTGATGAAGACGACACGTTTCTTGCCAATCCGAGTCACCTTGGGACCAACACAGTTAGCAGAGAGATATATTCGTGACGTGGTATGTCTACATGAAGTTCCATGTGAGATTGTATCCGACTAGGATACCCATTTTACGTCCCAGTTTTGGGCTGAGTTTCAGCAGGCTTTAGGGACACGATTGAGGTTTAGCATGGCGTACCACCCCCAGATGGACGGACAGTCAGAGCGCACGATACAAACGCTTGAGGAACCTTTGCGTTCCTGTGTACTGGACTGGAGGGGCTCTTGGGAGGAGCACTTGCCCCTGGCAGAGTTTGCATATAATAACAGTTATCACTCGAGCATCGGCATGGCACCTTATGAGGCTCTGTATGGACGGAGGTGTATGGCACCCTTGAGTTGGGTTGAGGTGGGGACCAAGTAGGAGGTTGGCCCCAGGTTGATCTGGCAGAGTCAGGAGGTGGTTGAGCAGATTCACAGACGACTTCGCACTGTCAGGAGTAGACAGAAGAGTTATGCCGATTGGAAGCACAGAGAGGTGCAGTTCGAGGTTGGGGATCACGTCTTTCTACGCGTTTCACCCATGAAAGGCCTGCACCTTTTTGGGGTGAAAGGGAAGCTCGCGTTGAGGTTTGTGGGGCCCTTTGAGGTCCTGGAGTAGGTAGGACCCGTTGCTTACAGGCTTGCCCTTCCTCCCCAGCTTTCTGGTGTGCACGACGTGTTCCACGTGTCCAACCTCAGGAAGTACGTCGCCGATCCCAATCACGTTCTGAGCCATGAGAGTGTCAAGGTGGGTGACGACCAAACCTACCCCGAGTGACCAGTACAGATATTAGACAGAGTCATCCGGAGTTGAGATGGAAGTAGGTACCCCTGTTGAAGGTCTTGTGGAGGAGCCAGAGGTATGAGGAGGCAGAGGTATGAGGAGGCTACCTGGGAGCCTGAGGCGGCGATTCGAGAGCGGTACCCGGAGCTTTTTGAGGGTACGTCTTTTCGGATCGGCTTCGATCCTCTTTAAGTTTGTTATGCGTATATTGTTCTTTTTCGCACACTAGCTAGCTAAAGTTTCAGGGACAAAACTTCCTTTAAGTTTGTTATGATGTTAAGAAAGGTGCTATTTGAGCCTTTTAAGACGTCTGGACGGTGGGTCAGACGTCTGGAAATCAAAAATTTTGAGTTTGCACGTGGGCTGCGCGCAGACAGTACTCTCGTTTTTCCTCCCCTTCTTCTCTCTCTCCTTGCCTCCAGCAAAACCCTAACCCACCAATCTTATAAAAGCCCCCTTCCCCTCTCACGTTATCCACACACCAGCCCCTTCCCCTCTTCTTCTCCACTCCAATGAGAGAGACAGCGCGAGCGAGAGAGCACGCAGGCGACGTCGAGGAGGAGCGGCGTGAGGAGAGGAGGAGGAGAGTGAGCTTGCAAACTCGTGTGGGAGCTCACCGGTGAGTGCACGGCCGAAGCGGCACGTGTGCGAGGAGGAGTGCGTCGGGGAGGTCCTCCCAAACACTACTGCAGCTGGAGCTGTAAGCGAGGGGGCACAAGGCTACCACGCGTGGCGCGAGAGAAGCGGAAGCAGGTTCTGGTTCTGTGCTTTTCCTAGAGTCAGACATCTGGAGTGACCTCCAGACGACGGTGAGGATGTCTGGAGGTGGTTCCAGACGTCTGAGGTGGGAGTTTCACAAAGGTACGTCCCCTTTGCGGATACGGCCATGTAGGCCGCTCCGCTCCTACCACTTTGCATGCCCTTTTTGAGAGGATTCGATGTCTGCGTGCAGGATTCACTTCGAGAAGGCCCAGGACACTCCGTCCCACGCATTTCAGATGTCTGGGCGACGTACCAGATGACAGGAAGCACTTCCAGACGTCCGGAGAGGTGGTCGGACGTTTGGAGCTAGGTCTAGATGGTCCAGAAGAGTTCTTGGATATCTGAGCATTGGTGTAGAGACTTAGGTATGTTACTGGACACTTTTAAGACGTTTAGAAGTTGTTTCAGACGTTTAATTTGAGGTAGAAACCCTATTTTTATCCCGTTTAGGGTTCGTTTGAGTTCCATTTTACACAAATAAGATACCAATGTGTTCCTTGTGAGTTCTTCTACTTGTTAGAAGGCTTTCCATATTGTTCTGATAGTTTCCTTGTGATTGTTCCTTGTCATAGGGCTTCGTTCCGTTGTGGGTTCGGGGCTTGCTGAGGCAAGTGAGTTTGCCGTTCAAGCTCCCAATGCTCCTGGGTTTACTGGTAGAGTGGCTTCCCCCTAATTTAATTATAACCTAAATGCATGTGTGGAATGAATGATTAAAACCTAGGATATGACATGAATCCTAGGACGAGAAACACTTGAAATGTCTGTATTGGATGATTGAATTGCAATTTGGAATGAGTAGATAGAATGATAACAATTGCCTGTGAAATATGAAGTACTTGTGCTAGCTAACTGTTGCATGTAAATTTCTTGTTATATATGTTAAATGACATAATACGAGCTACATGTATATAAATTGAGAATGGAAATGTGAATGATGGAAATACGAGCTACCTGTGTATAACCTGTATATGGAAATGTGAATAATAGCAATACGAGCTGCATATGTATAACCTGAGAATGGAAATAGAAATGATGAAACCTGGTATGGCTTGACATGAGGAATATGAGCATGAACCCTATGGGGAATTAGGAGTAGAGCTCCTGGAAATAAATGGAATGGATTTGGAAATGTGAGTGGAGAAGTGAGTTAGCCCTTGAGTACGGAGTACCAAAGAGAGCGACTGTCCCCCTATTTAGTGCAGAGCAGAGCCAGCCGCCCTTGGGTTGGGACCCGGGGTTAGGATTGGCCACTTGTTACGAACGCGATTTCAAGACGTCTTTTTAAGACGTCTGGGAGGTGGCCCAGACGTCTGACCAGACTTTTGGAATCCCTTCCAGACGTCTGGGATTTAATTTCTGCGACACGCAGGATTGCGTCTGCGCACCTGCGCGCGCAGACCTGCGAACGCCACTCTTTTTCCCTCTCTCCTCCTGCAGGCGCAGTGCTGCGCTCTCTCTCTCTCTCTCTCTCTCCCCGCTCGGCCTTATAAGGCCCTCGCCCTCTCCCTCACTCTCATCTCCTCCGCTCCCTTCTTCTCCTTCTTCCAACCGGTGCGAGAGCGAGCAAGTGGCGGTAGCAGTAGCCGCGGCGAGTTGCGGAAGGAGGTGTTGCACGAGGGAGGAGACGCTCGACCGTGAGGGCTCGAGCTTTCCGGGGCAGCTAGAGCCGGCCGGCGGGGGAGCAGCGGGTGTGGAGTGACACGGGAGGGCTGCTGCAGCTCGAGCAGCAGGCGGACGAGGCGCGGCGCGGCCATGAGTCGCCGGCGGAAAGCGAGTCGAGCTCTGATTCTAGAAGTTTTTCCAGAATCAAACGTTTGAGATTCCAACCAGACGACGGTGAAGACGTCTGGAGGACTATCCAGACATTTGGCAAGTAAGTTATTTTCGTCCTTCTTCCTTTTCTGCGACCCGTCGTACTGAGAGCGAGGAGTGGATACGTGCAGGTTCTGAGACTCGCCATCCAACAAGAATCGGACATCTGGCTGCAGTGCCAAACGACGTGAAGGACTTCCAGACGTCCGGGGTGACCATCGGACGTCTGGGAACTAAGCCAGACGCCCCCGCAGGTTTCTGGACGTCTGCGGGATTACACAGAGCGAAGGTATCCTCTGAACCACCTTTTAAGACGTCTGGAAGAGGTTCCAGATGTCTGATTTTGGACTGTTTCGTCATTTTCGACCCGTTTAGGGCCCATTCGGAGTCTGTTTTCCGCGTTTCGAGTTGCGTTCTTTTCGGAATAAGATCCTCCACCCGTTTACAGTAATTATATGCTGTTCTAAGAAACTCCTTGTGTTTGATCCTTGTGTTAGGACTGTTGGTGCTAGAGCACCACGATCATTTGTTTTGATGATAACAAAACACGTGTTATTTAACATTTGCAATTTGAGTCCTAGATTTCAGGTCAATTGCAAATGTGGACGTGTTTAGACGGAACTCGAGCTCGCATCCAGGACGGATTGGAGGAGCTTGACGGAAAACAGAGGTGGTTCGCGTGGAGCGAAAGATTGAAGATGGAAGGAAATGAAGAATAGGATAGATTTCCTTCTTTTGTAGTTGTTGTATTTTTCGTTTCTTTTGTTGCTCTTTATTTCCTTAGATATTTTATGTTAAAGAGCCTCAAAGAACCCTAACAGTAGTCCTAGGAACACTGGCACAACCCTAGGATACTTAGGTTTTCTGTAGAATACTTAGAAAACCAATATAGGGTTCAAACAGCACTTCCAGACGTCTAATTCCCAAATCAGACGTCTGATAAAGTATTTTAAGACGTCTGACTGTTGTTTCAGACGTCTGATAACTGTTAGGCTGGACATAGCTAGTTCTGTCTGATGAAATCAGACGTCCAGACCTTAGTCCAGATGTCTGATGACTTTGCCAGATGTCCAATTAGTGGACCGTTGGCTGGCTTAGCAAACAGTCAAGAATATGACCGTTAGAGCCTTATCAGACGTCCTTAGGCCTTTCCAAACGTCTGATAAATGACCGTTTTGCCTCGGCTGACCCAAAATCTCTTCTCAGAGATTTTCTAGCCGTTGCAACGTTTGGAAATCAATTCCCACAGTAAAAGTAGGTTTCCAGACGTCCAGACTTAGTGCCAGACGTCCTGTATGTCATCTGATGGACTTGCACAAAAAACCTGTTTAGATCTGATTCAAGTCAGGGAGAAACCCGCACAGAATCAGACGTCTGACCTTGAAATCAGACGTCTTAAAGTGGCCTTCCAGACGTTTGATGCCAGAGTTAGACGTCTGATAACCTTGTCAAATGTAATCATTGTCCTGATTTCGGCCTGATTCTCTTGGGCTTTGCACCCAACGACTATGGAAGCTTTTCTAAGCCTTCCAAAGCCTTCTTAAGGCCGCTATAAATAGAGGGGAGCCTTTTCACACCTAGATACAAGAAGAGACACACAAGAAATACTTTGCAATACACTAAGATCAAGTATTTCCACTCTCTTGTGTCCAAGAAGCTCTTGCTCTCTAAGCTCAAGCTCCATCATCTTGAGAGCATCAAACCGTTGCGCACCCGCTCTCCCGCCGTTGTCCACGAGAGCGACATTGCGCCGTTGCGTGGCTCACGCACCCGCGTCATCGTCGACGCACTCCTTGCAAAGGGGAGTTTCCTAAATCCTATAGAAGCTTAGGTTTATTACTTTGTTGGCTCTATAGGTTTGTTGTTTATTTTACCTTTGTCTTTTGGTTGGGTATTCGCTTTGCGAATTCCCGTCTCCTTCGTGGGACAAAATCCTTCTCGTGGAGAGAAGGGGTTGAGGAATGCTACCCTCATACTTGTAGCGTGGTTGTACTGAGGTTGAATCACCCTCGTTTTAAAGTGATTCGGTTTAGTGGATTTGATCAACTTGGTTGATCGGAAAATCCTAACTCGAGAGGGTTAGGTGGTGGTTTTCACCCGGTTTGGGTTTCCACCTAAAAATTACTTGTGTACATTTTGTGAGATTGCTTTATATATTTTATTTCCGCAATTATTACGTCACCCCTCCTCGTAGGGAAGAACCTTCATTTGGTATCAGAGCAGGTCTTGCGAGATCGGAGTAACACCCGGCAAGAGATCAAATGGAGGGAAGCACATCAGCGATCAAAATTTCCAAGGGGCAGTCCACAACCGGTCCGCCCTACTTTGACGGGAACAACTACAACTTCTGGAAGCTGAGGATGAAGACGTGGCTCCAAGCCACTGAATTCGAGGTATGGGGATGTTGCGAAACCCCATACGAGATCCCGAAGCGACCCCAAGGAGGCTACTCGCAGGTGCAGATTCTAGAACTCTCACTCAACGCAAAGGCAATGAATGCCTTGTACTGCGCATTGAGTCCGAAGGAATTCGAACGAATCCAAGAGTGCACCACTGCCCACGAGATATGGAGGAGGTTGGAAGGCACTCATGAGGAGACGAGCTCGGAAGAAGATCTTGGTGAGAAGGAAACCACGTGCCTTGGTTTCATGGCAGTCGAAGAAAGTGACAACGACAGCGACGACAACGACAATGAGGTAAACTCGGATTTACAAGAAGCTTTTAATGAACTATTTGAGATTAGTAAATCACTTAAAATAGAAAACAAAAGTATTAAGAAGAACCTTAGTTTTCTTAAAAATGAAAATGATAGGTTAGAAAAATAACTTAAGGACATAGAAGTTAGTCCTAAAAATGATAACCTATTATTAGAAAATCATAACCTCATCAATGAAAATAATAAATTGATTGAGGAAAATGTTAGTCTAAAGTTAGAAATTTCTGATTTAAAGACTAAGATGAGTATTATAGAAAAAGAAATTGCATGTCTTACGGAAAACTCCAACAAATTAATCAATAAAGTAGATAATTTTTATAACCCTAAGGTTGAGAAAGGATCTCCATCAAGGAGACCCGCTAACAGATCCGGATCCAAGCCCACTTGGATATCGAAAAAAGAATTAGAATCTTGTTTTGTAGGGTTCAGGGATAATTACAACATAAAGGACTGGACCTACAAGCTCAAGGATGGTTAACTCGAATTGGGAGAACCAAGGAGGAGAACAAGAAGACCGACGAGACGGCGAACAAGCAACGGACCCGCCGCACGTCGACCACCAGATTGGAGACCGGCGCCAATGCCCGGGCCTCCTAGCTACGGATGGGAGCCCCATCCGATGTGGCATCCACCACCACCATTCGGGCCATTTTATTGGCCATGGTAGGTGAGGTAAAACCCTTTACCCTATCTTTTTATCATAAGCATTTAGATAGGGGGAGTTAAAATTAATGAGCTAATTGTCAATTTTTAAGGGGGAGATACAAGGTAGGTAAATTTCCTTTAGTAAGGGGGAGAAAAATAATAGCTATCTTGTTACAAAAAGGGGGAGAATATCACCTTTGTTAAAATAAATTCATAGAAGAGCATGTCTTAAGGGGGAGTTATAGGAAATGTAAAATCAATTAAACCTTTTTGATAATGTCAAAAAGGGGGAGGATTTTCTGCATTATTATTTATGGTTTTGTCATCATCAAAAAGGGGGAGATTGTTGGTACTAGAGCACCACGATCATTTGTTTTGATGATAACAAAACACGTGTTATTTAACATTTGCAATTTGAGTCCTAGATTTCAGGTCAATTGCAAATGTGGACGTGTTTAGACGGAACTCGAGCTCGCATCCAGGACGGATTGGAGGAGCTTGACGGAAAACAGAGGAGGTTTGCGTGAAGCGAAAGATTGAAGATGGAAGGAAATGAAGAATAGGATAGATTTCCTTCTTTTGTACTTGTTGTATTTTTCGTTTCCTTTGTTGCTCTTTATTTCCTTAGATATTTTATGTTAAAGAGCCTCAAAGAATCCTAACAGTAGTCCTAGGAACACTGGCACAACCCTAGGATACTTAGGTTTTCTGTAGAATACTTAGAAAACCAATATAGGGTTCAAACAGCACTTCCAGACGTCTAATTCCCAAATCAGACGTCTGATAAAGTATTTTAAGACGTCTGACTGTTGTTTCAGACGTCTGATAACTGTTAGGCTGGACATAGCTAGTTCTGTCTGATGAAATCAGACGTCCAGACCTTAGTCCAGACGTCTTAGAAGATGTCTGATGACTTTGCCAGACGTCCAATTAGTGGACCATTGGCTGGCTTAGCAAACAGTCAAGAATATGACCGTTAGAGCCTTATCAGACGTCCTTAGGCCTTTCCAGACGTCTGATAAATGACCGTTTTGCCTCGGCTGACCCAAAATCTCTTCTCAGAGATTTTCTAGCCGTTGCAACGTTTGGAAACCAATTCCCACAGTAAAAGTAGGTTTCCAGACGTCCAGACTTAGTGCCAGACGTCCTGTATGTCGTCTGATGGACTTGCACGAAAAACCTGTTTAGATCTGATTCAAGTCAGGGAGAAACCCGCACAGAATCAGACGTCTGACCTTGAAATCAGACATCTTAAAGTGGCCTTCCAGACGTCTGATGCCAGAGTTAGACGTCTGATAACCCTGTCAAATGTAATCATTGTCCTGATTTCGACCTGATTCTCTTGGGCTTTGCACCCAACGGCTATGGAAGCTTTTCTAAGCCTTCCAAAGCCTTCCTAAGGCCTCTATAAATAGAGGGGAGCCTTTTCACACCTAGATACAAGAAGAGACACACAAGAAACACTTTGCAATACACTAAGATCAAGTATTTCCACTCTCTTGTGTCCAAGAAGCTCTTGCTCTCTAAGCTCAAGCTCCATCATCTTGAGAGCATCAAACCGTTGCGCACCCGCTCTCCCGCCGTTGTCCACGAGAGCGACATTGCGCCGTTGCGTGGCTCACGCACCCGCGTCATCGTCGACGCACTCCTTGCAAAGGGGAGTTTCCTAAATCCTATAGAAGCTTAGGTTTATTACTTTGTTGGCTCTATAGGTTTGTTGTTTATTTTACCTTTGTCTTTTGGTTGGGTATTCGCTTTGCGAATTCCCGTCTCCTTCGTGGGACAAAATCCTTCTCGTGGAGAGAAGGGGTTGAGGAACGCTACCCTCGTACTTGTAGCGTGGTTGTACTGAGGTTGAATCACCCTCGTTTTAAAGTCATTCGATTTAGTGGATTTGATCAACTTGGTTGATCGGAAAATCCTAACTCGAGAGGGTTAGGTGGTGGTTTTCACCCGGTTTGGGTTTCCACCTAAAAATTAATTGTGTACATTTTGTGAGATTGCTTTATATATTTTATTTCCGCAATTATTACGTCACCCCTCCTCGTAGGGAAGAACCTTCAAGGACCTCGTTCCATTGCAGTCTCGGGGGTTGTGGAGGCACGCGGGATTTCCGACCACGCCCCCAGTACTCCCGTTGTTGTTGGTAGAGTGGCTTTTAAAATTATTAACATAATTTGTTACAATTATGGAACAATTAATAGAACCTAGGGCATTGCATGAATCCTAGGAATGAGAAACCAGATTGAATGATAGATCCTAGGGTATTACATGAATCCTAGGGCTGGAAAACTAGATTGAATGATAGATCCTAGGGTACGGCATGAATCCCAGGACTGGAAAACTAGTGATATGAATATAGATATTGCAGTCTTGGAAAATGTGGAATGGAAATAATAGCTGCCTGTAAATTGATTTAACAGCTGCCTGTTATGAATAAATGAACATGATTGAGAATATGGGTTGTATGAACGTGAAACTGGAATGGTGAAACCTGAATGTGCTGAGTTAAAAGAGCTGGAACCCTATGGGGAATTAGGAGTAGAACTCCTGCAAAGAGAATGAAATGGAACTGACAAGGAAAGATGTGGAGGTGTGTTGTCTCTTGGGTACGTAGTGCTAGGGGAAGCACCTGTTACCTGTTTAGTGCAGAGCGGAGCCAGCCGCCCCAGGGACCCGGGGTTAGGTCTGGCCACTTTGTACCAACTTTTGGCCCTCGTGTACACAGTACCGAGGAGAGCTACTAGTGTAGAGCGAGTACTAGCCACCCCACGGGCCCCGGGGTGCTGCTAGCTCACCGACACTGACTTGTTAGGCCCACTGGGCGAACCGGGGTAGTCAGGCAAGGGTACGCGGACTGTGGAGGGGCAAGACCCCTGTTTGATTACTGTGGAGGGGCTGGACCCCTGTTACTGAGAGGGCTCTGCCCTATACTGGTTCCGTGCTGTGCTTTGGGCACATCCGTTAACGGAAACGACTGACCGTGTGCCAGTGCGGGGTAGCTACCCGTGTGTTTATCGCCCGTGCCGTAGTCACCGTTACGTCTGTCAGCGACCTTGGGGTGGTTGACTGAGAGTAGGATCACCACGGGGGACTCTCTCGGCCAGGAGAGCACCACGTGTTACTTCTACTTTTCGGAAAAGACTGCAATCAAGATCGTTCCCACGAGGAACATTCGAGATCAAGTGAAGGATCTGAGAAATATATAAATTGTGAAGCAATAGAAAGACATAAATAAAGAAAGAAATAAAATAAAACAACTACTGTACACTTTACTACTTCTTTAGTTAGTTTCCACTCTACTCAGCATTTCGCTGACGTGTTACACTCGTTACTTTTCAGGACCAGGTGTTGAGCAGCCAGGGTCAACAGTTGCAGAGGACGCTGGGTCGAGTAGGGTCCAGTAGAGTTACCGCAGTTCTTTTGTACCCCTTTTTGTTCCACTGTAGTGAGTAGTTCTTGTTACTCTCTGTACTTTTCCTTACTTGTAGTTCATGTTATGTTATAAATGTTGTTCTACTGTTGTGTTGGTACATGCTGTAGTAGTTCCTTTTCTTACTATTGTATTTTTGTTACTGCTAGTTATATTCATGCTGAATGTGGTTTATTTTACTGCTCTTTTGGTTACTTCCTCGTTGGACGACTAGGTCTTGGGATTAGTCGAGTCGGTCCGGTTCTCGTGTCTCGTAGGGACTCGGGAATCAGGTCGTTACACCACTTTGTATCGACTTCTTAGCGTCGCGTACACGATACCGGGGAGAGCTATTAGTGTGGGGAGAGCTATTAGTGTAGGGAGAGAGCTAGCCACCCCACGGGGCCTGGGGTTCAGCTAGCTGCCCTACACTGACTTGTTAGGTCCACGGGGAAAACCAGGGTAGTCAGGCGAGGGTGCACGGACTGTGGAGGGGTGAGACCCCTATTTGGTTCTTAGGGGCTAGACCCCTGTTACTGAGATGGCTAGGCCCTATACTGGTTCCGTGTTATACTTTGGGTGCACCCGCTAATGGAAACGACTGACCGCGTGCCAGTGCGAGGTAACTATCCGTGCACTTATCGCGCGTGCCGTAGTCACCGTTACGTCTGTCCGTGACCTTGGGGTGGTTGACTGGGTGTAGGATCACCACGAGGGACTCTCCCGGCTAGGAGAGCACCACGTGTGCCTTCTACTCTTCGGAAAAGATTGCAATCAAGATCGTTCCCACGAGGAACATTCGAGATCAAGAAAGAAGATCTGATAAATAAACCAAGTGGTGAAAAAGAATAATTAGTTAAAGAAAGTAATTGAAAAACAACAGCTACCTGTCCACTTTTACTACTTTAGTTAGCTGGTTGCCACTCTACTCAGCATTCGCTGACTTTGTGTACTCATAACCCGTTTCAGGTCCAGGTGTTGAGCAACCAGAGCCCACGGCTGCAGAGGGTGCTGGGCCCAGTAGAGCTCAGTAGTTGTAGCTCTTTTGTTGTACTCATTTGTAGTAGTGAGTAGACTTTTGTACCCTTATGTTCTGTACTTTTACGTTCTGTACTTTATGTTTCTGTACCTTGTTACTTTCTACTGTTGTGGTGGTGATATGTATTGCAACAGTTTTTACCTCTTTACTGCTGTACCTTTTTACTGTTAGTTGCTTAGCATAGTGAATGTAGTTTACTTTCCTACTTTTTGGTTACTTTCTCGTTGGACGACTGGGTCTTGGGATCAGTCTAGTTGGTCCGATCTTGTGTCTTGTAGGGATTCGGGAACTGGATCGTAACACCAAGTACCAGTACTTATGACTTACTGTTTGGAATCTAAGTTCAGTTGTATACTTCTCCAATACTAATGGTGTATCGATACCAATGACTATTACCGGTACCCATTACATACTGGAATTACTCTAGAATTTTATTGATCTCAACGAGTACTGGTACTTTTAACAAGTACCGATACTTGTTTAGTACTATCCCTCAATCTATAGCCAACATGTACAGGTACCAGTGACATACATATTTTGGTGACTTCAATGCTTTAATCAAATCTATATCCTATTAGCACTGGTACTCATGATGAGTACTGATACTAGTGAGTTACAGATTTTAGTACACAAGTTCTGGAGCCAAAGCTATAGTACACATGTACTGATACTTGTGATGAGTATTGGTACTTGCGTTAGTTACGAAATTGAAAACAACGTTTTGCACAAAATGTGAAGGATCTATCCTAGTTTATGCTGATCCTAGGTTTTGCTAACAGGTGTGTGTGTGTGTGTACTTATAAAGAAAAGAAACAAATGCTATTATGATAATTATGTGTGAAAAATATGTATAGATAGACCCTAATATGTATATATATATGTGAGATGAATTTGCAGGATACATGAGAAATATGAAAGTTACCCGTATTCATCTTTGATTAAGATAATCGAGGGTTGTGGGTATGCTCTTCAGAGAGATCCTTTGACTGAATCAAGATCACCTAGAGAACTTAGGAGAAGAACCTTCATCTTCTCCTCTTTCATGGGCTATCTCTTTGGTGTCTCTCTCTCAAGTCACGATGGGGGTGACCACAGATCTAGAATTGAAAGGTCTCTTGGGGGCCAGGACCTTCATTAAATAGCAATTATCAAAATAACCTTAACTACTGTGGGTGTTTTGCTATTCTGCCCACCAAAGAAATGCATAACACAAAATAGTCTCTGCACATTTGTTTTAATAAAACCACACCTCTTTTGATGCATTTTATGCCCATATTCAAATTAGTCTTAGTTGATCATTTTATAAATAATGGGCATTAATATTGATAGTCTCTTACTTGTATATTAAATGATTATATCGACAACAATGCATATATTAGTCTATATGCTAGATTATGATTCAACAATCTTCCACCTGGACTATATATGCAACCTGTTAATCAATCAACATACAAAACCAAATTTGAGCTCAACTTTACTGTCAAAACTATAATGCATATCTATAAACAATCTGATCCACCAATCACACTACTAATAAAGACAAAGTAGCTTTTGTTACATAACAATAACTAAACCAACAATGACCACATATACTAATGTAAAATGACAAGCAAAAACGTGTGGATGTGTAGCATGAAAATTACATGCAATGTGATCAATAACATGCCTATGTTCAATGATCCACTGAATTGAGATCACTACCAAAACCAAACCATAATACTTGTTAGAATGGACATTAAACTTGAAACTGTAAACTTTGAGTTTTGTTATTTTAACAGAAAAGAAACTTTATAAAACTTTAAATTGTAAATGTACATCACTATAAAACTTTAACCAAATGCCAGAAGTGTTTATTACAAATGAGTGTTGGAACATTGTTCCACATCTTGTTTTGGTATTAACAAAATTATTGCGGATTAATATTTGCAATTGAGTGCTTTTTAGATTTAGGTGAAGATCAGGGCAAATAGGCATGATGACAAGGAGGCAAGATGATAAGGAGGGTGTCGAGCAAGAGAAGATCATCTTCAACCTTTAGATTTTTTAGGTTAGGTTTTTATTTCATAGAATGTATGTCTCTTAACAAAGAAATACAACTTAGATCGTAAAATTAATTAAAGATAAACTAGGACTTATACTATGATTATTTTCAAAGAACGTAATTATTTAAATCACTCAAATGAGGTACTTGACAGCAAGTACTGGTACTGTTCATCAGTACCGGTATATACAAGGCACTGGTTTGAGCCTATGCCTCAAACTGTGAACAACAAGTACTGGTACTAACCATTAGTACCGATATCTAATGGTCACAATTTGAAGACTCGATTCTGGCTTGAACCTTATAAGTACCGGTACCCATGATGATATTAGTATAGGTATGTTACTGTGCTTAGTGAGTCTCAAACCTAGGATTCACAAGTACCGGTACCCATGATGAGTACCGATTCTAAGATTCATGTGTGCTAGCTGCAGAGGAAACAGTAGGCAGCTAGTACTGGTAACTGTACTTCAGTTTCGGTACTAGTTAGCTACTGGCTCAAAACTGAATGGCTAGAAAATTAATTTTGACAATATGAATGTTGGGATTTAAACCCCAACGTTTAGTAGATGAGTAACCTAGGTCCTAATTCTATAAAAAGACCCTAGGATTCTTAGTTTGCATATATGAAATATAAGAGAAAATTCTAGAGCTTAATTTTCATATTTCCACCATATTTTGAAGAAAAGATATAGTTTGCAGCTCTCAAATTTGTCTACGCTTTTGCAAACTTTTTGACATGTTTCTTTCACGCATTCACAAGGCAATTCATGTCTTTACTAGGATCTCAAATTAGTAATTTCTTTTATATACTTGTTGAGAGGCTTATGTATTTTGTTGTAAGATTTCTTTTGTCTTACACCAGTGCTCTATTTGTATTTGAGCTTGTTGCTTGCTGGGTTGTGATAACCCGTTCTTGTACTTGGGTTGAGGTGGCCTGTTAATTACCATGTTTAGTAAATTGATTCTCTCAGGGTTGAGGGAATTGGGTTAAAAATCTTAAGATGATAGGCTTAGGTAGTGGAGTATCCAAGTGAGTGGGGAACTACTATACATCTTGTGTCAATTTCTATGATTGTTATTTGTGTAAATCTTTCTTGTTGTTACTAATACTTTGCTTGAATGTTTGTGCGTGTAGCCATCTATTTATAAATCCTATCAATGATCACTACAAAAAATTACAAACTCCCACTAAAGCTAAAATTTCTGAAAGGAAATAAGACCTATAGTAACTGCATGTTCATGAAACATCTTGGGTATTATTCCTTTAGTAAGCGGATCCACAACCATGGAGTTAATGCCGATGTATTAAATAGATAGTTGTCCATACTATAGTCTTTCCTTAACAACCAAGAACTTGATCTCAATGTACTTCGATTTCAAGGAGCTCCTATTGTTATTGGAGTAGAGGACTATAGACTGATTATTATAATACAATTGTAGTGGCCTATCAATGCCATATATTATGTGTAGCCTCGATATAAAATTCCGTAGTCATACTCCGTGGTTGGATGTCTCATAGCATGTAATAAATTATGCTGCCATAGTGGAAGATGCAATAATGGATTGTTTTGCACTCTTTCAAGAGATGACACCATTGGCAAGTAGAAATACATATCCAGAAGTTGGCTTTCTACTATCTTGTCACCCAGCAAAATCGGAGTTGGTATAACCAAAAACCTGAAGATTTTTCGACCTCCTAAAGGTGAGCATATAATCCCGTGTCTTCTACAAATATCCCAGTACTCTCTTCGCTGCTCTCCAATGATCTTTTCCTGGATTACTCAGATATTTGCCTAACATGCCTATAATGTATGCCAAGTTTGGATTGGTATAGACTTCAGCATACATTATACTACTAACGATGGATGCATAAGGAATAGTTTGCATCTCCTGTTTGTCAAAATCACTAACAGGACACTGATTGAGACTAAACTTGTTCCCCTTAGCCATAGGAGTATCCAGTAGATTGCAATCTTACATGCAATACATTTTGAGCAACTTTTCTATATAGCTTCTTTGGAATAAACCTAGAATATGGCAAGATTTGTCTCTACATATTGCAATCCCCAACACAAATGAAGTATCTCCAAGATCTTTCATATTAAAGTATTTGGCAAGAAATTTCTTGGTGTCAAACAGGATACTTATACCATTTGCGACAAACAAAATATCAACAACATATGCACAGAACTTATGGTATATACATTCATCAGCTAGATTCGCCTCAAAATCAGATAAGAGAACCACTTGATGAAACTTGAAGTACCATTGTCTAGATGCCTGTTTGAGTCCATAGATGGATTTCTTTAATTTTCATACCATGCCTTTTGGATCACCCATAACAAAGTGTTCAGGTTGAGCCATATAAATGGTTTCCTCAATGTCACCATTAAGGAATGCAATCTTAAAATCCATTTGATGTAACTCAAGATCAAAATGGGCCACAAGTGACATAATCCTCAAGGAGTCCTTAAAGGAAACAGGAGAAAAAGTCTCCTTAAAGTCAATGCCCTCCTTTTGGGTGAAACCCTTTGTGACAAGATGCACTTTGTATTGCTCCACTTTTCCTTTCAAATATCCATTTGCAACCAACGGGTTTTGAACCTTCTGGCAGTGGAACAACATCCCAAGCATCATTGTCTATTATTGACTTCATTTCCTCTTTCATTGCTTATATCCACTTTTCATGATTAGGACATTCCATTTCCTGACGGAAGCTGATGAATTAAGCCTATATCATTGTCTTCATTGGAGTTGTCTTGAGAAATGTCATAAACATGTTCCTCATTAGCCTGAGTAACTCCAAGAGGAATATCTACATATTCCTCTTCAAAGATAAAGTCTTTAACCCTATTTTCCTTAGCAGATTCAACACTCTCAAAGAATTTGGCAGCTCCAGACTCAAAAATGACCTTAGTTGTGGGATCATAAAATTTGTATCCTCTTGACCTTTTTGAATACCCAACAAAATAGAAATTAACCATCCTTGAGTCCAATTTCTTTTCATTAGGCCTATAGGGCCTTGCTTTAGTTGGACATCCCCACATATGAAAATGCTTAAGACTGGCCTTCCACCCAGTCCAAAGCTCATATGGGGTTTTGTTAGTTGCTTTGGTGGGAATTCTATTTTGAATATAAGCTGTAGTCTTCAAGACTTCTCCCTAGAGTGATTCTGGTAAGGTAAAGTGAGCAATTATACTCCTTACCATGTTCTTAAGCATCTTGTTTTGCCTCTCAGCAACACCATTCATAGTAGGCGAACCTGGTTGGTGTACTGAGGAACGATGCTGCATTCCTCTAGGAATCGAGCAAACGATCCTGGATGTTGTTCACCTGATCTATCATATCTGCCGTAGTATTTATCAACACAGTCAAATCTAACAGATTTAATCCTTTTGTCAGGTTGATTCTCAACTTCAACTTTATAACTTTTGAACGTGTTCTGGTGATAGGTTTTGTAAAACTGCCACCGGTTTGATTATATTTTATTACTAGAATACAAAAATTTCTCCGAGGTCGAACTTAGAGAGCAAGCTTGATTCTAGAAGCGTAGAAAATCACAATTTACAATATACTATTTTTACTAAAAGATTAAAGAGAGGAAAAAAAATGTCACTTCTCTTTTCTTCTCTCTTTCTTCTTTTGTCCTCCTTTCTCTCTATTTTTAGACGTCTAACTCCAAGGGTCAGATGCCTTAAGTGCCACTTGCTACAGTGCTTGTGCTCTCCTTTTCAGCTACTGCTGCTGCTTCTTCTTCTTCTTCTTCTTCTTCTTCTTCTCTTCTTCTCTGCTGTCTCTGCCTTCTCTTCTGACTTCTTCTTCTTTTTCTTCTTTCTTCTCTACTGCGCCTTTTGCTTTCTTCTTCCTTCTTCTTCTCTTCTTCTCTGCTGTCTTTGCCTTCTCTTCTGACTTCTTCTTCTTCTTTCTTCTCTGCTGTGCCTTTTACTTTCTTCGTTCTTCCTTGTCTTTCTGCCTTAGCTTCTCTGCAGCTACAATGCCATCTTCCTCCTTCCTTTTCTTCTCTACGCCTCCAAGTCCTTCTTCTTCTCTCTCCGGCCGCAACTGGCTTTCGCGGCTAAGTCCTCAGCCGTGCCTTCCTTGCTTCTTCTTCTGTTCCCTGCACACAGGCACATGGTTAGGCAAAACCTAACCCCTACCCTTCCAGCATTTCTCTCTCTCTTTGTTTCACTCCAAGGTTCACTCTCCCATAGCCTATTCGGGTATGCGGGTCGGGTGACGTGCCCGGGACCAAGCGCACCGACGTGGGTTGTGCACGAGGTGTGCACTGGTTGGGTAATCGGGTCGAGCCAGGTCCGCAGGGGGTGGTCGCGGACGAGGCTGGGTGAGAGGGACCTCACCCCGTGTGACTGAGGCGATAAACCTCAATCACTTTTACAATTTATGCGGGTGCGCGGCGTCAGCAGCTACCGATGTGGGACTATCCGTGTCCCTTCTTTCCCGCGTGCCCGCAGCGGAGGTTGCCCTTTCAATTGTAGCAAGACTCGAGGCTCGTGTCTTCAATTAGGGACCTGGGACTATGCGCGAGTCTCTTCCACGCGGCCTGGGACTCCAACCTAGGACACGGGTGCCTGGAGCAAGACTACAAGCAAGCTCGAAGCTTGCTTGTTAATGGCGGCGAGGGCTCAGGACGTGAAAGCAAGAATACAGCCTTGCGGCCCTGTCATACCATAGGAAAACCTTCACCGTATCACGGCGAAGGTGAGGCGGGGGTTGGCTGGCCGCGGGGCGGCCTAGGCTGCATGCCTAGGTCACTCTGTGCTCGTGAAGGTGGGTTAGGTCGGTAGAGGTGTGGAGTGTGTGTGGCAGGTAGTGGAGATGGGGAAATTGATTAGTGGATGGTGGCAGAGGTTTTGAGGGGTTTGGTAATGTGGATGGAGGCGTGGAGCAGCAGGAACACCTCACCGGTGGTCTGTCGGAGGTGGAGATGGTGAGGGTGGACAGTGATGGAGAGGGGTCGAAAGTGTGAATTAAAAGAGGGGAAATGAAGAGTGGGAGAGAAGGAACTTATCTATGAGTCTCTGGATGAAGGGAGGAGGCGGAGGTGGTGAGCGGCTGTGCTGCCATCGCCGGAGACGAAGGTACCCAAGGGAAGAGACGGCGACGAGGAAGAGGGGCTGGAGGGTAGTTGCTGGTATGGCGAGGCGCAGCGAAAGACGGCAGAGGTAACCCTGCCACTGGTATGGTGGCAGGGTGACGAGAGAGGTGGAGAATCGCCAGAGCCTGGGGGCGAATGGCCGGAGGAGGTGGAGACGAAATTGGAGGGATTTCTTCAGCCAAATCAGGTTTGAAGGATGCGGTAGGGGTTGCTGCTCCTTAAATAGGCGTTGGATGGGAGAGAATCGTAAGGAGGAGGTGGGAATACCTCACCAGACGTATGGCCAGAATGAGACCCATACCTCTCGAGTGTTCGCATGAGAGGTATGGTAGCCGACAGGACATGGGAGTCAGCCCATGCGATAGGGGACAACGCAGGGAGTCACCCTTTCAAATCTAGGGCTAGCTCCCCATGCATGTGAGGCGCCATCCTCAGCGCAAAGTTGCCGTAGGTATGGCCTGCGCAGGCGGGTGGCAGAGGGACCCGATTGAAGAAGATGACGGGAAAGATAGGGGGGTCCTTGCAAGGTTTCAGAAAGCTAAGGGTCAAAAAGTAATTGTTGAGGATCATTTTGTAAAGTGGGTCAAGGCGACCTTCCCTTAGGCCCAAATTTTGGTATAAACCTAATTTAGACATAAGGAATCCAATGGTGAGGTTGTATTTTAGGTTTGACCATTTTTTACTGGACATTTTGCATAAAAACCTGAATTAGGTCAAAAATTGGGTATGGTTCTCAACCTAGGTCAAGATAGGTTCCAATGGCCAAATTGAAGGTTCTAAACCCTAGGAGATATTTTTTCATGAATTTTAGAGGGTTTAATTGATTTTTATCTTACCTGAAACTTCATGATTTAAAGTAGGTTTGTTTTAGGGTTACAGAATGTCATTTAATTCCCAGATTTTGTCATAACCCTTTTCTGACCAAACCATCCCACTTTTTCTCCTATTAAGTCTATTTGACATGTGTCTAGACCCTTAGAAATCCTGTTTATGTACTGTAATGGTAAAATTGCAGTTTTACCCCTATTATATTATTTTATTCTCATATTTGCAATTCCCTGATTTAGGCCTTCTCTTAGATTTTGTAGGAGCTTTTGTTCAATTTATTAGGTCAAAATGTGCTAGTTAGGGTTCATGATGAGGTTCTCATCATACCCCCATGCTTAGCTTTTTCTAGTCCCTTAGTAAAAAATTTAAGATTTTAACCTCTATTCTAGACCATGAATTCCTTTCATCAAATTTGATAAGTGCTTTTTTTTTTTTCTTTTGTCTCCTTGATTAGGTCAGAATGCCAACCATGGGCCTAAAAGGTACCAAGATCCAGATCTGTCTAGCTTTAGCCTCAGTCTTTAGCAAAAGTTTTTAAGGCCCACAGGAACTACCCTAAAGTTTATTGGACTCCATGGTTAAAGCACCCGTGCTTAAGACATTTTTAGCCTTTGTTCAGTTTGCAGTGCATTTTGTAAGAGAGAGACAGAGGGTTTATTTGTTTGGAGAGTTTTCTCTCTCTTTTCTTTTTAATTCTAGCTTAGGATTGGCTTCACAACATGGCCAGTATTGGATTCCTCATCCCCATCATCAATCCTCAAAGGTCCCTAGCAATCGATGCTTTGAGATAGTACGACCCATGGTAACCCCCAGAACCCTGGCTTTCGAGATTTTGAGATAATCTCGTCCATGGTGTTCCGTGGCCGAATTCAGACCCTGGCAATTGACATTTCGTGATAATGCCATCCATGGAATCTGAACCAGCAGAGTGCTTACATGCCCCCAGTAGGATATGTAAATATCCTAGGAGACAAGCACCGAGGAGATGATATGTTGTTACGCATCTTCGAGGGGAATTTCCCACCTCTCCACGCCGGGAACTTATCCAAATCAACTTGTGTTGATCGGCCGCTTCTAATCTAGGTGACATTTTCAAAACATTTGAAACGCTTCTACGTGATTTTGATATTTATGCTCGCTGAACCAGACTGTGTGTGTGAATTTAGGTGCTTAGGTTACTGAGTCCTGTAAATCAAAAATCAGTTAATGAGACCTAATACTCCCTAAGCCCTAGACCTAATACTTAGGCTTTTCATTTTCCTCAACCTCTTGAGGAATATCTAGATCTTAACAGGTACTAAGAATCTAGCCAAGAATGCCTAAGATTCACGTTCTTACTAATCTTGTTGTGCACTTTCTCTTTACTTTTCTTTAATGTGGTCTAGAACTTTGGTTAATTCCTTAATTTTTTACTAATGACTATCCCTTTTTCTTTTTTATTTTGTGCTCCTTTTTAATATTCTGCTCTTTTCCTCCTCTTGTGAAGCTTACCAGCACTTTCTTCCCTCCAAATTTTTTTTTTATGTATATGTAATTTTTCTTGTTGAAACCTTTTCTTGTTATGACTTTTTATTGCACTTTTCATACCCCCCCATGCCTAAGGTTTGCAATGTCCTCATTGTACATTAGGTGGATTTTTATTTGGATTGGTTCATGCATTAGGACAGATATTAGGTGAGTGGATGGGTCAAGGTGACTGTTGTTGACGGTTTCTAATCTCAGATATGAGTACCTGAGGTGAAGTCGGCTGTCCTAAGGAATGAACCTAAAGTGCAAAGAAATGTCAGAAAAAGGTTTTGGATTTTCAAAAAGAATGATGGGCTGCCTCCCGTTAAGCACTGAGTTTACGCCATCAACTGGGCGCAACTAGCTCAGGGAGAATGGAGGATAAATGATGACTCAGCCAAATCTGTATTGGTTACGTTAATGAATAGTTTGAGTCTCTGGCCGTTCACGACAAAAGGTTCGGAATCGTGGTTGAGCGGACTGATCTCGATGGCTCCATTTCCAAAAATATGTCGGACAAGATATGGTCCGACCCACTTGGATCGTAGTTTTCCAGGGAACAATTTAAGTCAGGCATCAAAGAGTAGGACCTTCTGACCAGGGTGGAAGATCTTTCTAGATATGTGCTTGTCATGAAAGGCTTTAACCCGCTCTTTGTAGATGTGTGAGTTTTCATACTCATCAAGGCATAATTCATCAATCTCGCTTATCTGAAGCTTTCTGTGGGTTCCAGCCTTAGAAAGATCTAGGTTGCAATTTCGTACTGCCCAATAGGCTTTATGCTCTAATTCGATGGGAAGGTGACACGCCTTCCCGTACACCAGTTTAAAGGGAGACATGCCTAATTAAGTTTTGTGGGCGGTCCTATAAGCCCACAAAGCTTCCGAAAGTCGGGATGACCAGTCCTTCCAATCAGGTCGAATAGTAACCTGCAGGATTTTCTTGACCTCCCGATTTGATAGCTCAACTAGACCATTAGTCTGGGGGTGGTAAGGAGTAGAGATTCGATGCGACACCCCGTATTTAGTCATTAGTGACCTGAACTGAGCATTGGTAAAATGGGTCCCTCTATCAGAGATGATAGCACGAGGAATCCTAAACAATGAGAAGATATTCTGATAAGTGAATTTGATGATGATCTTGTGATCATAGGTTCGGGTCGGAATGGCTTCGATCCATTTGGACACATAGTCAATAGCAAGTAAAATGTACTCAAAGTCGTCCGAGATAAAGAAGGGACCCATAAAATCAATCCCCCAAATATCAAAAATCTTGCATACAAGAATCGGTTGTAAAGGCATCATGTCACAATGGCTCATGTTGCCCAAAGTTTGGCAACGACTGCATGCCTTACAGTGATTGTATGCATCCTTGAAGATAGTGGGCCAGTAAAA
The DNA here is from genome assembly GCA_037157565.1 of Thalassia testudinum. Taxonomy (NCBI): domain Eukaryota; kingdom Viridiplantae; phylum Streptophyta; class Magnoliopsida; order Alismatales; family Hydrocharitaceae; genus Thalassia; species Thalassia testudinum. The sequence continues at coordinate 9,444,584 of JAZHRO010000014.1, forward strand.
GCCACACTGGAGGATTTTCGATGTGGTTTTATGCCCAGAAAAATGGCCACCGCATGCCTGGTCATAGCAGAAAGAGATTATGTCATTGATTTCGACCTCCAGGACACATCGCCGGATAATTTGGTCAGCACCTATGTGGAATAAGTACGGGTCTTCCCAGATGTAGTACTTGGCATCAGAGCGCAACTTGTCTTTCTTGGCCTTTGGCCAATTAGATGGGATCTGGTGTGATGCCAAGTAGTTCACTATATCAGCAAACCATAGAAGCCCGGTACCGATAGTCAAGAGGTGCTCATCAGGAAAATACTCCGTGATGGGTCTAAAAGGGTCGATGATTTCAGAAGGAAGGCAAGACAAGTGGTCAGCTACCATGTTTTGTCTTCCTGCCTTGTCGTGAATCTCGAGGTCAAATTCTTGCAGCAGCAAGATCCATCAGATTAATCGAGGCTTCGTGTCCTTCTTTGTAAGGAGATGCCTCACAGCTGTGTGATCCGAGTAGACTATTACATGGGAACCCAGGAGATAAGATTTGAATTTTTTAAGGGCAAATACTACAGCTAACAGTCCTTCTTCGTAACCGTGTAGTTATGCTGAGCCTCATCAAGTGTCTTGCTAGCGTAGTAGATGACCACGGGTTTCCCATCAATCTTCTACTCCAGAACCGCTCCTACAGCGAAGTCAGATGCATCGCACATGATCTCAAAGGGTTGAGACCAATCAGGGGACTGTAGGATCGGGGCTTGGGTGACTTGGTCATGAAGGATCTCAAAAGCTTGAGTGCATTCCTCAGAAATCTCAAAGGGTACATCATTGGAGAGAAGAGTGGTCAGGGGGCACGTGATTTTTGAGAACTCAGGGATGAAACGACAGTAAAAACTGACGTGCCCTAGAAAAGATCGGATGTCCCTGATCAAGCTAGGCATAGGAAGTTTAGAAATCAGATTAACCTTGGCTTGATCCACTTGGATGCCTCTCTCAGAAATTAAGTGTCCCAGGACGATCCCCTTAGGCACCATAAAGTGGCTCTTTTCCCAGGAAAGAACCAAATTTACATCAATGCATCGCCTGAGTATGTGAACCAAGTGCTAGAGGAAATCATCAAATGATGCCCCAAAAACTGAGAAGTCATCCATGAAGACTTCCAGATAATCACCTACCATATTAAAGAATATGGCAAGCATGCACCACTGAAAAGTCGCAAGTGTATTGCAGAGACCGAAAGGCATCCTTCATAACGCGTCAATCTTGAAGGGGCAGGTGAACGTGGTCTTCTCTTGGTCCTCTAGATGAATCGCACTTCGTTGTAACCGGAGTACTCGTCAAGAAAGCAGAAGAATCTATTTCCCGCTAGTTTTTCGAGAATCTGATCAATAAACAGTAGTGGGAAATGATCCTTCTTCGTGGAGGAATTAAGTCTTCAGTAATCTATGCAGACTCTCCACGAGTTGGCTATACGGGTAGGTATGACTTCTCCGATTTCAGTCGTGATGGTGGTGAGCCCTGCCTTCCTAGGCACAACCTGGATTGGGCTCTCCCTGCATCTAACCACTTAATGATCTCCTTTTTCACGACCTCCTGCAGATTGGGGTTCAGACGTCTCTGCATTTCACGTGAAGGTCGTGTGCTCTCTTCAGAATAGATGCGGTGTGTGCAATAAAAGGGACTTATTCCAGTCAAATCATCAAGAGTCCAGCCAATGGCTCTACGATGTTGATGGAGAATAGCAATTAGACGGGATTCCTGGTTAGGGTGAGTTTGGAGTTTATAATCACCGGAAGTGTCTGATTGGAACCCAAGAAGACATATTTCAAATGATCAGGAAGGGGCTTGAGTTCTAGAACGGGGTTATCAGCAGCAGCGGGTGGGTCAGAGTGGGTGTTATGGGTTTGTCTAAATCAAGTTATGACTCCTCTAATTGCGATTTTAGATCTTCTTTTGGTTGATGAGGGATAATCATATTCTCCTCAATTTGTGGTTCATCAACCATGGCTCTGATGTCACAAATTTGCTCTATTACACCACAATTAATCCCTTGTTGGGCCTTAAAGATATCAATCTTGAGAGTTTGATTCCCAAATTTCAGCTTTATTTGGCCCTCTTCACAACTTATGTTGGCCCTTGCAGTGGCCAGAAAAGGTCTCCCTAGTATGATTGGTGTATCCCTTGGATTCTCAAGTGCGTCCATGTCTAGAACTATGAAATCTACAGGGAAGTAGAAATCCTGCACCCTAACAATAACATCTTCAAGAATTCCCTAAGGTGACTTGATAGATCTATCGGCTAACTACAATGTCACCTCAGTCGGTTTCAGTTCGGATTCTTCTAGGTGGTTAAGCAGGGATGTGGGTATCAGGTTTATGGAGGCACTTAGGTCTAATAATGCTCTATCAAACTGGGTTTCACCAATCTTGCATGAAATCAGGGGAGTGCCTGGGTCTTTTGCCTTGGGTGGGAGTTTACTCAGGATCACAGAGCTGGCTTGCTCTAATAGTACAATCGGACTCCCACTCTTGGTTCGCAGCTTACGTTGAGGTGTACACACATTTTTCAAGAATCGTGCGTAAGTCGGTATGTGGCTGATTGTATCCATCAAGGGGATGTTTATTTGGACCTGCTCAAAGAGCTTGATCAAGTCCTCCTCAGGAGCCACGGGTTTAGCTATCCTCTTTCCCTTGGTCAAGGCCTTGGGAAATGGAACCTTGGTTGGTTCCTCTAGGATAGGTCCAGGTTTTTGATCTGGGTCAGGGATAGGAACATCCTGGATGATTATCCTAGGGTTTGGGTCACTACCAGGCTTGGAGTGGTCTGGATAAGGTGGGTCTTGGGTTACTTTACCACTATGGGTTGTCACAGAATTTAGTTCTACCTGGTTCTGGTCGGGGGTTGGTAAGATGGGCTGCTACTATTGGTAACCCGCATAGGAGGTTGATGCTTCCATCCCGTCAAGTGATGGAACAGAAGGGGCTTGATAGATCAAGTGTGCTTGGCCTGGGTTCGGGTTCATAACGCGTTGCTAGGTTGGCATGTTATTCGGGTTAGGCAGAGGTTGAGAAGGAAGTGTGCCTGGTTGGCGAGAATTTGCCAACTGGGCAAGTTGGTTGTGGACCTCTGTGATTTCATCCTTATGTTGCTTCTGGATAGTCGCATTCATTCTTAGAATGTCAGCCAGAGTTTGGAGGATAAGGGACATTTGGTCTTAGTTGGGCCCAGATGGATAAGTGGGGTTGGGTCAAGGCTGAGGCAGCTGATAAAGACGAGGGGCTTGTGGACGGGGCTGAAAGGGTGATCTTGGATTCTGAGAATTTCCCGCCCACTGGAAATTTGGATGGTTTCGCCATCCAGGGTTGTAGGTGTTGGAAAATGGGTCATTCTGGATGGCGTTGAGGTCCTTGCAGGTCTGAGGAGCCTTAGGAAAGTCAGAGAATGGGGGAATAGAGTTCCCTCGGCAAGAATAGAAAGGATCGGAGGTCCCTCCGATCCTGGAGTTAGATGGGGGTGGATACGAGTCCATCCCAGGAGAAGGTCGGTGGAAGATGTTCTGCACAGTTTCACGTGTGGGAGGTGGCTGTGTGAAGGAGTTCTGCTCAGAGGTAGCTCGCTGCAAGTGCTGAGTCAGCTCATCCACTTCTCAATAATTGAGTCCTTGTCCAACAACTGGCCATTGATTCCAGGTCGACTTATGTGGACAAGCCCTACGTCTCATGTGCTCCCTTAAGGTTCGTCGCTGCGCGGGTATTCGTTCGGTCGAATAATCCCATGGAGTCATTGTTGATGGAGTTCTCACACATATTCTCGAGAATCTCCCACACGGTGTCTTCATGTTGAGCCATGATATTCTCTCCGCAAGTTACATTGACGAACAATCTAATATCTTCACGGAGTCCCTGGTAAAAAGACTGTACTTGTTCCCATTTAGGAACTCCGTGATGGGGGCACTTTCTCATGAGATCCTGGAATCGATCCCATGCCTCATGAAGAGGTTCTCTCGTCTGCTGTGTGAAGTGAGTAATCTGATGGCGCAAGGCGTTTGTCCGACCAATAGGAAAGAACTTCAAAAACTCATACTGGAGTTCTTCCCAAGTGTTGATCGGGCGGGTCTGTGTCTGATACCAATGAGCCACCTTGTCTATGAGGGAGAAAGAGAACATCTTCATGAGTAAGATATCCCGATTTTGTGCATCTGACCCAAAGGTCTGGGCCAGATACTTAAGCTGTTTGATATGCTAGAAGGGATCTTCAGAGTTAAGCCCATAGAATTTAGGTATGGCATGAATCATGTTGGGCTTCAAATCGGAATCAAGTCCTCCAGTCAGGATTCTGACTCGAGGCTCAATTGCCATCGCAGCGGGATTATAGTGATCTCGCATCATGGGGCGATGTGGTGGGTTCATGAAGTTTTGGAAGAGATCATTAAGACGCTGGAGCTGGTGCTCAAGATTATTTTCTTTTTCAACAGGCTGAACCATGATGGAAGAAGAGGGGGAACTAGGTTCAGAATCAGAAGAGAGGTCTATGTGGAGTGGTTGTCGCATAAACAAGGGTACCCAGGCTTGGCCTCGGGGAGAGTGGATTTCTAGAGGAGGTTTCAAGGACCTCCTACCAAACATGCACTGACGGACTGGATGAGATTAGAAGGTATTGGACCCAATCAAGACACCCAAAATATGTTGGGTGACTATAGAGGTTCGGGGCGGATGATACCCCTTGATCAGAAGGTCTTCCACCTGAGAATTACCTGGGTAGCCAGAGAGGGTAAGTCCCGCGAAGACCCCTACACAGTAGAGCACCCCCACGGGTTACAGGATTTCCCCCACCCGACCTCTCTTGTCACTGAAATTCCAGGTAGACCAAAATGGGGACCTTGACCTCTTAAGTCTACCACTTTTAATTAAGATCAAGGCGCCTAGGGTTTCACTTAAAATTTAAATCTTTTGAGTGCAGAGTGACCTAATTTAAAGGTTGGTTGACCCAAAGGATCGACTTCACCTCTTTGTTCCTTTGAGAGCTTCTTAGGTCCTTTTTTTTTATGGTTCAAGTGAATTAAGAGCCGGATTGCTTAGGGTTTCTCTTAATAGGTCTTTTCAAGCAATGGTTTAGGCACACCTATTTTTGGAATTTTCAGTTCTTTATTAGAAGATGCATCTCTAAAACCCTAGCTTAGAATCCTAGGTTGGCTCTAATTGGTCCAATTAGTCGCCTCAGAATTGGGTAACTAGGACTCAAGCAAGAAGGTTTTAGCCCTAATTACCTTAAGTGAATATGCAGATAAAATGTGTTGAAATTTAAAAATAGGCAACTCTATGAATTACTATGTATAGAAGACAAGTAGCCCTAAATTGATTTTTTTCTTTTCTTTTTCCTCTTTAGAATGTGGGGGTTTAAGAGAGAGAGGATTGAGGGTTACTTGTCCTCTAGTGTGTTTGTTGTGCGATGGCGTTGTTCTTCCTTTCCTGCATAACAAAAGAGAGATTGAATTAGTATGAAATCAGAAATTGTGATTTTGAAGCTTTTAGAATGCCCGTTGTTCCCCGGCAACGACACCAAAAACTTGTGATAGGTTTTGTAAAACTACCACCGATTTAATTATATTTTATTACTCGAATACAAAAATTTCTCCAAGGTAGAACTCAGGGAGCAAGCTTGATTCTAGAAGCATAGAAAATCACAATTTACAATATACTATTTTTACAAATGATTAAAGAGAGGAAAAAAAATGTCGCTTCTCTTTTCTTCTCTCTTTCTTCTTTTGTCCTCCTTTCTCTCTATTTTCAAACGTCTGACTCCAAGGGTCAGACGCCTTAAGTACCACTTTCTATAGTACTTGTGCTCTCCTTTTTAGCTGCTGCTGCTACTTCTTCTTCTTCTTCTCTTCTTCTTTGTTATCTCTGCCTTCTCTTCTGACTTCTTCTTCTCCTTTCTTCTCTACTGTGCCTTTTGCTTTCTTCTTTCTTCTTCTTCTTCTTCTTCTCTTCTTCTCTATTGTCTCTACCTTCTCTCCTGACTTCTTCTTCTTCTTTCTTCTCTACTACGCCTTTTGCTTTCTTCTTTTTTCCTTCTCTTTCTGCCTCAGCTTCTCTACGGCTATAATGCCATCTTCCTCCTTCCTTTTCTTCTCTATGCCTCCAAGTCCTTCTTCTCTCTCCGGCCGCAGCTGGCTTTCGCAGCTAAGTCCTCAGCCGTGCCTTCCTTGCTTCTTCTTTTGTTCCTTGCACACAGGAACACGGTTAGGCAAAACCTAAGCCCTACCCTTCCCGCGTCTCTCTCTCTCTGTTTCACTCCAAGGTTCGCTCTCCCAGAGCCTATTCGGGTATGCGGGTCGGGTGTCGCACCTTGGACCAGGCGCATCGATGTGGGAGCTGCGCGAGGTGTGCACAGGTTGGGTAATCGGGTCGGGCCAGGTCCGTGGGGGGTGGTCGCGGACAAGGCCGGGTAAGCGGGTGAGAGGGACCTCACCCCGTGTGACTGAGGTGATAAGCCTAAATCACTTTTACAATTTATGTGGGCGCGCGGCGTCAGCAGCTACCGATGTGGGACTATCCACGTCCCTTCTTTCCCATGTGCCCGCAACAGAGGTTAGCCTTTCAATTGCAGCAAGACGCGAGGCTCATGTCTTCAATTAGGGACCTGGGACTGTGCGCGAGTCTCTTCCGTGCGGCCTGGGACTCCAACCTGGGACATGGGTGCCTGGAGCAAACCTGCGAGCAAGCTCGAAGCTTGCTCGTTAATGGCATCGAGGGCTCGAGACATGAAAGCAAGAATACGGCCTTGCAGCCCTATCATACCATAGGAAAGCCTTCGCTGTATCATGGCGAAGGTGAGGCGGGGGTTGGCTGGCTGCAGGGTGGCCTAGGAGCACGTGCCTAAGTCGCTCTGTGGCCGTGAAGGTGGGTTAGGTTGGTAGAGGTGTGGAGTGTGTGTGGTGGGTAGTGGAGATGGGGAAGTTGCTAAGTGGATGGTGGCGGAGGTTTTGAGGGGTTTGCCGAGGTGGATGGAGGCATGGAGTGATGGGAACACCTCGCCGTGGTCTACCGGAGGTGGAGATGATGAGGGTGGACAGTGATGGAGAGGGGTCGAAAGTGTGAATTAAAAGAGGGGAAATGAAGAGGGGGAGAGAAGGAACTTATCTATGAGTCTCTAGATGAAGGGGGGAGGTGGAGGTGGCATTGCGGTTGTGCTGCCGTCGTCGGAGACGAAGGTACCCAGGGGAAGAGACGGCGACGAGGAAGAGGGGCTAGAGCACGCCTGCTGGTACGGTGAGGCGCGGCGAAAGACAGTGGAGGTAATCCTGCCATTGGTATGGTGGCAGGGTGACGAGAGAGGAGGAGGAGAATCACCGGAGCCTACAGGCGAATGGCTGGAGGAGGAGGAGACGAAATTGGAGGGATTTCTTTGGCCAAATTAGGCTTGAAGGATGCGGCAGGGGTTGCTGCTCCTTAAATAGGCGTTGGCCGGGAGAGAATCGCGAGGACGAGGTGGGAATACCTCACCGGGTGTATGGCTGAAATGAGACCCATACCTCTCGAGCGTTTGCACAAGAGGTATGGTGGTCGACAGGGCATGGGAGTCGACCCATGCGGCGGGGGACAACGCAAGGAGTCACCCTTTTAAATCTAGGGCTGACTCCCCAGCATGCGCGGCGCCATCCTCCGCGCAAAGTCACCGGAGGTATGGCTTGCGCAGGCGGGTGGTAGAGGGACCTGATTGAAGAAGATGACGGGAAAGATAGGGGGGTCCTTGCAAGGTTTCAAAAAGCTAAGGGTCAAAAAGTAATTATTGAGGACCATTTTGTAAAGTGGGTCAAGGCGACCTTTCCTTAGGCCTAAATTTTGTATAAACCTAATTTGGACCTAAAGAATCCAACGGTGAGGTTGTATTTTAGGTTTGACCATGTTTGACTGGATATTTTGCACAAAAACCCAAATTAGGTCAAAAATTGGGTATGGTTCTCAATCTAGGTCAAGATAGGTTCCAATGGCCAAATTGAAGGTTCTAAACCCTAGGGGACATTTTTTCATGAATTTTAGAGGATTTAATTGATTTTTATATTACCTGGAACTTCATGAATTAAAGTGGGTTTGTTTTGGGGTTACAGAATGCCATTTAATTCCCAGATTTTGTCATAACCCTTTTCTGACCAAACCATCCCACTTTTTCTCTTATTAAGTCCATTTGACATGTGTCTAGACCCTTAGAAATTCCTTTTATGTACTGCAATGGTAAAATTACAGTTTTACCCCTATTATATTATTTTATTCTCAGATTTGCAATTCCCTGATTTAGGCCTTCCCTTAGATTTTGTAGGAGCTTTTGTTCAATTTATTAGGTCAAAATGTGTTAGTTTGGGCTCATGATGAGGTTCTCATCATGTCCAGTGACTGTGTCATTTCATGAATTAAGTAGATAAAGTAATTCCTTGAGTGATCGTTTATGAATGTGATAAAGTATTGTTGATCATTCTACTCAGTTGTAGGAAATGCTCCATAGATATTCATATGAATCACATCTAAGACACCATTTGACCTGTTGGCTTCAGACTTTCTACTGTTGGTTTTTTCCCCTTAATACGCTCTACACACTGATCGAAATCAAAAAAATCTAAGGGGTGTAAAATTCCATTTGACACAAGTTTCTCTATTCTCCTTCTAAAGATATGACCTAATCTTTTGTGCCATAAAGAAGCTGAGGATTCATTATCTAATTTTCTTTTCACACCACATGTATCCAAAAGTGAAGATTCATTAAAATTAGAAATAGTGTCTAGGCAATATAAATGATCCAAACTTGAAAGAAAACCAATACCAATAATTTTGGAATCATAAGACATGCATACTTTTCCATCACCAAAACTACAAGTAAAACCACACTTATCCAACGGGTAAACAAAAATTAAATTACATCTAAAAGATGGTACAATAAAAGTCTCATTAAGTTCGAAATACATTCTAATTTTCATTAATAATTTAAATTTCCCTATTGCTTGAACCTTCACCGATTTCCCATCACCAACATAAATGAACTTCTCAGCTTCATTTGGCCTTCGGCTATTTAGGAAACCCTACATAGACACATTTATGTGGATGATAGGACCTGAATCCATCCATCAAGTATGTCTAGGAACCGAAGCCAAATTAATTTTTGAACAAACTAAACTATAAGCCATACCATTCTTAGCACACCAAGCATGGTAGTTAGTACAATGGTTCTTTTGGTGCACCTCACTCCACAAAAGAAACATCCTGATTTGGAAGACTCTCCAGTTTTCCCTTGCTTTTTCTTACTTGAAGTTATATCAGCAGCTTCCTATTTTCTCTTTTTAGCCTTACCCTTTCCTTTTGAGGTAGAGGCAACATGAGCACTTTATATCCTATCTTGCTTCATTCTCTCCTCTTGAACACAGTGCGAGATAAGTTCATTCAGAGGCCAAGTCCCTTTGTGACAATTATAGCTCACCTTGAACTGGTTAAATGTAGGAGGGAGAGATATCAAAACCAGATGCACTAATAGATCTTCAAAAAGACTTAACTTTAGTGCTTTCAACTTAGAAGCAATATGGGACATCTCCATTATGTACTCCCTAATGTTACCCTTCCACTATAAAGATGAGATTAGCTAAAAGCGTACCAATTTCATGCTTTTTATTTTTAGCAAATCTCTTCTCAATTTTAGCTAGAAAATCTTTGCCAGTGCTTATATTATCCGACATTGTACCCCTAAAAGCCTTAGAGATGACCCTTTACATAATCACCATAGAAATGTTATGGCATCACCATAATCCTCTATAACTAACTTAATTTGGCTAATTTCTAAGGTTAATTCACCTAATTAACATATTGAAAGGGTATAACTTAATCATGGTTGAAGAGAGAAGAATTAATAGAAAAAGGGGATAATTCTGCAGTTTTCACAAATACTTATGAATGCAAAATAGTTGGAGGGTGAACTTATAATTAATTAAAGGTCAATTGAGCTTAAATATCTTAAAAATTGGTTGGTAATGAGTAATTTAGGATTTACACTCAAATTGAATGTTTAATTGTAATAAAAAATCATAATTTCAACCCCACTTCAATTAAAATAGTTTCGATAGAAGTAAATGTAATCTAAATCTTCTAAAAATAAATTAAAAATATTTTATATGATTTGGCATAGTCAATTTGACGATCGGAACTCGTCTGACCTAAAATAAAATCATAGACGGGTATTTGGTACATTTTGGATCTAAACGTAAACTGATCATGCAAACGACATCAAAATCCAAAATTGAAGTCACCATCAACTTCCTTATGTCCAAATTAGGCTATCACAAAAATTTAGGTTCATTTGGACTTTATCTTGGTAAACTTTGCATTTTGATCCTCAATTCCAGATTTCCTTACAAATGCCCCCTCAACTTTTAATTTCTTTGCATTTATACCCCTTCCAATACCTTCTCTACCTTCCCTTCAACCCTACCAGCCATGAAACTCCGACAAGCCGTTCCTGCAACCTCTGGCCCTTTCCTCGCGCGCTAACAAGCTATAAACCTTCCTCGCCTCACGCCGTTGCATGTCATCGAGTTTTGGCGAGCATAGCTCCCCTCCTTCCTCCTCGAGCTCCACCATTAACGTCGACTGACAGAGGGTATTTCTCATGCGTGTTTTGAAAATGGAGATTTCATCGTAGTATAGTGTGGAAAAACGCTCGTCAAAAATAATTTATAAAGATAACGAGACTTGGAGTCTCAGTCGTTCGTCTCTAGGAGGTGTTTATGGAAATACAGATTTGAAATCGATCGCTCTTACTCTACTTATTCAAAATCACACGTCGATTTATGCTAAGTTCATATTTATGCACAACATGCTTAGTTGTCAGAGTATCAGAAATTGAAACATGCAACTTCAATCACACAAAAATATTGCAACACGGCTCATGGTGATTTTCACAAATAGACATATATATAGAAAAAGATTTTCATTGATTCATGATGGTGTTTGCAACATAAAGCTCATGGAAAGCTTGTAGAGGAATGCTTGAAAACAATTGCATGCATGAATCTAAGGAGGGATTATGCATGCATCATTGGGGGAGAATTTAGAGTTACACTATTAAGCAGTAAATAAAGTAGTAAAACTATGAAGAACTATAATCTAATCTTTCAGAACTAAGGGCATTCAGAGGTGGACTCCGATGGCCTTTGACTTGGTTGAGAGGAGAAGGAGGGGCGGCCAATGGTGCTTAGGCCGGCCCTTGGAGAGGTTGGAGAAGTTGATCCTGGTCTAGGCTTGGCGTGGAGGTGGTTGCATAATGGTGGAGCTTGTGAACATGGAGGTGGAGGTGGTGATGGCTTGTTGAAGGTGGAGCTATGCTAAAAGACCAAGATGGACCAAATGGCCACCCCTTAGGTCCTTTTATAGACCTAAGGGAAGCTCTCTAGAGAATTATGGAATTCTCTAGAGAGGCCTATGGTGGGAGCTCGTGGGTGAGTGAGAGAGAGGATGGATGATGGTTTTAGATCCACCAAATGTAGATCTAAAAATTGAATGGCTCTTGGTTGATAATTTTAGCAACCAAGGCAACAACACATGGTAGAGAGTTCTAGAGAACTCTAGGCTAGGTATTTTCATGTGGATGGTGTGTGTGGATCGAAAATTAGGTGGCTAGATTGATTAGGTTAGGTTCTAGTGGGTTTAGGTCAAGGTAGGTCTCAAATTAGGGTTGTAATCCCTAATTCACTAAGGTAAAGTGCAATTAAACTTAATACAAGTTTAATTGGGTGTGTGGAAACCTAATTGAGAATAAAATAACTCAATTAAGTCAGGTCTAGGTCAATTGGACTCTCACTGAGTCCAATTAGATAATGTGTGTTGAGATCAGGGCTCAATTGGACTCAATGAGTCCAATTGCCAATTGAATAGACTGAAGAGATTGACCATGATCCAAGTCAATTTGGTTTAGTGATGACCTAAATAGGTCCTTAGGGACATTTAGAGGTGATGTACTAGGGTTAGGGTACCTTAATTTAGGTTCCTATGGGGCTGGAATTGGATTTAGGGACCTAGAGATCCAAGATCAAGACTTGAATCTCAAAATAGGGTCTGGAGGGTAGTTCTAGACGTCTAATAATAGTGTCAGACATCTTATAGTGAAAAATCAGAAGTCCAGACTTCAAGTATGGACGTCTAATCAGAGTCAGGAAGGATTCTAGGTTCTGTCTTGGGTATTCTGCAGAAATTGGACGTCTGACCAAGTGTCTAGATGTCCAATAACATTGCAGAAGTGGGTTTAAGGTGTGCGAGAGTTGGCTAAGGGTTCTGGACATCCTATAACTCATCTGAACGTCCAGATAGAGGCTAGAATTAGGGTTTTAAGGTTTCCTAGGTTGTGATGACTTAATCTAAGGGTGGCTAAGGCTTGGGGAAGCTTCTAGGTTATCCTAGGACTAAGATGAACCTAAGTTCTTCACAATTTATTATTTTATTCCTACTTAATAGAATAGCATACCTTAACTCTCTTACATTATTATCTACTACGTCTAATCTAGGTCTTCTGCTCCAGCTCTACTGCAACATCAGTTATTCTTTATTATTCAGATCCAGCTTTAGATCCAACTTCAGATCTAGCTTCTGATCAGCTTATTACCTGCAATTGTCATAATGCACCTAATCAGTACATTATAGCATTATTTTTATGCATAGCTAAAAGAAAGCAGTAAAGGTGCTAGTAATGCTTATGCATGCATGAATTACCCTAACTTGTGCTAAGTCCTAGCCTAATTTAGGTCAATTAAGACCTATGTTGCTATCCAATCATACCCCCATGCCTAAATCTTGCTAGTTCCTAGCAAATGTGAGACTAAATTATTCACAGAAGGGTCCCTAAGGGATTGATTATTTTATCAAGTGTATGTCTAGAGATCTTTCTCCTTTTTGTTTTCATCCTATGCTCTAGAAATCTAGACAAATGTGAAAATGTAGCTATGTAGCTTTTGCAACGGATTCGAGTGAACAACTAATTCACCTCTAAAGCCTGTACTTGACCCCTAGTAAAAATTCTAGCGGGATAGGCGGACTTCTTCCCTCGGGATATTCAAGATATTCTATGAATTCCACCCGACTTTTAGCTTAGGTAGAGAATCTTAGAGGGAAAAGATTATATATTTGGTGGCTCACTCTCAGTTGGTGCTACATAGAGATTAGTACTTCAGAATCTAGATTCCTGGATTATCAAGTAACTAAACTCAGCGAAAGACAAGAAAAGCTATCATCTCTTTTGGTTCCTTTGTATTCATTCTCCCTTTTTCTTTTTCTTTTTCTTTTCTTTTCTTTCTTTTTCTTAGAGCTCACAATCTCACCAGATTCACATGTATGATCCGTATTTGGTGGCCTCACTTGGCATTAACACTTTAACTGAGTTTCATAACCCTAACACTAAGTCGGAATTCCTCAGCCAGTATTCGGGCGGTCAGAAACACAAGAAAGGTGGGTTAAGGTCATATTTGGTGGATCTCAAATTTAGTTTTTTGGTATTGCCTCAATGCAACTGAAATAAATACTAAATTCACACACACTTTTTTTCTTATTTTTTCTTCTTTGTCTAAATTTTCTCTTTTTTTTTCATTTCATTTTTTTTCTTTTTTTTTTATGTATAATAATTTTTTTTATGTATAATTTTTTTTTAACACAACACAAGCTAGCACACATTCATGAACTTTATTGAGGAGGCATTATTAGGGATTGGTGGTACTCAAGAGACATTAGGTGGCTATTTCGTGCACTGGATCGGGTTTTAAGAATATCGCGTTGTAATATAGCTGAAAAAGCATTCAAAATAAATACAATTTTATTACTTGAATTTAAATTCCGAGGTCGAGCACAAGGAGCAAATTAGGTTTTAGAAATCAAGATCATAATTCAGAATATGCAATAAAATCAATGTCGCTGTGCAAAAATATAGGAGTAAATGTACAACACAAAATACTAAAGAAACTCAACGTATATGAATTAAACTCAAAATTGGATGTCTGATTTATAAATCAGATGCCTTAAAATGATGCTACAGTGCTCCTGACTTCTTCTTTCTTCTGCTTCTACTCCTTTTCTTCTTTCTCTTTCTCTGTCGACTGCCTTTGGCTTCAGTCTTCTTCTTCCTCTATGATCTTTTTCTGCCTCTCTTTCTTTTGCCTTTCTCTGTCTTCTCTTTCTTTCTCTTCTTCTTTAGCCTCGGTCTTCCTTCTTAGCTTTTTCCTACCTTCTCTGCCTTGGCTTCAGCTTCTCCTTCCTTCAGCTTTTCTCTTCTCTTTCTTTCTCTGCCTTAGCTTCTCTATGTTCTTGTCCTCTCCTTCTTTAGCTTTGCTTCTCCTCCTCTTCAGTCTGCAGCAAAACCTACCCCCTACCTGCATGCACTCTCCTCTACTTTCTTTCTTAGGTTTCGCTCTCCCAGAGCCACGCGTTTATCGGGTAATCGGGTCGGGTACGTACCTAGGACTAGGCCCACCGGTGTGAGGTGGTGGGCGAGGATTGCAAGTTAGGTCGGGTCAAGACCAGGTCACGGGGCATAGTCGCAGGTGAGGCCGTGAGAGGGGGAGAGAGGGACCTCACCCCATGAGTTGGAGGCGAAAAACTACTGGTAGGAATTCAATTTATGCACACACGGCCACTCGTCCAATTTCGAGGTGGGACTATCTGGCCACCTCTCTTCACTCGCACCTGCGGCAGAGGTATTCTCTACAATTACAGCAACTGCGACTTCCCTTGACTTCAATTAATAGCCTGGAGTCGTGCGTGAGGGTGCTCCATGCAACCTAGGACATGGCCCTAGAGCTGGTGAAGCCTGGAGCGACTGCAAGCAAGCTTCGAGCTTTTCTCCAATGACGGACGACGCCTGCCACTTGAAATCACGACAATGGCCTCACGACCACGTCAGATCACTCAGGAAGCTTCATTGGGGCACGACGAATGTGCAGTGATGGTCAGTGTGTCGTGGAGACGTCTATGTGAGCGTGCCTAGGGCACACTATGTGCGTATGTGTTGGTGTGTTTGGGGGTGCTTTTGGGTGGTCGACGGAGTGAATGGAGTAAGGGGTTGTGATCAGGGAGTCGAGGCGGAGGTCGTAGGGTTGTTAGCGAGGTGGATGGAGGTGCGAAGCGATGGGAGCACCTCGCCGGAGGTATTGCTAGAGGTGGAGGAGATGATGGTGGTGGAGTGCGACAGTAGTCGATCTAGGGAAATAAAGAGGGGGAAAGGAAGTAGATGGTGAAAGGGACTTATCTAGGGTGATATTGGATGAAGGGAAGGCGAGGTTGGCATCGGGCACGTATTGCCGATGCCAGAGACGAAGATGGTCGGGGAGGGACAGTCGACGAGGAGGAAGGGGAGACGGGGGCGTCGACGGGTGTTGCGTGACGTGGACGAACACATGGAAGAGGAACTTGCCACCGGTATTGTGGTCAGGCGATGAGGGAAATCAGGGAAGGTCGCTGGAGCTCAATGAGCAAATTGGCCGGAGGAGGAGAGACGAATTTGAGGGGGTTTCCCAGTCAATTTCAAGCTTGAAGGAGTCGGTTGGATCTTGGGCTCATTAAATATACCTCTAGAGGGAGATTTGTGCTTGGAAGCCAAGCTTCCAAGCAAGGTAAGGTCGCCGGAGATGGCATCTTTAAAAGACCCAAATCTCTTATGCGTTCACATGAGAGATTGGGTACAAATTATGGATCACTGATGGGTTCAGACTGGAGGAGATTATTCAGAGAATCTCCCTTCCAATTTTGGGAGGGATTCTTTGAGCAATCAAGGAGAAATCACCTTCTAAAGCTAGCCGGAGTAGGATTCCTCCGCTATAATGGTGGAAGGACCTATTTGCGAGAATGATGAAGAAGCTACGGGGGCTTTTGTAAAGGTTTTTGAAAGATAGGAGCAAAAATGTAATCAGGCTGGACCTATTTGCAAAGCGGGTCAAGATGAGTTCCCCTTAGGTCCAAATTTTGGTACAAACCTAATTTCAACCTAAGGAATCCAATGGTGAAGTTGGATTTGGGGTTTAACCACGTTTGACTTTGAAATTTATGCAAAAACCCAATTTTAGGGCAAATATTTGTCTGAGTCCCCATTCTAGGTCAAAATGGGTTCTAATGACCAAATTGAAAGTTCTAAACCCTAGAGAATATTTTCTATAACTTTTAGAGGGTTTAGGTAAATTTTATCTTGACCAAAACCTTGGTTAATCAAGTGGGTCTGTTTTAGGATTTCAAGAAGTCATTTAATTCACAGGATACACACAAACCCTTCTTTGTCAAATCCAACCCACTTATTATTTTGTTAAAACCTCTTGACCTGTGTTTATCCTTTGAGAGAAACCATTTTTACTGCAATGGTAAAATTACAGTTTTACCCCTTATTTCTTGCTTTTCTCTTAGAAAGGTTATTCAGTGAGTTAAGACCTCTAGTTGGTTATGTAGGAGCTTTTATTCTCTTGATTGGGTCAAAATGAGCTAGTTAGGGCTCATGATAGTGTTCCCATCATACTCACAAGCTTAGCTTTTGCTAGTACCTTAGCAAAATTTTAAGGTTTTAACTTTGATTCTAGACCATGAGTTCCTTTGATGTTCAAAATTGTGATGTGTGCTTTTTTTCTGTAGATTAGGTTAGAATGCCAATAGTAGGCCTAGAGGTACTCAAGTACCAACCAAGATCCGAACTTGACCAGCTCTAGCTTCAGTCTGCCGTGAAACTTTTTAAGGGTCACAGAAACTATCCTAAGGTTCGTTGGACTCCGCGATTAAAGCACCCATGCTTGTAACATAGTTTAGCCTCGGTTCAGTTTGCAACGCGTTTTTATAAGAGAGAGAGACAGAGAAATTTTCTTTGTTTGGGGAGTTTTCTCTCTCCTTTTATTTCTAGCTTCAGATTGGCTTCTCAACACGATCTATATCGGATTCCTAGTCCCCATCATCAATCCTCGAAGGGCCCTGGCAATCGATGCTTCGGGATAGCACCGCCCAAGGCAACCCCCAAAACCCTGGCTTTCGAGATTTCGAGATAATCCCACCCATGAGTTGATCTTCGAGGGAAATTTCCCACCTCTCTGCACTGGGAACTCCAAATCAACTTGTGTTGATCGGCCGCTCCTAATCTAGGCGACTTTTTGATACGAAATACGCGTGATTTGTAAAAGCGGGTTTTTAACGTCGTTGTAACACGTGAATTCGCATACACTTTTAAATTTATATCCTAGATAGGGGAAGTATCTAGGGTCATCCAAGGAGGCCAAATGTTTGCAAAATTAATCCTCTTGCTTACAAATAGATCTCAACTTTCTTTTTGGTATTTTAAATATGTAATTTTTTTTTGTTTTGAAAAGACGAGGGCAAAATACGAATTGTAGCGGAAAGTACTAACACCTATAATTGCTTAACTAAAACTTAAAAGATAGATATATCCTCTTCCTAAGCTCACTCTAGGCAAGTGGAGGCCTAGAGTAATTAGGAAGAAGAGGTGAAACAAGTGCTAGAACCAAAACAACAATTGCAGTGAAAGTAAAAAAAAAAAGGCAATTTGATTAACTAGAATTTGTGTCCTTTTTCCAAGACAAGTAGAGGAATGCTTCTACTAAAATGAAAAAATATAAAAGTAAGAAAAGAAACAAAAATCCTCTTGCAAAGATTGGTGAAGAAGGGAGTCTTCTTGCTCCAAGCCTAGCTGCTCCTTGGCTTGAAAAAAGGGCCTCCTTCTTCTCCTTCCTTGAGAGCTGCTCCAAGGTGGATGCTACCACCTTCAATGCTCAAGAGCTCCTCCAAGGTGGCGTGGACCACCTTCAAGATCTCCTCCAAAGATCTTCCTTTCCTGGCTTCTCCTTTGGCTTGCGTGGGTATAAGAGAGAAGGGAAGAGGGGAAGGCACCAAGGGGACAGAATATCCCCTTAATCTTCTTCTTCTTCTCTCTTGGGCGTGGGTTTATAGATAGAATATGAGAGTGAATTTGCTAGCCAAGGATGCTTTGAATGGTGGTGGGTAGTGGTCTTTTTATAGGGTAGGATGGGAGGTTAAGGTGCTTCTTGAAATAGAGGGCTAAGATGGAAGGATGGAGGTGGTTGGGGATCCTATGGCTAAGGGCATTTGGCGCCAACCCAAGGGACTCCTAAGGGGTGGTTATGGGTGGTGACACCCCTTGAAGTTAGCGCCAAAATAGCTTCTAGAAGGGGGTCTTAGGTGGCACCAAGAAAGGTTCTAGAAGGAGGGGTTATGTGGAGGGTGGAGATGGGTTTAAGGGGAGATGTGTGGTGGAGATGAAGGGGATTTTTTGGAGGGAAAAGTGGCGCCAACAAGGAGGTAATTAGGGTGGTTTTGGCACCACTTTTAGGTGTCTTTTGGAGGTGGTGGGTAGGCTAGGTTGGCGCCAAGTAAGTGGAGCTTAGGTGGAGCTAGTAGGTGGAGTAGTTAGGTAGGGTTTTTGGGTGGTACAAGCCAAGGAAGTTGGAGCATAGCTAATCTAAGATAAGCTAAGCTAAGCTAAGCTAGCTTAGCTAATGGAAGAGTAAAGGAGGAGGTGTTGGAGCTAGGGTTTGGAGGGAGGAGCTGGTTCTAAAGAATCTGGAGCTGAAGTGGAGCAGGTAGCTGCTGAAGAGGTCAACATGGGGCTACTCTAGCTGGCTTAGCTTGCTAGTTCTTTGCTAGCTACTAAGCCAAGCTAAAGTGAGCTGGCTTCTGTTGAATGGAGCTGAGGTGAGCTGGATCTGGTGCTCCCAGGGAGGATTGAGCTGGTTGAGACAGCTAAGGTAGCTTAGCTCAATTAACTTGAGCTAAGCTGGGTCCCCGGGAGCTGGACTTGAGCTTCCTGAGCTGGGATGAGTTCTTCTTCAGCTGGTTAGAGTTGAGTGGAGTTGGATGTAGCTGGATCTGAGCTGGGGTGAACTCCTGTCAACTCAGCTGAGCCAGCTAGAGCTCCCTGTGGACTAGTGGGAGCTGAGATGAGCTAGACTTAGCTAAGTTGAGTTGGATCTGATCTGACTTGAGCTAGGGTGAGCTAAGACGAACTCTCTTGAGCTACCATTCAGAGATTAGCTGGATGGAGCTGGGATGAGCTAACCCTAGTTCAAGTGAGCTAGGTTCCAGCTGTGGTGAGCTGGATCAAGCTGAGTTCCAGCTAGTCTGAACTCCTTCTTCACCAATTGCCTTCTTGAGTGCTAGGGTTTTAGGGATCTGTATATCTGTTCATCCCTAACACTCACAAAAACACATTAAAATAACAAAAGAAAATGCAATGCATGCCTAACCTAGTTAATGCCTAAATGCAACCCAAAAACCCATTTGCGGAGTAAAATCCTAAGAGCTAGGTTTGTTTTAGTGCATAAGAATGATGATAAACTGGCGTTTATCACTTTTTCAGAACAGTTTAAACACATTTGCGCGATTTTGATACTTATGCACACTGAACCAGACTGTGTGTGGATTGGGGTGCTTAGCTTACCGAGTCCTGCAAACCATAGGCCAGTTAACGAGGCCGAATACTTCCTAAGCCTTAGACCTAATACTTAAGCTTCGCATTTTCCCCAACCTCTTGAGGACTATCCAGATCTTAGTGGATACTTGAATTTTTAAGCCTAGGAGTATAGCCCAAGAGGCCTAAGATTAACATTCCTACTAATCTCTTCTTAAATGGTATAGAACTCAGTTAATCCCTTAATTTCTTACTAATGACTATCTTTTCTTTTCAACTTGTGCTCCCTTTTGACATTTTTCACTTTTCCCCTTTTTCTCCTCAAGATTTGTATGGCCTCAAAATTTTTTTATCTCCCCTCAGAATTTTTTGTTCTTTTTCAAGAATTTTTTCATTTTTTTTGGTATTTTTGTGATATGTGATTTTTTTTTATGACTCCTTTTCTTGTGAGATGATTTTCATGATGTTTTGCACTTTCATACCCCCCAATGCCTACGATTTGCAATGTCCCCATTGTAAATTAGGTGGGTTCGAGTTCAGCTTAGATCATTCATTAGAACGGGTTCTGGGTGGGCGAACGAGTTGAGGTGACTGTTGTGGGAGATTTCAAACTCAGGTACAGGTACCTGAGGTGGGGTCGGTTGTTCTAATGGATGAACCATAATGTGAAATATGAATTCAACATAGGAATGTCAAGAAAGGTTTTGGGTTTTTCAAAAATGATGGGTTGCCTCTCGTTAAGCGCTGAGTTTTACATCATCGGCTGGGCGCAATGAGCTCAGGGAGAATGGAGGGTAACAGATGTCTCAACCAAATTTGTATCGGTAGGGTCAATGAATGGTTTGAGCCTCTATCCATTCACAACGAAAGGTTCTGAATCGTGGCTAAGTGGACTGATCTCGATGGCTCTATTTTTGAAGATTCGTCGGATGAGGTAAGGTCCGATCCATTTTGATTTTAGTTTTCCTGGGTATAATTTGAGCTTGGCATCGAAGAGTAGGACTTTTTGACCAGGGTGAAAGATTTTTATAGATATGTGCTTGTTGTGAAAGGCTTTAACCTGCTCTTTGTAAATTTGTAAGTTCTCATACGCGTCATGACATAATTCATCGATCTCGCTCATTTAGAGCTTTCTGTGGGTTCCTACCTTAGAAAGATCTAGGTTGCAAGTCCGTACTACCCAATAGGCTTTGTGCTCCAATTCGATGGGGAGGTGACATGCCTTCCCGTACACCAATCTAAAGGGATACATGCCTAATTAGGTTTCGTGGGTGGTCCTATAAGCCCACAAAGCTTCCGGAAGTCAGGATGACCAGTCTTTCCTGTCAGGTCAAATAGTAACCTGGAGGATTTTCTTGATCTCCCGATTTGATAGCTCAGCTAGACCATTAGTTTGGGGGTGGTAAGGAGTGGAGATTCGGTGTGACACCCCGTGTTTGCTCATTAGCGACCTGAACTGAGCATTAGTGAAATGAGTCCCTCCATCAGAGATTATAGCACGTGGAATCCCAAACCGTGAAAAAATGTTCTGATGAATGAATTTGATAACCACCTTATGATCGTTGGTTCAGGTCGGAATGGCTTCAATCCATTTGGACACGTAGTCAACAACGAGTAGAATGTACTTGAAGCCGTCTGAAATAGGAAAGGGTCCCATAAAATTGATCCCCTAGATGTCAAAAATTTCGCATACAAGAATCGGCTGTAAGGGCATCATATCATGGTGGCTCATGTTGCCTAAGGTCTGGCAACGAGTGCATGCCCTATAGTGATTGTATGCGTCTATGAAAATCGTGAGCTAATAGAAGCCGCACTGGAGGACTTTCGCTGTAGTTTTAAGACGTGAGAAGTGTCCACCGCATGCCTGGTCATGGCAGAAGGACAAGATGTCCTGAATTTTCGCTCCCACAACACATCGTCGAATGACTTGATCAGCACCGATGCGAAAAAGATACGGGTCTTCCCAGAAGTAATGCTTGGCATTGGAGAGCAATTTGTCCTTCTTGGCCTTCGGCCAATCGGATGAGATCTAATGTGATGCCAAGTAGTTTACTAGATTAGCAAACCATGGAAGTCCTGTACTGATTGTCAGGAGGTGCTCATTAGGAAAATGTTCTGTAATGGGTTCGGAAGGGTCGGTAATATCAGAAGGAAGGTGGGACAAGTGATCAGCTACCACGTTCTATTTTCCTGCCTTGTCATGAATCTCGAGGTCAAACTCTTGCAACAGCAAAATCCAGCGAATTTATCGAGGTTTCGCATCCTTCTTCGCAAGGAGATGCCTCATAGCTGTGTGATCAGAGTAAATGATAACACGGGAACCCAGAAGATATGATCTGAACTTTTCCAAGGCAAATACTACGGCTAGCAACTCTTTCTCAGTAACTGTGTAGTTATGCTGAGCCTCATCAAGTGTCTTGCTAGCGTAGTAGATGACCATAGGTTTCCCATCAATTTTCTGCCCAAGTGACTCTCCTACAGTGAAATCAGATGCATCGCACATGATCTCAAAGAGTTGAGACCAATCAGGGGACTGTAGGATTGGAGCTTGGGTAACTCGATCACAGAAGATTTCAAATGCTTGAGTGCATTCCTTGGAGATTTCAAAAGGAACATCCTTAGATAGTAGAGTGGTCAGGGGGCGCACGATCTTTGAGAAATCAGGAATGAATCGACGGTAAAAATTGACGTACCCCAGAAAAGATCGGATGTCCTTGATCGAGCTAGGCATAGGGAGTTTGGAAATTAGATTCACCTTGGCTCGATCGACCTGGATGCCTTTTTTTGATATGAGATGTCCCAGGACAATTCCTTCAGGCACCATGAAATGGCTCTTTTCCTAGGAAAGAACCAGATTCACGTCAATGCACCACCTGAGGATCTGAACCAAGTGCAAGAGGCAATCGTCAAATGATTGTCCAAATACTGAAAAGTCATTCATGAAGAATTCCAGATAATCACCTACCATATCTGAGAATATGGCAAGCATGCACCACTGAAAAGTAGCAGGTGCATTGTAGAGACCGAATTACATCCTTCGGAATGCGTACGTCCCGAAGGGGCAAGTGAAAGTGGTCTTTTCTTGGTCCTCAGGATGGATTGCCACCTGGTTATAACCGGAGTACCCGTCCAAAAAGCAGAAGAACCTATTTCCCTCTAGTTTCTCAAGGATTTGATCAATAAACGGTAGTGGGAAATGATCCTTCCTTGTGGAGCTGTTGAGTCTTCTATAATCAATGCAAACTCTCAACAAATTTGCCACACGAACTGGTATGATTCCTCCGATTTCAGTCGTGATCACTAACATCGAGATTCTCGCTTATTTATGATAGCAATAGAATGATATGTCATACTTTATGTGGTGGAAAATCTCTCAATCAAAACTAAATATCAAATTTAACCACAATAAAGATGTGGCACTCACAGGGAGGAATAGATCAATAAATTCACGAGTAGAGGATGATACTATTTGCAGACAACTTTGCAACTTCAATGCAAGGAATATACTATTCTGAATGGAGCTTGCAATTTCCTTAAAAGTTCAAGGTAATTTATGCAATTTTCACGTCAGGAATTAAGCTCCCAAAAATATGTATATGATGCATGTGTAATGGCATATCATGTAAATTTAACTTGCATGCAAATCTGATTTGAATTTCAATGTAGAATGATGCACATAACACAAGTGAAGTAAATTCAAGAAACTATGAGTGCATCCATGCAATGTGGCCTGAATAAAATAATAATATCTAATAGCAATGGCATGAAATGTAAATTTTAATTGAGGAGAAAATAGAGGATTTCTCCTCTCTCTTCCTCGCTTGGACGACCGTGCACAGTTGGCGGCGAGAGTCGACGGGGTGGTGTGCACACTTGGATGGCCGTGCACACCACACGTGGCGGTCGGATGGTGGAGAACAGCCGCCAGCCTATTGGCTCTGTTGGAGGAGGAGACCTGCGTGTGGAGAGGAGGAAGAGCGCTGCTGCAAGCCACGAGGATGTGCGCTAGGGTCGCACGCGCAAGGGCGTACTAGGG
The DNA here is from genome assembly GCA_037157565.1 of Thalassia testudinum. NCBI lineage: Eukaryota > Viridiplantae > Streptophyta > Magnoliopsida > Alismatales > Hydrocharitaceae > Thalassia > Thalassia testudinum. Next base: position 9,468,030 of record JAZHRO010000014.1, read on the forward strand.
CACGCTGTGGCGTGGCTGCTGCCGTGGGTCACCTGCAGGCGGCTTCAGCCTGCAGGCATGGCTACCTGCGGGCATTTGCGAGGGCGTACTGTGGCAGTGAGTGCGGTTGCAGGCACGCGGTGGGAGGTGAAGACGCTGATGGGTGGGCAGGCAGTGGAAGGTGTGGTTGTGGCAGTGCGGTGAGGGCAGGAGGGCGATGGCGTGGTTGCAGGGCGTGCAAGGAGCGCTACGGTAAGGGAAGGAAAGCGTTTGGTGCGGCGCCTGTGGGCATTTGGTGCGGCGCCTGCGGGTGTTTGGTGTGGCTAGGACGCAGGTGCAGGCTGGGCTGGGCAGGCAGTGGAGCCATTGGCAGTAGCACTGCAAGGGCGTGCGAAGGCCGTGGTAGTGGGTGGTGGCGCACCTGCAGGGCGTGGCTGAATTCACCATGCACACCTTCTCCACAGTGCATGCTCTCTCCATGGTGGGGAAGGTGGAGATAATTCCCCGCCAGGGGGGGAGAAGAAACTGACCCCTCTCTCTCTTAAGAACCTCTTTTATCTCCCCCATCCGCAAGTCAAGGGATTTTTAAATCCCTTACTAAATTTGGCCGGTGGCTGTTGGGGAGGTGTTAAGGCAGGCCGGAGGTTGAGGAAGGCTCAGTTGAGGCGGTCGTTTGTTGGGGGAAATTTATTTCACCCCCTGTTCTTTTCCAACATTATTCTTGCAACAATGAAAAATAAAATAATTACATACTAAGTTATAGAATGCGATAGAATAGATGTAAACTTAAATAATGATGCATGCAAACATTCTATAACTTAATGTAGTTATTAGCAAACCTAAAAGGTAAGAATAGAGTTACCTTAGGCGTAACAATAGTCCATTAAAATGGACTCATTAAATACCCCCATGCCTAAGATTTGCTAGTCTCTAGCAAAAATGAAAAATAATAGAAGTAATCAAAAGATTTCTTCTTTTCTTATTTCAAAACTTTAGAGATACAGACAAATGTGAAGTGATATAGCCTTGGTAACAGATCTACGTGAACAGCTAATTCGCATTTGGAGTTCGTATTTCACCCTTGGTAAATATTTGTGTCAGGATAGGCAACTACTTCCCTCGGGGATAAAGTAGAAGATAATCTGTAATTTGACCTCGGCTTTTGGCTTAGGTAGGAGATATCGAGTTGAATGGATTTGTATTTGGTGGCACACACTCATCTGGTGCTACATGCAATCTAGTATTGTAGACTCTGGATCTCTAGACTATTAGACAAGTCAACTCGGAGAGAGGATAAACAACCGTGCTCTCTTGATGTTCCTTGGTACTCACTCTTTTCTTTCTTTTCTTTCTGAGATCCCAAATCTCACTAGATTTAGTAAGTGTACTCAATGTTTGGTGGCCTCACATGGCATTCACACTTCAATTAAAGTCATAATAACTCTAAAACTAAGTTAAAGTCCTAAGCCAGTATTCAGGCGATCAGAAATACTAAAAGGTAGGTATGGGACATATTTGGTGGATCGCGATAGGTGTTTTTGTTGCCTGAGAAATAATGTTACAAAGATAAAATTTATAAGCTTGGATTTTTTTCTTTTTCTTTTTTTTCTTCTTTTTTTTATTATTTCTTTTTTTTTTCTTTCTTTATCAATCAACATAACACGATATGGACTTTTATTTATGAGGCATTATTAGTGATGATGATGGTCAAGAGGATATTATGTGCTTATTTGGTGGAAGTACCTATTCTCGGCATCGGAAAGGAATTGATAGGACAGGCGTGTTTCTAACCTTTGACACTATTACCCTCCTTCAGTCGAGGACTCTATGAAGGGCGGTCGTTACCATCCACCATAGTCATAGCTTTATTAAGGCTCAATCTCTGTGTATCTGCCTTATTTGGTAACTCTCAGGAATTCACACAAAGTACGCACACAAAAACAGAGAGCGAAAACTATGCCTAACTCTGAAGTATCATCATCTAATTGTCTCAAACTTAAGAGTCCTTGCACTACACTTAGTGCACCAGTAATCTCTCTACTTTCTTCTCATAAATATGAGGTGGATCTACTAGAAGATAGTATGCCTGATGACTGGTCGATCTTTCACTTTTAAGTCGTTTGTAGTTTAATGTGGTGGAAAAATTGACTAATCAATTTTTAACAAGAAATAACCACTCGCAGAGGAGCGGGTCGTATCCACAGGGAGGTAATAACGTATTAAAATTCGTGCCACTTAAAAATGTTTGTTCGTAGTCAATTTGGACAAGAACCAAGCCAAGATTGCCTTTAGATTAAGGTTTAAGCAAGAAACAAAGCTGAAATGGTAATTATGAGAAACTATAGGATATTTTTCGCAATGCAGAATCAATAAAATATGATAAAAATGTGGCAATGGCAGAAAATGTAAATTTTAATTGACGGTTTACTGTAGCAAAACAAGGGAATTTTTCCCCGTTGTCTTGCGCGACGAGGAGCCGATGGCCGGGTGCGGGAAGCTCGGAGGAGGTCCCTTGGACCAAGAGCTTCGAATCGGTGGTGGCGGTGAGTCGTGCGGCGGCCGGAGGTGGCCGAACGAGCTCCGGCAGAGGTGCTGCTGGTGGCGGTCTGCAGGCGGTTGTGCGTGGGCGGAGGGTCTGCGGAGGGCGCTGGCGCGGTTGGCGTGGGCGCGCAAGCTGCAGGCGCTTCTGCAAGCACGGGCGGAGGCGTGCTCGGTGGGTCTGCGGCTGGCGTGTACGGCTGGCGCTGCGGAGGCCTGCAGGCGTGGGGAAAGCGTGGCTGCGGTGGTCTGCAGGCGCGGTTGGAGGCGTGGCTGCGGTGGTCTGCAGGCGCGTGGAGATGGCTGCGGTGGTCTGCAGGCGCGGGGAAAGCGTGGCTGCGGTGGTTTGCAGGCGCGGTTGGAGGCGTGGCTGCGGTGGTCTGCAGGCGCGTGGAGATGGCTGCGGTGGTCTGCAGGCGCGGGGAAATGGCTGCGGTGGAAGTGAGCAGGTAACTTTAGACGTCTGGGAAATTTCCCAGATGTCTTAAGTTACTGAGAGGGTGGCTGATCAGTAGCTCAGTGATGGTGGTCGACGATGACGGCTAGGGGGATGCGCGCTAAGGTGCTCACGGTGATGCAGCGAGCTCCGGATGGCGGTGTGGTCTGTCACACCACACGCCCACGGTGATGGAGGCTCGTCGCCACAGTAGAGGCCGGCAGTGTGGAGTGGAAGAGAGAGGTTCTCTCTGCACAGTGGTGGGTCGGTGGCGGAGGCCTCCTGAGCTTGGCTGCCTCCCTCCTCCTTTTGTAGTGGCCTGCACAAGTTTGAAATCAGCCGCCCGACCAGATCCACCACATCCTCTCCCCCTTGAATGGCTTCTTCACTGCAGCAGCCGGGCGTTGGAGCGGCAGCCAGCCGTTCTGAAAGAAGAAGAATAAAGAAAATAATGTTAAAATATTAGGGTTATTTATGTACAGACCCTCAACTTCTATGTTAATGAAAACAATGTACCTAATTGGTTATCTAATTAGATGAATGCTATTCTAAGCTAATTCTAAATGCACTTAGGATATGAATGCAATGTATGGATTATGTAATTAGATTAAAACTATGAATTAATCTATTTACATCCTAATTTATACTAAATAAATGTTAGAATTAACCTAATGTGTAGGCACTTAAATACTTAAATAGCCCACAACTATGGGCTAATCAAATACCCCCATGCCTAGTTTTTGCTAGTCCCTAGCAAAATTAAGCGAAACCTAGCACTCTAAGTAGACTAGTCAACTCACTTAGTCTTCCTTCAGAAGCATATTAAGTTCAGGTTCTAGACCCAAGATTCCTAAGTAGTTGCTAAGTTACAGACTAGGTCGGCTAAAGATGAGTTGTAGGCACAAGTTTCCCTGATTTCTGACTCTACCCTAAAGTTTATTGATCCCTGAGATTAAAGCATCCGTGCTTGTGCATTGGTCCGAGTTATTTGAGTTAAAGGAAATTTTTTTTTTTTGTTTGATTCTTCTAAGTCTAACCTCAGATCAGCTATCAACACGATCTGTGTCAGATTCATTGTCCCCATTACCATACCTCGAAGGGTGCCTGGCTTTTGATGCTTCGAGATAGCACCGCCCATAACAACCCCAAGAACTCCTGGCAATCGACACTTCGAGATAGTATCGCCCATGGATTTCTTAAGCGAATTCAGGCCTATGGCAATCGGCACTTCGAGATAGGGTCGCCCATGGTACCTGAACCGCGCAATGCGCTTACATGCCCCCAGTAGGATGGATATCCTAAGAGACAAGAGCCGAGGAGGTAATATGTTACCATCGCATCCTCAAGGTGAGTGTATACTCCACCTCTCCTGCGGCGGGAACTCTTCCAATCAAAATGTGTTTTCAAGCCTTTCTTAAGTCAAAACTAAGAGAACCAAATCTCTTTTCAGAAATTAAGTTAATTACCAGACCAAGTGTGTGAAATTTGGATGCTTGGGTTACAAGGACCCGTAAACCAAAAGGTAGAACAAGACTCCAGGTACTACCCCACCTTTTAACTCAAACCCTAGCTTCCCTTCCTCAACCTCTTGAAGAATGGTCCACAACTTAACTCCTACTTAAGTTTTTAAGTCCACAAAGGATCCTAAAGGTCTAAAGCTAGTAGCTTATTTAGCTTCTAAAGTTTGACCCTAGAATTAATTTAGTCTACGCTAGAGTTCTGATTTGCTTAAGAATGCAGGACTTAGCCAGTTAAGCTCAAAACTTTTTTTTTTTTTTGTGTACAAATGTATGCAATTATGCTATGTATATCCCCAAGTACACCCCTCCATCCCTAAAATCTGCAATGTCCTCATTGCATAGAAGGATATTACCTGGGTCAGAGCTGGGCTGAATAGCCGAAGAACCTGCAAATCAGGTTCAAGAATTGCAGAAATAGGCCCTAAAAATGAGCAAAGCAAAGTTGTCCTAGAACATAGGTAACCTAGGATGTTGGCGAGCTGATGATGAATCCCGATAGCAAATGCTCGCCCAACTAAAATGGGAATGAAATCTTCCCAGGTCACCAGAAGAGGTTCTAAAGGATAAACAGGTAAAATAACCTCCAAAGGGGTAGGGGGAGGATGACAAGGATCCTCCAAAAAGAATGGGGAAGGAATGGTATAGAGATAAACCCCCAGGGTAATGGACTGACTACAGAAATCATCAATCCATACCCGATACTCCATTACAGAAAATATTGGTCTGTTAAGCCCCCTAGTCAGAACAAAAATGAGCAATTCTCTAAGGCAAGGATCGTCTAGGGTGTCCAAGTTACGAGGTTGTGGGATGGCCATAAGATCTAGGTTGGGTTTAATCAGCTTGGTGTCCATCCCAAACACTCTTTCTAAATCCTCAATTTCATCCCTAGCATTCCTTGCACCATCACGTGGATCTTCTTGCTCTTCATCAGGAGTCACAATTTCGCTTTCAGATATAAGCGAATCAGAGGGTGACTTCGAAGTGAGTGAAGGCAGGTTGGAAGCAACAGATCTAGGGATTATCCTATCAATGTCATCCCCGGGTTTTTGTTCTTTACTCAAATCTTCCCCGGAGTCTATATGTGAATCCACATAAATCTTAGAAATTGCTTCCAAATTTTCCATCATTTTATCATGAGGAGAAATATCATCAATGGGTGTGCCAAGGAAACCTAATTTGGTCAAATTTGTGACATCCTTAGGGGCTAACTCTTCAAATAAGACATAATCACCCTTAGTGTCACTCCAAATCTTGAATGTAGGTTCCTCATATAATTCGTCTTCCTCCTCATCACACAATTCATCATGTACCCGAGGTCTAGAATCATTTAATATCTCAGCAGATCCCCTAGGGTGCTCTATCTGAGGTAAATTGTTTACATTGGTTACATCAGACTCCTCAGATAGGTCAATTTCTTTAGGGTTAGGTTCCCTAAGGGTGGGTTTGAGTTCCATATCGTGATCAGAAGGGAGGGTAGGATTAACAACTTGACTTTGACCCACTTCATCAAATGTCACGAAAATACTATCATCTGGGTCGAGGTCTTCCAATGGTACCATCATTCCCTTTTTTTGACTCCAATATAATTCAGGTGGATACTGAACCTTATCATCATCTTCCTCGGGTTGCCACCTTTCTTCATCCAATGCATAGCTACTTTCATGTGTATTTTCCTCCCACCTAAAGTGTAGATCTCTTAAGGAAGTGTCATATAATGGGGAGGTTTCAAAATCGATCCTCGAAAAGCAGCTATTCTCCCCAGAATTTCCCTCCAACTTAAAGTGTAGATTTCCCACGGGAGATGCATCTGTTGTAGAGGGGTGTACGTCATCCTCAATGGGGTAGATTGGGTGGCTAATTTCTTCTCTTTCTTGTTGGCCTGCTCTCAAAGATTCTCCTAACAATTCACTCATTTCATTTTGTATTTTCTGTATTTCCATCTTCAAAGAGTAGAGGTCATTTCTATCATGAGAGAAGTCAGGCTCAGGCTCATAGTACCTAGGAGTGTTTGTCCAACCATAATACTTTTTCAAGGAGGGTGGGTTGGGTATTTCTTTGGTATGTGGGATATTGGGTAAAGCAAATCCCGCTCCTAGGCTCTGCTCACTGATTTGGGGCTTAACCAGGCCAATACTCCTATAATAGGAATAAAATGGATCCCAATGATTGTCATTACGTCCATCAAGGAATGGACCATCTCGGCATCTGGGATCGAAGGATGCAGAGTGGGGGTGAGGGTGTGGGCAAGATGTGAAAGGATGAAAAGCAATGTGGTCCATTCTAACTCACACTTCAATCAGAATTCCCCAAGCAGAACACAATTTAAAAAGGACCTTTTAGGTCTTTCCCAATTTAGGCTTTTGATTTTAAGTCAGATTGTAGGTGACAATACAATTTGTTCAGTCAATGTACGCGCCTATTGCCAACCTACGGTTCGCCTAAGAAGACCTAGTTGGAGCTTAGGTGTTCTTCCCTAAATCTCAAATGGTCAAGTAAATCCAAAGACGGAAGATTGAGGGATGCAAGTAGGCCTAAGCCTTCCTTTGAAGCTGTGCTTTCGCGGTGCTCCTCAACTACCCCCAAAAATCTGTGACAGGGTATCCCCCTCTTTGGATTTACAAAACCTTTGATCTCAAGTTCCGAACACTTCAAAATCCAACGAAAGGAGGGCTCTTGTCCTAGTATTTCCAAACCTAAGGAGTGTCTAGAAGCGTGCCGTGGTGCAAGTGAAATAAGTGTGCATACACCGTCAAAGATTTTGAACTTTAAATCGCACGCCAAGTTTGAAAATCAAATCCTTGGTTTTTAAAATGTCCTTCCTTTAATTAGTCCTTTTTTTAAAAAAAGATGTGACCACTTGTTAGATTTATTCAGTAGAGATTAGGTGGTCTTCGCATTAAATCCCAAATGCAATGCGTGATCAAAAATAGGATGCAAAGTAAGAGAACGCGTACCTTGCCTCCAGCGATCTACGATGCAAGAATGCACGCAATGCAGAGAAGTAAATGTAGAGGTTGCTCATATAGACCTAAATGGTTCGTCCTAGGGCAGGCAGCTCATTTTTTTTTTTTCTATTTTTTTTAGAACTACTTATGCACAAGCAAATAAAAGTAATAATAATAATAAAAAAAAAATAAACCTAAATCTAAAGAAAAGGGAACAGACTCCCAAAATTACCCAACACGGGTCCAAAACAAAATCAGGGAACAAACCCCTCAAAATATGCCCCAGAACAAGGGTTTCAAACTAACTGTAATGAAAAATTAAGTCTACAATCTTAATTCTATTCCAATTAAACTAATGACTAAATGGTGTCCGTCGCGTCCTCGTCCTTCTCCTCCATTTAAAAATGGCTCGCCCAATTCTCGTCTGGCGAAGTCAAGGGTCGCCTCTCACACTGGTTGATTCTTGCACAAATTTTCTCGCACAGAAAAGAAAATGAATTGTCAAATCTCTGTGCAATTGACAAATAATCAAAATAAAATTAGGCGAAATTATTACGTCTGTTGCCTCCCTGGCAACGGCGCCATTGAGACTGGTCAATCTTTCGCTTTTAAGTCGTTTGTAGTTTAATGTGGTGGAAAAATCGACTAATCAATTTTTAACAAGAAATAACCACTCGCAGAGGAGCGGGTCGTATCCACAGGGAGGCAATAACGTATTAAAATTCGCGCCACTTAAAAATGTTTGTTCGTAGTCAATTTGGACAAGAACCAAGCCAAGATTGCCTTTAGATTAAGGTTTAAGCAAGAAACAATGCTGAAATGGTAATTATGAGAAACTATAGGATATTTTCCGCAATGCAGAATCAATAAAACATGATTAAAATGTGGAAATGGTAGAAAATGTAAATTTTAATTGACGGTTTACTGTAGCAAAACAGGGGAATTTTTCCCCGTTGTCTTGCTCGACGAGGAGCCGAAGGCCAGGCGCGGGAAGCTCGGAGGACGTCCCTTGGACCAAGAGCTTCGAATCGGTGGTGGCGGCGAGTCGCACGGCGGCCGGAGGTGGCCGGACGAGCTCCGGCGGAGGTGATGCTGGTGGCGGTCTGCAGGCGGTTGTGCGTGGGCGGAGGGTCTGCGGAGGGCGCTGGCGCGGTTGGCGTGGGCACGCAAGCTGCAGGCGCTTCTGCAAGCGCGGGCGGAGGCGTGCTCGGTGGGTCTGCGGCCGGCGTGTGCGGCTAGCGCTGCAGAGGTCTACAGGCGCGGGGAAAGCGTGGCTGCGGTGGTCTGCAGGCGCGGTTGGAGGCATGGCTGCGGTGGTCTGCAGGCGCGTGGAGATGGCTGCAGTGGTCTGCAGGCGCGGGGAAAGCGTGGCTGCGGTGGTCTGCAGGCGCGGTTGGAGGCGTGGCTGAGGTGGTCTGTAGGCGCGTGGAGATGGCTGCGGTGGTCTGCAGGCGTGGGGAAATGGCTGCGGTGGAAGTGAGCGGGTAACTGCAGACGTCTGGGAAATTTCCTAGACGTCTTAAGTTACTGAGAGGGTGGCTGATCAGTAGCTCAGTGATGGTGGTCGGCGATGACGGCTAGGGGGATGCACGCTAAGGTGCTCACGGTGATGCAGCGAGCTCCGGATGGCGGTGTGGTCTGTCACACCACACGCCCACGGTGATGGAGGCTCGTCGCCACAGTAGAGGCCGGCAGTGTGGAGTGGAAGAGAGAGGTTCTCTCTGCACAGTGGTGGGTCGGTGGCGGAGGCCTCCTGAGCTCGGCTGCCTCCCTCCTCCTTTTGTAGTGGCCTGCACAAGTTTGAAATTAGCCGCCCGACCAGATCCACCACATCCTCTCCCCCTTGAATGGCTTCTTCACTGCAGCAGCCGGGCGTTGGAGCGGCAGCCAGCCGTTCTGAAAGAAGAAGAATAAAGAAAATAATGTTAAAATATTAGGGTTATTTATGTACAGACCCAACTTCTATGTTAATGAAAAAATGTACCTAATTGGTTATCTAATTAGATGAATGCTATTCTAAGCTAATTCTAAATGCACTTAAGATATGAATGCAATGTATAGATTATGTAATTAGATTAAAACTATGAATTAATCTATTTACATCCTTATTTATACTAAATAAATGTTAGAATTAACCTAATGTGTAGGCACTTAAATACTTAAATAGCCCACAACTATGGGCTAATCACCTGACTCCCTATGAACTATCCAAGGGTTCAGTAGATTAAAAATGCTTATTGGTTTTCTTCAAAGATCCATAGCCCAGTCTACATGCACGTGAAGTAACTATACTAGATTCTAAACATAAGAAATAATTCCAGAAAAAAAACCTCCAATGACAAAGAAATTTTGCTAGGGACTAACCCATTTAGCCCAAGAAAAGAGATTTTTTTTTTATATGCTAACCTAAATGCATGAATAGTTCCTAAAATGCACAATGTACCCCCCATTCCTAAATCCTACAATGTCCTCATTGTAAAATTAGAACAGGGGGAGAAAGGAAAGAAATCACCTGACGACGGTGTTATTCAGACTGCTGGGTTGCCTCCCAACAAGCGTTGCATTTTCTGTTAGTAGCCAGACTTATAAGGAACCTGTAAGTCTGGTTCCAGATAGAAAAAGTTAGGCCCTAAAAATAGGCGTAACAGCGCGGGCCTAGAAAATAGGTAGCCACGGATGATGGCGAGCTGATAATGCAACATAATCCTAAATTCTCGCCAGAATGTATGAAAGCAGAAAACCTCATTGGCTACCTGGGGAGGTCTAGGAATAACAAAAGGAAAATGAAAAGAGGCCTCACGAAATAGAATAAGTGGAGGATAACAAGGATCCTCCAAAGCAGGACGGGTTTTAAAAGATATAAACATTAATATTTGAAACCCTTGAATGGCAAGACTAAAAGTACAAGCATCAATCCACACTCGCCATTCTACTCGAGGATGTACTGGCCTGATATGTTCTCCAGAAAGAATGTACATGAGCAGAGGTCTGAGCCAAGGATCGGTTAGGGAGTGTAAGGGTTGTTTGTAGTATTGGAAGGTAATGATTAAGTCCAATGAGGGCTTAATTGGTGTCAAGTGCAATTCCAACAACGATTCAGATTGTGTATACTCCCTCACAATTGCAGACAACTTCACATTACCCTACCTATCATTAATGATCAGAGTCATATTTTCACCTTTCAATATATGTGAATCAATGGTAGACTCCAAATTATAACTCTTTGATGGCAGGGTCAAAATATCAGAATCATTGTCATTAAGCTCATCCCTGGATTCGTTTGGTTCACTCAATTTTTTGTCGAGGTGTATATGTGATTCATTAGTGAAGAAAGGAGTTGGATCAGTATCCTCAATTATTCCTAAAGGAGGATCACTCTTAATGTTTTGGAGCAAGCCTATATCACTGAATTCGTTATTCTTCTCGGGGTATAAATCCTCAATTGATGTGTTTTGTCCCCGAGAGTCTCTCCTAGGCTTCTTACTATTTTGTTTGTTCTCCTCTAATATCAACTCATGTTTTGATGGAGGATGACTTTCAAAAGAAGGGAGGAATTTGGATTTCACCATATTATTTATATCCTCTGGAGGTAAATCCTCAAATAATAAATGATTCCCCTGTGATTCACTCCAGATTTTCAGTCCAGGTTCCTCCATTGGGGCATCCTCGTCCTCTGAAACAGACTCTTTATATCCCTGAGACCAAAATTGATCTAATTCATCCTCCATTCCATTAGGGTCACCTTCATTGGGTGCATTTAAATCCTCAGGATGCTGAATGGTAGGTGTTGATTCCCTAAATGGAGGGTCAGGAGTAGGCTCACTAAGAATAGAATGGGATTCCACCATATAATCAATAGGGGAAGTGATAGGAACAATACAACCTTGACCCGGGTTAGTGGGGGTAAGGAGAATACTGTCATTAGGGTCAAGGTCCTCAAGAAGTACCATCTTCCCTTGCTTTTGACTCCAATATAGCTCGGGTGGATAATCACTAGGATTGTTCTCCTCTAGTGGTCGTGTCTCATTGGGAGAGTCTAAGTGATAGCTACATAAAACTGGATCCCTATTGTCAATGGTTTCCTCAGAACGATTTTCATGATCATGGTCATTTGGGTAGGGATCAGAATTACTGGGAAGAGCTTAGCTAAGCTATCTTATTTCTTTGTTGAATTGTTGACTATTCCTCAACATCTCTCCCATGGATTCCATCATTTCCTTTTGTTGTTTTTGCATTTTTATCATAAAAGAGGAGAGGCTACTACTATCAGGTTGGGGAGGATAGTCAATTTCATGCTCTGGTTGCCTACGGGTATCGGTCAAACCTCGATACAGAAAATCATGAAGGGTGGGCGGGTTGGGTGTTTGCATAGAAGTAAGGATTCTAGGGTTGGAAAATCCCGCTCCTAGGTTTTGCTCAAAAGTGGGAGTTATCGGGCCAGTACTCCCAGGATAAGAATAAGAATGATCCCATGAATTATCAATGTACCCATCAAAGGATGAATACGCTCGAGGCATGGGATCCTGGTTAATAGATGGGAAGAATTGACTCTGATAATCTAAATGATAGGAGTAAGGGTGATCCATTTCTTTAAGCCAAATAGTTTTAACTCTCTTAGGATTTAGAAGAATTCAGAACACAAGCAGAAACTTCGTAGAGAGTTCTATCACTGTCAAAGCAAACGCAAATCCAGTGGGATCTATTTTTAGTAGATTCTAGGTTGGTGGCCAAACAAGATTTGCAAAAATTACGCTTCCTAGGCCAACCTTCGTTGGTGCCTATAACCTACTCTCAAGGGATGGAAGTCTCGAATCGAGCCCACACACGAGGAACCGAAGTAACTTGGTGGATAGGCTTGTTGATTTCTGACTAACTTCCCTTGTGGTGTAAAAGAGGAGAGGTAGACATTTATCTAGTGACCTTATGTGTGAGGTGCACAGTGTCTCAGGTGTGCAAACATACGATCGTGTTTTGAGTTTTGCAATTTCGCAAACAAGATCTTTTTGCACACAATTTTAAGTCACAGATTTTAAGGTCCAACCTCTTAGTAGTCCCAATTTTTAAAGTGACCACTGAATTAATTCAATTCAAGCACTTTAGTGGTCTTAGACTTAGGTTCAATGTAGATGCATGACAGGTAATTGATGCTCAAGAGAAGACGTACCTTACTCCAGCTTTCTTTGTACAAGAATGTATGCAATAAAGTAAAAATAAACTAGATGCTGCTCATTCAATCATAGATGGTCATCCTAATGATATGCAACTTCTAGCAGGCAGTTCGGATATGTATATATATATATTAATAATAATAATAAGCAAACAGACCTAATCTAACTAACTAACCAACATGCAGTTCAAACAATTTGAATAATCCTTAATCTAAATAAATGGGAACATGATAGCGAAATACGCGTGATTTGTAAAAGCGGGTTTTTAACGTCGTTGTAACACGCAAATCTGCTTTCGCTTTTAAATTTATATCCTAGATAGGGGAGTATCTAGGGTCGTCCAAGGAGGTAAAAATTGCAAAATTAATCCTCTTGCTTACAGATAGATCTCAACTTTCTTTTTGATATTTTTTAATATGTAAATTTTTTTGTATTTTGAAAAGACGAGGGCAAACTGCAGATTGTAGCAAAAAGAACTAACACCTACAAATGATTAACTAAAATCTAAAAGATAGAAATATCTTCTTCCTAAGCTCACTCTAGGCAAGTGGAGGCCTAGGGTAATTAGGAAGAAGAGGTGAAACAAGTGCTAGAACCAAAAACAACTGCAATAAAAAGCTAAAAGAAGGCAATTTGATTGAGTAGAATGACTGTTCTTTTCAAGGACAAGTAGAGGAATGCTTCTACTAGAATTAAACAATCTAAAAGCAATAAAAGAAACACAAATCCTCTTAAAAAAAATGGTGAAGAAGGGAGTCTTCTTGCTCCAAGCCTAGCTGCTCCTTGGCTTGAAAAGAGAGCCTCCTTCTTCTCCTTCCTTGAGAGCTCCTCCAAGGTGGAAGCTTCCACCTTCAATGCTCTCTCCAAGGGGTGGGCGTGCACCACCCTCAAGAACTCCTCCAAGGTGGCATGGACCACCTTCAAGATCTCCTCCAAGATCTTCCTTGCCTGGCTTCTCCTTTGGCTGGCGTGACCCAAGAGAGAAGGGAAGAGGGGAAGGCACCAAGGGGACAGAATATCCCCTTAATCTTCTTCTTCTTCTTCTCTCTTGGACGTGGGATTCTTGGTGGAATATGAGAGTGAAATTGCTAGCCAAGGATGGCTTGAATGGTGGTGGGTAGTGGTCTTTTTATAGGGTAGGATGGGGGGTTAAGGTGCCCCTTGAAATGGAGGGTTAGGATGGAAGAATGGAGGTGGTTGGTGATCCAATGGCTAAGGAAAGTTGGCGCCAACCCAAGGGGTGTTAAAGGGGGTAGTTATGGTGGTGTTGGTGTCTTTTGGTGGTGGAGAGACACCACCATGTTGGCGCCAACATGGGGTCTTCTAGAAGGGGGGTTAGGTGGATGGTGGAGATGAATTCAAGGGAAATTGTGTGGTGGAGATGAGGGGGGATTTTGGAGGGAAAAGTGGCGCCATTAAGGGGGTGGTTAGGGTAGTTTTTGGCGCCACTTTTAGGTGTCTTTTGGAGGTGGTGGGTAGGTTAGGTTGGTGCCAAGTAGGTTAGCTTATGTGGAGCTTAGGTGGAGCTAGTTGGGTGGAGTTGTTAGGTGTGTTTTTGGGGTGGTACAAGCCAAGGAAGTTGGAGCATAGCTAAGCTAAGCTAAGCTAGCTTAGCTAATGGAGGAGTAGAGGAGAAGGTGTTGGAGCTAGAGTTTGGAGGGAGGAGCTGAGGAGGAGAAGTCTGGAGCTGAAATTTGGAGCTGGTTGCTGCTGAAGAGGCTGGCATGGAGCTATTCTAGCTGGCTTAGCTTGCTAGTTCTTTGCTAGCTACTAAGCCGAGCTAAGGTAAGCTAGCTTCTACCATAATGAGCTAAGGTGAGCTGGGTCTGATGCTCCTGGGGAGAATCAAGCTGGTTGAGGCAGCTAAGGTAGCTTAGCTCAACTGAGTTGAGCTAAGCTGAGTCCCTGGGAGCTGGACTTGAGCTTGCTGAGCTGGGATGAGTTCTTCTTCAGCTGGCTGGATCTGAGTGGAGCTGGATGTAGCTGGATCTGAGCTGGGGTGAACTCCTGTCAACTTAGCTGAGCTAGCTAGAGCTCCCTGTGGACTAGTGGGAGCTGAGATGAGCTAGACTCAGCTAAGTTGAGCTGGATCTGAGCTGACTTGAGCTAGGGTGAGCTAAGGTGAACTCTCTTGAGCTGCCATCTAGCTAAGATTAGCTGAATGGAGCTGGGATGAGCTAACCCTAGTTCAAGTAAGCTAGGTTCCAGTTGCGGTGAGCTGGATCAAGCTGGGGTGAGCTGGATCAAGCTGAGGTGAGCTGGATTAGGTTGAGTTCCAGCTAGTCTGGGCTTCTCCTTCACCATTTGCCTTCTTGAGTGCTAGGGTTTTAGGGATCTATATATATGTACATCCCTAACACTCACAAAAACATATTAAAAAGACAATAAAAAATGCAATGTATGCCTAACCTATCTTATGCCTAAATGCAGCCCAAAAACCCATTTGCGGAGTAAAATCCTAAGAGCTAGGTTTGTTTTAATGCATAAGAATGATGATAAACTGGCGTTTATCACACCCCCATTCTTATCTTTTGCTAGTCTCTTAGCAAAACTTAAAACGGAATTTTTGGGAAATCTAATTTTTTCGACTTTTGAGAAAAAGAGATTAATGGACCTTGGTAGATTAAAACACTGGAGGTACGGGATTTGTTGAAGATAAACATCAGGATTTGTTTTTGGATCCAACCATTAGACAGAACGGGATTAATATATCTTCCAGAAAATTCACAAATTAACCCCTTGTTAATTCAGATGACTTGAAATGTTTGTTTTTAGGATTTTTCTGGCTCGTGAATCTGATTCGCAACTTGCAAAATCCTTTAAAACCTTATGTCTGTGCTTGTGAAAAGCCAACATTTATAAGGACATGTTATTATTATTATTATATATATTTTTTTTATTTTATTTTTATTTTTTTCTCCCCCATGCTTATTTTTAGCTTAGTCTTACAACAGATGTGTCGGGATCATCATTCCCGTTACCATTCCACGACGGGGCTCTGGCAGCAGTACTTCGGGATAGCACCCTGCGCAAGGGCATGCTAGGGTGCACTGTGGCATGGGTCGCCAGGAGGCAGTTGCGGCTTACAGGCGTGGGTTGCCTGCGGGCAGCTGCGGTCTGCGAGCGTAGGCACCTGTAGGCTCGGTTGGCTGCCTGCAGGCGTTGACGAGGGCGCGTTGTGCGCGCGGTTGCAAGCGCATGGTGGGAGGTGAAGGTGCTGATGGGTGGGCAGGCGGTGGAAAGCGTGGCTGTGGCAATGCGATGAGGGCAGGAGGGCGATGGAGTGGCTGCAGGGCGCGCAGGGAGTGCTGCGGTAAGGGGAGGAGGGCGTTTGGTGCGGTGCCTGCGGGCGCTTGGTGTGGCTAGGACACGGGTGCAGGCTGGGCTGGTGTAACGACCCGGTTCCCGAGTCCCTACGAGACACGAGAACCGGACCGACTCGACTAATCCCAAGACCTAGTCGTCCAACGAGGAAGTAACCAAAAGACAGTAAAATAAACCACATTCAGCATGAATATAACTAACAGTAAGAAAGTACAGCAGTAAGGAAAGAAACTACTACAGTATTTACCACCACAACAGTAAAACAACATTTATCATATAACAAGAACTGCAGGTAAAGAAGGTACAGCGGAAACAAAAAAAACTACTCACTAGAACAGAAACAAAAGAGGTACAAAAGACTGTGGTAACTCTACTGGACCCTACTCGGCCCAGCGTCCTCTGCAGCCGCCGACCCTGGCTGCTCAACACCTGGTCCTGAAAAAGGTAACGAGTGTAACACGTCAGCAAAACGCTGAGTAGAGTGGCAAACTAACTAAAGGCAACAGTAGAGTGTACAGTAGCTGTTATGTTCTATTACTTCCTTTATTCACATCTTTCAATTTTTCTCACTATTTCATTTGTTTCTCAGATCCTTGATCTCGAATGTCCTCGTGGGAACGATCTTGATTGCAGTCTTTTCCAAAAGTAGAAGTAGCACGTGGTGCTCTCCTGGCCGGGAGAGTCCCCCGTGGTGATCCTACCCTCAGTCAACCACCCCAAGGTCACTGACAGACGTAACGGTGACTACGGCACGCGCGATAAACGCACAGGTAGCTAGCCCGCACTGGCACGCGGTCAATCGTTTCCGTTAATGGGTGCGCCCAAAGCATAGCACGGAACCAGGGCAGAGCCCTCTCAGTAACAGGGGTCCAACCCCTCCACAGTAACCAAACCGGGGCCTTGCCCCTCCACAGTCTGCGTACCCTCGCCTGACTACCCTGGTTTGCCCTAGTGGGCCTAACAAGTCGGTGAAGGAGGCTAGCAGAACCCCGGGGCCCGTGGGGTAGCTAGTACTCTCCTAACACTACTAGCTCTCCTCGGTACTACGTACACGAGGGCCAACAAGTCGGTACAGAGTGGCCAGTCCTAACCCCCAGGTCCCTGGGGCGGGTAGCTCAGCTCTGCACTAAATAGGGGGACAGTCGCTCTCCTTGGTACTCCGTACTCAAGGGCCAGCTCACTTCCCCAATTCCATCCCATTCGCTTTCCAGGAGTTCTACTCCTACTTCCCCGTAGGGTTCCAGAACATCTTATGTCTTACTTTCCAGTTTCACGTTCTTACAAACCATGATCCCAATCATGTTTCTTTATTCATAACAGGCAGCTGTGAATTCAATTTACAGGCAGCTTTATATTCCTTCCCATTTTTTTTTCAAGACTGCAGTATTATACATTCCACTAGTTTTTCCATCCTAAGATTCATGCCACATCCTAGGATCTAGCATACAACTAGTTTTCCAGCCCTAGGATTCATGCATCACCTAGGAGCTATCATTCCATACATTTCTCATTCCTAGGATTCATGCAATGTCCTAGATTCTAGTTATGGTTCCATACTTTAACAGATTTTAAACTTAAGCCACTCTACCAGGTACAACGGGAGTAATGGGGGCGTGATCGGGAATCCCGCGTGCCTCCGCGACTCTCAAGACTGCAATTGAACGAGGTCCTATCACAAGGATCAAACACAAGGAGTGTCTCAAAATAGTGTATAGCTACTGTAGACGGGTAGAGGAATTAATTCTGAAAAGAACGCAACTCGAATCACGGAAAACGGAGCCCGAACGGGCCCTAAACGGGTCGAAAAAGACAATACTGTGCAAAATCAGATGTCTGGAACTCCTTCCAGACGTCTTAAACAGTGGATCAGAGAATTACCTGTTCAGCGTGGTTTCCCAGACATCCAGAAGTCTGCGGGGACGTCTGGCCTATCTCCCAGACGTCCGATGGTCACCCTGGACGTCTGGAGGTCACTCCCGCCGTCTGGTACAACTTCCAGACGTCTGATTCGCAAAGGATGGCGAATCAGCGAACCTGCGCACAGCCAACCCCTCCCTCAATACGGTCAGTCGACAGGAAGGAAGAAGAAGGCAGAAAACTCACCTTTTAGACGTCTGTATGAGCTTCCAGACGTCGACCTTGCCGTCTGGATATCAACCCAGACGTCTGATTCTGGAAATTTTTCCAGAATCAGGGCGCTGCTCGGCCTCCGCTCGCGACGTCGCCCGCGTCGCACCTCGCGCGTCTACTGCTCAGCCCGCAGCAGGTCCCTCTCCGCGTCGCTCCGCGCCCCCTGCGCCCTCTGCCGGCCGGCCAAGCCGCTCTGGCGAGCTCGCCCTCGCACGCCGCACCTCCGCGCTCACTGCGGCCGCCGCTGCCGCCCTCGCGTCCGCTCGCTCTCGCGCACAGGAAGGAGAAGAAGGAGGAGATGGTGGAGACGGGAGGGGAGGCGTGGCCCTTTTAAGGCCGCGCGAGGAGGAGAGAGGAGGTGGCAGGCGGCCTGCAGCCGCAGAGAGAGAGAGGGAAAAAGAGAGAATAACGAATATGCGGTCTGCACGCGCAGGCGCGCAGACGACTCGCGGGTGTGGACGATAACGGTTTTTCAGACGTCTGTAAACCATCCCAGACGTCTGGATGTGATCCAAGACGTCTGGTAAGACGTCTGGGCCACCTCCCAGACGTCTTAAAATACGTCCGGGGCACGCGTTCGTTACAGCTGGGCGGGCGGTTGGAGCTGTTGGCAGTAGCACTGCAAGGGTGCGCGAAGGTTGTGGTAGTGGGTGGTGGCACGCCTACAGGGCATGGCTGGATTAACCGTGCACACCTTCTCCACAGTGCATGCTCTCTCCACGGTGGGGAAGGTGGAGATAATTCCCTGCCAGGGGGGGAGAAGAAGCCGACGCCTCTTTCACTCCTAAGAACCTCTTTTATCTCCTCCCCCATCCGCAAGTCAAGGGATTTTTAAATCCCTTACTAAATTTGGCCGACGACTGTTGGGGAGGTGTTGAGGCTGGATGGAGGTTGAGGGAGGCTTAGTTGAGGTGGTCATTTGTTGGGGGAAATTTATTTCACCCCCCTGTTCTTTTCCAACATTATTCCTGCAACAATAAAACATAAAATAATTACATACTAAGTTATAGAATGCGATAGAATATATGTAAACTTAAATAATGATGCATGCAAACATTCTATAACTTAATGTAGTTATTAACAAACCTAAAAGGTAAGAATAGAGTTAACTTAGGCATAACAATAGTCCATTAAAATATACTCATCAGTCACAGAGTCCTGCCTTCCTAGGCACAACCTAGATTGGACTCACCCACTGTTAAGAGTCGTTCTGTCCTGAGCCTTTTAATTCATCTGGACTGTCAGTCAAATGTCTG
The DNA here is from genome assembly GCA_037157565.1 of Thalassia testudinum. Lineage (NCBI taxonomy): Eukaryota > Viridiplantae > Streptophyta > Magnoliopsida > Alismatales > Hydrocharitaceae > Thalassia > Thalassia testudinum. The sequence continues at coordinate 9,487,326 of JAZHRO010000014.1, forward strand.
GTCAGATGTCCGGACTGTCGGTCAAACGTCTGGTAAGACGTCTGGACACCTTCCCAAATGTCTGGAAATCAAAATTTTTGGGTACGAGCTTGCGTCTGCATACGGGCTGCGCTCAGATAGTACTTCTCTTTTTCCTTCCCTTCTTCTCTCTCTCCCTGCCTCCAGCAAACCCTAACCCACCACCTTATAAGCCCCTTCCCCCTCTCTCATTCTCCCCACACCAACCACCTTCCTCTCTTCTCTACTCCAGCGAGAGAGCCAGCGCGAGCAAGTGAGCGTGAGAGCGGCGATGAGGAGGAGCGGCGTGAGGAGACAAGGAGGAGTTGTGGTTGCGAGCTCATGTGGGAGCTCACCGGAGGGCACACCGTCGGAGCGGCACGTGCGGGAGGAGGAGGAGTGCATCAGGGAAGTCATCCCCAACACTGTTGCAGCCGGAGCTGCAGGCGAGGAGGCAAGCCGCGGCCGCGTGCTATGGGAGCGAGCGGGAGCAGGTTCTGGTTCTGGGTTTTTCCCAGAATCAGCTGTCTGGAGTGACGTCCAAACGACAGAGCGGACGTCTGGAGGTGGTTCCAGATGTTTGAGGAGAGAGTTTCATGAAAGTACATTCCCTTTGTGGATACGACCATGCAGGCTACTCCGCAAGAACACTTTGCGTGCCTATTTTGGGGAGATTTTGTGGTGGCTTGCAGGAATTGCTTCAGGAAGGCACGGGGCATGTCCTTCCACGCATTTCAGACGTCTGGGTGACTTACCAGACGACTGGAGGCACTTCCAGACATCCGGAGAGGAGGTCGGACGTCTGGAGCTGGGTTCAGATGATCCAGAGGAGTTCTTTAATGTCTGAGGTCGACACGAGCTTGAGGTGCATTCCTAGACACTTTTAAGATGTCTGGAAGTTGTTCCAGACATTTGATTTGAGTCAGCAGCCCTGTTTTTGACCTGTTTAGGGTCCATTTGAGGTCCGTTTTACGCAAATAAGATGCCGATGCTTTCCTTATGAGTTCCTTTACTTGCTAGAAGGCTTTCTATACTGTTTTGGGTGTTCCCTTGTGATTGTTCCTTGTTATAGGACTTCATTCCGTTGTAGGTTCGGGGATTGCTGAGGCACGTGAGCCTGCCATTCGAGCCCCCAAACCTCCTGGGTTGACTGGTAGAGTGGCTTCCCCTAGTTTAAATACAAACCCGAATGTATGTGTGGAATGAATGATTAGAAACTAGGATATGGCATGAATCCTAGGACGAGAAACACTTGAAATATCTATATACATGTTTGAAATGCAGTCTTGAATGAGTAGATATAGACAACTACCTGTTAATGAACAAGAGCTGCTTGTGAAATATAAATTAACTGTGTTAGTGAAACAGTTGCATGTAACCTTACCTGTTGTATATGTTAAAAGATATAACACGAACTGCATGTGTATAATCTGAGAATGGAAATGTGAATGATAGAAATACGAGCTGCATGTGTATAATTTGAGAATGGAAATGTGAATGGTAGAAATACGAGCTGCATGTGTAGAACCTGAGAATGAGAATAGAAATGATGAAACTTGGTATGGAATAGCATGAGGAACATGAGCATGAACCCTACGGGGAATTAGGAGTAGAGTTCCTAGAAATGAATGGAATGGATCTGGGAATGTGAGTGGGGAAGTGTGCTGGCCCTTGAGTACGTAGTACCAAGGAGAGTGACAGTCTCCTGTTTAGTGTAGAGACCAGGGGTTAGGATTGGCCACTTTGCACTGACTTCTTGGCCCTCTTGTACACTGTACCGAGGAGAGCTACTAGTGTAGGGAGAGAGCTAGCCACCCCACAGGGCCCGGGGTTTAGCTAGCCACCCTACACCGACTTGTTAGGCCCACTGGGCAAACCAGGGTAGTCAGGCGAGGGTGCGCGGACTGTGGAGGGGTGAGAACCCTGTTTGGTTCTTAGGGGCTAGACCCATCTTACTGAGAGGGCTAGGCCCTATACTGTTCCGTGCTATACTTTGGGTGCAACCGTTAGCGAAAATGACTTACCGCGTGCCAATGCGGGGTAGCTACCCGTGTGTTTATTGCGCGAGCCGTAGTCACCATTACGTCTGCCCGTGACCTTGGTGTGGTTGACTGAGTGTAGGACCACCACAGGGGACTCTCCTGGCCAGGAGAGCACCACATGAGACTTCTACTCTTCGGAAAAGACTGCAATTAAGATCGTTCCCACGAGGAATATTCTAGATCAAGAAAGAGATCTGATAAATAAACCAATGGGTGAAAAGGAATAAATTGTGAAATAAAGTAAATGGAATAAACAGCTACTTGTCCACTTTTACTGCTTTAGTTAGTTGGTTGCCACTCTACTCAGCGTTCGCTGACTTTGTGTACTCATAACCCTTTTCAGGTCCAGGTGTTGAGCAGCCCGAGTCTACGGCTGTAGAGGGTGTTGGGCCCAGTAGAGCCCAGTAGCAGTAGCTTCTTTTTGTAGTACCTTTTGCAGTAGTGAGTTTAGACTCCTGTACTTTACATTTTGTACCTTTACTTTTCTTCACCTTTATATTCCTGTAACTTGTTACTGTTCTACTGTTGTGGTGGTGGCATGTACTATAGTAGCTTTTACTTTCTTTACTGCTGTACTCTTTTACTGTTAGTTGCATAGCATAGTGAATGTGGTTTACTTTCCTACTTTTTGGTTATTTCTCGTTGGACGACCGGGTCTTGGGATTAGTCGAGTCGGTCCGGTTTCGTGTCCTGTAGGGATTCGGGAACTGGGTCGTAACACCCACTAACTGTTGGAGATTGGGTAGATGATCCCAGCATCTAACCACTTAATGATCTCCTTTTTCACGACCTCCTGCAGATTAGGATTCAGACGTCTCTGCATTTTAGGGGAAGGTCATGTGCCCTCTTTAGTGTAGATACGGTGTGTGCAGTAAGAAGGGCTGATGCTAGTCAAATCATCAAGAGTCCATCCAATGGCTCTTTGATGTTACTAGAGAATAGTAATCAGACGGGATTCCTGATCAGGTGTGAGTCTAGAGTTGATAATCACAGGAAACATCTAATTGGAACCTAAAAAGACATACTTAAGATGGTCGGGAGGAGGCTTGAGTTCCAAAACAGGGTTATTAGCAGCTGCAAGCGGTTCAGGGTGTGTGTCAGGAGCAAGGGAAGGAGTTACGGGTGCATCTGAGTCCAGTTCAGACTTCTCTGATTGCGGGTTTTGATCCTCTTGTGGTTGATCAGAAGTAGTCGAGTTTTCCTCAATATATGGATCGTCAACCACAGCCTTGATATTACATATCTGTTCTATAACACCGCAATTAATCCCTTGTTGGGCCTTAAAGATGTCAATCTTTAATGTTTGGTTCCCAAATTTTAGTTCAATTTGGCCCTCCTCACAATTTATGTTGGCCCTAACAGTGGCTAGAAAGGGTCTCCCTAGTATGATTGGTGTATTCCTCGGGTTTTCTGGAGCATCAATATCCGAGACTACAAAGTCCACCAAGAAATAGAAGTCCCGAACCCTAACAATGACATCCTCAAGAACTCCTTTAGGTGACTTAATATATCAATCAGCCAGTTGTAATGTCACCTCTGTCAGTTTAAGCTCAGATTCCTCAAGATGGTCAAGTAGGGATGTAGGTATTAGGTTTATGGAGGCTCCTAGGTCTAATAAAGCTCTATCAAATTGGGTATCACCAATTGTACAGGAAATCAGGGGAGTACCTGGGTCTTTTGCCTTAGGTGGGAGTTTGCTCAAAATTACAGAGCTGGCTTGCTCTGACAATACGATTGGGCTCTCACTTTTGGTTCACGGCTTACGCTTAGGTGTACACACGTCTTTCAGAAATCATGCGCAAGCCGGTACGTGGCGGATCGCATCCATCAAGGGGATGTTTATATGGACCTATTCAAAGAGCTTGACCAGGTCCTCCTCAAGTGCCACGGGTTTATTTGTCCTCTTTCGCTTGGTCAAGGCCTCGGGAAATGGAACCTTGGATGGTTCCTCTAAAATAGGACCAGGTTCTTGATCTGGGGCAACGGTATCCTGGATAACTATCCTAGGGCTTGGGTTACTACCAGGCTGAAAGTGGCTTAGGTAAGATGGGTCTTGTGTTCTTTGCCACTACGGGTTGTTACAGAATTTAGTCCTGCCTGGTTTTGGTTCGACGTCGGTAAAATAGGTGGCTACTGCTGAAATCCTGAATATGATGTCAAAGCTTCCATCCCGTCAGGTGATGGAACAGAAGGGGCCTGATAAATCATGTGGGCTTGGCCTGGATTTGGGTTCATAACGCGGCTCTCGTTCAGCACGTTATTCAAATTCGGTAGAGGTTGCGAAGGGAGTGTGCCAGGTTGGTGGGAATTTGCCATCTAGGCAAGTTGATTTCGAACCTCTGTGATCTCGTCCTTGTGCTATTTTTGTATGGTCGCATTCACCTTCTGAATGTCAGCTAGAGTCTGAAGGATAAGAGTCATTTGATCTGTCTAAGTTGGACCAGATTGATAGGTGGGGTTGGGCTGAGGCTGAGACTAGGGTGGCTGATATAGACGAGGAGCTTATGGATGGGGTTGATATGGTGGTCTTTAATTTTGATTATTTCCCACCCACAAGAAATTGGGATGATTCCACCATCCAGGGTTATAGGTGTTAGAGAATGGGTCATTCTGGATGGCGTTGAGGTCCTCGCAGGTCTGAGGAATCTCAGAGAAATCAGAGTACGAGGGTTCAGAGTTCCCCCAACTAGAGTAAGCAGGATTGAAGTTTCCTCCGATCCTAGAGTCAGACGAGGGTGGATACGAGTCCATCCCCTGAGAAGATCGGTGATAGATGTTATGCATAGCTTCCCTCCCAGAGGGTAGTTGTGCAAATGGGTTTTACGTAGAGGTGGCTCGCTGCAGATGTCGAGTTAGCTCATCCACCTTCTTCTCAATGATAGAGACCTTGTCCAAATGACTGGCCATCAATTCCAAGTCAACTGATGCAGACAGGCCCTACGTCTCGTGTGCTCCCCTTGGATTCATCGATGCGTGGGCATTCGTCTGGTCGAATAGGCCCATAGAGTCATTATTGATGGAGTTCTCGCACATATTCTCTAGAATCTTCCACATAGTGTCTTCGTGTTGACCCATGATATTTCCTCCGCAAGTTGCATTGACGAATAACCAGATATCTTCACAGAGTCCCTAGTATAAAGAATGGACTTGTTCCCATTTAGGAACTCCGTGATGGGGGCACTTTCACATGAGATCCAAGAAATGGTCCCATGCTTCATGAAGGGGTTCTCCAGACTGCTGGGTGAAGTGCGTGATATGGTGTCGTAAGGCATTCGTCCGACCAACTGGGAAGAACTTTTTCAGAAACTCGGATTGTAGTTCAACCCATGTGTTGATTGGACGTGTTTGAGTCTAATACCAATGAGCTGCTTTGTCCATGAGATAACAGGAGAACATCTTCATGAGAAGAATATCTCAATTTTGGACATCTTACATGAAGGTCTGGGCCAGATGCTTGAGTTATTTGATGTGCTGGAAGGGATCCTCGGAATTAAGCCCATGAAACTTTGGAATAGCATGAATCATGTTGATCTTGAGTTCCGAATCAGGACCTCCAGCCGAGATTTGGACTTGAGGTTCGATCGCCACCGCAGCGGGATTGTAGTGATCTCACATCATAGGATGCTGCGGTGGGTTTACAAAGGCTTGGAATAAATCATTTAGGCGTTGGAGTTGGTTCTCAAGGTTATTTTCTTCTTCTACAGGTTGTGCCATGATGATGGAAGAAGGAGAATTGGGTTCAGATGAATCAGAGGAGATGTCTATGTGATGGGGTTGCTGCATAAACACAGAAGTCGAAGCCTGGCCTCAACGGGAGTGAATCACTAAAGGAGGCCTCATGGATGGTCTTAAGGACCTCCTACCGAACATGCACCAATGATCTGGATGAGAGTAGAATGTGATGGATCCAATCAAGACACCCACAAATTTGGATGACTATAGAGGTTCGGGGTGGATGATACCCCTTAGTCAGAAAGCCGTCCACCTGAGAAATACCTGAGCAGCCAGAGAGGGAGAGTCTCGCAAAGACCCCTACACGGTAGAGCGCCCCTACGAGTTACAGGGTTTCCCCCACCCGACCTCTCTTGTCACTGATGTTGTAGGTAGACTAGAATGGGGACTTGACCTCTTAAGTCTACCAGTTTTAATTAAGAGCAAAGGTGCTTAAGATTTCACTTGAACTTTAAATGTATTGAATGCAAAAAGTGACCTAATTTCAAGGTTGGTTGACCCAACAAGGTGTGTCAACTTCACCTATTTGTCCTTTCAGAAGTTTTAGGTCCCTTCTTTTAGGATTCAAGTGAGATTAAGAGCCTGAATTTTAGGATTTTCTTGAATAAATCTCTTCAACCAAGGCTTAGGCACACCTCTTTTTGGAGAGTTGATTCTTGCTTATGAAGGTATGTCTGTAAAACCCTAAATTGAAATCCTTAATTTGGCTCTAATTTTGGTCCAATTTAGTTTGCCAAAATGTGGTATCCAGGGCTCAATCAAGAAAGTGGTAGCCCTAGTTACCTTAAATGGGTGCACAAATCAATTTGTTGTTGAAATCAAAATTAGGCAACTTGGTGAATTAGCTAGGAATGTAAAGCAAGTAGCCCTAATTGATTCTATCTTTATTTCCTTTTCAGAATGAGGGGCATAAGAGAAAGTAATCAGAAATTACCTACCTCTGGCATGTTTGATGTGCTGCTATTTTTCTTTGAATCTTCTCCCTAAAACAACCACAACAAAGAGATATAGCAAGTTAATACCAAATCAGCAATTATAATCAAGAATTCTAAATCGCCCGTTGCTCCCCAGCAATGGCATCAAAATATTTCGTGCGCTGGATCGAGTTTTAAGAATATCGTGTTGTAATATAGCCGAAAAAGCGTTCAAAACAAATACAATTTTATTACTCAAATTTAAAGTCCAAGGTCGAACATAGGGAGAAAATTGGGTTTTAGAAATCAAGATCACAATTCAGAATATGCAATAATATCAATGTCACAGTGCAAAAATATAGGAGTAAATGTAGAGCACAAAATATTAAAGAAACTCAAGGTATATGAATTAAACTCAAAATTGGACGTCTAATTTGTAAATTAAATGCCTTAAAATAATGCTACAGTGCTCCTGACTTCTTCTTTCTTCTACTTCTACTCCTTTTCTTTTTTCTCTTTCTCTGCCAACTGCCTTTGGCTTCAGTCTTCTTCCCCTACGATCTTTCTCTACCTCTCTTTCTTTTGCCTTTCTCTGTTTTCTCCTCTTTCTTTCTCTTCTTCTTTAGCCTTGGTCTTCCTTCATCCTTAGCTTTTTCCTATCTTCTCTGCCTTGGCTTCAACTTCTCCTTTCAGCTTCTCTCTTCTCTTTCTTTCTCTACCTTAGCTTCTCTGCAGCCTTGTCCTCTCCTTCTTCTTCTTCAGCTTCACTTCTCCTCCTTTTCAGCCTGCAGCAAAACCTACCCCCTACCTGCGTGCACTCTCCTCTCCTTTCTCTCTTAGGTTCCGCTCTCCCAGAGCCACGCGTTTATCGGGTAATCGGGTCGGGTACATACCTGGGACCAGGCCCACCGGTGTGCGGTGGTGGGTGAGGAGTGCAAGTCGGGTCGGGTCAAGACTAGGTCCACGGGGCGTGGTCACGGATGAGGCCGTGAGAGGGGGAGAGAGGGACCTCACCCCGTGAGTTGGAGGCGAGCAGCTATTGGCAGGAATTCAATTTATGTGCACACGGCCGCTTGTCTAGTTCCGAGGTGGGACTATCTGTCCACCTCTCTTCGCTCGCACCTGTGGCAGAGGTGTTCTCTCCAATTGTAGCAACTACGACTGCCCTTGAGTTCAATTGATAGCCTGGAGTCGTGTGCGAGGGTGCTCCACGCAATATAGGACACGGGCCTGGAGGTGGTGAAGCCTGGAGCGACTGCAAGCAAGCTTCGAGCTTTGCTCCAATGGCGGATGATGCCTGCCACCTAAAATCACCAAACGGCCTCACGGCCACATCAGATCACTCAGGAAGCTTTGCCAAGGCAAGGCGAATGTGCAGCGGTGGTCGGTGTGTCATGGGGACGTCTGTGCGAGCGTGCCTAGGGCACACTGTGTGTGTATATGTGGGTGTGTTCAGGGGTGCTTTTGGGTGGTCGACGGAGTGAATGGAGTGGGGAGTTGTGATCAGGGAGTCGAGGTGGAGGTAGTAGGGTGGTTGGCGAGGTGGATGGAGGTGTGGAGCGACGGGAGCACCTCGCCGGAGGTATTGCCGGAGGTGGAGATGATGGTGTTGGAGTGCGGCAGTAGTCGATTTAGGGAAATAAAGAGGGGGAAAGGAAGTAGAGGGTGAAAGGGACTTATCTAGGGTGATATTGGATGAAGGGAAGGTGAGGATGGCATCAAGCACGTATTGCCGACGCCAGAGACGAAGATGCTCAAGGAGGGACGATCAGCGAGAAGGAAGGGGAGACGGGGGCATCGGCGGGTGCTGCGCAACGCAGACGAACGCAAGGAAGAGGAACCTGCCACCGGTATTGTGGTTAATCGACGAGGGAGATCAGGGAAGGTCGCTGGAGCTTGATGAGAGAATTGGCCGGAGGAGGAGAGACGAATTTGAGGGGGTTTCCCAGTCAATTTCAAGCTTAAAGGAGTCGGTTGGATCTGGGGCTCCTTAAATAGACCTCTGGAGGGGGATTTGTGCTTGGCAGCCAAGCTTCCAAGCAACGTAAGGTCACCAGAGATGGAATCTTTAAAAGACCCAAATCTCTCATGCATTTGCATGAGAGATTGGGTACAAATTATAGATCACTGATGGGTTCAGACCGGAGGAGATTACTCAGAGAATCTCCCTTCCAATTTTGGGACGGATTCTTTGAGCAATCAAGGAGAAATCACGTTCTAAAGCTCATCGCATTAGGATTCCTCCGCTATAATGGCGGAGGGACCTATTTTCGAGAATAGTGAAGAAGTTAGGGGTCTTTTGTAAAGGTTTTTGAAAGATAGGGGCATAAATGTAATCAGGCTGGACCTATTTGCAAAGTGGGTCAAGATGAATTTCTCTTAGGTCCAAATTTTGGTACAAACCTAATTTGGACCTAAGGAATCCAATGGTAAAGTTGAATTTTTGGTTTGACCACGTTTGATTGGGAAATTTATGTAAAAACCCAATTTTTGGGTAAATATTTGTCTAAGTCCCCATTCTAGGTCAAAATGGGTTCCAATGGCCAAATTGAAAGTTCTAAACCCTGAAGAATATTTTTATATAATTTTTAGAGGGTTTAAGTAAATTTTATTCTGACCAGAACCTTGGTTAATCAAGTGGGTCTGTTTTAGGATTTCAAGAAGTCATTTAATTCACAGGGTACACACAAACCCTTTTCTGTCAAATCCAACCCACTTTATTTTGTTTTTAACCTGTGTTTAGCCCTTGAGAAAACCTGTTGTTGTACTGCATTGGTAAAATTACAATTTTACCCCTTATTTCTTACTTTTCTCTCAAAAAGGTTATTCAGTGACTTAAGACCTCTAGTTGGTTATGTAGGAGCTTTTATTCTCTTCATTGGGTCAAAATGAGCTAGTTAGGACTCATGATGGTGTTCCCATCAGTGGCTTATTTGGTGGAAGTGCCTACTCACAGTACCGGGAGAGAAGGATAGGACGGTGTATTTCTGACCTTGATATCAATACCTTCCTTCAGCCGAGGATTCCGTAAAGAATGGTCGTAACCATCCATTTTAATCCTAGTTTTATGAAAACTCACTTTTCTCGTACTTGCCTTATTTGGTGGCTCTCAAAATTTCTCGCAAAAATGTATACACAGGAACTGAGAGAGAAAACTATGCCTTATCTCTTAATATCATCACCTAATTATCTAGGATTCTAGATTCCTTGCACTAATCTTAGAGTACTAGTACTCTCTATTTTCATCTCACACTATTTGGTGGATTTTTTTGGAAGAAAATCAGCTTGACTCCCAAAACAGTGTCCATGGGTTTAGGAAAAGAAGCACTGCTTCTTCTCGACAAACTAAAGACGTTTATCAGCCTTCACCATGAATCCATTGCAAATTCTACGTGTGTGTGAAAAGTTGTACTGGATTCCAAATTACAGGAATCAACTAAAGGATAAAATCCCTAATGCATTCTCTTAATAAAATAATCTTATTCATGGATGCACTATGTATATATGCTATAAACAAGTAACCTGCTATATTCGTACTTCATGAAATTTCCCTTTCGGGTTACATTCAGCTTGACCCTAAATTTAGGACAAAAGGTGAGCGGGTGAGTCGGAAGTAGCTGTTGCGTTTGATTTTTAGCTCCAATGAGAACATTGGAGGTGGAGTCGGTTGTTCTTTTATTTAGGGTCCTAAAGTATGTTTGACATGTAGCTCCAGGGTTTTCCTAAATGTTGGCATAAAAATTTTCAGTTTTGTCGTATCTACCACCCATGCCTAAGTTCTTGCATGTCCTCATGCATGAATACAAAAGAGAATAAGTATAACAGGGAGTAAATGGGTAGAAATCACCTGGAATTGCTCCTAAAATTTTAACGTTCAGCCTCGGCCAACCTGACAGTATGTAATATGCAAAAAGTAAATATGCTAAAAGAAAAAAAATGCTATGTATAAAGCGAGTATGTATAAGGTGATGGATGCGGAGTAGATGCTGAGTTTAATGCCTCCAGCTGGGCAAAAACTCAATCAGATGTATTAGTTCTAGCATAGGAACCAATCAAGATTAAGAGAAAGATGTGCTTGTATGCTCCCAGAATCAGTGGTCCAGAGATGCGAACCAGCAGATTGAGCACCCCTACTCCAAAAAGTCTAGCTATAAGAAAGTGTGGGGTAATGGTGGAAAATAAAGGATAATCAGAGGGGGGTCATGATGTTGATTTAGCTAATTTATCATGTCCCATAATTCAGTAGGAAGTTGCTGAGGGAGTAGATTAAAATGTATCTCAGAACTAAAATCTAAGTCATAGGGATCCTCCTAACGATAATTGACATCAAAGATCATGTCCTCTACAGGCTCTAGATCATATGGGGGTATCCGTGAAAGTAGAAGATCTGTGGGGAGGTCACTTAAATCCTTGTCAGAAATTAGCTCATCCTCATCAGTACTCATCTTTGATTCATCGGAGGCTAACACTTCAGGCTAGAAGTCGAGCCATCCATTAGATTGACTAGGATGGTAGAAGCGTCCCTAGCTCATTCTGCTTAAAGCTTCACCCTCGTATGCGTTGGGCACCTCAGTAATTCCTGCCTCGGGTAGCATATTTATTTCTTTGGTCAAAACATCCATAGCTACTTCTGGTCTTTGGATGTCAGGATCAGGGATAGAAAGTGTCATCTTAGAATCTCAAACATCCGAATAAGGTATGTAGGTGAAAGAAGAAGAGTGCCGATCAGAAGATGTTGGCTCTAGCACAGGTTCACCTACAATGGGAAGTGTCCTAGGCTGATAAGTAGTGTCACATGTAATGTTTGCCTCAAGATCCATATCCTCAAATGGATCTACTTCCCTTATCACGGTTGGGTTATCTAACCCAAGAGGTATCTCCCAGGATTCAGGATAATCCGATTGTGGCTCAGTCCTGGATATATCAATCCTTTCCCCCTCAGTTTCCTGAATGGAGTTCTCAGATGAACCCATTCTGAATATTTCCTGCTCCTGTCTCATATCCAAGTTGGATTCTTCTTCCCCTAAATTATCTTTCGACATCTGCTCCCGAGAATCTCCTGTGTGTCCATCCAGCGTAGTCGTTTCAAATTCTTTGAGGTCTTCAAGGCTGTTTTCCACTTGATATCTCAAAAGCATTAGTTCTTGAGTTTCCCGATTTTGTCCAATTAGCCTTGTTATCCTTGCTGTTCCCTGAAGGAGCTCCATCACAGGTTGTTGATATAGCATCTAGCTTTGTCTTTGATTTGGCTCAGTGATAGGTTGGATTTCGTGTAGATAGAATGCGACCTTCTCCTTAGCGCTAGCTACAGCTCTCTGTATTCTATAATGCGATCGCATATGCACTGGTAGTTCTTCAGGGGTTCCAAGAGGTGAATCAGGTCTACCCATATTCCATGGGTGAGAAGCAAGAGTATGAAATCCATATCCTGGGTTATAAGATGCGATCCTTTGAGGGACTGGCTGGTATGGATCATAATATTCAGGGTTAGGATATGGGTTAACCATTTCAGTAACCCGAGGAGAAGGATTAGGCGAGGAGAAAAGTCATCTTCGCCACCTTGGGTTCTGATCCCAAGGTTGAGCTAATTCAGTGACCAGGGCTCTTAGATAAGCTTGTGGGTCTAGCTCTTCTGGATCCTGATTAGGTCTAGATCCAGAGTTAGCCATTGCGGCTAAGTAGATAGAAGAAGAGGGTAGGGGAGAAGATGGCCCAGGAGAAGTGACTCACCTCCTTGGGAGCGGCTCTCAAGGTCCAACCAATCGAGGTCTGAGTGACCTCCTTCCTCGCATATACCAACCAACCCCTAGGTTGGTGTAGCTAGCCAGACAAGGCTAAAGCCGTGTCAATCAAATGGCCTTATGATCGAATGACTAGATTTTTCATTTTAAGTTTGAATTCCTAAAGAAAAATTCATCGTACAATCGATTGAAAGTGATTCCCGCCTCTCAAGCTAACCCAGCCAGTCTAGTTACGAGGAGACAAAGGGGAAGGTTCTTCCTTCGGCTCACGCCTCCGGTTCCGTTACCGCTGAGCCGCAGTCGTTTGACACTACCCCGCAGACTTAGTCACCAGGTTTGGCAAGAGAGGTTGAAGCCACCCAGTAGTACGACAACGAATTTGGGTTTGCTTACGTGTTTTAAAATTAATTTCAACCCGTTTTTCTTCCGTTGGGGTTTGTGGTGAGTGGCCCACAAGGTGACCAAGCTCATCGGCCAAACACTAGACTTGACTAAGTCTAGGTTAACCCAAATGTGTGGTCTCTCGAGTGTACCCTAAAGGTGTAACCTAGGGTTCATACAATTCTAGGGTCTTTTTTTTTTCTTTCTTATCAGTAGACCACAAGAATCAAAATAGTTCTCTGAACAAATTGGAATCCAAATGAACTGAAATTTTGCAAGTAGATTCCTTTTTCAATTATCTTTTCAGTGAATATTTTTTTATGATTTTTACTATTTCAACCTAATTTCTCAAAATTTTTGAATGTCAAAGGTTCAGAATTGGAATTATGACCCCTGGTCGATTTTTCAAATTGAAATAGTACCAAATGATCTTCACAAATTTGGGAAAAATATGGGAATTAAAGCCAATGAGATCAGCTTTCAAACCCCATCATTTTTAGTCAAAACAGATTTGCAGATATCTCGAAATTGCTTTTTGAATTTTGAAAATGTTCAAATCTGGGTTAGTCCGACCCCCTTGCACTTCACGAATTTTTAAAACTTTTGTACTTAAAATTTTTTCAAATGAACTGTGTTGTTTGAAAGGTGGTTTGAAAATGAAGGTCTAGCTCGAATTTCATAATTTTTTGCTCATTAATTTTTTGACAATTGAATTTTTAAGTCAGAATTTGAAATCTGGCCGAAAATCAGAGGGTGGTGGTGAAGCTTTTGAAAAGGTGTTTGAATTTGAAATTCAAAGTTTTCACCAAAATGAATTTTTTTGTCAAGAACTTTTGAATTTCTTTTTGAAGGAAAAGCTTTTTTTCTCAATTTTTTTTCTTTTTTTTTCAAGTAAACTAACCTAAGATTCAAATGGAGACCTAATCTAACTACCTATACTTTTTTTTTGATTTTTTTTTCACGAAAATAAATAGGCTTTTTTTTTTCAAATGAAATTGCTAGAAGGAAATCTAACCTAGGGTTCAAAAAAAAGAGGAAATCCTAATCTAAGAGGAGATGTGCATTTGATGATTTTTCTCCGCCCGATGTGTGCGTAGATCCTATTTTTCCTACTTTTCTGCACATCCAACAGACAAGTAGAGGAAGATTTATCAGTGATAATTCTAGAGATCGAAATAAAAAATGACGTTGCCTCCCCGGCAAAGGTGCCATTTGACAGAGGACATTTCTCGCGTGTGTTTTGAAAATAGAGATTTCGTCGTAGTATAGTGTCCGAAAATGCTCGTCAAAAATAATTTATAAAGATAACGAGACTTGGAGTCCTGGTCGTTCGTCTCTAGGAGGTGTTTATGGAAATGCAGATTTGAAATCGATCTCTCTTGCTCTACTTATTCAAAATCGCATGTCAATTTATGCTAAGTTCGTATTTATGCACGACATGCTTAGTTGGCAGAGTATCAGAAATTGAAACATGCAACTTCAATCACACAAAAATATTGCCACAAGGCTCATGGTGATTTTCACAAATAGATATATATGTAGAAAAAGATTTTCATTGATTCATGATGGTGTTTGCAACATAAAGCTCATAGAAAGCTTATAGAGGATTGCTTGAAAACATAAATCTAGCTAGGAGAAAATGATTGCATACATGAATCTAAGGGGGGATTATGCATGCATCATTGAGGGAGAATTTAGATCTACATTATTAAGCAGTAAATAAAGCAGTAAAACTATGAAGAACTATAATCTAATCTATCAAAACTAAGGGCATTCAGAGGTGGGCTCTGATGGCCTTTGACTTAGTTGAGAGGAGGAGGGGCTGCCAATGGTGCTTAGGCTGGCCCTTGGAGAGGTTGGAGAAGTTGATCCTGGTCTAGGCTTGGCGTGGAGGTGGTGGCATCATGGTGGAGCTCGTGAACATGGAGGTGGAGGTGGTGATGGCTTATGGAAGGTGGAGCTATGCTAAAAGACCAAGATGGACCAAATGGCAACCCCTTAGGTCCTTTTATAGACCTAAGGGAAGCTCTCTAGAGAATTATGGAATTCTCTATAGAGGTCTATGGTGGGAGCCCATGGGATAGTGAGAGAGAGTATGGATGGTGGTTTTTAGATCCACCAAATGTGGATCTAAAAATTGAATGGCTCTTGGTTGCTAATTTTAGCAACCAAGGCAACAGCACATGGTAGAGAGTTCTATGGAACTTTAGGCTAGGTATTTTCATGTGGATGGTGTGTGTGGGTCAAAACTTAGGTGGCTAAGTTGATTAGGTTAGGTTCTAGTGGGTTTGGGTCAAGGTAGGTCTCAAATTAGGGTTGTAAACCATACTTCACTAAGGCAAAGTGCAATTAAACTTAATACAAGTTTAATTGGGTGTGTGGAAACCTAATTGAGAATAAAATAACTCAATTAAGTCAGGTCTAGGTCAATTGGACTCTCACTGAGTCCAATTGGATAGTGTGTGCTGAGATCAGGGCTCAATTAGACTCAATGAGTCCAATTGAATAGACTGAAGAGATTGACCATGATCCAAGTCAATTAGGTTTAGTGAGGACCTTATTAGGTCCTTAGGGAGGTCTAGAGGTGATGTACTAGGGTTAGGGCACCTTAATTTAGGTTCCTATAGGGTTGGAACTGGGTTTAGGGACCTAGAGATCCAAGATCAAGGCATGAATATCAAAACAGGGTCTAAAGGGTAGTTCTGGACGTCTAATAATTGTGTCAGATGTCTTATAGTGAAAAATCAGAAGTCCAGACTTTAAGTCTGGACGTCTAATTAGAGTCAGGAAGGATTCTAGGTTCTATCTTGGGTATTCTACAGAAATTGGATGTCTGACCAAGTGTCTGGATGTCCAATAACATTGCAGAAGTGGGTTTAAGGTGTGCGGGAGTTGGCTAAGGGTTCTAGACGTCCTATAACTCATCTGGACATTCAGATAGAGGCTAGAACTAGGGTTTTAAGCCTTCCTAGGGTGTGACGACCAAATCTAAGGGTGTCTAAGGCTTGGGGAAGCTTCTAGCCAATCCTAGGGCTAGGATGGACCTAAGTTCTTCATAATTTATTACTTTATTCCTACTTAAAAGAATAACATACCTGATTGCACAGCAGTCATAGGTCTTAATTGACCTAAATTAGGCTAGGGCTTAGCATAAGTTAGGATAGTTTATGCATGCATAAGCATTATTTGCATCGTTACTGCTTTCTTTTAGCTATGCATAAAATAATTCTATAATGTGCTGATTAGGTGCATTATGTCAATTACAGGTAATAAGCTGGATCTGAAGCTGGAGCTGAAGCTGGATCTGAAGTTGGCTCAGGAGAATAGAAGAATAACGGGTGTTGTAGCAGAGTTGGAGCAGAAGACCTAGAATAAGATGTAGCAGGCAATAATGTAAGGGAGTTAAGGTATGCCACTCTATTAAGTAGGAATAAAGCAGTAAAATGTGAAGAACTTAGGACAATCCTAGCCTTAGGATAGCCTAGAAACTTCCACAGGCCTTAGCTACCCTTAGATTAAGTCACCGCACCCTAGGAAACATTAAAATCCTAATTCCAACCTTTATCTGGACGTCTAGATGAATTATAGGATGTCCAGAACCCTTAGCCAACTCCTGCACACCTTAAACCCACTTCTGCAGTGTTATTGGGTGTCCAGACACTTGGTTAGACGTTCAATTTTTGCAGAATACCAAGACAGAACCTTGAATCCTTCCTGACTCTGATTGGACGTCCAGACAATAAGTCTGGACATCTGATTTTTGAGTATAAGACGTCTGATTCTATTTTGGACATCTGGAACTGCTCTCTAGTTCCTGTTTTGAGATTCAAGCCTTGATCTTGGATCTCTAGCTCCCTAAACCCAATTCCAACCCCATAGGAACCTAAATTAAGGTACCCTAGCCCTAGTACATTACCTCTAGACCTCCCTAAGGACCTAATTAGGTCCTCACTAAACCTAATTTACTTAGATCATAGTCAATTACCATTACCTAAGTCAATTGGACTCATAGGGTCCAATTGAGCTCAGATCTCAACCAACACAAGTCCAATTGGACTCAGTGAGAGTCCAATTGACCTAAGCCCAACCTAATTGAGTTATTTCACTCTCAATTAGGTTCACACTCATTTAATTAAACTTGTGTTAAGTTTAATTACAATTCCTCCTTAGCAATTAGGGTTTGCAACCCTAATTTGAGGCCTACACCAACCTAAACACTTTAGGACCTAACCTAAACCACTTAGCCACATAGGGCACGGCCACACACTCACACACACACACCCATTCATGCACACACACTCATCTAGAGTTCTCTATAACTCTCTTCCAAAGGTGGTGTGACTCTTGGTTGCCAAAATTAGCAATCAAGAGCCATTCAAATTGAGATCCACTTTTTATGGATCTAAGAACTACCTCTCTCTCACCATGGTCAGCCACTCTTCAGGCTCTCTCTAGAGAGTTCCACACTTCTCTAGAGAGTCTCCCTTAGGTCTATAAACAGACCTAAGGGGTGGCCATTTGCACCCATCCCATTCTTGCCGCTCATTCACACTTAGGTCAGCTACCTTCACATTCATTCCACCTCCACAGGTTGTGCACCATGGCTGCCACCATCTCCATGGCAAGATGCTGGATCATCTCCCCAACCTCTCTCCAAGGGCTGGCCTAAGCACCATTGGTCGCCCCTCCTTCTCCTCTCAGCCACTCAAAGACCATCGGAGCCCACCTCCGAATGCCCTTACTTTATGCTAGATTAGTAGCTAGTTCTTCATATTTACATGCTTTCGTTTACTGCTTGGTAGTGTAGCTCTTATTCTCCCCCAATGATGCATGCAAAATCCCCCCATAGATTCTTGTATGCGACCATTTTCTATTAGCTAGATTTACATTTTCAACCTTTCCTTTGTACGCTTTCCTCTAAATTCCATGTTGCAAAAACCCTCTTGAATGAATGGATGAAAGATATATTTTTTTATATACATATCTCTATGTCAAAAATCACCATGAGTTTATTGATTGCAATCTATTTCGTGTGATTCAAGTTACCTGCTCTTCATTTTTATATATTGCAACCAACATGTCGGTTCCAGAAAATATTGATGATTTAACTATAAATGCATTTTCCGTAAACAGCCACCACATAACTAGAATTGTGTGCACCGAAACTCATACTTTCACCTTCGTTATCTATCTAACACATGCACATGTAATCAAAGTTCACAATAAAAATGGCAAAACTTTAATCTGAAGATTGGAAACCGGCGTGCGATTCTAAACAAGTAGAGCAATAAAAGATCAATTTCAATTTTGCACAAATGCCTCCCAGAGACGAACGACCAGGACTCAAAGTCTCGTTATCTTTATATAAATATTTTTGTTTGATCATATTGCATGATATACTACGACGCATTTTCCTATCAAAATGTGCTTCACAAGAAACAAACAAATGGCGCCATTGCCAGGGAGGCAACGTCATTTTTTTGATTTCGATCTCTTGAACTATCATTGACAAATCTTCTTCTACTTTGTTTTTGGATGTGTAGGACAACACAGGAAAAATGGGATCGGCACACACAACGAGTAGAGAACTCCCAACCTGTCCTGAACCCTCGATATGTGTAGAACCAACTCACCCTGCCTAGGTTTTAGGCACAACAGGGATAGGTACACGCCATATTACAAGAACCTCCTGCACCACCTGGTTATGCTCAAAGCCAGCCGCATTTACAGAACCCTGCATACTCTGCCCCTTCCACTCCCCCACCACCTCATGGACAGCAAGTCTATGCAAATGCTGTCCCTTTGAGGAGCGGGAGGAAGACATTTGACCCCCCACATAGGCAGGTGGGTCCTAATTTTTCTCACCCTTCGCTGCAGGCAGGTTCGACTCCTTGATGAGAGCCTTATCATGAGCCATAACTAGCTCATTTTGACCTAATAAAGAGAATAAAAGCTCCTACATGACTTAAAAGAGGGCTTAATTGGAGGAATAAGTATTCTGAGAAGAAAACATGAAATAAAGGTTAAAACTATAATTTTACCATTGCAGTACATAAATGAGATTTCTCAGAGACAAAACATAGGTCAAATGGTCTGAATAAGATAAAAAGTGGGTTGATTCAATCAGAAATGGGTTCACGTGCAATCCAAGAATTAAATGACATCTGATAATCCTAAAATAGATCCACTTAATTCAACAAGGTTTTGGTCAGGATAAAAATCAATAAAATCCTCTAAAAATCATGGAAAAATATCCCCTAGGGTTTATAACATTCAATTTGGCCTTTGGAACCTAGTTTGACCTAGATTAGGGTCCTAGCTCATCAATTGACCTAATTTTGGGTTTTTACGCAAAATATCCAGTCAAACATGGTCAAACATAAAATCCAACTTCACCATTGAATTCCTTAGGTCCAAATTAGGTTTATACCAAAATTTAGACCTAAGGGGAGGTCATCTTGACCTACTTTGCAATTTAGTACACCCAATCACATTTTGGTCCCTATCTTTTGAAAACCATTGCATAAACCCCCCTAACTTCCTCGTCACTCTTACAAGTAGGTCCCTCCACCATTATTGGGGAGAGATCCTACTCCGGCGAGGATTAGAGAGGGGATACTCTCTGATCCCTCAGAGATCTCCTCCCAGAATTGGAAGGGAGATTCTCTGAGGAATCCCCTTTCATCTGAAATCAATCATGATCCCAGATTTGCACCTTCCATCTCCGGCGAGACGTCGGTGGTAGAAAGCATGCCCTCCATGCACCAAAAGCTTGGCCAGCACCTATAAATTAACCCCCAACTCCGGTCGCACCTCCTCAGCTCGACTTGGTTGGGATTCCACCTCAAATTCATCTTCTTCTTCTCCAGCCAAGGGGTCCAGCGAGCTTCGGCGAGCCCCCCTCCTCTTCCTCATCGCTCTGCCACAAAACCAGTGGCAAAGCCATCTTCCTCATCCTCCTCCGCATTGCACAACACCCGTGCGAGCTGCCCTAGCCTCGTCGTCGCCTCCGTCTTCCTCCACTGAACACTTTCTTCTCTGACGACAACAGGTACTGCCAGCGGCCTTCTTGTCCCCTTCGTCCCTTTAGTTAGGTTAAAACTATTCTTCTCTATGCCCACTTTCATTTCCCACATTTTATTTCACCAAACGCCCCTCGACCACCGCTGTTCACCACCATCTTCTTCATCTCCGGCCACCCTCCGGCGAGGCGCTCCCATCGCTCCGTAGCCCCACACGCCTTGCCGACCATCGCATAACCTCCGCCTCACCTCACTAAATAACTTCTGCCCGTCCATAGACCCTCTCACCTCCACAACAACCCCTCGAACACACCCATCCATCCAACCACAGGGCGACCTAGGCATGCATGCCTTTGCCGCCCCACGGTCTGCCACCTAGCGCTTCATCTTCGCCATGACACGACGAAGGTCCCCCGATGATCTGATTAGGCCGTGAGGCCCTTTTTGTGTCAGACAGATTTCAAGCTCCGACCACCATTGGCGGCAACTCAAGGAAGCTTCTTTCTTGCTCCAGGCCGTAGGACTGCAGGATTCCAGGTGCTGCAAACTTGGGCAGGTCTTACGAAGATAGTCGACCCAGCGAGTGACGCCAACAGAGCCTGCAGTTGTGGGAATTGAAGGCACGGTCTGCTGCGGGTGCACGTGAAATAGAGGTGGAACAATAGTCCGACATTGTTACGTCACAAAGCGCTGGAGTGAGTTATATTATTTTTTTCATATGAGCTCGTTGCCTTTGAACGCACATGGGGTGAGGTCCCTCACTTATTCTCACCGCCTCATCCGTGAGTTCACCACACAGATCTGGTGACCCGACCCAACACTACCCTGAGCACTCCTCGCGCACCACCCTCACACCGATGCACCTGGACCCGGGCGCGTGACCCGGCCCGTTTACCCAGCTCTGGGAGAGCGTGCTAAAGAGTTGTTTACAGAGAGAGAGAGGCACGCGGGTGTGGGTAGAGGGATAGGTTTTGCTTTTCTTTGGTTTGTGTAGGGAAGGCAGAAGGAAGAGGTGAAGCTAACACTTAGCCGCTAAGGAGAAGAAACAGAAGGAAGGAAGCCTTCGCAGAGGAAAAAGAGCAGGAAAGGAAGAGGCGAAGGAAAAGGAGAAGAGGAACTGAAGAAGAAAGAAGAAATAGAGAAAGGTAAAGACAAGCAGAAGAAGAGGAACTGAAGGCAAAGGAAAACAGAACCAAGGAAGGAAGAAGAGAAAACAGAGCCAAGGAAGAAGAAGACCCGTAGAGAGAAAGAAACTGCAGAAGAAAATAGGAAGAAAGAAGCAAGGCACTGCAGAGAAGAAAGAAGAAGCACAAAGAAGAAGAAAGGAAGAAAATCAGAAGAAGAAGTATAAGAGAGGAGAAAGCATCTTTTAAGATGTCTGATCCCATGATCAGACGTCCAAATTCTTCTTTTTGCCACAATTAATTTTCAAACTCATGCATTTATATTTGAATTAAGTTTTGAGTAATTAAAGTGTTCAATTACATTCTTGAGATTAGTAATAAATTCCAATTGCTCCCTGTGTTCGACCTCGGATACTTAGGTTTCCGAGTAATAAAACTTTTATTTGTTGACATCGCTTGATCACCTATACTATAACGTAACTAATTGTTAAAACACGATCGAGACCACGTCAACACTCCATCTCAGGAGCCACCTACGGTAGATAAGGGTAAGAGGCCATTTGACCCTGAGATTCCCATCCCTTTTCCTGAGGCTTTGACACGAAATGTAGTACGGAAAAAGGACACGCGGAATTTTGACTTCCTGAAGACAATGTTCAAGGAAGTACATATTCAAGTCCCCCTCCTTGAGGCAATTGATCACATCCCCACTGTCGCTAGGTTCTTCAAGGACTATTGTACCTCGAAGCGACAACCAAGAATTGGACGACAGGCGGTACTATCAAAAGAAGCTAGCGCTGTGATTCTAGCTGACTTGCCGCTAAAAAAGAATGACCCTGGTACCCCACTCATATCCTACTTCTTGCAGGATTCTCCATTTTATTAGGCCTTCCAAGATCTGGGTTCGTCCATCAACCTAACTCCCACTGTCGTATTTGATCGATTTCTATTTGGGGAGTTAAAGCCCACCTCGGTCACGATTCAGCTGGCTGATAGATCAGTAAAAACACCGAGGGGGGTGGTTGAGAATGTGATCGTAAAAGTCCACAGGTTCTGCTTTCCCACAGACTTTTTCATTCTCGATATGGAGGTTCCTCCTAATCTCTGAGATGTACCAATCATTTTGGGTCACCCATTTCTAGTGACAGCCCGAGCAAACAATGATTGTGCATCCGGGTGTATGGAGATAGCCTTAGGTAATGAGTGACTTTGACTTGACATATTCAGGGCATTAAGGAATTTTGACTGTGATCACATAGAGGAGGATGGTGAAGATAAAGATTCGGCATACTGTGGTAACATTGGGCTCCTTTGTGATGACCCAATGTCTCATTCGTCTGCACTATTAGGGTTCTTGGACCTCGATCCACACAGGACTGAGACCACTGCACTACACAAATCTCCTCGAGGATCTGACTGTTTAGGGTGTGCTTCTGACCAAGGCACCCCTGAATCTAGCTACCCTAATCCGCACACTACTGAATCACCCCTGTTGTTGCAGGAAGACGTGACCACAGCTAATGGGTTTGCCGTTAACGCAGTCACAATCGATTATCTCACAGGAAGCGAATCAGCAGGAATTCACATGCACACGGATCAGTAGATTCCCACCTTCAAGTTTGCTCCTCCTATCCCCATTTCTGACTCCAACCCACCCGTGATTGAATTGAAGCCCTTACCTGACTCACTCAAGTATGTGTTCTTGGGCAGAAGTGAGACATACCCAGTCATTATTAATGCCCACTTAACCCAAGAACAAGAGCATCAATTGATTTCTACGCTACAAGACATAGGGCTGCTATAGGGTGGAGTATTGCTGATCTCCGCGGTATTCGCCCCTCGTATTGCACTCATCACATTTACACGGATGAGGGGGTGAAATCTTCGAGACAACTTCAAAGATGGCTTAACCTGAATATGCTAGAGGTTGTTAAGAAGGAGATCGTCAAATGGCTGGATGCAGGTATTGTATACCTAATATTTGACAGCCAGTGGGTGAGTCCGATCCAGATAGTGCCCAAGAAAGCAGGACTCACCGTTGTGAAATACGATAAGGGCGAATCCATCCCGACCCGCACTGCGACATCTTGGCGGGTCTATATTGACTATAGGAGATTGAACATGGCTACCCATAAGGATCACTTTCCTTTGCCTTTCATTGATCAGATCTTGGAACGGTTAGCCGGACGCAGTTTCTTTTGCTTTCTGGATGGATACTTCAGGTATAATCAAGTAGCAATTAGCCCAAAAGATCAAGCCAAGACCACATTCACATGCCCCTTTAGAACATTCGCTTTCAAGCGGATGCCCTTTGGCCTTTGCAACGCACCGGCAACATTTCAGCGTTGTATGATGACCATCTTCTCGGACATGATCGGGGACTATGTGGAGTTGTTCATGGATGACTTCTCCATTTTCGGAGATGATTTCGCATCTTGTCTCGATAACCTCACCAAGATCCTAAAACAGTGTATTGAGGTAAACCTAGTACTATCCTGGGAGAAAAGCCATTTCATGGTGAGGGATGGCATAGTACTAGGACACGAGATCTCTAAAAATGGACTCGAGGTTGATCGAGCTAAATCTGAGATTATTTCTCACTTACCGCCACCAAGCTCGGTCAAGCAGATCAGATCATTCTTGGGTCACGTCGGCTTCTATTGGAGATTTATGCGCGATTTCTCGAAAATTGCACGGCCTTTGACGAATCTCCTTGTTGCCGATGCCCCATTTGAATTCGACACCTCGTGTCTCAGCACCTTCGAGACTTTATGAAGTGCTGTCTCTGACTCCCCGATTCTCCAACTACATGATTGGTTGCTTGATTTCAAGATGATGAGCGATGCTTCTGACTTTGCCGTCAGTGCTGTTTTAGGCCAGCATCGAGAAAAACAACCTTTTGTCATATACTATGCTAGCAAGATGCAAAATGAGGCTCAGCGTAATTACACTGTCACAGAAAAAGAACTGCTAGCAGTAGCATTCGGGTTGGAGAAATTCAGATCTTATTTATTAGGGTCCAAAGTGATCATCTTCATTGACCACTCTGCCCTCTGGCATTTGTTGGCAAAGAAGGATGCCAAACCCCGGCTCATTAGATGGATCCTTCTATTGCAAGAATTTGATATTGAAATCCATGACAAAGACGAAAAATAGAATGTTGTGGCGGATCACCTATCCAGACTGGACCCATGCCACATTCCTTATTCCCTGCCTATCCACGTGCAATTTCCAGATGAATCTCTTTTGGCAGTTACTCTGTTGAGTTACCCTGGTACGTGGATATCGCAAACTACCTTGCCGTAGGCAAGATTCCCGCGAACCTATCCAAGGACCAGAAACTCAAATTCACTGCAGAGGCCAAATTCTACCTCTGGGATGACCCACTACTCTTCTGCATTGGAGCGGATCAGATTATTCAAAGACGCACCCCATATTTTGAGATCCCCAGTGTGTTATCCTTTTGCCACAATGATGCTTGTGGTGGTCATTTCTCAGGATGGAAAACCGCTACAAAAATTCTGCAGTCGGGATTTTTCTGGCCAACTATTTTCGGAGATACATACGAATACGCCCAACACTGCAAACGATGCCAGTCAGTCGATTCTATGACCAGGAGAGACATGATGCCACTCTAGCCTACATGGTTGTAGAAGTGTTCGACGTCTGGGGCATCAATTTTATGGGCCCCTTTCCAAACTCGCACGACTTCGAGTACATATTACTAGCCATTGACTATGTCTCAAAGTGGGTTGAGGCCATCCAGGCGAGACGGGCTGATCATAAGACCGCCATTTCTTTCGTACGACAGTACATCTTCGCAAGATTCGGAATACCCCGCGCTCTGATTAGTGATAGGGGAAGCCACTTCATCCACGCCCACTTTAGGTCATTATTAAAGAAATACGGGGTACATCACCGTATAGCCACCCCGTATCACCTGCAGACCAATGGGTAGGCTGAAGTGTCTAACCGTCAGATCAAGCTGATTCTCCAAAAGATGGTTAGACCAAACAGGAAGGACTGGTCTGATAAATTAGTTGATGAACTCTAGGCATATCGGACCACATACAAGGCCCCACTCGGAATGTCACCATATCGTATGGTATATGGCAAGGCTTGTCACCTTCCTGTAGAGCTGGAACACCGCACCTTTTGGGCAGTGTGAAAATGTAACCTTGACCTTGATGTAGGAGGTCAAGAATGGAAACTCCAGCTCAGCGAATTAGAAGAAATCTGGCGGGAGGCCTATGAGAACACATTGATATACAAGGACAAGACCAAGGCCTTTCATGACTGCCACATCCGGAGGAAAGCATTCACGCCCAACCAGCAAGTTTGGCTGTTCGATTCACGATTAAAACTTTTCGCAGGGAAGCTCAAGTCCAAGTGGACTGGCCCTTATGTTTTGATTCAACCATATCCTAATGGGGCAATCCAGATCAGGGACCTAAAATCTGGGCATATATCTACGGTAAATGGCCAGCGCCTCAAGCCATTTTTAGCCCAGGAACCTCCACCTGACGAGATTGTTCATCTTATTGAGGATGTGTGATTGAATTCTCGCCCAGCTGGAGGTGTTAAACTCAACACGTATAGATAGCATATCCCACATTCCACCATCATCTATACATAACCATTTTTATACAAAGCACATTTTTCCTTTTAGCATATTTTCTTTCTGCATATTGCATGTTGACAGGTTGGCCGGTGCTAAATATATAATTTCAGGAGTAATTACAGGTGATTTCTACCCATTTTCACCCTGTTGTATTTATTTTCTTTTATATTCATGCATGAGGACATGCAAGAACTTAGGCATGGGGGGGGGGGGTAGATACAACAAAAACTGAAATATTTTTTATGCCAACATTTAGGAAAACCTCGAAGCTGCATGTTACACATACTTTAGGACCCTAAATAAAAGAACAACAGACTCCACCTCCAATGCTCGCATTGGAGCTAGAAATCATTCGCAACAACCATTTTCGACTCACCTGCTGATGGGTCGGCCCGGATAGGTTGTTAATATGGGGATTTTATCGTTGAAATGTGTATAGTGGTTAACCTAATTCGGACCTAACCATCTCTTTACAAAATTTTTAACCTGGCCTAATTGATTTTATCTTGTCACTTTTAGGCCCAGGGTCGAACTCAGGGAAGTGGGGTTCAAGTCGAGTTTCTACGTTTTCCTTAAAACGCGTCTCTTCCGTTCGTTTATTCTATTTTTGGTGCTTTTTCTTATTTAGATTTTTTTCTGGTAATCCTTGTCCTTGAGGCACACCCTCAAAATTGTGTCCTTGGCTTTTAGCCAAAACAGAATTCCAAAACAAGTCTTGCTACTCGCAAGACGAGATACCTACAAGTCAAAGATTATCTTTTCTCTTTTATATACCTTTTTTTTTATCATTTTACCAAGAGAGAAGCAAACAGACAGAAAGTAAATATAGTATGTATATATATATTATATCTATAAAGGGGTGGGGGTGGAGGCGGCGATGGAGTGTAGCACTATGTCGAGTCAGTCGACGTCTAGAGAGACGCAACCAACACGACTAGGTGCCGCGTGGAGTGTGGATGGAGGATGGATGATGTATGGGTCCACGCTTTTTGTACGCATGTATCAGGGAATATCAGCAACTGGTGCAGATATTCCCACGATACAGCGTATAGTAAATAACGTGAAAATATATGTACATATGTATGTATATAAGTATATATATATATATATAAATGTATAGGTATATATGTATAGATATATATATATGTGTATATATATATATAGGTGTATATGTATATATGTATATATGTATGTATATAGCTATATATGTATATATATATATATAATACTATATAGATGCGTATATATATGTATATAAGTATATGTATCTAGATATATATGTATATAAGTATGTGTACATATATATATAAGTATTTGTGTAAGTATATAGATATATATATATATTATATATATATGTATGTATACATAACTATATAGATATACTATGTATATAAGTATATATGTATGTATGTATATATATATATATATATATATATATATATATATGTATACGTATAGATATATATATATGTTTATACTAGTGTTTATGTGTGTGTGCGTTGGTGTAGTGTACTGAGAGTGAGTGAAAAAGAGAGAGAGAGAGAGAGGGAGAGAGCGGGAGAGAGAGCGCAGAAGAGAGAGCGGGCGGGAGCAGACAGACGCAGGAGAGAGCCGCGGGTTAAGTCGTCTGCAGAAGGCACCCAACGTCTAGAGGTTGAGTCGTCTGCAGATGGCTGTTGACGTCTGATGGTCGCGGATGCAGGCGCGTCTTCGCGCGGAGAAGGTGAGGCGTCTGCAGGCCGGGTACGAGGAAGGAGAGCGGGCGATGGCGTGCTCGGAGAGGGCGGCGGGGAGTCTGCAGTCGATCGCGGAGGGTTGCAGAGGTTGGCAGGGGAGCGGGACGACGGTTGGCCAGCTGCTGCAGTGCGCGCAGCGGCCGGTTGTGGGTGCAACGGCGGAGGCATCAGAGCGGAGAACTGAGTGGAGAGTG
This sequence comes from Thalassia testudinum, assembly GCA_037157565.1. Taxonomy (NCBI): domain Eukaryota; kingdom Viridiplantae; phylum Streptophyta; class Magnoliopsida; order Alismatales; family Hydrocharitaceae; genus Thalassia; species Thalassia testudinum. The sequence goes on from JAZHRO010000014.1 coordinate 9,514,830, forward strand.
CCCTGCAGGCGCGTGGAGGGCTGAGCGCCTGCGGGGAAGGTCGCAAAGGAGGCGAGGGGGTCTGCTGCTGCTGCCGCCGCCGCGGTTTGGCTGCTGCTGCTGCTGCTTCAAGCTTCGGAGCTTGAAGTGGCAGCAATGGCGTGGAGACGAAAACGAAAAGAAAAGAAGACACCACGCCCACCGGCTCGTTGAAGAGCTGGGTGGTGGTGTTCCCACTGTGGTGGTGAGCACCACAGTGGGTTCTCTTGCTCGCCGGGTGCCTCCTCGACGGAGGGCCGACGTATGGGAGGAGAGAACGGGTGAGAGGAAGGTGGTGGAGCTGCGGGGTGGCTTCGTGTAGCCGCCTGTCTCGCGAGGAAGAAGCTGCAGCTTCTTATAGAGGAGGAAAGAGTGGCGTGCCGGCTGCAGCAGGGAGAGGGTGCGGGAGTTGCAGCTGTAGGGAGCGGCGTTGGCAGGGAGAAGTGACGTGGAGTAAATGCATGCAGCTGCTGCGGGAAGAAGTGCAGCCGCGGGAAGAAAAGAAGAAATCAAGAGAGAAAAAAATAAAAAGAGGTGGAATTTGCAAGGGGGCACTTGAGATAAAATGTAACTATGCAAGCCATTGTTTCACACCTCTTCTTCTCTTGATTAAATGCATGCATGCAAGCGTTTTTACAAATGCGATTACAGGATCCTATTATGCAATGTTAATGCTAGAAAATAGCACAAGAAGGCGTTCTTACAGGCGTGTTTTGAGGTGCAAACACCCGCTCACCTCTTGTTTATGTAAACATGTTTACACTACTTGAGATGTCTATTTATGCATGTTCTTAAGCATAGAATTGCATTGCATACTATAAATATTGCATAACATGCATCATCTTACATTTAGATTAGTTTGAATAAAATGGAGGTTAATTATCTCCTTTTATGTTCAGGGACAAAGCAAACTTTTTATCAGCGTCACAGATCGAAGATCCAACCGTACAAATGTGATCAGGGCGACGATTGGAGTTTAACGACTCCAAGATCGCCCTAATCAGACATCTGTAGCATCAGATAGAGATCGGGGAACCCTAGAAGATCAAGGGCCAAGATGGTGTGAATCTGTACTTCAAACTACAAATCTGACCGTAGGGATGGATTCGGATCGACGATCGTAGCCTAACGGCGCGAAAATCAACTCAATCCGACAACTGTGGCACCATCTACATCATCCAAGATGGCACCACGTGGCACCATCTCGACAGCCTAATCATCCACACGCACCCACTGAAGGCATCGGCATCAACGTTTCCCCACCGTTGGATCGAGATCCAACGGCTGGGATGCATCCGCGCTTAAGTTAAGCGCCTGCCCATCTGCGCGCGTAGCACAGTGGGCGAGAGCGCTTAACTGAGGCACAGGCACGGGGTCAAAACGTAGAGGTAGGCGAGCGGGTGTGAGGAGCGTTGGATCACGATCGAGCGGTCGCACACGCGCAATAGCGCTCATGGCGTATCGCACGCCCACGCGTAACGCACCATCACACGCGCAAACGCGCACTGAGGATTTGCAGATCGTGAATGCACGTTTCATGCATGAGCAGGCGAGCAGGCACGTGCACCCCGGCCTGCGTCGCCCATGATGGGGCTTTAGCGACGATTTTATCCATCACTAAAGACCCCTTATTTAATGTTTTAAGATTTAAAAGACCAATTTGCCCTCATTCCTTGCAACTATAAAAGGAGACCTCCTCCATACGAAATCTTCACCCCTTCCTTCTCTTCTCTCCCTCTCCAAAGCTCAAGAGAAGCTTGTCCCACACCCAGTATGCTTCTCGTGAGATAAAGTCAAATTTTCATCCCCCTTTCGAAAGCGGATCCCGTGACGACGATGACGTGCTTCCCCGTTCCCATTCTTCTCGCTTCGTCCTTCTTCGTCCTGCTCCATTCCCCGTCGTCCAGGCTTCGTCCCGTCCGGCTCGTCCTCCAAGCGACCGTCGAGGAGGATTTCTCTCTCCCCATTCTTTTTACTGCTTTCTAGAATAGATTTATTGCTTTCTAGAGTAGATTTACTGCTTTCTAGAGTAATCATTTTCCCGCTTTTTAGTCGTAATGTTTAGTGTAATGAACAATCCTTTTGATAATGAATTCCATATTCATTCTACATCTCTTTTTGATTTTTGTTTGTAATATTCTCTCTCTCTTCTATTTATTATAAATAGTTAGATAGTTTCTAATCAATTATTTTGCTTCGTGACAAATAAAAAAAATGTGTATTTTTAAATCAAATGTTCGCCACCCTGAGTTTGACCTGGGATTTCTATTTCGGTATAAATTTTATTTGTTGAAAATGAGTTCTTCGCTTTCATACTACGATGACAAGCTTTCCAAAACCAAACACGTTTGCGTAGCAACTCGTAGCTTCAACAAGGGTCAAGCTGAATGTAACCCGATAAGGGAAATTTCATGAAGTACAAATGTAAGAGGTTACTTGTTTATAGAATATATACACAGTGCATCCATGAATAGGATTATTTTATTAAGAGAATGCATTAGGAATTTTATCCTCTAGTTGATTCCTGTAATCTGGAATCCAGTATAATTTTTTACACACACGTAGAATTTGCAATGGATTCACGGTGAAGGCTGATAAACGTCTTTAGTTTGTCGAGAAGAAGCAGTGCTTCTTCTCCTGAACCTTTGGACAGTGTTTTGGGAGTTAGGCAGATTTTCCTTCAAAAATCCACCAAATAGTGTGAGATGAGAGTAGAGTGTACTGGTGCTCTAAGATTAGTACAAGGAATCTAGAGTCCTAGATAATTAAGTGATGATACTCTAAGATTAGACATAGTTTTCACTCTCGGTTCCTGTGTATACATTTTGTGTGAAATTTCGAGAGCCAACAAATAAGGCAAATATGCGGAGAGCGAGCATTCATAAAACTAGGGATAAGGTGGATGGTTACGACCATTCTTTACTGAATCCTCAGCTGAAGGAGGGTATTGATGTCAAGGTCAGAAATACACCATCCTATCCATCTCTCCCGGTGCCGTAAGTAGGCACTTCCACCAAATATGCCACCCAATGTCACTTGAGTACCAACAATCCCTAATAATGCCTCCTCAATAAAGCTCATGGATGTGTGCTAGTTCTGTTATGTTGAAAGAAAAAAAGGAAGAAAGAGAAAAAAAAAGAAGAAAAAAATGATGAAAAGAAAGAAAAATTGAAAAAAAAATTAGAAAAGGAAGAAAAAGCAAAGAAAAAAAGAGTTAATATTTAGTTCAATTGCATTGAGGCAATACCACCAAATAAATTTGAGATCCACCAAATATGGCCTTAGCCTATTTTTCTGTGTTTATGACCGCCCAAATACTGGCTGAGGAATTCTGACTTAGTGTTAGAGTTATGGGAACTCAATTAAAATGTTAATGCCAAGTGAGACCACCGAATACAGGTCATATGTGTGAATCTGGTGAGATTGTGAGCTCTAAGAAAAAGAAAAAAAAGAAAAGAAAAAAAAAAGAGAAAGAGAGAATGAATACAAAGGAACCAAAAGAGAGCATAGTTTTTCTCATCTTTGTCTGAGTTGAGTTACTTGATAGTCCGGGAATCTAGATTCTGAAATACTAATCTCTATGTAGCACCAAGTGAGAGTGAGCTAACAAATAAACACTCGTACCCCTCAGAGATTCTCTACCTAAGCCTAAAGTTGGGGTGGAATTCATAGAATATTCTGAATACCTCGAGGGAAGAAGTCCGCCTATCTTGCTAGAATTTTTACTAGGGGTCAAGTACAGGCTTTAGAGGTGAATCAGGTCATTCACTCGAATCCGTTGCAAAAGCTACATAGCTGCACATTCACGATTGTCTAGATTTCTAGAGCATAGGATGAAAACAAAAAGGAGAAAAATCTCTAGGCATACACTTGATAAAATAATCAATCCCTTAGGGACCCTTCTGTGAATAATTTAGTCTTGCATTTGCTAGGGACTAGCAAGATTTAGGCATGGGGATATGATTGCGCAGCAATCATAGGTCATAATTGACCTAAATTAGGCTAGGACTTAGCATAAGTTAGGGTAGTTCATGCATGCGTAAGCATTATTTGCATATTTACTGCTTTCTTTTAGCTATGCATAAAATAATTCTATAACGTGCTGATTAAGTGCATTATGTCAATTACAGGTAATAAGCTGGATCTGAAGCTGGAGCTGAAGCTGGATCTGAAGTTGGATCAGGAGAATAGAAGAATAACGGGTGTTGTAGCAGAGTTGGAGCAGAAGACCTAGAATAAGATGTATCAGGCAATAATGTAAGGGAGTTAAGGTATGCTACTCTATTAAGCAGGAATAAAGCAGTAAAATGTGAAGAACTTAGGTCAATCCTAGCCTTAGGATAGCCTAGAAACTTCCCCAGGCCTTAGCCACCCTTAAATTAGGTCACCGCACCCTAGGAAACATTAAAATCCTAATTCCAACCTTTATCTGGACGTCCAGATGAATTATAGGATGTCCATAACCCTTAGCCAACTCCTGCACACCTTAAACCCACTTCTGCAGTGTTATTAGACGTCCAGACACTTTGTTAGACATTTAACTTTTGCAGAATACCCAAGACAGAACCTTGAATCTTTCCTGACTCTGATTGGACATCCAGACAATAAGTCTGGACATCTGATTTTTGAGTATAAGACGTCTAATTCTATTTTGGACATCTGGAACTGCTCTCTAGTTCCTGTTTTGAGATTCAAGCCTTGATCTTGGATCTCTAGCTCCCTAAACCCAATTCCAACCCTATAGGAACCTAAATTAAGGTACCCTAGCCCTAGTACATTACCTCTAGACCTCCCTAAGGACCTAATTAGGTCCTCACTAAACCTAATTTACTTAGATCATAGTCAATTACCATTACCTAAGTCAATTGGACTCATAGGGTCCAATTGAGCTCAGATCTCAACCAACATAAGTCCAATTGGACTCAGTGAGAGTCCAATTGACCTAAGTCCAACCTAATTGAGTTATTTCACTCTCAATTAGGTTCACACTCATTTAATTAAACTTTTGTTAAGTTTAATTACAATTGCTCCTTAGCAATTAGGGTTTGCAACCCTAATTTGAGGCCTACACCAACCTAAACACTTTAGGACCTAACCTAAACCACTTAGCCACATAGGGCACGGCCACACACTCACACACACACACCCATTCATGCACACACACTCACCTAGAGTTCTCTATAACTCTCTTCCAAAGGTGGTGTGACTCTTGGTTGCCAAAATTAGCAATCAAGAGCCATTCAAATTGAGATCCACTTTTTATGGATCTAAGAACTACCTCTCTCTCACCATGGTCGGCCACTCTTCGGGCTCTCTCTAGAGAGTTCCACACTTCTCTAGAGAGTCTCCCTTAGGTCTATAAACAAACCTAAGGGGTGGCCATTTGCACCCATCCCATTCTTGGCACTCATTCACACTTAGGTCAGCTACCTTCACATTCATTCCACCTCCACAGGTTGTGCACCATGGCTGCCACCATCTCCATGGCAAGATGCTGGATCATCTCCCCAACCTCTCTCCAAGGGCTGGCCTAAGCACCATTGGTCACCCCTCCTTCTTCTCTCAGCCACTCAAAGACCATCGGAGCCCACCTCCGAATGCCCTTACTTTCTGCTAGATTAATAGCTAGTTCTTTATATTTACATGCTTTCGTTTACTGCTTAGTAGTGTAGCTCTTATTCTCCCCCAATGATGCATGCAAAATCCCCCCATAGATTCCTGTATGCGATCATTTTCTATTAGCTAGATTTACATTTTCAAGCTTTCCTTTGTAAGCTTTCCTCTAAATTCCATGTTGCAAAAACCCTCCTGAATGAATGGATGAAAGATATATTTTTTTATATACATATCTCTATGTCGAAAATCACCATGAGTTATTGATTGCAATCTATTTCGTGTGATTCAAGTTACCTGCTCTTCATTTTTATATATTGCAACCAACATGTCGGTTCCAGAAAATATTGATGATTTAACTATAAATGCATTTTCCGTGAAGAGCCACCACATAACTAGAATTGTGTGCACTGAAACTCATACTTTCACCTTCGTTATCTATCTGACACATGCACATGTAATCAGAGTTTACAATAGAAATGGCAAAACTTTAATTCAAAGATTGGAAACCGGCGTGCGATTCTAAACAAGTAGAGCAATAAAAGATCAATTTCAATTTTGCACAAATGCCTCCTAGAGACGAACGACCAGGACTCAAAGTCTCGTTATCTTTATATAAATATTTTTGTTTGATCGTATTACGTGATATTCTACGACACATTTTCCTATCAAAACGTGCTTCATGAGAAACAAACAATACCTTAACTCCCTTAGATTATTATCTACTACATCTAACCTAGGTCTTCTGCTCCAGCTCTACTGCAACATCAGTTATTCTTTATTCTTCAGATCCAGCTTTAGGTCGATCTTCAGATCTAGCTTTTGATCAGCTTATTACCTGCAATTGATATAATGCACCTAATCAGTACATTATTGCATTATTTTATGCATAACTAAAAGAAAGCAGTAAAGGTGCTAGTAATGCTTATGTAGGCATGAATTACCCTAACTTATGCTAAGTCCTAGCCTAATTTAGGTCAATTAAGATCTACGATTGCTGCGCAATCACCGACCATAGAGCTTTTCAATCTCCTTCCTTTGCCACTTCTCCACTGAAATTGGTTGAGGGCTCTTCTTCCTCTTCGTCGCTCCAACTCATCCTCGTTGCCCTCTTCTTCATCTCTGAGTCCGGCAGTCACACTAGCCACCTCCCTGACCTCTCCTCCTCCTAGGTACTCTCCCTTCTTCCTCTTCCTCCATAGTATAGGTTACACTTTTTAGACATAGGTTTCGACCCCAAAACACCACTCCACACCATCTCCTTCCCCACGCATAGCCAAGGTCCAACCACTGTTAGTGCCAACTCCAATAAGCACGCCTCACCGCTTCATCTACCCCCTTTGCTCGTTGTTCACTCTACAAGCTCTGCCTCAATGAGAGGAGAAAAAGCCCCAAGTTTATTTGGGGTTTCAACAACTCCACTTCTCCACTCTACTCGTCTCACCACCACCAGCTTCTTCAACTCCGACCGCCCTTCGGGACGAGGAGTCTAGTAGGTGGGCTCTGAATGCAGCTACTCGGCGTGAGGGGGGTAGAACTAGAATGGAACAGGAGCGGCTGCTTGCTGATCTAGCTGCGTTCCAGTCGACAGAAGGCGAGGATGGTTACCGGTGGGTTCATGGTTAGTTCACATCTGGCAAGGCATACAAGAAGCTGGTGGTTAATAGGGCTGGTGCTCCCACATCTGCAGATTCTGATTGCGCCAATGTGTGGAAACTGAGAATTCCTCTCAAGCTTAAAATCTTCCTTTGGTTGTGCAGGTAGGACGGGCTTGTAACCGGTGAGCTAAGAAGTAGGAGGCTGGGCACTCCATAGCAAAACTATCCATTGTGTATATTCGATATGGAAAACAGGATGCATCCTTTCACATCTTGTTTGGTGACGGATCAAATTTGGAGGGGAGTGTGTGGGGAATCTTTACCCATGTGGGACGACTTTTGGAGGAAAGTGCTGACAACGGGGAACTTGCAGACGAAGATGGTGGCCGTTATGTGGTATACTTGGCATGCTCGTAATGAGTGTTTGTTTAAGGGGGTTCTTGTAATGTGGGAGTCATTGTGAGGGAATGTTGGGTGCATGTAAATGAGTGGAATGAATTCCTGTAATGGCTACTTTTTCTTATGAATAAATGATTTCCGGTTTGCTATCGTTTCGATAGCATTCCTCATCCCTTCAAAAATAAAAAAAAACTCCGGCCGCCCTTCTTCGACCTCGTCACAGCCAATAAGCACCGCCATCACCTTCAGCAACCTCCAACAAAGCTTCTCAACCCTTTGGTTGAGAGCTTTGACACAATTTTCATGTGGCCAAGCAACCTTCCATCGGCCGCCGACCACGCTCGTTGCGTGCCCACCTCTGGCCATCTCCATGCTCCAAGCTTTGCGGGAAGCTTCGTGAAGACTTGAGGAATATTTTCCACCCCCTCATAGGTGGTTCCGTGCCTCCTCTCCTCGACTGACCTCGTTGATCCACGCTTCCGCCGCCCTCTCCTATGCATTTGGCGACAGCCTCCAAGACCCGAAGCTTCACGTGAAGCTCCTTGAAGGTGCGGCGAAGTTTTTGCAACCTACGATGAGAAGTTCCGTGCCTCCTCTCTTCGACCAATCTCCTTGCCGATAGCCTCCTCTAAACCCCTGCTGCCAATGCAAAAAAAGAGAAGAAGAAGAGGAAGAGAAGGAAGAAGAAGGGCAGGGGCATGGTTGTTAGAAAAGAAAGCTTGCAGGGACCTAAATGAAAGGTCGTAGGGACCTAATCGCAGGGATTCAAGGACTGGTTTATAATTTTGATTGAATTGGTTTTGAAATTTGTTGCAAAGTAGCTTTTAGTGCCATATCTTGTCCAATATCTCTGTTAATGGTCATTTGTGCTTTCTTATTCAATATTTGATGTCTATTTCTGAGCATTATATAACCAACTAAGTATTTATGAATTTCTTCAAGCACTTGATCTCATCTTCTAATTTCACGAATTCGAATGTCTTCTTTTGAATTAGATCACACCTAAAGACAAATTAATATAATCTAGTTCCTGGACTTAAAATCCAAATAGTGGTATTTGCGTATTAGCTTACTCCCAGAGACGACCTTGAATTTCATTTTGATTAATACGAGTTATAAATTTAAATGTAAATGCGCTTCTATCGGCTATACTACGATGCAAAATGAATTTTAAAACATAGTAGGAGCATGTAAACATTTTGATGCCATTGCTGGGAAGCAACGTGCAATTATCAGTATTCTTGAAAATATTTCTATTTCCTGATCTCTGACGCATCTGCTTGTAATTTTTGCAAGAAAAAAAATTATGCCTAGAGCTTAAAGAGGACAATCACTCCACAGATAGGTAATCTACTTTCATTCTTCTGAATCCGCTCTTTCTTAATATAGATAAAAACAAGGAAGAAAAAGAAGAGAAGAAAGAAAAAAATTTAGGATTCTACCTTGCCTTATTATTATAGAATTATTAATCGTGACAAGTTATTTTCTGAGAATTAATTATAAGATTTGATTGTAGATTGGAACACATAATACCTAAAACTTCTATGCCTATTAGGGACTTACACTTAAATTTCTTAGCACATTTGGACTATCACCTTCTTGATTGAGTCCAATGTGTTAATTTCAAATTGGACTCCATTGTAGAGCCAAATTAGGGTTACAACTTTAGGGTCTTGACATGTTAGTATACATTTGCAAAAGTTAGAAAGGAAAATAATTACCCGCATTGTGTGCTACACCAAGTCATGTTTGAATTGATTTAAGAAGTGAACCTCAAAATACAGGCTTTATAATCACTTGAACCCTAAAATTGAGGTTTAATAACTTGTTTGCGAACCAAATCAAGGGTGGTTCAGGTGAGTTAATCTGGATTTCCTCCTTTAATCATAGGATAGGTCAGAGGAAGCTGGTTCACATTGTGTAAATTAATCAACCTAAAATTAGGTCATAATTTGGAATCAAACTCTAAAACAAGTGATAATTAAAGGCACATGCACAACTAGGCCTTAAAATTGGTAGACTTAGGGCTTAATTCACATGTATCCGGTCTACTTGGAACTGCAGTGACAAGAAAGGTCAGGTGGGGGAAACCTTATAACCCGTGAGGATGCTCTACCATGTAGGGGTTTTCGTGGGACTCTCCCTTTCTGGCTGCCCAAGTAATTCTTGGGCTAGTGAATTTGTGATCTAGAGGTCCATCTACCTTAAATCAGCCATAGTCATCCAATTGAATTATGTGCCTTGATTGGGTCTGATTCATATCCAGTCCCTCCTGTCTTTTCTATAGTACACGCACAGAAGGGGGTCTTTAAGACTTACCTTAAGACCTCCATTAGAATCTAATCTGAATCGGGGCCAAGCCCCGATTGTTGTGTGTGTGTCTGATCCAGTCAAATTCTCTTTTGATCAATCTGAACCTGAATTCGAGTCATTTTCCAATCCACCACCTAACTTAATTCAATCACCTGGAAATCAACCTAAAAAATTAAGGAAATGGCCACTAGGCATTAAGCTCATATAATTATGAAGGATTGAATAATTGAGGATGCTATCAAATGCAATGAACAATTTTTCAGAACCTCAAAACCCATTAAAGAAAATCAGGCTAGCGAACTTAATATTGTGAACCCAATTATGAACCACATCCAAATAGCTGCAACCCAAATTTCATTTGGTTCGAATCGGGAGACCCTGTTGGAACAAATAAGAGCTATAAGAAAACTACATGGAACTGAGGGAATGCAATATCTTGCCAATCTAGAATTATGGGAAAAATACCAAGATTTCTTTAAACAACATGGGGATTTGTTGGATCAACTTGAAAAATTGATTAACGAAAAATATCCAGACCCCCACTCGGATCTTGATTATGAATCTTGGGATCATTTTGAGGATAACCGGGATTTTTCCAATCCTAAGTGCCAAGAAGATGAGTTCTATGCTGAATCCCCAACTCAATTTGAATTAAATAATGATTTTGATTCTAAGGAATTACCTGATATCGAAAATCAACTTTTAGGTTAGAAGGATTCCATTACAGGTGTTTTTGATTTTGAAACAAAAATGGAAGCTTTTGAGGTTGGTTTAACTCGAGCAGCATGCCCAAACACCTATAATGAATTTGATTCTAAATTCATCAAGGATGTAACTCCTACACCTTATCTTGGTAGGGTCATCCTCGAGCAAAATTCTGATATCCCAATTGAGTTAAATGTCGATTCTAGTGACCCAATTCCTATTTTTGACCTAGAATCTAGATCTAAACCTATTTGGGATAACGATAAGGCTTAATATAAAGAGAATGAAATCTCATAATTGAAATATCAAGATTTTGATGAGCCTATTTTTTATCACAAAATCGCTCTAGATTCCTCAAAGGATCATAACGATTTATTTGAATTGGAACCGATTTATGATACAGAGTCAGAGGAATTTGAAGAGTCAGGATTTGATTTGATCTCCCTTAGATTTCTAGAAACCAAGCCTATACCTGATGATGAAATCTCTTTTAACTTGGCATCAGAATCTACGTTAGACCAATTCCAAGTTGATAACTTTGTGAATTTTGATTTTCTTATGGTGGTGATCATAATTCTGATTTAGGTTCAGAAAAATCTTATCACTAGTATTCTTCTGGATTCTCCTATGCTGATGCTGATTTTGAATCCTATTCTAATCCAAGAGAATCCTTGCTTCCAGAAGATTATAGCTCAATTTATGACCTCAATATCTATGACCCGTTCTTTGACTCTAATTCTGAGACCATTGATTGGGAATTCAAAGCAATTGCGCCACTTGATCAAGAGACTTCTCAAGAAGGGTTTCTTAAGCTTCTCAGCAATCGATCCCTTCTGCGTAACTCCACCGGAACCCATTCGTATCCTGAATCACTTCATTCTGATCCGGTTGGGAATGATTTTCCTCCTCGGTTAGATGATGAGTGGGATATTGATCAAACTGAGAATCAACTACAAATCATTTCTGATCCCATCATTAGGTTTCTATATTTTTCACTAATCCATTATCTTTTACGGACCCTTACGCTGAGCTTGCTGAGCCTGTGCAGCCAAATTATCGCTTTTTATTTCTAAATCTTTCTGAACCAAACTGCATTTGGTGGGCTCCACATCTTTTGATCTACATTTTCCAACCCACCAGACTCATTGGCTTTGGCTTGCACAATCAGCTAGTTGATCTAAACAAGCACCTGGTTGGACCAACCAGGCTAATTATCAAGGTGTTTGTTTTACAAAATTCTTTCAATTTGATTACTCCATCATTTGACATCTTCCGCTCGATTGAAGGCATTAAATTCAGTGCTTAACGGGAGGCAACTCGTCATATGGAAAACTTGAGACCTTTCTTATCTTCTTTGTGCAAAACATTCCTATGTACTTTAAAGTTCTTAATTTAAGAATAGTCACTTCTGACCTACCCACCCACCCTTGAACCTGTTCTAAAATTATGCACTAAGTTGAATGTGAACCCATCTTGTTTACAATGAGGGCATTGCAAAACTTAGGCATGGCGGGGGGGGGGGGGGGGTATTAAAGTGCAATTATCTGAAATTCATGTTTGAAAGGTTCTCACAAAAAAAAATAAATTTAGATTATTTTAGTAAAAAAAAAGAGAAAAAGAGATTTTAAGAAAAAAGGGACTAAGGTTGTACATTATTCCTAAAAAGGTACACATGGGATTTCATTTTTAATAGACTTAGGAGTGAGTCTGAGGATCCTTTTGTTAGACTTTTCAGGTCTAAAATTTAGATTAGATCAGTTTATCTCTCAAAGAACTCCTTTTTGACCCTTGACGGTTCTGAGTTCTAAAATCTGTTTAGCGACCTGAGTAGTACTTAGCTCGGTCTTTTGGAAACCAAGTGTCAAAATCTCTATACACACAAAAGCCAACAATCTCAAAAAGCCAAAAAAAAAAATTACATAAGTAAATAATTTCCCACACTTTAGTCTTGGTGAAAGTCCGAGGTAGTTGATTGGTTTGAGTTCCCATCGTCGAGAAGGAAAAATTTCCTTTGATGACACGATGATAATATGTCACCGCCTTGGCACTCGCTCTGAATCTTAATCACATATCTTTATACAGAGCATATAGAGTGTATTTTGTAGCACAGGTGTCTTGAACGGTGCTATCCCGAAGCATCGGGGCATGAGCCTAAGCCCGCTAGAAGCATGCCTTACCATGTTTTTTGTTTGGGGTTGTGAGCTTCTAGGGTGTGTCATGGACAGTGCTCTCATGAGTGTTGGCGTTAGAGCCCCCATCGAGGATTTGGTGACGGGAATGATGATCCTGACACAACTGTATTAAGGCTAATTCAAGTCTAGGTATGGGGGAGCAAAAAAAAAAATTCAATTGTTTTGTCATATTAAATAAGTCTTTTAATGACATTCGAAAGCAAATAAAGTTGGCTAATCACAATGCACTGACACTTGGATTTTTAGGGTCACGCAAGCCGTGGTATGAGTTCTTAGGTCAAGGAGGCTCTAACTGTGAAAACGTGTTTTGGGGTTTGTAAGAACCAGAAAAGGGTAGATTAGTTGAGTTCTTGAGTTGATACGTAGGTCCTGATTATGCTAACCTTAGGATCCAAAAGATTCATTTTAACGTCTTATCTTTAACAAAATCCTGTACTTGCATTATCATGAAAACACAACCAAAGTCCTGATTTTCTTTTAATCCGAAAAAGAAAGAGTAATAAAGTTGGAAGAAGAAGAAGAGAGACGAATATTTTTGAGCTGAATGAAAAAAAAACTCTTACGCTAAAAATCTTTGTTGAACTCTAGAATTTGCTAAGGGACTAGCAAATGGTAGGCATGGTGGTATGATGACATCACCATCATCCTCTATAACTAACTTATTTTGGCTAAGTTCTAAGGTTAAATTCACCTAATTAACATATTGAAAGGGTATAACTCAATCAGGGTTGAAGAGAGAGGAATTAATAGAAAAAGTAGTTAATTCTACAGTTTTCACGAATAATTTTGGATGCAGAATAGTTGGAGGGTGAACTTATGGTTAATTAAAGGTCAATTAACCTTAAATGTCCCAAAAATGGGTTGGTATTGAGTAATTTAAGATTTACATTTAAATTGAATGTTTAATTCTAATCAAAAACCTTAATTTCAACTTCACTTCAATTAAAATAGTTCTAATGGAAGTAAATGTAGTCTAAACCTTCTAAAAATCAATAAAAAATATTTTATATGGTTTGGCAGAGTCAATTTGACGATTGGAACTCATTTTGACTTAAAATAAAATTATAAACAGGTATTTAGTATATTTTGGATCTAAACGTAAATTGACCATGCAAACGATATCAAAACCCAAAATTGAAGTCATCATCAACTTCCTTATGTCCAAATTAGGCTATCATAAAAATTTGGGTTCATTTGAACTTCATCTTGGTTAACTTTGCATTTTGGTCTTTAATTCCAAATTTCCTTACAAATGCCCCCTCAACTTTCAATTTCTTTGCATTTATACCCCTACCAACACCTTCTCCACCATCCCCTCTGACCTCGCTGGCCACGCAACTACGACGAGCCGTTCCCGCAACCTCTGGCCCTCTCCTCATGTGCCAACAAGCTATAAACCTTCCCTGCCTCACACCATTGCATGTCGTCGAGTTTTTGCGAACATAGCTCCCCTCCTTCCTCCTTAAGCTCCACCATTAATGCTGACTGTGGAGCTTCTTAATCTCCTTCCTCCATTACTCCTCCACTGAAATTGGTTGAGGGCTCTTCTTCCTCTTCGTCGCTCCAACTCATCCTCGTCGCCCTCTCCTTCTTCTTCTCTGAGTTCGACGACCACGCCGGCCACCTCCCTGACCTCTCCTCCTCCTCCTAGGTACTCCCCCTTCTTCCTCTTCCTCCACAGTATAGGTTACACTTTTTAGACATAGGTTTCGACCCTAAAACACCACTCCACGCCATCTCCTTCCCCACGCATGGCCAAGGTCCAGCCACCGCTGGTGCCAACATCGGCGAGCATGCCTCACCACTTCGTATATCCCCTCTGCTCATTGTTCACCCTACAAGCTCTGCCTCGATGAAAGGAGCAAAAGCCTCAAGTTTATTTGGGGTTTCGACAACTCCACTTCTCCACTCGACTCCTCTCACCGCCACTGGCTTCTTCAACTCTAGCCGCCCTTCTCCAACCTCATCGCAGCCAATAAGCACCGCCATCACCTTCAGCAACTTCCAACGAAGCTTCTCAACCCCTTGGTTGAGAGCTTTGACACAATTTTCACGTGGCCAAGCAACCCACCACCGGCCGCCGACCATGCTCGTCACGTCCCCACCTTCGGCCATCTCCATGCTCCAAGCTTCGCGGGAAGCTTCATGAAGACTTAAGGAATATTTTCCACCCCCTCACGGGTGGTTCCATGCCTCCTCTCCTCGACTGACCTCCTCGTCGGTCCACGCTTCCGCCACCCTCTCCTTTGCATCCGGTAATAGCCTCCAAGACCCGAAGCTTCACGTGAAGCTCCCTGAAGGCACGACGAAGTTTTTGCAACCTCCGACGAGAAGTTTCGTGCCTCCTCTCTTCGACCGATCTCCTCGCCAGTAACCTCCTCAAATCCCCTGCTGCTAATGCAAGAATAGAGAAGAAGAGGAAGAGAAGGAAGAAGAAGGGAAGGGGCATGGTTGTTAGACAAGAAAGCTTGCAGGGGCCTAAAGGCAAGGTTGTAGGGACCTAATCGCAGGGATTCAAGGACTGGTTTGTAATTTTGCTTGAATTGGTTTTGAAATTTATTGCTAAGTAACTTTTAGTGTCTTATCTTGTCCAATATTCCTATTAATGCTCATTTGTGTTTTCTTATTCAAATATTTGATTACTATTTCTGAGCATTATATAACTAGTTAAGTATTTACAAATTTCTTCAAGCACTTGATCTCATCTCCTAATTTCACGAATTCGAATGTCTTCTTCTGATTATATCACACCTAAAGAAAAATTAATATAATCTAGTTCTTGAACTTAAAATCTAAATAG
This sequence comes from Thalassia testudinum, assembly GCA_037157565.1. Lineage (NCBI taxonomy): Eukaryota > Viridiplantae > Streptophyta > Magnoliopsida > Alismatales > Hydrocharitaceae > Thalassia > Thalassia testudinum. Next base: position 9,530,468 of record JAZHRO010000014.1, read on the forward strand.
TGGTATTTGTGTATTAACTTACTCCCAGAGACGACCTCGGATTTCTTTCTGATTAATTCGAGTTATAAATTTAAATGTAAACACGCTTCTATTGGCTATACTACGATGCAAAATGAAATTTAAAACATGGTAGAAGCACGTAAACAAAATGCGATTAGACTTCTCCTACCTTTCCTTTTCCTTCTTTTGATCAGAAGTACTTGTTTCTGTAATAACAAGAAAGGCTTCCCTAATCGCTAAATCAAGGTCCATTACCCTTAAGACTATTAGAAGATTTTCCTTCTAGGACTTAAAGTTAGAGCCACTCAACATAGGGATGGAATTTAGGGTGAAAGTAATGTTTGTAGAAGACATTTCTGAAAAAAGTACAGATAACATGGAATTAGCTCCTATAAAACATAAATATGTCTGATTAATTTAAATTGGCCCCATCACATGTCAACTAAAATGTTTCTGAAATGTTTACACTTCATTGAGCTCACTTTGGTGAGATGTTGCATCAACTGAATTACCCTAGAATGTCATACCTTATTAATCAAACTAACCTAATTTAACTAAGCAGAAAGTGGGTTGCCTCTGATACCATTTGTTGGGGTAAATCCATAAATAGCCCACTTCTAACTTAATTAGGATGGACCTGAGTAATAAATAATATCAACTGAACATTATAGTGAATGGGTACCGGTACTAGTATACTAGTATCGGTATCTCATATCTTGAGTACCAATATTGGTAAACCAGTACTAGTATCCATGACTTATAGGTTTAGATCCCATATCCAAGGAAGTACTAGTACTGATGCTAATTATCGATACTTATGGCTTACTGTTTGGAATCTAAGTTCAGTTGTATACTTCTCCAGTACTCATGGTATATCGGTACCAATGACTAGTACCAGTACCCATGACATACTAGTATTATTCCAGAATTTTACTGATCTCAATGAGTACTTGTACTTATAACAAGTATCGATACTTATTGAGTACCGTTCCTCAATCTATAGCTAACATGTATCGGTACTAATGATTAGTACCGGTACTAGTGATATACAGATTTGGTGACTTCAACGCTTTAACCATATCTGTATCCTATTAGTACCAGTACTCGTGATGAGTACCGATATACATAAGTCATAGTTTTGGATTTATGAAGCATAGAATGAAATCTGTAACGACCCGGTTCCCGAGTCCCTACGAGACACGAGAACCGGACCGACTCGACTAATCCCAAGACCCAGTCATCCAACGAGGAAGTAACCAAAAGACAGTAAAATAAACCACATTCAGCATGAATATAACTAACAGTAAGAAAGTACAGCAGTAAGGAAAGAAACTACTACAGTAGGTACCACCACAACAGTAAAACAACATTTATCATATAACCAAAACTGCAGGTAAAGAAGATACAGCAGAAGCAAAACTACTCACTAGAACAGAAACAAAAGGGGTACAAAAGCTGTGGTAACTCTACTGGACCCTACTCGGCCCAGCGTCCTCTGCAGCCGCCGACCCTGGCTGCTCAACACCTGGTCCTGAAAAAGGTAACGAGTGTAACACGTCAGCAAAACGCTGAGTAGAGTGGCAAACTAACTAAAGGCAACAGTAGAGTGTACAGTAGCTGTTATGTTCTATTACTTCCTTTATTCACATCTTTCAATTTTTCTCACTATTTCATTTATTTCTCAGATCCTTTACTTGATCTCGAATGTCCTCGTGGGAACGATCTTGATTGCAGTCTTTTCCAAAAGTAGAAGTAGCATGTGGTGCTCTCCTGGCCGGGAGAGTCCCCCGTGGTGATCCTACCCTCGGTCAACCACCCCAAGGTCACTGACAGACGTAACGGTGACTACGGCACGCGCGATAAACGCACAGGTAGCTAGCCCGCACTGGCACGCGGTCAGTCGTTTCCGTTAACGGGTGCACCCAAAGCACAGCACGGAACCAAGGCAGAGCCCTCTCAGTAACAGGGGTCCAACCCCTCCACAGTAACCAAACCGGGGCCTTGCCCCTCCACAGTCCGCGCACCCTCGCCTGACTACCTTGGTTTGCCCTAGTGGGCCTAACAAGTCGGTGAAGGAGGATAGCAGAACCTCGGGGCCCGTGGGGTAGCTAGTACTCTCCTAACACTACTAGCTCTCCTCGGTACTACGTACACGAGGGCCAACAAGTCGGTACAGAGCGGCCAATCCTAACCCCAGGTCCCTGGGGCGGCTAGCCCCACTCTGCACTAAACAGGTACAGGTACTTCCCTTGGTACTGCGTACCCAAGAGACAGTACAAACTACATCTCAGTTCCATTCCTTTTTCTTTCCAGGAGTTCCACTCCTAATTCCCCGTAGGGTTCCAGCTCTTTATCTCAGAACATCATATGTTTCACTTTCCAGATTCACATTCTCAAAATCCATGATCTCAAACATGTTTCTTTATTCGTAACAGGCAGCTGTTAATTAATTTTACAGGAAGCTTTATATATTCCTTTCCAATTTTCCAAGACTGCAGTAATATACATTCCACTAGTTTTTTTACCCTAGGATTCATGCCATATCCTAGGATCTATCATACAATCTAGTTTTCCAGCCCTAGGATTCATGCAACACCTAGGAGCTATCATTCCATATATTCCTCATTCCTAGGATTCATGCAATGCCCTAGGTTCTAGTTATGGTTCCATACTTTAACAGATTTTATTAATACTTAAAGCCACTCTACCAGGTACAACGGGAGTAATGGGGGCGTGATCGGGAATCCCGCGTGCCTCCGCGACTCTCAAGACTGCAACTGAACGAGATCCTGTCACAAGGATCAAACACAAGGAGTGTCTCAAAACAGTGTATAGCTACTGTAGGCGGGTAGAGGAATTAATTCTGAAACGAACGCAACTCGAATCGCGGAAAACGGAGCCCAAACGGGCCCTAAACGGGTCGAGAAAGACAATACTGTGCAAAATCAGACGTCTGGAACTCCTTCCAGACGTCTTAAACGGTGGATCAGAGAATTACCTGTTCGGCTTGGTTCCCCGGACGTCCAGAAGTCTGCGGGGACGTCTGCCTAGATCCCAGACGTCCGATGGTCCCTCCGGACGTCTGGAGGTCACTCCCGTCGTCTGGTACAACTTCCAGACGTCTGATTCGCAAGGGATGGCGAATCAGCGAACCTGCGCACAGCCAACCCCCCCTCCCTCAGTACGGTCAGTCGACAAGAAGGAAGAGGAAAAGCGGAAACTCACCTTTCAGATGTCAGTATGATCTTACAGACGTCGACCTTGCCGTCTGGCTGTCAATCCAGACGTCTGATTCTGGAAAATTTTCCAGAATCAGAACCCTGCTCGGCCTCCGCTCGCGACGCCGCCCGCGTCACACCTCGCGCGTCTGCTGCTCAGCCCGCAGCAGGTCCCTCTCCGCGTCGCTCCGCGCCCCCTACGCCCTCCGCCGGCCGGCCAAGCCGCTCCGGCGAGCTCGCCCTCACGGCAGAGCCCCGCCCTCGCACGCCGCACCTCCTCCGCGCTCACTGCGGCTGCCGCTGCCGCTGCACCCTCGCGTCCGCTCGCTCTCGCACACAGGCAGGAGAAGAAGGAAGAAGATGGTGGAGACGGGAGGGGAGGCACGCCCTTTTAAGGCCGCGCGAGGAGGAGAGAGAAGGCGGTCGCAGCCGCCTGCAGCCGCAGAGAAAGAGGGCAGAATCGCAGGTCTGCGCGCACAGGCGCGCAGATGAATCTCCCGTGCGAACATAACTGTTCTCTAGACGTCTGTAAACTATCCCGGACGTCTGGTCAGACGTCTGGATGTGATCCCAGACGTCTGGTCCGACGTCTGGGCCACCTCCCAGACGTCTTAAAAGGCGTCTGGGGCACGCGCTCGTTACAAAATCTATAACTCAGAAGTACCAGTACTCATGATCAGTATCGGTACTAGTAATTTACAGTCTTAGTACACAAGTTATGGAGCCAAAGCTGTAGTACACATGCACCGATACTCGTGATGAGTATCAGTACTTGTGTCAGTTACGAAATTGAAAATAAGGTTTTGCACAAAATGTGAAGGATCTATCCTATTTTATGTTGATCCTAAGTTTTGCTGACAGGTATGTGTGTGTGTGTATATATAAAGAAAAGAACAAATGCTATTATGATAATCATGTGTGAAACATATGTATATATAGACCCAAATATGTATATGTGTATATATATATACATGTGAGATAAATCAGGATAGTTAAGAAATATGAAAGTTACTTGTATTCATCTTTGATTAAGATAATCGAGCGCTGCTCTTCCAATAGATCTTTTGACTGATTCAAGATCACCTAGAGAACTCAGGAGAAGAACCTTCCTCTTATCCTCTACTGTGGGCTATTTCTCTGGTGTCACTCTCTCAAGTCACGATGGGGGTAACTATAGATCTAGAATTCAAAAGTCTCTTGGGGATAATGACTCTCATTAAATAGCAATTATCAGGATAACCTTAATTATGGGTGTTTTGATGTTCTGTCCATCAAAGAAATGCATAACACAAAATAATATCTGCACATTTATTTTAATAAAATTACACCTCTTTTGATGTATTTTATGTCTATATCCAAATTAATTTTAATTGATTACTTCACAAATAATGAACATTAATATTGATAGTCTCTTACTCATATATTAAATGATTATATCGACAATAATGTGTATATTAGATTATGATCCAATGCAGCTATCATCTTCAGACACCGAGCTTTGTTGCTACAAAATGATTGTTTAAAGATGTTTCTTTGGTATTCTTTACTTTCTTTTTTCTGTTTATTTATCTTTTTCTTTCTTTTAATTTTATTTCTATTTCCATGCATGTTTCTTCTTACATTATTCTCGTTCCCTTTAATTAAATAATTCATGTACACACGCCACCATTCCGCCCCGTACATTTAGCACCGCCCTTTAACAACTCTAGACTGCGAATCGGCCACGTCGGGCTCTTCGTCCTCATCACACTACCCGTTCGAATCCACCGTGAATCCATGATATGTGGTGGAGGCCTTTTCTTCATATTTCAGGAGGGGTTCACCGACGTTTCTTCTCCTTCTGGATCGTACGGGATGTTTATATCAACCCAACATTTATTTTACTTTCCCAAGGAATGATGGATCCATAAAGTTCCAGATCTACAGAGAGAGAGAGAGAGAGAGAGAGAGAGAGAATTCGGTCGGTGCATCTAAGTGTATTTTAACTCTTTCAACAATTTTTTGAGTAGAAATTGTACACAAGAAGTATCAATTTATACGAAAGATAATTATTTAGAAATCTGCTCCAGTCTTCTACTTTTGTACTTGCTTTTTTTCATATAAAAAATCCTTTATTTTTTCTAGATATTGAAATAATTTTTTTTTTTTTTTTTTCCCAGACTCTAGATTTTGAAATGTTAGAAGCAAAATGCTACTCCATCTAACAAAACCTTTTTGCTATCATCACGACATAATATGGTGAACCCAAGTGCGAAAAAGGGCAGCGATCACCAAATGGACTTGACAATCAGGTTTGGGCAAAATGGTTAAGGGCGAAATATCTGGGTAGCTCTGGTTTTTGCTCGACACATGTATGGGGAGGAGGATTGGTCGGAGGGTGCGTGGAATTTTTGTGAAAGATCTGATACTCAGATCACTTGGTAGAGAGTGGTATGGATCTCATGCAGAGTACCTAGATTAATGTCGTCGTGCTATCCAAGGCCTGTCTTCCTACTTTGGACAGATTAAAGAAACAAATTGGGTCAGTTCCGTAGCATTTGGATCGTGTGAAATGCGTTGTGATAAATTTTTTAACATACAGTCCATTCATGAGTGTGAGAGCTACGTGGTTAAATTTTATGTGATAGTTTTAATCCGTGTACCTTAAAAGTTTTTAGAAAGTTAATTTTTAATTAAATAAAAAAATATCAATATATTTTTATTTTTTGCTTATAAAAATATAAAATACATTAATATATTTTAATTTTTCATCCTTGTAAACTCATCTTCCACCCATATACATGTGAAGTGAATAAGCATTTTCCACGTATGAAAAGTTGAAACATATTGATATAATTTTTTATTAATATATTTTGATTTTATATTAATAAAAAGTAATTAATCTTTCATCTAAAATAAAATAAAAATTATTTTATATGATATATTTTAACTCTCTATAAATATAAAATAATCTTCCTTCTATAGTTAAAGCAGGCAAGTGCTCTTTGATACGAGAATCTGCCACCGAGCTCTTCGACATGATAGCAGAGAACGTAAGGCTTTCCCTATAGTCATACGTCAAGATCGATCAATAGCGAAGATATGAAGCATGCAGCTCTACTCATGAATGAGGAAACGACGTAGCATCCTGAGATGTGCTTTATTTGCCCTCGAAGCTTTTTTTTTCGGAGAGCTTCAACAGCCCATTTTGATATAGTAATTCATATTTATTTACCTTCTAAAACGAATGGATAGATGCGTCGACAAAATAAATTTCTACTTTCTGATCCACCCGAGACGTCCACCGTCACATCACCTCCTTGTCCCGTTTTGTGATGGAAAATGCTTGGACTACTAGTTTTTGTACAAATCTATTCTCTCTGAGATGTGGGCTCCGTTACCAAAAGTTTAACCGGTTGCTTTTTTTTTTTTAGCTCAAACTCTCTCGATTTGAATTCGTTCTGTGAGATATTATGCGAAATGCTGTGTGCAGCAAGTGGAGGGAGTCTGTGAATAACTCTCATGCGTCCACATTTGTCAGCTTCCTTTGACAGAGTTAACGTGCACGTCAGCTTTGCGGCCTTGGAAATGATATCATATAGAAGCAAAATATTGCACTTTTGGAGTGACGTTGGTTGGAATCTAAATTTCTTATCAACTCCTGGTACCAAAAGCGACGTTTCCTTTCAAAAACTATGCATGATGACTCCAATAGCAGGGCACGAATGGAGAAGGCATCCATTTCTTTATCTTATCTTCTTACGTGTACTCTGATTATAGCCAATGATGTAAAATGATTGGATAAATAACTTTCCGACGGACTGAGCATGCAGGATGGAAGGAGGAAGGACGAAAGTAATGAGCGGGGAGGAGCAAGGACAAAAGAAAAGGCGGGGATCTGTTTTGATCGTACGTCTCCCCCCTTATACTTCTTTACCCTCGCCATCATCCCACTCTCAAATTAATGCTTTTATTGTACCAAAGAAGGTTATCTGAGTGGAATTAAAGGATTACATATCTATTAATTTCGCCAATACCTTATTCAAAATAATTTCTAAGTGTTAGAAACCCTCCTGAACATTTAATGAAAATAATTATTAAGTAAGATCTATTGTGATAGTATCTTTTTAAGATGCTTGGTGAAGATTGGTGTAAATATCAAGATAATTGATGTTACAATAAATTTTACCTCACATTAATTTTGATTAAATGTCAAGATAATTGATGATAACGATATTATCAATTATAATTAACTTTAATTAATCAGAATAATTGATAACTACTCCTACATAAATACCGGAGAGTTGTAATTCATTGCATATTTTTTATGAAAGAAATACATTAAATTAGGGGTAAATTTACAGTTTTAACATCATATCCTAGATGCAAAGCAACCACGGGTTTTCCCAGTGGTTAAATGAAGGTCAAATGAGCATTAATGACTAACAAGAGCGTTCATGCAGACAGAAATAAATTTTCACATATTTCAAGAATTAATGGACATCTGAAACGGTAATTTCAGACCTGCTTAATTAACAGAGGTTCTGGTCAGGATAAAATTCACCTAAATCTTTTAAAAATAATAGAAAAATACTCCATAAGGTTTGATATTCTTGATTTGACCATTGGAATTAATTTTGACATAAAACAAAGTCTCAAATAGGAAGTTACCCTAATTTGGGTTTCTGCACAAATTATCCAATCAAACTTGGTCAAAACTAAAATATGACTTTACCATCAAATTTTTTGGGTTCAAATTAGGTTTGTACCAAAATTTGAGCCTAATTAGAGATCTTCTTGACCTAGTTTGCATTTTGATCCAGTTTGACTCTTTTTCTCTCAAATGGCCCCTCAGCTTTCGAAATCTATTACAAGGACCCCACTAATTTCATTGTCTTCTTCACCAATAGGTCATTACCAACATTGGAGGTCAATCGACATCCAGGATGGTGTTGACCGACTTAAATCCTACTCCAATGGCAATCAAATCCCACCAAACTTGGTGGGATTGATGTTCACACATAGACGAATCATCTGGGATCAATTTGGAGTTCTAAATCCCCATAGATTTCTCGTGCAAATGCATGAGAATCATGGGTCCTATTTCTTCAATCCCAAGCCATGGAAATCCTTCTTTCCTAATCAAGAGCTCTCCCTGAAGCTCTATAAAGAGCCGTTGATGCAAACCTTCTCAACTTAGCTTGGTTTGGAGGTTAGAATCCCCTTCATCTCTTCTCCCCAACCTCCGTCTCCACCAACTTCGGCGACCCTCTTTGACAACCTTCTTCACACGTCGTCACAGACAATAGCCGGTGGGAACTTCTTCCTCTCATTCCTCCACGCATCGCAATACCAGCGAGCATCCTCTACCTCCCCTCATTGTCGTCGCTTCTTCACCCCAAAGATTGTCTTCTTTGAGTCTGGCATACCACTGGGAAGGACCTTCCTCCCTTTTCGACCGTTAGTTTAGGATTAGTTAGGTTTCTTCCTCCCTTTACTCTCTTTTCCTATATTTAAACCCTCAATTTGACCACCGACACCACCACACGTCATCATCTTCTCCATTTAGCCCGATAACATTTTGGTGCCATTATTGGGGAGCAACGCGCAATTCACACATTAGTCTCATCTTTCTCTATTGTTATCTGAGTACTAACTTGCCCTATTTGTTTGATTGTGATTTTTTGAGGTATATCACGAAGAAATCTTCTGCACAAGTCAATGACTCCTAGAGCAGGTAATCTCTTTTCTTCCCTAATCAATCTCTTAATCTTGGGAAAATAAAAAAGGAAACAAATCAAATAGGAACCACCTATCTTATTTTCATAGTAGTCATCACTTAAAAGGCAAGTTCCTGATTAGCAAATGAAAAATTCATATCTGATTGAAGTTAAGACAATTTTGGTCAAAGATCCCTACCCTATTTCCTATACCTATTAGGGATTACGCTTAATTTTTGATCTCCTTAGACCACGCACTTCTTGTTTGAAGTCCAAGGTTAACATTTTTAAGATCAAATTGGACTTGAAATAGAGCCAATTAGGGTTTCAACATTAGAGTTTTCAAGTGTTAGTTCACACTTGCCTGAATTAAATAAAATTGACCCTCCCACATTTGTATGCTACCCAAATCCCTGTTCAAAAAGAACTAATCACTTAAACCCTAAAATCAGGCTCTAATTTCACTTGAACCTTAAAAATTGTGGACCTAATAACCTGAGAGTCAATTCAGGGTGATTTCTAGGTCTTGATCTAAATTTCATTTTTCATCTTTTAGGACAGGTCAGGTGAAGTTGGTCTACTTTGTAGGCCAATCAAACTCCAAATTAGGTCACAAATTGAATCAACTTCTAATCAAGTGAAATCCAAGGCACAAACTTGGCTAAAATTGGTAGACTTAAGGTCTTAATTCATACATTCCGGTCTACTTGGAACCGCAGTGACAAGGAAGGTCAGGTGGGGGAAACCCTGTAACCCGTGGGGACGCCCTACCATGTAGGGGTCATTGTAGGGCTCTCCCTTCCTGGTTGTCCAAGTAATTCTCGGGTGTACGGATTTTTGATTCAGAGGTATCATCCACCTCAAAACAAGCCTTAGTCATCCAAAAATCTTTGGGTGTCTTGATTGGGTCCAATTCATATCCAGTCCCTCATCCCTTCTATAGAGCACATACACAGGAAGGTCATTAGGCTTTTAACCTAAGAGGCCTCATTAGATCTTCTACAAGGATTTATGATCTGATCTGATTACTTCAATCTGAACTTGAGTTTGATTCTACATATTGATTCCACCACCTGATTCGAAAATGCAACCTAAAAATTTAAGAAAAGCAATTAGGAAACTTGTGTTCCAAATCACTATCAAAGATAAGATGATTGAGGCTGCTTATTGACACCATGAAGAATATTATAGGGCCTTAGATAGGGACATTCAGGATAAATTTGCAAAAACAATAAACTACATTCTAAGCTGTATCGAAATAATATGGACACGAATGAAACACGGTTCAAACTAGGATGATCTCTTAGCAGAATACATTGAATTGATGAAATTACATAGCAACGCGTGTCTGTAATGTTGGTCAAATCCTTCACTTTTGGAAAAACACCAAGATCTCATAGAGAAACGAGGAAAATTGCTGAATACGTTGTATAAAACCATTGATCGAGAATACCCCTACATCCCTTCAGAAGATAATGAGACACCTTGGAACAACATTGATGATCAACATGATTCCACAGAACTTGGGTTAGAAAATTAGAATTATTGTGGACCCTCAACCCAAATGGAAGTTAAATTAAATTATGTGCTGAATGATACACCCGATCTTGAGATGGGTTGGGAGGATCTGATTGCAGGTGTTCATAATTTCGAACCAACCCTAAAACACCATGAAGCTGGCTCACCAAGCCTTGAATTTTCGAACACCTGTGATGATGAGATTGAATCAAAACATCTCAAGGGTGTAAATTTCACCCCTTATTCTGATAAGGTGATCCTCAAGAAAATTCTGACACCCCTATAGAGCCTAGCCTAGATTTTAGTAACCCAATGCCTACATTTGACCTAGAATCTAGATCTAAGCCTAATTGGGATGACTATGAGGCCCCATGTGATGAGTCAGATTTTGAATTTGAATTATGATTCTAGGCCTATATTTGATGAGTACACTTCCCCAGACTCCTCAGAGATACAAATTGATTTTCGAAAGTCACACCGATCTATGATACAGAAATCGAGGAGTTGGAAGAGTTAGGAATTGATTAGGTATACCCTAGGAGCTAAGAACCTGAGCCTATGCCTAATAGGGACACCTTTTTAAGCTCGGAATATGAAATTAGGTTAGATCCAAGTCAGGTTGTTGATTCTTCTCATCTTGATTCTCTCTGTGGTGGAACTCCCAATCCAGAATCAGATTCAGAAACTCATTCTCGTAAATTCTCTGACGATTTTAAATCTTACTATGATTTCGGAGAGCCTTTGTTTCTTGACAACTACGAACCAATTTACGACCTCAGCATCCATGATCCGTTCTTTGACTCTAACTCTGAGGTCCCTAATCTCAAGATCATTGATTCAAAATCAGGTTCCTTTGAGATTGAATCATTCCTTTTTGATCTTCAGGAATCACAAACAGTAAGTCCCGAGAGTGTCTGCAATCCAGAATTCAAATCCTTTATTGACTTAGATTTCCATGATCCTATAAGCACTCTCCAAGCATTTACCATTGATTTTGATGTGTTTCATGAAGACTCTCTAGATGAACCTACCTTTGAATCCTTTCTAGAGGAGCTCTTAACACACATAGATCTCATGGAAGCCACATCTTCTAATCCACATAGAAACCTTCCCAAACCCATTCCCAACCCCGACCCACCACCGAAATCAACCTCTACTTTGATTCACCTCTCTCTAATTTAGTTGCATATGATTCTCCTCCATCTGTTGATTGGGTTTCGAACTATGATCAGATCTATAATCACTTCCCATCCTTTTCTAATCCTACTAGTAGGGTTCCTATATCCTTTTCAGATCCATTTTATTTTGAGGATCCCTACTCTGACCAAGCCGAATCGACTCAGCCAAACCTCAGATTCTCATTTTCATATCCATTTGAGCCTCAAAGTATTTGGTGGGCTCCACATCTATTGATTCACATCCATCAACCCACCAGACTGATTGAGTTTGGGCTATGATGGGAACACCATCATGAGCCCTAACTAGCTCATTTTGACCCAAAAAAGAGAACAAAAGCTCCTATATAACCAACTGGAGGTCCTAATTCCATGAATAACCATTCTGAGATAAAAAGCAAGAAATAAGGGGTAAAACTATAATGTTACCATTGCAGTACAACAACGGGTTTTCTCATGGGCTAAACATAGGTCAAATGGTCTTAAAAAGATAAAAAGTGGGTTGGTTCAAATAGAAAAGGGTTCATGTGAATTCTGGAAATTAAATGACTTCTTGTAACTATAAAACAAACCTACTTGATTTAACAAGGTTTTGATCAGAATAAAATTCACCTAAACACTCTAAAAATCATGAGAAAATATTCTCTAGGGTTTAGAACCTTCAATTTGACCCTTAGAACCTATTTTGACCTAAATTGGGGTCTCAGACAAATATTTACCCTAAATTAGGTTTTTGCATAAATTACCCAATCAAACGTGGTTAAATCCAAAATCCAACTTCACCATTGGATTCCTTAGGTCCAAATTAGGTTTGTACTAAAATTTGGACCTAAGGCAAATTCATCTTGACCTACTTTGCAAACAGGTCCATCCCAATTACATTTCTACCCTTAACTTTTGAAAACCTCTGCAGAAATGCCCCTACCTTTGTCTTCATTCTTTGTAATTAGGTCCCTCCCCGATTATAGCAAAGGGAATCCTACTTCGGCGAGAAATTGAAGGCAAGATCTCTCAAATTTCTTAGAGAATCCCCTTAAAAATTGAAAGGGAGATTATCTGAGAAATCTCCTCCAATTGGAACACAATCAGAGGCTCGATTTGGTACCCAATCTCTCATGCGAATGCATGAGAGATTCGGGTCTCCTTCAACCTTCCATCTCCTGCGAGCTTGCCATGCTTGGAAGCTTGGCTTCCAAGCACAAATCCTTCCTCCAGGGCCTATAAAAGCACGCCCAGATCACCCTGCATCTTCCACGCTTGAAATGGGCCAGAGAATCCCTCACTTTCATCTCTTCCCCCTCCGACCAATGACTCAGCAAGCTCCGATGACCTCCCTCTCTTTCCCTCGTCGCCCAGCCACAATACCAGTGGCAGGGTTCTCTTCCTCCTATTTGTCTGCATCGCGCCACACCCGCCGACGCCTCTGCAGCCTCTTCGTTGTCGCCGTTTTCCCCCCATTGAGTGTTTCGTCTCCGGTGACGGCAATACGAGTTGGCTGCCATCTCTGCATCCCCCTTCATCTATCTATGCCAAGCTAAGTCCTCTCTCCTTTCTAATCATTTCTCTCTCTTTATTTCGTGAAAACGCCCCTCGACGCACGCAATCACCCTCACCTTCATCTCCGGCCAGACCTCCGGCGAGGTGTCCCCATCGCTCCACACCTCGATCCACCTCGCCAACCACCCCATAAGCACCACAACACTCCACTGATCATAAACCCTCACTCCACTCACTGCGCCACACCCCCAAAACACCCCTCGAACACACCCACCCTCACGCACACAGGGTGCCCTAGGCACGCACACCCTGGCCACCCCACGCCACGCCGACCCCCGCACGCTATGTCTCGACGAAGCTTTCTGGGCTTTTTAATGAGGTCGCGAGGTTGTTTTCGTGTTGACAGGTGTAGGCGTCTCCATTGCCATTAACGACCGCGAGGAGCTTGCATGCAAGCTCGCCCTAGGTCTCCCCGCTCCAGGTGCACAGCCCCAGGTTGCACAGAATCCCCTCGTCCACAACTCCAGATGAGCAATTGGCTTCGAAGATCCTAGTAGCAGCTGCAATCAAGGGAAGCCTCCTGCTGCGGATGCGTGCGAAGGGAGGTGGGAGGATAGTCCCACCTCGGAAGCTGCTGGCATGCTGTAGTGGACTAAATTGAAAAACTGAAGTAGGCTCTTCACCTCCTAACCACGGGGTGAGATCCCACTCACCTTCTCACCGCCTCGTCTGTGACCCGATCCCTGCGGACCTGGCTTGACCCATATACCCGACCTGCACTCCTCACCCACCACCGCACGTCGGTGGGCCTGGTCCCGAACGTGTACTAGACCCGATTACCAGAGAAACGACCTTAGGAGAGCGAGCCTAAGATAGAAAGAGGAAGAGAGATCGCAGGGGCGGGTAGGGGTAGGTTTTACTCTCGCTGGAAAAGAGAAGAAGAAGAAGCCAATGAAGGAAAAGGCAAGGACTGAAGAGGAAGAAGCTGAAGGCTGAAGGACTGAAGAAAGAGAAATAGAAGGAACTGAAGGCAGAAGGAGGAGTCGCTAGAAGGAAAGAAAGAAGAAGAAGGAGAAGCCAAAGGCAAAGGCTAGAGAAGCTAAAAGAAGAAAGGAGGGCTAAGGCATGAAAAGAACAGAGAAGAAAAGAAGAAGAAGGAAGAAAGCCAGTTGTTACGACCCGATTCTCGAATCCCTACAGGACACGAGACTGGACCGACTCGACTGATCCCAAGACCCAGTCATCCAACGAGCAAGTAACCAACAAGCAGTAAAATAAACTACATTCATCATGCAAGCAATTAATAGTAACAAAAGTACAGCAGTAAAGGAGAAAACTACTACAGTACATACCACCACAACAGTAGAGAATTTAAACAGGTACAGTAAAATAAAGTTTACAATAAAGAGTACAAAAATGCAACAAGTTACTCACTACAACGGAACAGGTACAACAAAGAAAAGTACAACTACTGGGCTCTACTAAGCCCAGCACCCTTTGCAGCCGTAGGCTCTGGCTGCTCAACACCTGGACCTAAAAAAGGTTATGAGTACACGAAATCAGCGAATGCTGAGTAGAGTGGCAACCAGCTAACTAAAAATAGTAAAGGTGGACAGGTAGCTGTTGTTTTCAATTTCTTTCTTTATTTAACTAATTATTCTTTCTTTCATCACTTGGTTTATTTATCAGGTCTTTTTCTTGATCTCGAGTGTTCCTCATGGGAACGATCTTGATTGCAGTCTTTTCCGAAGAGTAGAAGTAGCACGTGGTGTTCTCCTGGCCGGGAGAGTCCCCCGTGGTGGTCCTACACTCAGTCAACCACCCCAAGGTCGCTGACAGATGTAACGGTGACTACGGCATGCACAATAAGCTCATGGGTAGCTACCCTGCACTGGCACGTGGTCAGTCGTTTCCATTAACCGGTGTGCTTCAAGCACAGCATGAAACTAGTATAGGGCATAGCCCTCTTAGTAACAGGGGTCTTGAAATTTCCTACTTGGAGGGGGTGAGATTAGCGTAACGTAAAAAAATGCGGAATTGAAATATAAAGCAATCTCACAAAAAATCAATCGCACAAGTACACAAATGTTTTTAGGTGGAAACCCAAAACGGGTGAAAACCACCACCTAACCCTCTCGAGTTAGGATTTTCCGATCAACCAAGTTGATCAAATCCACTAAACCGAATCACTTAAAACGAGGGTGATTCAACCTCAATACAACCACGCTACAAGTACGAGGGTAGCGTTCCTCAACCCCTTCTCTCCACGAGAAGGATTTTGTCCCACGAAGGAGACGGGAATTCGCAAAGCGAATACCTAACCAAAAGACAAAGGTAAAATAAAACAACAAACCTATAGAGCCAACAAAGTAATAAGCCTAAGCTTCTATAGGATTTAGGAAACTCCCATTTGCAAGGAGTGCATCGACGATGACGCGGTGCGACGGCGCAACTTCGCTCTCGTGAACTACGGCGGGAGAGCGGGTGCGCAACAGCTTGATGCTCTCAAGAGAATGGTGCTTGAGCTTGGAGAGCAAGAGCCAGCTAGGACACAAGAGAGTGGAAAGTGTAATACAAATTATTTCTTTTGGTGTATCTTTTATTTCTCTAAGTGTGTATTTGTGTTGCAAAGGTTCCCCTCTATTTATAGAGGCCCTAGGAAGGCTTTGGAAGGCTTAGGAAAGGTTCTATAGCCGTTGGGAACAAAGCCCAAGAGAATCAGGCCAAAATCAGGACAATGATTACATTTGACAGGGTTATCAGACGTCTAACTCTGGCATCAGACGTCTGGAAGGCCACTTTAAGACGTCTGATTCCAAGGTCAGACGTCTGATTCTATGCGGGTTTCCTCCTGACTTGAATCAGATCTAAACAGGGTTTTTGTTCAAGTCCATCAGACGACATACAGGACGTCTGGCACTAAGTCTGGACGTCTGGAAACCTACTTTTACTGTGGGAATTGATTTCCAAACGTTGCAACGGCTAGAAAATCTCTGAGAAGAGATTTTGGGTCAGCCGAGGCAAAACGGTCATTTATCAGACGTCTGGAAAGGCCTAAGGACGTCTGATAAGGCTCTAACGGTCATATCCTTGACTGTTTGCTAAGCCAGCCAACGGTCCACTAATTGGACGTCTGGCAAAGTCATCAGACGTCTTCTAAGATGTCTGGACTAAGGTCTGGACGTCTGATTTCATCAGATAGAATACTAACTCCAGCCTAACAGGTATCAGACGTCTGAAACAACAGTCAGACATCTTAAAATACTTTATCAGACGTCTGATTTGGGAATTAGACGTCTGGAAGTGCTGTTTGAATCCTATATTGGTTTTCTAAGTATTCTACAGAAAGCTAAGTATCCTAGGGTTGTGTCGGTGTTCCTAGGACTACTGTTAGGGTTCTTTAAGGCTCTTTAACATCAAATATCTAAGGAAATAAAGAGCAACAAAAGAAACGAAAAATACAACAAGTACAAAAGAAGGAAATCTATCCTATTCTTCATTTCCTTCCATCTTCAATCTTTCGCTCCACGCGAACCTCCTCTGTTTTCCGTCGAGCTCCTCCAATCCATCCTGGATGCAAGCTCGAACTCCGTCTAAACACGTCCACATTTGCAATTAACCTGAAATCTAGGACTCAAATTGCAAATGTTAAATAACACGTGTTTTGTTATCATCAAAACAAATGATCGTGGTGCTCTAGCACCAACAGGTCTAGCCCCTAAGAACCAAACAGGGGTCTTGCCCCTCCACAGTCCGCGCACCCTCGCCTGGCTACCTTGGTTTGCTTCGTGGGCCTAACAAGTTGATGTAGGATGGCTAGTTGAACCCTGGGCCCCGTGGGGTGGCTAGCTCTCACCCTACACTAGTAGCTCTCCCAGTACTGTGTACACGAGGGCCAAAAAAGTTGGTACAAAGTGGCCAGTTCTAACCTCGGGTCCCAACCCTAGGGCGGCTAGCTCCGCTCTGCACTAAACAGGGGGACAGTCGCTCTCCTTGGTACTCCGTACTCAAGGGCCAGCTCACTTCCCCATTCACATTTCCAGTTCTATTCCATTTATTTTCAGGAGCTCTACGCCTAATTCCCTGTAGGGTTCATGCTCATGTTTCTCAGGCCAAGCCATACTAGGTTTCATCATTTCTATTTCCATTTCATATACAAGCAGCTCGTATTTAATTGCAACAACAGGAACATACATGTAACGGTTGCTAACAATGGTACTTTACATTCCACAGGAAGCTGTTATCCAATTACAGGCAATTGTTATTATTTTATTTAATCATCCACGACTGCAAGTCATTGATTCAATACAATTATTCCAGTGTTTCTAGTCCTAGAGTCCTAGGATTCATGCCATACCCTAGGATCTAACATTCAATCCAGTGTTTCTAGTCCTAGGATTCATGCCATACCCTAGGATCTAATTTTCATTCCAGACATGCATTTATGTTTGTAATTAACTAGGGGAAGCTACTCTACCTGTGAAACCAAGAGTAATGGGGGCTTGATCGACAAATCCACGTGCCTCCACAACCCCCAAACCTGCAACGGAATGAGGTCCTACCACAAGGATCAACCACAAGGAACTACTCAGAACATGATAAAAAACATTCTAACAAGTAGAGGAACTTATACGAAGAAGAACGAAATCTTAATTGTGGAAATCGGACCTTAAACGAACCCTAAATGGGTCAAAAATGACAATCCTGCCTTAATTTAGATGTCTGGAACACCTTCCAGATGTCTTAAAAGAAGTCTAGAATCATACCTCACTCTGTGCTGCTACTCAGATGTCTAGGGATCCTTCTGAACCGTCTGGACCTAGTTCCAGATGTTCGACGACCTCTCCAGACGTCTAGAGACACTCCTCGCTGTCTGGTGCCTTGGCCAAACGTCTGAACTGCGTGAGAGGGTGTGTCCCCGCGCCTTCTCGAAATGAATCCTGCACGCACAACATAATCTCATCAATATGGCACGTATCAAAGCCTCGGCGGAACGACCTGCATGGCCGTATCCGCAAAGGGAGGTATAGGGCGCAGGACGTACCTCTCAGTTGTCTGGAGCTTCCTCCGGACGTCATCCGCGACGTCTGGATGTAGGTCCAGACGTCTAATTCTGGGAAAAATCCCAGAATCAGAAGCTCCTTCATTTTCTTCTTGCTGCGTGTGGCCGCGTCGCGCTCACTCGTCTGCTGCTCTAGCTGCAGCGGCGTCGAGGGAAACCTCCCCGGCACACCTCTCCGCCGTGCGCACGCCCGATCGACCGTGAGCACCTCCAACGAGCTCTCTCACGGCTCGTGCGCTCTCCTCTCTTCCTCCCTCGCTGCTCCTCCTCTCCGCCACTGCACTCGGCTGCCCTCGCCGTTCTCACTCTCACTCTCGCTCTCACTGGAGGAAGGAGAAGGTGGATGGGAATGGCGTGGCGTGGGGGAGAGGAGGGGGTATATGTAGATGCGGGGGAGGGCTCTGTCGTCGGTGAAGGGAGATAAGAAAGAGAAGAAAGAGAAGAAATGTGGCTGAGCTCAGTCTACGCGTGGCACACGCGTAGACTCGGGGTCATACGCACGCAAAAATTGATTTCCAGACGTCTGGGAAGATGTCTAGACGTCTGACCCAACTCCTAGACATCTTAAAGTGTTTTGATGGCACGAGTCTTATCAAGATAACAAACTCAAAGGAAGTTTCGTCCCCGAAACTTGATCTAGCTAGGGTACGGAAAAAGAACAACAACGCATAACAAACTCAAAGAGGACTGAAGCCGGTCCAAAAAGACGTACCCTCGAAGAGCTCCGGGTACCGCTCTCGCATCGCCGCCTCAAGCTCCCAGGTAGCCTCCTCGTATCGTTGGCTCCTCCACAAGACCTTCACCAGGGGTACTTGCTTCCTTCTCAGACTCCGGATGGCTCTATCGAGTATCTGCACTGGCCGCTCGGGTTAGGTCAGGTCGTCACCCACCTCGATGCTCTCGTGGCTCAAAACGTGACTGGGATCGGCGACGTACTTCCTGAGGTTAGACACATGGAACATGTCGTGCACACTAGAAAGCTGGGGAGGAAGGGCAAGCCTATAAGCAACAGGTCCAACCCGCTCCAGGATCTCAAAGGGTCCCACAAACCTCGGCACGAGCTTCCCTCTCACCCCAAACTGCTGTAGGCCCTTCATGGGCGAAACGCGAAGGAAGATGTGAACCCCAACCTCAAACTGCACCTCTCTACGTTTCTGATCTGTATAGCTCTTCTGTCTGCTCCTGACAGTGCGGAGTCGCCTGTGAAGCACACAAAAGGTCCTCAAGTGTCTGTATCGTGCACTCCGATTGTCCGCCCGTCTGGGGATGGTATGCTGTACTGAACCTCAACCGTGTCCCCAAGGCCTGCTAAAACTTAGCCCAAAACTAGGACATAAAGCGAGTATCCCGATCGGATACAATCTCCCACGGAGCTCCGTGCAGACGTACCACGTCACGGATATACCTCTCTACCAACTGTGCTGGTCCCAAAGTGACTCGGATCGGCAAGAAACGTGCCATCTTCGTCAATCGATCTACGATCACCTGGACTGTGTCGTGTCCTCACTGGATAACGGGCAAGCCCACCACCAAGTCCGTGGTGATGCTGTCCCACTTCCACTTTGGCACTAGAAGTGGTTGCAACGGCCCTGTAGGCCTCTGATGCTTGGCCTTCACCTGCTGGCACACTAAACACTATTGCACAAATTCACCTAAATTTCGCTTCATTCCTCTCCACCAAAAGTCACGTCTCAAATCATGGTACATCTTTGTGTTTTCGGGATGTATGGTGAACTTGGAACCGTGTGCCTCAGTCAGGAGCTCTCTCAACAACTCCTCGTCCTTGGGAACGCACAAACGTCCCCTCATGCACAACACCTCGTCTGTAAAGGAGAAGTCCCCAGGGTCCCTAGACAGTACTCTGTCACGCAATGACTGCAAGTACGGGTTAGCCATCTATCCTATGATGATGCGGTCTATCAGCTTTGGCCTCGTCTGTCGTGTCACAGTCACTGCCCCACAGTGCCCAAGTAACTCTAGGGGTCGCCAACTGCCCATCTCCTCCATGAGGTTCCAACTCTGCGCCTGTAAACTGGCCAAGTGGGCGGGCGCCTTCCGGCTCAAGGCGTCAGCCACCACGTTGGCCTTCCCTGGATGGTAGGAAATGCTGCAGTCATAGTCCTTCAGGAGCTCTAACCAACGTCTCTGTCTCATGTTGAGCTCCTTCTGATTAAACAAGTATTTGATATGATCTGTGAAAATCTCAAAGGTCTCACCATACAAGTAGTGCCTCCAAGTCTTCAGTGCGAAGATGACAGCTGCTAGCTCCAGGTCGTGGGTAGGGTAGCTGTGCTCATGGGGCTTCAGTTGTCGTGAAGCGTAAGCAACAACGTGACCCCTCTGCATGAGCACACCCCCTAACCCCTGCAAAGAGGCGTCCATGTACACAACGAACTCGCCACTACTGTCAGGGATGGTGAGCACGGGAGCCGAAGTCAGCCTCTCCTTCAGCTCTTGAAAACATGCCTCACAAGCATTTGTCCAAGAAAAGGGCACGTCCTTCCAGGTCAGCTGTGTCATAGGACGTGCAATCTGCGAGAAACCCCTGATAAACCGCCTGTAGTAGCCTACCAGTCCCAAGAAACTACGGATCTCTGTAACTGTACGCGGTCTCTCCCACCTGAGCACTGCCTCAACCTTGGCTGGGTCCACAACCAAGCATCCCCGGAGATCACATGACCCAAGAAGGTCACCTCCCTCAACCAGAACTCGCAGTTGCTGTATTTGGCATACAGCCTACGTCGTTTTAGTGTGTCCAAAACCATCCGTAAGTGTTGTCCGTGCTGCACCTGATCTCGAGAGTAGATGAGCACATCATCAATAAATACCACCACGAACTGATCCAGATAGGGTCTGAACACCCGGTTCATCAAGCCCATGAAGGCAGCGGGGGCGTTGGTCAGCCCAAACGACATGACCAAAAAACTCGTAGTGTCCATACCGGGTGCGGAAAGCTGTCTTGGAGACGTCTGTCTCCTTGATCCTCTACTGGTGGTACCCTGACCTCAAGTCTATCTTGGAGAATACCGTGGCACCTCACAACTGGTCAAACAAGTCGTCAATCCTCGGCAGCGGATACCTGTTCTTGATGGTAACCCTATTCAGCTGTCTGTAGTCCACACAAAGGCATAGGGTACCATCCTTCTTCTTCACGAACAATACTGGGGCTCCCCACGGAGATGCACTGGGCCTCACAAAGCCCTTCTCCAGAAGGTCCTGCAACTAGGACTTGAGCTCTCATAGCTCAAGTGGTGCCATCCTGTAAGGCGCTGTAGAAATGGGGCTGGTCCCAGGTACCAGTGAGATCTCAAACTCGATCTCACGCTCGGGCGGTAGTCCTGGCAACTCGTCTGGGAACACGTCGGGGTACTCTCTGACCACCGGAATACTTTGAAAGCCTGCCACAGGGCTGGGCTCCGTCACCACACAAGCCAGGAAGCCCTCACACCCCTGGCCCAAAAGTCTCGCCACCCAAAGTACAGAAATGCACCTGAAGCCTCTATCCACTGGCTGTCCATGAAACTCGAAAGAAGACAACTCCGGTATGGAGAAGATGATCTTCCTCTCAAAATAGTCCACCAAGGCGTGGTAGGTGGACAGCTAGTCCATCCCCAGAATCACGCCAAAGTGCTCCATCTGTATCACAATCAGATCAGCGGGGAGGCTGTGTCCCCCAACACTGACCTCACAACCTGTGTAAACCTCCTCAACTACAAACAGCTGACCACCCGGACCCCTGATCACAAACGGATCCTCTAACAACACACAGTCCTGCCCCAAACTAACAGCAAAACTGGAAGCGACAAACGAGTGCGTGGCACCGGAATCAAAAAGCGTGTAGACTAGTCTGCCGGAAACTGTAACCATACCTGCCACCACTAAACCTGAAGCTCTGGCATCTCAGTGTGTCAGGGCGTTGATACATCCCTCAGCCCTAGGTGCGGACGAAGCAGCCACACTCTGCATCGGACAGGTAGCCGCTGGCCGGTACCCTCCCCGCAACTGCTGTCCTCCCCCTCGTGCCTGGAAACCGCGGCCTTCTGCTCGTCCTCCAGTACTCGACGCGGGGAGCATCTGTTGACCTCTAGCCCTAGATGGGTAGTCCCTCCTGATGTGGCCCGGTTGGCCACACTGTTAGCAAAGGGGAACATGACCCTCGCCCTCAGTGGGTCCCTGCTAACAGCTGGGCGGGGGTCCGGTGCTAGCAGCTGGTCCCTGTCGGGGGCACCCAAAGGCCATTGACGGCCCTACAAAGCGTGATGGCTCTCCTGCAGACGCCACGTGCCTTCTCTCTCGTCTGCCCTATGAATAGTCTGGCTGATAGGGCCTCTTCCGCCCGCTGTCAGTGTCACGTGCGGACGGGTTGGTCTCCTCATATGTCATGGCTGCCTCTACCACCCTCCGCTTCAAGGGTTTGACATACCCCCGAATAGCAGGCCAGAGCCCCTAGGTGAACCTCCAAAGGCGCTCCTCCTCGGTAGCCACAGCTGTTGCAGCGAAACGCGATTGCTCCAGAAAATGCATGCGATACGCGCTCACGGTCATCGTCCCCTGGTGGACAGTGTGGAACTCCCGCCTCCTCTGGTCCTGCCACGTCTGGGGGAAGTACTGCTCACAGAAGAGGGTGACAAACTGGTCCCAAGTCAGCTCGGCCCTCTCTTGACCTCTGATTGCCTTCCACCACCTGTGTCGCGCTCTTTATCTGGTACATGGCAAAGGCCATGCGGCACTCCACAGGGGGTGAGGGGTGTCAAACACCTTCTTGATCTGCACGAGCCAGTCTTCCGCCTCAGTAGGGTCCTCATCCCCTTTTAAGGAGGGGGCTTTAGCTTCCGGAACTGTCCGAAAAGCTCGTAATGGAACTAAAGTGGAGAAACTGGTACGCCTCCAGGTAAGGAGGGCTTGTGCTCGGAAGTGTTGGAGGAAGGTAGGGGTGGTGGAGGGCCACCCCCTCCCCCACGTCCAGTGCCGTGTCCGTCTGGCAGTCCCATAGAGGACTCCCCCTCCGCAGCCCCAGGGAGAGGCGCTCGTGGAGGCGGGTGAAGCTCCTCTCGTACTATTTCCCATATCAGTTGGGCGAGGTCCTGGGCCTGAATGCCCAAAAGTAGTGGCTGGTCCATTGAGGCGTTGGGCTCAACGCGCCTGCCCCTCTGACCTCGTCCTCGGCTGTGTCCGTGGCCCACCTCACTGCCCCCTCGTCAAGGCATCTCCAGGAAGGAGACACGAACACAGAACAGAAAAGACGTAAATTTTAACCGACATTCAACGAAAGAACCTCAGAACATATGTCAAAAGGTACGTTGTGATGGTTACTCTAGTTACAAGCATGTGAGTTGGTTATTTTCCAGTTAGTTGGTTCACTTCTCGGGACGACCTTGCTCTGATACCATCTTGTTAAGACCCGGTTCCCGAATACTTATAGGACACGGGACCGGACCAACTCGACCGATCCCAAGAGCCAGTCATCTAATGAGCAAGTAACCAACAAGTAGTAAAATAATCCACATTCATCATGTAAGCAACCAACAGTAACAAAAGTACAATAGTAAAGAAGAAAGCTACTACAGTTCATACCTCCACAATAGTAGAGAATTTAAATAGGCACATGAAAATAAAGTTTACAATAAAGAGTACAAAAGTGCAACAAGTTACTCACTACAACATAACGGGTACAACAAAGAAAAGTACAACTATTGGGCTCTACTGGGCCCAGCACCCTCTGCAACCGAAGGCTCTGGCTGCTCAACAACTCGACCTGAAAAAGGTTATGAGTACATGAAATCAGCGAACGATGAGTAGTGTGGCAACCAGCTAACTAAAAATAGTAAAGGTGGACAGGTAACAATTGTTTTCAATTTCTTTCTTTATTTAACTAATTATTCTTTCTTTCATCACTTGATTTATTTATCAGGTCTTTTTCTTGATCTCGAGTGTTCCTCATGGGAACGATCTTGATTGCAGTCTTTTCCAAAGAGTAGAAGTAGCACATGGTGCTCTCCTGGTTGGGAGAGTCCCCTGTGGTGGTCCTACACTCAGTCAACCACCCCAAGGTCGCTGACAGATGTAACGGTGACTACGGCATGCACGATAAGCACACGGGTAGCTACCCTACACTGGCACGTGGTCAGTCATTTCCATTAACGGGTGCGCTCCAAGCACATCACGGAACCGTATAGGGCATAGCCCTCTCAGTAACAGGGGTCTAGTCCCTAAGAACCAAATAGGGGCCTCGCCCCTCCACACTCCACACACCCTCGCTTGACTACCCTGGTTTACCCCGTGGGCCTAACAAGTCGATGTAGGATGGCTAGCTGAACCCCGGGCCCCGTGGGGTGGCTAGCTCTCACCCTACACTAGTAGCTCTCCTTGGTACTGTGTACACGAGGGCCAAAAAGGTTGGTACAAAGTGGCTAGTCCTAACCTCGGGTCCCAACCCTAGGGCAGCTAGCTTCGCTCTGTACTAAATAGGGGGACAGTCGCTCTCCTTGGTAGTCCGTACTCAAGGGCCAGCTCACTTCCCCATTTACATTTCCAGTTCTATTCCATTTATTTCCAGGAGCCCTACTCCTAATTCCCCGTAGGGTTCATGCTCATGTTTCTCAGGCCAAGCCATACTAGGTTTCATCATTTCTATTTCCATTTCATATTTAGGCAGCTCGTATTTAATTGCAACAATAGGAACATACATGTAACAGTTGCTAACAACGGTACTTTACATTCCACAGGAAGCTGTTATCCAATTACAGGAAATTGTTATTATTTTATTTAATCATCCACGACTGCAAGCCATTGATTCAATACAATTATTCCAGTGTTTCTAGTCCTAGAGTCCTAGGATTCATGCCATACCCTAGGATCTAACATTGAATCCAGTGTTTCTAGTCCTAGGATTCATGCCATACCCTAGGATCTAATTTTCATTCCAGACATGCATTTATGTTTGTAATTAACTAGGGGAAGCTACTCTACCTGTGAAACCAGGAGTAATGGGGGCTTGATCGGCAGATCCACGTGCCTCCACAACCCCCAAACCTGCAATGGAATGAGGTCCTACCACAAGGATCAACCACAAGGAACTACTCAGAACATGATAAAAAGCATTCTAACAAGTAGAGGAACTTTTACGAAGAAGAACGAAATCTTAATTGTGGAAATCGGACCTTAAACGAACCCTAAATGGGTCAAAAACGACAATCCTGCCTTAATTTAGATGTCTGGAACACCTTCCAGATGTCTTAAAAGAAGTCTAGAATCATACCTCACTCTGTGCTGCTCCTCAGACGTCCAAGGATCCTTCTGAACCATCTGGACCTAGTTCCAGACGTCCGACCACCTCTCCGGATGTCTGGAGACGCTCCCCGCCATCTGGTCCCTTGCCTAGACGTCTGAATCGCGTGGGAGGGCGTGTCCCCGCACCTTCCCGAAATGAATCCTGCACAGGAAACGTAATCTCATCAATACGGCACGTATCAAAGCCTCGGTAGAACGACCTACATGGCCGTATCCGTAAAATGAGGTATAGGGTGCAGGATGTACCTCTCAGTCGTCTGGAGCTTCCTCCAGACGTCATCCACGTCGTTTGGATGTGGGTCCAGATGTTTGATTCTGGGAAAAATCTCAGAATCAGAAGCTTCTTCGTCTTCTTCCTGCTGCGTGCGGCCGTGCCGTGCTCGCTCGTCCGCTGCTCTAGCTGTAGCAGCGTCGAGGGAAACCTCCCCTGCACACCTCTCCGTCGTGCGCATGCCCGATCGGCCGTGAGAACCTCAAGCGAGCTCTCTCACGACTCACGCGCTCTCCTCTCTTCCTCCCTCACTGCTCCTCCTCTCTGCCATTGCACTCGGCTGCACTCGCCGCTCTTGTTCTCGCTCTCGCTGGAGGAAGGAGAAGGTGGATGGGAATGGCATGGCGTGGGGGAGAGGAGTGGGTATATGTAGACACGGGGGAGGGCTCTGTCGTTGGTGAGGGGAGAGAAGAAAGAGAAGAAAGAGAAGAAATGCGGCTGAGCTCAGTCTGCGCGCGGCACGCGTGTAGACTCGGGGTCGTACGCTCGCAAAAATTGATTTCCAGACGTCTGGGAAGATGTCCAGACGTCTGACCCAACTTTCAGACATCTTAAAGTATTTTGATGGCACGGGTCTTATCACCAGCCAATGACAGAGATTAGAGAAGAGAAAAAGATAAGAGAAGCAGCACTGTAGCAGCCATATTTAAGACATCTGATCCACAAAATTAGACATCCATTTTTTGTGCTTTCTTTATATACATTGATATTCTGTGGCTACATTTACATTACAATTCCAGTTTTCATTGCTTATTATATTCAATTTTTCAAAGTTGTGCTCTTGATTTTTAAATCCCAATTTACTCCCTGTGTTCGACCTTAGACTTAAAACTTTGAGTAATAAAATATATTTGTTTTCGAGCGATTTCAACTATACTATGACGCATTGATTTTAAAACATTGATCTTGCCCAGTAAATAGGCTACGTCATCAGCCTGTTGATCTGAACAAGCACCTGGTTGGACCAACCAGGATATTTTTCAAGGTGCTTATTCTACAAAACTCAGTTGATTTGACCACTCCTCCATGATCACCTTCTGCTTGGCTAAAGGCATTGAATTTAGCGCTTCGGGAGGCAACCCATCATTCCAAAAAATCGAGACCCTTCTGATCATCCTTTTGAGCTACACTCCTACTGCACTTAGAGTTCAGACTTAGAACAGCTGACTCTACCTTTGGTACTTGTATCAAAGCTTGAAATCGTATACAACAGCCATCCTGACCCGTTCATCCACCCTTTGATCATGTTCTAATCCTTGAACCAAGTTGATTTCATACCCTCCGGTTTATAATGAGGACATTGCAAAACTTAGGCATGGGGTGGTGTTAAAGTGTAGACATATGGAAATTCAATTCTCTGAGGGTTCTCACAAAAAAATACATATTCAAAAAATGAAGAAAATAAAAAAAATGAAAAAGAACAAAAAAATGGAAAGAGGAGAAAAATTTTGAGAATTTTAATTGCATATCATTCATGAGGAGGAAAAGAGGAGAGTTTAAATGTCAAAAAAGAGCAACATTCAAGAACAAAATTGATAGTCATTAGCACTTGGTTATGAAGATTACTTAAGTTCTAGACCTAATCAAAAGAAAAATTAAGTCTTGAAAAAAATACAGAGACAAAGAGATTAGTATGAGTACTGATCTTAGGCCTCTTGGGCTTGTTTTAGGGCTTAAATATTCACGTATCCATTAAGATATAGATTAGTCCTCAAGAGGTCAAGGAAAGTGCGAAGTTGATGTATTAAGTCTAAGTCTTAGGGATTATTCAACCTCGTTGTCTACCCTTTAGTTTGCGGGACTTGGTAACCTAAGCACCTAAAAATCACACACTTAGTCTAGTTCAGTGCGCTTAATAAAGAAAAATCTGCTAAAAGTGTTTTGTTATGAAATATCATCTCAAAGATTTAGCTTAGGAGCGACTTGACAACACAATTTGATCGGATGAATTCCCGACTCAGAGAGGTGGGAAATCCCCCTTGAAGATGTGTAATAACATATCGTTTCCTCGGTGCTTGTCTCCTAGGATATCTAAATATCCTACCGAGGGCATGTAAGCACCTTGTGTTGGTTCAAGTGCCATGGGCGGGATTATCTGTAAATGTCGATTGCCAGGGCCTGAATTTAGCTATAGAGTGACATGGGCAGTGCTATCTCGAAGTGTCAAAAGCCAGGGTTCTGGGGGTTGCCATGGGCAATGCTATCTTGAAGCATCGAAAGTAAGGGACCATTCAAGGATTGATGGTGGGGACAAGGAATCCGATACAGATCGTGTTTAGGGCTAATTTGAGGCTATATCTAGGGAAATCTAAAAAGAAAAGAGAGAGAAAACTTTTCAAATGAAAAATATACTTCTATCCCTCTCTCTTACAAAATAATGCACTGGCAAACTGAACCTGAACCTGTTACATTTATGCACAGGTGCTTTTACAGCTGGGTTCAACGAACCTTTAGGTAGTTTTTGCGGGCCTTAGAAACCTTCGTGGTAAACTGAGGCTGAAGCTGGTCAGGTCTGAATCTTGATTGATACTTGAGTACCTCTAGGCCTACTATTAACATTCTGACCTAATTTCTAGAAAATAATAAGAATCAGGCATCTGAACATCAATGCATGGTCTAGAACTCTAGTTCTTTTCATAAGATTTTGCTAAGAGACTAGCAAAAGTTAGGAATGGGGGTATGATGATAACGTCATCATCATCCATAACTACCTTTAATTAATCAGAATCAATTGATAACTGCTCTTACATAACCACCAGAGAGTCGTAATTCATTGCATATTCTTTCTGAGAGAAATACATTAAATCAAGGGTAAATCTGCAGTTCTAACATCATATCCTAAATGCAGAGTAACCACAGGTTTTCCCAGGGATTAAATGAATGTCAAATGAGCATTAATGACTAACAAGAGGGTTCATGCAGACAGAAATAGGTTTTCGCATATTTCAAGAATTGATAGACATCCAAAACCCTAATTTCAGACACGCTTAATTAACAGAGGTTTTGTTCAGGATAAAATTCACCTAAACCTTCTAAAAATCATAGAAAAATATTTCATAAGGTTTGGTATCCTTGATTTTACCATTGGAACCCATTTTGACCTAAAATAGAGTCTCAGACAAGTTATCCTAATTTGGGTTTTTGCACAAATTGTCTAGTCAAACTTGGTCAGAGATCATCTTGACCTAGTTTGCATTTTTGTCCAGTCTGACTCTTTTTCTCTCAAATGGTCCTTCAGCTTTCAAAATCTATTACAAGGACCCCCCTAACTTCATTATCTTCTTTACCAATAGGTCCCTGTCGCCATTAGAGGTCAACCAACCTCCAAGCTGGCATTGACTGACCTAAATCCTACTCTAATGGCAATCAAATCCTGCCAAACTTAGTGGGATTGTTGTTCACACATAGACGAATCATCTGGATCAATTTGGAGTTTCAAATCCCCATAGATTGCTCATGCGAATGCACGAGAATCATGGGTTCTATTTTCTCAATCCCAAGCCATGGAAATCCTTCTTTCCTGATCAAGAGCTCTCCTTAAAGCTCTATAAAGAGCCGTCGATGCAAACCTTCTCAACTTAGCTTGGTTTGGAGGTTAGAATGCCCTTCTCTTCTCCCCAACCTCCATCTCCAACTCCGGTGACCCTCTTCGATCACCTTCTTCACTCATTGTCCCAGACAATAGCCGGTGGGAACTTCTTCCTCTCATTCCTCCGCGCGTTGCAATACCAGCGATCGTTCTCTACCTCCCCTCGTCGTCGCCGCTTCTCCCCCCTGGAGATTTTGTCTTCTCCAAGTCTGGCATACCACCGGCAAGGACCTTCCTCCTTTTTCGACCATTAGTTTAGGATTAGTTAGGTTTCTTCCTCCCTCTACTCTCTTTTCCTCTATCTAAACCCTCAATTTGACCACCGGCACCACCACACGCTGTCATCTTCTCCATCTCTGACCACACCTTTGGTGAGGCTTCCTGATCGCTTCACGGCACCACGTCCCTCGCCAACACCCTCACAAGCATCGCCTCATCCACTCGAACCAAACCGCTCTACCTATTCGCCATTCCACCCATCCAAACACTCCATTGAACTCAACTAACTTCGCGCTCCTCCTCCGACCTCTGTAGACCTCTACACGCTGCCATCCTCCACGAAACACCCACCATCACCTTTGTCGGGCCTCGACGAAGCTAAGGAACTTTTTAACTAGGGCTTTCAAGCCCGTATGCTTGTTTTAGGTGTCTGCTACCTTTTCGTCGTCGCTGCCACCATATCAGACCACGACCAAGCTCCTCTGGTGTCGAGACAACCTGATGCTACTCCCAGGTCACGTGGAACACTTCTATGACCTTTCCCAGGTCCTCAATTAGAGATCACGGCTTCACCTTCACCTCCAATTAGATGAGACTTCACTCTGTAGCTACACGTGAAGAGAGCAGGCACATTAGTGCCACATCGGTGAAGGAAGACACCGCACACATGCATAAAGTGAATTTGTGCATAGGCTCTATTGCCCAAGTCATGGGGGTTGGGTCCCCTTTACCCACACACCTGCTTACTCACCTATCTTCACTCCTCGCCTGCGACTCACGCACGTAGGCCTGAACACTTTGCATGATCCGATAACACGATTGAGATCTAATTATACCTGGGGTTTGAAGGAGAAGGAAGAGAAGAGAAATTGTGAGAGAGTCGGTGGGGAGGGGGGTTTGCTCCTCTATGTATGTGGCTAACACTTAGTTGTTGAAGGACTTAGTTCCCTATGCTATGAAGGAAGAAGAAGTAGAGGTTTGAAAGAGCAAAGAAGGAAGGTGTGAAGGAAGGAAGAAGAAGAAGGAGAAGACTCGAGAAGAGAAGAGAAGCAAAGCAGTATAAAAGAAGAAGGCTTTGAGAGCCTTGATTACTTAAGTCGTCTGATGCTTGATTCTGTCGTCTGAATTTTGAAACCTTGAGGGATTAAGGCTCTAGATTAATTTGGCCACTTATCTTGCATGGCATTTCTGATTGATGATACTGTTCAAATATTTGAGTAGTTAATACATGCTTAATTAAGGCTAATAATTGGTGATCTAAATCACAATTATTTTGTCTTAGATTTCTTTTTATCATTGAGGCCTATTGAAATACTCATGCTTATAATTGAATATCAATTTGAGTAGATATTATTCATTGAATATCTCTTTTGTGCTTTGACTATGGTGCTCATTTATATGCAATTAAAGATTAGCTCATGAATTCCATATTTGCTCCCTGTGTTTGGACTTCAACTTAGATTTCGAGTAATAAATTTTATCGGTTTGAGAGCTATTTGTTTACTGTACTAAACGCATTTCCTAAACTTGACGAAAAGTTCAACAAATAATAATATTATAGTTATCTTGACATTTAAAAATAATCATCTAACAAGGTTTTTTTTTCCTTGTACATCTTGTCAAATAGACTAATGCATACTTACACAAATTTGTTTCTATGTCCCAATTGGCTTTCATTAATGGTGGATACACATTTCCAAAAAAAATAAAAATTAAGGGTAGATACATCATTGATAATGTAACCATAGACCTAAAGATTGTACACTCCATAAGGAGTCATATCAAGAACAAATACATGTTTGTCAAATTAGATATGGAGAAGTCCTTTGATAGAATGGGTCAGGGTTTCATTTTAACTTAATTAAAGCATTTGAATTTCCCCTTGAAATATATTTGTATGCTTGAGCAATGCATTTGCAAGGTTATAACTTATTCTATTTTCATAAATGGATCTCCTTATAGACATATTACTCCTACAAAGGACCTTAGACAAGGTTGTCCTATTTCTCCGTTGCCCCTTTTCTCCCTACGTATTCAACACTAACTCCAAATTTCTTATTCGCATTATCAATTGATCACATATTGAGTCAAGCCTCATCCATGGATTCTGGATATCCAAATCTTCCTTCTATATCTCATCTCTATCATATGTAAATGAAACAATGCTCTATTCTAGAGAAAATCTCACTAAGGTGAGGGACTTAAAAATTGTGTTGATTATATTACTCTTCTACATCTAGGAAAAAGGTAATTAAACTTCCATAAATCTTCAATTTCACTCAGTAAAGGTTGCGAGGAAATTACTATGGCTAACATTAAAGGCATCTAGGGTATTGCCAGACATTTCTCTAATGATTGATATTTATCTAGGTGCCTCTTGTTAACACACATTTTGAGATACACATTGATGAAATCGTCAATGCAAAAATCAATGCGAAGTTGCAACACTAGAAGGTCAATAATCTTTCATAAGTGGGAAAAGACTAATCAAGTCTACTCTCATTGCTATTCATATTTATCTCATGTCATCTTGTCTCCTAAATTCTCTACTTTGGAGAAAATAGAAAAATCTAGGAGAAATTGTAGTGGGGTAAGACACAAAACAAGAAGAGAGTGCATACTATTAACTAGCAAACTACATCTACCCCTAAACATCTTGAAGGCCTTGGATTTTGCTCAACACTTCACATGATGGAAGCCTCCTCTATCAATTTTAAAAGATCAATACCTCAAAAATAAATCTTTGTAGGAGTCTCATGATTCCTCTTATCACTCAATGTTTTGGAAGGATATGATGAAAGTTAAGCCATACTTATTTCAAGGTGACTTATACAAAGTTAGGAGTGGAGAGTATGAACATTTAGAGAGATATGGATTCCATCCCACAATGAGCCTCTTCTTCCCAATTCCTTTTGCAACAATTCTCCATCCTTGGTTTCTAAACTAATTGATCCAATTATAAAAAGTGAGGATGAAAGTGAACTTAAGGTTTGTTCTCAACATATTATTAACAAGATTATCAACATTTGTCACACCCCAAAATTCTAAATCATGTTAGAGTTAGGTTTACGGGGTAAGGTTTGGGTTATCACCCAAACCTAGACAATAAGGGTTGCTTAGGTGGGCTAATTACAAATCCACTTTCATAAGCTTGAGTTACAACACAATAGAGAAGGAAACAATAATTATCCAAAAATAACAAAGAAACTATATTCCAAAGAAAAGGGAAAAATAAATAATCTAGAATTCTAGACCCATACCTTGCTTAGACTCAAATCCTCTAACTTTAAAAACACCAGCTTCTCTTACTTGCTTCAACCTGACTCAGTTAGAAAACGGCAGTGTAATGACCCAAAATTCGATCTCAAGCCCATTTAAGGATTGAGCACCTCAAGATGAACTGGTTGACTCTTATCAAGCATAAATTAGATCAGAGTAACCTGAAAATGAGAAAATGCATGTTTTGGTCGTATCATTAGATTTCTCTTGTCGCATGCCTTCTAATGATTCTTATTTCGCAGAAATTTGAGTTGTGTAGCAAAAGTTATGCAGGAAACACATTTAATGAAGACATGGATGTTTGTGAGTTGAGGCGGGGGGTGTTTTGGTGCAAGATGTGCATTTTTGTAGACCTAACCCAACCCTAGTACTATAAAAGGTACCCCCTCGAGTCCCATGTCGTTACCACATCGTTTTCGCATCGAAAATATTAAGGGAAGTTGCGGGAGTAACAATGAGAAAGGGGAGAGGAGAGAGAAAGAAAAAGATTAGATTCTTTCTCTCTCTCTCTCTCTCGCTCGTATGCACCGACAAGCATGCCCCACATGTAAGCAATGAACTCTATTCACAAGGAGAGGAGATCGTGTGTAGTTACACATGTGAGGAAGGCGAGTAGCATAGGCAGGATGCGACTGTGAGTGTGCCTGTGAAGGAGAAGTGCTTCACGTCCAATTGCATGTGCATGGGAGGGTGAGCCAGAGCCAAGAAGTTATAGGGTAGTTTCATATGAAGCTCCTTGTAGTGAAAAGATGATAGAAGAGCTATGCATAACATAGGTGCAGGGAGATGTAGTTCAAAGCTAGCAACTTTGTCTTCCTTAGAGTCTCACCTATGAAGAGCATATAATGATTCAGAGTGAAAACACATTTAACGAAGACAAAGACATGGATGTTTGTAAGTTGAGATGGGGGGTGTTTTGGTCCAAGATGTGTATTTTCATAGACCTAACTCAACCCTAGTACTATAAATGGTACCCCCTCGTGTCCCATGTTGTTGTACATTGTTTTCGCATCAAAAAATCAAGGGAAGTTGTGAGAGTAAGAATGAGAAAGGGGAGGGGAGAAAGAAAGAGAAAGATTAGATTCTTTCTCTCTCTCTCTCGTTCATACGGACCGGCGAGCATGTCACACACGCAAGCAATGCACCCCATTCACAAGGAGAGGAGAAGGTCGTGCACTACTACACATGTGAGGAAGGCAAGCAGCATAAGAGGAACGTGGCTGTGAGTGTGCTTGTAAAGGGGAAGTGCTTCACGTCCAATTGCATGTGTGTGGGAGGGTGAGCCAGAGCCAAGAAGTTATAAGACAGTTTCATAAGAAGCTCCTTGTAGTGAAAAGCTGATAGAAGAGTTATGCATAATGCAGGCGCAGGGAGATATAGTTCAAGGCTAGCAACTTTGTCTTCCTCAGAGTCTCACCTATGAAGGGCATATAATGATTCAAAGTGAAGGGAAAGTTGGCATCAAGATTTATGGGATCGTTTGAGATCCTTGAGCAGGTTGAAGCTATTTCTTATAGTCTCACTCTACCACCGTAGTTGGACAACACTCACAATGTATTTCACATTTCCAACCTAAGGAAGTACATCCCTGACTCGAGCCACATCTTGAGCTACGATGATGTGAGCATCAAGGAGAACCTGACCTACTAAGACCAACCATGCAGATCTTAGGTAGGATGGTCAAGCGATTAAGGAAGGAGGAAGTCCCTTTTGTTAATGTGCTTTAGAGGAGCCAAAGATATAGAGACGTAGCCTAGGAATCTAAGGCAGAAATGAGAAAGCAATATGCAAAGTTATTTGCTAGTGATTTTTGAAACCTTGCTTTTATCTGATTTAAGGTTGTTATGCCTCTTTAAAGTTGTTATGGAGTTATTTATACTCACTTTGCCCTCACAAAAAACCTTACTCGAGTTTTGGGGATGAAACTCCCTTTTATGTTGCTATATTCTAATGACCTTAAATCCAATTTTGAGCCCATTTCAATATTAAGCATGTCAAGGAAAACCCATCAACACTTATCAGGCGTGAATTGGGTCAGTGTAATTGGAAAAATGAGAAAATACATGTTTTGGTCAAACTTGGTCAACCCTCAGGTAAAACTTACTCAAAATATGTCATATATGGTACCTTTGGATTCCTCTCATTACAAGATTTTCAACAATTCTTGTTTTGTGGAAATTTGAGTTGTGTAGCAAAAGTTATGCAAGAAATACGTTTAGTAGAGATGTGGGCATATGTAAATTGAGATGAAGGGATATTTTGGTCTAGCCCAAGTATTTTCCTAGACCTAACCCGACCTCAATATTATACATAGTACCCCCTCAGGCCCCATGCAACCACTATGCCATTTTTGTGATGAAAAAATGAGGGAAGTCGCTAGAGAAAGAATGAGATAAGAGAGAGAGAAAGAGTGATTGGATTCTCTCTTTCTCTTGCCCATATGGATTGTCAAGCATACCCCAAAGGTGAGGAGATGAGAAAGCCATGTGCATCGACACATGAGAGGAAGACAAGCAGCATAAGCGAAACACCGACGCAAGTGCACATGTGAAGGAGAAATTATCTTGTGTTTGATTGCACAAGCATAGGTGAGAAGCAGCCCAGATCGTGCCATGTTGAGGGTTCACAAGCACAATCTCTCGGCTATCTGCATACAATGTGTGGTAGTGCGTAGTGGAGCGATTTGGCAACTAGTTCTTGTGAACC
The DNA here is from genome assembly GCA_037157565.1 of Thalassia testudinum. Classification (NCBI taxonomy): domain Eukaryota; kingdom Viridiplantae; phylum Streptophyta; class Magnoliopsida; order Alismatales; family Hydrocharitaceae; genus Thalassia; species Thalassia testudinum. Next base: position 9,565,991 of record JAZHRO010000014.1, read on the forward strand.
ATGTTCACTTGGACTAGTTAAAAAATCCCTTTACTTGTTTTGACTAGTTCAGGCCTTCCCAACCTTGGAATTGGGAAACACAAGGTATCATTGTATTCATCTTTTGATGAATGATGCTCTAATGCCTTCAAAAAGTACTTTTTAACACTGTTTGTCATGTAAAAACCTAAAATAGATCCTTGATATTTTATTGACATTATGTTATGTCTTCTTGGCTGAAGGACACGATCTCAGAGCATGCACAAGATTCAAGGAGGTGTGAGTAGTCTCGAGAGCTTCCAACTTGATCTTTTAGAGTCATCATGACCCCTTGGCAACCCTGGCTAGAGTAGCTCCCCTTTTCTCTTCGTGTGTTGGTTTCCTATGATTCGTATTGACACATGATCATGATTATTTGATGTGCATGTGTTCTTAGTCTTTCTTGCTAAGATTTGGAGTTCATTGGATATTGAGATTCATTTCTACTTATGGCTACTTGATAATGCCAAGTTAAAAACAATACATGACTCATGTTATAAATTTGTTTGTTTGAATGGATAACAATTACATGCTTCTATTGTGATACAATGGGAATAACTCAAGCTAATTTTTGGATATCCCAAAAGGAGTTCTCTTATACAGTGAAACCACTAGTAAAATGAATGCAACTAACTAAGAGAATATGCTCCTGTATGGTAATGGATAAATTAACCTAAATTCTTAGCAAGTAAGATATTTAGCATGCTAATTAGAACTATTTGGTTAAATGTCATAATAACCTGGTTAAGTGAATGTGACAAGAGATAGAGGTGAGAATTATAATGGAACCCTTTGATGTTACAAAGATAATTACATGATACTATGTTGGGAATGGACAATGAAACCCCAAGAAATTGCATAAGGATATCTGAATGAATAGTCTTAGCCCTAGTATCAACAACATTGTTTAGTATACTGTAGTTAGAGATTGAGATTGATTCAGGGAGTGAGCTAGCCTCCCTACAACTATTCTATTAGGTTGTTTGACCAATCGGGTAGCTAGGTGTGATTGGGTACGCACTGCTTACTATGAGAGGTTTTGGTACCATTTTTCGATACCCTATAATGGAGATGAGTAACCGTGTGCTAGTGCAAAGTAGCACCTCGCAAGCATAACGCATGTGCTTGTAGTCACCAGTTCACTTAGGCTTGGACCCCAAGGCAATTAACCAAGAAATGGAGTAGGTGCGGGCCATTCTCTTGGCTAAGAGAGTATCTTGTGTTGACCTTGCTGTTTGGGATATCATAGCAATATCTTCTTGTGCCTTCTAGGGAAACTGAATATAGGTTGATAACGGTAAAAGCCAAAAGGCACAAATAATCTAGAAACTAAGTAATAAATAATTAAAGAATTAATATGAATAAGTACCCATTCTTCTTTATTCTAGTAGTTTCCTCTAGTTCTTATTAATATTATGCCTTTGTTTTGCTACTCTACTAAGCTTTTGTTGTCTTTCCTGCTTGAACTCTATGCTTAGGTTTTGGTAAGTAGCAGTTGGGTCCCACAATTGCGGGAGAAGACAATGGTTGCACCATAGCTAGTCTATAGGACTATCTTTAGTTAGTTATAGTTGGTTTTTCTTTTCTATTACTTTCGTCACTATATGCTTCATATCTTATTCCTCTCTTATATGCTATATGTACATGATGTTATGCAATGTGCATGTGTTTTTGTTTTATGTTTATATGTTGTACAACAAAGATCTTTGGAGATTTTAGAAATTGACTCAAGTCCCTACTAGTGTGGTGATTTGAGTTGTAATAGATGATATTAGGGCAAGGTCATCCCATATAACCATAAAAAGGATCAAATGAGCTCAGTGAGTTAATCATACATCATAGATCATAGCCATCAATGGAGTCTTGATCTAGCATCCTTGAATCATACCTTACTTCTTCGAGTTCTATGTGTCTAATTTGATAAGCCATCCAATGACCCTAAGATGGCTTGCCTAATTCCAAAGGATGGTTCATATTATAGTGAAAAGGACTTGATTGATTCTCTTACCACATGCTCAAAATGAGCTCATTCAAGTTGTAATTCTCGAAGGTGTCACTCGTCAAATTCCATTGTTCTAAACCCTATCTTCCACCCAAGCTTTCTTCTGGTTCTTGTTGTGGGGTACTCTATGTGTCCTAAAATTGAAATTTGATGTCTACATTATCTCCAAGCTCTAGATGGATTGATTTAAAGTAAGGACTAAGTGGTAGAGTTGACTACTAAGTGATCCATCCATCTATAGTCAAGAGAGGGTGGAGATTTATTGAAGTTGGGGTGAGTAACATGTTTGATCCTATTATGCAGATAAGCAATACCCTTGTATAGAGGATGCACTTGTGATAAAGGAATTTTGTAAAGTATGATCGAAATTTTAAAGTAATGTATCCTATTGCACCTTTATAAGTGCTTGACACATTGGGCTACATACCTGGTCAGCCATCCCTAAATAAAAAAGTGCTAAGGAGATGGGCGTATGTCATTGAGATAGTTCCTAAGGATTGAGGAATCAGAAGGCTCTTATGAATTGTTGTTTGGGTGGCATCACTTGATAAAGTGAGCTTCTCAAGTATGGATGAAATATCCTCCACTTTATTTCTTAGTAAAACAAGGGTGAATTCTTAACACAAATCCTTCAAGGTAGAGCCCTTTTATGGAATGGTGAAAAGGACAATCAAGTGCATCATAATTTGACAAGATGCAAAAGCTTTGATACAAGAGTGCAATGGATGGATGACTCATGAGACAACATCTTTGAAATTAAATTGGGTCGAACAGCATACTAGTAGATCATGAGTCCACAAATGAACTCCTAGATAATTTGCATAGAAAACCTATTAGTTGTGAGATAGAGCATGGGATCTCATTTGTTCTAAGCATTGATCTTATGAGTAACACTTCATATTGAATGGAGCTTGTGGAGTAGAGAACTTGAGTCCTTATTATAGGGCTAAAACTAAAAAGATACTATAGGAATAATACATCACCATGGGATATTTTGATACTCCTTGCAAAGAGAAGGATGGTACCTTGAGATGCCATATCAAGTGTCGTTGATTGAACAATGCCATTACTAGGTGAAGATTAAGGATTTGGATGCTTTCCCAAGATAGCTTTGCAAACATGATACAAGAGTTACAAGTCCCTTATTATGTTGTTTGGGTTGACGAGTGCCCTTACAGCGTTTATGGAATTGATGAACAGGGTACATATTTCATTCTTTTTTGGACCAGTTCATGGTGGCCTTCATAAATAATGTCCTCATCTACTCCCATGATGACGTACAACACAAGCAGCAACTTCATATAGTTTTGGATAATCTGAGATGACTTGGATGTATGCGAAGTTTAGCATGTGTGAGTTTCGATTGAGGTAGGTCACCTTTTTGGGACACTTGATTTTTGGGGCTAGAATCTCCATGGATCCCACCAAGGTTGACAATGTTGAAGTGAGAATGTCGAAGTCAGCATCAAAGATCCATGGTTTTGTCGAGCTCGTGCTAAGTAGGGCTTAAAAGGAACAACACTAAACTAGCTAAGTTAGGGTTAAAAACCCATCATTGTAATTGTATTGCCCTTTTAACACACTCACATCTTAATTTTATTACAGAACTCAAAGCATGATTAGATGGAGTCTCGGTCGAACCACGGGGAGGCATGAAATGAAGTTGGGTCCTTGAAAGTCTTGGTGGAGTTCCTTATTCTATTTTTATGGCTTTTGTTGTTTTCATTTTTTTTTTCTTCTTTTTCATACAAAATCTAAGCTAGGCCAAGACTACCTTTTCTTTTTGTTTTTGCTTAGTGCGAAAGTAGTAAAGTACCTAACTACTTTTTTATCTTTTCTTTTTATATATATATTTTGGTTTTTTGAAGTTTTGAAATGAAAGCGGGATTTGTATTTACAACCTTCAACTAAACAAGGAAAGAAGTGTTTTTATCATTTCCATTTTGAGATTTTTTTGGTCTTTCAAATAAGACTACACTACAAAGCAACAAGAATTAAGCTAAACTTTTATTGCATTGAAAAGAGAGGAGACAGCATTAGACTTTGAAAGCAAAATTCCATTACACTAAGGTGGTAAAACCACTTAGACAAAGCTCTTGAAAGATAGATATTTACAAAGCACTCTTCACTCACTCCAACATTTGATAAATAGAGATAACAAGATCAACATGGTGAGTGGTTTCTTGGGGTCTCTCTTGGAGGAATGGGATTCAAAATGGTGATGGGACGAAGGTTGAGGTGGTGGTAATGATGGGGGTGGTAAGGATTAGGAAAACAGCCATCTAATGGAGGATGAAGTCTCAAACTCCCTAATGTGGTTGAGGTTTAGTGGCTTGACAAGCATGGAAATCACGCATTTTGAAATCATCGAAAATCGTACAATAGTTGCGAAATCCCATTGACAAAAATATTTATAATAATGAAACTCACATAGATTTCTTTTCTTTTTAGAGCTTGAGTCTCGGTCGTTCGTCTCTGGGGGGCATGAAAACAAGTCGAGATTTGGATCGGCTTAGTCTAACCTAAATCTAATCTTACATAATATTTTTTTGCCTTTTTGTGTTTTTGATTTTTATTTTGAAACACGAAATGAAAGCATGCATCAAAGTTGTAAGCCGTGAAGATAATAACATGCATATAAAACTATTAGACAAGAGTATCATGCATCAAAAATTAAGTCACTATAAAATCCGAATACATGGAAATAAAGCTAAACTAAAGAAAGGGATCAACCAAGAGAGGCTAAGGAGAAGCCTTCTTGGCCGTCCACTAAAGAGAGGAGGATGGGTGTGTGCACCCAAGTGGAGAGAGGAGGGTGTTGCACCCTTTCTCTACCAATAGCTGTCCTTGAGAAGACCTTGAGGGGGGTCTTCTCTATGGCTATCTAAGAGGAAAAGAAAATGGGGGCGTGGATCCTCTATGGTGGAAGAAGAGGGCACGCCCACAAGAAGAAAGGAGAAGGTGTTGAATCCTTATGCTCTTCTTCTTCTTGCCACCCTCATGAAGATGACTTGGAGGAGCTTCTTCTTTAGCCATCCATGGAGGGTGCCTTGGAGGAGGAGAACGACTCTAGGGTTTTGGAGGATGGAAGGGTGGCGCAAGTGGGAGGAGAGGAAGAGAGTGAATGGAGATTGGTCCTCAATTTCGTGGCTCTCTTTGTCCTTATGGGAAGGCTCCATTTGGTTGCCACTTTTGGTGGCTCCAAAAATAGAATTTCCATCAATGTAGAATCTAGAGTTGACGCATGGTGTTTTAGGGTTTCCAAGAGTGGGTGTGCGTGGGTTGGTAGGGGTCGAATAGGAAGGTAGGATTTAGGAAGGTGTGTGTGTGTATGATTTGAATTTCATAGAGTGATGTTGTGTGGTTTTGGTAATTCTAGGTTAGGTTGACCTACATGAAGTGGGTGTGGACCTAATTAGGCTTAGGAAAGTCTAATTGGATAGGAGTGATCCTAATTAGGTCTAGGTGAAGTCTAATTGGATGTGTGCATGTGATTAGGCTAGGGTAACCCAAATAGGTATGAGTTAATTAGATCCTGGGTGGATCTAATTGGGCTCAGGTGCACCCAATCAACTATAGATGCACCTAATTAGGCATGGGATGGTTCAATTGGGTTAGGTATAGGATAAGTAGGGCTATGGATAGTGGACTAGGCTTAGGAGGTCTCTAATTAGGTTTCCTAGGGTGTCCGGTGGGGTTCCTAGGTCAAAATAGGCAAGCTAGGGCTTCCAACACCAAAATCAAGAACCAAACAGCAGTATCAGACATCCAGGATAGTGGTCATACATTTTATACTACACAATTGGATGTCTGGACAATAAATTGGACGTCCAATTCTGTGTCAGTATAGTTTTGGCTTCCTGGATTGGTTTCTAAAGGTATGGATAAGGCTACCCTTCTTGCTCCTCTTATATGGATTAGTCTTCTTCTTCCTTTGTTACTTTATTCCGCTATCTCCATCCTAGATCACTTTATTACCTGCAAATAGTAATAAAAACCATTAAATAGCAGGATATCTCATCTTATTCTAAATAGACTGATGCAATGCATGATATGCAAGATATGAATGCAATATCCATAAATTAAGCTAGGTTCAAACATTATTTAGGTTGATTAGGACCCATGTAATCATTGCTCGGTGATGTGGGTGATAATGTGCTCATTGGTCCGAATGTTGGTGGTAATGACTATGGTAGAAGATAGGGAAATGGAGATGAAAATCCTATACTTGGGTGTGACTATGGTTTGTTCCAATGTGGTGTTCTCAATGGAGTCTAATTGGTGGGCTCTACGGTAGGGAGAGGGGATGTCCATGGTCCTAGGGAATTACTGGGTGTGTTGGTGGTAAAGGGATTAGGAGTTGGTCATTGATGGGTCACTTTTCTCAACTCGGTAATTAAGTTAATTTTACTTAATTAAGAGTAGAAAAAGTCACTTAGGTTAACTCGAAATTGTGTCGATTGTATAGTATAGGGTCGAATTAACCTAACATTTTAGAAATTTTTACCGGTTGAGTCAAGGTCGTTCGCTAGGAGGTATAATTCATTTTAAATTCACCAATTATCTTTTATTTTCTTTTTAAGTTTAGGAGGTATAATTAAGTTAATTATAAAGCATGAATTTTGCTAAAAATTGATTAGAATGGAATAAGTATGCAAAATCCCATATGAAAACTCATTTTCAACATTTAAAGCATGTAAATCCTTTATTTATTTCAAATGATTTAAGGCAAGAAAGGGTTTATTTAATCAAAACATGCCTTATTACAATAATTGAGAACAAAAAGTAATTAAAATGATGCAAGAAAAATAAATTTTCCTTTATTTCTTTAGCCTCTCTTTTCTTCTTCATCCTTCTCTTCTTTTTATTCTCGATTCTTTTCTCTCTTTCTTCTGTTCTGTTCTTGCCTTCTTCTTCTCTTCCTGCCTCTTATTCTCTTCCCCTTAGCTTTCTTCTTCTTTCTTAGTTCCCTTAGTAGTGCCTATTCTCCTTTCTTCTCTTTGCTTTCTTAGCCTTTAGTTCTTCACTTAATATTTAACCTTTAGCACTTAGCCATCGGCTCCTCTTTCCTTTGATCCTTCAGTTGAACCGGGTTTATTTTCCTTTTTAACCAAAAACTATTTTATTTGCAACGAGGTCCTTTCGAGGATACACAGCACCCTAAGCCAGGGTGGGACCAGACCCTACTCGGTCCTCACTTGATTTCATTAGGTTCGATTTCGATTTATCTTTCAGTTCATAATTTTGAGCCAATCTGGCTCAACTCAACCGCCCTCCCAGGCCTCGCCCTCCCAGGGCACACTCGCTCATGCCCACTCGGGCGCACACCCGTAGGCACACAAGCCCGCACACACACACATATGCTCGATAGATCAGAATGCTCAATTTGCACCCAGCGCTTGACGATTGGGAAGCCTACAGCACAAATGGCTTTTATTCCAAGGCGCCCACTCAGAGCTAACCGATGTAGGACTATCTTAACCTCTTCCAGACCCAACTTCAAATGATCATAACTCCTTACTCAGAGCTCCAAATCAAATGATTCAAGGCTTGTTGGAAAGCTCTAAGATAGATGTACACAATTGCAGGATCAATTTAAGGATAAGAGGATGTTTTCCTCTTCAATTTGAAGAGTGAAATAAAGGGGTTCCTATGGGTTATTTATTGCCTGGAATGTGAGATTAATGCCACAAAGTCCTCATATAGACTTATCTCTCTTAACTAAAGGTCTGAATAGTTTCTAAGATTAATTCTGCATCTGTTGGAGTAGGTTCTAAGCTCTCAAGACCTTCAGGAACAACAGAGAAGCTCAAAGCTTCTCTGAAAGCTTCAGAGAATGAATTTTTAGACTGAAATGGGTAAACAGACACAGAGGAACATTTCTGATCGATTTAAACAAGTTCTAAGGGTTATAACAGATTTATCTGGGTAGGATTTAAGATTGAAACTCAATAAAATGGCACTGTCGTCAGTTTGGGTTAAAAAATAACCCAAATTGATGGGGTTTGAATTTTCACTAAATATCAAGTTTGAGCTCACTTAAATCTCTTTCAGATCATTCAATAGGATCTCAGAATCCATTCTATCTCATCAATTCCTTAATTCAAGCTCAGAACCATAATCTTCTTCCTAAGTTTGACTGAAATGCTTCAAAATTTGACTATCTAATTAATGCCTTCTTACAAGAAATTAAAGCCCCAAATAGAATCTCTTCAACATCAGGAACACATTTAGACTCTCAGATAGGTGTTCTAACCATAAAAATAAGGGTTTCAAGCTCGCCGCCTGAGCTCCAAAAGGTGCTTGTTCATCAGAGGATTTGGAAGGTTTCTACACTGTGCTGAGGTGATGAACAGCTTCTGTGCACTGCATTGAAGCTTCCAGATACTTTAAATGCTTCTCAGATCTATTTGTCAGACTTCTCCAACTTCGTCGGAGTTGGAGAAGATGAACTTCAATCTATAGCTCTAGTGACTTAATCTTTAAATAAATGTCCTCAAATTAATCAGTAATCGGAATTGAACCATTCTGGAGCTTCTCGCTAAGTTTCACAGGTTGAAGAACAAAAATGACTCGTCAGAGCTCGCCGGAGCTCCGGTGAGTCCAGAAAAAGGTGAAAAGTGTGTACAAATTGTGAAATTATGCCATTTTTGATCTAAAAAGGTTCCTGAGGTTTCAAGGAACCTCAAGAACTCAATTAATTCTTCATATCTCATTAGAGTAAAGATTTGACAATAAAATTCATTTTTCAAAAGATCTGTGTGGATTAAGCTCAGGACTTATTTTACCACTCAATTGAGTGGTCAAAACAAGTCAACATGTATTTATAATCATAAATATATATATAATTAAGGATTTGAATTGCTCCTGAGCTGCCATGGACAGTGAGCTCAGGAGCTTAATTAAAATTGGGCATTTAATTTATATGTGGTAATTATACTTATTACAGTGTCGATTAGGGTTCCTAAGTGATGAATAGATGATGATGAACCCAGTGGAGGTGAAATTAGCTCGACTACTATCTCCATGGACAGTGACAATAGTCGGAGGAGGTGGAAATGAATTAGGTGATTTAGTGATTAATTAAGCGATTAAGTGGATTAGAAATGATCATGGGAGTTAAAAGAAGATGGACAGTGAGTTAAAAAGACAAGATTAAGGCTCTGGCAAGCTCAAGGAGCTCGCCGGAGTAGGAGAAGATGACACTGAAATTCTGACATTAACTCTATTCTAACTAACTATCTAACTAACTAAACTAACCTACTCCTATTCCTGCTCCTACTCCTAATCTACTGTTACCTGGACGAAGGGGTCAATAGGGCTCCGTCGAAGTCTCATGTCGGATGACGAAATCAGAGGGTGAAAAGAAGAATCTCTGGCAGGCGGATTTGAGCGAAAGCAGAGGATTCCTTTGGTCGACGCTTGTGTCCAAAGACGTGGCAAACCACGGCGGATCTCCTCGACTGATCGGAATGGATGGAGGAAGTGGGAAAATGAGATGGAAGGTCACCGGAGTTGCAGACGAATAGCCTATTGGGTCAGCTCAGTGTTAGAAGAGGGAAGGGAGTGGTTTCGGACCCGGTTAGGTTGTTAATATGGTGATTTTATCGTTGAAGTGTGTATAGTGGTTAACCTAAATCAGACCTAACCATCTCTTTACAAAATTTTTAACCTGGCCTATTTGATTTTATCTTGGTCACTTTTAGGCCTAGGGTCGAACTCAGGGAAGTGGGGTTACAAGTCAAGTTTCTACGCCTTTCCTACAACGAATCTCTTCCGTTCGTTTATTGTGTTTTTGGTGTTTTTCTACTTAGATTTTTTTCTGGTAACTCTTGTCCTTGAGGCACACCCTCAAAATTGGATTCTTGGCTTTGAGCCAAATCAGGGTTCCAAAATGGTTCTTGCTATTAGCAAGATAGGGTACCTGAAGTCAAGGATTATCTTTTCTCTTTTATAATTTTTTTTTTTTATCTTTTTACTGGTATGCAAGAGAAATAGAAATAAAGTAAATATAGTATAGATATATATGTATATACTATATATGTATAAAGGGGTGGGGGTGGAGGCGGCGACGGAGTGTAGCACAGTGTTGAGTCGGTCGCCATCTAGAAAGACACAACTGGTAATGGAATTGCTTCGCAAGATAACCAGGTTTTATTGTTATAGCGTTGTAGTATAGCCAGTTATTGCCATCATTTCAAATATATAAATTTTTTACTCGGAAAATAAAAGAGAGTTCCCGAGGTCGAACTCAGGGAGCAAGTTGTATTCTAGAGATATACATGTTCTATTACAAAAAAAATAAAGAGAGAGAGAGAGGGAGAGAGATGAAAGTTTGAGTTCTTCTTCTTTTCTTCTTTCTTTCTCTTTGTCTCTCTCTCTCTTTAGCTGTTGTTCTTCCTGTTCTTCTTCTGTGTTTATCTCCTTGTGGTCCTCTTCTTCTTCTGTTGTTCTTCCTTGTTCTTTCCTCTTCTTCTTCTGCTGTTCTTCCTTGTTCTTTTGTTCTTCAGATCTTCTTCTTTCTTCTTTTCTTTTTCCTGTCAGGACGTCGTCTCTCCTTCTTTCTTCTTTTCCCTTCAGGCCGTCGTCTGATTTTCCAATCAGACGACTTAAACCGCTTGTTGCCACAGTGTCTCCCTTAGCTTTCCTCTTCTTCCGCAGTCCTTCTTCTTCTTCTTTTCTTCCATGGTTCTTCTTCTTTGTTTACCTGTGCCTGCACACTTCAAAGTTTACGTCAGTGGGCAAAACCTACTCTACCCTCCCCCACCCCCGCATCTCTCTTTCTCTGAATTCGCTCTTAGGAAGGCTCTCCCAGAGCATCCGGGTAATCGGGTACGCGGGTCGCGCCCGGGTCCAGGCCCACCGGCGTGCGTGGTGGGCGAGGAGTGCAGGTCAGTCTAAGTCGGGTCGGGTCAGGTCCGCGGGGCGTGAGCGCGGACGAGACCGGGTAACCGGGTGGGTGAAGGGGACCTCACCCCGTGTGCTGAGGCAATAAGCCTCCAGCACCTTTTCGCTTTATACCGCTGCGCCTCTTCAGAGTTTTCCGAGGTGGGACTAAATGTCCCACCCTAATTGAGCGCCCGCAGCGGAGAAAGCAGCGGGCGATCGCGGCTTCACGCGAGGCCTTCGCCCCAGCTGCGAGCCTGACGCTTTGTCGAAATGCCTCGCAAGGCCTGGGAGTCGAATCTGGGCGTGGCGCGCCTGCAGCTGCAGGCGGAAGCAGCTCCTTCTGCACGACAATGGCGGCGGAGGTCGGGTGACCTGTTCACAGCAAAACGGCCTCTCGGCCTAATCAGAAGGTGCCGGGAGCTTCGCCAGAGTGCGGCGAAGCTCGTGTGGGTGGTGGCGAGGCGTGGGGCGGCGTGCAAGGGCTGCCCTAGGTCGGACTGTGGGTCGGAAGATGGGTTTGTTCGGTGGGGTTGCAGAGGGTGATGTGGGGGAAGTGGAAGGGCAGGGGTTGATCAGGGTGAGGAGGCGGAGGTTCTGCGGTGGTCGGCGAGCCGTGTGGGTTGCTGGGGTGATGGGAGCGGCTCGCCGGAGGATGGCCGGAGGCGGAGAAGGTGAGGGTGAGGGGTCGGAATCGAGGGCGACAGTAGATGTTTAAAGTGAGGAAAAGGAAGAGGGGAGGAAGAGGAAGAGTTCTACCTACTTAGCAGGAGGAGGAGGGGCCGGAGCGGGCGACAGTCGTATCGACTGTCGCCGGAGAAGAAGATGCCCGGGGGAAGGGGCGGCGGCGAGCAGAGGGCCGGAGATGCGCCAGCTGGGTGCGGCGTGGCGCGGGAAGAGCAGGGGAAGAAGTCTCTGCTGCTGGTATTGCGGCAGAGCGAAGAGGAGGAGGAGGAAGAACCGCCGGAGCTGGTGGGCGTCTGCCGGAGTGAGAAGAGAGGAAAGTTGGGGGTTTTCTCCGTCAGATCCGAGCTGGGAAGAATGGTGGAGCGACGGGGGTATTTATAGGGATCGAATCAGGGAGGAAGGCAGAGAGAGACGACGTGTCTCCCTCGCCGGAGGACGCCGGAGATGGAAACCCATACCGTCTGTGCGTTCGCACGGCCGGTATGGTGGGTTACAGCGACCAGGGGGTTGTCCCTGCGACGGCTGACGACGCAGGGCACCCCCGGTTTACTTGCCAGGCTCTCCCCCTCACCCTGCGCGGCGCCATGCTCCGCGCAAGGTCGCCGGAGCATGGTGCTGGCAGGTTTTGCAGGGGGGACCTGAACGCAAAGAACGAAGGAGAGTTAGGGGCCAAAATGCGAGGGTTCAAAAGTTGAGGGCCAAAAAGTAAATATATGAGGACCAAAGTGTAAAGTTGGTCAAGAAGGTTTCTTCTTCGGCTCAAGTTTTTATACATGACTAATTAGGACTTAAGGAATCTGATGGTGAATTTTATTTCTAGATTAAACCTTGTTTGACTGGTCAATTTACGTAAAAACCCAAATTAAGTTATTAATTGGGTATGGTTCTTAATGTAGGTCAAGATGGGTTCCTATGGTCAAATTGAAGGTTCTAAACCCTAGAGATTATTTTTCTATGAATTTTAGAGGGTTTATTCCATTTTTTCTTTGCCTTGAACCTCGTGAATTGAAGTGGGTTTGTTTTAGGGTTACATATTATCATTTAGTTCCGTGGAATTACTGTAGCCCTTGCTAGATCATCTCATCCCACTTTTATTCTTATTAAGTTGCTTTGACCTATGTTTGGACCCTGAATTACCCTGAATGCAGATTATACTGGTAAAATTGCATTTTTACCCCTTATGACTTGTTTTCTCCTTAAACTCAGAATTCTCTGAGTTAATCCTTTCCTTGAGTTATGTAGGAGCTTTTATCCTTTGTATTGGGTCAAAATGAGCTAGTTATGGCTCATGATGAGGTTCTCATCATACCCCCATGCCTAGCTTTTGCTAGTCCCTTAGCAAAAAAACTTAAGGTTTCAACCCTTGTTCTAGACCATTAAGTTCTTAATAGCTTCAGATAGGTGCTTTTTCATTTGAGCTTAGATTAGGTTAGAATGCTGACCATAGGCCTAAAAGGTACTCTAGTACCAATCAAGATCCAAATCTGTCTAGCTTTAGCCTCAGTCTTTAGCAAAGGTTTTTAAGGCCCACAAGAACTAACCTAAGGTTTATTGGACTTTGTGGTTAAAGCACCCGTGCTTGAAATGATTTTAGCCCTGGCTCAGTTCGCAGTGCGTTTTGTAAGAGAGATAGAAAGTTATTCTGTTTGGAGAGTTTTCTCTCTCTTTTTCTTTTTAGTTCTAGCCTAGGATTGGCTTTTCAACAGGTCTGTATCAGATTCCTTGCTCCCATCATCAATCCTCAAGGGTTCCTGGCAATCGATGCTTTGAGATAGCACCACCCATGGCAACCCCTAGAACCCTGGCTATTGAGATTTCGAGATAATCCCATCCATGGTGTTCCGTGGCCGAATCCAGACCCTGGCAATTGACACTTCGAGATAATGGCATCCATGGAATCTGAATCAACAGAGTGCTTACATGCCCCCAGTAGGATATGTAAATATCCTAAGAGACAGGCACCGAGGAGATGATATTTTGTTACGCATCTTCGAGGGGATTTCCCGCCTCTCCGCGCTGGGAACTCGTCCAAATCAACTTGTGTCGATCGGCCGCTCCTATTCTAGGTGTTCTTTTCAGAATTTTGCGACGCTTCTGCGTGATTTTGATTTTTACGCTTACTGAACCAGGCTGTGTGTGAGGTTAGGGTGCTTAGGTTACTGAGTCCCGTAAACCAAAAATTAGTTAACGAGGCCAAATACTCCCTAAGCCTTAGACCTAATACTTCAGCTTTTCATTTTCCTCAACCTCTTGAGGAGTGTCTAGATCTTAATGGGTACTAAGAGTCTATTCAAGAATGCCTAAGGTTTGCGTTCTTACTAATCTCATTATGCACTTTTCAGTTATTTTCTTGAATGAGGTCTAGAACTTAGGTTAATTCCTTAGTTCCTTACTAATGACTATCACCTTTTCTTATAATTTTGTGCTCCTTTTTTCATTTTGTTTCTCTTCTCCTTCTCCTTCACAAAATTTCCTTCTCCTTTTATTCTCTTTTGAAAAAATTTTTTTAATTTTTATGATGTTTTTGGCATATGTGAATTTTTTTGTTTGAAACCTTTTCTTACAAGTTTTGCACTTTCATACCCCCCCCATGCCTAAGATTTGCAATGTCCTCATTGTAACCTAGGGGGTTTTTATTTAACTTAGTTCATTCCTTAAGACAGAAATTTGGATGAGTGGATGGGTCGGGTTGAATTTTTGCGGACGATTTCTAATCCCAGATGCAAGCATCTGAGGTGGGGTCGGCTGTCTACAAGGGTGAACCTCAAGTGCAAAAAGGTGTCAGAAAAAGTTTCAGGTTTTCAAAGAGAATGACGGGCTGCCTCCCGTTAAGCGCTGAGTTTTACTCCATCGGCTGGGCGTAATAAGCTCAAGGGGAAAGAAGGATATAAGATGTTCCAACCAAATCAGTAGAAGTTACATCAATGAACGGCTTGAGTCTCTGACCGTTCACGATGAAAGGTTCAGAATCGTGGCTGAGTGGACTGATTTCGATTGCTCCATTTCCAAAAACCTGTCGGACCAAATATGGTCCGACCCACTTGGATCTCAGTTTTCCTGGGAAGAGTTTTAGTCTGGCATCAAAGAGTAGGACCTTTTGACCAGGATGAAAGATCTTTCTCGAGATGTGTTTGTCGTGGAAGGCTTTAACCCGCTCCTTGTAGATTTGCGAGTTCTCGTACGCGTCTAGGCGTAATTCATCGATCTCGCTGATTTGGAGTTTTCTGTGGGTCCCAGCCTTGGAAAGATCTAGATTACAGTTTCGTACTGCCCAATAGGCTTTATGCTCCAGTTCTACGGGAAGGTGGCATGCCTTTCCGTACACCAGTCTAAAGGGAGACATGCCCAATTGGGTCTTGTGGGCGGTCCTATAGGCCCACAATGCTTCCGGAAGTCAGGACGACCAGTCCTTCCTGTCAGGTCGAACAGTGACTTGTAGGATTTTCTTGATCTCCCGATTAGACAGCTCAGCTAGACCATTAGTTTGGGGGTGGTAAGGAGTAGAGATTCGGTGAGACACCCCGTATTTGGTCATTAGTGACCTAAACTGAGCATTTGTGAAATGGGTCCCCCCATCAGAGATTATTGCACGAGGAATCCCGAACCTTGAGAAAATGTGTTGATGAATGAATTTGAGAACGATTTTGTGATCACAGGTTCGGGTCGGTATGGCTTCGATCCATTTGGACACGTAGTCCACAGCCAACAGAATGTATTCGAAACCATCCGAAACAGGAAAGGGGCCCATAAAATCAATCCCCCAAACATCAAAGATTTCGCATACTAGAATCGGTTGCATAGGCATCATGTCGCGATGGCTCATGTTGCCCAAAGTCTGGCAACGACTGCATGCCTTGCAGTGATTGTATGCGTCTTTGAACAGTGTGGGCCAGTAAAAGCCGCACTGGAGGACTTTTGATGCGGTTTTATGCCCGGCGAAATGGCCACCGCATGCCTGGTCATGGCAGAAAGAGAGGATATTGTTGAATTCCCCTTCCGGGACACATCTCCGGATGATCTGATCGGCACCTATGCGGAAGAGGTACGGGTCTTCCCAAATGTAATACTTGGCATCGGAGCGTAATTTGTCTTTCTTGGCCTTCGGCCAATCGGACGGGATCTGATGAGATGCCAAGTAATTTACTACATTAGCAAACCATGGAAGGCTAGTACCAATAGTCAGCAGGTGCTCATCGGGAAAATGCTCAGTGATGGGTCCGGGAGGGTCAATTATTTCAGAAGGAAGACGGGACAAGTGATCAGCTACCACATTTTGCTTTCCCGCTTTGTCGCGAATCTCAAGGTAAAATTCTTGCAACAGCAAGATCCATCGGATTAATCGAGGCTTCGCGCCCTTCTTTGCAAGGAGATGCCTCACAGCTGTGTGATCCGAGTATATGATGACACGGGAACCCAGAAGGTACGACCTGAACTTTTCTAGGGCAAATACTACAGCTAGCAGCTCTTTCTCAGTAACCGTATAGTTACGCTGAGCCTCATCGAGTGTTTTACTGGCGTAGTAAATGACCACAGGTTTCCCGTCAATTTTCTGCCCCAAAACCGCTCCTACAGCGAAGTCGGATGCATCGCACATGATCTCAAAGGGTTGAGACCAATCAGGGGACTGTAGGATCGGGGCTTGGGTGACTCGGTCACGCAGGATTTCAAATGCTTGAGTGCATTCCTTGGAAATTTCGAAAGGAACATCCTTGGAGAGAAGAGTGGTCAGGGGGCGTGCGATTTTTGAAAAATCAGGGATAAATCGTCGATAAAAACCGACATGCCCTAAAAAGGAACGGATGTCCCTGATCGAGCTAGGCATAGGAAGGTGAGAAATCAGATTAACCTTAGCTCGATCCACTTGGATACCTTTCTCCGAAATTGAGTGTCCCAGGACAATTCCCTCAGGCACCATGAAATGGCTCTTTTCCCAGGAAAGAACCAAATTCACATCGATGCACCGCCTGAGTATCTGGACCAAGTGTTGGAGGCAATCGTCGAATGATGCTCCGAAAACTGAAAAGTCATCCATGAAGACTTCCAGATAATCACCTACCATATCTGAGAATATGGCAAGCATGCATCGCTGAAAAGTAGCGGGTGCATTGCAAAGACCGAAAGGCATCCTTCGGAAAGCGTATGTTCCGAAGGGGCAGGTGAACGTGGTCTTTTCTTGGTCCTCAGGATGGATTGCCACCTGGTTATAACCGGAGTACCCGTCAAGAAAGCAGAAGAACCTATTTCCCGCAAGTTTTTCGAGAATTTGATCAATGAAGGGTAGTGGGAAATGGTCCTTCTTCGTGGAGGAATTGAGTCGGTGGTAATCTATACAGACTCTCCACGAGTTGGCTAATCGGGTAGGAATGATTTCTCCGGTCTCAGTTGTTATAGTGGTGAGTCCTGCCTTCTTGGGCACGACCTGAATTGGGCTCACCCAACGACTATCGGAGATCGGGTAGATGATTCCGGCATCTAACCACTTGATGATCTCCTTTTTCACGACCTCCTGCAGATTGGGGTTTAAGCGTCTCTGCATTTCACGAGAAGGTCGTGTGCCCTCTTCCGAATAGATATGATGAGTACAATAAGAGGGACTTATTCTAGTCAAATCGTCGAGAGTCCACCCGATGGCTCTGCGATGTTGCTGGAGGACAACAATCAGACGGGATTCCTGTTCAGGACTGAGGTTGGAATTGATAATCACAGGAAGGGTCTGATTAGAACCCAAAAAGATGTATTTCAAGTGAGCAGGAAGGGGTTTCAGTTCGAGGATGGGGTTATCAGTAGCAGCGGGTGGTTCAGTATAGATGTGAGGTTTGAGGGTGGGAGTTACTGGGTTATTCATATCTGGATTCGACTCCTCTGTTTGCGGGTCAAGATCCTTCTGTGGTTGATGAGGCATAATCGCGTCATCCTGGAAGTGTGATTCATCAACCAAGGTCCTGATGTCACAAATTTGTTCGATGACGCCGCAATTAATTCCTTGTTGGGCCTTAAATATATCAATTTTCAGTGTTTGATCTCCAAACTTAAGCTCTATTTGGCCCTCCTCACAGCTGATGTTGGCTCTAGCAGTAGCCAAGAAAGGTCTCCCTAGAATGATTGGTGTATCCCTAGGGTTCTCAGGTGCATCCATATCTAAGACTATAAAGTCCACTGGAAAATAGAAATCCCGCACTCTTACGATAACATCCTCGAGAATCCCTTTTGGTGACTTTATAGATCGACCTGCTAATTGTAATGTCACCTCGGTTGGTTTTAGCTCAGATTCTTCTAGATGGTCAAGTAAGGATGTGGGTATCAGGTTTATGGATGCACCCAAGTCTAACAATGCTCTATCAAATTGGGTACCACCTATCTTGCAGGAAATCAGGGGAGTACCAGGATCTTTTGCCTTGGGTGGGAGTCTACTGAGGATTACAGAGCTGGCTTGTTCTGATAGAACAATTGGGCTCCCTCCCTTGGTTCGCGGCTTACACTGGGGTGTACATATATTCTTTAGAAATCGTGCGTAAGCTGGTACGTGGTGGATTGCATCCATCAAGGGGATGTTTATGTGGACCTGCTCAAAGAGCTTGACCAGGTCCTCCTCAGGGGCCACGGGTTTGGTGGTCTTCTTTCCCTTGGTCAAGGCCTCGGGAAACGGGATCTTGGTTGGTTCTTCTAGGATAGGTCCAGGTTGTGGATCTGGGACAGTGGTATCTTGGATAACTATCCTAGGGTCATAGTTATCAGGCTTGGAGTGGTTTGGATAATGCGGGTCTTGAGTTATTTTACCACTACGTGTTGTTACAGAATTTAATCCGGCCTGATTTTGGTTTGGGCTTTGTAAGAGGGGTGGCTGCTGCTGAAATCCCGCATAAGAAGTTGAAGCTTCCATCTCGTCTGGAGATGGAGCAGTAGGGGCCTGATAAATCCATTGTGCGTGGCCTAAATTTGGATTCATAACGCGCTTCTGGGTTGGCACGTTATTTGGGTTAGGAAGGGGTTGGGAAGGGAGTGTGCCTGGCTGGCGAGAATTTGCCAACTGGGCCAGTTGAGTTTTAACTTCTGTAAGTTCGTCCTTGTGCTTTTTGAATAGCCGCATTCATTTTTTGAATGTCAGCCAGAGTCCGAAGGATTAGGGACATTTGATCCTGATTTGGCCCTGATGGATAAGTAGGGTTGGGCTGAGGCTGAGGCGGCTGGTAATGACGAGAGGGCTGTGGGTGGGACTGAAAAGGTGGTCTTTGGGTTTGGGAATTTCCCGCCCACTGAAAATTGGGATGGTTTCGGCATCCAGGGTTGTAAGTGTTGGAGAATGGGTCGTTCTGGATGGCGTTGAGGTCCTCGCAGGTCTGAGGAACCTCCTGAGAATCAGGGAAAGGGGGAATGGAGTTCCCCCGGCTGGTGTAGGAAAGATCGGATGATCCTCCGATCCAAGAATCAGATGGGGATGGATATGGATCCATCCTAGGGGAAGATCGGTGGAGGATGTTTTGCACAGTCTCCTGTGTGGAAGGAGGTTGTGCAAAGGAGTTACGCGTGGAGGTGGCTCGCTGCAAGTGCTGAGTCAGCTCATCCACCTTCTTTTCAATGATTGAGACCTTGTCCAATCGACTGGCCATTAATTCCAGGTCGACTGATGCGGACAGGCCCTGCATCTCATGTGCTCCCTTAAGATTCGTCGCTACGCGGGTATTCGTCCTGTCGAATAATCCCATGGAGTCATTGTTGATGGAGTTCTCGCACATGTTTTCGAGAATCTCCCATACGGTGTTGACCCATGATGTTTCCTCCGCAAGTTGCATTGACGAAAAGGCGGATGTCCTCACGGAGTCCCTGGTAAAAAGATTGGACTTGTTCCCATTTAGGAACTCCGTGATGGGGGCACTTTCTCATGAGATCCTGAAAACGATCCCATGCCTCATGGAGAGGTTCTCCTGATTGTTGAGTGAAGTGTGTAATCTGATGGCGCAAGGCGTTGGTCCGACCAACGGGAAAAAACTTTTTCAAAAACTCGGATTGAAGTTCTTCCCAAGTGTTGATCGGCCGGGTCTGAGTTTGATACCAATGGGCGTCCTTGTCCATAAGAGAAAAGGAGAACATCTTCATGAGAAGAATATCCCGATTTTGCGCATCTGATCCAAAAGTGTGGGCCAGATGCTTTAGCTGTTTGATGTGCTGGAAGGGATCTTCAGAATTAAGCCCATGGAATTTAGGTATAGCATGAATCATGTTGGGCTTTAATTCGGAATCAGGTCCTCCAGTCGGGATTCTGACTCGAGGCTCAATGGCTACCGCAGCAGGATTGTAGTGGTCCCGCATCATAGGACGCTGCGGTGGGTGCACGAAGTTTTGGAAGAGGTCATTGAGTCGCTGGAGCTGGTGTTCCAGATTATTTTCTTCCTCAACTAGCTGAGCCATGATGGGGGAAGAAGAAGAACTTGGTTCTGAATCAGAAGAGAGAATAGTGTGAGGGTGTTGCTGCTCAAACACGGGCGTCGAGGCTTGGCCTTGACGAGAGCGAATTTCTAAAGGAGGTCTTAAGGGTGGTCTTAGGGACCTCCTTCCGTACATGCACTGTTGGAAGAGGTAAGTTTAGAAGGTGCTGGACCCAATCAAGACACCCAAAAATGTGTTGGGTGACTATAGAGGTGCGGGGCAGATGGACCCCTTGATCAGAAAGATCGTCCACCTGAGAATTACCTGGGCAGCCAGAGAGGGAGAGTCCCGCGAAGACCCCTACACGGTAGAGCGTCCCCACGGGTTACAGGGTTTCCCCCACCCGACCTCTCTTGTCACTGCGGTTCCAGGTAGACCAGAATGGGGATCTTGACCTCTTAAGTCTACCAATTTTAAGATCAGGGTGCTTAAGGTTTTCACTTGAACTTTAGTCTTTTAAGTGCAAAGAGTGACCTAATTTAAGGTTGGTTGACCCAAGGGGTCAACTTTACCTCTTGTTTTCTTTGAGAGCTTTTAGGTCCTGTCTTTTAGGGTTCAAGTGTTTAGAGAGCCAATTGTTTTAGGTTTTCCTTTGAATAGGTTTTTCAATCAATGGTTTAGGCACACTTCTTTTGGATTTTCTCCATTCTTGATTTAAGTAGTGTGTCTCGAAAACCCTAATGTTGAATCTTATGTTGGCTCTACTTGGTCCAGTTAGTTCTTTGTTGGGTAATTAGGGCTCAAGCAAGAATGTGTTAGCCCTTAAATACCCTTAATAGTGTGCAGGACTAATGAGTTGAAAACATGCAACTCTTTATGGTTACTAAGTATGGAAGACAGGTTAGCCCTATATTGCTTGTTCTTTTCTTTTCTTCCTCTTTAGAGTTTAGGGGTTAATAGCGAGAGGAAAAATTTACCTGTCCTCAGAGTGGTTGTCGTGCAGTTGCTTGTCTTCTTGATTTCCTGTAGTTTTCTGCACAAAAGAGAGGAGATTATCAGAAATTAAAAAGAAACAGGAATGTTTACCTCTAGAATAGCCGTTGCTCCCCGGCAACGGTGCCAAATGGTAATGGAATTGCTTCGCAAGATAACCAGGTTTTATTGTTATAGCGTTGTAGTATAGCCAGTTATTGCCATCATTTCAAATATATAAATTTTTTACTCGGAAAATAAAAGAGAGTTCCCGAGGTCGAACTCAGGGAGCAAGTTGTATTCTAGAGATATACATGTTCTATTACAAAAAAAATAAAGAGAGAGAGAGAGGGAGAGAGATGAAAGTTTGAGTTCTTCTTCTTTTCTTCTTTCTTTCTCTTTGTCTCTCTCTCTCTTTAGCTGTTGTTCTTCCTGTTCTTCTTCTGTGTTTATCTCCTTGTGGTCCTCTTCTTCTTCTGTTGTTCTTCCTTGTTCTTTCCTCTTCTTCTTCTGCTGTTCTTCCTTGTTCTTTTGTTCTTCAGATCTTCTTCTTTCTTCTTTTCTTTTTCCTGTCAGGACGTCGTCTCTCCTTCTTTCTTCTTTTCCCTTCAGGCCGTCGTCTGATTTTCCAATCAGACGACTTAAACCGCTTGTTGCCACAGTGTCTCCCTTAGCTTTCCTCTTCTTCCGCAGTCCTTCTTCTTCTTCTTTTCTTCCATGGTTCTTCTTCTTTGTTTACCTGTGCCTGCACACTTCAAAGTTTACGTCAGTGGGCAAAACCTACTCTACCCTCCCCCACCCCCGCGTCTCTCTTTCTCTGAATTCGCTCTTAGGAAGGCTCTCCCAGAGCATCCGGGTAATCGGGTACGCGGGTCGCGCCCGGGTCCAGGCCCACCGGCGTGCGTGGTGGGCGAGGAGTGCAGGTCAGTCTAAGTCGGGTCGGGTCAGGTTCGCGGGGCGTGAGCGCGGACGAGACCGGGTAACCGGGTGGGTGAAGGGGACCTCACCCCGTGTGCTGAGGCAATAAGCCTCCAGCACCTTTTCGCTTTATACCGCTGCGCCTCTTCAGAGTTTTCCGAGGTGGGACTAAATGTCCCACCCTAATTGAGCGCCCGCAGCGGAGAAAGCAGCGGGCGATCGCGGCTTCACGCGAGGCCTTCGCCCCAGCTGCGAGCCTGACGCTTTGTCGAAATGCCTCGCAAGGCCTGGGAGTCGAATCTGGGCGTGGCGCGCCTGCAGCTGCAGGCGGAAGCAGCTCCTTCTGCACGGCAATGGCGGCGGAGGTCGGGTGACCTGTTCACAGCAAAACGGCCTCTCGGCCTAATCAGAAGGTGCCGGGAGCTTCGCCAGAGTGCGGCGAAGCTCGTGTGGGTGGTGGCGAGGCGTGGGGCGGCGTGCAAGGGCTGCCCTAGGTCGGACTGTGGGTCGGAAGATGGGTTTGTTCGGTGGGGTTGCAGAGGGTGATGTGGGGGAAGTGGAAGGGCGGGGGTTGATCAGGGTGAGGAGGCGGAGGTTCTGCGGTGGTCGGCGAGCCGTGTGGGTTGCTGGGGTGATGGGAGCGGCTCGCCGGAGGATGGCCGGAGGCGGAGAAGGTGAGGGTGAGGGGTCGGAATCGAGGGCGACAGTAGATGTTTAAAGTGAGGAAAAGGAAGAGGGGAGGAAGAGGAGGAGTTCTACCTACTTAGCAGGAGGAGGAGGGGCCGGAGTGGGCGACAGTCGTATCGACTGTCGCCGGAGAAGAAGATGCCCGGGGGAAGGGGCGGCGGCGAGCAGAGGGCCGGAGATGCGCCAGCTGGGTGCGGCGTGGCGCGGGAAGAGCAGGGGAAGAAGTCTCTGCTGCTGGTATTGCGGCAGAGCGAAGAGGAGGAGGAGGAAGAACCGCCGGAGCTGGTGGGCGTCTGCCGGAGTGAGAAGAGAGGAAAGTTGGGGGTTTTCTCCGTCAGATCCGAGCTGGGAAGAACGGTGGAGCGACGGGGGTATTTATAGGGACCGAATCAGGGAGGAAGGCGGAGAGAGACGACGTGTCTCCCTCGCCGGAGGACGCCGGAGATGGAAACCCATACCGTCCGTGCGTTCGCACGGCCGGTATGGTGGGTTACAGCGACCAGGGGGGTGTCCCTGCAACGGCTGACGACGCAGGGCACCCCCGGTTTACTTGCCAGGCTCTCCCCCTCACCCTGCGCGGCGCCATGCTCCGCGCAAGGTCGCCGGAGCATGGTGCTGGCAGGTTTTGCAGGGGGGACCTGAACGCAAAGAACGAAGGAGAGTTAGGGGCCAAAATGCGAGGGTTCAATAGTTGAGGGCCAAAAAGTAAATATATGAGGACCAAAGTGTAAAGTTGGTCAAGAAGGTTTCTTCTTAGGCTCAAGTTTTTATACATGACTAATTAGGACCTAAGGAATCTGATGGTGAATTTTATTTCTAGATTAAACCTTGTTTGACTGGTCAATTTATGCAAAAACCCAAATTAAGTTATTAATTGGGTATGGTTCTCAATGTAGGTCAAGATGGGTTCCTAAGGTCAAATTGAAGGTTCTAAACCCTAGAGATTATTTTTCTATGAATTTTAGAGGGTTTATTCCATTTTTGCTTTGCCTTGAACCTCGTGAATTGAAGTGGGTTTGTTTTAGGGTTACCTATTATCATTTAGTTCCTTGGAATTGCTGTAGCCCTTGCTAGATCATCTCATCCCACTTTTATTCTTATTAAGTTGCTTTGACCTATGTTTGGACCCTGAATTACCCTGAATGCAGATTATACTGGTAAAATTGCATTTTTACCCCTTATGACTTGTTTTCTCCTTAAACTCAGAATTCTCTGAGTTAAGCCTTTCCTTGAGTTATGTAGGAGCTTTTATCCTTTGTATTGGGTCAAAATGAGCTAGTTATGGCTCATGATGAGGTTCTCATCAACAACCAATAGGACGAGGTGCCGCGTGGAGTGTAGGATGGATGGCGGAAGATATATGTGACCACGCTTTTTGTACGCGTGTATCGGGGAATATCAGCAACTGGTGCAGATATTCCCGCGATACCACGT
This sequence comes from Thalassia testudinum, assembly GCA_037157565.1. Classification (NCBI taxonomy): domain Eukaryota; kingdom Viridiplantae; phylum Streptophyta; class Magnoliopsida; order Alismatales; family Hydrocharitaceae; genus Thalassia; species Thalassia testudinum. The sequence goes on from JAZHRO010000014.1 coordinate 9,589,959, forward strand.
ATGGTAAATAATGTGAAACTATATATATATATGAATATATGTAAATATATCTATATGTATATATATATATATATATATGGTTATAGATATATATGTATATATATATATGTAGTTATATATGAATAGATGTATATGTATATATATATAGGTATGTAAATATATATATAAGTATATGTATAGATATATTTATGTATAGATCTATATATATATATATATTTATATGTATATGTATGTATATGATACTATATAGATGTATATATATATATATGTGTATGTATATAGTAATATATGTATATATAGATATATGTAGCTAGATATGTATATGTATATATATATATATATATGTATAAGTAGGTGTGTATATATGCATATATATATATATATATATATGTATATAAATATATGTATATAGGTAAGTATATATGTGTGTATATATATATATATATATATATAAGTATATAGATATATGTATATAGACTAATACATAGTTATATAAGTACTAATATATGTATAGATATATGTATATAAGTATATGCATATATCTATCTATATATATATATATATATATATATATATAGTTGTATAGATATATATGTATATATGTATGTATATTTATATATATATATATATATGTATAAGTAGGTGTGTATATATGTATATAAATATATGCATATAGGTAAGTATATATGTATATATATATATATATATATAAGTATATAGATATATGTATATAAGTATATGTATATATGTAAATATATATGTATATATATATATATATAATTATATAGATATATGTATATATATATATATATGTATACTAATACTTAGTTATATACATACTACAATAGATATAGACATAAGTATGTATATATATATATATATGTATATAAATATATGTATATATATCAATATATATATGTATACGTATATATATATGTATATAATAGTATAGAGGTGTGTGTGTGTGTATGAAAGTGTGAGTGTAGGTGTGTAAGTGTCGGTGAAGAGAGTGAGAGAGTGTTGTGAGAGAGAGAGAGAGAGAGAGTGGGAGAGATGGCGCTGTTAAGGCGTCTGGAGCTTCCACGCGTCGTCTGGAGTCTCCATGCACGCGCACAGGCACGTATGCGCGTAGAGAGGAGCACGTTGGAGGGAGTGGCGCGGCGAGGACCGCAGCGCACAACGTTGTGTGGAAGGGTTGGAGTGGGCGCTCGCAGGCACATGCAGACGAAGGGAGCGGCGAAGGAGCGGGCAGGTGCGGGCGATGCAGATGCATGCAGACGCGTGGGCTGGCGCTGGCAGAACGCGAGGCGAGATGCGCGCATGGGCGAAGGCTGGTTGCGGCGCGCCGGGTGACTAGTTAAGTGAGAAACTCACCGGTCACCCCACTGTGGCCACAGTGTTCCGCAAACTGGCGTGAACAGTGGCTACAGTGTAAGGCCAAGCCACGCAACCGGGAGCGGGCGGTGCTGTGAGTGCGGACGGCTTGGCGTGCACGGAAGAGTGGCTCCGGCTGGTGGCTTGCGGGAGGGATGTCACGACAGAATGCACGGAGAGGGCTGCTGGCGTGCGCGGTGGAGGGCGAGGGTGACCTGTTGCTTGCTCGGAGGCTTGCGGGTGCTGGCTGGGGTGCGCTGGGGTGCTTGGTCGGTCGCTGTAGAGGCATGTAGTGGCCGGTTGTGGGCGGAAGAGAGAGCATGACAGGGCAAAGAAGCAGGAGGCGATGGTGCCTGCAGGCACGTGCTGAAGGGTTGGGGCGGCCTGCAGGCGTGCATGGAAAGGGCTTGGGTGGCTGCTACTGCCTTGTGATTGCGCAGCAATCATAGGTCTTAATTGGCCTAGATTAAGCTAGGACTTAGCATAAGTTAGGGTTATTCATGCATACATATGCATTGTCTGCATCTTTACTGCTTTCCTTTAGCTATGCATGAAATAATGTTATAATGTGCTGATTAAGTGCATTATGTCAATTGCAGGCAATAAGCTGATCAGGAGCTGGATCTAAAGCTGGATCAGGAATAACAGGAGTTGTAGCAAACCTGGAGTAGAAGGGCTAGTTTAGATGTAGGAATAATAATGTAAGGGGGTTAAAAGTTTGCTATTCTATTAAGTAGAAATAAAGCAGTAAAATGTGAAGAGCTTAGGTCCATTCTAGTCCTAGGATAGCCTAGAGACTTCCCCAAGACTTAGCCACCCTTAGATTAGGTCACAACACCCTAGGAAGCCCTAAAACCCTAGTTCCAACCCTTCTCTAGATGTCCAGATAAGTTTTAAGACGTCCAGGACCCTTAGCCAACTTCCGCACACTTCAAACCCACTTTTGCAGTGTTATTGGACATCCAGACACTTTGCCAGAAGTCTAATTTCTGCAGAATACCCAAAACAGAACCCAAAATCCTTCCTGACTCTGATTGGACGTCCAGACAAGAAGTCTGGACTACTGATTTTTGAGTATAAGACGTCTGATTCTATAATTAGACGTCCGATACTGCTCTCCAATTCCTGTTTTGAGATTTAAGCCTTAATCTTGGATCTCTAGGTCCCTAAACCCAATTCCAACCCCATAGGAACCTAAATTAAGGTGCCCTAACCCTAGTACATCACCTCTAAACCTTCCTAAGGACCTAATTAGGTCCTCACTAAACCTAATTGACTTGGATCTTAGTCAATTCCATCAACCTATTCAATTGGACTCATTGAGTCTAATTGAGCCCTGATCTCAGCACACACTGTCCAATTGTACTCAGTGAGAGTCCAATTGACCTAGACCGAACTTAATTGAGTTGTTTTACTCTCAATTAAGTTTCCACACACCCAATTAAACTTGTATTAAGTTTAATTGCACTTTACCTTAGTGAATTAGGGTTTATAACCCTAATTTGAGACCTACCTTGACCTAAACCCACTAGAAACCAACCTAATCAACCTAGCCACCTAAGTTTCGACCCACACACACCCACACACACCATCCACACGAAAATATCTAGCCTAGAGTTCTCTAGAACTCTCTACCATGTGTGGTTGCCTTGGTTGCCAAAAATAGCAACCAAGAGCCATTCAATTTTTAGATCCACATTTAGTGGATCGAAAAGCCACCATCCACCCTCTCTCTCTCACTCTCCCACGAGCTCCCACCATAGCCCTCTCTAGAGAATTCCATAATTCTCTAGAGAGCTTCCCTTAGGTCTATAAAAAGACCCCTTGGGTGGCCATTTGCAACCATTCACTCCCTTGGCAATTGCTCTCCATTGGTGCCATTCATGCCACCTCCACTTAGCCACTCACTCCACCTCCACGAGCTCACTACCACCACCATGGAGGACACCATGCCGGGATGCTGGATCAACCCTACTTCTCTCCAAGGGTCGGCCTAAGCTACATTGGCCACCCCTCATTCTCTTCTCGACCACTCCAAGGCCATCGGGGACCACCCCTGAATGCCCTCTACTCTTTTAGCTTTAGATCATGCTCTTCATAAGTTTTATTGCTTTCATTTACTGCTTAGTAGAGTAGTTTCTCTTCTTCCCCAATGATGCATGCAAAATCCCCCCGTCGATTCTTGTATGCAATCGTTTTCTGGTAGCTAGGTTTAATTTCAAGCATTCCTATATAAGCTTTCCTCTAGATTTCCTATACAAACAACTCTCCCCCAATGAATGAATGAAAATGAATTTATATATATATATCTCTCTTTATGTGTTTGAAATCACCATGAGCTGAATGATTATTTTATTTGCGTGATTTAAGTGCCTGTTCTTTAATGGCCTATATATTGCGCACCAGAATATTAAGTAGAGCGGCTTTAAGATCGATTTCAAAAACAGAAACACACCTCCCAGAGACGAATGACCGGGACTCAAGTCTTGTTATTTTACAAAATAATATTTTTGACGAACGTTTTTGCGTGACTATACTACGATTTTCGATGACTTTCAAATGTGCGAAAATGGCTTTCCGTCACCTTGCTACGTGCTGCCGCCTTGCCGCCGCTGCTGGAGCTTTGAGCTTCAAGCTTGAAGCTTTGACTCTAATGGCTGAAGGTGGCTGGAAAGTGAAGAAATCAGGGAAGAGCCACCACGCCCACCGGGTCTATGGTGAACTGGGCGGTGGTGGACTCACGGTGGTGGTTGTGCACCACCGTGAGGTGCTCCTGTCCACCGGGTGTCTCCTCAGAGGAGGAGACTGGAGTATGGAGGGAGAGGGAGGAGATGGTGGCCTAGAAGGAGAAGAAGTTGCGTTGGCTTTTTTTGTGTGTGGAAGGACCAGGCTGCTTTGCAAAAAGGCAGTCGAGCTCCTTTTAATGAAGAGGAGAGCATGCACAGTTATGCCCTGGCTGTGCATGGCTCATGCATGGCTCACAGCAGGGAGAGGTGGATCAGGACATGGCGCAAAGAGAAGAAGTTGTCATGCAGTCGTGGGAAGAGTTTGAAAGTCAAGTAGAAATAAAAATAAAAAGAACATGAATTTTGTAAAGATGCACTTAAGGAAAAAATGTTATTTGCAAGGCCACTTATTTTATTCTCCTCCCCTCTCAATTAAATGCATGCATGCATGTATTTTTACAAATGCGACTATGGAACCCTAATATGCACTAGTAATGCTAGGAAATAGCACAAGATGGTACAATTGCAGGTGTATTTTTGCGGTGCAATCATACCCCAATGCTTATCTTTTGCTAGTCCCTAGCAAAATAGTATTTAGAAATGATCTTAAGCTGAAGATTTTTTTCTGAGGCGATATAGGTGTGTTTATTGTTGGATATTGTGAGAACCAATTGTAGAGAAAGCTACCAGTACTTTAAGTCTCACATGACATAGATCTTCTCTCGACTAACCAGGACTCTTGATATTTAAACCTTAAGTACGATTTCCAGGATCCAGGAGATTTTTGCCATACTCGAGAGCTCAAGAGATTATGGCTTGTGCATAGTGAAGGATCAAGACTGACCAGATGAACATTAAGACTTAAGCCCAGGGTTTCACAAATTCTTAAGTAAACGTTGGTCCCAGTTTCAGCTCGTGTTTTCGGATTGACCCTTAAAGAGATGATGGAAACTCAACTCCCATTTTTTGATATTTGTGGCTCAAAGAGAACAGGATAGAACCTTTTTTAGGGTAGTGACTTTGCGAGATATACTGACTTATTTGCATCTTTTTTTTTTTGAAACACGTGTCAGTATATCTCTTACAACTTTATTTGGAGGAGCACACTTTTCTTTTTGGTGGGAGAGTTTCTTTTTGGTGAAAAGAGTCGCTCCTAAACACAAGACTAAAGCCTGGGATAAAAGGTCTACCTACATGCACAGGTAAGGACTCCACCTTCCCTAATGAACACTAGGGTTGGATCTTATGTTCACCTGGTCTTTCTTGATATGTGTAGTGTGAACCAAGTTTACTTAAGCTCTCAAGTAGAAGCAAACCAACGGATCCTATACTGGTGTCTCAGGTACAAGAATACGTCCTTAGTTAGGAGAGATTCCGATCCATCATGTCAATGCTCAAGTGAATTAAGCCGAGCCTGAGCGAATCAAGCTTCTGTGGTCAGGAAAGTCTTCAAAACAGAGGTTGAATGTCCATAAACACTTATTGTATTTTTGTTTCAGCCTTTAGATCATTACTAAACACCATTTATTATTATTATTATATATATTATATGTATATATATATATATATTTATTTTTCTTTTTCTTGCATATTTATAAATAGGTGGGAACTGCATGATACCATAAAATATCCAGATCCTATGGATGCCTATCCACCCCCCATGCTAAACAATGCTTTGTCCTCATATGCATGCAGGGAAAGGTAAAGAAAGGACGAAAGATCGGGTAACGAGAGCTGAGGTGCAGGGTATACAGCAGGGTGGTAGGGTGGGTGGTGAAAGATCTAGCATTTTCTGGGATGTGAGTGTCCCAAGCGGAACAGAAAACAAGTCAGGAGGAAGCAGTTGGCCCTCAGATTGGCCAAGAAGAGGGGCTTCTTGGATAGATGGATCCAAAAAGGAATAGCACCAGTGAGTAGTTTGTGGGCTCAAGGTCCCGGTGTGGATTTGCAAATCTGCCTGATTTGGTGGGAAAGAAAGGGCAGTTCTGTCTTCAAGAGTATGGATCGGCGATGAGCAGCTCAGATATGACTCAGACCACGAGGCATGGGAAGCGAAGAAAACCTCGTCAGAAGTCTGGCTAGGAGAAGGTACGGGACAAGGGAGGGATGGGGGAACGTCACAGTATGTGTTGATCAGGCAGTCGTCAGGTAATTCGCAGCAGTCTGAATAGGTCCCAATTAGTCCGATAAACGCACTGACGGTCATGTCTTCATCAGACGTGTCATCCTCGATGCAATCGCAATAAAAGTTCTTGGCTGCCTTGAAGATGTTAAGCTTGATCTTTTCAGATCCAACAACAATCTCAATACAGCCCAACTCGCAGTCGATAAGGGCACGGGCTGTGGCCAAGAAAGGTCGACCAAGGATGATCGGACAATTAGAAAGTGAGCTAGGAACTTCCATATCTAAAATGAGAAAGTCAACAGGAAAACAGAGACTGTTGACCCTAACCACCACGTCTTCCACCACACCCTTCGGGATTTTGACAGAACGATCTGCCAACTATAACGTGACAGGGGTGGGTTTCAGATTTCCCAAGGAAAATTTTTCGAGCATGATGGTCGGTATAAGATTTATGGAAGATCCTAGATCAAGCAGGGCACGGTTAAAATTGCAGCCTTGGATGCTACAGGAAATGAGCGGTGTGCCCGGATCTTTCTGCTTCGGTAGTAGGTTTGACAGTATAGCACAACTCGCATGAGGCGAGAGAACCATTGGATTTTTAGTTTTCTTTGACTGTCGCCTAGGTGTTGTGCAGCCTTTGAAAAATCAGGTGACAGTAGGTATGTGGTCGATAGCCTCGAGCAGGGGTACCTTGATTTCTACATCCCTGAACAAATTATGCAAGTTATCAAAGGCCTGCATATCTTTCTTTTTGCCTTTTGGCTCCCTCAGTAGAGCCTCAGGGAATGGAACAGATTCTGGCACCAATTTGGGTGTGTCATCCTCTCGCGAATGCGGTGCGCATCCCGAATGAGAGGGCGATGAAGAAGACGGGCCAGGATCAGGTCGAGGCAGATAGACAGTCTGCTTACCGCTCCTCGTAGTGATAGCATCGGATGATGCGGGTCCAGTGGGATCATACGGCGGAGGAGGGTTCGCAATAGGGACGTAAGAGTGCGGTGTTGCAGCGGGATTAGCCTGAAATCCTTGTGGAATGCTCGGAGCTTGCAGAATCTGGTGAACCTGTCCCTGAGAAGGTTGTTCCTGTGGTTGCGGACCATGGGGTATGAAATTTCATGAGTTGGGAATAGGTTGGGTGGGAAGAGTGCCCTGAGATGAGTCGCCATGTGTAGTTGACTGATCTCAGCATTCTGCTGCGCCAATTGGTGCTGAAGAGAGGTCATGTTCTCTTCATGGCGCTTTGACATATCTGTCATCATTCGCATCAATTTATCAAGAGGACTTGATGCGTGTTCTGTTTACGGTACGCAAGGGCCTGATGGCAGATTCGCAATAGGATTAGACTGGGTCCTTGGGATGACAGGTACGGACGGTTGCATTGGTCCACCCGCGGGGTTTTGGCACTGCGGGTTGTTGGACCATGTGAAGTTTGGATGATTACGCCACCTTGGGTTATAAGTGGCAGAGAACGGGTTGTTCCCCAGGGCGCAAGCATCTTTTATGCCAGAAGACGCGTCCGCATGTAAATATGCGTCCGAGCACAAGGAGGCTTGGTCCTCTGTCTCAAAATACTGGCTCGCAGAAGCCAGTTCCACATGACTTACCGAGTCGCTCGGTGCGACACTTGGTAAGGAAGGTCTTACGGGGTTTCTCGAGATAAGCCTGGTGTTGGAAGAATTTGGATTGTGATGAAGTGGTGAAGTGGGTGTGTTTGCCATAGAACGGGCGGGGTTGGCCAGAAGCTCGTCCAGCTTCTTGTGCACGATGGAGACTTCATCCAATTTTTGTGCAATAAGGCTTAGATCAGTGGATGAATGGGAGGGTCCCGTGTTAACTTTGTGGACATTTCGGGGTTGGCTGGTACGATTAAAGGTGACAATGGAAGCATTGTTCATTGAGTTTTCACTCATATTTTCAAACAGTTCAAATGCTCCATTCTCATCTTTATTCATAAAGTTCCCTCTGCAGGAAGTGTTTGCAATCTGCTTCAAAGTCTCATTTAGCCTATAGTAGAAAATCTGGGCTATATGCCACTTAGGCAGACCGTGGTGCGGACACTTCCTGAGGAGGTCATTATACCTCTCCCATGCCTCATGAAATTGTTCGCCGTTTTGTTGTGTAAATGAAGTGATGGCACGGCGAAGCGCATTGGTTCGCCTGATTGGGAAGAACTTCTTGTGAAACGCTGTTCGCATCTCTTCCCGAGAGTGGATGGTTCTCCCAAGGGTGCGTAACCACTGCTACGCTTTATCCCGCAATGAAAATGGGAACATTTTCATGAGGACTATAGGTAACCCGATATTTCTTGGTTTAACAGTTTCGGCTAATCGGGTTAGGTCTTCCAAGTGGAGAAAAGGATCTTCACTTGCAAGACCATGGAAGTGAAAATTTATTAGGCCAATTATGTTAGGTTTCAGTTCAAAGTCATCCCCGCCCATGGGAACCCGAATTTGTCCTATGGTCTCTGTAGTAGCGGGATTCTGATAGGAGCTAAGAGACCTAGGCTCCTCCCGTTCGGGAGGGTTCTGCATTTCCTCCAATGTTTCCCGAATGGCTTCAATTCATTCATTATACATTTCCATTTGAGCTTGGAGGCGGGTTATGGGATCTAAGGCTCCACCACCTGGTGGGTTCTGAGGGCGGTTTCCTCCCTCGGGATTTGGGGGTGGGCGTGCAGCCATGTTTGTGGAGGAGGAGGACGATTTGGCTTCTTTTCTAAATTTATCAGGCAATTCAAACAGTTCAGGATTTTGTGACCTCCTCCAAAATATGCACTACCGTAGGAAGAATTGGGGGGATAAGAAGGGAAAAGAGATGAGAGAAATGATGTCGCAAAGGTACACTTGATGATAAATCAATTCAATCAAATTCCTAACCTCTACAGTGTGCCTTAGACCTAAAGATCTAAGTTACCTACTATCACGAACTACAGAACCGAATGCGAGCACCGTGGAACCATCGGGCTAGATTGAAAGGCCGTTTGCCCCAGTCTTAGACACCCGATAGCACGTGGGAACCCTGATGAGAACCTCATCATGAGCCATAACTAGCTCATTTTGACCTAATACAAAGGATAAAAGCTCCTACATAACTCAAGGAAAGGCTTAACTCAGAGAATTCTGAGTTTAAGGAGAAAACAAGTCATAAGGGGTAAAAATGTAATTTTACCAGTATAATCTGCATATAGGGTAATTCAGGGCCCAAACATAGGTCAAAGCAACTTAATAAGAATAAAAGTGGGATGAAATGATCTAGCAAGGGCTACAGCAATTCCAAGAAACTAAATGATAATCTGTAACCCTAAAATAACCCACTTCAATTCACGAGGTTCGAGGCAAAGTAAAAATAGAATAAACCCTCTAAAATTCATAGAAAAATAATCTCTAGGGTTTAGAACCTTCAATTTGGCCTTCAGAACCCATTTTGACCTACATTGAGAACCATGCCCAATTAATAACTTAATTTGGGTTTTCGCATAAATTGACCGGTCAAACAAGGTTTAATATAGAAATGAAATTCACCATCAGATTCCTTAGGTCCTAATTAGTCATGTATAAAAACTTGAGCCTAAGAAGAAACCTCCTTGACCAACTTTACACTTTGGTCCTCATATATTTACTTTTTGGCCCTCAACTTTTGAACCCTCGCATTTTGGCCCCTAACTCTCCTTCATTCTTTGCGTTCAGGTCCCCCCTGCAAAACCTGCCAGCACCATGCTCCGGCGACCTTGCGCGGAGCATGGCGCCGCGCAGGGTGAGGGGGAGAGCCTGGCAAGTAAACCGGGGGTGCCCTGCGTCGTCAGCCGTCGCAGGGACACCCCCCTGGTCGCTGTAACCCACCATACTGGCCGTGCGAACGCACGGACGGTATGGGTTTCCATCTCCGGCATCCTCCGGCGAGGGAGACACGTCGTCTCCCTCCGCCTTCCTCCCTGATTCGGTCCCTATAAATACCCCCGTCGCTCCACCGTTCTTCCCAGCTCGGATCTGACGGAGAAAACCCCCAACTTTCCTCTCCTCTCACTCCGGTAGACGCCCACCAGCTCCGGCGGTTCCTCCTCCTCCTCCTCTTCGCTCTGCCGCAATACCAGCAGCAGAGACTTCGTCCCCTGCTCTTCCCGCGCCACGCCGCACCCAGCTGGCGCCTCTCCGGCTCTCTGCTCGCCGCCGCCCCGTCCCCTGGGCATCTTCTTCTCCGGCGACAGTCGATACGACTGTCGCCCTACTGCTTCCCCTTTCGTCCCCGTAGCTAGGTCAGAACTCCTCCCCATCTCCCCCTCTTTCTTTTCCTCACTGTCTTTTATTTGATTAAACCCTCGACCGCTCCTGTCCACCGTCACCCCCTTCGTCTCCGGCCAAACTCCGGCGTGACCTCCCCATCACCCCAGCAACCCACACGGCTCGCCGACCACCGCAGAATCTCCGCCTCCTCATCCTGATCAACCCCCGCCCTTCCACCTCCCCCACATCACCCTCTGCAACCCCACCGAACAAACCCATCTTCCGACCCACAGTCCGACCTAGGGCAGCCCCTGCACGCCGCCCCACGCCTCGCCACCACCCACACGAGCTTCGCCGCACTCTGGCGAAGCTCCCGGCACCTTCTGATTAGGCCGAGAGGCCGTTTTACTGTGAACAGGCCACCCGACCTCCGCCGCCATTGCCGTGCAGAAGGAGCTGCTTCCGCCTGCAGCTGCAGGCGCGCCACGCCCAGATTCGACTCCCAGGCCTTGCGAGGCATTTTCGACAAAGCATCAGGCTCGCAGCTGGGGCGAAGGCCTCGCGTGAAGCCGCGATCGCCCGCTGCCTTCTCCGCTGCGGGCGCTCAATTAGGGTGGGACATTTAGTCCCACCTCGGAAAAGTCTGAAGAGGCGCAGCGGTATAAGGCGCAAAAGTGCTGGAGGCTTACTACCTCAGCACACGGGGTGAGGTCCCCTTCACCCGCTCGGTTACCCGGTCTCGTCCGCGCTCACGCCCCGCGGACCTGGCCCGACCCGACTTAGACTGACCTGCGCTCCTCGCCCACCACACACGCCGGTGGGCCTGGACCCGGGCGCGACCCGTACCCGACTACCCGGCAGCTGTGGGAGAGCTTTCCCAAGAGTGGTTTCTGTGAGAGAGAGACGGAGGGGCCGGGGGTAGAGTAGGTTTTGTCCTCTGACGTAAACTCTGAAGTGTGCAGGCACAGGTGAAGAAGAAGGACCGCAGAAGAAGAAGGAAACTGAGGGATACACTGTAGCAACAAGCGGTTTAAGTCGTCTGATTGGAAAATCAGACGACGTCCTGACAGGAAAAAGAAAAGAAGAAAGAAGGAGATCTGAAGAACAACAGAAGAAGGCGAGGCAGAGGAGAACACAAAAGAACAAGGGAAGAACTGAAAGAAGAATAGCACGAGAAGAAGATCTGAAGAGAGGAAAAGAAGAAAGAAAGGAAAAGAAGAACAGGACCCGCTCTGCAGAAGAAAAGGGAAGAGCAGGAACAGCTGAAAGAAAGAAGAAGAACAACACTACTGCAGATAAAGAAGAAGAAGATAACAGAAGATCTGAGACAAGGAGAAGCAAAGAGAAAAGAAGAAAAGACAACAATTTCTTTCTCTCTCTTTCTTTATTTTTGTAAAAGAAACTTGTACCCCTAGAATACAACTTGCTCCCTGAGTTCGACCTCGGGAACTCTTTTATTTTCCGAGTAAAAAATTATATATTTGAAATGATGGCAATAACTGGCTATACTACATCGCTATAACAATAAAACCCGGTTGTATCCTTCTATCATTTCTTGGCACCGTTGCCGGGGAGCAACGGCTATTCTAGAGGTAAACATTCCTGTTTCTTTTTAATTTCTGATAATCTCCTCTCTTTTGTGCAGAAAACTACAGGAAATCAAGAAGACAAGCAACCGCACGACAACCACTCTGAGGACAGGTAAATTTTTCCTCTCGCTATTAACCCCTAAACTCTAAAGAGGAAGAAAAGAAAAGAACAAGCAATATAGGGCTAACCTGTCTTCCATACTTAGTAACCATAAAGAGTTGCATGTTTTCAACTCATTAGTCCTGCACACTATTAAGGGTATTTAAGGGCTAACACATTCTTGCTTGAGCCCTAATTACCCAACAAAGAACTAACTGGACCAAGTAGAGCCAACATAAGATTCAACATTAGGGTTTTCGAGACACACTACTTAAATCAAGAATGGAGAAAATCCAAAAGAAGTGTGCCTAAACCATTGATTGAAAATACCTATTCAAAGGAAAACCTAAAACAATTGGCTCTCTAAACACTTGAACCCTAAAAGACAGGACCTAAAAGCTCTCAAAGAAAACAAGAGGTAAAGTTGACCCCTTGGGTCAACCAACCTTAAATTAGGTCACTCTTTGCACTTAAAAGACTAAAGTTCAAGTGAAAACCTTAAGCACCCTGATCTTAAAATTGGTAGACTTAAGAGGTCAAGATCCCCATTCTGGTCTACCTGGAACCGCAGTGACAAGAGAGGTCGGGTGGGGGAAACCCTGTAACCCGTGGGGACGCTCTACCGTGTAGGGGTCTTCGCGGGACTCTCCCTCTCTGGCTGCCCAGGTAATTCTCAGGTGGACGATCTTTCTGATCAAGGGGTCCATCTGCCCCGCACCTCTATAGTCACCCAACACATTTTTGGGTGTCTTGATTGGGTCCAGCACCTTCTAAACTTACCTCTTCCAACAGTGCATGTACGGAAGGAGGTCCCTAAGACCACCCTTAAGACCTCCTTTAGAAATTCGCTCTCGTCAAGGCCAAGCCTCGACGCCCGTGTTTGAGCAGCAACACCCTCACACTATTCTCTCTTCTGATTCAGAACCAAGTTCTTCTTCTTCCCCCATCATGGCTCAGCTAGTTGAGGAAGAAAATAATCTGGAACACCAGCTCCAGCGACTCAATGACCTCTTCCAAAACTTCGTGCACCCACCGCAGCGTCCTATGATGCGGGACCACTACAATCCTGCTGCGGTAGCCATTGAGCCTCGAGTCAGAATCCCGACTGGAGGACCTAATTCCGAATTAAAGCCCAACATGATTCATGCTATACCTAAATTCCATGGGCTTAATTCTGAAGATCCCTTCCAGCACATCAAACAGCTAAAGCATCTGGCCCACACTTTTGGATCAGATGCGCAAAATCGGGATATTCTTCTCATGAAGATGTTCTCCTTTTCTCTTATGGACAAGGCCGCCCATTGGTATCAAACTCAGACCCGGCCGATCAACACTTGGGAAGAACTTCAATCCGAGTTTTTGAAAAAGTTTTTTCCCGTTGGTCGGACCAACGCCATGCGCCATCAGATTACACACTTCACTCAACAATCAGGAGAACCTCTCCATGAGGCATGGGATCGTTTTCAGGATCTCATGAGAAAGTGCCCCCATCACGGAGTTCCTAAATGGGAACAAGTCCAATCTTTTTACCAGGGACTCCGTGAGGACATCCGCCTCTTCGTCAATGCAACTTGCAGAGGAAACATCATGGGTCAACATGAAGACACCGTTTGGGAGATTCTCGAAAACATGTGCGAGAACTCCATCAACAATGACTCCATGGGATTATTCGACAGGACGAATACCCGCGCAACGACGAATCTTAAGGGAGCACATGAGACGCAGGGCCTGTCCGCATCAGTCGACCTGGAATTAATGGCCAGTCGATTGGACAAGGTCTCAATCATTGAAAAGAAGGTGGATGAGCTGACTCAGCACTTGCAGCGAGCCACCTCCGCGCGTAACTCCTTTGCACAACCTCCTTCCACACAGGAGACTGTGCAAAACATCCTCCACCGATCTTCCCCTGGGATGGATCCATATCCATCCCCATCTGATTCTTGGATCGGAGGATCATCCGATCCTTTCTACACCAGCCGGGGGAACTCCATTCCCCCTTTCCCTGATTCTCAGGAGGTTCCTCAGACCTGCGAGGACCTCAACGCCATCCAGAACGACCCATTCTCCAACACTTACAATCCTGGATGGCGAAACCATCCGAATTTTCAGTGGGCGGGAAATTCCCAAACCCAAAGACCACCTTTTCAGTCCCGCCCACAGCCCTCTCGACATTACCAGCCGCCTCAGCCTTGGCCCAACCCTACTTATCCATCAGGGCCAAATCAGGATCAAATGTCCCTAATCCTTCAGACTCTGGCTGACATTCAAAAAACGAATGCGGCTATTCAAAAACAGCACAAGGACGAGCTTACAGAAGTTAAAACTCAACTGGCCCAGTTGGCAAATTCTCGCCAACCAGGCACACTCCCTTCCCAACCTCTTCCTAACCCAAATAACGTGCCAACCCAGAAGCGCGTTATGAATCCAAATTTAGGCCACGCCCAATGGATTTATCAGGCCGCTACTGCTCCATCTCCAGACGAGATGGAAGCCTCAACTTCTTATGCGGGATTTCAGCAGCAGCCACCCCTCCTACCAAACCCAAACCAAAATCAGGCCGGATTAAATTCTGTAACAACACGTAGTGGTAAAACAACTCAAGACCCGCATTATCCAAACCACTCCAAGCCTGATAACCATGACCCTAGGGTAGTTATCCTAGATACCGCTGTTCCGGATCCACAACCTGGACCTATCCTAGAAGAACCAACCAAGATCCCGTTCCCCGAGGCCCTGACCAAGGGAAAGAAGACCACCAAACCCGTGGCCCCTGAGGAGGACCTGGTCAAGCTCTTTGAGCAGGTCCACATAAACATCCCCTTGATGGATGCAATCCGCCACGTACCAGCTTACGCGCGATTTCTAAAGAACATATGTACACCCCAGCGTAAGCCGCGAACCAAGGGAGGGAGCCCAATTGTTCTGTCAGAGCAAGCCAGCTCTGTAATCCTTAGTAGGCTCCCACCCAAGGCAAAAGATCCTGGGACTCCCCTGATTTCCTGTAAGATAGGTGGTACCCAATTTGATAGAGCATTGTTAGACTTGGGTGCATCCATAAACCTGATACCCACATCCTTACTTGACCATCTAGAAGAATCTGAGCTGAAACCAACCGAAGTGACATTACAATTAGCAGATCGATCTATAAAGTCACCAAAAGGGATTCTCGAGGATGTTATCGTAAGAGTGCGGGATTTCTATTTTCCAGTGGACTTTATAGTCTTAGATATGGATGCACCTGAGAACCCTAGGGATACACCAATCATTCTAGGGAGACCTTTCTTGGCTATTGCTAGAGCCAACATCAGCTGTGAGGAGGGCCAAATAGAGCTTAAGTTTGGAGATCAAACACTGAAAATTGATATATTGAAGGCCCAACAAGGAATTAATTGCGGCGTCATCGAACAAATTTGTGACATCAAGACTTTGGTTGATGAATCACACCTCCAGAATGACTCGATTATGCCTCATCAACCACAGAAGGATCTTGACCCGCAAACAGAGGAGTCGAATCCAGATATGAAAAACCCAGTAACTCCCACCCTTGAACCTCACATCTATACTGAACCACCAGCTGCTGCTGAAAACCCCATCTTCGAACTGAAACCCCTTCCTGTTCACTTGAAATACGTCTTTTTGGGTTCCAATCAGACCCTTCCTGTGATTATCAATTCCAACCTCAGTCCTGAACAGGAATCCCGTCTGATTGTTGTCCTCCAGCAACATCGCAGAGCCATCGGATGGACTCTCGATGATTTGACTGGAATAAGTCCCTCTTATTGTACTCATCATATCTATTCAGAAGAGGGCACACGACCTTCTCGTGAAATGCAGAGATGCTTAAACCCCAATCTGCAGGAGGTCGTGAAAAAGGAGATCATCAAGTGGTTAGATGCCAGGATCATCTACCCGATCTCCGATAGTCGTTGGGTGAGCCCAATTCAGGTCGTGCCCAAGAAGGCAGGACTCACCACTATAACGACTGAGACCGGAGAAATCATTCCTACCCGATTAGCCAACTCGTGGAGAGTCTGTATAGATTACCGCCGACTAAATTCCTCCACAAAGAAGGATCATTTCCCACTACCCTTCATTGATCAAATTCTCGAAAAACTTGCGGGAAATAGGTTCTTCTGCTTTCTTGACGGGTACTCCGGTTATAACCAGGTGGCAATCCATCCTGAGGACCAAGAAAAGACCACGTTCACCTACCCCTTCGGAACATACGCTTTCCGAAGGATGCCTTTTGGTCTTTGCAATGCACCCGCTACTTTTCAGCGATGCATGCTTGCCATATTCTCAGATATGGTAGGTGATTATCTGGAAGTCTTCATGGATGACTTTTCAGTTTTCAGAGCATCATTCGACGATTGCCTCCAACACTTGGTCCAGATACTCAGGCGGTGCATCGATGTGAATTTGGTTCTTTCCTGGGAAAAGAGCCATTTCATGGTGCCTGAGGGAATTGTCCTGGGACACTCAATTTCGGAGAAAGGTATCCAAGTGGATCGAGCTAAGGTTAATCTGATTTCTCACCTTCCTATGCCTAGCTCGATCAGGGACATCCGTTCCTTTTTAGGGCATGTCGGTTTTTATCGACGATTTATCCCTGATTTTTCAAAAATCGCGCGCCCCCTGACCACTCTTCTCTCCAAGGATGTTCCTTTTGAAATTTCCAAGGAATGCATTCAAGCATTTGAAATCCTGCGTGACCGAGTCACCCAAGCCCCGATCCTACAGTCCCCTGATTGGTCTCAACCCTTTGAGATCATGTGCGATGCATCCGACTTCGCTGTAGGAGCAGTTTTGGGGCAGAAAATTGACAGGAAACCTGTGGCCATTTACTACGCCAGCAAAACACTCGATGAGGCTCAGCGTAACTATACGGTTACTGAGAAAGAGCTGCTAGCTGTAGTATTTGCCCTAGAAAAGTTCAGATCGTACCTTCTGGGTTCCCGTGTCATCATATACTCGGATCACACAGCTGTGAGGCATCTCCTTGCAAAGAAGGACGCGAAACCTCGATTAATCCGATGGATCTTGCTGTTGCAAGAATTTGACCTTGAGATTCGCGACAAAGCGGGAAAGCAAAATGTGGTAGCTGATCACTTGTCCCGTCTTCCTTCTGGAATAATTGACCCTTCCGAACCCATCACTGAGCATTTCCCCGATGAGCACCTGCTGACTATTGGTACTAGCCTTCCATGGTTTGCTAATATAGTAAATTACTTGGCATCTCATCAGATCCCGTCCGATTGGCCGAAGGCCAAGAAAGACAAATTACGCTCCGATGCCAAGTATTACATTTGGGAAGACCCGTACCTCTTCCGCATAGGTGCCGATCAGATCATCCGGAGATGTGTCCCGGAAGGGGAATTCAACAATATCCTCTCTTTCTGCCATGACCAGGCATGCGGTGGCCATTTCGCCGGGCATAAAACCGCATCAAAAGTCCTCCAGTGCGGCTTTTACTGGCCCACACTGTTCAAAGACGCATACAATCACTGCAAGGCATGCAGTCGTTGCCAGACTTTGGGCAACATGAGCCATCGCGACATGATGCCTATGCAACCGATTCTAGTATGCGAAATCTTTGATGTTTGGGGGATTGATTTTATGGGCCCCTTTCCTGTTTCGGATGGTTTCGAATACATTCTGTTGGCTGTGGACTACGTGTCCAAATGGATCGAAGCCATACCGACCCGAACCTGTGATCACAAAATCGTTCTCAAATTCATTCATCAACACATTTTCTCAAGGTTCGGGATTCCTCGTGCAATAATCTCTGATGGGGGGACCCATTTCACAAATGCTCAGTTTAGGTCAATGATGACCAAATACGGGGTGTCTCACCGAATCTCTACTCCTTACCACCCCCAAACTAATGGTCTAGCTGAGCTGTCTAATCGGGAGATCAAGAAAATCCTGCAAGTAACTGTTCGACCTGACAGGAAGGACTGGTCGTCCCGACTTCCGGAAGCATTGTGGGCCTATAGGACCGCCCACAAGACCCAATTGGGCATGTCTCCCTTTAGACTGGTGTACGGAAAGGCATGCCACCTTCCCGTAGAACTGGAGCATAAAGCCTATTGGGCAGTACGGAACTGTAATCTAGATCTTTCCAAGGCTGGGACCCACAGAAAACTCCAAATCAGCGAGATCGATGAATTAAGCGTAGACGCGTACGAGAACTCGCAAATCTACAAGGACCGGGTTAAAGCCTTCCACGACAAACACATCTCGAGAAAGATCTTTCATCCTGGTCAAAAGGTCCTACTCTTTGATGCCCGACTAAAACTCTTCCCAGGAAAACTGAGATCCAAGTGGGTCGGACCATATTTGGTCCGACAGGTTTTTGGAAATGGAGCAATCGAAATCAGTCCACTCAGCCATGATTCTGAACCTTTCATCGTGAACGGTCAGAGACTCAAGCCGTTCATTGATGTAACTTCTACTGATTTGGCTGAAGCATCTTATATCCTCCTTTCCCCTTGAGCTTATTGCGCCCAGCCGATGGCGTAAAACTCAGCGCTTAACGGGAGGCAGCCCGTCATTCTCTTTGAAAACCTGAAACTTGTTCTGACACCTTTTTGCACTTGAAGTTCACACTTTAAGACAGCCGACTCCACCTCAGGTGCTTGCATCTGAGATTAGAAATCGTCCGCAACAGTCACCCCGACCCATTCACTCATCCAAATTTCTGTCTTAAGGAATGAACTAAGTTAAATAAAAACCCCCTAGGTTACAACGAGGACATTGCAAATCTTAGGCATGGGGGGGTATTAAAGTGCAAAACTTATAAGAAAAGGTTTCAAACAAAAAAATTCACATATGCCAAAAACACCATAAAAATTAAAAAATTTTTCGAAAAAATAAAAGGAGAAGGAAATTTTGTGAAGGAGAAAAGAAACAAAATGAAAAAGGAGCACAAAATTATGAGAAAAGGTGATAGTCATTAGTAAGGAACTAAGGAATTAACCTAAGTTCTAGACCTCATTCAAGAAAATAACTGAAAAGTGCACAATGAGATTAGTAAGAATGCAAACCTTAGGCATTCTTGAATAGACTCTTAGTACCCATTAAGATCTGGACACTCCTCAAGAGGTTGAGGAAAATGAAAAGCTGAAGTATTAGGTCTAAGGCTTAGGGAGTATTTGGCCTCGTTAACTAATTTTTGGTTTACGGGACTCAGTAACCTAAGAACCCTAACCTCACACACAGCCTGGTTCAGTAAGCGTAAAATTCAGAATCACGCAGAAGCGTCGCAAAATTCTGAAAAGAACACCTAGAATAGGAGCGGCCGATCAACACAAGTTGATTTGGACGAGTTCCCAGCGCGGAGAGGCGGGAAATCCCCTCGAAGATGCGTAACAAAATATCATCTCCTCGGTGCTTGTCTCTTAGGATATTTACATATCCTACTGGGGGCATGTAAGCACTCTGCTGGTTCAGATTCCATGGATGGCATTATCTCGAAGTGTCAATTGCCAGGGTCTGGATTCGGCCACGGAACACCATGGATGGGATTATCTCGAAATCTCAATAGCCAGGGTTCCGGGGGTTGCCATGGGCGGTGCTATCTCGAAGCATCGATCGCCAGGAACCCTTGAGGATTGATGATGGGAGCAAGGAATCTGATACAGACCGTGTTGAAAAGCCAATCCTAGGCTAGAACTAAAAAGAAAAAGAGAGAGAAAACTCTCCAAACAGAAAAACTTTCTATCTCTCTCTTACAAAACGCACTGCGAACTGAGGCAGGGCTAAAATCATTTCAAGCACAGGTGCTTTAACCACAAAGTCCAATAAACCTTAGGTTAGTTCTTGTGGACCTTAAAAACCTTTGCTAAAGACTGAGGCTAAGGCTAGACAGATTTGGATCTTGATTGGTACTAGAGTACCTTTTAGGCCTATGGTCAGCATTCTAACCTAATCTATGCTCAAATAAAAAAGGCACTTATCTAAAACTATTAAAAACTTCATGGTCTAGAACAAGGGTTGAAACCTTAAGTTTTTGCTAAGGGACTAGCAAAAGCTAGGCATGGGGGTATGATGAGAACCTCATCATGAGCCATAACTAGCTCATTTTGACCTAATACAAAGGATAAAAGCTCCTACATAACTCAAGGAAAGGCTTAACTCAGAGAATTCTGAGTTTAAGGAGAAAACAAGTCATAAGGGGTAAAAATGCAATTTTACCAGTATAATCTGCATACAGGGTAATTCAGGGCCCAAACATAGGTCAAAGCAACTTAATAAGAATAAAAGTGGGATGAAATGATCTAGCAAGGGCTACAGCAATTCCAAGAAACTAAATGATAATCTGTAACCCTAAAACAACCCACTTCAATTCACGAGGTTCGAGGCAAAGTAAAAATAGAATAAACCCTCTAAAATTCATAGAAAAATAATCTCTAGGGTTTAGAACCTTCAATTTGGCCTTCAGAACCCATTTTGACCTACATTGAGAACCATGCCCAATTAATAACTTAATTTGGGTTTTCGCATAAATTGACCGGTCAAACAAGGTTTAATATAGAAATGAAATTCACCATCAGATTCCTTAGGTCCTAATTAGTCATGTATAAAAACTTGAGCCTAAGAAGAAACCTCCTTGACCAACTTTACACTTTGGTCCTCATATATTTACTTTTTGGCCCTCAACTTTTGAACCCTCGCATTTTGGCCCCTAACTCTCCTTCGTTCTTTGCGTTCAGGTCCCCCCTGCAAAACCTGCCAGCACCATGCTCCGGCGACCTTGCGCGGAGCATGGCGCCGCGCAGGGTGAGGGGGAGAACCTGGCAAGTAAACCGGGGGTGCCCTGCGTCGTCAGCCGTCGCAGGGACACCCCCCTGGTCGCTGTAACCCACCATACCGGCCGTGCGAACGCACGGACGGTATGGGTTTGCTTCTCCGGCGTCCTCCGGCGAGGGAGACACGTCGTCTCCCTCTGCCTTCCTCCCTGATTCGGTCCCTATAAATACCCCCGTCGCTCCACCGTTCTTCCCAGCTCGGATCTGACGGAGAAAACCCCCAACTTTCCTCTCCTCTCACTCCGGCAGACGCCCACCAGCTCCGGCGGTTCCTCCTCCTCCTCCACTTCGCTCTGACGCAATACCAGCAGCAGAGACTTCGTCCCCTGCTCTTCCCGCGCCACGCCGCACCCAGCTGGCACCTCTCCGGCTCTCTGCTCGCCGCCGCCCCGTCCCCTGGGCATCTTCTTCTCCGGCGACAGTCGATACGACTGTCGCCCTGCTGCTTCCCCTTTCGTCCCCGTAGCTAGGTCAGAACTCCTCCCCATCTCCCCCTCTTTCTTTTCCTCACTGTCTTTTATTTGATTAAACCCTCGACCGCTCCTGTCCACCGTCACCCCCTTCGTCTCCGGCCAAACTCCGGCGAGACCTCCCCATCACCCCAGCAACCCACACGGCTCGCCGACCACCGCAGAATCTCCGCCTCCTCATCCTGATCAACCCCCGCCCTTCCTCCTCCCCCACATCACCCTCTGCAACCCCACCGAACAAACCCATCTTTCGACCCACAGTCCGACCTAGGGCAGCCCCTGCACGTCGCCCCACGCCTCGCCACCACCCACACGAGCTTCGCCGCACTCTGGCGAAGCTCCCGGCACCTTCTGATTAGGCCGAGAGGCCGTTTTGCTGTGAACAGGCCACCCGACCTCCGCCGCCATTGCCGTGCAGAAGGAGCTGCTTCCGCCTGCAGCTGCAGGCGCGCCACGCCTAGATTCGACTCCCAGGCCTTGCGAGGCATTTTCGACAAAGCATCAGGCTCGCAGCTGGGGCGAAGGCCTCGCGTGAAGCCGCGATCGCCCGCTGCCTTCTCCGCTGCGGGCACTCAATTAGGGTGGGACATTTAGTCCCACCTCGGAAAAGTCTGAAGAGGCGCAGCGGTATAAGGCGCAAAAGTGCTGGAGGCTTACTGCCTCAGCACACGGGGTGAGGTCCCCTTCGCCCGCCCGGTTACCCGGTCTCGTCCGCGCTCACGCCCCGCGGACCTGGCCCGACCCGACTTAGACTGACCTGCACTCCTCGCCCACCACACACGCCGGTGGGCCTGGACCCGGGCGCGACCTGTACCCGACTACCCGGCAGCTCTGGGAGAGCTTTCCCAAGAGTGGTTTCTGTGAGAGAGAGACGGAGGGGCGGGGGGTAGAGTAGGTTTTGTCCTCTGACGTAAACTCTGAAGTGTGCAGGCACAGGTGAAGAAGAAGGACTGCAGAAGAAGAAGGAAACTGAGGGATACACTGTAGCAACAAGCGGTTTAAGTCGTCTGATTGGAAAATCAGACGACGTCCTGACAGGAAAAAGAAAAGAAGAAAGAAGGAGATCTGAAGAACAACAGAAGAAGGCGAGGCAGAGGAGAACACAAAAGAACAAGGGAAGAACTGAAAGAAGAATAGCACGAGAAGAAGATCTGAAGAAAGGAAAAGAAGAAAGAAAGGAAAAGAAGAAGAACAGGACCCGCTCTGCAGAAGAAAAGGGAAGAGCAGGAACAGTTGAAAGAAAGAAGAAGAACATCACTACTGCAGATAAAGAAGAAGATAACAGAAGATCTGAGACAAGGAGAAGCAAAGAGAAAATAAGAAAAGACAACAATTTCTTTCTCTCTCTTTCTTTATTTTTGTAAAAGAAACTTGTACCCCTAGAATACAACTTTCTCCCTGAGTTCGACCTCGGGAACTCTTTTATTTTCCGAGTAAAAAAATTATATATTTGAAATGATGGCAATAACTGGCTATACTACAGCGCTATAACAATAAAACCCGGTTGTATCCCTCTACCAAACCCTCACCATCACGTAGATGCTACACGCAGGTAGTTAGACCTCCAATCCTTAAGAAGGGTCAAGTTACTACCAGTTTTAGTTAGAGGTTTAGGATCAAGTGCTTTTAGAATGTGAAGGGCGTTGTTTACGGATAATGCCCAAGTGATTGATTTTCAGAGTGTGTAAAACAAGCATGCAATAGGGAAATCTCCCCGAATTGAAGTTTTTAATTGGTGAATGGTTTTTAGAGTTTAGCCTTAAGTAGTATGAATTTTAGGATTTCGCTAAAATACCAATTCAACCAATCTCCAGGTTTTAAGAGAATACAGGTTTTCTTCTAAGCCCAATAAACCTTTCTTCAATATCAGTTGGTTAATGCATGCTAAAATGCAATGGGCTACCCTAAATAGAGATTTCTATGTGTGGATGCACGAATCAATTTTAGAGTTTATGTGAAAGGGAGCCAGAGCACTTCAATTCAAGTGCTCCCAATCACTAGAAATAATTTCCACGCACAAGGCTTCAACCAAAAGATAAAGAAAATCAAATTGTTGGGGTTGAAGTATTCGGGATCGAATCTTAGGCAAGTTGAAAAGTCATGGTGGGGTTGGAATTAACTCAATTCCAAGTCTCCCTACCAAAAATGTGATCCTAAATTTGCAGATAAGTGAGGCAAAGAGGGGTGCAATGAATCTTTTTATGTTTGCCTCAAAGAATACTTCCCACGGCGAAAAATTCAAGAATCAAGATTCTTGGATTTTCGCTATGCGAAGTAAGGTATGAAATCCTGGGGTGGTGGGAGTGAAGACAATCAATCAAACAAGTGAATTTTAATCCACTTGCCCCAAGAGATCCCCCGAAGTTTTTCTAGTTTTTTTTAATTTTTTTAGTTTTTTTTATTAAGGTGGCAAGTTAACCCTAGTTTGCTAAGAAAAGAAAACCTACTTGTTCGGCAACGTGTGCGAAGCTCCAATGCGGTGTCGGCGTCTTCATGCTCTCGTTCCCGCCTTGGATTTGCCCACGTCTCCGACTTCGTCTGCCTGCTTTCTCCTTGCAACAGGTTTACCTGCACACCAAAAACAAAAACACCCGTGAAAAGAGAAGAGAAAAATGAAAGGAATGGCGTAAAGACTTACTTGAAGGTGCACCTTCCCAGCAACGGTTCTAGAAAAGTTGTGGTGTCGGACCCGGTTAGGTTGTTAATATGGTGATTTTATCATTGAAGTGTGTATAGTGGTTAACCTAAATCGGACCTACCCATCTCTTTACGAAATTTTTAACCTGGCCTATTTGATTTTATCTTGGTCACTTTTAGGCCCAGGGTCGAACTCAGGAAAGTGGGGTTACAAGTCAAGTTTCTACGCCTTTCGTACAACGAATCTCTTCCGTTCGTTTATTGTGTCTTTGGTGTTTTTCTATTTAGATTTTTTTCTGGTAACTCTTGTCCTTGGGGCACACCCTCAAAATTGGATTCTTGACTTTGAGCCAAATTAGGGTTCCAAATTGGTTCTTGCTATTCGCAAGACGGAGTACCTGCAAGTCAAGGATTATCTTTTCTCTTTTATAAATTTCTTTTTTTATCTTTTTACTGGTATGCAAGAGAAATAGAAATAAAGTAAATATAATATAGGTATATATGTATATACTATATATGTATAATGATGTGGGGGTGGAGGTGACGATGGAGTGTAGCACGGTGTCGAGTCGGTCGTCGTCTAGAAAGACGCAACCAACAGGATGATGGCGGAAGATGTATGCGACCACGCTTTTTGTATGTGTGTATCGGGGAATATCAGTAGCTGGTGCAGATATTCCCACGATACCACGTATGGTAAATAATGTGAAACTATATATATATATATATGTATATATGTAAATATATCTATATGTATATATATATATGGTTATAGATATATAGTTTTATATATAAATATGTAGTTATATATGTATAGATGTATATGTATGTATGTGATACTATATAGATGTATATATATATATGTGTATGTATATAGTAATATAAGTATATAGATATATGTATATAGATTAATACATAGTTATATAAGTACTAATATATGTATATATATATATATATATTTATATAAGTATATATATATGTAAATATATATGTATATATATATATAGTTGTATAGATATATATGTATATATGTATGTATATATATATATATGTATGTATGTATATGTATATAAATATATGTATATAGCTAAGTGTATATGTGTATATATATATATATATATATATATATATATATATATATATATATATATATATATATATATATATATATATATATAAAAGTATATAGATTTATGTATATATATATATATATGTATACTGATACTTAGTTATATACATACTACTATAGATATAGATATAAGTATACATATATATATGTATATAAATATATGTATATATATCATTATATATATGTATACGTATATATATATATATATGTATATAATAGTGTATAGGTGTGTGTGTGTGTGTATGAAAGTGAGTGTAGTTGTGTAAGTGTCGGTGAAGAGAGTGAGAGAGTGTTGTCAGAGAGAGAGAGAGAGAGAGAGAGAGCGGGAGAGATGGCGCTGTTAAGGAGTCTGGAGCTTCCATGCGTCGTCTGGAGTCTCCACGCACACGCGTAGGGAGGAGAGCGCTGGAGGGAGTGGCGCGGTGAGGACCGCAGCGCACAGTGCTGCGCGGAAGGGCTGGAGCGGGTGCTCGTAGGCACACGCGGGCGAAGGGAGCGGGAGGGTGCGGGTGATGCGGACGCACGCAGATGCGCGAGCGGGTGCTGGCAGAATGCGAGCGAGACGCGCGTGCAGGTGAAGGCCGGTTGCGGCGCGCCAGGTGATCGGTTAAGTGAGAAACTCACCGGTCACCCCACTGTAGCCATAGTGTTCCACAGACTGGCGTGAACAGTGGCTACAGTGTAAGGCCAAGTCGCACAACTGGGAGCGGGCGGTGCTGTGAGTGCGGATGGCTCAGCATGCGCGGAAGAGTGGCTCCGGTTGGTGGCTTGCGGGCGGGATGTCGCGACAGGGCACGCGGAGAGGGCTGCTGGCATGTGCGGTGGAGGGCGAGGGCGACCTGCTACTTGCGCGGAGGCTTGCGGGTGCTGGCTGGGGTGCGTTGGGGTGCTTGGACGGCCGCTGCAGAGGTGCGTAGTGGCTGGTTGCAGGCGGAAGAGAGAGCGCGACAGGGCGAAGAAGCGGGAGGCGATGGTGCCTGCAGGCGTGCGTTGGAAGGGCTGGGTCGGCCTGCAGGCGTGCACGGAAAGGGCTAGGGCGGCTGTTGTTGCCTTGCTGCGTGCTGCCGCCTTGCCGCCGCTGTTGGAGCTTTTAGCTTCAAGCTTGAAGCTTCCACTCCAATGGCTGAAGGTGGCTGGAAAGTGAAGAAATCAGGGAAGAGCCACCATGCCCACTGGCTCTATGGTGAGCTGGGCGGTGGTGGACTCACGGCGGTGGTTGTGCACCACCGTGAGGTGCTCTTGTCCGCTGAGTGTCTCCTCAGAGGAGGAGGGCCGGCGTATGGAGGGAAAGGGAGGAGATGGTGGCCTGGATGGAGAAGAAGTTGCGTTGGCTTTTTTTTTTGTGTGGAAGGACCAGGCTGCTTCGCAAGAAGGCAGCTGAGCTCTTTTTAAAGAAGAGGAGAGCATGCACAGCCATGCCCTGGCTGTGCATGGCTCATGCATGGCTCACGGCTGGGAGAGGCGGCTGCAGGGCTGGCAGGGAGAGGGGGAGCAGGACATGGCACGAAGAGGAGAAGTTGTCATGTAGCTGCGGGAAGAGTTTGAAAGTCAAGTAGAAATAAAAATAAAAAGAAGGTGAATTTTGCAAAGATGCACTTGAGGAAAAAATGTTATTTGCAAGAACACTTATTTTATTCTCCTCCCCTCTCAATTAAATGCATGCATGCATGTATTTTTACAAATGCGATTATGGAACCGTAATATGCACTAGTAATGCTAGGAAATAGCACAAGATGGCACAATTACAGGTGTATTTTTGCGGTGCAATCAGGGGGCCAACTTGAGAGAAATTGGAGGGGTAAGGGGGTATTTATAGTAGTTGGCGATGAAGAGAGTGGCGAGGTCTGGCCAAAGAAGGAGCTTGAGGAGCTTAACCTCTGGTATCATCTCCGATGATGGTGAGGTTATCTCCCACTAAAAATTAGGATTTCCGGTTAATCCAGACCGGTGGATCAAGAGGAGGTGGTGAGCGAAAGTTGCAAGAGCTTGGACAAATAAGGATGATGTCGGTAGGGCGGTGATCATGTGGTGGCGTGACTCTCCGTCTCCAGCTGTTCATTCGGCTGAAGAAGAAGAAGAAGACGAAAAGGGACTTAAATGTAATAAAACTTAAGGACCTGTGTGAGAAATTAAGGACCCAATTGTAATAAGTTTTAAGGACCAAAATGTAAATCTAGGTTTTGAAGGTTCATTTTAACTTAGATCTTTTTCAACTTTTTATATATGTTAGTAAATAAGGTAAATATTATGTTTTCACCTTGAATTTACATTTTTGACCTTTCCAAGTTAATTTATTAGATTAAGTAAAATTACTTAAGTGATTATATACTTAGTTATACAGTATGTTTAAATTACTTAACTTATTATTAATGGAATGATTAATAGAATTTCAAGTCCAATTATTAACTAAATTGTTAATAATGTTAATTGAATGATAAAATGTTATTTTAAACTTATTTTAAGGTTCTTTACTAATTATCCCTTATTTAATAATTAACCTTATATATTCATAACCTTAGCTAATTAACTAGGAAGACTAGTTAATTAGGGGTAATTAAAGATCATGATGAGTCTCTCATCATACCCCCAAGCCAAAGTTTTGCTAATTCCTAGCAAAATTAACTAAGGCTATGATGATTTAAAGCACTTGGGTTTATATTATTATAAATAGTAACTATGTAGAGGAAAGCTTAGGTTAGAAATTTTTAAGGTTAAATATAAATGATTAATGTATGGAGCACATGTGAAAATTTTCTTACTTAGACTTATACTTATAACATTTTCCAAAACACAGTTAAAACAATTTGTAAACAAGAATTTTACTCTGAATTAGAATTCTTCAAAAATCTCTTCAATCTTTGTAACTATTCTTAACTCAAATTAGAGTACAAAGTGTTTTAAGGAAACAAAACTTAAGAATTGAGAATTAAGTTTTAACTCAAAAACTCAATAGAATTAAGTTAATCCTTTGTTTATGATATTTGACTTTTATCAATATAAGTTTAAGCAAATTAACCAGATACTCATTATTAATCAAACTTAGAGTAGTAAAACTCTAATTTATTAGCCTACAACACTAAAGAATAACTTCTAGACCTAGGATTCTGTCAATTCTTCTCCTTTAGGTCAACTTAAAATCTTCAAAATTCGATTTCTTAGGCTTCACTGCCCAATACCAAGGTTCAGTAGCTATGATTTTAAAACATCTGTGCTTAGTGAAGAGAATTGTCCTAAAGGCATCCAAAGTTGCAAAAATCCAGATCTTAAGACATCAATTTCCAATCCCAATTATTCCAATTCAAGCCTTTGGCTTGGCCTTACTCAGGTTTGGTTGCTTTCTCCTCACCACTTTTCTATCCCGAGGTCAGCACTTTTTGTGTATATCTCCCCAGTGGACCACTAGGTCTCTTACTCCTAATATTTTTTTCTCCATATATTTTTTTTCTTTTTCTATAGGTTAGAACACCCATTTGTAGCGAGGTGTTCTTCTTATTTGATGGAAGGAAGGGTAGCATCCATTTGTTATGGAAAAACTGCATAAGTACCCTTTTGGAACGAGGCACTTAAGTGCAGGGTGTTTTATTTATTTTTTTCTCTCTTTTTCTTTTCTTTTTCTTTTCTCCCCTTCTCATTTTTCTTACTAACTTTATTCTCCAAATCCTTTTTCTAGGTGAGTGACACATCCTTCACCCTTTCAAGAACTGCCCTGTGGAAATCCTTGGACTAAAGAGGATTCAGAACTGATCTCTTAACCTATGCGTTTTCGCGGTCTCAGATGCCAACAAGACAATTCTATGTGTGTGAATTTAGATGTTAGGTTACTTAGCTCTCAAAACAGAGCTTAGACAACAAAGCCCTTCACTCTCAGGTTATTTAAATTCTTAGTTTCCTCCTATAGGATCCGTAAGACATAATTTACCAAGTCTAGTTATTTATCTCTAGCCTGTAAGTTTTGTAAACTAAAATTCTACCAACTCTCTATTTAATTAACTCTGAATATCTAGTCTTTTTACTTAACTTTATGATAAAATCAAATTTTCAAAAAGCAAAAGGATTACTTAATCTAATTGATTAAAAAGTTATAATTTAATTCCAAAACTTAAGTTTAAATCTTAACACACTTAGTTTCTTAATTCAAGGTAAGAATAGAAAAACAAATCTTTAAAAGATTTAAAGATTCCTAATTCAAATAAAATCTTGTTTGAAAAATTTAAACACAAAAATGTGTTTCTACAAAATGTTTAAGTAAAATCTAATTAAGAATTGAATGCTCTTACATACCTATATATATTCTATATACATTTTAAACTTCAGACCTAAAAGAAAATTAAACTCTTAATTATAATATATATATACTTCTTCTTTTCTTCTTTATTAAAAATGAATATACCCCTCTTATTATTTTTATGAATTTTCTTTTTCAAATTTTTGTATTTATATATTTTTATTTTTATGTATATAAGATTTTCTAATTTTTATGACTTTTTTTTCAAAAATTTTTCAAATTTTTAAGAAATTTTTGATTTTTAAAATTTTATCAATTTTGAAATTTCTATTTTTTTAAATTTTGTGGATATTTAATTTTTATGTATTTTTATTATTTAACCTACACTTAAAATGAAAATTTCACTTCAACACCCCTCTAAGCCAAAATTTTACAATGTCCTCATTTTAAGAAAGGTGAAAGAATATTACTCTTCATTTAGTATAGGGTGATGGAAGGAGTCGAATAGAGGAGATTAAAAATCTCTGTGCTGGCGATTTTAAGTCTGACCAAAGGTCAAAGTGATCGGTCGAACTAAATGAAAGTAAACAGTATGATATGAAGTGAAAATTTCAGAGTAAGTGTAGAAGAAAATATAAATGGTAAAAATAGGAAATAGCTATGTACAAGTATGGTGAATGGATAGAAAAACCCTAGTGGAGCATGTAATAGTCTCCAGCAAGACCCAAAGGATGTGATTCCAAGAAAGGTTTAAGACATTGACCATTGACTTTGAAGGGTTGATCCTTGTTGGGTTCAGTGATTTCGACAGCTCCATTGTCGAAGACTCTAAGTACAACAAATGGCCCTTGCCATTTAGACCTAAGTTTACCCGGGAAGAGCTTCAAATGGGAATCAAATAACAACACCTTCTGACTAGGTGCAAAGGATTTACAGGAAATGAATTTGTCATGGAAGGCTTTAAGTTTCTCCTTATACAGCTTTGAACTTTCATAGGAATCATGACGTAATTCCTCGAGTTCACTAAGCTGTAATCTACGATTTTCACCAGCCTTCATGAGGTCTAAATTATAGGCTTTAATTGCCCAATGGGCCTTGTGTTCAATTTCTACGGGAAGATGACCAGGTTTCCCGTAAACAAGTCTATATGGTGACATGCCTATTGGTGTTTTGTGGGCAGTCCTATAAGCCCATAAAGTCTCATCTAAATGGGAAGACCAATCCTTCCTATCGGGTCAGATTGTCATTTGAAGGATCTTTTTGATCTCCTGATTAGAGATCTCAGTTTGCCCATTAGTGTGGGGATGATAAGGTGTAGAAATACGATGTGTAACCCCATATTTTCTAAGTAAAGTTTTAAATTGGGCGTTAATAAAATGGGAACTGCCATCAGAAATGATAGCATGAGGTACCCCAAAAATAGCGAAAATGTGACTTTATATAAAAGGAATGACAACTCGATGGTTGTTTGTGCATGTGGGTAAGGCTTCAATCCAACGAGAAACATAATCTACGGCAAGTAAAATATAATGGAAGCCAAAAGAGGACGGAAACAGACCCATAAAATCTATGCCCTAAATGTCAAAGATTTCACAAACTAGAATCGGGTTCAAAGGCATCATGTCTTTCCGAGACATGCCACCAAGTGTTTGGCAGCGACTACATGCCTTACAATAAGTCTAAGAATTAGCAAATAGCGTGGGCCAATAAAACCCACATTGCAAGACTTTTGCAGCGGTCTTTCTACCAGAAAAGTGACTACCACAGGCCTGGTTGTGACAAAAAGATAGGATAGAATCAATCTCAGAAGAGGTGACACAACGTCTGATGATTTGATCATTATAGACTCTAAAAAGATATGGATCTTCCCAAAAAATAGTATTTGGCTTCTGCTTTGAGTCATGATTTGCGATTTCCGTCCCAGTTTGGCGGGAATTAATGTGTAACCAAATAATTAACAATATCTACATACCAAGGAAGATCTATGGATATAGTCAAAAGATGTTCATCAGGGAAGTGTTCTGTGATTGGTGGAGATGATTTGATTGTATCAGAAAGAAGACGGGAAAGATGATCTACAACAACATTTTTCCTTCCCGCCTTATCACGAATTTCTAGGTCAAATTCTTGCAAAAGCAAGATCCATCTGATTAACCTAGGTTTCATGTCCTTCTTAGATAGATGGTGTCGGATAGCTGAGTGATCAGAGTACACTATGATTTGAGATCCGAGTATGTAAGATCTAAACTTTTTTAATCCAAATACTATTGCTAGTAACTCTTTATTTGTAACTGTGTAATTCCTTTGTGTCTCATTCAATTTTTTACTAGCATAGTAAATTACCACCAGATTTTTCTCAATTTTCTGTCCTAAAACAGCTCCTATTGCATAATCTGATGCA
The DNA here is from genome assembly GCA_037157565.1 of Thalassia testudinum. Lineage (NCBI taxonomy): Eukaryota > Viridiplantae > Streptophyta > Magnoliopsida > Alismatales > Hydrocharitaceae > Thalassia > Thalassia testudinum. The sequence continues at coordinate 9,621,765 of JAZHRO010000014.1, forward strand.
TCACACATGATTTCAAATGGTAAATCCCAATTAGGTGGTTGCAAATTTGGAGCCTGTGTAACTTTGTCTCTCAAAGTTTTAAATGCTAAAATACACTCCTCATCCATCTCAAAAATCGCATCCTTTGTGAGGAGGTTTGTGAGTGGTCGGACAATTTTTGAAAAATCAAGGATGAATCTTCTATAAAATCCCACATGCCCGAGAAATGATCTAATTCCTTTGATCGAGTCAGGGATTGGAAGATTTGCAATTTGATTGATCTTGGCTCGATCTACTTGGATACCTCACTCAGATACGAGATGACCAAGTACTATGCCCTCAGGAATCATAAAATGGCTCTTCTCCCAACTAAGGACAAGGTTAACCTCAATGCATCCTTTTAGAACCTTCGACAAATTATCCAAGCAAATTTCAAATGTCTCCCCGAAGACTGAAAAATCATCCATAAAAACCTCCATATATTCACCCACCATTTCGGTAAAAATGGCTAACATGCAATGCTGAAAAGTCGCGGGTGCGTCGCAAAGCCCAAATGACATTCTTCGGAAAGAAAAGGTTCCAAAGGGGTAGGTGAAAGTTGTTTTCTTTTCGTCTTCGGGATAAATTGCAACTTGATTATATCTAGAGTAACCATCTAAAAAGCAGAAGAACCTATTACTAGCTAATCTCTCAAGGATCTGATCAATGGATGGTAAAGGAAAATGGTCCTTCTCTGTAATAGAATTCATTTTACGATGATCAATACAAACCCGCCAAGAATTCGCAATTCATGTGGGAATGGTTTCTCCAGATTCAGTTTTGATTATGGTGAGTCCTGCCCTTTTGGGTACCACTTGAATTGGACTCACCCAAGTGCTATCAGATATAGGATAGATGATATCAACATCAAGCCACTTGATTATTTCTTTCTTAACGACTACCTTTAGATTGGGGTTTAGGCGTTTTCGAGCTTCTCTTGAAAGTTGTGCCTCATCTTCAATATAGATGTGATGAGTACAAAAATTGGGGCTAATCTCGGTGAGATCATGTAAAGTCCACCCAATTGCCTTTTTGTGATCTCGAAGAACTTTGATCAATTTGGATTCTTGTGATTCAGATAGATGAGAATTGATTATTACAGGATATGTTTGATCAGATTCGAGATATATATATTTAAGATTATCAGGCAATGGTTTTAATTCAAGTATAGGAGTAGAATCAACAGTAGGATTTGGGGCTGGATTTTCAATTGTGTAAAGTGATTAAGATTCAGAGTCAAATTCGGGATTGAGTAGAGATTCCAATAATATTTCGTTGCTTTGAGGGTATGGGATATCAAAAGATGTGCTATCTAGTTCTAAAGAACTAATGCCATCCTCAAAAACTTCCATTGATCTTATTTCCTCAATCCATTCACAATCAAATCCACTAGAAGCTCTAAATATATCTAACTTAATTGTCTTCTCCCCAAACTTCAATTCAATCTTTCTTGATTCACAATCAATGTTGGCTTTTGCAGTAGCCAAAAAGGGTCTCCCTAAGATAATTGGGGTGTGGCTAATATATTCGGGTACTTCCATATCAAGAATAATAAAATCTACAGGGAAGTAAAAATCCCGAACTCTCACAATAACCTCCTCCAACATTCCTTTAGGTGACTTAATAGATCTATCGGCTAATTGTAAAGTCACATTGGTCGACTTAAGGTTTTCTATTTTAAAGTGTTTTACCAAAGAGAAAGGAATGAGTTAATAGAAACTCCTAAATCTAGGAGGACTCTATCAAAACACTGACCCCCAATTATATAGGAAATAAATGGAGATCCTGGGCCTTTCTTTTTCAAAGGAAGCATACTTGAAATAATAGAGCTCACATGCTTTGAAAGTACAACAGTGCTTCCTTTCTTTGCCTTACGCTTAGGAGTACACAATTCCTTAAGAAATCTCATGTAAGTCGGGATGTGTTTAATAACATCTAGGAGTGGAATATTAATGTATACCTATTCAAAAATCTTAATCAAATCTTCATCTAATGTAACAAGTTGTTTTTGTTTCCTAGTCTTCTTCAAAGCTTCTGGGAATGGGATGTGGGTTTCCTGTTCTACTGAGGTATTACCCAGATCTCGCAAATTAGTGGGAATTACAGGATTGGGTTCTGCACCTCTTCCAGGTGTAGAAAAAGGGTTAATCTAGATGTACTAGGGTCTTGGGATAGGTTCCTTGGAAAAACTAGATCCCTAGTGGAAGTTCCACGGTGGGTTGTAACAGAGTTAATACCTGCATGAGAAGAAGAAGAAGAAGCTGATGAAGAAGAAGATGCTCGTGAACTTTGGAAAGATGGATTATTAATTAATGGTTGATTTGCACCTGATTGCTGTTGATTTGGATATTCAAAATCAAGATTAGAAATAGGTGGATTCAGATTTTGATTCAGATTTGGATTTAGGGGTAATTGATTAAGAAGATGGACATGTCCCTGATTCAGATTTTGAACTCCCAGGTGTTGTCTTTGCTGGATATACCTATGGTTTGGAATTAGTTGGGGTGAAAGGGTCCCTAGCTGACAAGATTCAGCTAATTACATGATTTGATCCCTAAGATCAACCAATTCTGCCGAACATTGCCGTTGGACTTCTGCAAGAGCCTCAGCATTTTGTCGCTGGCTCTCAGTCACAGCTCTCAAAATCTGGTCTAGCTGTGAATCTCTATTTGTCCCTATGGGGTTTTGCGAACCCGTGTAAAATGGCCTCGCATTGTGTTGCTGAAACGACAATGTAGGCGGGTTTTGTCTGGTCTGAGTCGGATATGATGGTATTTGTGTATGGTCAGATGAAGAAAAATTAGGGTGATTACGCCATCCCGGATTATAGGAATTTGAATATGGGTTTGATCTTGGAGTGTATCCCTGAATGGCGTTCAAATCAAGAGGATAAGGCATGTTTTCTGTAACAAGGGTGGGGAAAAGAGTGGGTAAGATTGTGGTACAAAGGTCCCTCCTTGGGTTGGTGAAGGAGTAGATAGAAAACCCAAGGAAGATGGATCTCTAGAATCTAGATTATTCACAAATTCCCTCCCCGCGAGAATTTGCAAAACAGGTGAATACGCGGGATTCGTAGCAAGTAGAGGCGTAAGAGTCTTCATTGTGTTTCTGACCTCATCGAGATGCTTTGCTACGATATCGACTTTGTCCAGTTTTTCTGCAATAATCTCTAAATCCTTTGAACTGGATGGATTACCGATCTCGTGAATGCCCTTATGCGGATTTTGATGATTTGTATTCGCTCCCTGCATAAATTGTGACATAGATGTGTTGTTGATCGAGTTTTCCGCCATCCCTTCAAATAATTCTGAGGTGGATTCTGCGTCGCGATTTAGAAAATTCCGAATGCCCTCTTGTAAACCATAATAAAAGATATGCATGAGTTGCCAACGAGGGATGTCATGATGTGGGCATTTCCTTCGCAATTCATGAAAACGTTCCCACACTTCATGAATTCGTTCTCCTTGGTTTTGATTGAAAGTAGTAATAGCTCGCCTTAAAGCATTGGTTCGACCAATTGGAAAAAATTTCTTCAAAAATGTAGATTCGAGTTCAGCCCAAGTTGAGATTGGTCTTGCTATAGTTATATACCAATAAGCTGCTTTATCTTTAAGGCTAAAAGAGAACATCTTCATTAGTAGGATTTCCCTATTTTGATTTCGAGGACCAAGAGTTTGGGATAGATTTTTAAGATCTTCTATATGTTGAAATGGATCCTCGGATGCAAATCCATGAAAGTGGGGGATTAAACCTATAATATTTGGCTTTAATTCAGGATCATTCTCCCCAATAGGTATCCTAACATTAGGCTCTACTTGTGCATTAGATGGGTTATAATAATCTCTAAGTAGAGGCCTTGGACGAGGGATTGGTAAATCAGGGATTTCAAAACCCGCCTCAGGTCGAGGTGGAGGACGGCTTTGAAGAGTCTATAAATTGTTTAGGGCTGCTATTAATAGATTAATTTGTCTTGTTTGCTCAAGCATCCTAAGGTTCTGGTTCAGGAGCACCTCATGAACATCAAAAGGCAGCATCTCCCCTTGACCAGAAGAAGAAGGGATCTCAGGATTTAGATTCCGCATTGGATCCATAGAAGTAGAAGGATTAGATGGGAAAACCATTGGTTGCTTATCTGCAACCGGCCTAGGATCACTTGTCAACGATGGTGCAAGAGGTGGATGCAAGGATCGCCTCCCGTCCATAAACGGAAAATAATGTGCAAGTGCACATGCACACCACCGATAGAAAACAGCGGCACAAAAAACCCACAAAACAGTGCAAATGATGCGGGTTTTGCTCTTCTTTCAAAGGAAAGAAGAAATTCCTAAGATACGCAAAAGTAACTTGACGCAAACAAATAGAGTAACAGTATCAAAATACGCGTCCTAATCTGTGTCTACGTAGGTGTGTACCTTAAAGCTCAAAGTTTTAAGGTCTAGGATCGAGACCGCTCACTACTGGCTCCCCAGAGCTCTAGTAGTGAGATAGACTTGTTGATCTTCGACCAAAGCCCTAAGAGGTGCAAAGAGGAGAGATAGAAAAATAGATTCGTGTGACTCTAGTGATCGCGCTATGTGCGCGATAGCATGCAACAGACGATAGCGATATAAAAACCCGCTTGCATTCTGCAATCAGATTTAAGTCACAAATTTTTACTTCCTCTTTTTAGTTAGTCTTTACTAAAATATATCAAGTAAACTACAATGGCCGCTTTTTAGATTTTTTCAAACAAAAGTATGTGGTCTTTTTAATTTCTCAGAGGACAGGGATCTACACGGGTTTTCTCGTGTTTTCCCGCTGATGCGAGAAAAACAATAAAAAATTCCTGAGTCAGATTCATAAAAACTAATAGTAGATAATATGCACTCCTAAGAGTGCATGCCTATGTATATGTTGCTGCTAGTCAGATAAAGATCTATTTCTTTTTGTATTTTTTTTAATTTTTTAAATGCAACAATACAAAAGACTAAGGCTAGAAATACTCACAAAAAAAAATAAAAACAACAACAAAATCCCACCTTCTCCTAAGATTACCCGCAAAGGTAAACCTGAAAAGAAGACAGAAAAAAAAACAAAAACAAAACAAAACACAACTAATTAGAATAAAAGTTATTAAAAAACAAAAATATATTTACAAAATGCCTCCTAATTAGATAATTAAACCAAGTAAATTGTAGTGAATAAAGGGATTTCCTCCCCGGCAAGGGTGCCATTAAAATGATGGGTCACTTTTCTCAACTCAGTAATTAAGTTAATTTTACTTAATTAAGAGTAGAAAAAATCACTTAGGTTAACTCGAAATTGTGTCGGTTGTGTAGTATAGGGTCGAATTAACCTAACATTTTAGAAATTTTTACTGGTTGAGTCCAGGTCGTTCGTTGGGAGGTATAATTCATTTCAAATTCACCAATTATCTTGTATTTTCTTTTTAAGTTTAGGAGGTATAATTAAGTTAATTATAAAGCATGAATTTTGCTAAAAATTGATTAGAATGGAATAAGTATGCAAAATCCCATATGAAAACTCATTTTCAACATTTAAAGCATGTAAATCCTTTATTTATTTCGAATGATTTAAGGCAAGAAAGGGTTTATTTAATCAAAACATGCCTTATTACAAAAATTGAGAACAAAAAGTAATTCAAATGATACAAGAAAAATAAATTTTCCTTTATTTCTTCAGCCTCTCCTTTCTTTTTCTTCCTTTTTTTCTTTTTATTCTCGATTCTTTTCTCTATTTCTTCTGTTCTGTTCTTGCCTTCTTCTTCTCTTCCCACCTCTTATTCTCTTCCCCTTACTTTCTTCTTCTTTCTTAGTTCCCTTAGTAGTGCCTGTTCTCCTTTCTTTCCTTTGCTTTCTTAGCCTTCAGTTCTTTAGTTAATATTTAACCTTCAGCACTTAGCCATCGGCTCCTCTTTCCTTTGATCCTTTAACTGAACTGGGTTTATTTTCCTTTTTAACCAAAAATGATTTTATTTGCGGCAAGGTCCTTTGGAGGATACATAGCACCCTAAGCTAGGGTGGGACCAGACCCTACTCGGTCCTCGCTTGCTTTCATTAGGTTCGATTTCAATTTATTTCTCGGTTCATAATCTCGAGCCAATTCGGCTGAGCTCAACTGACCTCCCAGGCCTCGCCCTCCCAGGGCACACTCTCTCATGCCCACTCAGGCGCACACCCGCAGGCACACAAGCCTGCACACACACACATATGCTCGATAGATCAGAATGCTCAGTTTGCGCCCAGCGCTTGACAACTGGGAAGCCTACAACACAAATTGCTTTTATTCCAAGGCACCTGCTCAGAGCTAACCGATGTGGGACTATCTTAGCCCCTTCCAAACCCAACTTCAAATGATCATAACTCCTTACTCAGAGCTCCAAATCAAGTGATTCAAGGCTTGCTGGAAAGCTCTAAGATAGATCTACACAATTGCAGGATCAATTTAAGGATAAGAGGATGTTTTCCTCTTCAATTTGAAGAGTGAAATAAAGGGGTTCCTACGGGTTATTTATTGCTTGGAAAGTGAGATTAATGTCACAAAGTCCTCATATAGATTTATCTCTCTTAACTAAAGGTCTAAATAGTTTCTAAGATTAATTCCACATCTGTTGGAGTAGGTTCTAAGCTCTCAAGACCTTTAGGAACAACAGAGAAGCTCAAAGCTTCTCTGAAAGATTCAGAGAATAAATTTTCAGACTGAAATGGGTAAACAGACATAGAGGAACATTTCTGATAGATTTAAACAAGTTCTAAGGGTTATAACAGATTTATTTGGGTAGGATTTAAGATTGAAACTCAACAAAATGGCACTGTCGTCAGTTTGGGTTAAAAAATAACTCAAATTGACAGGGTTTGATTTTTCACTAAATATCAAGTCTGAGCTCACTTAAATCTCTTTCAGATCATTCAACAAGATCTCAGAATCCATTCCATCTCATCAGTTCCTCAATTCAAGCTCAGAACCATAATCTTCTTCCTAAGTTTAAATGAAATGCTTCAAAATTTAACTTTCTAATTAATGCCTTCTTACAAGAAATTAAAGCCCCAAATAGAATCTCTTCAACATCAGGAACACATTCAGACTCTGAGATAGGTGTTCTAACACTAAAAATTAGGGTTTCACGCTCGTTGCCTGAGCTCCAAAAGGTGCTTGTTCATCAGAGGATTTAGAAGGTTTCTATACTGTGCTAAGGTGATGAACAGCTTTAGTGCACTGCACTGAAGCTTCTAGACACTTTAAATGCTTCTTAGATCTACCTGTCAGACTTCTCCAACTCTGTCGGAGTTGGAGAAGGTGAACTTCAATCTACTGCTCCAGTGACTTAATCTTCAAATAAATGACCTCAAATTAATTAGTAATCGGAATTGAACCATTCTGGAGCTTCTCGCTAAGTTTCATAGGCTGAAGAACAAAAATGACTCACCGGAGCTCAGGCAGAAAATGGTGAAAAGTGTGTACAGATTGTGAAATTGTGCCATTTTTGATCTAAAAAGGTTCCTGAGGTTGCAAGGAACCTCAAGAACTAAATTAATTCTTCATTATCTCATTAGAGTAAAGATTTGACAGTAAAATTCATTTTTCAAAAGATTTGTGTGGATTAAGCTCAGGACTTATTTTACCACTCAATTGAGTGGTCAAACAAGTCAACAAGTATTTATAATCATAAATATATATATAATTAAGGATTTGAATTGCTCTTGAGCCACCATGGACAGCGAGCTTAGGAGATTAATTAAAATTAGGTGTTTAATTTATATGTGGTAATTATACTTATTACAGTGTCGATTAGGGTTCCTAAGTGATGAATAGATGATGATGAACCCAGTGGAGGTGAAATTAGCTCGACTACTATCAACATGGACAGTGACAATAGTCGGTGGAGGTGGAAGTGAATTAGGCAATTCAGTGATTAATTAAGCGATTAAGTGGATTAGAAATGATCATGGGAGTTAAAGGAAGATGGACAGTGAGTTAAAAAGACAAGATTAAGGCTCTGGCGAGCTCAAGGAGCTCGTCGAAGTCGGAGAAGATGACACTGAAGTTCTGACATTAACTCTAATCTAACTAACTATCTAACTAACTAAACTAACCTACTCCTACTCCTACTCCTAATCTACTGTTACCTGGACGAAGGGGTCAATAGGGTTCCCTCGAAGTCTCATGGTGGACGACGAAATCAAAGGGTGAAAAGAAGAATCTTCGGTGGGCGAATTTGAGCGGAAGCAGAGGATTCCTTTGGTCAACGCTTGTGTCCAAAGACGTGGCAGACCACGACGGATCTCCTCGGCTGATCATAATGGATGGAGGAAGTCGAAAAATGTGATGGAAGGTCGTCAGAGTTGCAGACGAATAGCCTATTGGGTCGACTCAGTGTTAGAAGAGGGAAGGGAGCCAACTTGAGAGAAATCGGAGGGGCAAGGGGTATTTATAGTAGTTGGCGATGAAGAGAGTGATGAGGTCTGGCCGAAGAAGGAGCTTGAGGAGCTTAACCTCCGGTATCGTCTCCGACGACGGTGAGGTTATCTCCCACTGAAAATTAGGATTTTCGATTAATCCAGACCGGTGGATCAAGAGGAGGTGGTGAGCGCAAGTTGCAAGAGCTCGGACAAAGAAGGATGATGTCGATAGGGCGGTGATCGAGCGGTGGCGTGACTCTCCGTCTCCAACCGTTCATTCGACTGAAGAAGAAGAAGACGAAAGGGACTTAAATGTAATAAAACTTAAGGACCTGTGTGAGAAATTAAGGACCCAATTGAAATAAGTTTTAAGGACCAAAATGTAAATCCAGGTTTTGAAGGTTTATTTTAACTTAGATCTTTTTCAACTTTTTATATATGTTAGTAAATAAGGTAAATATTATGTTTCACCTTGAATTTACATTTTTGACCTTTCTAAGTTAATTGATTAGATTAAGTAAAATTACTTAAGTTATTATATACTTAGATATATTATTATTAAGGGAATGATTAATAGAATTTTGAGTCCAATTATTAACTAAATTGTTAACAATGTTAATTAATTAGCCCATAGTTGTGGGCTATTTAAATATTTAAGTGCCTAGACATTAGGTTAATTCTAACATTTATTTAGCATAAATTAAGATGTAAATAGATTAATTCATATTTTTAATTTAATTACATAATCCATACATTGCATTCATATTTTAAGTGCATTTAGAATTAGCTTAGAATGACATTCATCTAATTAGTTAACCAATTAGGTACATTATTTTCATTAACATAAAAGTTGAGGGTCTGTATATAAATGACCATAATATTTTAACATTATTTTATTTATTCTTCTTCTTGCAGGAACGGCTGGCTACCGCTCCAACGCCACTAGCTACCGCAGTGAAGAACCCATTCAAGGAGGAGCGGAATGTTGGATCTGGTCGGGCAGCTGATTTCAAATTTGTGCAGGCCACTACAAAAATAGGAGGGAGGCAGCCGAGCTTGGGAGGCCTCCACCACCGACCCACCACTGTGCAGAGAGATCTCCTCTCTTCCATTCCACACCGTCGGCCTCAACCGTGGCGGCGAGTCTCCACCACTGTGGGCGTGTGGTGTGACAGGCCACACCGCCATCCGGAGCTCGTCCGCATTACCGTGAGCACCTTAGCGTGCATCTCCCTCGCCGTCGTCACCAACAACCACCGCCGCAGCCACTGTGAAATCACCCTCCTCAGTCACTTAAGACGTCCGGGAAATTTCCCGGACGTCTGAAGCCACCCGCACCACTCCAGCAGCAATCTCCGTCCTCTCACTTCACTTCCACCACCCACGCCGCAGCAGCCACTCGCTCATCTCCAGCTGCACGCTAGGCGTGCACAGCCTCCAGCCCTCACGCCCGCTCACTCCACCTTCCCCGCGCCTGTAGCCTTCGCCATCTCCACACGCAACCGCCGGTGCACCCGTCTGAAGTTCACCTGCTCACTCGCTTGCATCAGCCTGCGCACACGTCTGAAGTCCACCCCCACCATTCCAGCAACGCCCAATAGTCCGCGCATGCCCTCCTCCCACTCCTACAGAACCTCACGCGCGTGCTCTCGCGCCCGCAACACCTTCCTCGCACCGACTGCAGTGCATGCCCACACCAGCTGCAGCCGCACCTACAGAACCACCTGCCTGCGCCCTCCTGCCAGCAGTCCCGCACACGCCTCACCGCCAACAGAGCGCGCAACAGTCCGCCCACGTCTCCAGCAGCACGCGCCACGCCCAACAACAGCAGCTGCAGCTTCCGTCGGAGGTCGTCCGTCCTCCTCTGGCCGCCGTGCGACACACCACCACCACCGTTTCGAAGCCCTCGGTCCAAGGGACTTCCTCCGAGCTTCCTGTGTCCGGCCATCCACTCCTCGTCGCGCACGCCAAAGGGGAAGAAATCCCTATTTTGCTACCGTAAAAGGGTCATTAATATTTACATTTTCTACCCTTGTCAACTTTTATTGATATTTTATTGAATCTGCATTGCAAAAAATATCCTCTAGTTGTTAAAAATTGCCATTTCAGCATGTTTTCTTGATATTACCTTAATCTGAAGGCAGATTTGGCTCAATTCTTGTCCAAACTAACTACGGACAAGCATTTTTAACTGGTGCGAATTAAAATACATCATTGCCTCCCTGTGGATACGACCCACTCTTCTACGAGTGGTTATTTTAATTGTTGATTAGTCGATTTTTCCACCACATCAAACTACAAACGACTTTAAAGCGAACAATCGACTAGTCATTAATTGAATGATAAAATGTCATTTTTAACTTATTTTAAGGTCCTTTACTAATTATCCCTTATTTAATAATTAACCCTTATATATTCATAACCTTAGCTAATTAACTAGGAAGACTAGTTAATTAGGGGTAATTAGAGACCATGATGAGTCTCTCATCAGTCATGTAAGTGGTAGTACTAAGGACTGTGTGTGTGTGAGTGAGTTAACTAGAGTGCTTTTGAAGGGGTGAAGTGGTGGCATGAATTGTGGAGGTGAAGTGAGTGATGTGGGCATGTGTAGTGGTGATGGTGAAAATGGAAATGTGAGCTAGTGGACGTGTGGTGTGAGTGTGTAGGAGTGTGTGTGTGTGAGTAATACTACTAAAACAAATAAATTAAGCAAAAAGTGCAAGTATTGGAATTGATTGAAATGTAAATCTACACTACTAAGCAAGTAAAAGGCAAGTTATTGAAATTGCAATGAAATGGAAATAACTAAGTACTAAAGAAAACAAAAAGAGAATGGGATTGAGAAGGTGTCCTCTCCAATGTGGGCACAAGGGCCTATTGCGAGGTTAAGGAAATCCTTGGCTAAGGCCTAATCCTTCTTCACCTTGAACACCACAACCAAGGAGGCACATTGGAAGCCATTGGTAGGTGTGGTGGAGCTCTCAAGGTGGAGGCTCATGGAGAGAATGGTGGAGTGTAGTGTTGAGAGTAGAGAGTTGGAAAGGGGGATGATCGGCACCCATGGGGGGTCTCTTTTATATAGTGCCATCCATGTGTGGTGCTCTATGGGTATAGGTTTAGGTGCCTACTTTAGGGAACATCCTAAGGGTAGAAGATTCTAGGTGGGTGCACAACCTAAGGTGAGGGTGCAAGTCAAGGTGGGTCAAATGGGTGTGGATAGGCTTGAGTGGGCATTGGCTTAGGTGGGGGGTTTAGGTGGGTTTAGTGGGGGGTTAAGGTGGCATAGAGACTAAGTGGTGTTGGGTTTAGGAGTGGGTGATTAAGAGGGGTGTTGGGCTTGTGTTGTGTACATATGTGGGCCCAGAGAAAATATGTAAAATATTAACTACTACTAAGTCCACATATTATGTAAATAAAAATAAGGAGAATATAAATATAGATAGTATAAATGTGCACCAATAGTATTCATGTAAGTAGTGTGTTAATAGAGTGATATGTTGATTGCGCAGCAATCATAAAACATAAATGACCTGAATTGAGTTAAAACTTAGCATAATTATAGTAAAATTCATGCATTAGTAGCACACCTTGTATCTTTCTTGCTTTATTTAGATATTCGTGAAATAGTGCTATAATAATGTATTGATCAATGTATTGTTTGGTTTGTAGGTAATAAAAGCTCAGGAGATGACTTGAAGTTAGATCTAAAGCAGGATAAAGGCAAGAGCTGTAGCAGAGTTGGAGCAAAAGCCTCAGAATAAAGCAACACACAAGCTGAAGACACAATGTAGGGAAGAGTATACTACATTACTTGTAGGATTTTAATGTGTGAATTGAATTATGAAGAACATAGGACATTTCTACACCCATCCATAGCCTTAAGACAGCCCTAAGTACCTTCCCAAACCTTAGCCACCCTTGTATTAGGTCACCTTAGCCTAAAACACCTCAAAACATAGATTCCAACCCACCTTTGGACGTCTAGGTCGGATGCTGGACGTTCAAGCCCCTTAGATTCTACCCGCAGGACTTAGAACCCAATTTGATGCAAAATTGGACGTCCAGACAATGTGTCAGATGTCCAATTTCTGTAGAAACCTAAGACAGAACCGAAACTCCAGACTTATTTAGTATTAGATGACCAGACTAAGGACTTGGACTTCTAATTTTGAAGTATAAGTTGTCTGATCTTAAGATCAGATGTCTAGAACCCTTCTCTTGTTGATGTTTTCAGAATTAAGCCTAGATCTTGATTCCTAAGGCCCATGAACCCAATCCTATACCTTAGGAAACATAATTAAGGTGTGCTAAGCCTAGTACACTACCCTAAGACTCTCTTAAGAACCTAATTAGGTTCTCAATAAGCCCAATTGACTTGGATCTAAGTCAATTACACCTTACCTAGTCAATTGAACTCATAGAGTCCAATTGAGCTCAATTCTCAACCAGCACAAGTTTGATTGGACATAGGGAGAGCCCAATTGACTCAAGCCTAATCTAATTGGGGATTGTCTCTCCCAATTGAACACATCTTAACCTAATAAAACTTGGTTAAGTCCAATTGGATTAACCATTTAGTAATAGGTTACACTTAAACCTATTTTTAGACACCTTGATAGGACTAACCTAGACCTAATTAGAAGTGGACCAAGTGGTCCACTTGACCACCTATTCATGCACACACTTAGCCACACATTCACTCACACACACATACACCTACACACACACCCACGCCAACTTTAGAGAAAAATCTAGAATGGACACACATGGTGATTCTTAGATCCACAAAATGTGGATCTACGAAGACATATTTTTAGACCCATGGTTGGCCACTCTAGAGAAGTCTAGAGACTTCTCTTGAGAGCACCTTGGTCATCCAAGAAGTCTATATAAAGACTAGGTTGGATGACCAAGAGCCCCATCTCTTGGATGCTTGGACTCCCCACTCCATGCTGCTTGCACCTCCATTCACAAGCACCTCCACCATCTCCACTTGTCCAAGGTCCAAGAGAGCCATCCACCACCTTCATCTAGAGGTTGGCCACACCACCATGGCCATCCCTCTATTCCCTCCTACAACCTCAAGCCACGTGGCCATTGCAGACCACATCCAATGCTCCAGTTTCTTGTAGATTTACTGTTCTTCGTAGCTTAATTCTTATGCTATTTTCCTGCTAAGTAGTAGTAGTATTATTTTCTCCAAGAATGCATGCATAATCTTCCCTAGATCCATGCATGTATATCTTTTTTGTTAGCCGAGAATTAGTCTTATCATTCCTTGTACAAGCATTCCTCTAAAAGTGATTGTAACGACATTATAATTGAGAAAATAAAACAACAGTTGCCTGCTTCATCTATTGCAATAAAAATGTCGGTTCTCGAAGATATCAATGATCTTGCGATTGATGCATTTTTTGTTAATAGAAATCGTGAAGTAAGAATTGTGCAAATGAGTACCCATACTTTTACATTCATTGTTTATTTGATGCATGCACATGTAGTGAGACTTGAAACTGACGTTCAATTCTAAGCAAGGAAAAGAAGCGAATAAATAAATTAAGAATCAATTTTGCCATTCTACACCTCCCTGAGATCGATCGAGACACTCACCATCTCATTATATAAGTTTTGTTTGAATCGTAATTCACACTATACTATGACATTTTCCAAATCAAATCCACATTTTACGAGCTCAACAAATGGCACTGTTGTCGGGGAGGCAACACAATTTTGGTTTCTGATTTCTGAGCCAAATCCTATATGTTGATCGTGCTAAGTTGGGGTATAAAAAGTGTTGCATTGTAGTACAGCCAAAATAGCATTCAAAACAAACACAATTTTATTACTCGAAAAGATTTCCGAGGTCGAACACAGGGAGCAAATTGCTATTTAGAAATCAAGATCATAATTCAGAATTAAAAGAGTATGCAATAATATCAGTATCAGAGTGCAAAAATATGGGAGTAAAATGGTGATTTAGTTCACCAAATACTCCTACAATATCACTAAGGAACTCAATATGTGAATATGCAATGTAAGCTAATGTTCTGTCGTCTGATGAAGGAATCAGATGACTTAAAGTGTCTGGGCTATCTCTGTGTCTTCCTTTCTTCTTCTTCTTCTTCCTTCTGCCTTGGCTTACTTCTCTGAAGTCCTTCTCTTCCTCTTCTTCTTTTCTTCTGCGATCCTTCTCTTTCTCTTTAGCTTTCTCTATCTTCTACCTTTGCTTCTCGTTCTTCTTCCTTCTTCTTTTGCCCTTAGCTTTCTCTGTCTTCTACCTTTGCTTCTCCTTCTTCTTCTTTTGGCCTCCTCTTCTTCAGCTTCTTCCTCTAGCCTCCTCTTCTTCTTTAGGCTACAACCAAGTGTCGGCTGGAGAACCCTATAGCAAAACCCTACCCCTACCCACGTGACTCTCCTCAATTTCTCTCTTAGGATTCGCTCTCCCAGAGCCACACACTCTAAAAATTTAATTGAAAAAGGAATCTTCCTGTCAAATTTTAGATCATTTGGATTCGAATTGAGTTTTGGAGAATTTTTTAAGATGAATTGTGGTCTGTTGCCTGAACTTAGTCAATTGCATGATCCCTAGGAGCAAATTTTTGGGTTACAACTAGAGACCACATTAGACTAGCTTTGACTTGACGAAGTCTAGTAGCTAGTTGGTCAGTTAGGTCACCTCATGGACCACTCGCCAAAACCCAAAATTGGAGAAAAAGGTAAGTAAAAATTTCGTAAAACACATGAAGTAACCTGAATTTGTTTTTGAACTACCGAGTAATCACAACCACTTTAGTCAAACCATTGCTGAATTTGCAGGGTAGTGTCAAACGACCGTGTCTAAGGGGTACAAAGGACCTAGAGGCGAAAGCCAAAGGAAGAACCTTCCCCTTAGTCCCCTCGTAACAGATTGGCTGGGTTAGCATGAGGGTTGGGATTATTTGCAGTCGATTTTGTAACAAATTTTTCTTCAATAATTAAAATCTTAACGAAAAATCTGGTTATCTGATCTTAAGGACCACTTGATTAACAAGGCCCTAGCCTTGTTTTGCTTGGCTAAACCAACTCGGGTTGGTTGGTGTATGCAAGGGAGGAGGTCACTTAGACCTCAATTGGTTGGACCTTGGGAACAAATCCCAAGGAGGTGAATGTGATTCGTCGCATCACTCAGACCTTCTTCTCCTACTCGATTAGCTGAGATGGTTAACCCTAGACCTGGACTTGGTCAGGATCCAGAAAATCTGGACTCGATGGCTCGCCTAGAAGACTGGGGCATTGAATCTTAGAATGGGAATCAACAGAACATCAACAGAATTCTCACTACAATGGATAGAAAGCACATCCACCTTGCGGAGAACAATTACAGGACTTCTACGATCCAGCGACTTTGATTCTAGTACCTCAAGTTCGGATTCCCACAAGCAAAGATGCATTCGAGTTGAACTCGAATGTGTTAAGTCTGATTCATACTTATTTTTATGGAAACTCGAATGAGGATCCCTTCTAGCATGTTGAGGACCTGAGTTGAATCGTGAAAACGGTTCGACCCAGGAATGTTGATTTGGGTATTGTTCTCATGAAGTTTTTCCATTTTCTCTCAACGATAAAGTTTCATATTGGTTCAACACCATCGGGAGGCCAATTAGATCCTAGGTAGAATTACATCGTGAATTCCTCCAAAAGTCTTCCCAATCGATCGAACGAACGCGATGAGTTGCGTGATTATGACTTTCTCCCAAGGACCAGGGGAGAAGTTGCATGATGCCTAGGATCGATTTCATGAACTTCTCAGGAATTGCCCTCACCATGGTGTGCCCAAATGGCACCTAGCTCAGATCTTTTACCATGGGCTAGATGACACACATTGGTATCTAGCTGATGCATTTAGCGATGGGAATTTCCTTGCAAAGGATGTGAACAACGCATTTGAGTTGTTTGAGTCCTTGGCTGAGAATTCTTTGAATGACGTGCCAATGTACCAATTCCAGTGACCTAGATAGCAATGAGTTAGTGTCCATGAAGCTTGATTAGCCTATATTTGTGGGCTATTTAAGTATTTAAGTGCCTAGACATTAAGTTAATTCTAACATTTATTTAGCATAAATTAGGATGTAAATAGATTAATTCATGTTTCTAATTGAATTACATAATTCATGCATTGCATTCATTTTTAAATGCATTTAGAATTAACTTAGAATTGCATTCATTTAATTAGTTAACCAATTAGGTGCATTGCATGCATTAATTTAAGTTAACATAAAAGTTGAGGGTTTGTATATAAATAACCATAATATTTTATCATTATTTTTATGCTTCTTCTTTCAACAACAGCTACATTTCCTTCAGCTGCCGCTCCAACGCTACCAGCTACCGCACTAAAACCTGCAATCAAGGACGAGTGGAGAATGTGGATCTGCTCCCACCTCTCCATTCAAATCCATGAAGGTGGCTACAAAAAGAGGAAGAGGCAGCCGAGCTCTGGAGGCCACCACCCCCGACCCACCACTGTGCAGAGAGTTCATCTCTCGTTCATTCCACCACCACCGACCTCAACCGTGGCGACGAGCCTCCACCACCGTGGGCATGTGGTGTGACAGGCCACACCGCCATCTGGAGCTCATCTACATTACCGTAAGCACCTCAGCGTGCACCACCCTCACCGTCATCACCAACAACCATCGCTGCAATCACTGCAACTTCATCTCCTTTGTCAGTTAGGACGTCTGGGAAGTTTCTCGGACGTCTGAAGCTTCATCCCCACACACAACAGCAACTGGCCTCCACTTCACGCTCGCATCCCTCCAGCTGCACAAGCCTTCCATCCTCCAGCGCCACCCCCAGCCTACACACACCCCTGCTGCACGCATGCAGCAGCAACCGCCAACACCCCGCGCCTTCCTTGCACACCCTGCACCAGCCCACGCGCGCACCCTGTAATTGCCTCCAGCCATGCACGCGGCCGGTGCGCCTGCCAGCGTGCAGCACGCCCACCAGCTCCCCTCAATGCACCTCATCTCCTCCAGCGCATCCACTTCCGTGCACCCACTCCCACGCCCGCGCATGCCCTTGCTGCGCCTCACTACCTTCAGCCCTTAGCACACCCACCTCACCTCCTGCAGCAGCGCCTTCCGCCTACCTGCCATGCGCCTTTCTTGTAGCGTCGGCCAGCAGCATCCAGCAGCAGTGGCGCGTCCACCAACAGCACCAACCTCTGTGCGCGTGCAGTCCAGTGCACGCGCCTCCTTGCCAGGACCTCCGCTGCGCCCATCCACGCCGCACGGCCTACGGCACTTCAACCGACACCGGAACCCACCACCACCGTTCCTCCGTCTGGCCACCTCGGAGCATCTTGCATGTCGCCGCGACAGCCATCACGAAGTCCTATATCTAGAGATCCTCCACCGAGCTTCATGCCTCCGGCCGTTCCTTCCTCATAGCACATGGACAAGGGGAAGAAGATCCCCTATTTTGCTATAGTACCAGCCCTATTAATATTTACATTCTATGTCATTGTCATCTTTTATTAATATTTTATTAAAGCTGCATTGCAAAAAATATCCGATAGTTGTTCAAAGTTGCCATTTCAGCATGTTCTCTTGATGCTTTCTTAATCTGAAGGCAGATTTGGCTCAATTCTCGTCGAAACTAACTATGAACATACGTTTTTAATCAGTGCGAGTTTAAATACGTCATTGCCTCCTTATGGACATGACTCACTCTTTTGCGAGTGGTTATTTTAATTATTGATTAGTCGATTTTTCCACAACATAGAACTACAAATGACGCGTAATTTTATGTAACAAACGACTTTAAAAGCGAAGAATTGACTCATCAAAGCTCACATTGAATCTACCTGAGTTGATATGGACATTATCACCAAGAAGCTGAATAAGGTGGATTTGCTTGATAAGAAGCTTGACGAATTAATTTGAGCTCGACCCGAATTCTCTAGCAATTCTACTGCATCTAGATCTTCCTATGCACCCTGAGTCCCTCCTACTCGAGTAAATTTACTCACTTAGGATGCAACTTCTCCATATTCACGTGATCTTACGTATCAAGAACTCGTGAATAATCTCGATCTGGTGCTGCATAATTAAGATTACGCACCACATGATGATTTTAATGTGTATTCCCTTGACGAATATACGTCTCAGACGTCTTCGGCTTACGAAGATGTTAATGATATCCATGGATACGAGCGTGATAACCCATACTCAGAGATATATAACCTTGGTTGGCACAAGCATCCAAATTTCTCTTGGTCTGGTAACTTGTAGAGACCAAATCAAGATTCACACTACCAAATCGGACAATACGGGAATGTGCAAAACACGTACCAAAGGTAGCAGCCATTCCCATCGCAGCATCAATCCCGTTCTATATATCAGCCGCTGCATCAAGCTGCCAGTCACCCACCAAAGTGGGCCAACCCTTTGGAGGCGTTAAAAGAGGAATTGTAAGAATCTATGCGGAAATCTACTCAAGACAGCTTGCAAATGATGAAGGCGATGGCTGACCAAATACAGAGCATCCAAAACATGCAAAATCAGCAGTTGCAGGAGCATAGATTATAGGGAGCCTTGACCTCCCAACTTGTCCCAACCCGTGATATGTGCAAAACTAGGGCACCCTGCCTAAGTTCCAGGCACCGCAGAGACAGGCACGTGCTATATTACAGGCACCTCTTACACAACCAGGTTATGCTCAAGGTCAGCCGCCTTTGCTACAAAACCCCGCCTACTCTGATGGTTGCACAACAATCATGCAACCTAAATCACCTAAATTAAGTTAGATTCTAGCATAACTTAGGAACAATGCATGCATAAGTATCATAATTTGCATAATAGTTAGTTTGATTAGCTTCATAGATAATATTGTCATTTTATGTAGTAAAAGAGAGATGAAATTAATCACAAATGATTTGAAGCCACAGATGACAGATTAGACCATACAGATCTAATCAAAATGATGACGGGAGTCCAATGCTTCCGAAATTGTCTCGATCAGACAACCAAAGCATCTTGTGTAGTCCATAGAAGAACAGAGGCCATGAAGCCAGAGGACAAAGATCCAAGCCTCAGATGAAAAATCCAACTACACGGATGGATCTGAATCAATGATTGCAGTCCAACGGTACAAAAATCAACCCAATCAGAGGTCTACATCACCAGATACAAAGAAAAGAAGATGGATGGCCATGATGGTGCCACGTGACTCCATCATAACCACCCTTCACTATTGCACCATCTTTGAAGATCTTTCCTCGCCCGCTGTGGGTCATCCAACAGTCCACGGACCGCCACGTCCTCGCTCCATCTGCACCTCATCAAAGAAGGAGAAGATTTCGATTGTTGGATCTCCACCCAACGGTTGAGAGCAGAGTTGCCTAAAACAAAACCATGACTCAAAGGTGGCCACAGTGCAGCAGTGAGCGCACTCAACCGGAAGCAAAGAGCACGTGTTCGAGCGGCACGACACAAGAAATTAGGACAGGCGTAAGGAGTGAGTGCTATTGACAGATGGATGGTGATCGGAGGGCGGATGAGCAAATGCGTGGTGCAATCAGAGCGTTCAGTGGTCGCACGGGGGAACCAATGTGTGCTCTCACATGCTTGCTTCGACGGAAAGGCAGCAAGCACGATCTTTAAGTCATCTGATTGTGAGATCAGACGGCTGAGGATTTGGTGCTTATTTTAAGTAAGCGGGCATGCGAAGAAGAGAAGCAGGCGTGCAAAGAAGAGAAGAGGGCGTGCGCGGAGGAGCAGGAGCCGTACGATCGTGGATCAAGGGCTCTGAGCTTGCCACGTGTCAGCATCTCGTGCACCCAGAGTGTAGAAGGTGAATTCAAAGTAGTTTTAAGGCCAAGTTAGGTCTGTTGATCTCCCGATTGATGGATCTGATTAACCTAAGGTTGTTGCATGAGTTGGAGGGCCAAAATACCTTCTTTTCCCTCCATCAAAGCTATAAAAGAAGACCCAGGCCCCCTTGTTGGAGGGTTATCTCTCTCTTCCACCTTCTTCCATGGTCTTCTGCCTCTCTCAATAACTCCGACCTTCGTCTTGTTGCTCTGAATTTGAGGTGCTGCTACACCTCGCACAAGAATCCCACAAGTGGCGTCATCTATCTACATCTATCTATCTCTCTCTCTCACACACTCTCTCTCCTTTCTATCTATCTGCTATCTATCTTAGGAATTTCTATTTTGAAAAACTCTATTTGAATGCAATAAAATTCTGATCTTCTGCATGTTTGATCTATACATATATATAAATATCTATTTAGAGCAAGTTATATTGAGAAGCTCCTGCATAAATCGAGATTGCCTCCCTACGAACGACCCGGTACTCCTGATTTTTATAAATTTATTTGTTTCATCGTGATTCACACTACGACGATAATATCTGACTTTTCTAACGTGTTTAGCGATGACGGAACAAGTTGCCGTTGATGAGTCCATTTTAATGGACTATTGTTACGCTTAAGTAATTCTATTTTAATATTGTATGTTTGTTAATAACTACATTATGTTATAGAATGATTATATGCATCATTATTTAAGTTTACATCTATTTTATCGCATTCTATAACATAGTATGTAATTATTTTATGTTTCATGCAGGTCCCGCAACAGCGCACTCATTACATCTTATCCACTTAATCTATCCATCAGGAATAATTGAGAAGAAGAGGGAGGAGGATCAATGGTGGAAAAGAACAGGGGGTGAAAAGATATTTTCCCCCATAAATTTCTCAACCTACGGCCAGCCTCAACAACCTCACCAACAGCGCTGGCCATGTTTAGTAAGGGATTTGAAAATGACTTACGCCGGGGAGGAGATAAAAGAGAGGATAGTCGGTTCTTCTCGATTGGCCCTCCCCCTTGATGGGATATCCACAGCGTGCACTGCAAACATTGAAGGCTTGCACTGTGCACCCATCGCCAGCCACAGCCTCCACCGCAAGCTCCCATCCACCAGCCTGCACCAAGCATGCCAAGCGCCCACTACAGTTCGTCCCCTACTCCATTGCCTGCATGCTTGTTAGGCTCTTTGCCCCACCTGCACCCGCAGGTGCTTCCCCCTTCCAGCGCTCACACCACCCAGCCTGCTCTCGCACACCCGCCTGCACCCCAGCAGGCGCCCACACCCCCTAAAGTGCTTCCAGTTGCACCCCCTCCAGCGTTCTACCGTGCCCAGCAGTCGCGCGCAACCACCACGCAGGACCAGTGTTCTACCGTGCTGGTCCCTCTCTGTGCAGCATTGCCACAACCTCCACGCAGGAGCGGCGCTTCATATCTTCTCCATGCACGGTTCATATCCTCCCATAGAACCCAACATCGGTGTTCTTCTCCTCCGCCGGCCGACCGCCACCAACCTCCTCGCGACGTGCCGCTGTCGCCATTATGAAGCACTCGTCGAGACGCATCTCTATGTGTGACCTCGCCATCAGTTGTCGACCCACGTTTGTGCATGGAAGAGGGAGGCAAAAACCTATGTTTTTGATTCAATTAGAAATTACAGGATTTGCCATTGTCAAAGTTCCTATTCATTTATTTACCAAATTAATATATTAAGGTGAATTTGCATGCATATCTCTCTATTCTTTATAAATTACTTCTAATTGAGTATTTCATGAATGAGATAATAGCATGCCACATTGATTATCGCAAATAAGGAATGTTTTACAAGAAATTGGTAGTTACCTTGATTATCATTACCAAGATCATTAGAATATTATATTATGGTAATTTTGTATATAAACCCCTATAGTTTTAATTAATTACTTAGAATGAGAATTCATGAGGGTAACAAGTTGCACTAAGGAACATGCATACCCACTGAGATTCCCTAATAAACAAGACACTGTTCACTAGTTTAAATAGGCTAATTCCTCCCTGTGGAGACGACCTAACTCTTCGTGGTTAGATTCTGAAAATTAAAATGTTTTGAAAAATGATTTTCTACCACGCGATTAAATACAACGATACATCATTTTATGTTAAAGTTTCAACGAAAACGAAGATCGCTCTTTCAGGCGCCATTGCTGGGGAGGCAATGGAAATTTTTGATGCTTTTTGGTACATATTTTAGATTTCTAGCTTACCATTTTGTTTCGTTTATTTCATGTGTGCAGGAAACGAAGAAACCTGAACCAGACACGAGAACGAAGAAAGTGTGGGTTAGAATCTCAAGTAGCTACCCATAATTTAGATTAGTTAGATTTAGAAAAATTATGATTTTCTTGAACCTTAGGATTAATAAGAATTTGCTTGCTTATTTAAAAAAAAATCTCTTGATTTTTAGGCTGAAAGAAACTCTTAACTTATAAAATCAATTTCCAAAGATCTGCACCTCCAAAATTCTCAAATTTTTACTAGACATGAGTTTTGAAGTTAGGAACAACATATTCAAATTTCACTCAATTCTGAGTTATAGGAAAATTTAAAAACTTTGTACATTGATTTGTTGTCAAAATAGTTATTGTTCCTGAGTTTTTGGAGTTCAAAATATCATATGAATTTTTATGCAAATTCGATTGACTTGAAATTTCTGGCACTAAATTTCTAAAATAATCTAGAATTTAGGAAAAATTTGAAAAAAGTATTTCTTACACGTTTGATTAAATGAATTATTCAATCACGAACTGCAAAATATACTACAAAACCCCAGTACACTTTAAATTAGAAAAAAAATGTGCATTAAAAATTCTTGAAAAATATTTTTTGAGTGCCTAGTTAGTGGTACAATAGGATCAATTGATTGCATTACTTGGGTTGCACCACTCATCTGATTTTGGACTAAACAGAATCATTTAGAACTATCTGTGCTTAGGGTTTCACATTAAGAATAGAGCACACCTGCATTTCCATACTTAAGGGAAATCTATCAAACAAATAGGGATTCGTAAAACTTTTGTGTACCTCATCAAAACCTTGGTTGAAAGTATTAAAGCAAGTGCACCTTAAAACTCACTAATACAAGCATTTGAATCTTAATATTCACTTCATCATAAAAAATTGCTTGTGAACCTTTTGCCTGAGCACTCACACATTTGAAATAAATTTTAAGGGAAAACACCCCCTAACACCCATCATATTCCAAAAAGCACATCAAACCCAAGCCTATAACTGAGTAGACGTGCCCTAGGCAGGATTAATAGTCTTAGGGACTTGAAATTAGATTGGGTTAAGGTCAAGGCCTTGTCTACTTGGACCCACTGGTGACAAGAAAGGTTGGTACGATAACTGCGTTAACCCTTAGTGGTGTCCTGCCATGTGGGGTGTCCTAGGGGTCCCACCCTTTTGGCCAGCCAAGTAATTTAGGGGTTGATCTAACCCAATTGTGTTTTGAGGAGCCAAGATTAGGTTTATTTAGGGATAACACTCTAAGGACCAGTTTGATTACATGCATTGAAAGGGCGGGTGTTCGGGGTGAAGATCGCATAAAAGATGAATATGTCGTAGTATAGCGCGAAGTACATCTCGACAAATAAAATTAACGGAAATGGGAGTCCTGGTCGATCACAGGGAGGAAGAAAAATGCTTTTGATTTCATGCACTTATTCTAAATTTAATTACTAAGTAGTAGAGACAATGAATTGCAATATATATCATGTAGAAAGTTTGAACATTAATTACATATCATATATGTATTTGAATAAAACATAAAGTAAATAACTACTACTGTAACAGAATAAGGGCACCATGAGTAGTACGTGGTGGCCTTCTGGAGTGGTTGAGATGAGAAGCGACAATCCGATAGGGTGGCCCAACAGATTCTTCAGACGGAAATGCAAAGACGACAGGAAAAAGAAGAAGAGAGAGGTAGAAGAAGGAAGAAGAAAAGAATGAGAGAGTTAAGAGAGTTATTTTCTTCAAGGGGGGACCTTAGGTCCTTTTATAAGCTTTGCAAATCCTTCTTCTTCCCTTGTTCTTTCTTATGCTGCCATGTGGCGCATTCTGCACACTCAGATTTGCATCACACGGCTCCCGCTCGCCTGCGCCTTCAGATTTTCATCTTCAAATCCCGCCTCATCATCTCAGTCGTCCGATCTTGTAATCGGATGGCTTAAACGTTCGCTCATCGTGCCATTCATCAAATCCTAAGCACGATTCATGTGCCTTCCAGATCTCGCAACAACTCGTGCGATCGTACCATGTGGACGCCTCTACGCCCTCCAATTGCGCATGCCTGCTTGCACGCGCCTGCTCGCAACCCTCACCAATTTTTGCATAGTGCAGGGCTCGAACTTGCACCCCACGCATACGTGGGCGCGCACGTGAGCTAGCACGCTGCGTAAAGCCTTTATCATATATGCTTACTTAAATATATTTATATTAATCTGTTCTGGGTGGTGATGTGGTGCATTCGTGGCCGTTGGATGAAGATCCAACGGCCCACGCTGGGAGGTGAGGTGCCTTCAGGGGTTGGGGGCGCGGTGAGGGGTGGCTGCAATGGTGCCATGTGGCACCATCGTGGCCGTCCATTCTTCTTCTCTTTATATCTGATGATGTAGGCCTTTGATTAAGTTTTCTGCACCGTTGGACTACGAATGTCGATCCGGATCCATCCGTGTGGTTGGATTTGTCATCTGTGGTCTGGATCTTCTTCAATTTGCCACTTGGCTCTTACTCTTTTGCGGACTCCCTTGGGTGCTACGGGAGTCTAATTGATGTGATCTTGGATGCGTTGGACTCCCGTCGTTATTCCAAACAAATCCATAAGGTTGGATCGGTCATCTGCATCCCTGGATTACTTGCCATCATTAATACCTCTCAAATAACATAGTTTAATACATAAAACACATATATCAACTATGGTGTAGAATATGATGCGTATGCATGTAGAATGTTCATGTTAAGCTAAGTTCTAGCTTAATTCAGGTGAGTTAGGACCTATGATTGCTACGCAATCATACCCCCATGCCTAAATCTTGCTAGTCCCTAACAAGTGCAAGACTAAATGCATTTTATCAAGAGTTAAACTAAAGATTTATTTCTTTTTGTTTCATCTAAAAATTCAGAATCCAGTTACTATGAATGTATAATGTTTAGCTTCTGTAACGGATTCAAACGAAGAGTCGATATACATTTAAAGCTTGTACTTGACCCCTTGTAAAATTTTGTCGGGATAGGCGAACCTCTTCTCTCGTGGTTACAAAATATTTTTTGATTTTGGCCCTGGCGTTTGGTTTGGGTAGGAGATGTCTGAGTTAACTGGATTTTTATTTGGTGGCTCACTCTCTTCTGGTTCTTCTTAGAGACTAGTATTTCAGAATTTAGATTTTCATATTATTGAATAAATCAACTTATAAAGGGGCTGGAAAAACTGTGATCTCTTTAATCTTTTGTACTCTTCTCTCTTTTTTTTTTTCTTTTTCTTCCTGAGCTCACATCTCACCAGATTTGCAAATGTATTTGGTAGTCTCACATGGCATGACACTTTAATTAGGTTCTGATAACCCTATGACTAAGTCAGAAGCCCTCAGCCCCTATTCAGGCTGTCAGAAATACTGAAGAAGTAGGTTAAGGCTATATTTGGTGGTTTGTGAGGGTGGTAGGTGTTTTTGCCTCAAAACATTTAACTTAACTCACATCACACAACTGTTTCACATAACACCCTTTTATTTCTTTTATTTTTTCTTTTATTATTATTTTTTTCCTTTTTTTTCTTCTTTTTTTTTTGGGCAAACAACTTTTTTGTATGCAAATCTATTGGGACAATGCCATAACATGACATACTGCTGTATTTATCAGCACAACATGACATACATACTTTTATATGTGAGGCATTCTTGGGGATTTTTGGGATGACCAAAAGGATCTTGAGTGCCTTATTTGGTGGAATGCCTATTCTCGACACCGGGTAGGGAATGGATAGGATGATGTATTTTTGACCTTGACATCAGTACCCTCCTTCAGCTGAGGATTCCGTAGAGGATGGTCGTGACCATCCACCTCAGTCCTAGTTTTATCAGAA
Source organism: Thalassia testudinum (assembly GCA_037157565.1). NCBI lineage: Eukaryota > Viridiplantae > Streptophyta > Magnoliopsida > Alismatales > Hydrocharitaceae > Thalassia > Thalassia testudinum. The sequence continues at coordinate 9,648,160 of JAZHRO010000014.1, forward strand.
CCCTCTCTCTGTGTTTTTGCCTTATCTGGTGGCTCTCGTATGGAATTTCTCACAGATTTAGTATGCAAGAACTGAGAGCGAAAACTGTGCCCAACTCCAAGTGTCATTATTCAGTTATTAAAGATTCCTTATACTAGCCTTAGAGCACCAGTAAACTCTCTACTCTCACCTCACATATATTTTGTGGAGCTACTAGAAGATAGTTCACCTGACTCCTTGATTGCTATCCAAGGGTTCAGTACAAGAAGAGATGCTTCTTTTCGACAAACTAGAAATGTCTATCGATTTTCACAGAGGATCCATTGCAAAATCTACAAGCAAGTATGAAATTATACTGGATTTTAAGTCTAGGAATCTACTAAAGAATAAATCTTTAATAAAACCTCTTGATAAAGCGATCTAATCCCCCCAATCGTTGGCAGAAAATTTTCAGTTTTTATGAACTACGCCCCATGCCTAGGTGTTTGCATGACCTCATTCATGGATAAAAGAAATAAGGCAGGGTGTATGTGGATAGAAATGACCTGAAACTGCTTCTGAGTTGTCGTTCAGCTCACTCCATTCCTGCAATGCTATACACAATATGCATAACAATATGCGAGAACAAAATATACTATACATATATGTATAAGTGCAACTATGATGCCTAAATGCAAAGTCTAAATGCTATGCCTGACTACGATGCTGAGTTTAACACCTCCAGCTGGGTGAAACTCATCATATGGATCAATGACTGCAGGAGACAGACTAAAGATAGATAGGAAGATGTGTTCCACTATCATCAACGGGCCAAGAATGTAGAGTAGTTGCCCGTGAATACCAAGGCCACAAGGTCGGCAAAATAGAATCACAAGGCCTGGAGCAGGTTGTAGCCAGGTGCTACGAGAGAAATAAATCCGCATGACAGAGTTATAGGGAGTAAGTAACAGTCATGAGGGATCCGAAGTAGGACACCAGTCATACGGGTCTTGAAAGTGGTGAAACAAGAATGGAGGCACCCGTGTGGTGTAATCAGAAATGGTGTAAAGAACCATTTCATGATTGGATCTAGGTGTTGGTGGTTGCAGAGTAGGTGTGTCGAATATGATTTTGTGTTCCATCCTAACAGCTATATTTTCACCCAAATCATTCTTATCCTTGGGTTGATCAGGAATCTCATACGGATCGCCCAAATTCTGCTCGTGGTGTCAATCCTCAAATGTATTGGGTGGCAATTTATTTTCCCCAAGGTGAGAAGAATCATAATACAGTAAAGACTCGAATTGTTTCATTTTCTACTTTGTGGCTTTAGTGAAATCCATGATATCCAAAAGCGAAGATGCAAAAGAATCTATGATAAATTCATCTGACTCCAAATTTAAAAATTCCTCCAGATTTTTCAGATTATCCTAACAATCAGAAATGGAGTTTTTAGAAGATTCTTTCTCATCTTCGATTGGATTCTCTGGTAATTCAAAATTACCCTCATGGATTTCAATATATTTATCATCTAAGCTTGTCATGAGGGGTTTAGGCAATTCCACTCCAGATCTCTTATAATCCAAATCATGGGCCTCATTAAGTGTATATACCCAAGTCTCAGAATGTACCAAGTCTTGGGTGTCATGATCCTCTATCTCTATCTCCCAAGACTCAGGATTTTTTGATTGAAAATCGATCATGGGACTTTCCTCACTATTTTCTAGGCTAGGGCTCTCAACTAATTTCTTTTCAAATATGCCAAGAACATTTCCCTCAATTCCATCCGATATCTCATCTCTCACTTGAAAATCACCTACACCGTCTACTTTGGGTATGTGAGTCAAAGAATCATTAAAAGCCGACTTAAGTTCCCTAAAATCCTCTAGGCTAGTCTGAACTTGCTACTACAAAAGGAGTATATCTTGAAGTGTGCTAGTTTGTTGATTCATCCTAGCCACAGATTCTAATTCTTTAAGGGCTTCCATCAGAGATTCTTCAGTTGCAATCAAAGTCTATCTCTGCCTTGGATTAGTAGTGATCTGGATTTGATGTAGATATCTCACAACTGTGTCCTTGCACTTTGCTGTTGTTTATTGCAGTCTAAGAAGTAGTTGCGAGTCTATTGGTGGCTCCCCAGTGGTGATATGTGTGGACGTGGCCTCAGATGCAAGTCTCTAGGAAGATGGAGGGTTATAATAGATTTGGTCTGGGGAATCAGAAGGATGGTGGGTGGGTTCAGTGCAGTTATATGTTGCGGTTGATTTCTTAACCTTGAGTGGCTCACCATCCACCTGCGGTACATTCTCTCTGAATTCAGGGTCCCTAGAGGTGATGTCTTGGGTTCTTTGTTTTTCATCCTGAATTGCTTTTCTTAAGTCTTCATGTTCCCTTTTTCTAACCTCTTTGTCTTCCTGGACTATTTGGATCAGTTCGGTGATCTAAGGGTTCTTATGAGATGTAGGAGCCTGCCTTTGGTGGGACTGATCAAGATAATCAGTCATCATGATGAGATCTCGATCTTGCATGGAGAGTGTCTCTAAGTGTTGCGAGATTTGTGTGGATGTCCAAGAGGTTGGGGTGGGTATGTCCTAGGCCTGAGGTGCACGCGTATAGGAATAATGAGGAGCAATCTCCCACCCATAAGAAGTTGGGATCATAGTTGAGTTCGGAGGAGAACCCTGCTGATGGTAAGATGAGAAAGAGTATGGGTCCATGATTAAGATGATCAAAAGGACACCAGAAGGGTCCTAGTTACCTTACACCAGTTACAAGGGACTGGTGGCAAAACAAGGCAAGGGCCTTGTAATCAAATTGGTCCTTAGAATCAAATGATAGGATTTTTCATTTAAGTTCTAGTTATTGAAAATTTGGCTAGAGACCAACTGTAAGGAATTCCCGCTCCTCAGGCTAACCCGGCTAGGCTGGTTACGAGGGGACTACGAGGAAGATTCTTCCTTCAACTTTCGCCTCCGGTTCCATTACCCTATAGCCTTAAACACCAGGTTTTGCAGGAGAAGTTGAAACTCCATAGTAGTTTCAAGCTAAATGTAGGTTATTTGATGTGTTTTCGTGAATTCTTAACCTTTCTCTTCAATGTAGTAAATGGTGGGGGGTCGACAAGGTGACTCACCTCACCGACTAACTTTTGGGCTCGTCGGAGTCCAAGCTAGTCCAATGTGGTCCTATTGGCTCATGCGCTTCTAAGTTGTTTCAAATTAAAGATCACAAATCAAATATAAACTCTTACGTAAATATGGAGTCCAAATGATTTGAAACTTAGTAAGAAGATTCATCTTGCAATAAGCTTTTTAGAGAGTGTTTTTTTTAGAATTTTTACTATTTCCAAAAAATAGTTATGAATTTTTAACTAGCAAGGGGTCAAATATGGAATTTAGACTCAAGTTAGTTTTTTCTGCTAGAAATGATATCAGATATACTCCAAAAATTTTGTAGAAATATGATATTGAAATATAATTTGATTATCTTTCACTCCCCATAAATTTTGAGTCAATCTAATTTTTATGTTGGTCAAAATTGATTTTCACAGTTCATAACAGTTCTATTTTTGAGCAATCTAACACATATGTACTCTATGAATTTTTAAAAATTCCACAGATGAAATTTCCTTTCAAAATGGTGGCGTTGGAAAGATAACTTAATAATCTAATTCCAATTGAAGTTTCAGGATTTTTGGAGCATTAGAAACACGGCTATTGAATTTTAAAGATGACACTTACTTTCTGGCCGAATTTCCAAATAGGATTGTGTGCACCTGATTTTCGCAGCACCTGCTTTGATTTGTTTGCCACTTCGTGTCATTGTTCCTGCACACAACAATAATGTATTAGAGATAAAATCAAAAGTCACCTTGCCTCCCCGACAACGACGCTAATTTGTTCGGGGCATAGATTGCGTAAAAGATGAATACGTCGTAGTATAGCGCAAAATATGTCTCGACAAATAAAATTAATGGAACTGGGATTCCTGGTCGATCACAGGGAGGCAGAAAAACACTTTTGATTTCATGCACTTATTCTAAATTTAATTACTAAGTAGTAGAGACAATGAATTGAAATATATATCATGCAGAAAGTTTGAACATTAATTGCATATCATACAGGTATTTGAATAAAACAAAGTAAATAACTACTACAGTAATAGAACAAGGGTACCACGGGTAGTCTGTGGTGGCCTTCGGGAGAGGTTGAGAGGAGTAGCGGCAATCTGATAGGGTGGCCCAACAGATTTGTCAGACGGAAATGCAGAGACGACGGGAAGAAGAAGAGAGAGGTAGAAGGAAGAAGAAGAAGAGAATGAGAGAGTTAAGAGAGTTGTTTTTTTCAAGGGTGGCCCTTAGGTCCTTTTATAAGCTTTGCAAATCCTTCTTCTTCCCCGGTTCTTTCTTATGCTGCCACGTGGTGCATTCTACGCCCTTAGATTCGCATCGCACGGCTCCCGCTTGCCCGTGCCTTCGCTTTTTTGCCTTCAAATCCCGCCTTATCATCTCAGCCATTCGATCTTGCAATTGGATGGCTTAAAAATGCACTCATCATGCCATTCATCCAATCCTAAGCACGATTAAAGCACCTTCCACATCTCGCAACAACCCGCGCGATTGCGCCACATGGATCCCTCTGGGCCCTTCAATCATGCATGCCTACCTGCACGTGCCTGCTCGCGACCTTCACCAATTTTTGCATAGTGCAGGTCTTGAACTCGCGCCCCGCGCATACACGGGCGTGCACGCGAGCCAGCACGCTATGCAAAGCCTTTATCATATATGCTTACTTAATTATATTTACATTAATCTATTCTGGGTGGCGATGTGGCATGTTCGTGGCCATTGGATGAAGAGTCAACGGCCCACGCTGTGAGGCGAGGCGCCTTCACGGGTTGGGGGCATGGCGAGGGGCGGCTGCGATGGTGCCATGTGGCACCATCGTGGCCGTCTGTTATTCTTCTGTTTATTTCTGATGATGTAGGCTTCCGATTAAGTTGATTTCTACACCGTTGGATTGTGAACATCAATCCGAATCCATCCATATAGTTGGATTTGTCATCTGAGGTTTGGATCTTCTTCAATTTTCCCCTTGGCTCTAACTCTTCTGCAAACTTCCTTGGGTGCTACGGGAGTCTGATTGATGCGATCTTGGATGCGTTGGACTCCCGTTGTTATTCTGAACAAATCCATAAGTTTGGATCGATCATCTGCATCCCTAGCTTACCTGCCATCATTAATACCTCTCAAATAACATAGTTGAATACATAAAACACATATATGAACTGCAATGCAGAATGCGACGAGTATGCATGCTGTTACGACCTGGTTCCTGAATCCCTACAGGACTCGAGATTGGCTTGCCTCGACTAATCCCAAGACCCAGTCCAACAAGAAATAACTGAAAAGCAGGAAAATAAACCACATTCACATATGTAATGTAACTAAGTAATAAAAACGTACACGCAGTAAAGGAAAGAAAAAGCTTCTACTTCAGTACATACTACCACAATAAAAAGAAAAGTAGAACAAAAGCAACAGTAACAGGAACAGAAATAAAAAGTCTGAAACTCACTATAGCGAAAAAGAGAGTACAACGAAAGTACTGAAAACTATGGTTGGGCTCGACTGGGCCCAGCACCCTCTGCAGCCGATGGCTCAGGCTGCTCAACTCCTGGATCTGAACAGTGTTACGAAAAGATGGAGTCAGCGAACGCTAAGTAGAATGGTAACCATACTATCTAAAGCAGTAAAAACTAGTAGGCATATTTATCATTTTCAAGTTATTTTATCTTACGGGTAATTCCTTTTCACCCCATTTAGTTAACATTCCGATTTCTTTCTTGATCTTGCATGTTCCTCGTGGGAACGATCTTGATTGCAGTCTTTTCTGAAGAGTAGAAGGTACACATGGTACTCTCCTGGTCAGAGAGTCCCCCGTGGTAGTCCTACACCCAGTCAACCACCCCGAGGTCACTGATAGACGTAGCAATGACTACGGCATGCGCGATAAGCGCACGGGTAACTACCCCACACTGACATGCGGTCAGTCATTTCCGCTAGCGGGTACACCCAAAGTACAGCACGGAACAGTATAGGGCCTAGCCCTCTCATAAACAGGGGTCTAGCCCCTCAGAACCAAACAGGGGTCTCGCCCCTCCATAGTCTGTGCACCCTCGTCAGGCTACCCTGGTTTGCCTAGAGGGCCTAACATGTCGGTGTAGGGCGACTAGCTGAACCCCGGGCCCCGTGGGGTGGCTAGCTCCCTCCCTACACTAGTAGCTCACCTCGATACCGTGTATGCGAGGGTCAACAGAAGTTGGTGTAGAGTGGCCAATCCTAACGTTGGGTCCCAACCCAAGGGCGGCTAGCTCCGCTCTACACTAAAAGGGGACAGTCGCTTTCCTTGGTACCACATACTTAAGGGCTAGCACACTTCCCATCCACATTCCAGGCTTTTCCATCTAACCACAGAAGCTCTACTCCTAACTCCTTGTAGGGTTCATGCTCATGTTCACCATATTATTCCAATCCGGGTTTCATCATTCACAATTCAGTTCTCGCTTATACACAGGCAGCTCATATTTCCACAATTTAACACATGCAACAAGTGATATCATAGGTAATTGTTTAGTTATCTTAGGTAGCTCATATTCTAATAGGCAACTCGTATTTATTTACAGGCAGTGGCTAATAATTTAGCTCATTCATATATATATACAATTTCAATTACGCAAAATAATTGGTTCAACCATTTCTTGTCCTAGGGTTCATGCCACATCCTAGGTTTCTAGTTGTCTAATTTTCATAGATGCATTCATATTTAATAAGCATAACAGGGGTGGGCCACTCTACCAGACAATCTGGGAGTACTGGGGGCTCGAACCGTAGACCCACGTGCCTCTGTGAGCCTCAGACACTCAATAGGTCGAAGTCCTATACCAAGAAACACATCACAATGGAAGGTTCAGAATAGTGTATAACAGTTTCTAATACATAGAGAAACTCACAAGGAAGCCACATTTATTTTTTTTGCATAAAACGGATCCCAATCGAACCCCAAACAGGTAAAAAACGTGTCTGCTGATCAAAATCAGACATCTGGAAACAAGTCCAGACATCTTAAAAGTCACAGAGACTCACCTCAAGCTCCTGAAGTGACCTCAGATGTCCAGGACTCCCCCGCGACCGTCTGAAAATAGTTCCAGATGTCTGATCAGTCCTCCGGTCATCTGGAAATGCCTCCAACCGTCCGATAAGCTGTCCAGATGTTCGAAAGTGCGTGGAAAGGCATTCTGTGCACCCTCCCAAGGCTGCTCCTGCACACAACAGAGCAGCAACCCACTTTTAACCCAACAGGATCATCTGTGGTGTGGCCTGGATGGTCGTAACTGCGAAGAAGATGTACCTTCACAATTCAAATGCTTTCAGATGTCCGGTGTTGACGCCAGACGTCTAGCCGGTCATCCGGAAGACACTTCGAACGTTTGATACTGGAAAAATTCCAGTATCAGACCTCACTCCTAAGCTTCTCACTATGCTCCACTACATCTCTCCTTGTTCTGCTGTAGCTCCAGCTACTGCAGGTGGTCAAGGACGACGCTCCAACGCCCTCCTCCTCCCGCACGCGCCGCGGTGACCATGCGAGCTTTCGACGAGCTTCCATAAAGCTCTCGACCTCGGCCTCCTCCTCCTTCCTACGCACACTCCTCCTCATCGCTTGCATGCTCTCTCTCGCGCCCTTGCTCACAACAGTGGAGTGGGGGGTGTGGTGGTAGTGGTGGAGTGGAGAGGAGAGGAAGGGGGTGGTCTTTTATAGCCGAGGGGTTAGGGTTCGGCAGGGGAAAAGAAGAAGGAAGGAGAGTCTGCATGTCTCCTGTGTGCAGAACACAGAGTGCATACAAATTTTTAATTTCCAGACATCCGGGAAGGGGTCCAGACGTCTGGCCAGACGTCTGACTGACACTCTAGACTTCTTAAAAGGCTAAAAATAGGATGGGTCTTTACACTTTTAGAATGTTCATGTTAAGTTATGTTCTAGCTTAAGTTATGTTCTAGCTTAATTCAGGCGAGTTTGGACCTATGATTGCTACGCAATCAGTAGGGTATTCTCTCATCTGTCTTCTCCCTCTCATCTACAGACATTGTTCTGGTGCATGCAGGGTAGAAGATCTCAAAATCCTGATTTTCTACCACCATTAGAAAGAAATCCTAGGAGAAGACCTATTTATCTAGAATCTGAATCTGAACCCTCTGCAATGGCTCATCACCACAAGGAAGAAGAGATTGAAGAGAAAAATCTGGATCCTATGACCCTCTTACAAAGGTAGATCACTAAGTAGGGCCAGCATCATGACCAATAAATGGAGGTCATAGTGCAGGCCATTACTCGACTCCAAAATGGAAGGGTAGACCAGCCTGTCTGTGACTTTTACAACCCTCCTAATGCCTAGCCTAAACCCTTTGTTAGGGTGCCTCAGGATAGGGAAGTGATGAACATGTTTTGCGTAGTAGAAAATGAGGTTTGGAGGAACCCGTCGTCGTAGTCGCAAAACTCGTTATCAAATATAATTTTACCGAAACTCCAAGGGAGTCTTGGGTCGAACACAGGGAGGCGATGTTTACCTTGCTTGAAAACCACGCTTTGTTTTATTTCTTTTTGGTATTTTGAGGTTTTGTTATTTTTTTGTGTTTTTTAAATAAAAAGACAAGCAGAATAAATTCACAAGATAGATGGAACAAATATGATATATTGCACAATTGTTTATTACAATAATCTACGAAAGCATAAAAAGTGAGAAAGGTGAGAAGAAATCTTCCGAATTGGCTATTCGGCGAGATGATGGCACTTGGTAGAAGCTTGGACAAAGGAGTTGAGGAGTGCGACGACGGAGGTGAGATGCAGGAGGACGTCGGGTAGAGGATGCTTCACTGAGGCTCTGGAATGGAGGTGAGGAGGCGGAGATGATCTGCTACCGGAATGGAAGTGGGAGGATGGCTTCAAGGCGACTTATGAAGGTGATGGGATGAGGGACTAATATTTGGTGGGATAAAGGAATGCTACACTAATAGGAGCCCTTTAGAGCTTGAGAGTAAGCTCTAATGGAGCATTGGAAGGCTACTAGAGCTTAGGAGTAAGTGGGAGTAGAGTAGATAGAGACGAAGAGGAATGGGGGGTGTAGGGGTGTTTATATAGTGGAGGGAAGAAGAAATTCGTGCAGATAGCTGTAGTGACAGTTGTAAGCGTCACTAAAGACCCCCTACAGCTGTCGTTGAAGATCGTGCCCCCACCGTTCACGCCCTTAGCTGGCCTTGCACCTACAAGCAATTAGTAACAGCTGTAAGCATCACTAAATGTCCGCTCAAGCTGTCGCTATTGCCTCCAACTCACGCTCACGCATGCTCATGGCTGGATCAGGCGTGAACCAATGGCAGCCATTGGAACAGAGGCGGACAGTTGAGATGGCGCGGGGATCACACATTCAGATCACTCGCTCAATGGCACATCAGATTGGGCATCAGTCAGCATGTGATCGAATGCGTGCAGATCGCATGGGTCTGATTGCGCCATGTCACCTCCCTCTCTACCACTTGATGGCCATAGGATGGGCACAATTTGATTACGACCGCTCTCGTGAGATCTCCTCCCCCCACCGCAGCTCAAACTCGCCTCGTAGTTTGCGAGTGCTTGTCTTCACCAATGCGCTAAAGCCGCGATTTGTCGAGTGGAGGGTGGTGCAGTCGCACGGTGTAGAGCGCCTCTCAGCCGTTGGATTGAGATCCAACGATTGAGATCTCTCCATGCGTGTGTGCTGGGGCGGATGTGGTTCATGTTTGGTTGTTTGGGTGGCGGCATGTGGCGCCATTTGGATCATCCATCTTCTTATTATAGAGGGTGCTACGGAGCTCTGATCGGGGTGATTTTTGCATTGACGGACTGCGATCCTCGCTCCGAATTCATCCGTATGGTTGGATTCTTCATCTGAAGTCCAAAAAGATGTCGAACTACCTCCTGGCCATGTAAAATGGAAGAATTAATGTACATAATATGCAACTATCCTAAATGCCATACAATGGATGTTATGTAGTATTTGTAACATGATATGCAATGGTAAGCCTAGGAATTATCATAAATAAGCATTTTATCAGGAATTCATGTGTGTTTATCCCCCTATGCTTACTTTTTGCTAGTCCCTAGCAAAATTAATCAAAATGCTATGTATAAAAGTAGAATTAGGATTCGATTATTTAGGCAAAATTCATCAATTGCTTTAGAAAATCTCAACCCCAAGATCTAATTACAAAGACTCAATAGTGCCCGGGTGTCTACCAGAATGTAGACCGTCCAAGCCCTCGCGTTATTTGAAAAGAGAAGATACACAATTTTTTTTGTTTTTCTTCTTTTCTAATTTTTTTGTACTTTTGGAGTTTGAGAGTTCCGGGATAACTTTTTATGGCTTCCCGACCCATCCAAGACTCAAAAAGGACTCTAAGTGGTAAGCATCTAGTGGAAAGAGTGAAAGACTCACTAGGCGGCCGTTAAAATGAACTTTAGGTTTCTATGACCCTAGGTGACCTCGACTAGAGGTTTATCTTTTTCAATGATAGCTTTCTCCCTATTATTTTATTTATGGGGTCAACACAAGGGTGAACCAAGTGTATATCTCCCCAGTTTATTCTACTTCCCCGCTTCTTCCCTAAGTGTTTTGGGAATTATTGTGCATTTCTGTGAGCTGGGCTCTGGACAACCAGCCAATGGGCTGTTACCCACGGTAACTTACCAGCCATACTCGTGCGGTGAAGTGTGATTTTATTTCTTTATTATTATTATTATTTTTTATTTTCTCCTTTTTCTATCCTTTTTAAAGTAGGTGGCTTCCCGGTTCTAAGATTTACCTAAAGGCAGTATGATGAAAATGGTTTTGTGGTAGGGCTCTGGACAACCGGCCGATGAGCTGTTACCACCGACAACAGGCTAGCCATACCACCCTAGACAGTTCATTAGCTACCCAATTTTCGAAGAAATCGCCAAAAGGTGAGTCAGTGCAAAAAAGTGTGTAGATGCTAAGGCTTAAAGTCCCCTCAAATCAGAGGGTGGGTTGATAAGTCGTATACTTATCACCCCAATTTATGGACTAGTTAAAATAGAATTACTTAGTGAGGAGTCGAGACTAAGTCTACATTCGAGTGGACACCCGGGCTCATTAAGACTGAAGACCTGAAGAGTCTAAGTATTCAGGTCCTATCGTATCATTCCCTAAAGTTAATAACTTCCAAATGCCTAAGTTCTCTTCTCCTAATTCTTCTTTTTTTTTATCTTTTTGAATTTTCAATTTTTTTTAAAGAAACTAAAAGAAATTCTACAGAGTTAACAAAATGATTTCAGGATAAAGTATCCACCCCCCATGCCTAAATAATGCAATGTCATTGTAAAAATAAATACATGAAAAGGCGAAGTAAACAAAATATCACCTGAATAACGTGAAAATCCGATCAGCTTCGCAGAGATCGTGGAATATAAACACATGCTAAATTTAATGCCTTTAGCTAGGCATAACATACATACAAGGAAGAAATTGAGAATTCACAATTGCGTGTTAGAATCAAAATCAAAAGATTAATCCTCAAACCCTCCAGCAGAAGATGTCCACAGACGAGGACCAGATTATGGTGCAGACCCATGCCCCAGGGTCAAGTGGTTCTAGGGTTCTGGATGAAAATCACCTAGAACCACAGATTACTATGCTTATGGGGCTGAGCCTACGGTTTGGTGGTGTGCAACCCAGGACCAAAGTGTCGGACAACAGGTAAAGATGGTTCAATTGGTTTGGATGTCCTCTTAAAGTTCAGCTCAGAAAGATAATAAGTTATTTTGGGCTTAGGTTTCACATAAAGATATCGTAAGGGTCTTGGTAGAAAGTAGGTGGTTTTAGGTCAATAGGAATCCTTAAATCCAAACTCATAGTTCCCTCAGAAGTAGCTTCCCAGATTTTTATTTACCACTTCCTATCCTCTAACATCAAGTGCTTAGGCTATGGGACCTCTAGCATACCATTCACCCCATAAGATTTACCCAAGTTTAGAAATCGTGGCTGAATCAAGATTGGCTTGGGCACAATGATCTCAAAAGTCAGCTCTTCGAGGCGCGGTTGAGGAATGAGGCTACTGATTGAATCATCAAGATTCGGATCATCCAAGTTAGCCCCAATTGAATCAGAATCTTCAATAGTCGGGCTATCAAATGGTTTATTGGATTTCTCATGCCCATTTGTCTCACTAAAATCATTCTCCTTAAGCTCAAGTGAGATTTTTCTAAGAGATTCCTTACCCTCAAAATCAAGGAATTCATGATCCTCATTTATATACGTCTCAAAATTATATGTCATTTCATGGTCTAAAGAGACATATTTTTCCTCGCTCCTTGGCTCGGGGATCTTGGGTGAATCAATCGGTTCATCCTCAATGGGTTGCTCTAGCTCAACCTGGTCATCCCTGGTCTCAGAAAATGTATCCCCCCCGACAGGCACCTGAGCAGGTTCAGACATTGGCTCTCCTGAAGGGTGTTCATCCTAGGAATCATCCCAAGATTGGACTAAGGCAACCACTAATTTCATCCTCAACCTCGACAATTTCCCAAGAAGAAACTAACCCAGGTCCATATCCCTAACATTTTGGTGCAAATCCAATAGAGAACTATTAAGTTCAATCATTTTTATCATAGGCTCTAATGCTTCAGTGCATGGTGTTGGCTAAGCTTCTAAAGATTGTTTAGTGTTCCTCAAATTAGCCAACACCCTATCCTGGATCAGGTTCACCTGAATCGATTGGTTCAGTTCAAGGTTGGGTGGGTTTGGGTTAAATCTAGGTGAGTCAAGATATTGAGGTTCTTGGGTCCCTCCCTGATAGTAGGTCGTCTCGGGTTGTTCAAAGAATGGTGGTGGCCTATATTCAGTGAAATCCTGGGGAGGGTAGGTGTTATAGTCAACATATTCTTCTTGGTTGTAGATCGGGTTAGGTTGATCATGAAAGGATGGAGATCAATAATCACTGTAGCTCTGGGAAGGATAGTAATCATAGTTTTGTTGTCCAGGGTTAGGCCCTGGACACTGAGGTCCGGATTCATATCCCCAATCAGAGTTATCTCGGCTAGTGGATGGGTAATCATAAGTCAAGTAAGGAAAATAATCATCTTGGGTATAAGTGGTGGTAGGAGGGTAGGATAGGAAATGAGTGTAGGATGTGGAAGGATACGTGGTAGAATAGGAGGGGAAATTAGAAGAAAGAAAGGAGCCCTGCAACACAATCAACCAAGCCTGTCCTTATGTGGGTAGCCTAAAGACCTACCAACTCCTAGGACCTGTCTTGAGATTATAAACGATTTGGTTTACTTCAATCTAGTCAATCCAACCAGTTAGAGGGTGGGGCTGGGGAGAAGGTTCTTCCTTTGGCTTGCACCTCCGTTTCCTAGTGTACCCCCCAGCCGCGGTCGTTTGACACTACTCCGCTAGCTAGACATTAGATGGACCAGCAGAAGTAGATTAATAAAAAAAAATTCTCAGTCTGAGCCTCGAAGAGCGAATCAATCCTTAAGGCCAATGTCTACTCAGTTTTAATTAGGCTTGGGATGATTGTGCTCTTTGAATGTGATGGGCCCTTTAGATAGGTTGTGCCCTTAATGATCAATTCAAATGTGTGTGCATGCACAACCAAGATTTGAAAACAAGGTTATTTGCTGCTGTGCCTTTTAGGGTTTAACCTTGTTTAATAGCTTTTAGGGTTTAATCCTTAGGTTGGTTCAATCAGGGTTCAGTAGAACACTCCAGGTTTTACAAGCACTGGTGATGATGTATTCCTTTAGAAATCAAAAAATACTATGGAGTGCCTAATTCAGCCCTAAAGATTAACCTTAAGTGGCAAGCTACTGATGAATGACTTTTATCTTCAGTGGTGCGGCTCAAACAATTCAATCAATTGCCTTGTTGCACCACTTAGTTAAGGCACACAAATGTTTAACCTATTCAGATTTCTACTCACTTATATGTATTTAGTTGAAGTGTACCGGGTCCACAGGTTAGATCATGGTTAAGTGGTAGAATCAAAGTGAAATGGTGCGCCTTAAGTTGAAAGTTGTGGGTGTTTAATGTGTGTCACTTTTAGTAAAACCCACAAGAGAAGAGTATATATATTTTTAAATATATATGTGGGGATGAGATGGGTGGAGGTGGCAAACAAACAACCAAAATCTACCCTAGGGTTTATGCAAGCACCTAAGTTGATTTGGGTTTGAGTTATTAGGTTATGGAATGAAAACTAGGGTGGGGGTACACTTATAAAACCTTCATCCAAACTTTTCTCCGATCTAACCACTCTGGGTTGCCTTGGATAAGTACCTGCAATCATAATAAGATTAGAGAAAAAGTGAGAAAAAAGTTAGGTAAGCTGGAAAAACATGGAAAAAAAACCAAAGAGCGTTGCCTCCCCGGCAACGGTGCTAAAATGATGAACATGTTTTGCGTGGTAGAAAATGGGGTTTGGAGGAACCCATCATCATAGTTGCAAAACTCATTATCAAATACAATTTTATTAAAACTCCAAGGGAGTCCTGGGTCGAACACAGGGAGGAGACATTTACCTTACTTGAAAATCGTGCTTCGTTTTGTTTTTTTTTGGTATTTTGATGTTTTGTTATTTTTTTGTGTTTTTGAAATAAAACGACAAGCAGAATAAATTCACAAGAGAGATGGAACAAATATGATATATTGCACAATTATCTATTACAATAATCTACGAAAGCATAAAAAGAGAGAGAGGTGAGAAGGAATCTCCCGAATCAGCTGTTCGGTGAGACGACGGTGCCTGGTAGAAGCTTAGATGGAGTTGAGGAGCGGGACGATGAAGATGAGATATAGGAGGACGCCGGGTAGAGGAATGCTTCACCGAGGCTCTAGAATGGTGGTGAGGAGGCAGAGATGATCTATTACCGGAATGGATGTGGGAGGATGGCTCCAAGGCGACCTATGAAGGTGATGGGATGAGGGACGAATATTTGGTGGGATAAAGGAATGCTACACTAATAGGAGGCCTTTGGAGCTTGAGAGTAAGCTCTAATGGAGCTTTGGTAGGCTACTAGAGCTTAAAAGTAGGTGGGAGTAGAGTAGGTAGAGATGAAGAGGAATGGGGATTGTAGGGGTGTTTATATAGTGGAGGGAAGAATAAAACATTCATGTAGATGGCTGTAGTGACAGCTGCAAGCGTCACTAAAGACCCCCTACAGCTGTCGCTGAAGATCGCACCCCCACCGTTCATGGCCGCAACTGGCCTTACACCTACGAGAAATTAGTGATGGCTGTAAGCGTCACTAAAGGTCCGCTCAAGCTGTCGCTGTTGCCTCTAACTCATGCTCACGCACACTCATGGCTAGATAAGGTGTGAACCAATGGCAGCTATTGGATTAAAGGTGGAAGGTTGAGATGGTGCGGGGATCGAGTATTCAGATCGTGCACTCAGTGGCGTGTCAGATTGGGCATCGGTCGGCACGTGATCGAATGCGTGTAGATCACGTGGGTCTGATTGCGCCAAGTCGCCTCCCTCTCTGCTGCCTGATGGCCATCCAACAGGCGCAATTCGATTGCACCTACACTCGCAAGATCGCCTCCCCCCCACCACGGCTCGAACTCGCACTTGCGGTTTGCGAGTGCTTGTCTTCACCATTGCACCAAAGTCGCGGTTTGTTGAGTGGAGGGTGGTGTGGTCGCACGGTGTAGAGTGCCCCTCAGCCATTGGATTGAGATCCAACGGCTGGGATCTCTCCATGCGTGAGTGCTGGGGTAGCTGTGGTTCATGTTGGGTGGTCTGGATGGAGCCATGGACAGTCCAGATGGTGCCACGTGGCGCCATCTGGGCCGTTCATCTTCTTCTTCTTGTAGAGGGTGCTATGGAGCTCTGATCGGGGTGATTTTCGCATTGACGGATTGCGATCGTTGCTCTGGATTCATTCATATGGTTGGATTCTTCATCCAAAGCCCGTAAAGATGTCACACTACCTCCTGGCCATGCAAAATGGAAGAATTAATGTACATAATATACAACTATCCTAAATGCCATGCAATGGATGTTATGCAGCATTTATAACATGATATGCAATGTTAAGCCTAGGAACTATCATAAATAAGCATTTTATCATGAATTCATGTGTGTTTATCAGGAAGATTTTGAACTCAAACCTCATATCATCAACTTGATTCCACACTTCCATGGCCGTGAGTCAGATGACCCCTTCCACCTCCTTGAAGAGCTGCTACACATAGGAAGGACCTTTGGCCCTAGGAACATGAATGAGGGTACCTTGATGATGAAAATGTTCCCATTCTCCTTAAAAGATAGAGTTGCTCATTGGCTGAGGACTATTGGTAGACCAATCCTAACCTGGTAAGATCTGAGAAGCACATTCCTAAAGAAATTCTTTCCCGTAGGAAAAACTAACGCCCTTAGATGTGCCATTACAACTTTTAAGTAGAACCCTGGGGAACAACTACTTGAGGCTTGGGAGAGGTTTAATGATTTAACTAGGAAATGCCCTCATCATGGGATTCCGAGGTGGCACTTGTCCCATATTTCCTATTATAGGTTGAGTGATGATCTGAAGAATTTTGTTGATGCGGCATGTGGGGGCAATTTCCTAAGTAGAGACACTGAGGGAGCCTTTCAATTATTTGAGAATATGAGAAAAAATTCCTACCTTTAACAGAGCTAATCAACCAAGAAGCGGAGTTTATGAAGTTTATAATAATTCACACTTGGTTGATTTAGAGCTAATTGCACAACGATTAGATAGGGTGGAACTCGTGGGAAAGAATGTAGAGAATTTGGATAGGAAATTGGATAATCTTCTGAAGGGCGGGAGTTCCATAGGTACACAATCTAGAGTAAATCCTAGGCCTACCCAAGGAGTACCTATGTTAACCCACAACCAGCTCCCCAACCCCTTAAGTCAGGAATTGGTGCACAACATCAACAACCTAACCATGGCTCCACCTATGAGCCAACTATACTTGGACCCATCTCTTTCTGGGTACCAAGGATGGACCTTGATGCCCTCTAATTCTTAACTAGATATCCTGATGCCTAGTTATCCTGAGGATGTGAATGCACTCCAGGGTTACACTAGAAATGAGCCTTATTCAAACACTTACAACTTTGGATGGCGTAACCATCCTAACTTTTCTTGATCAAGTTAGAAACCCACCCAGGGTCCTGACTTGACTAAGCCAAACACTTATGGGCAACCTAGTAGGTACACACAACCACACACATATCAACCACATCCTACTCAGGAAAACTAGACCTCTGATCTGAGTCTAGTCCTTAAAGAAAAGAGAGAAATGAATCTAAGACATAAAGAAGAAATGAATCAATTGAGGGTAGATTTGATGGGATGATTAGACCAGCTAGTTGATGCTAGAAAACACAGGATGTTACCATCCCAACCCGTCCCAAACCCAAGGAACTTTAATAGGGTTAACTAGCACAACACACAGGAGCAACAAGCACACATAATCCAGCCTACTCCACAGCACCAACCTGGTTTTGTTAACCCTAACCCAACCCAGGCTCAACCCATTTTGCAAAACTCACCTTACCTTTTAACCTTGATGCACATGCTTGTGCTGTCACTTTGAGAAGTGGGAAACAAATCCAAGATCCTTCTACATTAAAATCTTACCAAGATCTTGAGGAGCCTAAATTTGACCTGGGAGACCAAGCTAATCTAGAAAACAAAACTCAGGATTTGAATACTCATGATTTTTCTCAAGCACCATTTCCTGAAGACTTGAACAAACCCAGGGAAAAGAAAACTAACCAATCTAAGGAGTGGCTTGAGATTTTAAAGCAAGTCCAGGTGAACATACCACTCCTTAAGGCTATTGAGAACATCCCAGCCTATGTAAAATTTCTAAAGGAATTATGCACATCGAAATGCCAGGCCAAATCATAAAAAAGGGTCATAATTTCTGAACAATTTAGTGCCATCATCCTAAATAAGCTCCCTTCTAAAAAGAAAGATCCAAGGACCCCCTTAATTTCATGTGAAAGAGACGGTTTCATCCTGGATCGAGCCTTATTGGACCTTGGTGCCTCGATCAACTTAATCCCCATAGAATTATATGAAGAGTTGAATTTAGGTCCTTTACAACACATTGACGTGACCCTTTAGCTTGCTGATAGGTCAACCAAAATTCCAAAGGGCCTTATACAAAATGTGATTATAAAAGTTAGGGATTTTGAGTACCCTGTGGACATCCTTGTGTTGGATATGGATGCATAAGAAAACCTGAACCACACCCCGATAATCTTAGGGAGACCTTTCTTGGCCACGGCCAAGGCTCTAATCAACTTTGAGATGGGGATTATGCACATCACCTCTAGAAGGAAAAATTATGAACTCAACCTCTTTAAAGCTTCCCAAAAGAATAAGGTGAATTGTGGTTCCATCGAGGTAGTAGGAACAATTGGACAAGTTTTGGCAATTCACACTAAAGATGATCCGAATCCTACCAAAGCTTAAGATCAACACGAAAGGCAAGAAGGGGATGTACTTGAGGATGATTTTGATCTACCACCTCCCATAAAAACTTAAATTGAAAAGGACATTAAGGAGATTGAGAAACTGTTGGGAGTAACTTATGACGAGTTAGATGATAATTTGAAGAATCCTCAATACACTCACCCCGAGATCCAGGAACTATTAAATTTTGAGGGAGTTCAAGGGAATGGACAATTTGAAGACATGAACCTGGAAATAACCTCAAATGAAGAATTCAACACATGATGGACTGGGGAAGAATTTATAAACCAACTGGTTCAAATGGATGGCTTGAATCTGAGGGAGAAATGACTTTGGATGAGGAAGTGGTAATATCTGATGAAGATTGTGATGAATTCAGCACAACTCTACCTATGCCCTCATATGACCCAGAGCCTGGAGAACTCATGATTTTGATATCAACTACCATTATGAAGATCCTTATGACTTTGATTCAGAACCAGACTTAAATCTCAATCCTGATCTCAATCCAGACCCTCTACCACCTCTTCTTGATTTTAGGAACTGGATTGACGAACAGGTTCTGCATCTTGAACCTCATCCACCTGACCCTATTCTATATTTCAAATCAGAAAGACTCTTTGGAGTAGGACTGCATCATCAGCTTGTCCGCATTTGTGGATCCCTGATTCTTGGACTAAATGATCATATCTTTATATTGATCTTGAATCTCTCTGCAACAATTATTACCCCTTCTCTTGACCCACAATATTGAATTACATATTTTTGGGTTTAGGTTCGGCAAATGATGTTAAACTTAGAGCTAGCTGGGTGGCAACCCAGTATTCTTTACAGGTAGTTTTGCATCCATGCTGACCTGGATTAACAAGCATAGTCAGGTGATATCCCCTCCTCTTGCTTATTATATTTTGATTTTCCTGCATACATTTCAATGAGGACATTTTAATGAATATGCATGGGAGGGTGGACATTGCATGTCTTATTTTTATGTTAGAAAAAAAAATTGCATTTAGGCATAAAGAATTTTTATTAAGGTTTTATTAGGGATTTATTCTTAAGTTGATTCCTAAGTTTAGAATCCAGTTTAATTTCACACTTACATGTAGAATTTGCAATGGATTCTCTGTGAAGACCGATAAACATCTTTAATTTCTCGAGAAGAAGTAGTGCTTCTTCTCCTGAGCCCTTGGACAATAATTTGGGAGTTATGCAAACTATGTTCTAACAGATCCACCAAACAAGTGTGAGGTGAGAGTAGAAACTCTACTGGTACTCTAAGGCTAGTATAAAGAATCTTAACTTCTGGATAATTATATAATGATACTCGGAGTTAGCGATAGTTTTCACTCTTGGTTTCTATGTACAAATTCTTAGTGCGAATATTTTGAGAGCTACCAAATAAGCCAAATACACAGAGAGCAGGTTCTGATAAAACTAGGGCTAAGGTGGATGGGCAGACCATCCTTTAAGGAATCCTCGGTTGAAGGAGGGTATTAATGTCAAGGTCAGAAATATACTATCCTATCCATTCCCTTCCCAGTGTTGAGAATAGGCACTTTCACCAAATAAGCCACCCGATATCCTCTTCAACACCCCTAATCTCGAATAATGTCTTGTAAATAAAAGTTCATATGCTATACTGTGTTGCGTTACTAGATATTTGGATGTGAAAGAAAAAAAAAGAAAAGAAAAAGAAATATATATATATAGAAGAAAAGAGAGGAAAAAGAAAAGAAGAGAAAAAAATGTACATATATACATAGAAAAAAAAAATTAGAAAAAAAGGAAAAAGTAGAAAAAAAGAAAATGAGTTTATGAGTTAGAATTTATTTTGAATGTAATGAGGCAACAACACCTACCACCCTCACGATCCACCAAATACAGCCCTAACCTATTTTTCTGTATTTTTGATCGCTTAAATACGAGTTGAGGAATTCTGACTTAGTCGTAGACTTATCAGAACCTAATCAAAGTGATAATGCCATGAGAGACCACCAAATAGACTAACAATTCTGGTGAGATTGTGAGCTCTAAAAGAAAGAAAAGAAAAGAGAAGAAAGAAGAAGAAGAAAAAGAAAGAGAAAGAAAGAGAGAGAATGAGTACAAAGGAACTAAAGAGAGCACAGTTTCTCGTCCCTCTTTGAGTTGAATTATTTAATAGTCTGAAAATCTAGATTCTAAAGTATTAGTCTATATGTAGCACCAGATGAGTGTGAGCCACCAAATACAAATCCACTTGACTTAATTATCTTCTACCTAAGTCAAAAATCTGGGCTGAATTTACATATTATCTTATAACCTCGAGGGGAGAAGCTTGCCAATCCCAAAAGAGTTTTAATAAGGGCCAAGTATGAGCTGTAGATGAGGATTGGCTTTTCACTTGGATTCGTTGCATAAGCTACAACAATACACTTTCACAATTGTCTGGGTTTCTAAGGTTTTGGATGAAAACAAAAGAAATAAATCTCTAGTCAAACTCTTGATAAAAATCAGTCATATAGGATCACTTTGCATTTAGTCTTTCATTTGCTAGGGACTAGCAAGATTTAGGCATGTGGGTGTGATTGCACAACAATCATGCAACCTAAGTCACCTGAATTAAGTTAGATTCTAGCATAACTTAGGAACAATGCATGTATAAGCATCATAATTTGCATAATAGTTAGTTTGATTAGCTACATAGATAATATTGTCATTTTATGTACTAAAAGAGAGATGAAATTAATCACAGATGATTCGAAGCCGCGGATGATAGATTAGACCAAACAGATCTGATCAGAAGAATGACGGAAGTCCAATGCTTCCAAAATCATCTCGATTAGACAACCAGAGCATCTTGTGTAGTCCATAGAAGAATAGAGGCCAAGGAGCCAGAGGATAAAGATCCAAGCCTCAGATGAAAAATCCAATCACACGGATGGATCTGGATCAACGATCGTAGTCTAACGATGCAAAAATCAACTCAATCAAAGGTCTAAATCACCAGATACAAAGAAAAGAAGATGGACAACCATGATGGCTCCATGTGGCGCCATCATAGCCACCCTTTATCGCTGCCCCATCTTTGAAGATCATTCCTCACCTGCTGTGGGCCATCCAATGGTCCATGAATTGCCACGTCCCCCGTCCATTCGCGCCTCATCAAAGAAGGAGAAGATCTCGACCGTTGGATCTCCATCCAATAGTTGAGAGTGGCGTTTCCTAAAACAAAACCATGACTCAAAGGTGGCCACAGTGTAGCTTTGAGAACAGTTAACTACAAGCAAAGAGTGAGCATTCGAGTGGCACGATGCGAGAAATTAGGATAGGCGTAACAAGCGAGTGTTATTGACCGATGGAAGGTGATTGGAGGGCGGATGAGTGAACACGTGGCGTAATCAGAGCATTCAGGGGCTCCACGTGGGAACCAACGCACGCGTAACGTGTGCACTCATGCACTTGCTTCATCGCAAAGCCAGCGAGCACGATCTTTAAGCCATCTGATTGTGAGATCGGATGGTTGAGGATTAGAAGCTCATTTTGGGTGAGTGGGTGCGTGAAGAATAGAAGTCGGCTATCGTGGAGGTGTGGGAACTGTGCGATCGTGGATCAAGGGCTCTGAGCATGCCATGTATCACCTTCTCGTGTGCCCAGAGCATAGAAGGCAATTTTGAAGGAGTTTTAAGGATAAATCAGGTCCGTTGATCTCCTGATCGATGGATCTGATTAACCTAAGGTTGTTGCATGAGTTGGAGGGCAAAAATACTCTCTTTGTCCTCCATCAAAGCTATAAAAGAAGCCCCAAGGCCCCCTGTTGGAGGGCTATCTCTCTCTTCCACCTTCTTCCATAGTCTTCCACCTCTCTCTCTGCAACTCCGACCTTCGTCCTGAAGCTTTGGATCTGAGGTGCAGCCGCACCTCGCACAAGAACCCCACAAGCGACGTTGTCTATCTGCATTTATCTCTCTCTCTCACACACTCTCTCTCTTTCTTTCTATCTATTTGCTATCTATCTTAGGAATTTATGTTTTGAAAAACTCTGTTTGAATGTAATAAAATTATGATCTTCTACATGTTTGATTTGTACATATACATAAATATCTATTTAGAGCAAGTTCTATTAAGAAGCTTCTGCATAAATTTAGATTGCCTCCCTACGAACGACCTGGTACTCCCAATTTTTATAAATTTATTTATTCTATCGCGATTCACACTACGATGATAATATCCGACTTTTCTAATGCGCCTAGAGGCAATGGAACATTTGCCCCTTTGGCTCCTTCGCCACCTAATGGACAGCATGCCGATGTTAAAGCCATTACATTGAGGTGTAGGAAGAAGACACACGACCCACCATTTAGGTAGGCGTGCCCTAATTTTTCTTGCCCTTTATCATAGAATGGTTCGTCTCCTTCCTCTTCTCAGGAGACACCTACGGTAGATAAGGGCAAAAGACCAATTGACCTTGAGATTCTCGTCCCTTTTCCTGAGTCTCTGACGTGAGATTTAGCGCTGAAAAGGGGTACATGGAATTTCGAGGACTTGAAATCTATGTTTAAAGACGTTCATATTCAAGTCCCTCTCCTTGAAGCTATAGATCACATCCCTACTATCGCTAGGTTCTTTAAGGACTATTGTACCTAGAAGTGACATCAGAAAAATGGATGACAGGTGAAATTGTCAAAGGAAGCTAGCACCGTGATTCTAGCCAACCTATTGCCTAAGAAGAAAGACCTTGGTACCCCACTTGTTTCCTGCTTTTTGCAGGATGCTTCATTTGCTTGGGCCCTTGATTTGGGTTCGTTCATCAACCTAATTCCCACCGTTGTATATGATCGATTTTGATTCGGGAAGTTGAAACCCAGCTCAGTTACCATTCAGTTGGCCAATTGATTAGTAAAAACACCAATGGGGGTGGTTGAGAACGTGATCGTTAAGGTGCACAGATTCTGCTTGTCTGCAGATTTTTTCATTCTCGATATGGAGGTCCCTCCTAATCTCCATGACGAACCGATTATCTTAGGTCGCCCATTTTTGCTGATAGCCCACGCGAACATTAACTGTACATTCGGGTGTTTGGAGATTTCCCTAGGAAATGAAAGACTTAGATTGGGCATATTCAGGGCATCACGGAACTTTAACTGTGATCACATCAAGGAGGACAGTGAGGATGAAGAATCAACTTTTTGTGGCAACATTGGGTTTCTTTGTAATGGCCTAATGTCACATTCGTCTTCATTGCCAATGTTTTTAGACCTTAATCCACATAGGACTGAGACGATAGCAATGCACATTTCCTCCTGTGGATCCAAATGTCTGGGGTGCTCATCTGATCACGACACCTCTAATTATGATTATTATGATCCATCAATTACTGAATTGCCCTTGCTAACATAGGATGGCATGACTATGACAAACGGATTTCTCGTTAATGTAGTCACGACTGACTATTTTGTAGGTGGGGAATCAGTGAGAATTTAGACATATCAAGATCATCAGATTTCCGCTATTGATTCTTCTCCTCCCACTCATGATTCTGATTCCTACCCACTCGTGATTGAGCTGAAGCCCTTACCTGACTCACTCAAATACGTGTTTTTGGATGATAGTGAGACATACCCTGTTATTATTAGTACTCAATTGACCCTGGAACAAGAGCATCAATTGATTTCGATTTTACAATATCATAGGGCTACTATTGGGCAGAGCATTGCAGATCTTCGTGGGATTCGTCCCTCGTATTGCACTCATCATATTTACACAGATGAGGGGGTGAAACCTTCGAGACAACCTCAAAGATGGCTGAATTCGAATATGCTCGAGGTTGTTAAGAAGGAGATCATTAAATGGCTAGATGTAGGCATTGCATAGCTAATTTCTAACAGCTAGTGGGTGAGTCCCATCCATATCGTACCCAAGAAAGTAGGACTTTCCGTCATTAAAAATGATAAGGGAAAATCCAGCCCAACCATCACCATGACTTCGTGTCGGGTTTGCATTAACTACAGGAAACTAAACATGGCTACCAAGAAGGATAATTTCCCTTTACCATTTATTGATTAGATCTTAGGATGGTTAGCCAGACGTAGTTTCTTTTGCTTTTTGGATGGATACTCTGGGTATAATCAGGTAATTATTAGCCTGGAAGATCAAGACAAGACTACTTTCACGTGTCCCTTTGGAACATTCACTTTTAAGCAAATGCCCTTCGGCCTCTGCAACGCACCAGCGACATTTCATCATTATATGATGGCCATTTTCTTTGATATGATTGGGGAATATGTGGAAGTATTTATGGGCGACTTCTCTATTTTTAGAGATGATTTCTCATCTTGTCTTGATAACCTCACAAAGATCCTGAAAAGGTGCATTGAAGTAGACCTAGTACTATCATGGGAGAAATGCCATTTTATGGTGAGGGATGGCATTGTACTAGGTCACAGGATCTCATCTAATGGACTCAAGGTCGACCGAGCTAAGTCAAAAGTCATATCTCGATTACCTCCACCTAGCTCGATTAAGCAAGTCAGATCATTCTTGGGTCATGTTGGATTTTATCGAAGATTTATTCGTGATTTCTCAAAAATTGCATGGCCGTTGACGAATCTTCTGGTAGCTATAATGTCCCATTTGAATTCAGTTCCTCGTGTCTCAGCGTTCTCAAGACTTTACGAAGCGTTGTTTTTGATTGCCCGATTCTCCAACCACTCGATTGGTCTCTCAACTTTGAGATGATGTGCGATGCCTCCGATTTCGCCATCGGAGCTATTCTAGGCCAACATCGGGAGCGTCACCCTCTTGTAATTTACTATGCTAGCAAGATGCTAAATGAGGCTCAGCGTAATTATATTGTTACTTTGAAAGAACTAGTAGTAGTATTTGGGTTGGAGAAATTTTGATCATATTTGCTTGGGTCCAAAGTGAATTTTCACATATCATTCAACCCTTCGACATTTGTTAGCAAAGAAGGATGCCAAATCCCATCTTATTAGATGGATCTTTCTTTCGTAGGAATTTGATGTCGAAATTCACGACAAAGCCAGAGCGTATAATGTTGTGGTGGATCACTTATCTTGATTACACCCAGCCCACATCCCTTATTGCCCGCCTATTTCAAATCAATTCCTGGATGAGTGTCTTTCGATGATTAATTCCCTCGAGTTTCTTTGGTACACGGATATCACAAATTATCTTGTCGCAGGCAAGATACCCACGAACCTATCCGAGGACCAGAAATTTAAATTCATTTCTGAGGGCAAATTTTATTTTTGGGATGACCCCTTGCTCTTCCGCATTGGAGCCAATCAAATTATCTGGAGGTGCGTCCCCGACTCTAAAATTTCTAGTGTTATCTTTTTGCCACATTGAGGCCTGTGGTGGTCTTTTCTCAGGTCAAAAAACCACTGTGAAGATTTTTCAATCGGATTTTTTCTGGTCGACCATTTTCAGAGATACACACGAATTTGCCAAGTGCTGCAGGTGAGGTTAGTCGGTCGGTTCAATGAACTGAAAAGACATGATGCTTCTGCAACCCATTTTGGTTGTAGAAGCATTCAGTCTATGAGGCATCAATTTTATGGGCCTTTTTCCGAGCTTGCATGGCTTCGAGTGCATGCTTCTCATAATTGATTGTATGGTCTCGAAGTGAGTTAAAGCCATCCCGGAGAGATGAGTTGATCATAAGACCGTCGTCTCTTTCGTACGTGAATTTATTTTCGCAAGATTCGGTGTACCTTGTGCTCTGATTAGCGATGGGGTTAGTCACTTCATCCATGCTCATTTCAGGTCACTATTAAAGAAATACAGAGTACATCATCGTATTGCCACCCCATATCATCCGCAGACCAATGGGCAAGCTGAAGTGTCTAATCATCAAATCAAGCTAATTCTCCAGAAGACGGTTATACCAGATAGGAAGGATTGGTCCGATAGATTGATTGATGCACTGTGGGAATATCAGACCCTATACAAGGCCCCACTCGTGATGTCGCCATGTCGTATGGTGTATGGAAAGGCCTATCACCTTCTTGTTGAGCTGGAGCACCGTGCCTTTTGGGTGGTGCAAAAGTGTAATTTTAACCTCGATGCGAGAAGTTATGAAAGGAAGCTCCAGCTCAGTGAACCAGAAGAAATTCAGCGGGAGGCCTACGAAAATGTACAAATCTACAAAGACAAGGCGAAGACCTTTCACGACCGCTACATCCAGAGGAAAGTATTGACACCTAACCAGAAAGTCTGGTTATTTGATTCATGCCTTAAATTTTTGCAGGAAAGCTCAAGTCTAAGTTGGCTAGTTTGTACATTGTGATTCACCCATACTCAAATGGGGTAGTCTAAATCATAGACCCAAAATCTGAGCATGCTTCTTTTAAAGGGAAATCAAAGAGTTTTAAGTCGTTTCGTTGTAGTAAAGCCTCAATAGCTTGAAAACATTTAAATTTATATGCTTAGAGTCAAAGAAGAGTCTGAGGTCGAACACAAGGAGCAAGTAATGGAATTCACAACATTAATCTTGAATTGAAATGGATGAGCACAATAAACAGATGCTATAGAAGATATTTGATCACACATGTTTCGTGAGTTTGAAATTAGGGTTACAAGTAACCCGCCGTCATAGTTCCAAAACTCATGGTCAAATAAAATTTATACCAAAACTCCAAGGGAGTCCTGGGTCGAACATGGGGAGGCGAACGTTTGGTTTTGAAAATCCGCACTTTTATTTCTTTTTCATCATTTTTATCTTTTCTAATTTTTTGTATTTTTATCAAGAAAGAGATTAGGTCGATGAAAACTTTATCTACTTGCAAAAAGATAGGAGAGAGGGAGAAAGGAAGAGAGAAACAATCATCTATTCATGAACAACTATTTGTTACAACTACGAAAGTGTAAAAAGAGAGAATGAGGTGAGAGAAATCCCCCTCGATGGTTGCTTGGAGGACAACTCACTCTGACGTCGCCTAGAAGAAGGTGGTGAGGAGAGGGATGAACGGGGATGAAGCCGGAGGGTGGAGGATGGGGCAGGACTGTGTCGCGGCGAGGATCTTCTTCCCAAAGGGCGGTGAGAGGACAACCACAGGATGCTCCACAAATGGGGATGAGAGGAGGGAAAACTATTTGATTTCTACTCTAGAGGAGCATTCCGGGCGTGGGACAAGCTCTGTCTAGAGCCTTGGAGGTGGTGAGAGGAGGAAAGGAAGAGATGGTTTGAAATGGTTGTGGGTAGGTCCTTTTATAGTGGAGGAGGAAGATCAAATTCGCATCTAGATCATTACTGACGTCTGTAAACGTTGCTGCAGCTGTCGTTGAAGATCTACCCTTCAATTCCTCTTGCTGGCTCGTGCAGACCATTAGTGACAACTGCAAGTGTCACCAAAGGCCCGCGTCATTGAAGATTCGTGCCTATCCTCCATTGGCACCCACTCCGCTGGTGTGCGCATCGCTCGCTACGCGCTTTACGTGCCCGTGCTCCCCGGTCCGTGTGCTCACGCGCACGTTGGCATACACTACGCTGCTGCATGCAACTACGCCTGTGCGTGGTGCACTGTTGCTAGCCGGTGTTGGACGGCCTGGATAACATCATGTGGTGCCATTTGGGCCATCCATTCTACTTTCTTTTGTAGAGGGTGCCACGGTGCTTAGATCGAGGTGATTCCTACATTGCTAGAGTGCGATTGTCGCTCTGGATCCATTCGTATGGTCAAATTTTCCATTCAAAACTCATATGGATGTCACATTGCCCCCTGGCCATTGATCTTCCTTAGACTTCGTATGATGCTACAGTTCTCCGATCTAGATGATTTCAGAGGTTTTAGACTCCAATCGTCATCCTAATCAGATCCGTACGGTCCGATCATCCATCTGAGGCCCTAAAATAATTCTTCTTCTCTCTTGACAAGTAAAAAGAACCTAATTAGCCTAAAATATATACAACTATTCTAAATGCAGAATGATGCACGCTATGCAATATTTATAAAATGAAATGCAAATCTAAGCCTAGGAACATGCATGAATAGGCATTTTAACTTAAGTAGATGTGTCTATATTATACCCCCATGCCTATCTTCTACTTGTCCCTATCAAAATTAAATTACATGCTATGTATAAAATCAAAATTTGGATTAGATCGCTTAGACCTAAGTTGTTTATTAACAATAGAAAATTTCAACTAAGGTCCTAAACAACGAAAACTCAACAGTACCCGGGTGCCTGCTAGAATGCAGATTGCCCAAGTCCTCACCTTATTTGGAAAGTGAAGATACATTTTTTTTTTATTTCTCATCTTTTCTAATTTTTTTGTACTTTTGGAGTTTGAGAGTTACGGGACAACTTTCTATGGCCACCTGACCCGCCTAAGACTCGAAAAGGACTCTAAGTGCTAACCATCTTGTGAAAAGAGTGAAAGACTCACTAGGTGGCCATTGAAATGGACTTTGGGTTTCTACGACCTTAGATGACCTTGCCTAAAGGTTTATCTTTTCGAATGGTAGCTTTCTCCATACTTTTTTTTATGGGGTCAACATAGGGGTGAATCCAGTGTATATCTCCCCGATTTATTCTACTTCCCCGTTTCTTCCTTAAGTGTTTTGGGAATTATTGTGCATTTTTGTGAGCTAGGCTCTGGACAACTAGCCAATGGGCTGTTACCCACGACAACTTACCAGCCATACTCGTGCGGTGAAGTGGGTTTTATTTTTTTTTTTTATTTTCTCCTTTTTTCTATTTTTTTCTTTTTCTATATATATTTTTTAAGTCGGTGGCTTTCCTACTCTAAGATTTACCTAAAGGCAGTATAATGAAAATGGTCTTGTGGTTGGGCTCTGGACAATCGGTCGATGAGCTATTACCACCAACAACTTGCCAGCCATACCACCCTAGATAGTTCATTAGCTACCCAATTTCCAAAGAAATCGTCGAAAAGTGAGTTAGTGTAAAAAAAAGTGTGTAGATGCTTAGGCTTAAAGTCCTCCCAAATCAGAGAGCGGGTTGATAAGTCGAATACTTATCATCCCAAATTATTTGTCGAATTAAAATGAGATTGCCTTGGTGAGCACTCGAGACTAAGTCCACATTCGAGTGGACACCCGGGCTAATTAAGCCCGAAGACCTGAAGTGTCTAAGTGTTTAGGTCTTCTCGTATCATTTCCTAAAGTTAATAACTTCCAAATGCCTAAGTTCCCTTCTCCTAATTCTTCATTTTATTTTAATCTTTTCTTTTTTGTCTTTTTTGAATTGTCAATTTTTTTTGAAAGAAAATAAATGAAATTCTATATAGCTAATGAAATAATTTCAGGAATTAATTATCCACCCCCCATGCCTAAATGATGTAATGTCCTCATTGTAAAAATAAAGACATAAAAAGGGCGGAGTAAACAAAATATCACCTGAATAATGTGAAAATCCAGTCAGCTCTGCAGAGAATGTAGAATATAAACACATGCTAAATTTAATGCCTTCAGCTAGGCATAACATACATACAAAGAAGAGGTTAAGAATTCACAGGTATGGGTCAGGATCAAAATCAAAAGATTAATCCTCAGACCCGCCAGCAGAAAATGTCCATAGACATGGACTAAGTTATGGTGTAGACCCATGCCCCAGGGTTGAGTGGTTCTAAGGTTATGGGTAAAAATCACCCAAAACCTAAGATTATTGTGTTTGTGAGGTTGGGCCTACAGTTTTGTGGTGTGCAACCCAAGACCAAAGTGTCAGACAATGGGTAAAGATCGTTCAATAGGTTCGAATGTCCACTTGATGTTCAGCTCAGAAAAATAATCAATTATTTTGAGCTTAGGTTACACGCGAAAGATATCGTAAGGGTCATGGTAGAAAGTAGGTGGTTTCAGGTCTATAGGTATCCTTAGATCCAAACTCAAAGTTCCCACAGAATTAGTCTCCCAAATTTTTAATTCCAACTTCCTATCCTCCAAAATCAATGTTTCCGGGACCTCCAAATCGTTGTACACCCCATCTAAAGTACCCAAGTCCAACAATTGTGGTTGAATCAGGATTGACTTGGGTTTGGTGATGTCAAAAGTATCATCATTCAATTCTTTAGGGTGTGTTTGAGGAATGGGGCTACTGATTGAATCCTCAGGATTCGAATCGTCCAAGTTAGCCCCAACATGATCGTAATCTTCAATGATCAGGCTATCAAATAGTTCGTCATACTCCTCGAGCCCGATTGTCTCATTAGAATCCTCTTCCTTAAGTTCAAATGAGACTTCACCAAAAGATTCTTTACCCTCAAAATCAAAGAATTCATGATTCTCATTTATATATGTCTCAAAATCGATTGTCATTTCCTGGTTCAAAGAGAAATATATTTCCTCGCTTCGTGGCTTAGGGATCTCGGGTGAATCAATCGGTTCACCCTCAATGGGTTGCTCTAGCCCAACCTGGTCATCCTCGTTCTTAGAAAATGAATCCCCCTCGACAGGCACCTGAGCGGATTCTGACATTGGCTCTCCTGAAGAGGGTTCATCATGAGAATCATCCCAAGATTTGACTAGGGTAACCACAAATTTCATCCTCAACCTTGTTAATTTCACAAGTAGAAACTCACCCAGGTCCCTATCCTTAACATTTTGGAGCAAATCCAAAAGAGAACTATTAAGTTCATCAATCATTTTGATCATAGGCTCCTATGCTTCAGTGCATGGTGTTGGCTGAGCTTCTAACGATTGTATAGTGTTCCTCAAATTAGCCAACACCCTATCTTGGATCTGGTTCACCTGAACCAACTGGTTTGATTTAGGTTTGGGTGGGTTTGGGTTAAATCTAAGGGAGTTAAGATGTCAAGGTTCTCGGGTTCCTCCTTGATAGTAGGTCGTCTCAAGTTGTTTAAAGAATGGTGGTGACCTATATTCAGTGGAATACTAGGGAGGGTAGGTGTTATAATCATCATATCCTTCCTGATTGTAAATCAGGTTAGTTTGGTCATCAAAGGATGGATATCTATAGTCATTGTAGCTCTTGGAAGGATAGTAATCATAGTCTTATTATCCAGGGTTAGGCCCTGGACACTGAGGTCCGTATTCATATCCCCAATCAAAGTCATCCTGGCTAGTGGATGGGTAATTACAAGTCAAGTTGGAATAGTAAACATCTTGGGGATAAGTGGTGGTAGGATAGAATAGGAAATGCATGTAAGAAGTGGAAGGATACATGGTAGAATAGGAGGGAAAACAGAAGAGAGAAAGGTGCCCTACAGTACAAGCAATCAACCCTGTCCTTAGGTGGGTTAGCCTAAAGACCTACAGACTCCCATGACCCATCTTGAGATTATAAATGATTTGGTCTACTTTTATCCGGTCAATCCAACCAGTTAGAAGGAGGGACTGGGGAGAAGGTTCTTCCTTTGGCTTGCACCTCCAGTTCCTAGTGTACACCCCAGTCGTGGTTGTTTGATGTTACTCCTCTAGCTAGACATCAGATGGACCAGCAAAAGCAGATTAATCGAAAAAAATCTCAGTCTGAGCCTTGAAGGGTGAATCAATCCTTAAGGCCAACGTCTACTCAGTTTTAATTAGTCTTGGGATGATGGACTAGAGAAACGGAGAGATGGACAACCCTAGGGTGATAGGAGAGAGAATCCATGGTGATGGTGGATGGACAACTTGGAGATCTAGGGCTTGGAGGAGGAAGGAGAGAAGAGTTCCGATGGCCGACAGTGTTAGGGTTGCAAGCAGAAGTCGAGTTAACAATGGCAGACCATGGGGCAACAAGGAAATTGTGCACTTTTGGTGTCAGCGTTGAGGGCATATGGCAGCGGTGTGCCGCTTCCCTTGGTCTGCCTGGCATGTTGGGGACATGGCCACAAACAAGACTCTTGCACGGCTAATCATGGACAACCAAGGGGAAGGATGAGCTTGCACAATAGGGCAACGAAGGCTGGAATGCAGTCGCTTCTGCCTTTACCTCCACCAACCTATGGGGGACACACGGTGGACGTGGAAATCCCTATGAATGATGACATCCAGACGACGGAGATTGTGTTATGAGTGGCATTAGTGGGAGAGGTGATGACGAGCAATCCTTCCCTGGAAAGGATTCATCAATTGGCAAGCTCTCTATCTTTGTCGACTAGTGGTTGGAAGATTACGTCTCTCTCCCCTACGCGGTTTGTGCTTTTTGGTTTGGGGATGATGGATGCAGAACATTTGCGCTTTCGCTCGAGTGCTTTGGATGGATTGATGGTGATTTGGAGGTTGGTATCCCCCTTTGATGGATCATTACCTAACCAGCTGCCCTAGAGAGAAGCCTCTAGATCAGGGAAGCTAGGAATCAGGGGCTTACCGCTGCACCTAAGATCAAAAGAGGTGGTGGCAGCTATGATAGCAGGGTTTGCTACATTGGCTGATGATGTTGAGATTGGATTGATGGAAGGTGATGGCCGTGTATTGAATGTTTGGGTTGATGTATTCAAAGCAGGTTCTATGCCAGAGAAGATTATCCTCTGCTATGGCGGGAGTTCATGGTTACTGATTTTGAATTTCTTAGTGGATAGTACGTATGGGGGACTTAATCAAAACAATGCATCTTATGTAGAGGTGTTGTAGCCTGAGGCAGCCTCACAACAACCAGGACGTGAGTCCCTTGATGAGGCACCTGAGCCTAAAAAATGCAAGGACCATCACTGCACAGAGGAAATGGAGGAAGGGATGGAAGTGACATTGGTAGAAGATGGTATGGTAGAGAAAATGAATGTTGTTATACCAAGGGCATTTACACTAGATCAGCGTGTTTTGCAAGAGATTTCTGCAAATTCCTTGAGTCTGCAAACCAGCTTACCAGTAGTAGAAGGATTGAAATTTGGTCCAGGGACAGTATCCAAGACTAGTATGGGTAGATCCCCTTATAAGCTCAGACATAGGAGACAAAATACAATGCAGAAACTTAATGAAAATGCCATTGCAGCTGTGATAAAGGTTAGTAGAGCCCCGAATTCTAAAAAGGGGGGCACCCAAGAAACTTAATGAGGATTCTCTCTTAGAATGTGCGTGGGCAGCGTGATAGAAGTCGGAGGGCTTCTCTTCTTAGATATATGAGAGAATGGGGGATAGATTATGCCATTATTCAAGAGACACACATAGAAAATGAAGAAGACAGGACTTGGGCTGATATGAATGTTGGTGATGCAAATGACTGTGTGATGCTTAATTCACATGGTAGGTCTAGGGGTATTGTTATGTGGTGGAAGAAAAATGTTCTGCAAATGGTTGAGGTCTCTATAGCTCGACATATGCTGACTTGTAAATTTGAAAGGACTCAGGGGGGGAGTGACCTCTACATTACAGGAGTCTATGGCCCCTGTGATGCCTATATAAGGTAGGAGTTGTGGGATGATTGGAGTGAAGCTGCTGTCTTTGTGAATGGGGCTGCATGGGTCGTAGGAGGAGATTTTAATTGTGTCCTAACAGGGAGGGATAGACTAAATGGCATGGTGGACGGTGCATCTATTGGATTCCAATTGATGGTTCAGACACTAGGCTTGAGTGAATATCCCTGTTCTGGAACTGAATTCACATGGAGAAATGGTAGTGGCCTCATGTCAAAAATTGATAGATTCTTTGGTAATGCTGGGCTGTTGGATATGTTCCAGTTATCCTCTGTGTGTGGATTAGAACGCCCCTTTTCTGATCACACGCCCCTGGTTTGGGATAGTGTGGAACAAGTGCTTGCTGGCACTTATTTCAAATTTAAAAAATCCTGGTTGAGAGAACCAGGATTCTGTGAGATGCTTGAAGGCTGGTGGAGGGCTAAACATGTAGATGGAACAACCACTGTCAAGCTTGCATCCAAGCTAACTGCTATGCGAACAATGCTAAAGGAATTTTGGGCTGTAGTGTCTGTTGTGAGACATCAGGGGCACAATGAATCACTACTGGAAATCCAAGGCCTTGATTCAAAAGAAGCCACTGTTCCTCTAACTGACCAGGAGCTCAGAACCAGAAGAAGGTGGCAGGATGTGGTGACAGAAGAAGACTTAAAATTGGAAATGGATTGGAGGGAACATTCCAGACAACTTTGGCTTAAAGAGGGGGACGCCAACACCAAATTTTTTCACTTGGCTGCTAGCTCTCGTAGAAGGATTGATAGCGAAATACGCGTGATTTGTAAAAGCGGGTTTTTAACGTCGTTGTAACACGCGAATCCGCTTTCGCTTTTAAATTTATATCCTAGATAGGGGAGTATCTAGGGTCGTCCAAGGAGGCAAAAATTGCAAAATTAATCTTCTTGCTTGCAGATAGATCTCAACTTTCTTTTTGATATTTTTCAATATGTAATTTTTTTTGTAGTTTGAAAAGACGAGGGCAAATTGCAGATTGTAGCTAAAAGAATTAACACCTACAAATGATTAACTAAAATCTAAAAGATAGAAATATCTTCTTCCTAAGCTCACTCTAGGCAAGTGGAGGCCTAGGGTAATTTGGAAGAAGAGGTGAAACAAGTGCTAGAACCAAAACAAACAACTGCAATAAAAAGCTAAAAGAAGGCAATTTTGATTGAGTAGAATGAGTGTTCCTTTCAAGGACAAGTAGAGGAATGCTTCTACTAGAATTAAACAATCTAAAAGCAAGAAAAGAAACACAAATCCTCTTGTAACAATGGTGAAGAAGGTTGTCTTCTTGCTCCAAGCCTAGCTGCTCCTTGGCTTGAAAAGAGGGCTTCCTTCTCCTCCTTCCTTGAGAGCTCCTCCAAGGTGGAAGCTTCCACCTTCAATGCTCTCTCCAAGGGGTGGGCGTGCACCACCCTCAAGAACTCCTCCAAGGTGGCGTGGACCACCTTCAAGATCTCCTCCAAGATCTTCCTTGCCTGGCTTCTCCTTTGGCTGGCGTGACCCAAGAGAGAAGGGAAGAGGGGAAGGCACCAAGGGGACATAATATCCCCTTAATCTTCTTCTTCTTCTTCTCTCTTGGACGTGGGCTTCTTGGTGGAATATGAGAGTGAAATTGCTAGCCAAGGATGGCTTGAATGGTGGTGGGTAGTGGTCTTTTTATAGGGTAGGATGGGGGGTTAAGGTGCCCCTTGAAATGGAGGGCTAGGATGGAAGAATGGAGGTGGTTGGTGATCCTATGGCTAAGGAGAGTTGGCGCCAACCCAAGAGGTGTTAAAGGGGGTAGTTATGGTGGTGTTGGTGTCTTTTGGTGGTGGAGAGACACCACCATGTTGGCGCCAACATGGGGTCTTCTAGAAAGGGGGTTAGGTGGATGGTGGAGATGGGTTCAAGGGGGATTGTGTGGTGGAGATGAGGGGAGATTTGGAGGGAAAAGTGGTGCCATTAAGGGGTGGTTATGGGTAGTTTTTGGCGCCACTTTTAGGTGTCTTTTGGAGGTGGTGGGTAGGTTAGGTTGGTGCCAAGTAAGTTAGCTTATGTGGAGCTAGTTGGGTGGAGTTGGTAGGTGGGTTTTTGGGGTGGTATAAGCCAAGGAAGTTGGAGCATAGCTAAGCTAAGCTAAGCTAAGATAAGCTAGCTTAGCTAATGGAGGAGTAGAGGAGAAGGTAATGGAGCTAGGGTTTAGAGGAAGGAGCTGAGGTGGAGAAGTCTGGAACTGAAATTTGGAGCTGGCTGCTGCTGAAGAGGTTGGCATGGAGCTATTCTAGCTGGCTTAGCTTGCTAGTTCTTTGCTAGCTACTAAGCCGAGCTAAGGTAAGCTAGCTTCTACCATAATGAGCTAAGGTGAGCTGGGTCTGGTGCTCCCGGGGAGAATCAAGCTGGTTGAGGCAGCTAAGGTAGCTTAGCTCAATTGAGTTGAGCTAAGCTGAGTCCCCGGGAGCTGGACTTGAGCTTCTTGAGCTGGGATGAGTTCTTCTTTAGCTGGATGGAGCTGAGTGGAGCTGGATGTTGCTGGATCTGAGCTGGGGTGAACTCCTGTCAACTTAGCTGAGCTAGCTAGACCTCCTTGTGGACTAGTGGGAGCTGAGATGAGCTAGACTTAGCTAAGTTGAGTTGGATCTGAGCTGACTTGAGCTAGGGTGAGCTAAGGTGAACTCTCTTGAGCTGCCATCCAGCTGAGATTAGCTGAATGTAGCTGGGATGAGCTAACCCTAGTTCAAGTAAGCTAGGTTCCAGCTGCGGTGAGCTGGATCAAGCTGAGGTGAGCTGGATCAAGCTGAGGTGAGCTGGATTAGGCTGAGTTCCAGCTAGTCTGGGCTTCTCCTTCACCATTTGCCTTCTTGAGTGCTAGGGTTTTAGGGATCTATATAACTGTATATCCCTAACACTCACAAAAACATATTAAAAAGACAATAAAAAAAATGCAATGCATGCCTAACCTATTTTATGCCTAAATGCAACCCAAAAACCCGTTTGCGGAGTAAAATCCTAAGAGCTAGGTTTGTTTTAATGCATAAGAATGATGATAAACTGGCGTTTATCAAGGATCAACTTGACAAATCTCATCCATACTCGAGGTCATCAAGTACTTTAGAGATTCGTCACAGGCTATAGGGGGAGGTAAATGGAGAATGCCAGTGAGTGACTCACCTAAAGTCTCTGAGGAACAAGTATCTAGTTTGATAGAATCCATCACTGAGAAAGAAACAGTGGCTGCCATTAAAGACTTAAATAATGAAGGTTCTCCTGGTCCAGATGGTATCCAAGTTTTTTTCTACAAAGAGATGTGGGGTGTGATTGGTAAAGAAGTGATGCATGTTATTAAGGAGTTTGAGGAGGGCAACTCTGGCTTTGATAAAATCAACAAATCCTTTCTCTTCTTGCTGCCAAAGACACAAGGTGCAGAGAAATTTTAGGACTTCAGACCTGTAGCTCTCTCGAACTTTATTTATTTGGTGATTAGCAAAGTCTTGGCAAATAGGCTACGACCCATTTTGCAGGATGTGGTTCATCCAGTCCAATCTGCATTCCTTCCTAACAGATCCTTACAAGTGTCTTTCATCATGGCCCAGGAGATGGTGTGTGGTTGGAAAAAAAGGAAGTGTAAAGCCTTTATGTGGAAAGTTGATTTCCGTAAGGCATATGATTCTATTTCATGGCCCTATTTGTGGGAGGTTTTCAAGAGGAGAGGATTTCCCCCTCTCTGGATTCAATGGATGAAAAGGTGCATTACTACTACTTCTTTCACTCCCTTGATCAATGGGAAGCCTTGTGGGGCTTGGATTCAACCACAGTGTGGGGTGAGGCAAGGATGTCCTTTGGCCCCTTTGGTTTTTAATCTTGCTGTTGATGGTATGGCGAGATATGCTTGTAAAATTTCTGAGGTGGGTACTACCAGAGGATACTCCCTTTCTAACAGGAGAGCCATAGCTCCTATTCTCCAGTATGCGGATGATACGGTATGATTGCGTGGCAATCATAGGCCGTAACTCGCCTGAATTAAGCTAGAACTTAGCTTAACATGAACATTCTGCATGCATATGCATCATATTCTGCATCGTAGTTGATAGATGTGTTTTATGTATTAAACTATGTTATTTGGGAGGTATTAATGATGACAGGTAATCCAGGGCTGCAGATGATCGATCCAACCTTATGGATTTGTTCGGAATAACGACGGGAATTCAATGCATCCAAGATTGCATCAATCAAACTCCCGTAGCACCCCAGGGAGTCCGCAGAAGAGCAAGAGCCAAGGGGCAAATTGAAGAAGATCTAGACCTCAGATGACAAATCCAGCCATACGGATGGATCCGGATCAACGTTTGTTGTCCAACTGTGCAGAAATCAACTTAATCGGAGGCCTACGTCATTAGATGTAAAGAGAAGAATAGACGGCCATAATGGTGCCATGTGGCACCATCGCCGCTACCCCTCACCGTGCCCCCAACCCCAGAAGGTGCCTTGCCTTGCATTGTGGGCCGTTGGATGTTCATCCAACGACCACAGAAGCACCACATCACCACCCAGAACAGATTAATATAAATATAATTAAGTAAATATAGATAACAAAGGTTGTGCGTATTGTAATGGGTCACACCCGCGGATACGCGGGGAGTGGGTTCGAGCCCGACGCTGCGCAGAAATTGTTGTTGGGTTGCGGGAGGGCACGTGCTAGCACGGATGCACGATTGGAGGGTGTAGAGCACGCCACGTGGTGCGATCAGAGCGCATTGCGAGTGGTACAAGCGATTGCGCGGGTTGTTGCGAGATTTGGAAGGCGTGATCGGACGGCTGAGATGATGAGGCGGGATTTGAAGATGAAAATGCGAAGAAGTGGTGTAGGCGCACGGGAGCCGTGTGATGCTGATCTGAGGATGCAGAGAGTGCCACGTGGCAGCATCAGAACAAATCGACCAAGAAGAAGGATTTGGGGAAGGATTTGTATGAGATAAAAAAGTTATAAAAGGAAGAAAGGCCCCCCTTTGGAAAAGACAACTCTCTCTTTGGAAAAGACAACTCTCTCATTCTCTTCTTCTTCCTTCTATCTCTCTCTTCTTCTTCTTCCCATCTTCTCTACATTTCCATCTGACGAATCCGTTGGGCCACCCTATCGGATTACCGCTGCTCTCCTCAACCTCTTCAAAAGGCCACCCGTGGTGCCCTTGTTGCTATATAAGTAGTTTATGTTCATGTCATAATTTGTTTCAATTCCTTGTATGCAATTCATAATGTGATATATATATATTATGGTTCATTATCTCTACTATTTACTAATTAGATTTAGAACAAGTGCATGAAATCAAAGGCGTTTTTCTGCCTCCCTGTGATCAACCGAGACTCCCAGTTTCGTTAATTTTATTTGTTGAGACGTATTTCGCGCTATACTACGACGTATTCATCTTTTACGCGATCTATGCCCCAAACAAATTGGCACCATTGAGGGTGCAGAGAGTGGTACATGGCAGCATCAGAATAAATCAACCAAGAAGAAGGATTTAGGGAAGGATTTGTATGAGATAAAAAAGTTATAAAAGGAAGAAAGGCCCCCTTTGGAAAAGACAACTCTCTCATTCTCTTCTTCCTTCTTCTACCTCTCTCTTCTTCTTCCCGTCTTCTCTACATTTCAGTCTGATGAATTCGTTGGGCCACCCTGCCGAATTACCACTGCTCTCCTCAACCTCTTCAAAAGGCCACGCGTGGTGCCCTTGTTCTGTTATATAAGTAGTTTATGTTCAGGTTATAATTTGTTTCAATTCCATGTATACAACACATAATGTGATATATACATTGTGGTTCATTATCTCTATTATTTACTAATTAGATTTAGAACAAGTGCATGAAATCAAAAGCATTTTTCTGCCTCCCTGTGATCGACCGGGACTCTTAGTTCTGTTAATTTTATTTGTTGAGACATATTTCGTGCTATACTACGATGTATTCATCTTTTACGTGATCTACGCCTCGAACAAATTGGCACTGTTGCCGAGGAGGCAAGGCGACTTTTGATTTCATCTGTAACATACTATTTTTGTGTGCATGATTAAACTAGAGAGCGGCGAACGAATCAATGCAGGTGCTGCGGAAATCAGGTGCACACATTCCTATTGGAAATTTGCCAGAAAGTAAGTGTTATACTCAAAATTCAACAACCATGTTTCTAATGGTCCAAAAATTTTGAAATTTGAACTAGAACTTGATATTCAAGTTATCTTTCCAACACCACCACTCCCAAAAATAAATTTCATCTGTGGAATTTTTAAAAATTCATGGAGTACATATGTGTCAGATTGCTTAAAAACAAAACTTTTATGAACTTTGAAAATCAATTTTGACCAACATACAGATTAGATTAACTCAAAATTTGTGCGGTGTGAAAGATAATCACACTAGCTTCAAATATCATATTTCTACAAAATTTTTGGAGCATATTTGATTCTGTTTCCAATAGAAAAACCAATATGGGGTCTAAATCCTAGATTTGACCCCTTACTAGTTAAAAATTCGTAACTATTTGTTGGAAATAGTAAAAATTTTGAAAAAAAATACTCTCTAAAAAGCTTATTGAAAAAAGAATCTTCTTGCTATGTTCAAATCATTTGAATTCCATCTTTACTTGAAAGTTTATATTTGATTTGTGGTCTTTAATTTGAAACAACTTAGAAGTGCATAAGCCAATAGGACCACATTGGATAAACTTGGACCCAAAAGTTAGTCGATGAGGCGAGTCACCTTGTGGACCGCCCACCATAAATACTACATTGAAAAGATAGGTTAAAATTCACAAAGAATACATCAAATAACCTGCATTTGGCTTGAAACTACTGAGTAGTTTCAACCTTTCTTGCAAAACCTAGTGTCTAAGGTTGCGGGGTAGTGTCAAACGACCGCGGCTGTGGGGTAACAGAACTGGAGGCGAAAGTTGAAGGAAGAACATTCCCCATAGTCCCCTCGTAACCAGCCTGGCTGGGTTAGCCTGAGAGGCGGGATTTCCTTGCAGTCGGTCTCTTGCCGAATTTTCTTCAACTTGAACTTGAACGAGAAATCTGGTCATCTGATTTTAAGGACCACTTTGATTAACAAGGCCTTAGCCTTGTTCTGCTTGACTACACCAACCCTTTGAGTTGGTGTATGCAAGGAAGAAGGTCATTAAGACCTAACCTCGCAGGACCTTGGGAGCCAAACCCAAGGCTATAGAGGCGATTTTCGCCCAACCACTCGTCTCAACATTCTTCCACCCGATTAGCTGAGATGGCTAATCCCGGTCCTGGAATTCGTCAGGACCCTAAAAATTAGGACCCAATGGCTCGTCTGGAAGCCAGGGTTAAGGAAACGGAATAGAAATATGAGCAGAGCATCGATCGGATTCTCACGACACTCGATAGGATGCAGCACCCACCATGTGGAGAATAACTGCGGGACTTCTATGATCCGGCGGCAACAATCATAGCACCTCGGGTCCGGATTCCCGCAGGTGGAGATGCATTTGAGTTAAAATCGAATATCATAAGTCTAATTCAGACTCATTTCCGTGGAAACTCGAATGAGGATCCCTTCTAACAACTCGAAGACCTGAGTTGGATTGCAGAGTCAATTCGACCTAGGAATATTGATATTGGAATTGTTCTCATGAAGCTTTTTCCTTTTTCTCTCAAGGATAAAGCTGCTTATTGGTTCAAGACCATCGGGAGGCCAATTGGAACCTGGGAGGAATTACATCGCGAATTCCTACAAAAGTTCTTCCCGATTGATCGAACAAATGCCATGAGGTGCGTAATCATGACTTTTGCTCAAGGCCCTGGAGAGAAGCTACATGATGCCTGGGACAGATTTGACGATCTTCTCAGGAAGTGCCCACATCATGGTGTACCCAAATGGCACCTTGCGCAAGTATTTTATCATGGGTTGGATGACACACATCGGTACCTGGCCGATGCATCTAGCGGTGGGAGTTTTCTCGCGAAGGGCGAGAATAGTGCATTTGAACTGTTTGAGTC
The DNA here is from genome assembly GCA_037157565.1 of Thalassia testudinum. Classification (NCBI taxonomy): domain Eukaryota; kingdom Viridiplantae; phylum Streptophyta; class Magnoliopsida; order Alismatales; family Hydrocharitaceae; genus Thalassia; species Thalassia testudinum. The sequence continues at coordinate 9,689,997 of JAZHRO010000014.1, forward strand.
CTTAGTAGAGAACTCGATGAACGCTACCTCAATGAACTAGTTCTAGCGACCTGGACAGCAACGAGTTAATGTCCACGAAGCTCAAACCGAATCTGCCCAAGCCATCATGGACATTATCACCAAAAAGCTTGATAAGGTGGATCTGCTCGATAAGAAGCTCGATGAATTGATGCAAACAAGATTCGGATCTTCTGGCAACATTGCTCCATCTTACTCCTCTCAAGCATCCCGAGCCCCCTCTTCTCATACATATCCGATTACTCGGGATGTTTTCTCTCCATCTTCGCGGGATCCTGCATACCAGGAACCCATGAACAATATGGATCTAGCACCGTACAATCAGGGTTTTGCACCACATGATGATACAAGTGCGTATTCTTTTGATGAATTCGCATCTGAGACATCTTCGGCTTATGAAGATGTCAATGCCATTCAGGGATACGGGCGTAACAACCCGTATTTTGAAACATATAACCCTGGTTGGCACCAGCATCCCAATTTTGCCTGGTCTGGTAATCTACAGAGATCGAGTCAAGTTCCACACTACCAGACCAGACAATATAGGAATGTGCAGAACACCTATCTTAGGTAGCAGCCATTCCTGTCTCAGCAGCAACAAACACGCTCTATCTATCCGCCGCTGCACCAAGCTGCCAACTACCCTCCAAAGCGGGTCGATCCTTTGGAGTCGCCGAAGGAGGAACTGCAGGCATATATTAAAAAATCTACTCATGACAACCACCAAATAATGAAGGAAATGGTCGACCAAATATAGAGCATACAGAACATGCAGAACCAGATGATGCAGGAGCATAGATCACAGGGAGCTTTACCCTCCCAACCTGTCCCGAACTCGGGATATGTGCAGAATTAGGGTGCCCTGCCTAGATTCCAAGCATCAGAAGGGTAGGCACCCGCGGTTATGCAAGCACCTCCTGCACCTCTTGGTTATGGGCTCGGTCAGCCACCTCTGTTGCCAAACCCTGTGTGTCCAGACCAACCCGCTCCTCTACCCCTGCATAGATAGCACATAGTTGCAAAAGCTGTTACCTTATGGAGCAGAAAGACTACACAGGACCCGCTACCTAGGCAAGCGGGTAACGATTTTCTTGTGCCATACCATGAGATGGCTCACAACCCTCTTCCTCTCACAAGCCATCTTCATTAGATAAAGGAAAGAAGCCTTTAGACCCTGAAATTCCCATCCCTTTTCCCATAGCCCTAACATGAGATTCAACACAGAAAAAGGACATGCGTAATTTTGAGGACCTGAAATCTATGTTCAAGGAAGTTCACATTCAGGTCCCTCTCCTCAAAGAGATAGATCACATGCTATCGCTAGGTTCTTTATGGACTACTGTACTCCGAAGCGGCAGCAGAGGATCGGATGACAAGCAGTATTATCTGAGGAAGCCAGTGCAGTTATTCTAGCTGACTTACTACCCAAGAAGAAGGACCCGGGCACACCATTGATTTCATGCCTATTGCAGGATTCCCCTTTTGATAGGGCCCTTCTTGACTTGGGATCATCCATCAACTTAACTCCCACCGCAGTGTTTGATTGATTTTGATTTGGGGAGTTAAAGCCCACCTCGGTTACCATACAGTTGGTTGACCAATCTGTAAAAACATCGAGGGGGGTGGTTGAAAATTTGATCGTAAAAGTCCAAGGATTCTGCTTTCCAGCGGACTTTTTTGTTCTTGATATGGAGGTTCCTCCTAATCTTCGTGATGCACCGATTATCCTAGGTTGCCCGTTTCTAGCAACCACCCACCCAAAAATCGATTGTGCATCAGGGTGCATGGAGATTGCCCTAGGAAATGAAAAGCTTAGACTAGACATTTTCAGGGCATCAAAGAACTTTAATTGTGACTTGATTGAGGAGGATAGTGACGATGAAGATTCAGCTTTCTGTGGGAACATTGGGCTCCTCTGCAGTGACCCAATGGCACATTCATCCTCACTATCAAGGGTCTTTGATCACGATCCACACGGGACTGAGACTACTGATATACACATTTCATCCCATGGATCTGGTTGTCATGGGTGTTCATCTGCTCCTAACACCCCTGATCCTGACTATTCTGTCCTACCCAACACTGATATCTTAAGATAGGATTACATGACCACTACAGGGGGATTCTTCATAAATTAGGACCAGCAAATTTCCACTATTGTTTCCTCTCCTCCCCTGCATAACCCTCCTCGCCACCCTCCGCTACTAGAGCTACAACCCTTACCTGATTCGCTCAAATATGTGTTTCTGGGAGAAAGTGAGACATATCCAGTGATTATCAATGCTCACTTGACTCCAAATTTGGGACACTGGTTGATCTCCATTTTGCGAGCACATAGGCTGCTATCGGGTGGGGCATTGCTGATCTCCATGGAATTCGCCCCTCATATTGCACTCACCATATCTACACTGATGAAGGGGTAAGACCATCGAGACAACCTCAGAGACGCCTATATCCAAATATGTTGGAGGTTGCCAAGAAGGAGATCATTAAATGGCTGGACGCAGACATTATCTATCCGATTTCCGACAGCCAGTCGGTGAGTCCCATTCAGATAGTGCCCAAAAAGGTGGGACTCGCCGTAATCAGAAATGAATTGGGCGAATCCTTCCCGACCTGGACCATGACTTCTTGGCGGGTCTGCATTGACTACAGGAAGCTAAACTCGACTACCAAAAAGGATCATTTTCCTTTGCTGTTTATTGATTAGATTCTAGAATGGCTAGCCGGGCATAGTTTCTTCTGCTTTCTGGATGGATACTCTAGGTACAATCAAGTCACTATCAACCTGGAAGACCAAGACAAGATGACTTTTACGTGTCCCTTTGGAACATTCACTTTTAAGCGGATGCCTTTTGGTCTCTGCAACGCACCAGCTACTTTTCAGCGATGCATGATGGCCATCTTTTCAGACATGATCGGGGATTGCGTAGAAGTGTTCATGGATGACTTCTCCATGTTTGGAGTTGACTTCTCATCTTGCCTCGATAACCTCACAAAGATTCTGAGGAGATGTATAGAAGTTAACCCAGTATTTTCATGGGAAAAAAGCAATTTTATGGTGAGGGATGGCATTGTACTAGGTCACAGGATCTCCTCTAATGGACTCGAGGTCGACCGAGCTAAGTCTGAAATCATTTCGTGATTACCTCCGCCTAGCTCTATTAAGTAAATCAGATCATTCTTAAGGCATGTCGGATTTTATCAAAGATTCATTCAAGATTTCTCGAAAATTTCTCATCCATTAACAAATCTTCTGGTAACCGACATGCCTTTTGAATTCGACTCCTCGTGTTTTGGCGTTTTCCGGACCTTGTAAAATGCTATCTCTAGTGCACCTATTCTCCAACCCCCCGACTGTTCGTTCGACTTCGAGATGATGTGTGACGCCTCCGACTTCATTGTCGGAGCTGTTCTTGGTCAATGTCGGGAGCACCATCCATTTGTAATATACTACGCTAGCAAAATGTTGAATGAGGCTCAGCGTAACTATACAATCACTGAGAAAGAATTGCTGGCCGTAGTATTCGGGTTGGAGAAATTTAGGTCATACTTACTCAGGTCCAAAGTTACCATCTACACTGACCATTCCACCCTTCAACATTTGTTGGCAAAGAAGGACACCAAACCCCTCCTTATTAGATGGATCCTTCTGTTGCAGGAGTTTGATATTGAAATCCTCGACAAAGTTGGAGCACATAATGTTGTGGCGGACCACTTGTCTCGGCTAGACCCAGACTACATTTTGTACTCCCTGCCGATATCAGACCAATTTCCAGATGAGTCTCTACTATCTATCAACTCTGTGGAGTTTCCTTGGTATGCTGATATAGCAAACTATCTTGTTGCATGCAGGCTACCTGCGGGATTATCCAAGGATCAAAAGCTCAAATTTATATCAGAGGCTAAGTTCTATTTTTAGGATGACCCATTGCTCTTTCGCATTGGGGCTGATCAGATCATCCGTAGATGTGTCCCTGATTTGGAAATCTCTAGTGTGCTATCCTTCTGCCATAGCGACGCTTGTGGAGGTCATTTCTCGGGCCGAAAAATCGCTGCAAAGATTTTGCAGTTGGAATTTTTCTGGTCGACCATTTTTAGAGATACACACGAGTTTGCCATGTGCTATAAGCAATGCTAGGTAGTCGGTTCTATGACTCGAAGGGACATGATGCCTCTCCAATCCATTTTGGTCGTAGAAGTGTTTGATGTCTGGGGCATCGACTTTATGGGCCCCTTCCCAAATTCACATGGCCTTGAGTACATACTCCTCGTAGTAGACTATGTCTCAAAGTGGGTAGAAGCCATCCCGGCAAGACCAGCTGATCATAAGACTGTTATATCCTTTTTCTGGGAATTTATTTTTGCGAGATTTGGAGTTCTTCGTGCCCTGATAAGTGATGGGAGAAGCCACTTCATCCATGCCCATTTCAGATCATTATTGAAGAAATATGGGGTGCAGACCGCATTGCTACCCCATATCACCCACAGACCAATGGGCAAGCTGAAGTATCAAATTGTCAAATCAAGCTTATCCTTCAAAAGATGGTTAGACCCGATAGGAAGGATTGGTCCAATCGGTTGAGCGATGCACTATTGGCATATCAGACCATGTACAAGGCCCCACTTGGAATGTCACCAAATCGCATGGTGTATGTGGTGTATGGAAAGGCCTATTGCCTTCCTGTGGAGCTAGAGCACCGTGCCTTTTGGGCGGTGCAGAAGTATAATTTTAACCTCAAGGCCGGAGGTTATGAAAGGAAGCTCCAGCTCAGTGAGTTAGAAGAGATTAGGCAGGAAGCATATGGGAATGCAAAAATATGCAAGGACAAGACAAAAGCTTTCCATGATTGACACATCCAGAGGAAGGAGTTCGCACCTAACCAGCAGGTTTGGTTGTTTGACTCCCGACTCAAATTCTTTGTGGGAAAGCTGAAGTTCAAGTGGATTGGGCCATTTCTGGTGGTCCACCCGTATCCTAATGGGGCGGTCCAAATTAGAGACCCAAAATCTGGGCATGTTTGTACGGTTAATGGTTAGTGCCTCAAACCATTCTTTGCCCAGTAACCTCTTCCTGCTGACGAAATGATACATCTTCTTGAGGACGTATGACTGATGAGTAGCCCAGCTGGAGGCGTTAAACTCAGCACGTATACATATATGCATACCATATATACATAGCATATTTCATTTTCGCATAATGTTTTGCATATTGTTCTGCATATTGTTTATGGCATTGCAGCAATGGCGTGAGCTGAATGATAACTCAAAAGCAGTTCCAGGTGATTTCTATTGACATACACCTGGCCTTATTTCTTTTATTCATGCACGAGGACATGCAAACACTTAGGCATGGGGGGGTAGTTCATAAAAAACTAAAAATTTTCTGCCAACAATTGGGGGGATTAGATCATTTTATCAAGAGGTTTTATTAAAGATTTATTCTTTAGTAAATTCCTAGACTTAGAATCCAGTATAATTTCATACTTGCATGTAGATTTTGCAATGGATCCTCTATGAAAATCGATAGACATTTCTAGTTTGTCGAAAAGAAGCATCGCTTCTTCTCCAGAACCCTTGGACAGCAATCAGGTAGTCAGGTGAACTATCTTCTAGTAGATCCACCAAAACATATGTGAGGTGAGAGTAGAGAGTACTGGTGCTCTAAGGCTAGTATAAAGAATCTTTAATAATTGAATATTGACACTTGGAGTTGGGCATAGTGTTCGCTCTCAGTTCTTGCGTACTAAATTTGTGTGAAATTCCATAAGAGAGCCACCAAATAAGGTAGAAACACAGAAAACAGGTTCTGATAAAATTGGGACTGAGGTGGATGGTCATGACTGTCCTCTACAGAATCCTTTGCTGAAGGAAGGTACAAATGTCAAGGTCAGAAATATGTCATCCTATCCGTCCCCTACCTAGTGCCGAGAAGAGGCACTTCCACCAAATAAGCCACCCAAAAGCCTCTTGGTCATCCCAAAATTCCCCAAGAATGCCTCACGTATAAAAGTACGTATGCCGTGTTATGTTGTGCTAATAAATACAGTAGTATGCCGTGTTGTAGCATTGTGCCAATAGATTTGCATACAAAAGAGTTCTTTGCTCAAGAAAAAAAAAGAAGAAAAAAAGAAGGGGTGTTATGTAAAACAGTTGTGTAATGTGAGTCAAGTTAAATGTTTTGAAATGTTTTGAGGCAAAAACACCTACACCCTCAAGAAGCACCAAATACAGCTTTAACCTACTTTTTCTGTATTTCTGACCGCCTGAATACGGGCTGAGAAGTCTGACTTAGTCGTAGGGTTATCAGAACCTAATTAAAGTGTCATGCCATGTGAGACCACCAAATACATTTGCAAATCTAGTGATATGTGAGCTCAGGAAGAAAAAGCAAAAAAGAGAGAAGAGTACAAAAGATTAAAGAGAGCATAGTTTTTCTAGCCCCTCTCTAAGTTGATTTATTCAATAATCTGGAAATCTAAATTCTGAAATACTAGTCTCTAAGAAGCACTGGAAGAGAGTGAGCCACCAAATACAATCCAGTTAACTCAGACATCTCATACCCAAACCAAACACTGGGGTGAAAATCAGAAAATATTTTATAACCCCAAGAGAAGAGGTTCGCCTGTCCCGATAGAATTTTACTAGGGTTCAAGTACAAGTTTTAAATGTATATCGAGGCTTCGCTTGTATCCATTGCAGAAGCTACTACATTATATATTCATAGTTATCTGGATTCTGAATTTTTGGATGCAACAAAAAGAAATAAATCTTTAGTTTAACTCTTGGCAAAATGTATTTAGTCTTGCACTTGCTAGGGACTAGCAAGATTTAGGCATGGGGGTATGATAGCACAGCAATCATAGAACTTAGCTTAACATGAACATTCTTCATGCATACGCATCATATTCTGCATCGTAGTTGATAGATGTGTTTTATGTATTAAACTATGTTATTTGAGAGGTATTAATGATGACAGGTAATCCAGGGCTACAGATGACCGATCCAACCTTATGGATTTGTTCGAAATAACGATGGGAGTCCAACGCATCCAAGATCGCATCAATCAGACTCCCGTAGCACCCCAGGGAGTTCGCAGAAGAGAAAGAGCCAAGGGACAAATTGAAGAAGATTCGAACCTCAGATGATAAATCCAACCGTACAAATGGATCTGAATCGATGTTTGCAGTCCAACGATGTAGAAATCAACTTAATTAGAGGCTTATGTCATTAGATGTAAAGAGAAGAACGGACGGCCACGATGGCACCACGTGGCACCATCGTAGCCAACCCTTGCTGTGCCCCCAACACCTGAAGGCACCTCGCCTCACAGCATGGGTTGTTGGATGTTCATCCAACGGCCACGAATGCGCCACATCACCACCCAGAACAGATTAATATAAATATAATTAAGTATATAAAGCAATGGTGTGAGTAGCGGAATGGCTCGCGTGTGCACCTGCGTATATGCGGGGCATGAGTTCATGCCCGGTGCTGTGCAGAAATTGGGTTGGGTTGCGGGAGGGCATGTGCTAGTGCGGATGCGTGATTGGAGGGTGTAGAGTGCACCATGTGGCGCGATCAGAGTGCACTGCGAGAGATACGTGCGATTGCATGGGTTGTTGAGAGAACTACGCATAGGATTTGAATGGTGTGATGAGCGCACGTTTAAGCGGTCTGCAAGATCGGACGGCTGAGATGACGAGGCGGTATTTGAAGATGAAAATGCGAAGAAGTGGTGCGGGCGTGCGGGAGCCGTGCGATGCTAATCTAAGGATGCAAAGAGCGCCACGTGGCAGCACCAGAATAAATCGACCAAGAAGAAGGATTTGGTGAAGGATTTGTACAAGAAAAGAAGTTATAAAAGGAAGAAAGGCCCCCTTTGGAAAAGACAACTCTCTCATTCTGTTCTTCCTTCTTCTACCTCTCTCTTCTACTTCTTCCCGTCTTCTTTGCATTTCCGTCTGACGAATCCATTGGGCCACCCTGTCAGATTATCACTACTCTCCTCAACCTCTTCAAGAGGCCACCCATGGTGCCCTCGTTCTGTTATATAAGTAGTTTATGTTCATGTTATAATTTGTTTCAGTACCATGTATGCAATTCATAATGTGATATATATATTATGGTTCATTATCTCTACTATTTACTAATTAGATTTAGAACAAGTGCATGAAATCAAAAGCATTTTTCTGCCTCCCTGTGATCGATTGGGACTCCCAGTTTCGTTAATTTTATTTGTCGAGGCGTATTTTGCGCTATACTATGACAAATTCATCTTTTGCATGATCTACGCCTCGAACACGGTCTTCTTTGTAGAAGGGTCAGAGGGTGAAGCCTGTGCAGTTGGGCATATGGTTAATATCTTTGGTGACATTTCAGGTCTGAATTTAAATAGGGAGAAGTCCAATCTGGTGTGCGTTGGCCTGAATGAGACAGAATAGGAAGCCATTTCAGCTATTTTGGGGACCCCTCACATTAATCTTCCCATTAGATATTTGGGGCTACCCCTAAAATGCTCAAGAATGAAAAAGAGCGACTGGAACATTCTTTTTGATAAGATTTCAATCAAGTTGGCAGGATGGAATAGCAGGTTCTTATCTAAGGGTGGTAGACTCATCTTGTTGAACTCTGTTATTACCTCGATCCCTGTCTTCTACTTCTCCCTCTTCAAAGCTCCAAAATCTATATGGAAGGCATGGATTTAATGAGAAAGAGGTTCTTCTGAAAAGGTGCCAAGCATGAAGGTAGATTTATGCAGCCTTTAAAATGGGAGCAAATCTGTCAGCCCAAGGAAAGTGGGGGATTGGGAATCAATTCCTTGAAAGAATTTAATGAGGCTTTATTGATCAAATGGGCTATAAAAATTATGAAGGAGGAAGAGAAACCTTGGACCGAGCTGATTAGAGATAGCTATGGTCAGTCCAATAGTGAGTTAAAGAGGTTACTTCCTATCTGACCATCACCTTTTTGGCAGTCTGTGATTCAAGCTCTGAAAGGTAATTGGCATCTGCTACAGTCGGGATTAGGAGACGACAGAACATTTGACTTCTGGTGTGAGCATTGGTCCCTACTGGGCCCTTTGAAGGAATCCTTCCCTAGGGTTTTTGCTGTAGCAAGGGACAAAATAGGGATTGTGAGCTGCTACTGGTCTGAAATAGGGGCCTACTGGCAACTGAATGAAGTTGAATCCATTAGGGTGGGCACCCAGCTGTAGGAAGAAAGAATGAACATGATTTCAGACCTGGAAAGATTCAAACCCATACCTGGAGTGGAAGATAAATATGTTTGGGATGGAATTTATACAGTTCAGTGTGCTTATGGAAAGATTATGGAAGATAGCAGAGGTTGGGGTTATGATCACATTGACAAAAAGATATGGATCTTGAAGATCCCCCTCAAGGTACAAATTTTTCTTTGGCTTTGCAAAAGGGAGGGCTTGATAATAGGAGATCTAAGGCACAAAAGAATGGGAGCTGCTCTTCACGAATGCCACCTATGTGGAATGCACACTGATAGTCTTAACCACATTTTTTCTTCTTGCTTGATTACTGATGTAATATGGAGGAGGACTTATTAGGAACCACTCCCCCCGTGGGATTCTTTGTGGCATAATTTTTTAATTTTGGAGAGACCGCACCTGTGCATGGCTACAACTCTCTAGTGTGTGTGGAGGGTAAGAAATGAGAGGTTATTTTAGGAGAGGCCGGTATGCTGTGAGCAAATTGTAAATGGGTGTTGGTTCCTCAAACATAGATGGGGATCTTATTTGTAATTTTTTATTCACCTCTTTATCAATAAAATGTCCTCCTAGATTGCTATCGTAATACGATAGCTTTCCTTTTAGTTAAAAAAAAAAAACAAAAAGGCTTGGGATGATTGTGCTCTTGGAATGTGATGGGCCCTTTAGATGGGTTGTCTCCTTAATGATTAATTAAAATGTGTGTGCGTGCACAACCAGTGTTTGCAAACAAGATTATTTGATGATGTGTCTTTTAGAGTTTAAACTTGTTTAGTAGCTTTTAGGGTTTACTCTTAGGTATATTCAATCAAGTTTAGGAGAACACTCCAAGTTTTGAAAGCACGAGTGTAGATATGTTCCTTTAAAAATAAAAAATAAAGTGGAGTGCCTGGTTCACCTTAAGAATCAACCCTAAGTGGCAAGCTACTTTATGGATCACTTTTATCTTAAGTGGTGCAGCACAAACAGTTCAATCAATTGGCCTATTGCACCACTTAGTTAAGGCACACAAAAATGTCTTACCTATTCAGATTTCTACTCACTTATTTATGTGTTGAGTTAAGTGTACCAGGTCCACAGGTTAGATCCTAGTTAAGTGGTAGATTCGATGTGATTGTGCACCTTAGGGTGAGAAGTTGTGGCTGTTAAGTGTGTAGCTTTCAGAAAATCCCACAAGAAATGAGTATTTCTTTTGTTTTTTATATATGCGGGGGTGAGATGAGTGGAGGTGGCAAGCAAACAACCAAATCTATCCTAGGGTTTATAAAAAGCACCTAAGTTGATTTGGGTTTGAGTTATTAGTGTGGTGAAATGAACTAGTGGGTGGGGGTGGTGTGGATAAACTTACAAAACCTTCATCCGCACCTTTCTTCGATCTAACTGCTTTGGCGCACCTCGGATGAGTACCTAAAATCACAGTAAGATTAGAGAAAAAGTGAGATAAAAGTTAGGTAAGGCGAAAAGTGATGGAAAAAAAACAAAGAGCGCTGCCTCACCGGCAATGATAACAAAATGATGGGTGCGTGCTTCGCGAATTAAAAATCGGGGTTTTGGAGGACCCGTCGTCATAGCTTGCAAAATGCATCTATCAGATAAAATTTATAACCGAAACTTGAAAAGTGAGTCCCAGGTCGAACATGGGGAGGCAAACGTTTGGTTTTGAAAATCTACGCTTTTATTTATTTTTGGTCATTTTTATCTTTTCTAATTTTTTGTATTTTTATCAAGCAAGAGATTAGGTCGATGAAAACTTTATCTACGTGCAAAATGATAAGAGAGAGGGAGAAAGAGAGAGAGAAACAATCATTTATTCATGAACAACTGTTTGTTACAACTACGAAAGCAAGAAAATCTACACTATGAAAGCATAAAAAGATAGAATGAGGTAAGAGAAATCCCCTTCGATGGTTGCTTGGGGGATGACTCACTTTGACGTCGCCTGGAAGAAGGTGGTGAGGAGCGGGATGAACGGGGATGAAGCTGAAGGACGGAGGATGGGGCAGGACAACGTCGTGGCAAGGATCTTCTTCCCAAAGGGGGGTGAGAGGATGGCCGCGGAATGCTCCATGAATGGGGATGAGAGGTGGGAAAATTATTTGATTTTCTACTCTAGAGGAGCATCCTAGGCTTGGGTCAAGCTCTCTCTAGAGCCTTGGAGGTGGTGAGAGGAAGAAAGGATGAGATGGTTTGGAATGGTGGTGGGTAGGTCCTTTTATAGTGGAGGAGGAAGAACAAATTCGCATCTGGGTCATTATTGATGTTCGTAAATGTTGCTGCAGCTATCGCTGAAGATCCACCCTTCAATTCCTCTTGCTGGTGTGCGTAGACCATTAGTGATAGTTGCAAGCGTCACTAAAGGCCTGCGTCACTGAAGATCTACGCCTATCCTTCGCTGGCACCCGCTCCGTTGGTGCGCACATCATGCGCCTGTGCTCCCCCCGTCGTGCGTGTGCACGTGCACATGCACATGCATGTGCTACGTTGCTGCTACACGTGGCTGCTGGCCGACGTTGGGCGGCCTGGATGGCGCCATCTGGGCTATCCATTCTTCTTTCTTTTGTAGAGGGTGCCATGGTGCTTAGATCGAGATGATTCCCATGCTGCTAAACTGCGATCGTCCCTTTGGATCCATCCGTGCGGTTGGATTTTCCATCTAAAACCCATATGGATGTCGCATTGCCCCCTGGTTGTTGATCTTCCTCGGACTTTGTATGATGCTACAGTTCTCCGATCTAGATGATTTCAGAGGCGTTAGACTCTGATCGTCGTCTTAATCAGATCCGTAAGGTCTGGTCATCCATTCGAGGTCGTGAAATAAATCTTCTCTCCTGACCATAAAAAGGACCTAATTAACCTAAAATATATACAACTATTCTAAATGTAGATTGATGCATGCTATGCAATATTTATAACATGAAATGCAAATCTAAGCCTAGGAACATGCATGGATAGACATTTTAACCTAAATAGATGTGTCTATATCGATATTCAATGAATCAAATACTCAAAAGAATATTCAATAAGAACCAATGTATGATTAAGCAAAAAGGAAAGAGAATCAAAACAATGGTGATTTGAATCACCACAGATATGCTCTTAATTTAGGCTTGCATCCAAAGTATTCAATTTAAACTTAGGTTCTCAAATAATTTAATAGTAACTCTAATCAACCATTGAAATAATGTTACAATGTTCACCACCAAATCAGACGAAGGCTTTCTCTTTCAGACGACTTAACAACACAAGCACAAGTTCTCGGAAAGCCTTTCTTTTCTTTCTCCCTTCTTCTTAAGGCTTTCTTCTCTTTCTTCTTTAAGCTTCCCTTCTTTCTCAAGCACAACCCTTCTTCTTCTTCTTCAATGCCTCTTCTTCCTTCAATGCCTTTCCTTTCTTTCAAGCCTGTTAAGAACGAGGCATCAGACGGGCTTTTAAGACGTCTGGGAGGTGTCCCAGACATCTGGCCAAACGTCTGGAACCCTTTCCAGACGTCAGGTAATCAATTTTTACGGCAAACGGGGTTGCATCCGCTTGCCTGCACGCGCAGACTGCACCCGCCGCTCTTGCCCCTCTTTTTCTCTCTCTCCTCCTGCAGACACGCCGTCTCCCTCTTTTCTCTCTCCCCTCGCTGCCTATATAAGCTCTATCCGTCTCCCTCACCCTCATCTCCTCCGCCCTTCTCTTCTCCTTCTCCCTGCCAGTGCGAGAGCGCGAGCGAGTGGGGGAGCAGTGGGCGTGGGGTGCCGCGGAGGGGCTGCTGCAGCTCGGGCAGCGGGCGGACGGGGCGCGGCCGTGCGTCGCGGGCGGAGAGCGAGTCGGGCTCTGATTCTGGAAAATTTTCCAGAATCAGACGTCTGGGCTTACGACCAGACGACGGTGAAGACGTCTGGAGGACTGTCCAGACGTCTGGCAGGTGAGATATTTCTATCTTCTTCCTTTTTCATGTGTACGGCCATGCAGCCGTCCACCGCGCCTTCATCTGCGATCCGTTGTGCTGAGTGTAGGTGTTGGTGCGTGCAGGTTCTACTCGGGTGGGCGCGAGAGCTCGCCATCCCACGTGAATCAGACATCTGGCCGCAGTGCCAGACAATTGAGAGGTCCTCCAGACGTCCGGGGTGATAATCGGACGTCTGGAAACTAACTTCAGACGATCCAGCGAGCTTCTGGACATCTGAAGGACTACGCAGAAGAAGGTATGGCATGATCGACGTTTTAAGATGTCTGGAAGAAGTTCCAGATGTCTGATTTTGGACAATTTCGTCATTTTCGACCCGTTTAGGGCCCGTTCGAAGTCCGTTTTCCGCGTTTCGAGTTGCATTCTTTCCGGAATAAAATCCTCTACCCGTTTACAATAATTGTACACCGTTCTGAGAAACCCCTTGTGTTTTATCCTTGTGTTAGGACCCCGTACCATTGCAGTCTTAGGGGTTGCAGAGGCATGCGGGATTGCTGACCACGCCCCCAGTACTCCCGTTGTTGCTGGTAGAGTGGCTTTTAATTTATTTAACAAAATTTGTTACAATTGTGGAACAATTAATAGAGTCTAGGGCATTACATGAACCCTAGGACTGAGAAACTAGATTGAATGATAGATCCTAGGGTATTGCATGAAACCTAGGACTGGACAACTAGATTGAATGATAGATCCTAGGGTACGGCATGAATCCTAGGACTGGAAAACTAGTGAAATATATAAATATTGCAGTCTTGGAAAGTAGCAAGGAAATAATAGCTGCCTGTAAATTGATTAACAGCTGCCTGTTATGAATGAATAAATATGATTGAGAACATGGGTTGTATGAATGTAAAACTGGAACGGTGAAACCTAAATGGCCAACCGAAAAGAACATGAACCCTACGGGGAATTAGGAGTAGAACTCCTGGAAAGAGAATAGAATGGAACTGAGAAAGTGGAACAGGGAAATGTGTTGTCTCTTGGGTACGTGGTACCAAAGAGAGCACACATTACCTCTTAGTGTAGAGGGGAGCTTGCCGCCTCAGGTTGAGACCGGGGTGGGTTTGGCCACTGTACACTGACTTGCTAGCCCTTGCGTACGTAGTACCGATGAGAGCTACTAGTGTAGGGAGAGCACTAGCTACCCCACGGGCCCTGGGGTTCTGCTAGCCTCCTACACCGACTTGTTAGGCCCATTGGGCAAACCAGGGTAGTCAGGCGAGGGTGCGCGGACTGTGGAGGGGTTGGACCCCTGTTACTGAGAGGGCTCTGCCCTATACTGGTTCCATGCTGTGTTTTGAGCGCACCCGTTAACGGAAACGACTGACCTCGTGCCAGTGCGGGGTAGCTACCCGTGCGCTTATCGCGCGTGCCGTAGTCACCATTACGTCTGTCAGCGACCTTGGGGTGGTTGATTGGGGGTAGGACCACCACGGGGGACTCTCCCGGCCAGGGGAGCACCATGTGTTACTTCTACTTTTCGGAAAAGACTGCAATCAAGATCGTTCCCACGAGGAACATTCGAGATCAAGTGAAGGATCTGAGAAATAAATAAATCATGAAATAATAGGACGTAATTAAAGAAAGTAAAAAAAAATATAACAGCTACTGTACACTCTACTGTTTCTTTAGCTTTTAGCTGCCACTCTACTCAGCATTTCGCTGACATGTTACACTCGTTACTTTTTAGGACCAGGTGTTGAGCAGCCAGGGTCAGCGGCTGCAGAGGATGCTGGGCCTAGTAGTGTCCAGTAGAGTTGTCGTAGTTCTTTTTGTACTTTTCTTCCACTGTAGTGAGTAGTTTCCTTGTTACTCCTTGTACTTCTTTATTGTAAGCTTTATGTTATGTACATATTTATTGTTCTACTGTTGTGGTGGTGTATACTGTAGTAGTTCCTTTTCTTACTGCTGTATTTTGTTACTGCTAGTTATATTCATGCTGAATGTGGTTTATTTTACTGCTCTTTTGGTTACTTCCTTGTTGGCCGACTAGGTCTTGGGATTAGTCAAGTCGGTCCGATTCTCGTGTCTCTTAGGGATTCGGGAATCGGGTCGTTACAAAGCCTCCCTTAAGGTTTTCTTCCTTCTTCACAAGCACGAGAGAGCCAACTTCTCAGCAGCTATGTGTCACACAAGGGTATCTTCTTCAGAAAGCAAAACCCTCCCCTGCTCTCTCACAAATTCTCCTCATCTCTCATGACCCAACTTATAGTTGGATCATATATCGGGTTAACAGGTCATGTACATTGACTAGGCTTGCGGGCGTGGTGTCTCAAGCAAGGTGTGAAGTAGGCGGGTTATCAAGTGTGAGGGTGATGAGGGACCTAACCCCTCGTGTTACTGGGCAAACATCTCAGTTCACCAAAACAACTTATGTGTGTGCAGGCATTCTTCTCTTTACGATGTGGCACTAATCCACTCCTTCGTGTAAGTGCTACAGATGGGAAAGCTGCTCGATTGCTACTGCGGTAATGGTGGCTTTGTCTAATTGGAGCTGCAGCTATGTTCCTTGGATGAAGCCACAATTTCTCGTGGTTGTATTGAAGGTTGATGCTGATGGAGTACAATGGATGACATCGAGGAAGATGGTGGCGGCGATGGACAATCGATGAGGACTTGAAACAAGAATAAGGCTCATGACCACATTGGAACATCCCACGATGTTCACCAAGTGACGGTGATTGTGGTGGCGGTGCTTGCATGGCTTTGGAGTGGGCATGGAGGTCGGGCGAGGTCGCAAATGGTGCCCGGAGGTGATCATGTCTGGTGGGGTGTTTGAGAGACCAATCCACTCAATTTCTTGAGGGGTTTTAGACAATGGAGCATGATGATGATTATGGGACCAACAACGTGGTGTGCGGTGGCTTGTGGAGTTGTGGAGGCCTTGCCGGAGATCAGTCAGTCGTGGGGAAGATGGAGGGGGAGAGGTGTGATCAGCAGTCGAAACTAGAGTTTCGGGAGGGGGAAAGAGAGTAGAGGGAAAGAGGGAGTAAGGAAACCTAATGTTAACGGTCGAAAGGGGTAGGAGGGCACCGGCTGTGATTGGCCGACACCGTAGAAGAGAACTTCTTTGTTGTGGGAGACGGCAGCGAGGAAAGGGGGAGGATGCTCTCATGGTGGTTGGTGAGACACGGACGAGTGTGAGGAAGAAGAGGGACGAACCAATTTGGCCGTTGGCCATTAGTAGGATGAGGGAGAAGGAGGTTGCCAGAGCCTAGGTCGGAGGAGGCTGGAGATAGGGAAGGAAGAGGGATTTTGGCCTTGTTCCTAGCTAGTTTGGAACGGTTGTGCATGAGGAGGTTTTATAGAGCTTCAAGGTGAGCTCTAGAATGGGAAAGAGGGTTTCCAAAGCTTGGGATTGGAGGAATAGGATCCCTAATTCTCGTGAGTTCGCACGAGCAATCAACACAGGTTTAGGAATCAAAATTGGTCCCAGGTGATTCTCCTAGGTGTAAACATCAATCCCACCAATTTCGGTGGGATTTGATGAAGATTCGAGTATGATTCGTGGAGGTCAAAGCTTGTGTGAAGGTTAGGTTTGATCTTAATAGTAGTAGGGCCTTCTTGCGAAGAAGATAAGTTAGGGACCAGATTGCAAGGTTTTCAAAAGCTAGGGGCTTGTATAAGAGAGAAAGAGTTAAACTAGATCAAAATGCAAACTAGGTCAAGATGATATTTGATTGGGCCCAAATTTTGGTCAAAGAAAATTTGGTCCCAATTAATCTGATGGTGAAGTCAGATTTTAGTTTTAACTAAGTTTGACTGGAAAATTTGAGTAGAAATCCAAATTAAGGCAACTTTCTATGTGAGACTCTATTTAAGGTCAAAATGGGTTCCAATGGTTAAATCAAGGATACCAGATCTCATGAAATATTTTTCTATGAATTTTAGAAGGTTTAGATGAATTTTATCATGACTGAAACCTCTATTATTTAAGCGGATCTAAAATTAGGGTTTTAGGTTATGAATTAGCTCTCAAAGTGTGTGAAAACCTATTTCTATTTGCGTGGACCCTCTTGTTAGACTTTAATGCTCATTAGTCCTTAGATTAACGCCTAAGAAACCTCGTGATTATTTTGCATTCATGATATGCTATTAAAACTATAGAATTACCCTGATTTAATGTATTCCTCTCAGAATGGATAAGCAGTGAATCACGTCTCTTCGACGATTATGTAGGAGCATTTGTCAATTAATCCTCTCTAATTAAAGCTAGTTATGGCTTATGATGATGTTATCATTAGTTTCTATGGTAAATGGCCAGCACCTCAAGCCATTTATGGCCTAGGAACCTCCTCCTGCCGACGAAATCATTAATTTCATTGAGGACACGTAATTGAGTTTTCGCCCACCTGGAGGCGTTAACTCAGCACTTGTACATATGTACATATCCTTTATACATTGCATATTTTCTTTTAGCATATTTTTCTTTGTATTATATATCGTGATACTTGCTTATGCTGAAAGTAAATTCAGGAGCAATTCCAGGTGATTTCTATCCACTTACTCCCTGTCTTAATTTATTTTCTTTATATTCAAGCATGAGGACATGTAAGAACTTAGGCATGGGGGGGTAGTATACATTAAATTGAAAAATTTTAAGCCAACATCTAGGAAACCTCTGAGCAGCATGTTGATTGCACTTTAGAGACCATAATTTAAGAACAATCGACCCCACCTCTAATGTTCGCATTGGAGCTAGAAATTGTTCGCAACAGCCATTTTCGACTCGTCTGCCCACTTTTTGTTCTAAATTAGGACAAAACTGAATGTAACCTAGTAAGGGAATGGTATTGAAGTACAAATGATAAGAGGTTAATTGTATATAGCATCTTTATATATATTGCATCCATGAATAAAGATTTTTATCAAGAGGCTTTATTAGGGATTTTATTCTCTAGTTGATTCTTTAATTTAGAATCTAATACAATTTTCACACTCACACATAGATTTTGTAATGGATTCACAGTGAAGACGGATAAATGTCTTTAGTTTGTCGAGAAGAAGCATTACTTCTTCTCTTGAGCCCCTGGACAGTGGTTAGGGAGTCAGGCGAACCATCTTCTATTAGATCCACCAAAAAATTAGGAGGTGAGAGTAGAGTATCTATCGGTGCTCTAAGATTAGTGTAAGGAATCTTAATTTCTAGATACTTAGATAATGAAACTCGGAGTTAGGCATAGTTTTCTCTCTTGGTTCTCGCGTATGAACTTTATGCAAATTTTTTAGAGCCACCAAATAAGGCAAATATGTAGAGATCAAGTTCTAATAAAACTAGGACTAAGGTGGATGGTTATGACTATCCTTTACGGAATCCTTGGCTGAAGGAGGGTAATGATATCAAGGTCAGAAAATATGCCATCCTATTCATCTCTTTCCTGGTGCCGAGAGTAAGTACTTCCACCAAATAAGTCACCTAATATCCTCTTGAACACCACAAATCCCTAATAATGCCTCCTGAATAAAATTCACGTATATCCATGTTCTATTGTGTCATGTTGATATGAAAGAAAAGGAAAAGAAAGAGAACAAAATAATAAAAAATAAAATTCCTAGAAAAAGCAGAAAAATGAGTTCATTAGTGTGTTTAGTGTGTATTTAAATTACATTGAGGCAACATTACCCACCACAATTGCATTCCACCAAATACAACCTTAACCTGCTTTTCTGTATTTCTGACTGCTCGAATACTGGCTGAGGAATTTTGATTTAGTGTTAGGGTTATCAGAACTTTATTAAATTATTAAGACCATGTAAGACCACCAATTAGGGATTACACTAGTAAATTTGGTGAGATTGTGAGATCAAGAAAAGACAAAGAAAGGAAGAAAAGAAAAAGAGAGAAAGAATGAGTGGAACCACAGAGAGCACAGTTTTGCTGCTTCTCTCTGAGTTGATTTATTTGATAATCTGGAAATCTAGATTCTGTAGTAGTAATATATATGTAGCACCAAATAGTATGAGCCACCAAAATACAAACCCACTTAACTCAGACGTCTTCTACCTAAGCTAAAAGCTGGGGTAGAAACTGCAGAATATTTTGTTATACCTCGAGGGAAGAAGTTTGCCTATCCAGATAGAATTTTACTAGGAGTCAAGTATAGGATTTAGAAGTGAATCGACTTTTCACTTGAATTCGTTGCATAAGCTACATAAATACGCTTTCACAATTGTCTGGATTTCTAGATTTTTGGATGAAAACAAAAAGAGAAGAATCTTTAGTCTTACACTTGATAAAAATAACCTGTCCTTTAGGGACCCATTTGTTTTTTTTTTGAACAGGAGAGGAGTGCTATCATTAAAGATAGTAGACCGGGAGCATTTTATTCATAATTCATAACAAAGAAAAATAATTACAAAGAATCTCTCCATGCTCCCACTAGTTCATTGCAAGTTCTAACAATATTCCCCGCATTTATTGGTGTCCCTCTAAATAATTTATTATTATGAGAACAACAGATACACCATAGAACTCCTGCCATCAATGTATGCGATTTGGATGAATTTCTAAAGTAGGTCCATAATTCATCCCATGAGGGGAGTCCTTCTCCGAATATGATTGTCCAAGCTTGCTCTATCACTAGGCACATAGAAAAAATGTGCATGCTGCTATCAGTTGGGAAGTCACATAGTAGGTAGTTCTAGGCTAGGGCACCCAGTCTCGTGTGCCTCATGTCACCGGTAATGAGGGCATCTCTTCTACATAGCCATAGGAAATTTTTTATTTTTAGGGGAATTTTTAAATGCCAAATGCTAGCACAATCCTTGTCTACTAGCAAAGGGGTATTATTGTCTCTAGAAAACAAATATTTATAAGCCTTAGCTAGGGAGAAAGGCCCATTAATCCAAACATACCTATCTAGCCCACCCAACGGCTAGAAAGGCTCTAAATCCCTCCTCAACTGAGTGCATTCTTCTTGCAATTGTCTTCCCACTCTAGTTGCATGGTCCATAAGCCTCTAGTTGCTATTCGTGGGGTCCCAGCTATCACTTATCGAAATGGATTTGTCCACTGCAGCATTGAATGCACGTGGGAATCTATTTTTCAACAAGCCCAAACTAGACCAATGGTCCTGCAAGAAGGAGAACTACTGGCCGTCTCCAAGTTTTGGTGTAAAGCTTGACCAGTTGTCATGGACTGCTGCCCAGACAGACCTCCAGAATGGAGAAGGTTGGTGAAGGGTATAGGTGCATCTAGTTACGTGAGAGCTACCATGGGTGTCTTTGATGATCGCCGACCAGCTCCTGCCATTGCCTTCAAGGAGTTTAACCGGCCATTTGATCAGTAGGGAGTCATTAAACACCTTTAGTGAACGGATACCCAGTTCACCTTGTTGTTTAGGAGTGTATAATTTTTGCCATTTAATGGGGTGTAAGAATCTGCCCTCAAATTTTGCCCCTTTCCAAAAGAGTCGCTTCTGTAGCATGCCAAGTCTTTTCCAAATTGATCTTGGTGCCATGAAAATGGAGAAGAAGAAGACTGGGATAGAAGTGATGATGGAGTTTAAGAGGATCATCCTGTCTCCCTTTGATAAGTATCGACTGCTCCAACTCTCTATCTTGGCTGTAACTTTCTCAAATAAGGGTGATGTAAACATGTTTACACTACTTAAGATGTCTATTTATGCGTGTTCTTAAGCATAGGATTGCATTGCATACTATAAATATTACATAACATGCATCAACTTGCATTTAGATTAGTTTCAATAAAATGGAGGTTAATTGTTTCCTTTTATGTTCATGGATAGGGAAAACTTTTTATCGAGGCCTCGGATCGAAGATCCAACCATACAGATGTGATCAGGGCGACGATTGGAGTTCAACGACTCCAAGATTGCCCTAATCAGGCATCTGTAGCATCAGATAGAGATCAGGGAACCATAGAAGATCAAGGGCCAAGATGGTGTGAATCTGCACTTCAAACAACAAATTTGAACGCACGGATGGATTCGGATAGACAATCGCAGCCTAATGACGCAAAAATTGACTCAATCCGACAACCGTGGCACCATTTACATCATCCAGAAGATGGACGGCCAAGATGGTGCCACGTGGCACCATCTCAGTCGCCCAACTAGCCGCTACACTCGCCGCACCATCTCTTCTTCGTCGCTTCTCCACCGTTGGATGCGCATCCAATGACAGTGGATGCGCGCGCCTGAATTCATCTCTGCGACACAAGAGCCTCCGTAGTGCAGTGGGTGGAGGCCTTATTGCGAGTGGGCAACACTCGTTCGAATCACGGCAAGTGGCTGTTGGGGCATTGTGAGTGGGCGCGATCGACCGCTCGATCACGATGGAGCGGTCGCACGCGGTAGCAATTGTGCTCACGCCGTATTGCATGCCACGCCTCACGCGGGATCGTACGTGGGAGTGCACACTAAGGAGCGGGCGGAGGCGCGAGATAAGCCGTCCAATCTCACTATCGGACGACTAAGAATCGCAGATTGTGGAGCATGCCTTATGCACGAGGAGGCGAGCGGGCACGCGCGCTCCACCACACGTCACCCACGATGGGGCCTTAGCGATGGTTTTATCCGTCACTAAAGACCCGTTATTTAATGTTTTGAGATTTAAAAGACCAATTTGCCCTCATTCATTGCAACTATAAAAGGAGACCTCCTCCACACAAAATTCTCATGCCTTCCTTCTCTTATCTCCCTCTTTAAAGCTCAAGAGAAGCTTGTCCCACACCTGGGATGCTTCTCGCGAGATAAAGTCAATTTTTCGTCCCCCTTTCGGAAGCGGATCCACGACGACGATGATGTGCTGCCCCATTCCCGTTCTTCCAGCTTCGTCCTCCTTCGTCCTGCTCCGTCCTCCTTCGTCCAGGCATCACCCCATCCGACTAGTCCTCCAAGCGACCATTGAGGAGGATATCTCTCTCCCCATTCTTTTTACTGCTTTCTAGAAAATATTTACTGCTTTCTAGTGTAATCATTTTCCCGCTTTCTAGTCGTAATGTTTAGTGTAACAAACAATCTTTTTAATGATGAATTCCATGTTCATTCTATACCGCTTTTTGGTTTTTGTTTGTAACATTCCCTCTCTCTCTCTCTTATTCTCTCTCTCTTCTATTTATTATAAATAGTTAGATAGTTCTAATCAATTAATTTACTTCATGACAAATAAAACAAACGTGTGTTTTTAAATCAAACATCTGCCTCCATGTGTTCGACTCGGGATTTCCATTCTGGTATAAATTTTATTTGTTGAACACGAGTTCTTCGCTTTAAAACTACAACGGCAGGTTTCAAAACCAAACACGTTAGCGTAGCAACTCCGACCGTTAAACATTTTAGCGCAGTTGCCGGGGAGGCGATGCTATTTGATTTTTTTTCGTGTTTTCCAACTTATGAATCATTTACCTCACTTCTCTCCTTTCTTATTGTGATTGCAGGTACTTTTTTGAGATGAGCAAACGTGGTAGATCAGAGAAAAGTGCTGTTAAAGGTTCTGTGAATTATCCCCCACCTCCCACCCATTAGATTTCATTTCACCACATAATAACACAAACATCAATCAACCTAAGTGTTCTTATAAACTCTAAGGTTAGGTTGTTTGTTATTTGACACCCACACCAGCCCCAACCTCCATATTTAAAAAGAAAAATTTAAAAAAAAAATCTCACTGAGGTACACAGCCTCATCTGATTTTCAAACTCAACCGGTAAACCGACCTTTGGAGCCGGTACACACATCCAAACACATAATTGAGTAGAAATCAGATTAGGAAATCACTTGTGTACCTAATTAAGTGGTGCAACAGGCCAATTGTTTGAGTTGATTGGGCCGCACCACTTCAATTAAAATCAACTCATCAAGTAGCTGCCACTTAGGTTCAACTATTAGGGATTTACCAGGCACTCCACATTCTTTTTAAGCTTCAAAGGAAAACATCTTCACCTGTGCTTTCAAAACCTATTGTGCCAACGAAACTTGTCTGAAAACACCTAAAGTTGAATCCTAAAAGCTACTAAGCAAGATTTGAACCCTAAATCACCGCATCAAAAGCAATCTTGCTTGGAAACCACTGGTTGTGCACGCACACACAAATCAATCAATCATTAAGGGTACAACCCATATAAAGGGCCCATCACATTCCAAAGCACATTCAAACCTAGCCCTAAATAAAACAGAGTAGATGTTGGCCTTAAGGATTCGACTCGCTCTTCAGAGCCCAGAACGAGATTATTTTCGATTAGTCTGTTTCTACTGTTCAATCAGATGTCTAGCTAGGGGAGTAGAATCAAATGATCGCAGCTGGGGGTACACTAAGAACCGGAGGCGTAAGTCGAAGGAAGAACTTTCTCCCCAGTCCCTCCTTCTAACTGGTTGGATTGAACAGATAGAAGTAGATCAAATTGTTCCTGTATCTCAAGATGGGATTTGGGAGTCTGTAGGTCTTTAGGCTAGCCCACTTAAGGATAGGTTTGATTGCTTGTATTGCAAGGTGACTTTCTTCCTCCCGTCTCTCATGAATTCTTCCACATATTAACGCATTCCCACTCTTTCCCTCCTATTTTGAATTATCCTCAACATGACGATTATCCCGACTCGTACTGTAATCAACCATCAGTTAGTTGGGATAACTCAGATTGGGGATACAGTTCCAGACCTCCGTGTTTATGGTCTAACCCTGAACACTATGATTGTGATTTCTATCCTTCTCAGAGACACATCGATTATAGATCGTCATCCTTTCATGGACAAGCTAACTCGATCTACAATCAGGAAGGATACATTGATCCTTACCCATCCTTTGATTACACTGCCTTTAGGTCATCAGCACCTTTTGAACAATCCGAAATGACCTATTATCAGGAAGGGTATAACGAATCTGAATTCGTTAACTCCTCTACACTGATCCCAAACCTGCCCAACCCTAAACCAACTCATTTGGTTCAGGGTAACCAGGTTCAAGAGAAGGTTCTGGCTAACTTAAGGAATATCATACAGTCTTTAGAAGTTCAGCCAAAACCTTGCATTGAGAGATTGGAGCCTCTGATTGAAATGATTGATGATTTGAATAAGTATTTATTGGATTGGCTCCAGGATGTTAAGGATAAGAACCCGGGTGAGTTTCTACTTGGGAAGTTAGCAAAATTGAGGATGAGATTTTCGGTTGCTTTAGTTCAGTCATGGGATGATTCCCAGGATGAACTCCCTTCAGGAGAGCCAATGTCTGAACCCGCTCAGGCACCTGTTGGGGGGAACACGTGTTACGGGGCTTACCAGATTGAATTAGAGTAACCAATTAAGGATGATCTGATTTCTTCACCTGAGATCCCTGAGCTAGGGTATGACGAAATGTATGTTTCCATGGAACAGAAAGTGACAGATGATTTTGGGACATACATTGATACTGATATTGATTTCTTTGATGGTGAAGATTCAAGTTGTGAAGTCTCACGGGAGTTTACAGAACATGATTTCTGTGAGATGATTAGGCCTGAGGAATCTGGTAGATCATTTGATAGCCCAATAATTGAGGAAACTGATCTTATTGGGGCTCACATTATGGATCCAGAATCGCATTTTCTGGGGGATTCAATTAAATGAGCCGATTGTCAGTTACACCCCATTGAGCTTATCGATGATTTTGTTTCTGAGATAATTAGGCCCAAGTCAATTTTGATTCAATCACATCTTTTAGACTTGGAAATTTAAAACGGGGTGATTAATATGCAAGAGGTCCTGGAATTTAACATTCTAATTGAGGATAAGAGTTGGGAAGTTCTGATTTGGGAAGCTAACTTTGGAGGAAATAGAAGATTAAGCCTAAGGGTTTCAATTCATCTGAAACCATCAAACCAGGACCCTTACGACATCTATTCTGAGGATGTTGAACCCAAGCACTCATTCAATGATTATCATTTTGAGCTTGAATTCTCTGTAACCCGACTTTTTGGTCTTGGGTTGCATCCTCACAAATCGCAGCTCGACCCCGCTTGCATACAGATTTTAGGTTTTGGGTAATTTTTATCTAGAACCTGAGATACTCTCGATTATGGGGTATGGGTCTGCAGCACAATCTAGTCCACATCTGTGGACCTCTGGTGATAGGTCAGAGGTTTCTTTTGTTTATTCTGATTTTGACCTGCACCTGTGAATTCTTTATTTCTCCTCTTTCTATAGTGTGCCTAGCTGAAGGCACTAAATTCAGCACGTATACAGTTCTTTTTAGTTTCTATCTCGGAGTAGATCTGACATTCACGCAATTCAAGTGCTTTCTACTCTATTCCACTCTATTTTATGTCTTTTTAATACAATGAGGACATTGCATTAGATCGGCATGGGGGGGTGGATATTCATCTCTGAATTTATTCGTCAGCTCTGCAGATTTGTTTTATTTTTTTCTTTTATTAAAAAAAAAGTGGAATTAGGAAAGAGAATTTGGGTTTAAAAAAATTTTCAAGCTTAGGAATTTTACATTATGATCTGAACATAAAGACCCTTCAGGTCTTTGGACTTAATCAGCCCGTATATCCATTAAAATGTGGATTTATTTTTTGAGTCCTCGCCAACTTGAATTATATTTTAATTGGAGTAAATAAGTTTGGGTGATAAGTACACAACTTATCAATCCACCCTCTAATTTGAGGGAACCTTAAGCCTAAAGCATCTACACACTACCTTGTCACTGACTCATTGTTTGGCGATTTTAACGAAAATTGGGTAGCTAATGAACCTTCTAGGGTGATATGCCTGGCAAGTTATTGTGGGTAACAGCCCATAGGTAAGTTGTCCAGAGCCCAGTCACTGGACCTTTCTCTTTTTGTTGCCTTTAGGTAAATCTTAGACCAGGGAAGCCAACTACCTAAAAAGAAAAAAAAAGGAGAAAAGAAAAAAAGAAATAAGCCACACTTCGTGGCACGAGTATGGCTGACAAGTTGTCGGTAGTAACAGCTTATCGATTGGTTGTCCAGAACCCAGCTCAATAAATGCACTGAAAATTTCGAAAACACTTAGGAAGAAGCGGAGAAGTAGAATAAACCGGGGAGATATACACTGGATTCACCCTTGTGTGGACCCCATAAAAAATAAAAGTAGGGAGAAAGCTACCGGTTGTAAAGATACACCTTTAGGTAGAATTCTCTTTTTAAGGTCACCTAGAGGCATAGAAACCCAAAGTCCATTTTAACCGCCGATCAACGAGTCTATCACATTCACAATAAGATACTTAGAACTTAGGGTTCTCATCAAATCTTGGGTGAGTTGAATGGCCGTAGAAAGCCACTCTTAAACCCTAAAACTTGAAAATCCAAAAAAATTAGAAAAGAGGAAAAAGAGAAAGAGAAAATTTTCTTTGAATTAGGTGAGGGCTTGAGGCGGTCTGCATTTTGGCAGATACTCGGCCACTGTAGTGTCTTTGAAAGTTCAGATCCTAAGTAAACATTTTCTTAATGATTGAAAATAACACAAGCCCAAATAATCCAACCTGATTCTTTTATATATAGCATATAGTTTTTGCTAGGGTCTAGCAAAAGATAGGCATGGGGGCATGATGTAAACATGTTTACACTACCTAAGATGTCTATTTATGCATGTTCTTAAGCATAGGATTGCATTGCATACTATAAATATTGCATAACATGCATCATCTTGCATTTAGATTAGTTTCAATAAAATGGAGGTTAATTGTCTCCTTTTATGTTCATGGACAGGGCAAACTTTTTATCGGGGCCTCAGATTGAAGATCCAACCATATAGATGTGACCAGGGCGACGATTGGAGTTCAACGACTCTAAGATCTCCCTAATCAGGCATCTATAGCATCAGATAGAGACTGGGAACCCTAGAAGATCAAGGGTGAAGATGGTGTGAATCTGCACTTCAAACGACAAATCTGACTGCACGGATGGATACAGATCGACGATCATAGCCTAACGGTGCAAAAATTGATTCAATCCGACAACCGTGGCACCATCTACATCATCCAGAAGATGGACGGCTGAGATGGCGCCACGTGGCACCATCTCAGCCACCCAACCGGCTGCTGCACTCGCCGCACCATCTCTTCTTCGTCATTTCTCTACCATTGGATGCACATCCATTGGCTATGGATGCGTGCGCCTGAATTCGTCTCCGCAACACAAGAGCCTCCGTAGCGTAGCGGGTGGAGGCCTTATCGCGAGCTGGAGACGCGCACTCGAATCGCGGCGAGTGGCTATTGGGGCTCGGTGAGTGGGCGCGATTGACCGCTCGATCGCGATCGAGCGGTTGCGCACACAATTGTGCTTACGCCGTATTGTATGCCGCACCTCACTTGGGATCGCACATGGGAGCGCGTGCTGAGGAGCAGGTGGAGGCGCGAGATGAGATCGTACGGCTAAGAATCGCAGATCATGGAGAGCGCGTTATGCGTGAGGAGGCGAGTGGGCGCACGTGCTCCGCCACATGTCACCCACGATGGGGCTTTCGCGACGGTTTTATCCGTCACTAAAGACCACTTATTTAATGTTTTTAGATTTAAAAGACCAATTTGCCCTCATTCCTTGCAACTATAAAAGGAGTCCTCGTCCATAGGAAATTCTCATCCCTTCCTTCTCTTCTCTCCCTCTCCAAAGCTCAAGAGAAGCTATCCCACACCCGGGATGCTTCTCGTGAGATAAAGTCAATTTTTTGTCCCCCTTTTGGAAGTGGATCCCGCGATGACGACGATGTGTTGCCCCATTCCTGTTCTTCCCACTTCGTCCTCCTTCATCCTGCTCCGTCCTCCTTCGTCCAGGCATCACCCCATCCGGCTGGTCCTCCAAGCGACCGTCAAGGAGGATATCTCTCTCCCCATTCTTTTTACTGCTTTCTACAATACATTTGCTGCTTTCTAGAATAGATTTACTGCTTTCTAGTGCAATCATTTTCCCGCTTTCTAGTCGTAATGTTTAGTGTAACAAACAATCTTTTTAATGATGAATTCCATGTTCATTCTATACCTCTTTTTGGTTTTTGTTTGTAATATTCTCTCTCTCTCTTACTCTCTCTCTCTTTTATTTATTGTAAATAGTTAGATAGTTCTAATCAATTAATTTACTTCGTTACAAATAAAACAAACGCGTGCTTTTAAATCAAACGTCCGCCTCCCTGTGTTCGACCCGGGATTTCCATTCCAGTATAAGTTTTATTTGTTGAACACGAGTTCCTCGCTTTCAAACTACAACGATAGGTTTTCAAAACCAAACACGTTAGCGTAGCAACTCGCACTTTCAACAAAGGGGTTCTAGTTGCTCTTTTTTAATTTAGTGTCTCGCAAAAGCAGTCCCAGATATTTCATTAGTAGGTTCCTGATAGGAGTATGTAGGCTGGAGGATAGCCTCTCAGATTCATGACCAGCCAATCCAAAGCAAATGAAGGAGGACTTGTCACCATTTATATTCCGATTGGAAATTTCACCAAACATGGTCACCATAGAATGAAGGATCTTAGGTTCATTTAGACCCCCTTCCATGAATAAAATAGTGGTGTATGATGAGAGACTCATCATGGCTCTTAAATATCCTTAATTAACTAGTTTCCCTAGTTAATTAGCTAAGAATATGACCATTTAGGGTTTAATTATAATATAAGGGATAATATATTAAAAAATCATAAAATAAGTTAATAATATTAAATTAAATGTCAATTACTATTATTAATAATTTAAATAATAATTTGGACTCGAATTATAACATTTAGCTACCTAATTAATATTTAATTTAACATTATAAATATTTAGCCATAAGTATGAAATTAACTTAAAGTAATTTAACTAATTAAATAAATAAAGTTAAATGGGTCAAAAATGTAAATTAAAGGAATATATATAATATTTAACTAATTTATAGTTATATATAAAAACTTGGAAAAGAATTAAATTAAATTTAACTTAAAATGCTTCAGTTTACATTCTGGTCCTTAGAAATCATTTCAATCGAGCCCTTTCATGCATTTTAGGTCCTTAAGTAATTTTGCATTTGGGTCCCTATGAGCATAACTCGTCTTCTTCCTCTTCTTCTTCTTCCTCTCACTAGACAATCCTCATCAGCCAGTCACCGCACCACTCGATCACCGCTTGTCCACCATCATAACTCCTTTGCCCGAGCTTCTGAGCTTCGGCTTACCTTTCACTCCTCATCCAATGGTGTGGATTCACTGTTAATCCTAATTAGGTCAGGCATTTAAGATTTCTGGCGTCGGAGACGACGTCGGTTGTTTAGCTAAACCTAGATGCTTTTCCGTCCAACTACACCCCCTTATCCTCCATCATCACCTATAAATAGCCCGCCAGACCTTCAATTTGAGTGATTAGCTCCCTACCCTCTTCCCTCAACTGAGCTTTCCAATAGGCTATTCCCTCGTACTCCGACGAACTACCCCCACTTCCACACACTCCCTCCAATCATTTCCACCATCTGCTGAGCTCCACCGTCTTCTGTTGCGCCTCTGGACAAGGCGACAACTCCAGACTCTACTTCCACTTCGCAAATTCACCTGCCAGACTTCTTCCTCCTTCCCTTTAACTTCCTCCTCCGTTACGATCATCGATGGAGTTCCTTCTACCCCCTTCGTCTAGGTAACAGTAATTTAGGTAAGTTAGAGTAGGTCAGCTTAGTTGATTAGGTAGGCAGTTAATTGTAGTGTTAGTTTTTCTTCGATCGTCTCCAGCTCCGGTGAGCTCGTTGAGCTCGTCAGAAGCATGATTTGATCTTTTTAACTTGTTGTTCATCTTCCTTTACTTCTCATGGTTTCATGTCACTCCTTTCCCACGATTTTTATCAGCTTGTTCACCTAAACCATTTCACCTTTGCCGGTGACCTCCGCTATCCATCGAAGAGGTCCCCAAGCTTAGATCGTACTCACTGGGGCCCTCCATCACCTTATTCATCACTTAAGGGCCCCGATCTACCTATTAATTAATTATATAACCACCTTTACAGTAAACGCACAATTTCACTCCACTTTCTGAGCTCGCTATCCATAGCGGCTCAGAAGGAGTTTAATCATGTAATTAGAAATCTATTCACCATCGCCACACCTTGAGTTGACTCCCCCACTCAATTGAGTGAGAGAATCATCCATGAGTTCAAGCAAATTCAAATTTTGTTTGTACCAAATTCTCACGATAAATCTTTAAATCTAGTGTTGATTTGAGCAATTTAGGTGCTCTTGAGGTTCCTTGTGACCTCAAGAGTCTTTTAAGATCATTTCTAATCAGTTCAGTGGAGTCTTGATCTATAACCATCTATTTCATTAATCACAGGAGCTCTGACGAGCTTTGATGAAACATTCTTGAGCTTCAGCCCTTAAAAGTCCCTAAGAAGCTCCACACTGCCTTTTGTTGACCTAGGGATTATGATGCAATGTTTAAATTTGTGTTTTATTGATTAGAGCCTTTCACTGAACTCTTTCTTCTCCAATTCTGGCAGAGTTGGAGAGGCGAGTCTGTTAGGGTTTAGACACTATGACTACGTCCAGGAGCATCCATAGAACCTAGGGAAACTACTCCAGGTTTTGTATCTGATTAAAACCCTCTAGGTTGTTCCACCGAACACACCTTCCTCAACTCTCAGGCGACGACATCTAGGAATTTATCAGAAGTGCTCAAAACTTAGTTTTGAGGTGTTGGATGAATTCCTGATGATGAATTAAGCAGATTTTAGTCTCTAATTTGATCCGAGAAGCTGAAAACATGAAAGTCAACTTCTGAGCCTATTAGGTCAAACCTGAGCCAATATCGAGGATTAATTGATTGAAACTCTGAATTGATGGGTTGATTTAGTCCCTGAAACTATTTAGAGATCAATTAGGGTGAATTTAATGAGTTTTATTGAGATTTAGATGAACTTATATCTTCTATGCAGTTTGGGTCATTTTCAAACCCAACACTGTTCCTCAGAGTGTATGTCGAGATTTGAAGCAAATTCTTGTGCAGATCAGTTATTTTTAACTTCTTGAGTTTGTTAAAATCTATAGTCGAGGTCTTTCTCTCTCTGTTGGATGAATTGGAGCTCAATTTCGAGCTCTGAACACTGAGGATGAAGCTTTGAACTTCTTCTTCCTGAGCCTTTTCCAGACCTTCCTTCCTTGTCCATTTGATGCAGAATGCATCAATGAGATCATCCATACCTTCAGCGGAGAGATGCATAGCTCCTGTAGGTTGATTGACCTAAATTCTCTTCTTTGTTGTCCATTTTGGCCATGCAACACATATGATTCGATCAATTTGGTTCATTGAGTCGGTCAGAATTTGTGATTAAAGTTCGGCTTGGAAGTATTAGGAATAGTCCCACATCGGGAATTCTGGAGCGACATAGTATAAGTTGTATTCATGCTGAGACCCCCTCGATCATTAGCGCAGGGCGTGAAATGAATGGAACATGTGTGCGGGTGCGTACGTAGGCACGTGCTTGTGCGTGGGTTTGTGCACTTGTGTGCGTGCATGGGCCCGCTTGTAGGCATGGATGTGTGTGGACCTAATTGGGCTTGGTACTGTGCATTGATAAAAACAAACGACATCCATCGTAAATAAACTAGACCTGAGCTCGAGTAGGGTCTGGTCCCACCCATTAGGGTGCTGTGTATCCCCAAATGAGCTTGGGTCACCTAATAAAAACCTAATTTTTATAATTGAAGAAAGTAAATGGGTTAAGTTGGTGAAAATTTGGCTAAGTGTGGACATAAGGCACAGTAAAGAAGATAAAGACTTAAGGAAGAGAACAAAGAAAAGAGTTAAGGAGAAAAAGATAAAGGAAAACAAAGAAGGTTTAGAGAGAGTTAAAGAACAATAGAAGAGAAGAGAGGAAAAGTTAAAGAAATTAAGAAGTATAAAGAAGAAGAAGAGGGAATGAAAAGAGTTAACAAAGAGAGAGAGTTGAGTTCGTAGAAAAGAAAAAGAGAAGAAAAAGAATTAGAGAGCTTAAGAAGAAAATAAATGAATAGAGAAGAGAAGAAAATCAAACATCCTTACTATTGATCAGAAGTCTAATTTATATTTTTAAGTCATCTAACTCAATTTTCAGATGTCTGATTTCAGGGTTAAGGCTATTATGCAATTTGTTTTGAGTTTTTAATTGTTATAAAGGCATTGTTGACTCATGTATTATATTCTATGCCTTATACTTTTGTAATAAATGTTGTAATAAACTTGTTTACCTGATTTTAAATGTTAGATTTCTTGTGTAAATTTATTTCTCTATAATGGAATTTTGCATGCTTTTACTTGATCAATTCTTTGTGCAAGATTCATGTACTTAAAGTATTATGATTAATTAAGTAATTGTTAATTATTCCTAGAAGTTAATGGTGAATTAAGCTTACTATTATGACTCTATGTAAACGACTTGGACTCAACCAGTTAAAAAAAAATATAAAAATCTAAAATGTTAGGTTAACTTGACCCTATACTACATTTTCGATATTAATTCGAGTTAACCTAAGTTACATTCTTATGCAATTAATTAAGTCTAATTAACTTAATTAACTATGTTGAGAATTAACGAATCATTTTAATGGCACCGTTGCCGGGAAGGTAACTGTAATTTACATTCGCCATTATTTGTAAATAATTCTTTTTACTAATTAGATTTGTTTTGTTTTGTTTCTATCTTCTTTTCAGGGATATCTTTGCGGGTATTCTCAGGAAAGGAGGTGGGTTTTCTTTCTCTGTTTCTGTTTTTGTATTCCCATTATACATACCCATTGTGAGTATTTCTTTCTTAGTCTTTAATGTAGATTTGCTTGTTGCATATTAGCTAGAAAAATTAAAAAAATACAAGAATACTCATTCTATTTGACTAGCAGTAGCATGTTAGGCATACACTCCTAGGAGTGTATATTCCTACTAGTATATCTGCGATTTGACTCAGGATTTTATACCCTGTTATCTCTCATCAGAGGGAAAACATGCGCAAAACCCACGTAGATCCCTATCTTTGGAGTAATAAGCAAGACCATATATTGATTGAAAAGATATAAAAAGCGGACATTACTACTTTCTATCATTTTTGGTAAAAGATTAACTAAAAGAGGAATTTTAAAACTTGTGACATATATCTGTTCGCAGATTGCATGCATGTTTTTATCGATCACGTCTATTGCATGCTATTGTGCACATAATGCGATCACTAGAGTTAAATGAGTCTTATACTTCTACCTCTCCTCTTTGCTCCTTTTAGGGCTTTGGTCGAAGATCAACAAGTCTGTCTTACTACTAGAGCCTTGGGGAGCTAATAGCGAGCGGTCTCGATCCTAGACCTTAGACCTTTAAGCCTTAAGGATATGCACCTACATAGGCATGTTCTAGGATGCGTATTGTGGATTGATACAATATTTGTTTGCGTCAAATCTATTTTCTACATATTCTAGGATTCTTCTTTTCCTTTGAAAAGAAGAAAAACCCACTTTTGCGTTGTTTTTGGGTCTTGCTTGCCACTGTTTTACCACAGTGGTGTGAGTGTTCCCTTGCACATTTTTTCTAGTTTATGCACGAGAGGCGATCCCTGAAACCGCCTCTCGTATCTCCTTTGACAGGTCTACCTAGATCGGTTACACTGAAGAAACCAACTATTTTCCTATTTGATACATCTATTTTTTATGCATTTGATCCTATGGACCAAACACAGAATCCGAATCCCGAGATCCCTTCTTCTTCTGGTCAGGGGGAGATGCCACCTTTTGATATCCATGAGGCGCTCTTGAACCAGAATTTACAAATGCTCGAGCAGAATCGTCAAATTAATTTGTTGATAGCTGCTCTATAGAATTTGCAGAACCTACAAACCCATCCTCCTCCTCGACCTGAGGCAGGTTTTGAAAACCCTGATTTCTTGAGTCCACCTCGTCGTAGGCCTCTACTCTGAGACTACTATAATCCATCCAATGCACAAGTAGAGCCTAATGTTAGGATTCCCGTTGGGGAAAATGACCCAGAATTAAAGCCAAACATTATAGGTCTAGTCCCACACTTTCATGGGTATTCTTCCGAGGATCCATTTCAGCACATCGAAGATCTGAAAAATCTATCTCAGACTCTTGGTCTTCGAAATTAAAGCCGGGAAATTCTACTTATGAAGTTGTTCTCCTTTAGCCTTAAGGATAAGGCTACCTACTGGTATATAATGATCACGTGACCTTCTCAACTTGGAATGAACTAGAATCTACATTCTTGAAGAAATTCTTCCCTATAGGTCACACTGATGCACTTGGGTGAGTAATTATGACTTTTACTCAGAATCAAGGAGAACCAATTCATGAAGCGTAGGAACGCTTTCATGAATTACAAATGAAATGCCCACATCACGACATCCCTCATTGGCAGCTAATGCACATCTTTTATTATGGATTACAAGAGAGCATTCAAAATCTAGTTGATGCCACTTGTGGACCGAACTTTTTGAATCGCGATGAAGAATCTACCTCAGAATTATTTGAAGGGATGGCAGAAAACTTGATCAACATTGCATCCATGTCGCAATTCACACGAGGAAACCTGCATCAAAATCTGCATCCAAACTTGCATCAGAAGGGCATTCATGAGATTGGGAATCCGTCCAGTTCTAAGGAATTAGAGATTATTGCAGAAAAATTGGACAAAGTTGATATCGTAGCAAAGCATCTTGACGAGGTCAGAAATAAGATGAAGATTCTTACGTCTCTACTCTCTATGCAAAATCCTACGCATTTACCTATTTCGTAAATTCCCGTGGGGAGGGAATTTGTTAATAATCTAAATTCTAGAGATCCATCTTCCTTGGGTTTTTTATCTACTCCTACACCAACCCAGGGAGGGACCTTTGTCCCACAATCTTTCCCACCTCGTTCTCCACTTCCTATTTTTGTAGAAAACATACCATATCCTTATGACTTAAACACCATTCAGGGATTTTGTTCGAACACTAGATCAGTGTTTCAAGAATGTCACGTTGTAGTATAGCCAAAATAGCATTTAAACAAATAAATTTTATTACTTGAAAAAGATTCCAAGGTAGAACACAGGGAGCAATATTGAATTTACAGCTCAAGATCACAATTCATAACTGAGCACAATATATAAGTCAAAGTTTAAGGTAGAATGATATAAAAATCAATGATCAATGTGTAGAATGAAGAGGGTAAAATGGTGATTTAAATCACCAATTACCCTTATATAGTAATAGCAAGTAAAAGCATAATATCAGAGTTAATTATAGCTTTAGAAAATTAAATCACACATCTGAAAAGTGGGATTAGACGACTTAAATGTCTGATGCTACAGTGCATTGCCTCCTTTTTCTTCTCTTAGCCGCTTCTTCTTTTTCTCTGTTACGGCACCTTCTTCTTCTTCTTCCTTCTGCTTCCTTTTCCTTCTCATAGGGGAGGGGAACTTCTCAAATTTGCTAAGTGTCAGCCAATGGCTTCAGTAGCAAAACCCTCCCCTACCCCTGCGTAGTCTCTCCATCCTTCTCTCTCTTAGGCTCCGCCCTCCTAGGGCCTTCAATAGGATATCGAGTAATCGGGTACACGTGCACCCGAGTCCAAGGCTGGCTGTAGTGAGGTAGCAGCCGAGGAGTGCTTTGCTAGGGGGGTAAATGGGTTAGGCCAGGTTCGCGGGAAGACATCACGGATGAGGCATGTTTGGGTGAGTGGGACCTCACCCTGTGTTTGGAGGCAAATAGCCACCAACACTTTTACAATTTATGTGGGCGTAGGGGCTTTGCCGCTTCTGGGGTGGGACTATCCCACCCTCCTTCCCTCGCACAGTCGCAGCAGCAACTTCCTTCGTCAAATTGGCATAGAGGCTTGCTCAAAGGCTTTATGTGACTGCGCAAGGATACTCCTAGAGGTAGTCCGCAGTGCTTGGGATCGGTGCCTTTAACCTACAGGCGTGATGAGTCAAGTAATCTCACGGCTGTTGCTACAATTGCAGAGGAGGCTAGCTCACCTGCAACAAGAAATATGGCCTCGTGGCCACATTAGAATAGTTTGAGAGCTTCGCCGGATGTCAGGGAATGCAACTGAGGTGGTGGCATCGCGTGCGAGTGGTTGTGGAGGTCTGTCAACCTTGCGGTTTATGTGTGAGAGTGCGTGAGTCGGAGGGGTGATAGAGAGCCCAATCCACTCAATTACTTGAGGGGTTTTGGTTGGTTAGTCGAGGTGATGGTGAGGAGAGTGGAAGCGGTGTGGTTGGGTGAGTGTGGAAGCCTCTAGGGCTTGCTGGAGGTCTACCGGTAAGGTGGAAGATGGAGTCGTAGGGGGCGTGTCGGCGGTCGAAACAAAGTGGCAAGGGTGTGAAAACGAAGAGGGGAAGCCGAGGAGTTATTTAGGATGGGAGGCAGATGAAGGGGAGTGGAGTTGGCGTCGGGTGAGGTGTGACCGGCACCAGAGACGAAGATGCTCAGAGGGAGGTGATCAGCGAGGATGAAGGGGGCAGGAGATCTGGCGGGTGCTGCGCGACGTGGGAGAAGACAAGGAGGAAGAGTCTGCCACTGGTATTATGGTTAGACGACGAGGGAAGGTAGGGAAGGTCTTCAAAGCTTGAAGAGTAAATCGATCGGATGACGGGAGATGAATTAGAGGGAATCTCAGGTGAAATTCAAGCTTAGGGAGTTTGTTGTGGTCTGGGGAGTCATTTATAGGTCATCTGAGGTTGGTTAGAGCTTGGGAAGCAAGCTTCCCAAGCTTGGAAAGCTGGCCGAAGTTGGAAGTTTCTTGATACCCAAATCTCTCATGCGTTCGCATGAGAGATTGGGTAGGTTTTAGGGTTTAGGATTGGGTCCAAAAGGAAGGAAATTTCTTGATGAACATCCCTTTCAATTCTGAAAGGGATTCGTCAAGAAATAAGGGAGTTCTTTCCTTTTTAAGGTCTTCGGAGCAAGTAGGAATAGGTTTAATGGTGGTAGGGACCTATTTGTGAGAATGATGACAAAGTTAGGGGCCTATTTGAAAGGATTTTGAAAGTTAAGTTTAGAAATGAAATTAGACAGAACCAATTTGCAAACTAGCTCGAGACAACTTCATCTTGGGTCCAAATTTTGATACAAACATAATCTAGACCTAAGGAATCCAATGGTGAAGTTGAATTTTGGTTTTGACCATGTTTGACTAGGTAATTTATGCAAAAAATCAAATTAGGGTAAATGTCTGTCTGTGGTTCTATTTTGGGTCAAAATGGGTCTTAATGGTCAAATTGAAAGTTCTAAATCTTGGAGATTTTTTTTCTATGAATTTTAGAGGATTTAGGTGAATTTTATCCTGATCAGAACCTCAGTTAATTAAGTGGGTCTATTTTTAGGGTTTCAAAATTCATTTAATTCTTAGAACACATGCAAACCCTTTTCTGTCTGTCTTATCCCACTTGTTATCTTTTTAAGACCAATTGATCTTCATTCAACCCCTAAGAAAACCCATGGTTATAATGCATTCATGATGAGCTGGTAAAATTATAGTTTTAACCCTAGTTTCTTATTTTTCCTTCAGAATGATTATGAAATGACTTGTGACTCTTTGGCAGTTATGTAGGAACATTTATTGACTTAATTGGGTCAAAATGAGCTAGTTATGTCTCATGATGGTGTTCCCATCATACCCCCATGCCTAGCTTTTGCTAGTCTCTTAGAAAAATTTCAAGGTATTAACTTTGATACAAGACCATAAAATCTTTTGATG
Organism: Thalassia testudinum; assembly: GCA_037157565.1. Classification (NCBI taxonomy): domain Eukaryota; kingdom Viridiplantae; phylum Streptophyta; class Magnoliopsida; order Alismatales; family Hydrocharitaceae; genus Thalassia; species Thalassia testudinum. Next base: position 9,727,828 of record JAZHRO010000014.1, read on the forward strand.
CTTAAAAACTTTATTGTGTGCTTCCTTTTATAGATTAGGTTAGAACACTGATAGTAGGCCTAGAGGTACTCAAGTTCCAACCAAGATCTGGACTTGACCAGATCTAGCCACAGTCTACCATGAAGGTTTTTAAGGCCCACAGGAACTAACCTAAGGTTCGTTGAACTCTGTGGCTAAATCACTCATGCTTGTAACATTTTTAGCCTCAGTTCAGTTTGTAGTGCATTTTTGTCAGAGAGAGATAGAGGAATTTTTCTTCACTTTGGAGGGTTTTCTCTCTCTCTTTTCTTTTTATTTCTAGCTTCTGATTGGCTTTACAACACGGTCTATATCGGATTCCTAGTCCCCATCATCAATCCTCGTAGAGCCCCTGGCAATCGATGCTTCGAGATAGCACCGCCCAAGGCAACCCCCAGAACCTTGGATTTCGAGATTTTGAGATAATCCTACCCATGGCATTTTGTAGCTAAATCCAGACCCTATCAATCAACATTTCAGGATAATGCCACCCATGGCATTTGAACCAGCATAGGGTGCTTACTTGCCCCCATTAAGATATGTAGATATCTTGGGAAACAATCATCGAGGAGATGATTTGTTATTGCGCATCTTCGAGGGGAATTTCCCACCTGTCCGCGTCGGGAACTCGTCTAAATCAACTTGTGTTGATCAGCCGCTCCTAATCTAGGTGACCTTTTAAGAACAAGTTAAATGCATTTGCATGGTTTTGATACTTAGGCACACTGAACCAGACTGTGTGTGGATTGGGGTGCTTAGGTTACCGTGTCCCGCAAACCAGAGGTCAGTTAACGAGGCTGAATAATCCCTAAGCTTTAGAATAAATACTTAAGCTTCACATTTTCCCCAACCTCTTGAGGATTATCTAGATCTTAACAGGTACTTGAATTTTTAAGCCTAGGATTCTTGCCCAAGAGGCCTAAAATCAGTGTTCCTACTAATCTCTTTTGTTATTTTATTAGCACTTTTTGCCTTTCATTTTCTTTCTTTTGATATGGTCTAGAACTAAGCCAATTCCTTAATCTTTTACTAATGATTGCATCTTTTTCTTTTTTTTTCAAATTGTGCTCCTTTTTGACATTTTTATCTCCTCCCCTTTTTCTCCTCAAAATCTGATATGCCATCAAAATTTCCTCTCCTCTCATATTTTTGTTCTTTTCCAAGAATTTTTCATTTTTTTGGTATTTTTGGAATATGTGATTTTTTGATGAAACCCTTTCTTGTGAAATGATTTTCACAGCATTTTGCACTTTACTACCCCCCATGCCTACGATTTGCAATGCCCTCATTGTAAATTAGGTGGGTTTGAGTTCAGCTTAGATCATCCATTAGAATAGGTGATGGGTGGGTGAATGGGTTGGGATAACTGTTGGGGACAATTTCAAGCTCGGGTACGGGTACCGAAGGTGGAGTCTATTGTTCTAGTGGATGAACCCTAAAGTGCAATATGAGTTCAACATAGGATGTGTCAAGAAGGTTTTCAGGTTTTTCGAATGACGGGTTGCCTCTCGTTAAGCATTGAGTTTAACGCCATCAGCCGGGCACAATGAGCTTAGGGAGAATGGAGGGTGAAAGATATCTTAACCAAATTTGTATCAGTGAGTCCATTGAACAGTTTCAGTCTCTGACCGTTCACGACAAAAGGTTCTGAATCGTGGCTGAGTTTACTGATTTCGATAGCTCCATTTCCAAAGATTCGTCGAGCAAGGCAAGGTCTAATCCATTTTGATCTGAGTTTTCCTGGGAACAATTTGTGTTTGGCATCAAAGAGTAGGACTTTCTGACCAGGGAAAAGATCTTTCTGGATATGTGCTTGTTGTGAAAGGCCTTAACTCGCTCTTTGTAAATTCGCCAGTTCTCATACGTGTCATGGTGTAATTCATCGATCTCGCTCATTTGAATCTTTCTGTGGGTTCCTACCTTAGAAAGATCGAGATTGCAGTTTCGTACTGCCCAATAGGCTTTGTGCTCCAATTCGACGAGGAGGTGACAAGCTTTCCCATACACCAATCTGAAGGGTGACATGCCTAATTGGGTTTTGTGGGCGGTCCTATAAGCTTACAAAGCTTCTGGAAGTCAGGACGATCAGTCTTTCCTATCTGGATGAACAGTGACCTGGAGGATTTTCTTACTCTCCCAATTCGATAGCTCAGCTAGACCATTAGTTTGGGGGTGATAAGGAGTAGAGATTTGGTGTGACACCCCATATTTGGTCATCAGTGATCTGAGCTGAGCATTTGTGAAATGGGTCCCTCCATTGGAGATTATGGCACATGGAATCCTGAACCAAGAAAAGATGTTCTAATGAATAAATTTGATAACTACCTTATGATCGTTGGTTCGGGACGGAATGGCTTCGATCCATTTGGACATGTAGTCAATAGCGAGAGGAATATATTCGAAGCCATCCGAAATAGGGAAGGGTCCCATAAAATCAATCCCCCAGACATTGAAGATTTTGCATACGAGAATCGACTATAAGGGCATCATATTGGCTCATGTTGCCTAAGGTCTGGCAAAAAGTGCATGCCTTATAGTGATTGTATGTGTCTTTGAAAACTGTAGGCCAATATAAGCCGCACTGGAGGACTTTTGCTATGGTTTTTTGACCAGAGAAGTGTCCACCGCATGCCTGGTCATGGTAGAAGGACAAAATGTCCTGAATTTCTGCTTCCGGAACACATCGTCGGATGATTTGGTTAGCATCGATGCGGAAGAGATACGGGTCTTCCCAAAAGTAGTACTTGGCATCGGAAAGTAATTTGTCCTTCTTGGCTTTTATCCAATCGGATGGTATCTGATGTGATGCTAAGTAGTTTACTAGATCAGCAAACCATGGAAGTCCTGTACTGACAGTCAGGAGGTGCTCATTGGGAAAATGTTCAGTAATAGGTTCGGAAGGGTTGATGATATCAGAAGGAAGGCGAGATAAGTGATCAACTACCACATTTTGTTCCCTTGCCTTGTCGTGAATCTCGAGATCAAATTCTTGCAACAGTAAGATCCAGCGGATTAGTCCAGGTTTTGCGTCCTTCTTCACAAGGAGATGCCTCACAGCAATGTGATCTGAGTAAATGATAATACGAGAACCCAAAAGATACGATCTGAACTTTTCCAGGGCAAATACTACGGCTAGCAGCTCTTTCTCAGTAACTGTGTAGTTACACTAAGCCTCATCGAGTGTCTTAATAGCATAGTAAATGACCATAGGTTTCCCTTCTGTTTTCTGCCCAAGTATCGCACCTACAGCATAATCAGATGCATCGCACATGATCTCAAAGGGTTGAGACCAATCAGGGGCTATAGAATAGGTGCTTGGGTAACTCGATCACGTAGGATCTCAAATGCTTGAGTGCATTCCTTGGTAATTTCAAAAGGGACATCCTTATATAGAAGATTAGACAAGGGACACATGATTTTCGAGAAATTGGGAATGAATCGACGGTAAAAACCAACGTGCCCCAAGAAGGATCGGATGTCTTTGATCGGGCTAGGCATAGGGAGTTTGGAAATCAAATTCACCTTGGCTCGATCAACTTGGATGCTCTTTTCAGAGATAAGATGTCCCAGGTCTATTCCCTTAAGTACCATGAAGTGGCTCTTTTCCCAAGAAAGAACCAAGTTCATGTCGATGCATCGCCTGAGGATTTGGACCAAGTGCAGGAGGCAAACGTCAAATGATTCATCGAATATCGGGAAGTCATCCATGAAGACTTCAAGGTACTCACCTACATATCTAAGAATATGGCAAGCATGCACCGCTAAAAAGTATCGGGTGCATTGCAGAGACCGAATGGCATCCTTCGGAATGTGTAAGTTCCAAAGGGGTAGGTGAAGGTGGTCTTTTGTTGGTCCTCGAGATGGATTGTGACCAGGTTATAACTAGAGCACCTGTCCAGAAAGCAAAAGAATTGATTTCTTGCTAGTTTCTCAAGAATCTGATCAATGAACGATAGTGGGAAATGATCCTTCTTTGTGGAGGAATTGAGTCTTCTGTAATTAATGCAGACTCTCCACAAGTTTGCTATACGGGTTGGTATGACTTCTCCGATTTCAGTTGTGATGATAGTAAGCCCTGCCTTTTTAGGCACAACCTGATTGGACTCACCCTCCAATTGTCGAAGATTGGGTAGATGATCCTTGTATCTAACCACCTGTTAATCTCCTTTTTAATGACATCTTGCAGATTGGGATTTAGGCGTCTCTTTATTTCACAAGATGGTCGTGAGCCCTCTTCAGTGTAGATGTGGTGTGTGCAGTAAGAGGGGTTGATACTGGTGAGATCATTAAGAGTCCATCCAATGGCTCTTCGATGTTGCTGGGGAATAGAAATCAGGCGTGTTTCCTGATTAGGTGTGAGTCAGGAGTTGATAATCATAGGAAACGTCTGATTGGAACCTAAAAAGACATATTTGAGATGATCGGGAAGGGGCTTTAATTCCAAAATTGGGTTTTCAGCAGCAGCGGGTAATTTCGGATGGGTGTCAAGAGCAAAGGATGGAGCTATGGGTGTGTCTAGGTTGAGTTTAGGCTCCTCTAATTGTGGGTTTTGATCCTCTTGTGGTTGATTAGAAATAGTCGGGTTCTCTATGAAGTCGTCAACCACTGCTTCAATATCGCAAATTTGTTCTATGACTCCATAATTAATTCCTTGTTGAGCCTTAAAGATATCGATGTTTAGTTTCTTGCTCCCAAATTTCAATTCGATTTGGCCCTCGTCACAATTGATATTGGCCTTAGTAGTGGTGAGAAAGGGTCTCCCTAATATGATCGGTGTATTCTTCACATTCTCAGGAGCATCCATGTCTAAAACGATGAAATTCATTGGGAAATAGAAATCATGTACCCTAACTATGACATCCTCGAGAATTCCTTTTGGTGACTTAATTGATCGATCTGCTAGTTGTAAAGTCATTTCAGTCGGTTTAAGCTTAGATTCTTCGAAGTAGTCTAGTAGGGATGTGGGTATCAAATTTATGGAGGCTCTTAAGTCTAATAAAGCTCGGTCAAATCATATATCACCAATTCACAGGAGATCAAAGGGGTGCCTGGGTCTTTTGCTTTAGGCGAGAGTTTGCTCAAAATGACAGAGCTGGCTTGTTCTAACAGTAAATTGGATTCCTGTCTTTGGTTTGTGGCTTACGCTTTGGTGTACATACGTCTTTCAAAAATCGTGTGTAAGTCGGTATGTGGCGTATCACATCCATCAAGGAGATGTTTATATGGACCTACTCAAAGAGCTTAACTAAGTACTCCTTCGGTGCCATGATTTTAGTTATCCTTTTTCCCTTGGTTAAGGCCTTAGGAAATGGAACTTCAGATTATTCCTCTAGAATGCGTCCAGGTTCTTGATCTGGGATAGGGGTGTCTTAGATGACTGTCCTTGGGTTAGGGTTTGTATTTTTAGGCTTGGTTTGGCTTGGATAAGGTGGGTCTTGTGTTGTTTTGCCAGTGCGAGTAGTAACAGAATTTAATCCTGCCTAGTTTTGGTTTGGAGTGGGTAGAAGAGGTGCATGCTGCTGGTAACCCATATATGATGTCGAAGCCTCCATCCCGTCGGGTGATCGAGTAGAAGGGGCCTAATAAATAAAGTGAGCTTGGCCAGGATTTTGGTTCATAACGCGCCTCTAGTTCAGTACGTTATTCGGATTAGGCAAAGGTTGTGAAGGAAGTACACCAGGTTAGCAAGTATTTGCCATTTGGGTAAGTTGATTACGAACCTCTGTAATCTCATCTCTGTGCTATTTTCACATAGCCACATTCGTCTTCTAAATATCAGCCAAAGTTTGAAGGATAAGAGTCATTTGATCTGTCTGATGAAAGAGCAATCTTTATTTTCGATAAAAACTTTATCATAAAATGACGTGCCATTGTATGTGATCACGTGGTAGAAAATCGCTTTCCAAAATATTTTAATTCTCAGAATCTAACCAAGAAAATAGTTAGGTCATCTCCACAGGGAGGAATTAGCCTATTGAATGCCTTATTTGTTCAGGAATATCATCAGATGTACATACTAATTATTGCAACTCACTTTCTCACATAAACTCTTAATCTAAATAATTAATCAGGAATGTAGGTGTTTATATGCAAAATTACCACAATATAATATTCTAATGATCTTGGTAATGATAATCAAGGTAACTACTAATTTCCCGTAAAACATTCCTTATTTGCGATAATCAATGTGGCATGCTCTTATCTAATTCATGAGATACTCAATCAGAAGTAATTTATCAAGAATAGAGAGATATGCATGCAAATTCACCTTAATATATTAATTTTGTAAATAAATGAATAGGAAGTTTCACAATGGCATGTAACATAATTATTAATATGCTCATTACTGTAGCAAAATAGGGGAAACGAATCCCCTGCTTGCACACGCGGAGGAGGGGACGGCAGACGGTGTGGTTGTCGGTGGTAGGTCTTTGAGGTGCGGTCTTCACGATGGTGGTGACGCGGCGGTTGGAGGTGGCCGGCGGCGATCGGTTGGAGGAGGAATGGCCGGTCAGCGTGGCGGTTGGCATGGAAGAAGGAGCTATCATGGCCGGTTTCCGAGGGTGTGGCTACCCTCGTGAGGTCGAGGCAGGTACTCTAGTTGTTTTGGCGGAGAAGGAGATGGCCCGAGGTGGCATGGCCGACGATGGAGGGGGTTGCACTTTGGGTTCTTTCGTTTGGAGTTGCAGGTGGTGGTGGTGGAAGGAAGAAGAGGAAGAAGAAGAAAAAGAAGCCGCACGCACGCTTGCTGGAGCGTGGCTTCGGCTACTCACGCATGCGGCTGGAGCCTGGGCTTCACTTGCGCTGGTGCACGTGGAGCAACGCAGGTGTGTGGCTGCAGGTGTGTGAGGGCACGCGCGTGGTGGGAGCAATGAGAGGCTGGTGGTGCATGGTGTGGCTGCGCGTGGTGAAGGGGTAGCATGCATGATTTGGCTGCGGTGGATTGGCACGGGGAAGGCAACGGCGAGCGGTTGTCACCACACTCGCTGCTGCCTAGGAGGATGAAGAGGTGGCCGCAATGTTGAAGCTCTCTTTTGATGGCCACAGTGCTCACATGTTGCACTGTGTAAGCTTTTTTCCATGGTGAAGAAGATGGAGAGGGAGTCGCCGCCAGGGGGAAGATGATCTCTGGTGCACGGGTTTTCTCACTTTAAAAAAGAATCCCCCTATCTGTTCCACCTACTACCGGCTTCGCCAACCACTTGCGTACATCGCGAGTGGTTGAAACTGATGGATAAGCATTGGCCGTTCTATATCAGACGTCTTAAAATATGTAGAAATAGGAACTTGTGATGACAATTTCCTAGACGTCCATATTGATCTTCGGACATCTTATAGACGTAGAATTGCACATCTGGACTCTTCACCTAGCCTGCATTCGTCAGATAAATTATATAATCATATCATGTGTTATTAAATGTAAAATTAAAGCATAAAATTAAATGCAGGCCAAGGTGAATTGCCATATAACTCCTAATTAATTAACAACTAAGAATAAATAATTAAATAGTACTTAGGTTAAATAATAGTCCACAAAAGTGGACTTATCAAATGCCCCCATGCCTAAGTTTTGCTAGTCCTGAGCAAAAATGAAAAACAATAGAAGTGATCAGAAGATTTCTCATTCCCTTATTCCAAAAATTTAGAAATCCAGACAAATGTGAATTGATAGTAACCTAGGAATGGATCAAAGTGAAAATAACCAACTTACATTTGTAGTTCGTACTTATCCTTGGTTAAATATTTCTATTGGGATAGGCAACTACTTCACTCGAGGATAAAGTAGAATATAATATCAAATATGACCCCGGCATTTTAGCTTAGGTAGGAGATGCTGAGTTGAATGGATTTATATTTGGTGGCACACACTTATCTGGTGCTACATGTAGTATACTACTACAGACTCCAGATATCTAGACTATGAAATGAGTCTAACTAGAGAGAGGCTGCACAACTGTGCTCTCTTGATGTTCCTTGGCGCTCACTCTTTTCCTTCTTTTCTTTCTGAGATCACAAATCTCGCCTGATTTAGTTAAGTTTACTCACTCTTTGGTGGCCTCTCATGGCATTCACACTTCAACTAAAGTCCTGATAACTCTACAACTAAGTTAGAGACCTCAACCAGTATTCGGGTGATCAGAAACACTGAAAGGTAGGTATGGGTCATATTTGGTGGATTGCGATGGATGTTTTTGATGCCTCAGAGACAACGTCACAAAGCTAAAATTATAAATTTGGACTCTTTTCTTTTTCTTTTCTCCCTCTCTTTTCTTCTTTTTTTTCTTTATTAAATATAATTGTTTCTTTCTTTTTCCTTCTTTTTCTTTCTTTATAAATCAACATAATACGACGTAGACTTTTATTTATGAGGCATTGTTAGAGATGATGGTCAAGATGATATTGTGTGGATTATTTGGTGGAAGTACCTACTCTCAGCACCCGGAAGGAATGGATAGGACAAGTATATTTCTGACCTTTGACATTACTATCCTCCTTCAGCCGAGGACTCTATGAAGGATAATCGTAACTGACGAGTCGATTGTTCGCTTTAAAAGTCGTTTGTAGTTTGATGTGGTGGAAAAATTGACTAATCAGCAATTAAAATAACCACTCATAGAAGAGCGGGTCGTATCCACAGGGAGGCAATGACGTATTTAAGTTCGTACCAATTAAAAACGTATGTTCATAGTTAGTTTAGACGAGAATCGAGCCAAATCTGCCTTCAGATTAAGGTAATATCAAGAAAACATGCTGAAATGGCAATTTTTAACAACTAAAGTATATTTTTTGCAATGCAATTCAATAAAATATCAATAAAAGCTGGCAATGGCAGAAAATGTAAATATTAATGGCCCTTTTACTGTAGCAAAATAGGGGATTTCTTCCCCTTGGCCGTGCATGAAGAGGAGTGGACAGCCGGACACGGGAAGCTCGGAGGAAGTCCCTTGGATCGAGGGCTTCGAAACGGTGGTTGTGACCGGAGGCGGCCGGACGACCTCCGGCGGAGGTGGCTGCAGCCGGTGCTGCAGCTGCTATTGTTGGGCGTGGCACGCGCTGCTGGAGATGTGGGCGGACTGCTGCATGCTCTTTTGGCGGTAAGGCGCGCGCTTGACTGCTGGCTGGAGGGCGAAGGCGGGTGGTCCTACAGGTACGGCTGCAGCTGGCGTGGGGACACACTGCAGTCGGTGCAGGGAAGGTGCTGCGGGCGCGGGAGCGTGCGCGTGAGGTTCTGCAGGCGTGGGAGGAGGGCGTGCACGGACTGTTGGGCGTTGCTGGAATGGTGGGGGTGGCTTCTGAAGTGTGCGCAGGCTGATGCGCGCGGGTGAGCGGTGAGGTGCAGGCTGAAGGTGAGTGGGTGGACTTCAGACGGGTGCGCCGGCGGTTGCGCATGGAGATGGCAAAGGTTGCAAGCGTGGGGAAGGTGGAGTGAGCGGACGTGAGGGCTGGAGGTTGTGCACGCCTTGCGTGCGGTTGGAGATGAGCGGGTGGCTGCTGCGGCGTGGGTGGTGGAAGTGAAGTGAGAGGACAGAGATTGCTGCTCGAGTGGGGGGGTGGACTTCAGACATCTGGGAAATTTCCCTGACGTCTTAACTGACTGATAGGGTGATTGCACAGTAGCTGTGGCGGTGGTTGTTGGTGACGGCGGCGAGGGAGATGCATGCTAAGGTGCTCATGGTAATGCGGATGAGCTCCGGATGGCGGTGTGGCCTGTCACACCACACGCCCACGGTGGTGGAGACTCGCCACCACGATTGAGGCCGGCGGTGTGGAATGGAAGAGAGGAGATCTCTCTGCACAGTGGTGGGTCGGTGGTGGAGGCCTCTTGAGCTTGGCTGCCTCCCTCCTCCTTTTGTAGTTGCCTGGACAAATTTGAAATTAGTTGCCCAACCAGATCCAATATATTCGCTCCTCCTTGAATGGGTTCTTCACTGCGGCATCGGGTGGCATTGGAGCGGCAGCCAGCCATTCCTGAAAGAAGAAGAATAAACAAAATAATGTTAAAATATTATGGCCATTTATATACAGACCCTCAACTTTTATGTTAATGAAAACAATGTACCTAATTGGTTAACTAATTAGATGAATGTCATTCTAAGCTAATTCTTAATGCACTTAAAATATGAATGCAATGCATGGATTATGTAATTAAATTAAAAATATGAATTAATCTATTTACATCCTAATTTATGCTAAATAAATGTTAGAATTAACCTAATGTCTAGGCACTTAAATACTTAAATAGCCCACAACTATGGGCTAATCAAATACCCCCATGCCTAGTTTTTGCTAGTCCCTAGCACTCCAAGAGACTAGTCAACTCACTTAGTCTTCCTTCAGAAGCATATTAAGTTCAGACTCTAGACCCAAGGTTCCTAAGTAGTTGCTAAGTTACAGACTTGGTCGGCTAAAGACGAGTTGCAGGCACAAGTTTCCCTGATTTCTGACTCTACCCTAAAGTTTATTTATCCCTGAGATTAAAGCACCCGTGACTGTGCATTGGTCTGAGTTATTTGAGTTAAAAGAATTTTTCTTTTGTTATATATATATATATATTTTTTTGCTTGATTCTTCTAAGTCTAACCTCAGATTAGCTATCAACACGGTTTGTGTCGGATTCATTGTCCCCATTACCATACCTCGAAGGGTGCTTGGCTTTCGATGCTTCGAGGTAGCACCACCCATAACGACCCCAAGAACTCCTGGCAATCGACACTTCGAGATAGTATCGCCCATGGATTTCTTAAGCGAATTCAGGCCTATGGCAATTGGCACTTTGAGATAGGGCCGCCCATGGTACCTGAATCGCACAATGCGCTTACATGCCCCCAGTAGGATGGATATCCTAAGAGACAAGCGCCGAGGAGGTAATATGTTATCATCACATCCTCAAGGTGAGTATATACTCCCCTCTCCTACGGCGGGAACTCTTCCAATCAAAATGTGTTTTCAAGCCTCTCCTAAGTCAAAACTAAGAGAACCAAATCTCTTTTCAGAAAGACAGAAATTAAGTTAATTACCAGACCAAGTGTGTGAAATTTGGATGCTTGGGTTACAAGGACCCGTAAACCAAAAGGTAGAATAAGACTCTAGGTACTACCCCACCTTTTAACTCAAACCCTAGCTTCCCTTCCTCAACCTCTTGAGGAATGGTCCACGACTTAACTCCTACTTAAATTTTTAAGTCCACAAAGGACCCTAAAGGTCTAAAGCTAGCAGCTCATTTAGCTTCTAAAGTTTGACCCTAGAATTAATTTAGTCTACCCTAGAGTTATGATTGGCTTAAGACTGCAAGATCTAGCCAGTTAAGCTCAAAGCTCTTTTTTTTTTTATGCAAATGTATGCAATGAATGCACTATGCTATGTATATCCCCAAGTACACCCCCCCATGCCTAAATTATGCAATGTCCTCGTTGCATAGAAGGATATTACCTGGGTCAGAGTTGGGCTGAATAGACAAAGAACCTGCAAATCAGGTTCAAGAATTACAGAAATAGGCCCTAAAAATGAGCAAAGCAATGTTGGCCTAGAAAATAGGTAACCTAACATGTTGGTGAGCTGATGATGAATCCCGATAGCAAATGCTTGCCCAACTAAGATGGGAATGAAATCTTCCCAGGTCACCAAAGGAGGTTCTAAAGGATAAACAGGTATAACAACCTCCGAAGGGGTAGGGGGAGGATGACAAGGATCCTCCAAAAAGAATGGGGAAGGAATGGTGTAGAGATAAACCCCCAAGGTAATGGACTGACTAAAGAAATCATCAATCCATACCCTATACTCCATTAATCGAAATATTGGTTTGTTAAGCCCCCTGGTCAGAACAAAAGTGGGCAATTCTCTAAGGCAAGGATCGTCTAGGGTGTTCAAGTTACGAGGTTGCGGGATGGCCATAAGATCTAGGTTGGGTTTAATCAGCTCGATGTCCATCCCTGATGAGAGCCTCATCATGAGCCATAACTAGCTCATTTTGACCCAATAAAGAAGATAAAAGCTCCTACATAACCTAGAAGAAGGCCTAAATAAAAGAATAAGTGCTCTGAGAAGAAAACATGAATTAAAGGGTAAAACTATAATTTTACCATTGCAGTACATAAATGGGATTTCTTATAAGCAAAACATAGGTCAAATGGTCTAAATGAGATAAAAAGTGGGTTGAGTCAATCAGAAATGGGTTTATGTGCAATCTAGGAATTAAATGACATTCGGTAACCCTAAAACAGACCCACTTAAATTAACAAGGTTTTGATCAGGATAAAAATCAAGTAAACCCTCTAAAAATCATGGAAAAATATCCTCTATGGTTTAGAACACTTAATTTCGCCTTTGGAACCCAGTTTGACCTAGATTAGGGTCCTAGCACATTAATTGATCTAATTTGGGTTTTTAAGCAAAATATCTAGTCAAATGAGGTCAAGCCTAAAATCCAACTTCATCATTGGATTCCTTAGGTCCAAATTAGGTTTATACCAAAATTTAGACCTAAGGGGAGGTCATCTTGACCTACTTTGCAATTTAGTACACCCAAATCATAATTTGGTCCCTATCTTTTGAATATCTTTGCAGAGAGCCCCCTAAGTTCCTAACCACCTTTGCAATCAGGTCCAGCAGCCATTGTTAGGGCAGAACTGATCTCTGGTGAGGTTTAGAGAGGGATTCCTCTCTAATCCCTCAGAGATTCCCTCCCAGAAATGGAAGGAAGATTCTCTGAGGAATTCCCTTCCTTCTAAAGCCAACCACAATCTCTGGTGTGAACCCAATCTCTCATGCGAACGCACGAGAGATTTGGGTATCCACCCTCTTTCCATCTCCAGCGAGCCGGCGGAGGTGATTGCGGGATCTCCACGCGCTAGAAGGTTCGGCCAACACTTATAAAAGGATCCCCAGACCCGGCCGCAGATCCTTAGCTTTGTTTTGACGGAGATTACCCCAAGTTTTCCTCTCTCCCATCTCCGGCCAAGAGACCTGCAAGCTTCGGCGACCTCCTCCCCTCCTTCTTGTCGCTTTGCTGCCATACCAGCTGTAGAGTCAACTCCGCCTCTTCCTCCCGCGTCATGCCGTACCAAGCGCGCGTGCCCCTGATCTCGTCCTCGTCATCGCTTCCTCCCTCAGGGTGCTTCTTCCCCGAGGACGGCAGTTATGCGTCGTCCACTCCGCTGCCTCCCTTCCTTCCAGAGCACGCCAGATACCTTCTCCATCTTCCCCTCTCTCTTTTCCCCCTGTTATTTTAGTTAATCGCCCCCCGACAGTGCCTGACCACCTCCATCTTCCTCGCCTCCGACCGACCTCCGGCGAGCCGCTCCGACCATTCTGCCCCTCCACACGGCTTGCCAACCCTGTCGTAAGCTCTGCCTCGCCACAAGGAACACTTTTTGCCCCTCCATTGCCACTCCACACCTCCGACCACAGGTTGACCTAGGCATGCAGGCTTAGGTCGTCCTGCGGCCTGTAGCACCGTGCACCATCTTCGCCGTGCCACGGCGGAGGTGCCCAGATGGTCTGATTAGGCCAATAGGACGTGCTTGTGTTTGACAGGTATCGACGCTCCTGCCGCCATTGACGGTCGAAGCAGCTCCAGGTGCAGCAGCTCCAGGCGCAGCAGCTCCAGGCTCCAGGTGAAGCAGACTCGCGCGGGTGTTGCGAAGCGATCAGGGCCAGCATTGACGCTGCGAAGCTCCCAGCCTTGGTAATTGCACGAAGAATGCTCTACAGGCGCGCGCGTAATTGGGATGGGCCAGATAGCCCCACATCGGCTAAACACAACGCACAGGTACGCTTTAAGTTGAATTTGTGTTCTCTGCTTATCGCCTCCGAACGCACAGGGGTGAGGTCCCTCACCCGACCCATGCCTGCCTCGTCCGTGGTTTCACCTCGCGGATCTGGTGGGATCCAACCCGACCCTAACCTGAGCACTCCTCACGCATCACCCACCTGCCGATGCACCTGGTCCCAGGTGCGAAATCTGACCCGATTACCCGTGTGGCTCTGGGAGAGCGTCCTTGAGCGAATTGTAGAGAAAGAGAGAGACGTTTGGGTAGAGGGAAAGGGGTAGGTTTTGCATTGGCTGTGGTGTGCGCAGGAAAGAAGGAAGAGAGGAAGAAGCGAACACTTAGCCGCTGCAGCAAGGGAAAAGAAGAGAAGGAAGAGGCGAAGGAAAGCAAAAAGAAGAACTGAAGAAATAGAAGAGCAGGAGCAGAAGAAGAAGGAACTCTGAAGAAAGGAAGCTGAGCAAGGCAGAGATCTGAGAGAAGGAAGGACTGCAAAGAAGACAAAAAGAAAGAAGACAGAAGGGGAATAAAGGCAGGAAGAAGAAGTCTTCGCCGAGAAGAGAAGAGAAGAGAAAGAAGTTCAAAGAAGAAGAGCCAACGAAAAAGAAGAAGAAGAAGGCAGAAGAGAGAAAGAAGACTCTACTTTTAAGACGTCTGATAAAGAAATCAGACGTCCAATTTTGTTCTCTTTTAGCAATTCGTTTTATAACTCTCTCTCTTTGAATCAATTGTTTTCATTTAAAAATTATACTCTTGATAATAGATATTATAATCAATAGTTTGGAGGGGGAACATGTTTCAAGTGGGGAGAGGGCGAGTGGAGGGCGATCGGCGATGGGCGGAGCGCGGTAGTGGGGCGGAGCCATCCAGGGTGGGCGTAGAAGATGAATGGAGGACGTGGAGATCAAGGGCCTGGAGGAGAAGAGAGCAGATGTGGCAGGAGAGGTTTTTTAGGTCGTCTAAACATACTCAAAGTCATCCTTGGAGGAGGAAGAATGGTGATGTTCTTTCCTTCAGATGCTGACAAAGGGGGCATGTGGCTGCGATATGTAAAAATGCCCAGATCTTCTTGGAGTGCAGGGGTGAAGGACACAAGCGCGAGTTATGCCCTAGGAGGATCCCTTTGCGACAACGTCGGGCAGTCTCTCGTCCTGTTTGGAGGGTTAAGAATGAACCTCGGCCGCCACCACCACTGATCTTGGGCAGGCATACAATTGAAGTTGAGATCCCATCTATGAAAGAGATCTCGGCTGCAGAGATCACACTGAGAGGTGCTTTGATTGGGGAGATCATGTCAAGTAGGCCATCGATCGAAATGCTTCAGAATCTGGTACATTCCTTAGATCTTTTGTCTGCTGGCTGGAAAGTTGCTATGTTATCCCAGTCTCGATTCTTGGTGTATGGTTTGGGCATGCTGGATGTAGAGCGATTGAGATTTCGTTCAAGTCTCTTCAAAGATTTCATTGTGGTCTGGAGAATGGTCTCTCCTTTTGATGGGGCACTATCTGAACGGCCTCCACAAAGAGTGTCCTCCAGGAGGGTCCTCCTTGAGATCTCTGGACTGCCACTGCACCTGCAGGTAAAGGGAGTTGTCTCCAAGATGCTAGCAGGCTCTGCATCAATCTGTGATGGTTCTGATGTTCTGATTGGAGAAGGAGACATTAGGTCTCTAAGAATTGAGGTGGAAGTTGCTAATGCTGGTTCAATTCCAGATTCGATCACTATCAGATGTGGGGGCACCTCTTGGCTTGTTAGGTTAGCTATTCTTGGGCAGGTTGAATGTTGTCAAGGTAATTCTCCTAAGGAGAAACCAATGTCTGGAATAAAAAATGAGGTGAGCAAACAATGTGACAGCTGTGGATGCAACCCTGCAGTTGAGGCTCCTGATCTCAAAAAGAGGAAGGATTGCCACTGTGCTATGGCTGAGAAGGATCAGATGGATGATGTTGCAACACCTACTGAAAATAGATCAGTTTTGATAGGCAAAGAGGGTGACTGTCTGGAGGTTGCTGAGACTGAATTGGCAAATTCTGAGATGATCTGCAGTATGGAGTTGGGCAGTACAGAAAGGGAGTTGAGGCTTAAAGAGCCGAGCCAGATGCAGCACCTGAGTCCTCCTGCAGTTGAGGTTCCTGAGCCCAAAAAGAGGAAGGATTGCCACTGTGTTATGGCTGAGAAGGATCAGATGGAAGATGTTGCAACACCTGCTGAAAATAGATTAGCCCTGATAGTCAAAGAGGGTGATTGTCTAGAGGTTACTGAGACTGATTTGGCAGATTCTGAGATGAAATGCAGTGTGGAATTGGGCAGTATAGAAAGGGAGTTGAGGCTTAAAGAGCCAAGCCAGATACAGCTTGCTGTTCAAACTGATTTGTAGTATGGCTGTGTTTCCAAACAAAAGAGAGGCGTGGGCAGATCTCCATATGTGCTGAGAAGGAGAAGGAAGGAGCCTCCTATTGTGGAGCAAGATATTGCTAAATCCATTATGGTAGAATATGTGGGCTGCAAGGTAAATGGGGATCTTTCAAGTGAGAAATGAGTGTTTTGTCGTGGAATGTGCGTGGGCTACGCAACAAGCAAAGAAGGGCTTCTCTTTGTAGATATCTCTCTGAGTGGGAGATAGACTGTGCCCTTTTACAAGAGACTCACTTGGAGAGGGAGAATGGTCAAGAATGGGACTGTTTTAAGCAGTCTGGCCATAGTGATATTGTGGCTAAGGGTGCTGCTGGTCGGTCTGGTGGTTTGGCTTTTTGGTGGAAAAAGTCTGCCATTCTGTAACTGAGATTTTTCGTGATAGGTTCTTAATTTCCTGCAGGTGTCACTCTCCCCAAGGTGATATGGAATGGTTTATATCATGTATTTATGGTCCTTGTGTGGCAGTAGAGAGGGTTGGCTTGTGGGAGGAACTTCATGCAATGCATCAAAGAGTGCAAGAGACTCCATGGCTATTAGGGGGTGATTTCAATTGCTATCTTTCTGGTGATGACAATCCAGATGGGAGAGTGGACAGTTCTTCAGCAGGCTTCCAATTGGCTGTGCAGAACATGGGCTTGACTGAATTTCCCATCAGTGGTGTGGAATATACTTGGAGGAATGGAAGTGGACAGATTTCCAAATTGGACAGGTTCTTTGGCAGTCCTAGTTTGTTAGAGAGATTTCAGTTATCAGCTGTTTTGAGCCTTGATAGGCCGTTCTCTGACCACACGCCTTTGGTTTGGGACAGTGGGGTGAATGCAGACACGGGGTCATATTTCAAACTCAAGAGATCTTGGTTTAGGGAAGAAGGCTTTGTGCAAATGGTGTCTCAGTGGTGGCAAAGCAAGGATGTTCAAGGCACTGCCACACAGTAGTTGGCTGCAAAATTGGTTGGTTTGCGTGAAATGTTGAAAGAATATGGGCAGGCTGTGAATCTGATTAGAGACCAGAAGAGGAAGGAAGCCTTGATAGTCATCAGGGATTTAGATATGAAAGAGTGCAGGCTGAATTTGGACCAACAGGAGCAGCAATTGAGGCAGCAGATGCAAGCAATTGTGGGGGTTGAAGACCTGAAAATTGAAATGGATTGGCGTGAAAAATCCAGACAGCTTTGGCTTAAAGAGGGTGATGCGAACACAAAATTTTTCCATCTTGCGGCCAGTGCTAGAAGGAGATTCAACCTTATTTCATCTATTAAAGTTGAAGAAAGAAATATTACTTCGGTTAAGGAGATCAGATCTGAAGCAACAAAATTTTTTAAAGAAGCTTCCAAGGCAACTCCAAGAGGTTCATGGAGGATGGCAGCAATGGATTTCCCTTGTGTAACTAATGAACAGAGTGGCATGCTTGTGACCCCTATTTCTGAACAGGAAGTGCTAAAGGCCATTAAAGATTTAAATAATGAAGGGGCTCCAGGTCCAGATGGTGTTCAGGTGTTTTTCTACAGAGAGTTATGGAATGTTGTTAAGGTGGATGTGATGAAGGTTATCCATGAGTTTGAATTGGGTAACTCTGGATTTGAGAGGCTGAACAAATCCTATCTGTTTTTGCTACCCAAGAAATCAAGTGCAGAAAGTTTTTTTGATTACAGACCAATTGCGTTATCAAATTCCATCTACCTTATTATTAGTAAGGTTATTGCTAACAGATTGCGGGAGGTTCTACAGGATTTGATTATGCCTGTTCAATCAGCTTTTCTTCCTGGGAGATCGTTACAAGAGTCATTCATTGTGGTGCAGGAAATTGTAATGGGGTGGCAAAGGAGAAAATCAAAGGCTTTCTTATGGAAAGTAGACTTTTCAAAAGCCTATGATTCTATCTCCTGGTCATACTTGTGGGAGATCTTTAGAAGGAGGAAATTTCCACCCTTATTGATTCAATGGGTGAAGAGATGCATTACGACAGCCTCTTTTTCCCCATTGATAAATGGTAAACCATGTTGTTCTTGGATTCAGCCCCAATGTGGAGTAAGGCAAGGTTGTCCTATTGCCCCTTTGATTTTTAATCTTGCGGTGGATACTTTGGCTAGGTTTGCCTGCAAATTGGCTGTGGATGGTTTTATAAGGGGGTATTCAATGTCTAATCATAGGGCTCTAGCTCCTATACTTCAGTATGCCGATGATACTGTTTTTCTTCTAGAAGGGGGGAAGAGAGAAGCGCAGGCTCTGTTACATATGGTTAAATTGTTTGGAGAGGTTTCTAGGCTTAGATTGAATGGAAGTAAATCTTCCCTGGTCTGTTTTGGGATGAATGATGGTTTACAGAATGAGATCTCTGCCATTCTTGGTACACCTGTGGTGCCACTACCGATTAAATATCTGGGTCTGCCTTTGAAATGTTCTAAGTTGAAGAAAGCAGATTGGTCTTTCCTCTTTGAAAAGGTAGCTACAAAATTGGAGGGCTGGAGCAGTAGATACCTATTTAAAGGGGGGAGGTATATTTTACTGAATTCTGTTATCACATCGATTCCTGTTTTCTTCTCTGTCCTGAGAGCTCCAAATTCGATTTGGAAAAAGATGGAGGTGATGCGGAAAAGATTCTTTTGGAAAGGGGCCTCCCATCAAGGGGCTTTCTTTCAACCCTTAAAATGGGAGTCAATTTGCAAACCAAAGAAGCTGGGAGGCATGAGTGTCAGATCCCTTAAGGAATTCAATGAAGCTTTACTTTTGAAATGGGTTGTTCAGTTACTGCAGGGGGAAAAAAAAATTTGGACAGAAATTATTTAGGACAGTTATGGGAGTACCAATGATGAGAAAAATCGTCTTAACCCACGTAAACCATCCCCTTTTTGGCTTTCCGTGGTGCAAGCCTTGAAGGAAAATTGGAATTTTTTCAAATCTGTTTTAGGTGACGGAAAAAGCTTTAAGTTTTGGCTGGAGAATTGGGTACACGGAGGGACGCTTAAAGATAGGTTCCCCCTTGCTTATGAAGCGGCAGCAAATAAAAATGCAGTGGTAGCTGATTATTGGGATGCGGATTCGGAGCAGTGGCTGTTAAATATTGGTGGGAGGAATAATCATGAAACAAGAACCCGCACAGAGAATGAACATCTCATGCAAGAGCTTGCTGCTTTCAAACCCATGCCTCATGAATATGACACATACAAATGGGAAGGTATTTTTTCTACTGCGGCTGCCTATGACAAATTGATAATGTCCTCCAGGATGGCAGAAGATGAAGAAATGGGGAAAAAGCTATGGAAGTTGAAAATACCACTAAAGTTACAAATTTTCTTATGGCTGTGCAGGAGGGATGGTTTGATTATTGGAGATCTGAGGCACAGAAGGATGAGGACCCCAACCCAGTTTTGTTATTTGTGTGGGTTGCATAATGATTCTACAGATCATATCTTCTCTTCATGTGCTATCATTGATTATGTTTGGAGGAGAGTATGCAATGAGTCCTTACCCACCTGGGGAAATTTGTGGAGCTATCTGGTAGATGGGAATAAGCCTTATATACATATGGTGGCTGTTCTGTGGGCGGTATGGAGGGCTAGAAATGAGTGTGATTTTCAGGAGACCCCAGCTCATGTGGAAAATATTGTAAATTTTTGCTGGAGGCTCATACAGTACTGGGAGTCAAACATGTAAATTATTTTTTTATTATCAATAATAGCTCTCCTGGTTTGCTATCGGTGATTCGATAACATTCCTTTCTTCCTCAAAAAAAAAAATTGTACTCTTTGGTTTTAAAACTACTGAGTTTGCTCCCTGTGTTCGACCTCAGAGACTATAGTTTTTCGAGTAATAAAATTCTCTATATTTGTTTGAACATTTTGTCGGTTATACTACAACGTGACATTTTTTTAAAACTCGCAAAAGCGTTGCGAACATTTTGGCGCCGTTGCCGGGGTGCAACGGGCACTTTTAAAGCTTTTGATTACAACTTTTTGATCCAATATTTGACCTAACTCCTCTCTTTTGTTGTGTTCAAAATAGGGAAAGCAAAAGGGAAAGAAGAACTGCTGCACAACAGACACTCCAAGGAACAGGTAATTTCCATAAGCCCTCCCTCTTAACCCTCTCATAATCTAAAAAGGAAAAAAAGAAAAATCAACTTAGGGCTACCTGTTTCATATTTAGTAACTCATCAAGTTGCCTGATTTTCATTTCAACACATTTTTTGTCTGTTCACCCAACTAAGGCAACTAGGGCTAAAACTTTCTTGATTGAGCCTTAGGTGCTAATTTCTGAGGCAACTAAATTGGACCCACTAGAGCCAATTTAAGGATTACAAAGCTAGGGTTTTTAGAGACACATCTTCTCTTAAACAAAGAAACAAATTTTCCGAAAAGAGGTGTGCCTAAACCTTGTTTGAAAAGATCTATACAAAAGGAACTCTAAGCAAATCAAGCTTTTAATCCATTTGAACCATAAAAGAAAAGGACCTAAAAACTCTCAAAGGAACAAGAGGTGAAGTTGATCCCTTGGGTCAACCAACCTTAAAATTAGGTCACCTTTTCACTGAAAATACCTAAAAGTTCAAGTGGAACATTAAGCACCTTGATCTTAAAGTAAAAAAAGGTAGACTTAAGAGGTCAAGGTCCCCATTCTAGTCTACCTGGAACCGCAGTGACAAGAGAGGTTGGGTGGGGGAAACCCTGTAACTCGTGGGGATGCTCTACCGTGTAGGGGTCTTTGCGGGACTCTCCCTCTCTGGCTGCCGAGGTATTTCTCAAGTGGACGACCTTTCTGACTAAGGGATCCATCCGCCCCGAACCTGTATAGTCACCCAACAATTTTGTGGGTGTCTTGATTGGGTCCAGCACCTTCTAAATCTCATCACATCCTTCGGTGCATGTTCGGTAGGAGGTCCTTAAGGCCACCCTTAAGACCTCCTTTAGAAATTCATTCTTGTCAAGGCCAAGCCTCGACGCCCTTGTTTGTGCAGCAACCCCACTACATAAATCTTTCATCTGATTCAGACCCTGGTTCTCCTTCTTCTTCCATCATGGCACAACCCATTGAAGAGGAGAATAACCTTGAACACCAACTTCAACGCCTTAATGATCTCTTTCAGAACTTTGTAAACCCACCACAGCGACCTATGATGCGAGATCACTATAATCCCGCTGCGGTGGCGATCGAACCTCGAGTACGAATCCCGATTGGAGGACCTGATTCTGAACTGAAGCCCAATATGATTCATGCCATACCAAATTTCCATGGGCTTAACTCTGAGGATCCATTCCAACACATTAAACAACTCAAGCATCTGGCCCAGACCTTCGGGTCAGATGTACAAAATCGGGATATCCTACTCATGAAAATATTTTCATTCTCCCTCATGGACAAGGCTGCACACTGGTATCAAACTTAGACCCGTCCGATCAACACATGGGAGGAACTGCAGTTTGAATTTTTGAAAAAATTCTTCCCCGTTGGCTGGACGAATGCCTTGCACCACCAGATCACTCATTTCACTCGGGAGAACCTCTTCACGAAGCATGGGATCGATTCTTAGATCTCATGCGAAAGTGTCCGCATCACGGAGTTCCTAAGTGGGAACAAGTCCAGTCTTTTTACCAGGGACTCCGTGAAGACATTCGGTTATTCGTCAATGCAACATGAGGAGGAAACATCATGGGTCAACACGAGGACACGGTGTGGGAGATTCTCGAAAACATGTGCGAGAACTCCATAATAATGACTCCATGGGCTTATTCGATAGGACGAATGCCCGCGCATCGACGAATCTGAGAGGGACACATGAGATGCAGGACCTGTCCAATTCTGTCGACTTGGAACTGATGGCCAGTCGGTTGGACAAGGTTTCTATCATAGAAAAGAAGGTGGACGAGCTAACTCGACATTTGCAGCAAGCCACCTCTGCACAAAACTCTTTTGCACAACCTCCTCTGGCAAGGGAAATTATGCAAAACATCTATCACCAATCTGCCAAGGGGATGGACCCATATCCACCCCTGTCTACCTCTCGGACCGAAGTAACCTCCGATCCATTCTACTCAAGTTGGGGGAACTCTGAACCCTCGTATTCTGACTTTCCTGAGGTTCCTCAGAACTGCGAGTACCTCAACGCCATCCAGAATGACCCATTCTCCAATACCTACAACCCTGGATGGTGAAATCATCCTAATTTTCAGTGGGCGAGAAATTCTCATAGACCACCATATCAACCCCGTCCACAAGCCTCTCGTCCATATCAGCCGCCTCAGCCTCGGCCCAATCCCACCTACCAATCCGGGAAAAACCAGGATCAAATGACTCTTATCCTTCAAGCACTGGCTGACATTCAAAAGACGAATGCGGCAATGAAAAAATAGTACAAGGACTAGATCACAGAGGTTCGCAATCAGCTGGCCCAGATGGCAAATTCCCGCCAACCTGGCACCCTTCCTTCGTAACCTCTACCCAACCTAAATAACGTGCTAACCCAGAAGCACGTTATGAATCCAAATTCAGGCCAAACACATGTGATTTATTAGGCCCCTACTGCTCCATCGCCAGACGGGATGGAAGCTTCAACATCTTATGCAGGATTTCAGCAGCAGCCACCCCTCCTACCAAACCCAAACCAAAATCAGGCCGGATTAAACTCTTTAACAACACGTAGTGGTAAAACAACCCAAGACCCACATTATCCGAACCACTCCAAGCCTGATAATAGCCAAGACCCTAGGATAGTTATCCAAGATACCACTATCCCAGATCAAGAACCTGGACCTTTCCTAGAGGAACCAACTAGGATCCCATTTCCTGAGGCCTTGACCAAAGGAAAAAGGATAACTAAACCCGTGGCTCCTGAGGAGGATCTGATCAAGCTCTTTGAACAGGTCCAGATAAACATCCCATTGATGGATGCAATTCTTCACATACCAGCTTATGCAAGATTCTTGAAAGACATATGTACCCCTAAACGTAATCCGCGAACCAAGGATGGGAATCCAATCGTACTGTCAGAGCAAGCCAGCTCTGTCATCTTGAGCAAACTCCCACCCAAGGCTAAAGACCCAAGAACTCCCTTGATTTCCTGTAAAATTGGTGAAACCCAATTTGATAGAGCATTACTAGACCTAGGTGCCTCTATAAATTTAATACCTACATCCCTCCTTGACCACCTTGAAGAATCTAAACTTAAACCCACTGAGGTGACATTGCAGTTAGCCTATCGATCCATCAAGTCACCTAGAGGAATACTCGAGGATGTCATTGTTAGGGTAAGAGATTTCTATTTCCTGGTGGACTTCATAGTACTAGACATGGATGCACCTAAGAACCCAAGGGACACACCAATCATATTAAGGAGACCCTTTTTGGCCACTGCTAGGGCCAACATAAACTGCGAAGAGGGCAAGATAGAATTAAAATTTGGGAACCAAAACCTGAAGATTGACATTTTTAAGGCCCAACAAGGGATTAATTGTGGGGTTATAGAGGAAATATGTGATGTTAGAGCCGTGGTTGATGAATTGCATATAGAAGACAACCTGATTATCCCTAATCAACCACTTGAGAATCAAAACCCGCTAACAGAGGAGCGCGAACGTGATCTAGACACACCTATGACTCCTACCATTGCTCCTGATACAAACCTCGAACCGCCCGCTGCTGCTGAAAATCCTGTCATGGAACTCAAGCCCCTTCCCGAACGTCTGAAGTACGTGTTTTTGGATTCAAATCAGACGTTTCCTGTGAATATCAACTCTCGACTCACACCTGACCAGGAACTCCATTTGATTTCTGTTCTCCAGCAACATCGAAGAGCCATTGGATGGACTCTCGATGATTTGACTGGCATAAGCCCTTCATACTGCACACATCGAATCTACACAGAAGAAGGCGCACGACCTTCAAGAGAAATGCAAAGACACCTAAACCCCAACCTACAAGAGGTCGTGAAAAAGGAGATCATAAAGTGGTTAGATGCAGGGATCATCTACCCGATCTCCGATAGTAGTTGGGTGAGTCCAATACAAGTGGTGCCTAAAAAGGCAGGACTTACCATCATCATGACTGAAATCGAAGAAGTCATTCCAACCCGAGTAGCTAACTCGTGGAGAGTCTGCATTGATTACAGAAGACTCAATTCCTCCATGAAGAAGGATCATTTCCCACTACCATTTATTGATCAGATCCTCGAAAAACTAGCGGGAAATAGGTTCTTCTACTTTCTTGACGGGTACTCCGGTTACAATCAGGTGGCAATCCATACAGAGGACCAAGAAAAGACCACATTCACCAGCCCCTTCGGGACGTACGCATTTCGAAGGATGCCATTTGGCCTCTGCAATGCACCTACAACTTTTCAGCGATGCATGCTTGCCATATTCTCAGATATGGTAGGTGATTATCTGGAAGTCTTCATGGATGACTTTTCAGTTTTTGGAGAATCATTTGACGATTGCCTCCAACACTTGGTCCAAATACTCAGGTGGTGCATTGAGGTGAATTTGGTTCTTTCCTGGGAAAAGAGCCATTTCATGGTGCCTGAGGGAATTGTCCTGGGACATTTAATCTCGGAGAAAGGCATCCAAGTGGATCGAGCTAAGGTTAACCTAATTTCCAAGCTCCCTATGCCTAGCTAGATTAAGGACATCCGATCTTTTTTGGGGCATGTCAGTTTTTACCATCGATTTATCCCTGATTTCTCCAAAATCACGCGCCCCCTGACCAATCTTCTCTCCAAGGATGTGCCTTTCAAAATTTCCAAGGAATGCACTCAAGCATTTGAGGTCCTACGTGACCGAGTCACCCAAGCCCCGATCCTACAGTCCCCTGATTGGTCTCAACCCTTTGAGATCATGTGCGATGCATCTGACTTTGCTGTATGAGCAGTTCTGGGGCAGAAAATTGACGGGAAACCTGTGGTCATTTACTACGCCAGCAAAACACTGGATGAGGCTTAGTGTAACTAAACGGTTGCTAAGAAAGTGCTGCTGGCCGTAGTATTTGCCCTGGAAAAATTCAGATCATACCTTCTGGGTTCCCGTGTTATCATATACTCGGATCACACAGCTGTGAGGCATCTCCTTGCAAAGAAGGATGCGAAACCTCGATTAATCCAATGGATCTTACTGTTGCAAGAATTTGACCTCGAGATTTGCGACAAGGTGGGAAAGCAGAATGTGGTAGCTGATCACTTGTCCCGCCTTCCTTCTAAAATAATTGACCCTTCCGGACCTATCACAGAACATTTTCCTGATGAGCACCTCCTGACTATCAGTACAAGTCTTCCATGGTTCGCTGATATAGTTAATTACCTGGCATCACATCAGATTCTGCTCGATTGGCCGAAGGCCAAAAAGGACAAATTGCGTTCCGATGCCAAGTATTACCTTTGGGAAGACCCGTATCTATTCCGCATTGGTGCTGATCAGATATTTCGACGGTGTGTCGCGGAAGTGGAAATCAAAGACATACTCTCATTCTGCCATGACCAGGCATGCGGTGGACATTTTTCAGGACAAAATCGCATCGAAAGTCCTCCAGTGCGTCTTTTACTGGCCCAAAATTTTCAAGGATGCATACGATCATGATGCCTCTACAGCCGATCTTGGTATGCGAAATTTTTGATATTTGGGGGATTGATTTCGTGGGACCCTTCCCGATCTCGGATGGCTTCGAATACATCTTACTCGCAGTTGACTATGTTTCCAAGTGGATAGAAGCCATTCCGACCCGAACCAACAATCATAAAGTCGTTATAAAATTCCTTCATCAAAACATTTTCTCAAGGTTCGGGATCCCACCTGCTATAATTTTTGACGGAGGGACCCATTTCACTAATGCTCAGTTCAGGTCACTGATGACCAAATATGGGGTGTCACACCAAATCTCTACTCCTTACCGCCTCCAAACTAATGGTCTAGTTGAGCTATCTAACTGAGAGATCAAGAAGATCCTTCAGGTTACTGTTCGACCTGATAGAAAAGATTGGTTTTCTCGGCTTCCGGAAGCATTGTGGGCCCATAGGACCACCCACAAGACCCAATTAGGAATGTCTCCCTTCAGACTAGTGTACGGGAAGGCATGTCACCTCCCCGTCGAGTTGGAGCATAAAGCCTATTGGGCAGTACGGACCTGTAATCTGGATCTTTCTAAGGCTGGCACCCACAGAAGACTTCAAATGAGCGAGATCGATGAATTACACCACGATGCGTATGAGAACTCGTGAATTTATAAAGAACAGGTTAAAGCTTTTCATGACAAACACATTTCTAGAAAGATCTTTCATCCTGGTCAGAAAGTTTTACTCTTTGATGCCCGACTCAAATTTTTCCTAGGGAAGCTAAGATCCAAGTGGGTCGGACCCTACCTAGTCCGAGAAATCTTCAGAAATGGAGCCATTGAAATCAGCCCACTTAGCCACGATTCTGAACCCTTTGTCGTGAACGGTCAAAGACTCAAGCCGTTCATTGACATGACCAACATAGATTTGGCTGAGTCATCCTTTACCCTCCATTCCTCTTGAGCTTATTGCACCCAGCCGATGGCGCAAAACTCAGCGCTTAATGGGAGCAACCCGTCATTCTTTGAAAAACTTGAAACCTTTTCTGACATCTCTATGTGGAATTCATATTGCACTTTTGGGTTCATCCATTAGAACAGCCGACTTCACCTCAGGTATCCCTACTCGAGACTAGAAATCGTTCGCAACAAGTCACTTCGACCCATTCACTCACCACACACCTATCCTAATGCATGAACTAAGCTAAAATCGAACCCACCTAATTTACAATGGGGACATTGCAAATCGTAGGCATGGGGGGGTATGAAAGCGCAAAATGTCAGGAAAATTCATATCAAGAAAGGGTTTCAATAAAAAAAAAAAAAGAAGACTTGATAGAGTGGAGGAACAATTCAGGGTCATACAAATGAGAGAAGGAAAAGAGTGAAATGACAAAAAGGAGCACAAAATGAAAATGAAAAGAAATAGTCATTAGTAAAAGATTAAAGGGTGAACTGAAGTTCTAGACTGAATCAATAAAAAGGAAAGAAAAGTGCTACGAAGATACAACAAGAGATTAGTGGGAACGCTGGTCTTAGGCCTCTTGGGCTAGAATCTTTAGCTTAAAAATTCACGTATCCGTTAAAATCTGGATAATCCTCAAGAGGTTGAGGAAAATGTGAAGCTTGAGTATTAGGTCTAAGGCTTAGGAAGTATTCGGCCTCGTTAACTGACTTCCGGTTTGCGGGATTCGGTAACCTAAGCACCCCACATTCACACACAGTCTGGTTCAATGCGCATAAACATCCAAATCACTTGAAAAGCGTTTAGTGTTCTGAAAAAAGTCACCTAGATTAGGAGCGGCCAATCAACACAAGTTGATTTGGAGGAGTTCCCAACGCGGAGAGGCAGGAAATTCCCCTCGAAGATGCGTAACAACATATCGTCTCCTCAATGCTTGTCTCTTAGGATATTTAAATATCCTACTGGGGGCATGTAAGCACTCTGCTGGTTCAGATACCATGGGCGGCATTATCCCGAAATGTCGATCGCCAGGGTCTGAATTCGGCCACGAAACACCATGGGCGGGATTATCTCGAAATCTCGAAAGACAGGGTTCTGGGGGTTGCCATGGGCGGGATTATCTCGAAATCTCGAAAGCCAGGGACCCTTCAGATTGATGATGGGGACGGGGAATCCGATACAGACCGTGTTGAGAAGCTAATCCGAAGCTAGAAATAAAACGAAAAGAGAGAGAAAAGCTCTCCAAACAAATAAATCTTCTATCTCTCTCTTACAAAAATGCACTGCAAACTGAACTTAGGCTAAAAATGTCTCAAGCACAGGTGCTTTAACCACGGAGTCCAACAAACCCTAGGTTAGTTTTTGTGGGCTGTAGAAACCTTTGCGGAAGACTAAGGCTAAGTGGGTCAGGTCCAGATTTTGGTTGGTACCTGAGTACCTCTAGGCCTATTGTCGGCATGCCTACCTAATCACAAAAGGAAAGGAGAAGCACTTATCATGATTGTTGACAGACACTCTGGGTCAAGAACGGAAGTTAAAACCTTGAAATTTTGCTAAGGGACTAGCAAAAGCTAGGCATGGGGGTATGATGAGAGCCTCATCATGAGCCATAACTAGCTCATTTTGACCCAATAAAGAAGATAAAAGCTCCTACATAACCTAGAAGAAGGCCTAAATAAAAGAATAAGTGCTTTGAGAAGAAAACATGAATTAAAGGGTAAAACTGCAATTTTACTATTGCAGTACATAAACGGGATTTCTCATAAGCAAAACATAGGTCAAATGATCTAAATGAGATAAAAAGTGGGTTGAGTCAATCAGAAATGGGTTTATGTGCAATCTAGGAATTAAATGACATTTGGTAACCCTAAAACAGACCCACTTAAATTAACAAGGTTTTGATCAGGATAAAACTCAAGTAAACCCTCTAAAAATCATGGAAAAATATCCTCTATGGTTTAGAACACTTAATTTGGCCTTTGGAACCCAGTTTGACCTAGATTAGGGTCCTAGCACATTAATTGACCTAATTTGGGTTTTTACGCAAAATTTACAATCAAACGAGGTCAAACCTAAAATCCAACTTCACCATTGGATTCCTTAGGTCCAAATTATGTTTATACCAAAATTTGGACCTAAGGGGAGGTCATCTTGACCTACTTTACAATTTAGTACACCCAAATCATAATTTGGTCCCTATCTTTTGAATATCTTTGCAGAGAGCCCCCTAAGTTCCTCGCCACCTTTGCAATCAGGTCCTGCCACCATTGTTAGGGTAGAGCAGATCTCCGACGAGGTTTAGAGAGGGATTCCTCTCTGATCCCTCAGAGATTCCATCCCAGAAATGGAAGGGAGATTCTCTGAGGAATTCCCTTCCTTCTAAAGCCAACCACAATCTCTGGTCTGAACCCAATCTCTTGTGCGAACGCACGAGAGATTTGGGTATCCACCCTCTTTCCATCTCTAGCTAGCCGGTGGAGGTGATTGTGCGATCTCCACGCGCTAGAAGGTTCGGCCAACACTTATAAAAGGATCCCCAGACCCGGCCGTAGATCCTCAGCTTTGTTTTGACGGAGATTACCCCAAGTTTTCCTCTCTCCCATCTCCGGCCAAGAGACCCGCAAGCTCCGGAGACCTCCTCCCCTCCTTCTCATCGCTTTGCTGCCATACCAGCAACAGAGTCAACTCCGCCTCTTCCTCCCGCATTGCGCCGTACCAAGCACGCGTGCCCCTGATCTCATCCTCGTCGTCGCTTCCTCCTCAGGGTGCTTCTTCCCCGACGACGGCAGTTACGCGCCGTCCACTCCGCTGCCTCCCTTCCTTCCTGACCACTCCAGATACCTTCTCCATCTTCCCCTCTCTCTTTTCCCCCTGTTATTTTAGTTAATCGCCCCCCCGACAGTGCCTGACCACCTCCATCTTCCTCGCCTCCGTCCGACCTCCGGCAAGCCGCTCCCACCACTCCGCCCCTCCACACGGCACGCCAACCCTCTCGTAAGCTCCACCTCGCCACAAGGAACACTTTCCGCCCCTCCACTGCCACTCCACACCTCCGCAGCAGCTCCCCGAACAACCCCACACCTCTGGCCACAGGTTGACGTAGGCACGCATGCCTAGGCCGTCCTGCGGCCTACAACGCCGTGCACCATCTTCGTCGTGCCACGGCGAAGGTGCCCAGCTGGTCTGATTAGGCCAATAGGCCGTGATTGTGTTTGACAGGTATCGACGCTCCTACTGCCATTGACTGTCGAAGCAGCTCCTGGTGCAGTAGCTCCAGGCGTTGCAGCTCCAGGCTCCAGGAGCAGCAGACTCGCGCGGGTGTTGCGAAGCGATCAGGGCCAGCATTGACGCTACGAAGCTCCTAGCCTTGGCAATTGCACGAAGAAAGCTCTACAGGCGCGCGCGTAATTGGGGCGGGCCAGATAGTCCCACATCGGCTAAACACAACGCACAGGTACGCTTTAAGTTGAATTTGTGTTCTCTGCTTATCGCCTCCAAACGCATAGGGGTGAGGTCCCTCACCCGACCCACGCCTGCCTCGTCCGCGGTTTCACCTCACGGATCTGGCGGGATCCGACCCGACCCTAACCTGAGCACTCCTCGCGCATCACCCACCTGCCGGTGCACCTGGTCCCGGGTGCGAAATCCAACCTGATTACCCGTGTGGCTCTGGGAGAGCGTCTTTGAGCGAATTGTAGAGAAAGAGAGAGATGTTTGGGTAGAGGGAAGGGGGTAGGTTTTGCATTGGCTGTGGTGTGCGCAGGAAAGAAGGAAGAGAGGAAGAAGCGAACACTTAGCTGCTGCAGCAAGGGAAAAGAAGAGAAGGAAGAGGCGAAGGAAAGCAAAAAGAAGAACTGAAGAAATAGAAGAGCAGGAGCAGAAGAAGAAGGAACTCTGAAGAAAGGAAGCTGAGCAAGGCAGAGATCTGAGAGAAGGAAGGACTGTAGAGAAGACAAAAAGAAAGAAGAAGACAGAAGGGGAACAAAGGCAGGAAGAAGAAGTCTTCGCAGAGAAGAGAAGAGAAGAGAAAGTAGTTCAAAGAAGAAGAAGAGCCAACGAAAAAGAAGAAGAAGAAGGCAGAAGAGAGAAAGAAGACTACTTTTAAGACATCTGATAAAGAAATCAGACGTCCAATTTTGTTCTCTTTTAGCAATTCTTTTTATAACTCTCTCTCTTTGAATCAATTGTTTTCATTTAAAAATTGTACTCTTTGGTTTTAAAATTACTGAGTTTGCCCCCTGTGTTCGACCTCAGAGACTCTAGTTTTTCGAGTAATAAAATTCTTTATATTTGTTTGAACGTTTTGTCAGTTATACTACATCGTGACATTTTTTAAAACCCGCAAAAGCGTTGCGAACAATCCCTAACACTCTTTCTAAATCCTCAATTTCATCCCTAACATTCCTTGCACCAGCACATGTATCTTCTTCATCCGGAGTCACAATTTCGCTTTCAGATATAAACGAATCAGAGGATGACTTCGAAATGAATGAAGGTAGGTTGGAAGCAACAGATCTAGGGATTATCCTATCAATGTCATCCCCGGGTTTTTGTTCTTTACTCAAATCTTCCCCGGAGTCTATATGTGAATCCACATAAATCTCAAAAATTGCTTCCAAATTTTCCATCATTTCATCATGAGGAGAAATATCATCAATGGGTGTGCTAAGGAAACCTAATTTGGTCAAATTTGTGACATCCTCAGGGGCTAACTCTTCAAATAAGACATAATCACCCTTAGTGTCACTCCAAATCTTGAATGTAGGTTCCTCATATAATTCGTCTTTCTCCTCATCACACAATTCATCATGTACCCGAGGTCTAGAATCATTTAATATCTCAGCAGATCCCCTAGGGTGCTCTATCTGAGGTAAATGGTTTACACTGGTAACATCAGACTCCTCAGATAGGTCAATTTCTTTAGGGTTAGGTTCCCTAAGGGTGGGTTTGAGTTCCATATCATGATCAGAAGGGAGGGTAGGATTAACAACATGACTTTGACCCACTTCATCAAATGTCACGAAAATACTATCATCTGGGTCGAGGTCTTCCAATGGTACCATCATTCCCTTCTTTTGACTCCAATATAATTCAAGTGGATACTCAACCTTATCATCATCTTCCTCGGGTTGCCACCTCTCTTCATCCAATGCATAGCTACTTTCATGTGTATTTTCCTCCCACCTAAGGTGTGGATCTCTCAAGGAAGTGTCATCTAATGGGGAGGTTTCAAAATTGATCCTCGAAAAGTAGTTATTCTCCCCAGAATTTCCCTCCAACTAAAGTGTAGCTCTCCCATGAGAGATGCAGCTATTGTAGAGGGGTGTACGTCATCCTCAATGGGGTAGATTTGGTGGCTAATTTCATCCCTTTCTTGTTGGCCTACTCTCGAAGATTCTCCTAACAATTCAATCATTTCATTTTGCATTTTCTGTATTTTCATCTTCAAAGAGGAGAGGTCATTTCTATCATGAGAGAAGTCAGGCTCAGGCTTATAGTACCCAGGAGTGTTTGTCCAACCATTATAATTTTTCAGGGCGGGTAGGTAGGGTATTTCCATGGTATGTGGGATATTGGGAAAAGCAAATCCCGCTCCTCGGTTCTTCTCACTGATTTGGGGCTTAACCAGGCCAATACTCCTATAATAGGAGTAAAACGGATCCCAATGATTGTCATTATGTCCATCAAGGAATGGACCATCTCATCATCTGGGATCAAAGGATGCAGAGTGGGGGTGAGGGTGTAGGCAAGATGTGAAAGGATGAAAATCAATGTGGTCCATTCTAACTCACACCTTAATCAGAATTCCCCAAGCAAAACACAATTCAAAAAGGACCTTTTAGGTCTTTCCCAATTTAGGCTTTTGATTTTAAGTCAGATTGCAGGTGACAATACAACTTGTTCAATCAATTTACGCTCCTATTGTCAACCTACGGCTCACCTAAGAAGACCTAGTTGGAGCTTAGGTGTTCTTCCCTAAATCTCAAATGGTCAATTAAATCCAAAGATGGTAGATCGAGGGATGCAAGTAGGCCTAAGCCTTTCTTTGAAGCTGTGATTTCGCGGTGCTTCTCAACTACCCCCAAAAATCCTTGACAGGGTATCCCCCTCTTTGGATTTACAAAACCTTTGATCTCAAGTTCCGAACACTTCAGAATCCAACGATAGGAGGGCTCTTGTCCTAGTATTTCCAAACCTAAGGAGTGTCTAGAAGCATGCCGTGGTGCAAGTGAAATAAGTGTGCATACACCGTAAAAGATTTTCAATTTTGAATCGCACGCCAAGTTTGAAAATCAAATCCTTGGTTTTTAAAATGTCCCTCCTTTAATTAGTCCTTTTTCTAGAAAATATGTGACCACCTGTTAGATTTATTCAGTACAGATTAGGTGGTCTTCGCATTAAGTCCTAATGCAATGCGTGATCAAGAATATGATGCAAAGTAATAAAATGCGTACCTTGCTTCCAGCAATCAACAATGCAAGAATGCACGCAATGCAGAGAAATAAATCTAGAGGCTGCTCATATAGACCTAAATGGTTCATCTTAGGGCAAGCAGCTTTTAGCAGGCAGCTCATTTTTTTATTTTTTTTATTTTTAAACTACTTATGCACAAGCAAATAAAAGTAATCAATAAACTAAAAAAACCTAAATCTAAAGAAAAGGGAACAGGCTCCCAAAAATTACCCAACACGGGTCCAAAACAAAATCGGGGAACAAACCCCTCAAAATATACCCCAGAAGAAGGGTTTCAAACCAAATGCGATGAAAAATTAAATCTAAAGTCTTAATTCTATCAAACTAGCGAGTAAATATGCAATGATGCCCTCTGCACCCTTGTCCTTCTCCTTTCCAAAATAGCTCATCCAATTCTCCTCTGGCGACATCAAGGGTCACCTTCTCACAATGGCTAATTCTTGCACAAATTTTCTCGCACAGGAAAGAAAATAATAAATGATCAAATCACTGTGCAATTGACAAATAATCAAAATAAAATCAGGTGAAATTATTGCATTTGTTGCCTCCTCGACAACGGCGCCATTAGACTAGTCGATTGTTCGCATTAAAAATCGTTTGTAGTTTGATGTGGTGGAAAAATCGACTAATCAACAATTAAAATAACCACTCGTAGAAGAGCGGGTCGTATCCATAGGGAGGCAATGACGTATTTAAGTTCGCACCAATTAAAAACGTATGTTCATAGTTAGTTTAGATGAGAATCGAGCCAAATCTGCCTTCAAATTATGGTAATATCAAGAAAACATGCTGAAATGGCAATTTTTAACAACTACAGGATATTTTTTGCAATGCAATTCAATAAAATATCAATAAATGTTGGCAATGGCAGAAAATGTAAATATTAGTGGCCCTTTTACTGTAGCAAAATAGGGGATTTCTTCCCCTTGGCCGTGTGCGAAGAGGAGTGGACGGCCGGACGTGGGAAGCTCGGAGGAAGTACCTTGGACCGAGGGCTTCAAAACGGTGGTGGTGGCGTGTCGCGCGGCGGCCGGAGGCGGCCGGACGACCTCCGGTGGAGATGGCTGCAACCGGTACTGCAGCTGCTATTGTTGGGTGTGGCGCGCGCTGCTGGAGGCATGGGCGGATTTCTGCGTGCTCTGTTGGTGGTGAGGCACGCGCGGGACTGTTGGCGGGAGGGCGCAGGCGGGTGGTCCTGCAGGTGCGGCTGCAGCTGGCGTGGGCGCGCACTGCAGTCGGTGCGGGGAAGGTACTGCGGGCGCGGGAGCGCGCGAGTGAGGTTCTGCAGGCGTGGGAGGAGGGCGTGCGCGGACTGTTGGGCGTTGCTGGAATGGTGGGGGTGGCTTCAAACGTGTGCGCAGGCTGATGCGCGCGGGTGAGCAGTGAGATGCAGGCTGAAGGTGAGCAGGTGGACTTCAGACGGGTGCGCCGGCGGTTGCGCGTGGAGATGGCGAAGGCTGCAAGCGTGGGGAAGGTGGAGTGAGCGGGCGTGAGGGCTGGAGGCTGTGCACGCCTTTCGTGCGGCTAGAGATGAGCGGGTGGCTGCTGCGGTGTGGGTGGTGGAAGTGAAGTGAGAGGAGGGAGATTGCTGCTGGAGTGGGGGGGTGGACTTCAGACGTCCGGGAAATTTCCCGGACGTCTTAACTGACTGAAAGGGTGATTGCACAGTAGCTGTGGCAGTGGTTGTTGGTGACGACGGCGAGGGAGATGCACGCTAGGGTGCTCACGGTAATGTGGACGAGCTCCGGATGGCGGTGTGGCCTGTCACACCACACGCCCACGGTGGTGGAGACTCCCCGCCACGGTTGAGGCCGGCGGTGTGGAATGGAAGAGAGGAGATCTCTCTGCACAGTGGTGGGTCGGTGGTGGAGGCCTCTCGAGCTCGGCTACCTCCCTCCTCCTTTTGTAGTGGCCTGGACAAATTTGAAATTAGTTGCCCGACCGGATCCAACATATCCGCTCCTCCTTGAATGGGTTCTTCACTGCGGCACCGGGTGGCATTGGAGCAGCAGCCAACCGTTCCTGAAAGAAGAAGAATAAACAAAATATTGTTAAAATATTATGGTCATTTATATACTGACCCTCAACTTTTATGTTAATGAAAATAATGTACCTAATTGGTTAACTAATTAGATGAATGTCATTCTAAGCTAATTCTTAATGCACTTAAAATATGAATGCAATGCATGGATTATGTAATTAAATTAAAAATATGAATTAATCTATTTACATCCTAATTTATGCTAAATAAATGTTAGAATTAACCTAATGTCCAGGCACTTAAATACTTAAATTGTCCACAACTATGGGCTAATCAGTAACCATCCACCATAGTCATAGCTTTATTAAGACTCAATCTCTGTGTATCTGCCTTATTTGGTGACTCTCAGGAATTCACGCAATGTATGCACACAGGAATAGAGAGCGAAAACTTTGTCTAACTCTGAAGTATCATCATCTAATTGTCCAAAACTTATGAGTCCTTACACTAGACTTAGCGCACCAGTAATCTCTCTACTTTCTTCTCACAAATATGAGGTGGATCTACTAGAAGATAGTATACCTGACTCCCTATTAACTGTCCAAGGGTTTAGTAGATTAAAAATGCTTATTGGTTTTCTTGAAAGATCCATTACCCAATCTATGTGCAAGTGAAGTAAATGTACTGGATTCTAAACTTTAGAAACAATTTAAGAAGAAAAATCTTTAATGACACCTCCATGACAAAGATGTTTTGCTAGGGACTAACAAATTCAGCTCAAGAAAAGAAATTTTTTTTTAATATATACTAACCTAAATTCATGAATACTTCCTAAAATGCAAAGTGCATCCCCCCATGCCTAAATCCTACAATGTCCCCATTGTAAAATTAAAACAGGGGGAGAAAGGAAGGAAGTCACTTGATGACTGTGTTATTCAGAACGCTAGGTTGCCTCCCAAAAAGCGTTGCATTTTCTGTCAGCTGCCAGACTTATAGGGAACCTGTAGGTTTGGTTCTAGACAAAAAATGCTAGGCCCTAAAAATATGTGTAATAGCATGGGCCTAGAAAATAGGTAGCCACGGATGTTGGCGAGCTGATGATGCAGCGTGATTCCAAATGCTCACCAGAAGAAATGAAAATAGAGAACCTCATAGGCTACCTAGGGAGGTCTACGGATAACAAAAGGAATATGGAAAGGGACCTCCGAAAATGGAATAAGTGGAGGATAACAAGGATCCTCCTAAGTGGGATGGGTTTTAAAAGATATAAACATTATTATTTCACACCCTTGAATGGATGGACTAAAAGTACAAGCATCAATCCACACTCACCATTCTACCTGAGGATGTACTGGCTTGATATGTTCTCCAGAAAGAATGTACATGAGTAGAGATCTGAGCCAAGGATCAGTTAGGGAGTGTAAGGGTTATTTGTGGTGTTGGGCAGTAATGGTTAAGTCCAAGGAGGGCTTAGTCGGTGTCAAGTCCAACTCCAAAAATGATTTAAATTGTGTATTCTCCCAAGCAATTATTGCAGAAAAATTTAAGTCACCCTACCTATTATTAATGATCGGAGTCATATTTTTACTTTCCAGTATATGTGAATCAATGGTGGACTCCAAATTAAATTCCTTTGATGGCAGGGTCAAAGCAACAGAATCATTATCATTAATCTCTTCCCTGAATTTTTTTGGTTCACTTAAATTTTTGTCGGGGTGTATATGTGATTCATTAGTAAAGAAAGGAGTTGCTTTAGTATCATCAATTATTTCTGACGGAGGATCCATCATAATGTTTTGGAGTAAGCCTATATCATGCAATTCTTTGTTCCTCTCAGGGCATAAATCCTCAATTGACGTGTTCTGTCCCCGAGAGTCTCTCCTAGGCTTCTCACTATTGTGTTTGTCCTCCTCGAATATCAACTCCTAGTTTGATGGAGGATGACTCTTAAAAGAAGGGAGGAATCCAGATTTCACCAGATTATTTATATCCTCCAGGAGTAAGCCCTCAAATAATAAATAATCTCCCTGTGATTCACTTTAGATTTTCAGTCCAGGTTCCTCCATTGGGTCATCCTCATCCTTTGAAATAGACTCTTTATATCCTTGGGACCAAAATTGATCTAATTCATCCTCAATTCTGCTTCATTGGGTGCATTTAAATCCTCAGGATGTTGAATGGTAGGTGTTGATTCCCTAAGTGGAGGGTCAGGATTAGGCTCACTAAGGGTAGAATGGGATTCCACCAGGTAATTAATAGGGGAAGTGATATGAACAATACGACCTTGACCCGGGTTATCAGCGGTAAGGAAAATACTGTCATTGGAGTCAAGGTCCTCAAGAGGCATCATCTTCCCTTTCTTTTGACTCCAATATAACTCGAGTGGATAATTACTAGGATCATTCTCCTCTAGTGGCCATGTCTCATTGAGAGAGTCTAAGTGATAGCTACATAAAATGGGATCCCTGTTGTCATTGGTTTCCTCAGAATTATTTTCATGATCACGGTCATATGGGTAGGGATCAGAATTACTGGGAAGAGCATAGCTAAGCTATCTTATTTCTTTGTTTAATTGTTGACTCTTCCTCAACATCTCTTCCATAGATTCCATCATTTATTTTTGTTGTTTTTGCATTTCTATCCTAAAAAAGGAGAGGCTACTACTATCAGATTGGGGAGGATAGTCAATTTCAGGCTCTAGTTGTCTAGGGGTATCAGTCCAGCCTCAATACGAAAAATCATGAAGGGTGGGAGGGTTGGGTGTTTACATAGTAGTAGGGATACTAGGGTTGGAAAATCCAGCTCTTAGGCTTTGCTCAAAAGTGGGAGTTATCGGGCCAGTATTCCCAGGATAGGAATATGAATGATCCCACGAATTGTCAATGTACCCATCAAAGGATGGATACGCTCGGGGCATGGGATCCTGGTTAATGGATGGGAAGTATTGACTCTGATAATCTAAATGATAGGAGTAAGGGTGATCCATTTCTTTAAGCCAAACAGGTTTAACTTTCTTAGGATTTAGAAGAAATCAGAACACAAGCAGAAACTTCCTACCACTGTCAAAACAAACGCGAATACATTGGGATCTGTTTTTAGTAGATTCTAGGTCTTAGGGGTTTAGTTGGTGGCCAAACAAGTTTTGCAAGAATTACGCTTCCTAGGTCGACCTTTGTTGGTGCCTACAACCTACTCCCAAGGGATGGAAGTCTTGAATCGAGCCCGCACACGAGGAACCGAAGTAACTTGGCGGATAGGCTTGTTGATTTCCGACTAACTTCCCTTGTGGTGCAAAGAGGAGAGGTAGAAATTTATCTAGTGACCTTATGTGTGAGGTGCATAGTGTCTCAGGTGTGCAATCATACATTCGTGTTTTGAGTTTTGAAATCTCACAAAGAAGATCCTTTTGCACACAATTTTAAGTCTCAGATTTTAAGGTCCCACCTCTTAGCAGTCCTAATTTTTAAAGTGACTACTGAATTAATAAGATTCAAGCACTTTAGTGGTCTTAGATTTAGGTTCAATGCAGATGCATGACAAGTAATTGATGCTCAAGAAAAAGACATACCTTACTCTACCTTTCTTCAATGTAGGATGTTTTCAATGCAAAAAGAAAAGCTAGATGCTGCTCATTCAATCCTAGATGGTTGCCCTATAGATATGCAGCTTCTAGCAGGTAGTTCGAATATATATATATTTTAATAATAAGACACAAACAAGCCTAATTTAACTAACCAACATGCAGTTCAAACAATTCGAATAATCCTATAATCTAAATAAAATAGGAATACGCTCCCACATACAAGAGCGATAAAAAATAAAGAAACATTGGGGACATGTTCCCAAAAATGCCCAACAAGGGTCCACAAGACAGAAATTAAGTTCTAATGTCTATCTAAACTAAATCTAAACTAAGATCTAATGAGTAAATCAGAAAAAGGTTCCTCCATACACCTACGTGCGTGGGATCAAGGCCCACAAGCATCCGTTGTTGGCCTCCAGGTGGCGTCAAGGTCCACCAAAAATATTGCCTCCGTCATGCGCTCTCACCGTGTTCATTGCGTGTTTTTGCACAGAAACAGAAACAGGGTTAGTAATTCAAAAATGCCTCAGAAATTAGATAAAAATAATATAAATTTCCTGAAAAAATTAATAAACATATTTCCTCCCCGGCAACGGTGACATTTGAAAGAGCGATCTTCATTTCGATAAAAGCTTTAGCATAAAATGATGTGTCGTATGTGATCGCGTGGTAGAAAATCACTTTTCAAAATATTTTAATTCTCAAAATCTAACCATGAAAATAGTTAGGTCATCTCCACAGGGAGGAATTAGCTTATTGAATGCCTTATTTGTTCAGGAATATCATTAGATGTACATACTAATTATTGCAACTCACTTTCTCACATAAACTCTTAATCTAAATAATTAATCAGGATGTAGGTATTTACATGCAAAATTACCATAATATAATATTATAATGATCTTGGTAATGATAATCAAGGTAACTACTAATTTCCTGTAGAAGATTCCTTATTTGCGATAATCAATGTAGCATGCTCTTATATAATTCATGAGATACTCAATCAGAAGCAATTTATCAAGAATAGAGAGATATGCATGCAAATTCACCTTAAAATATTAATTTGGTAAATAAATGAATAGAAAGTTTCACAATGGCATGTAACGTAATTATTAATATGCTCGTTACTGTAGCAAAACAAGGGAAACGAATCCCCTGCTTGCACGTGCAGAGGAGGAGACGGCAGACGGTGTGGTAGCTAGTGGTGGGTCTCTGAGGTGCGGCCTTCGCAATGGTGGTGACGCAACATCCGGTGGTGGCCGGGGGTGGCCGGTTGGAGGAGGAACAGTCAGTTGGCGTGGATGTTGGCATTGAAGGAGCTATCGTGGCTGGTTTCCGAGGGCGTGGCTACCCTCGTGAGTTCGAGGCAGGCACTCCGGTTGTTTTGGCGGAGGAGATGGCCCATGGTGGCGTGGCCGACAACTGAGGGGGGCAACACTTTGGGTTCTTCTGTTTAGAGTTGCAAGTGGTGGTGGAAGGAAGAAAAGGAAGAAGAAGAAGAAGAAGCCACACGCACGCGAGCTAGAGCGCGGATTCGGTTGCGCACACACGCGGTTGGAGCGCGGGCTTCGCTTGCACTGGTGCGCGTGGAGCAACGCAGGCGTGTGGCTGTAGGTGCGTGAGGATGTGCGTGTGGTTGGAGCAGTGAGAGGCTGGCAGTGAGTGGTGTAACTGCACATGGTGAGGGGGTAGCGCACGTGATCTGGTTGCGGCAGATTGGCTTGGTGAAGGCAACAGCGAGCGGCTGCCATCATGCTCGCTGCCGCCCAGAAGGATGAAGAGGTGGCTGCAATGTTGAAGCTCACTTTTGATGGCCATAGTGCATGCATGTTGCACGGTGTAAGCTTTTTTCCATGGTGAAGAAGATGGAGAGGGAGTCCCCGCCGAGGGGAAGATGATCTCTGGTGTGTGGGTTTTCTCTCTTTAAAAAAAAATCCCCCTGTCTGTTCCGCTTGCTGCTGGCTTCACCAACCACTTGCGTACATCACGAGTGGTTGAAATTGATGGATAAGCTTTGGCCATTCTATATCAGACGTCAGACTTCATCATCAGATGTCGTAAAATATGTAGAAATAGGAACTTGTGATGACAATTTCTTAGACATCCATACTGATCTCCAGACATCTTATAGACACAGAATTGCACGTTTGGACTCTTCACCTAGCCTGCATTTGTCAGATAAATTATATTATCATATCATATGTTATTAAATGTAAAATTGAAGCATAAAATTAAATGCAGGCCAAGGTGAATTGCCATATAACTCTAAATTAATTAACAACCAAGAACAAATAATTAAATAGTACTTAGGCTAAATAATAGTCCACAAAAGTGGACTTATCATCTGAGTTGGCCCAGATTGATAAGTTAGGTTAGGCTGAGGCTGAGGCGGCTGATATGGACGAGGAGCTTGTGGTCGGGGTGAATATTGTGGTCTCTGATTTTGATTATTGCCTGATCACGTGAAGTTGGGATGATTACACCATCTAGGGTTGTAGGTGTTAGAGAATGGATCATTCTGAATGACGTTGAGGTCTTCGT
The DNA here is from genome assembly GCA_037157565.1 of Thalassia testudinum. Taxonomy (NCBI): domain Eukaryota; kingdom Viridiplantae; phylum Streptophyta; class Magnoliopsida; order Alismatales; family Hydrocharitaceae; genus Thalassia; species Thalassia testudinum. Next base: position 9,769,100 of record JAZHRO010000014.1, read on the forward strand.
AGGTTTGAGGAACCTTGGGAAAATCAGAATATGGGTGTTCAAAGTTCCCCCAACTAGAGTAGGTGGATCCAGAGTTTCCTCCGTAGCCAGAATCAGACAGGGGTGAATATGGGTCCATCCCCTGAGAAGGTTAGTGATTGTGCACGGTCTCCCTGCTAGAGGGTGGTTGTGTGTACAAGTATTGCACAGAGGTGGCCCACTGCAAATGTCGAGTTAGCTGATCCACCTTCTTTTCAATAATAGAGACCTTGTCCAGATGACTGGCCATCAGTTCCAAGTCAACGGAAGAGGAAAGGCCCTGCGTCTCATGTGCTCCCTTTGGATTCGCTAATGCACAGGCATTCGTCCAGTCGAACATGCCCATGGATTCATTACTGATGGAGTTCTCACGCATATTCTCGAGAATCTCCCACATGGTGTCTTCTTGTTGGCCCATGATGTTTCCTCCGCAAGTCGCATTGATGAATATTCTAATATCCTCACGAAGTCCCTGGTAAAAAGACTAGACTTGTTCCCATTTTGGAACTCCGTGATGGGGGCACTTTCGCATGAGATCCAGAAAATGATCCCATGCTTCGTGAAGTGGTTCTCTTGCTTGTTGTATGAAATGTGTGATCTGGTGCCGTAAAGCATTTGTCCGACCAACAAGGAAGAACTTTCTCAGAAACTCGATTGAAGTTTTGCCTAGGTGTTGATTGGATGCGTTTAAGTTTGGTACCAATGAGCAGCTTTATCCATGAGAGAGATGGAGAACATTTTCATGAGTAGAATATCCGAATTTTGAGCCTTCGACCCGAAGGTTTGGGCTAGATGCTTGAGTTGTTTGATATGCTGGAAGGGATTTTTAGAATTACACCCATGGAATTTGGGAATAGCATGAATCATGTTGGGCTTGAGTTCAGTGTCAAGACCTCTAGCGAGGATTTGTACTTGGGTTTTGATTGCTACCGTAGAGAGATTATAGTGATCTCGCATCATTGGATGCCATGGTGGGTTCACAAAGGTTTGGAATAGATCATTGAGGCATTGGAGTTGATTTTCAAGATTATTTTCTTTTGCAGGTTATGCCATGATGATGGATGAAGGAGAACCAGGTTCAGATGAAAAAGAAGAGATATCAATAGGATTGGGTTGTTGCACAAACAAGGAGGTAGAGGCTTGGCCTCGACATGAATGAGTGACTAAAGGAGGCCTCAAGGACGTTCTTAGAGACCTCCTCGTAAACATGCACCAATGGAGCAGATGAGAGGTAGAATTTGATGCAGCCAATCGAGACACCCAAAAATTTTGGATGACTATAGAGGTTTGGGGCGGATCATACCCCTTGGTCAGAAAGCCATCCACCTGAGAATGACCTGGGCAGCTAGAGAGGAAGAGTCCCGCAAAGACCCCTACATGGTAGAGCGCTGATGAGCCCATATTTGTCGGCTATTTAGTTACTTAAGTGCTTAGGAATTAGATTTATATTAGTGTATACATAACATTTATTAAGATATAAATAAGTTAATTTATATATATTGGCGTGTATGCATTACATGTATAAATTATTTAGCATGCATTAGAATAACATGCATTAGTCTTTAGGTTACATTATATGCATTAACATTTTATTGAGGGTTTGAACATAATTAACCAATCTTTTTATTATTATTCATTTTCTATTCTCTGAAGGAATTTACCGCTCCAATGCCACTAGCTGCCACACTAAAACCTGCATTCAAGGACGAGCGGAGAATGTGGGTCTGCTCCCGCCACTCCATTTAAATCCATGCAGATGACTACAAAGGAGGAAGAATGGCTGTTGTTCAAAGGAGGCCACCACCCCATTCCTTACTGTGCAGAGAACCTTGTTTCTTATCCGCTCCTTACCATCGGCATCAACTGCGGCAGCACGACTCCACCGCCGTGGGCGTGTGGTGTGACAGCCCACACTGCCAATCAAGAGTCCCTGCATCACCGTGCTTCTTCTTCATGACCACCACACCCACCAGCACCATCCCTGCGCACGTCCTTCACCAAGTGCAGGCACCTCCCTTCAGCACCCTCGAGCCGCGCTTCACCTTCTGCAGCAACTCACCTGTATGCGCTGCACCTCCACCGCAGCAGGCGTGTGCCCACCAGCAGCGTAGCGCATGACCTCCCCCAAGCCTCAGCCCCTGCCACACGCACCACACACCGCTGCGGGCCCTCCAGCACCATTACTGTGCTTTTTGCTGCCGCGTGTGTAGCTCTGCCTACAGGATCCACCGCGTGCTCCTCGCAGCCACAACCGCACGCCCAGCAACAGGAACCGGTCCTCGCCCACCAGTAGCACACGCAGAGTGTGCGCTACTCTAGCTGGCGTCGCCAACTCGTGTGCACGCCTGGCTTCTTCTTCTTTGCCAACTGAAGGTACCCAAAGCCACCAAAAATGCAGCCACCAAATCCGGCCATGAAACTTCGCGTCAGGAACTCCATCAGACTCGCCTCGACTCCCCGAGCACAACCACTCTTCCGGCCGCACCAATCGACCACTTGACGACCGGTCGAAGGGCCTCATCGCCATCGGAAAGCTCTCATCGTGCTTATCCTCCTCCGAGCTTCCTGCAGCCCACCATCGCCTCCTCTTCACGCACACACAAAGGAAGCAAATCCTCTATTTTTGGGTTAATTAATATTTACATTTGAGTGCCATTGCCAAACTCTCATTTTTTATTTTAATATTTGATATATTGAGTGAAATTGCAACTTCATGCTCATTCTTTCTCATAATTACTTGGCTTTTGTTATTCACATCTTTTGATGTTGGTTTTGGATTAAGATGTACACAATTTCTCTCTAATACATGTGCAATTGGAAATTATAGATATTGATCACATATTTATTGAATATTTTATTGGGCAAAAATTACGCATATAACCTTACATTCTTGAGTTATTGTGTGTCTTCTTTTCGTCACATTTCATGTCAGATTTAGCCATGGATTTCACACTCGATTGAATGAATACAAGGGAAAAATATTCATGAATTTATTACATCATTGTCTCCTTTTAGACATGACCTGCTCTTCTATGAGTGGTTTAATTTTTATTTTAATTATTTTGTTAAGCGATTTTCCACTACTTTGATACTAAAATGACAAATCATCTTAATCATATTATTCGAAAGTGGAAACTGACTTATCAAATGGCACCGTTGCTGGGGAGGCAATAGACGCAATAATTTCACCTGGTTTTTATTTCTTATTATTTCTCGTTGCATAGTGATCTAGCCATTTGTTATCTTTTCTGTTCGAGGAATCTGTGGAGGTGACAGGCACATCTGGGAGACGACATCGACCTTAAGCGACGCCTACATTCGAGGAAGACGCAGGAGACCTGGATCCCGCTTCCATAGGGGATTCTCCTTTGTCACAAGTTTATTCCCATTTACTCACCCATGTAGTAATTGGGATTGATTTTTGGGAGCCTGTTCCCTTTTCTTTAGATTTGGGTTTTCATTTTATTTTGTAGGTGGTTTATCCTTAATTTGTTTGTTCATAAGTAGCTAAAAAAAAAATGAGCTACTTGCTAGAAGCTGCCTGCCCTTAGGTCGAATCATTTAGGATTGAATGAGTAGCATCTAGATCTAACATCTTGTCTTGCATATTGCATGAAGAATGTTGGAATCAGGTATGCACTTCTAACTTTGCATTTCTACCTGTCATGCAAATGCATTTGGATTAATTTTTAGATGACATAATCTGTCTTGAAGCGATCTAATAAAGTTGTCACATTTAATTTTTGAAAAAGGACTAATTAAAGGAGGGACATTTAAAAATCAAGGACTTGATTTTCAAACTTGGCATGCGATTCAAAATTCAAAATCTTTGGCGGTGTATGCACACTTATATCTCTTGCACCACGACATGCATTTAGACACTCCTAGGTCTTGGAACTACTAGGACAAGAGCCCTCCTACCATTGGATTCTGAAGTGTTCAGAACTTGAGATCAAAGGTTTTGTAAATCCAAAGAGGGGGATACCCTGTCACAGATTTTTTGGGGGTAGTTAAGAAGCACAGAGAAAGCACAACTTCAAAGGAAGGCTTAAGCCTACTTGCATCCCTCGATCTTCCCTCTTTGGAGTTACTCTACCATTTGAGATTTAGGGAAGAATACCTAAACTCCAACTAGGTCTTTTTAGGCATTTTGAAAGTCGACAATAATTTGATTGGGCAACTTGCTTTGTCACCAACAATTTAAACTAAAGTCAAAAGACTAAATTTGTAAAGACCGAACAAGTCCTTTTGAATTGTGTTTGTAGTGCATGCTTGGTAGGTGATCTCTTAGGAGACAACTTGTGCTTTATCTTGAACCTAAAAGAATCTTAAGAAGAAACCTCCCAAGGGAAGAAATGGATGGTCAAAGGAGCCTTAAGGAATATTTGATTCCAACCAATCAAGCTAACCCTGCACTATGTAGACCTAGAGGGGACAATCCTTATGAGATCAAAAGCAATACCATATCCTTGCTGCCCTCCTTTTGTGGTACTGCTAGGGAAGACCCTTATAGCCATATAGAGGAATTCATCAGGGTCTGTTCCACGGTGAAGCTGCAAGGTGTTACTGATGACGCTCAAATGCGGACCCTCTTTCCTTCCTCCCTCAAGGACAAAGCCAAGTGTTGGTATCATACCCATGATGATATTAACACTTGGGATGCCCTGAAAAAGGAGTTTTTGAAGAAGTACTTCCCCATGAGCAAAACAAATCACTTTAGGAGGGAAATTATGAGTTTTGTTCAAAAGGATGGGGAAGCTTTCCATGATGCGTGGGAGCACTTTAATGACCTGCTGAAACTTTGCCCACTTCACCAGATGCCTAAGTGGCAACTGGTTGAAAGGTTTTGCACTGGACTTAATGATTCGCACAGGCAGACTTTGGATGGTGCCTGTGCAGGAACCTTTCTATCTAAGATTGAGGATGAAGCTTGGAACCTTTTTGATACTTTGAGTGAGAATTCTATTCACTTGAATTCTGCCTACATGGATAGAAAACCCACTCTCATGCAAAGAAAGTTGGAGGCAAATGAGGCAAGGGACACCAAGAATTTAACCTATCTGATTCAATTGTTGAACCAAAACATGGAAAGGCTTATGTCGAGCTCGGGCCAATTTGTATCTAACACCTCCACATCCCAAGCTTCTGAATGCTCCCTTTTCCAAGGCAATACACATGCCACTGTGGATTGCCACTTGGCCTCCCAATTCCCTGAGCTTGTACAGGCGGATCTGAATGCAGCTCAAGGGTTCCGTCCTAGACCTCTTAATGACCCTTTTTCCAACACTTATAATGAGGGATGGAGGAACCACCCAAACTTTTCATGGAGATAAAGAAATGTCTTAAATTTAGGGAATTATAAACCACAATCCTTTCAAAACCATCAAATGAAATAACCTCAAACCTTTGCCCAACCTAAGACCTCTAAGATGGATGAATTGAAGGCAATGTTGAGAACTATGCAAGAAAGTCAAAGTGACATCATCCAATCTCATGACAAGGCTACACACGAGATGAAATCACAGATAGGACATCTTGTTGAGGCCGTTAGACAGAGGGAAACTGGGAAGCTTCCCAGTGCTAATGAGGAGAATCCTAAAGGAAAAGGGATTGTCTTTAGGGAGCATGCTCAGGCAGTGACTATTCTGAGGAGTGGGAAAGAAATTTCCAAACCCGATGCTCCTATAGTCTCACCCTCTGAAAAACCATCCACCTCAACTTTCACCCCCATCGGAGAAGACTTGACTAAATCTCCTCCGCTTGAAATCACCTCACCAGAAGAAGTTGCCCCCGTTCCACCCCTTACTCGACATGATAACCCTTCCTCCCAGAGATTGAGTGCCCTTTCCAGAGCGCTTATCCACCTCTGGGTAGACTTCTACTGGCTCATTTGGATCCAAAGATAAGGCAGATGAGATCATGGAAACTTTCAAGCAAGTGCAGATTAACCTACCTTTGCTTGAAGCTATCAGGTAGATTTCGTCTTATGCCTGCTTCTTAAAGGACTTGTGCACAAAAAAGCGGCAATCTAGGAAACAGGTCCAATCAAAAGTTGTCCTGCCTGATTCTGTTAGCTCAATTGTTCAACATGGCACACCCCCGAAACTTAAGGACCCAGGAGCCCCGTACATCCCAATGGTTATTGGTGACTTACAATTTGATGAGGCTCTACTTGATCTTGGTGCAGGGGTGAACATCTTTCCTAGCTACGTGTATGAACAACTTGGGGGAGGCAATCTGAAGCCTAGCCCAGTAATTCTCCAAGTTATTGATCGATCACTTAAGACACCGTGGGGAATTTTGGAAGATGTCCTTGTCAAAGTGGAGGATTTCTTCTTCTCCGTCGACTTCTTAGTTTTGGACACTGACCCTACCAACAAGCCAACCAAATCCTCCATCTTTTTGGGCCACCCCTTCCTTGCAACTTCGCATGCTTCAATCAATTACAATACTGGGGCATTGAAAATGGGCTTTGGGAATAGGAAAATCCAGCTTAATGTGTTTGATGCTTACAAATAAGTCGGGCTTGAGGATTGTTCTTAAGTTGAGGTGATAGATAACCTGATTGAAGAGACAACCCCTGCAATGTTATGTGATGACCCCCTTCAGCATGTCATGCTAAATGAGCATTCCCATCTCATGGAGGAATGTGAAGGGGATATACTAGAACTTGATGAATTGCTAGGTGTTTTTGCTGAGTCTCTTTCCCCATCATCTCTACCCAAGGTAGATTGGCTACTTGTGATGGGGACATCTATTATGAAACCATCAACCATATAAGCCCCCGACATTGAGTTGAAACCCCTCCCTAACACGCTCAAGTATGTCTTCCTGGGTGCCAATGATACGCTCCTAGTTATCATTTCGGCTGTGCTATCTGAGGCATAGGAGGGAGCCCTGATTGAATTCTTGTCTAGTGATGCGAAATTTGGCGTGATTTGTAAAAGCGGGTTTTTAAGTCGTTGTAACAACCCAAATCGCAAATGCTTTTAAAATTTATAACCTAGATAGTGGCGTATCTAGGGTCGTCCAAGGAGGCAATATGTTTACAAAATTCAGGTCTCTTGCTTGGAAATAGAAATCTCCTTTCTTTTTGGTCTTTTCAACTATATCATTTTCTTTAAGGTTTTGAAATACTGAGCATTCGCAAAGTTGCTGACAAAGTAAAAGGCGATCTAAACCTAATCCACTAAACTATTGCTAGAGTGACAAGAAAGTCCTCTCCCTAAGCTCACTTTAGGCATGTGGGGGCCTAGAGTAATTAGGGAGAGGGAGTGAAAAAGTGCTAGATCAAGATAAAAAAAAACAAATGCAACAAGAATTTAAAACAAGGCAACTTGAATTGAATTGAAGTTGTTCTACACAAAACACATAGTGGAAAGCTTCTAATCTACTTGAAATGCAAGAAGATAAAAACATAAATCCTCTAAATGAAATGGTGACGAAGATGATGGCTTCTTGCTCCAAGCTTGGTAGCTCCCGAGCTTGAAAAGAGTCCTCCAACTCCTTCCTTGCTATGCTCCTCCAAGATGGTGTCCTCCAAGGTGGAAGCTTCCAACTTAACTTTCCTCCTCCAAGGATGGGCGTGCACTACCCTTGCTCCTCCTTGCCTAGCCGTCCACCTAGTGGGGGAGTGCTCCTCCTCCTTGGCATGGCACAAGGGAGAAGAAAAATGGGAAGAAGGCATCAAGGGGGCAAGTAGAATGCCCCTTAATCTTCTTTTCTTCTTCTTCTTCTTCATTGGCCTTGAATTATGGTGGGTCTAAGGTGGAATAAAACACTAATGGATGATGGGAATTATGTGGTGGTAGGGTAGGGTATTTATAGGTTGGGAAGGGGGTGGGTATGGTGTTTTTTTGGAGGGAAATGAAGGGGTGCTTGGATATTTTGGGAGGGAAAAATGGGAGGGAAATGAAGAGGTCACTTGGTTTTCCCTCCAAAAATATCTTCTAGAAGGTATTGATTTTGGAGGGAAAAAATGGAGGGTGGAGATGGGTTTTGATGGTGGATGTAGGGTGGTGATGGAAGGGATAGTTGGCACCAAAATAAAGTAGGATTAGGTGGTCTTTCTGTTGGAGCCTAGGTAGTAGGGTAGTAGGTTTTGGTGCCATGGAGGTGGACTAGCTAAGCTAAGTAGCTTAGCTAGTAGGGAGTAGGGTTGGAGGCATTTGGAGCTAGGGTTTTCAGGGAGAAGAGCTGAAGGTAGTCACCTTGAGCTGCATTGGAGCTAGTGGTTGCTGAAGAGAGCTGCAAGGAGCTACCTTAGTTGGCTTAGCTTGCTAGTTCTTTGCTAGCTACTAAGCCAATCTAAAGCAAGCTGGCTTCTGCTGAAAGGAGCTGAGGTGAGCTAGGTCTAATGCTCTCGGGGAAGACCTAGCTAGTTGAGGTAGCTAAGGTAGCTTAAGTCAACTAAGTTGAGCTAAGCTGAGTCCTCGGGTGCTAGACTTGAGCTTCCTTAGCTAAGATGAAGTCATCCTCAGCTGGCTGGAGTTGAGTAGAGCTGGATGTAGTTGGTCCTGAGTTGAGGTGAACTCCAGTCAACTTAGTTGAGCTAGCTAGAGCTCCCTATGAACTAATAGGAGCTGAGATGAGCTAGATTCAGCTAAGTTGAGCTGGATCTGAGTAGACTTGAGATAGGGTGAGCTAAGATGAGCTTTCCTGAGCTACCATTCAGTTGAGATGAGATGATTGGAGCTAAGATGAGCTACCCCTAGTTCAAGTGAGCTGGAATCCAGCTATAGTGAGCTGGATCAAGCTGAGTTCCAGCTAGTCTGAGCTTCTTCTTCACCAGTTGTCTTCCTGAGTGCTAGGGTTCTGGAGTTCTAACAAGCTGTATATCCCTAACACTCACAAAAACACAATAAAAAGGCAACAAAAAGTGCAATGCATGCCAAACCTAATTGATGCCTAAATGCAGCCCAAAAACTCATTTGCGGAGCAAAATCCTAAGAGCTAGATTTGTTTTAATGCATAAAAATGATGATAAACTGGCATTTAACACACCCCCATGCTTATCTTTTGCTAGTCTCTTAGCAGAACTTAAATTTTTACAAAATGGAATTTTTGGGAAATCTAATTTTTTTGACTTTTGAGGAGAAAAAGATTAAGGAACCTTGGTTGGCTTAAACACAGGAGGTATGGGATTTGTTAAAGATAAACATCGGGGTTTGTTTTTAAATCCAAAAATTAGACAAAATGGGATTAATATATCCTCCAGAAAATTCTCAGATTAACCCGTTGTTAATTCAGATGACTTGAAATTTTTGTTTTTAGTATTTTTCTGGCACTTGAATCTGATTCGCAACTTGTAATAACCTTTAAAACCTTATGTCCGTTCTTGTGAGAAGCCAACATTTATAAGGGCATGCTTTTTGTTTAAAACCCTTTTTTTTTTGTCCCCCATTCTTATTTCTAGCTTAGTCTTACAACAGATGTGTCAGGATTACTATTCCTGTTACCAATCCTTGAGGGGGCTCTGGTGCTACTACGTCGAGATAGCATTGTCCATGACACCACCTAGGAGCTCACAACCCCAAAACACAATGTGGTGTAAAGGGGCGCTCCAAGCAAACTCATGCTCTTGCTCCGACACTATAGGTAGAGCACCGTCCAAGACACTTGAGCTGTTAAAATGCGCTTTAATGCTCTATCTAAAGATACGAAATATAGATATAGAGCAGTGCCGAGGCAGTAACATGTTGACATCGCATCCTCAAAGGTGGCATTTTCCTCCTTCTCGCCGGTGGGAACTCAAACCAATGATTTGCTTTAGACTTTTACTAAGGCCAAATAAGGGGTTTTTCTAATTTTTAGTAGTTTTTTAGGTGTTGGCTTGTGTGTGAAATTTGACACAGGAAGTTTCGTAAGAAAAGCAAGTTTTTGAATAAAAAACTAAGCCAGATACTTTCCATATGACAAAAGAGGATCAAGTCACCTAAACTATCATGAATTCAGGTGGAATTTTAGAGAAGGATATCTGATCTAGTCTAAAAATAGACCCTAAAATTATAATGATCAGATCCATATCCTCATCCCTAGTTTATTAAAGATAAAATCCCATTGTACCAAAAGTGAGTTGTCAACCTTAGTCTCGATTTCAAAATTTTCCTCAAAAAGTTTTTTTCAATATATTTTTTTTTTTGGGTATGCATGCAAGAAAATAAAAATGTCTAAAGAAAAGTGCATGTTTTTAGATTTTAAAAATCCTAAATCGATTGTCAAAATTTTGAAAACACCCCCCATGCTTATGATATGCAATGTCCTCATGCATTAGGAGGGAAAAGGGATCACCTTAGTGAAGGGTGGTCGAGTTTAGGATGGTCAAAACTTGGAAAAAGAAAGAAAGAAGGAAAGCAGGAAAAATGATGGGTTACCTCCCATCCAGTGCTATCTTTTACGCCATTCATCTGGGCATGAAGGTATGCATGGAAAATAGACAATCATGTAAATAATTGGACACTTGGATGTCCTTAAGAAATGTGTTTTCTTGAAGATCCCTGAAAAGATGAATGGTAAAGAAATCGGGATCAAAATGAAATGGAAAAATGGAAGAATAACCTGAATCTGGCCATGGTTTAAGTGCATGTAAAATGCCAGACTCTGGTGGGTCGGGTAGTAGGTCCAATGGAAAGGGAGGGGGAAAGGAGTCAATGAGATGTAGGGTGGGTGAAGTTAGTGTGGATGCTTTTGGTGAAAAAGTAGGAAGAGTAAAAGAGTAAAAGTCAAACCCTAGTTGATTTGAAAAGTCTCGGACCACAAAATCATCCTTAGAATAGGAATTAATAAAATCTAGATCCCTGGTGGTCAAAGCTGAGTAGGATTTGATCAATAAAGATTTCTCACAAATTGCCTCCATTGTATTATCAGTGTCCTCAAAAATTTTATGATCAATGGACCTCTTGGAAACTTGAAATAAATCTAATGAGAAAATCTGGTTACCGCAACTTATATTCATTTTCCCAGAGTGAGTTGATATTAGCTACTGCGGTAATCAGAAGGGGTCTTCCAAGAATGCTGTTAGTGAGAGCTGTAGGTACCTCTATGTCAAGGACCAGAAAATTTATCAGATTTAGACAATTCCGAACCATGACAATATGATCCTCAATGATTCCTCGCGATTGAATGGTAGATCGATCTCTCAATTGAAATTGAACCTTAGTAGGTTTAAAATCACCGAATCGAGATTCCCCAAATCACCAAATCTATGTCAAGGACCGTAAATTACTTCATCACTGGAGAAACTCCTGGCTCTTAGGATGAGCTGAAAAGAAAGAGATTCATTCCCCAAGCTAGATACTTTCATTGGGAAGAGCCTGAATTATTTAGAATTGGACAAGACCAAGTATTGAGACGATGTGTACCTGAAGAATAACAACAAAGTGTGCTAAGTTTTTGCCATAAACTTCATTGTGGAGGACACTTTGGTGCTAAGAAAACTACTTTTAAGGTTTTCCAGTCTGATTTTTGGTGGCCTTCATTATTTAAGGATTCTCATAATTTTGTTAAGGTCTGTATTAGATGTCAATGGACTGGAATGATTGGGAAGAGGAATGAGATGCCTCAACACCCTATTCAATCTGTTGAAATTTTTGATGTGTGGAGAATTTACTTTATGGGCCCCTTCCCTTCATCCCATGGTTATGAATATATCTTGGTGGCAGTTGATTATGTCTCTAAATGGATAGAAACCATTCCTACACGCACAAATGACCACTCTGTGGTTTTAAAATTTATGAAGGCCAATATCATATCTCATTTTGGCTGCCCAAAGACCATTATAAGTGTTAGGGGACCTCATTTCCGAAACCACCACTTCAATCGGCTACTCAAGAGTCTGGGAGTGACTCACAAGGTCGCTACCCCTTACCATCCTCAGACAAGTGGCCAGGTTGAAGTGTCGAATAGGGAGATAAAAAATATTTTAGAAAAGACCATTATACCTGATAGGAAAAACAGGTCCCAAAAGCTCGATGATGCTTTGTGGGCGTATCGAACGGCCTATAACACTCCTTTGGGTACATCTCCCTTTTGGATTGTGTATGGGAAAGCATGCCATTTACCCGTTGAGCTGGAACATAAGGCACTTTGGGCTATTCGAAGTATTAACATGGATTTAGAAAAGACAGGTAAGGCACGACTTCTGTAATTAAGTGAGCTTGAGGAGCTGAGGAATGATGCTTATGACACCTCTCAAGCTTATAAAGAGAGAACTAAGGTCTTGCATGATAAGTATATCCTTAGAAAGACCTTTGAGCCCAACCAATAAGTCTGGCTTTTCAATTCCAGACTTAACCTTTTTCCAGGGAAATTAAAATCTTATTGGAATGGGCTTTATATAATCACTAAAGTATTTTCACATGGAGCTGTGGAGATTAAAAGCCCTTCCTCTTCAGCAACTCCCTTTATCATCAATGGTCAATGGCTAAAACCATACATTGCTTTGGATGGCCATCTGGTTGACGAGGTCACTCTTGAGGAGCCATAGCTCCTGCCATTCTCCGCCTCAGGTAATATCTTCCTATAACTGTTTTGTTTCCAATGAGGGCATTATTTGAACCAGGCATTGGGGAGAGGACCTGAGGCATCTGTTTATAGCATGTCTACATTTTGCATTCATTCATGCATATTGCATTCAATAAAAAAAAATGTATTATTGAGCTTCACTGGCTGGGCCCTGCATTCTTAAGCAAACTAGAACTTTAGGTTAGACTAAGTTAATTCCAGGTGTCGAACTTTAGAAGCTAAGTGAGCTACTAGCTTTAGACCTTTAGGGTCCTTTGTGGACTTAAAAACTTAAGTAAGAGTTAAGTTGCGGATCATTCCTCAAGTGGTTAAGGAAGGAAATCTAGGGATTGAGTTAAAGGCTAGGTAGTACCTAGAGTTTTGTTCTACCTTTTGGTTTATAGGTCCTTGTAACCTAAGCATCCAAATTTCACACACACTTGGTCGTGTAAGTAAGTGATCACCTTAATTCCTTTCTTAAAAGAAAATTTGGTTCTCCTAGTTTTGACTTAGGAGAAGCTTGAAAACACAATTTGATTGGAAGAGTTCCTGCCGTAGGAGAGGTGGAGTATATACTCACCTTGAGGATGAGATGATAACATGTTATCTCCTCGGCACTTGTCTCTTAGGATATCCATCCTACTAGGGGCATGTAAGTGCATTGTGTGGTTCAGGTACTATGGGCGACCCTATCTTGAAGTGCCGATTGCCACAGGCCTGAATTCGCTTAAGAAATCAATGGACGATACTATCTCAAAGTGTCGATTGCCAAGAGTTCTTGGGGTCACTATGGGCAGTGCTATCTGGAAGCATCGAAAGCCAGGCACCCTTCGAGGTACAGTGATGGGGATAATGAATCCGACACAGACCGTGTTGATAGTTGATCGAAGGTTAGACTTAGAGGAATAAAATATATATATATATATAATCCTTTTTCCTCTCTAGGTTGGCAATCATACCAATCTCAAATAACTCAGACCAATGCACATGCACGGATGCTTTAATCTCGGGGATCAATAAACCCTAGGGTTGAGTTAGAAATCAGGGAAATCTGTGCTTGCAACTAGTCCTTAGCCAACCTAGTCTGTAACTTAGCAACTACTTGGGAACCTTAGGTCTAAAGTATGAACTTAACATGTTTCTAAAGGAAGACCGATTAGGTTGGCTAGTCTACTTGGAGTGCTAGGTTATTGCTTAGATTTGCTAGAGACTCGTAAAAACTAGGTATGGGGGCATTTGATGAGCCCATATTTGTGGGCTATTTAGTTACTTTAGTGCCTAGGAATTAGATTGATATTAGTGTATACATAACATGTATTAAGATATAAATAAGTTAGTTTATATATATTGGCTTTATGAATTACATATATAAATTATTTAGCATGCATTAGAATAACATGCATTAGTCTTTAGGTTACATTATATGCATTAACATTTTATTGAGGGTTTGAATATAATTAACCAATCTTTTTATTATTATTCATTTTCTTTTCTCTGCAAGAATTCGCCGCTCCAACGGAACTAGCTGCCGCACTAAAACCTGCATTCAAGGACGAGCAGAGAATGTGGATCTGCTCTTGCCTCTCCATTCAAATCCATGCAGACGACCACAAAGGAGGAAGAATGGCTACCATTCAAAGGAGGCCACCACTCCTTTCCTCACTGTGCAGAGAACCATGTTTCATATCCACTCCTCACCACCGGCCTCAACTGTGGCAGCACAACTCCACCACCATGGGTGTGTGTTGTGACAGCCCACACCGCCAATCAAGAGTCCCTGCATCACCGTGCTTCTTCTTCATCACCACCACACCCACCAGCACCATCCCTGCGCACGTCCATCACCAAGCGTAGGCACCTCCCTCCAACACTCTTGACCTGCATTTCACCTTCTGCAGCAGCCCACCTGTGCGTGCTGCACCTCCACCGCAATAGGCGCGCACCCACCAGCAGCGTAGTGCACGACCTCCCCCATGACCTACCGCAAGCACCACAAGCTGCCATGCGCCCTCCAGCACTATTACCGTGCCTGCTGCTGCTGCATGCGTACCTCTGACCGTAGCAACCACCGCGCGCTCCTCGCAGCCACAGTCGCACTCCTAGTAGCAGCAACTGACCCTTTCCCACCAGTAGTGCACGTAGAGCATGCCTACTCCAGCCGACGTCGCCAGCTCATGCGCACGCCTGACTTCTTCTTCTTCTTCTTCTTTGCCAATCGAAGGTACCCAAAGCCACCAAAAACGCAGCCATCAAATTTGGCCACGAAACTTCATGTCAAGAACTCCATCAGACTTGCCTCGACTCCCCAAGCACAACCACGTTTCTAACAGCACCAATCGACCACTTAACGTCCGGTCGGAGGGCCTCACCATCGGCAGCTTCTTCCACTCTGACCAGCGACCATCGATGGTCGTTCGGAGTGCCACCACCATCGGAAAGCTCTCGTCACGTTTATCCTCCTTCGAGCTTCTTGCGGCTCGCCATCGCCTCCTCTTCGCGCACGCATAAAAGAAGCAAATCCTCTATTTTTAATTAATATTTACATTTGAGTGTGATTGCCAAACTTGCATTTTTTATTTTAATATTTGATATATTGAGTGAAATTGCAACTTCATGCTCATGCTTTCTCATAATTACTTGGCTTTTGTTATTCACATCTTTTGACGTTGGTTTTGGATTAAGATGTACACAATTTCTCTCTAATACATGTGCAATTGGAAATTACAAAGATTGATCACATATTTATTGAATATTTTATTGAGGAAAGTTTATGCATATAACCTTACATTCTCCAATTATTGTGTGTCTTCTTTTCGTCGCATTTCATGTCAGATTTGACTATGGATTTTGCACTCGATTGAACAAATACAAGGGAAAAATATTCATGAATTTATTGCATCATTGCCTCCTTGTGGACACGACCCGCTCTTCTATGAGTGGTTTAATTTTTATTTTAATTATTTTGTTAAGCGGTTTTCCACCACTTTGATACTAAAGCGACAAATCATCTTAATCATATTATTCGAAAGCGAAAATTGACTTATCAAATGCCCCCACGGGTTATAGGGTTTCCCCCACCCGACCTCTCTTGTCACTGATGTTCCTGGTACACCAGAATGGGGACTTGACCTCTTAAGTCTACCAGTTTTAATTAAGAGCAAGGGTGCTTAGAATTTCACTTGAACTTTAAGATGTGTTGAGTGCAAGAGTGACCTAATTTGAAGATTGGTTGACCCAAACAAGGTGGGTCAACTTCACCTTTATTGTCCTTGAAAATTTAGGTCCCTCTTTTAGTGTTCAAATGACTTTAAAAGCCTAATATTTAGGGTTTTTCTTGAATAGATCAGTTCAATCAAGGTCTAGGCGTACATTATTTGGAAAAATGATTTCTTGATTAAGCAAGTGTGTCTCTAAAAACCCTAAACTGAAATCATCAATTGGCTCTAGTTTGGTCCACTTTAATTTGTCCAAATGAGGTACCTAGGGCTCAAACAAGAATGTGATAGCCCTAGATACCTTAATCTTTTAAGTGGGTGCACAAATCAGGATTTGTTGTCAAATAAAATGTATCAACTCAAGCAACTCGATGAATTATCTATGGAAAGAATGCAAGTAGCCCTAATTGATTTTTTTTTCTGTTATCCTTTTCAGAATGAGGGGCTTAAGAGAGAGTGGTTAGAACTTACCTACCTCTGGTGTGTTTGTTGTGCAGTTGATCTTCCTTGAATATATCTTCTCCCTGAAACAACCACATCAAAAGAGATATAGCAAGTTAGAATCTGAATCAGGAATTGCAATCAAGAGTTCTAAATTGCCTGTTGCTCCCTGGCAACAACGCCAAAATGTTAAAATGCTAGATCGGTGTTTTAAGAATGTAGCGTGCAGTATAGCCAAAATAGCATTAAACAAACAAATTTTATTTCTTGAAAAAGATTCCGAGGTCGAACACAGAGAGCAATATGGAATTTAAAGCTCAAGATCACAATTCATAACAAAATGAAGAGGGTAAAATGATGATTTAAATCACCAATTACCCTTATATAGTAATAGCAAGTAGAAGCACAATATTAGAGTTAATTATAGCTTTAGAAACTTAAATCAGATGTTTGAAAGTGGGATCAAATGACTTAAATGTCTGATGCTACAGTGCACACCCTCCATTTTCTTCTCTCAGCCTCTTCTTTTTCGTTATTGCAGCTCCTTATTCTCTTCTTCATCTTCCTTCTGCTTCCTTCACCTTCTCACAGGGGAGGGGAACTTCTCAGATTGGTTAAGTGTCAGCCAATGGCTTCAGCAGCAAAATCGTCCCCTACCCCCGCGCAGTCTCTCCTTCCTTCTCTCTCTTAGGCTCTGCCCTCCTAGGGCCTTCAATAGGATATCAGGTAATTGGGTACACGCGCACCTGAGTCATGGTTGGCTGCAGAGAGGTAGCAGTCGAGGAGTGCTTGGCTAGGCGAGTAAACGGGTCAAGCCAGGTCCGTAGGAAGAGATCACAGACGAGGTGTGTGTGGGTCAGAGGGACCTCACTCTGTGTTTAGAGGCAAATAGCCACCAACACTTTTACAATTTATGCAGGTGCAAGGGCTTTGCCGCTCCTAATGTGGGACTATCCCACCCTCCTTTTGCACAGTCGCAACAACAGCTTCCTTCGTCGAATTAGCGTAGAGGCTTGGTCGAAGGCTTCAATTGACTATGCAAGGATACTCCTGGAGGTAATTCGCAGTGCTTGGGATCGGTGCCTGGAACCTGCAGGCATGATGAGAGCTTCACGCAAGCTCGCGACTGTTGCTGCAATGGCGGAGGAGGCTGGCTTACCTGAAACAAGAAATAAGGCCTGGTGTCCACATTACAATAGTTCGAGAGCTTCGTCGGATGTCTGGGAATGAAACTGGGGTGGTGGCGTTGCATGCGAGTGGTTGTGGAGGTCTGTCGACCTTGCAGTTTGTGTGTGAGAGTGCGTGAGTCGGGGGGTGATAGAGAGGCCAATCCCCTCAATTACTTGAGGGTTTTGATCGGTGAGTCAAGGCGATGGTGAGGAGTGTGGAAGCGATGCGGTTGAGCGAGTGTGAAAGCTGCGAGGGCTCGCCGAAGGTCTACCGGCGAGGTGGAAGACGGAGTCACGGGGGGTGTGCGACAGTCGAAATGAAGTGGCGAGTGTGTGAAAACGAAGAGCGGAAGCCGAGGAGTTATTTAGGAGGGGAGGCAGACAAAATGGAGCGTAGTTGGTGCCAGGTGAGGTGCTGCCAGCGTCGGAGACGAAGATGCCCAGAGGGAGGTGATCGGTAGGGATGAAGGGGGCAGGAGCGCCGACGGATGCTGCACGACGCGGGAGAAGACAAGGAGGAAGAGTTTGCCACTAGTATTGTGGTCAGACAACGAGGGAAGGTAGGGAAGGTTGCTAGAGCTTGAAGAGAAAATTGCCAAAGGAAGGGAGAGGAATTAGAGGGAATCTTTGGCTGAATTCAAGCTTAGGGAGTTTGTTGTGATCTGGGGAGTCTTTTATAGGTCATCAGAGGTTGGTTAGAGCTTGGGAAGAAAGCTTCCCAAGCTTGGAAATCTCGCCAGAGTTGGAAGTTTCTTGATACTAAAATTTCTCATACGTTCGCATGAGAGATTGGGTAGGTTTTAGGGTTTCGGATTAGGTCCAAAAGGAAGAGAATTTCTTGACGAACTTCTCTTTCAATTCTGAAAGGGATTCGTCAAGAAATCAGGAAGTTCTTTCCTTTTTAAGGTCATCGAAGGAAGTAGGAATAGGTTTAATGGCAGCAGGGACCTGTTTGTCCGAAAGATGACAAGGTTAGGGGCCTATTTGAAAGAATTTTGAAAGTTAAGGATAGAAATGAAATTAGATAGGACCAATTTGCAAACTAGGTTAAGACAAATTCATCTGGGGTTCAAATTTTGATACAAACCTAATTTGGACCTAAGGAATCCAATGGTGAAGTTGGATTTTGGTTTTGACCATGTTTGACTGAGTAATTTATGTAAAAACCGAAATTAGGGTAAATGCCTATTGGTGGCTCTATTTCGGGTTAAAACGGGTTTTGATGGTGAAATTGAAAGTTCTAAACCCTGGAGAATATTTTTATATGAATTATAGAGGGTTTAGGTGAATTTTATCCTGATCAGAACCTCAATTAATTAAGTGGGTCTGTTTTTAGGGTTTCAAAAGTCATTTAATTCTCAGAACACGTGTAAACCCTTTTCTGTCTGTCTTATCCCACTTGTTATCTTTTTATGACCAATTGACCTTCATTCAACCCCTAAGAAATCCTGTGGTTATACTTCATTCATGATGAGCTGGTAAAATTATAGTTTTAACCCTAGTTTCTTATTTTTCCTTCAGAATGGTTATGATATGACTTGTGACTCTCTGACGGTTATGTTGGAGAATTTATTGACTTAATTGGGTCAAAATGAGATAGTTGTGGCTCATGATGGTGTTCGCATTAGATTCACACCGAGATCAAACCCTTATTAGAATACCTATAATCCTGGATGACGTAATTACCCTAATTTCTCTTGGTCTGACCATTCACAAAGACTATCCTATCGGACTCAGACTAGGAAAAACTTGCCTATGTTGCCATTTCATCAACCCAACGTGAGGCCATTTCATGCCAGTTCGTAAAACTACTTGGGGCCAAATAGTGACTCATAGCATGATCAAATTTTGCAAGCAGTGACTGAGAGCCAGTGACAGAATGCTGAGGCTCTTGCTGAGGTCCAACGGCAATGTTTGGTAGAACTGGTTGACCTTAGGGGCCAAATCACACAGTTAGCTGAGTCTCGTCAGCTAGGAGCCCTTCCATCCTAGCCAGTTCCAAACCATAGGAATATTCAATATAGATTTCACCCAGGAGGTCAACATCCAAATCAGGGACAAGTCCACTTCCTTAACCAAATACCCCTGAATTAGAATCCAAATCAGAATCTACCCTTTGCACCTCCCAACTACGAGTATCCAAATCAGCAGCAGCAATCCTTTTTGACTCAAGGCAATCAACCTCTACTCTCCAATCCGTCTTTCTAGAATAAAGCATCTTCATCTTCTCCAGCTTCTTTGCATGCGGGTATTAACTCTATGACAACCACCATGGGACTTCCACTAGGGATCCAGTAGATCCACGAAACCTATCCCAAGACCCTAGTACATCTAGAACTGCTCCTATTTCTACAGCTATAAGAGGTGATGCACCGAATCCCACGAATCCTGCTAATTCGCGAGATTAGGGTAATACCTCAGTAGAGCAACAAATCCATGTCCTATTCCTAGAAGCCTTGAAGAAGTCTAGGAAATAGAAACAACTTGTTACATTAGATGAAGACTTGCTTAAATTTTTTAACAGGTGTATATTAATATCCCACTCTTAGATGCTATCAAGCGTATTCTGACTTACGTGAGATTTCTCAAGGAGTTGTATACTCCTAAGCATAAGCCGAGGAAAGGAAGCACTGTAGTACTCTCTGAGCAAGTGAGCTCTATTATTTTGAGTAGACTTCCTTTGAGAAAAAAAGACCTGGGTTGTCCATTTATTTCTTGCATAATTGGGGACCAATGCTTTAATAAAGCCCTCATAGACTTAGGAGCATCCATCAATCTTATTCCTTCTTCTTTAGTAGAACATTTCCAAATAGAAAACCTTAAGCCTGCCAATGTGACTTTACAATTGGCTGATAGATCTATTATGTCACCTAAAGGAATGTTGGAGGATATAATTGTAAGATTTTGGGATTTTTATTTTCCTGTGGATTTTATTGTACTTGATATGGAAGTACTAGAACGCATTAGAGATACCTCGATTATTTTAGGGAGACCCTTTTTGGCCACTGCGAATCCCAGCATAGATTGTGAATCTGGAAAGATCGAGTTAAAATTTCAGGAGAAGATAATTAAAATGCATATATTTAGAGCTTCTCGAGGATTAGATTGCAAATGGATTGAGGAGATTAGATCTCTTTCCGTTCTTGAGGATGAACTAGAAAACATGTCTCTACCCTCAAGATGAAAACCCGCTATCAGAATCTTGACTCGATCCTGAACCTGAATCACACGACTCATTTCAACCACTCTTTGAGATCGAAAATCCCACCCTAAATTCTGCTGATTTGACTCTTGTTATTGAACTGAAGCCATTGCCTAATACTCTTAAATATAGCTATCTTGAACCCGACCAAACATACCTTGTAATCATCAATTCCCATTTATCTGAATCACAAGAATCAAAATTGATCACGATTTTGCGAGATCATAGGAAGGCAATCGAGTGGACTCTACATGATCTGATTGGGATTAGCCTTAATTACTATACTCATCGCATCTATATCGAAGATGGGGCACGACCTTCAAGAGAAGCTCAAAGACATCTAAATTCAAATATGAAGGAGGTTGTAAAGAAAGAAATAATCAAGTGGCTAGATGCTGACGTTATATATCCTATATCTGATAGCCCTTGGGTGAGTCCAATTCAAGTGATACCTAAGAAGGCAGGACTCACCATAATCAAGACCGAATATGGAGAAACCATTCCCACTTGAATTGCGAATTCGTGGTGGGTTTGCATTGACTATCACAAACTCAACACGATTACAAAGAAGGACCACTTTCCTCTGCCATTCATTGGTGAAATCCTTGAGAGACTAGCCGGTAACAGGTTCTTCTGCTTTTTGGATGGTTACTCTAGATACAGTTAGGTCGCAATCCACCTCGAAGATCAAGAGAAAATGACTTTCACCTGTCCCTTCGAATCCTTTGCTTTCCGAAGAATGCCATTTGGGCTTTGCAACGCACCTGCGACTTTTCAGTGTTGCATGTTAGCCATTTTTACCTAGATGGTGGGTGAATATATGGAGGTTTTTATGGATGATTTTTCGGTCTACGGGGAAACATTTGAAATTTGTCTGGATAATTTGTCGAAGATTCTTAAGCAATGTATTGAAGTGAATCTTGTCCTCAGCTGGTAGATGGCCCATTTTATGGTTCCAGAGGGCATTGTACTTTGTCATCTCATATCTGAGCGAGGTATACAAGTAGATCGAGCCAAGATCAATCAAATCTCAAATCTTCTAATTCCTAACTCGATTAAGGGCATCCAATCTTTTCTCGGACATGTTGGTTTTTACAAAAGATTCATTCTTGACTTTTCAAAGATTGCCTGACCACTCACAAACCTCCTCACAAAAGACATGACTTTTGAGATGAGTGAGGTGTGTATATTTGCATTTGAGACATTGAGAGACAGAGTTACACAGGCTCCTGTCCTGCAACCTCCCAATTGGAATTTACCATTTGAAATCATGTGCGACACATCTGATTACATAATTGGAGCTATTTTGGGATAGAAAATAAAAAAAAATCCTATAGTGATTTACTGCGCTAGTAAGACCTTGAATGAAGCACAAAGACTTGGATTAATCATATGCTGTAGAACTACCCTCAATCTGTTTGCTAAGACCTTACTAATAATCAAGTAAATAGAGATCATCAAAGCAATAGGTCTGAACTCTTGTAGGCTCTCCGTTCCTTTCTTCTTATATAGTAAGAATAGGTATGATTTATTGATTCTTTCGAATGCCGAGTTGCCCGCTTGGAACTCTTTAATTACATCCATCACATCATGTTTCACCATCGGCCAAAATTCCCTATAAAAGAAGACTTGAAATCCATCGGTGCCTGGGGAGCCCTCAGAGTTCAACCCAGCCATTGCCTCTTCAACCTCCTGGACTGTTATTAGTGCAATCTGATGTTCAGCTTCAAATTGGTTCACACAAGAGAAGTATGAAGTTAATAGTCTCCAATTTCCTATTTCTGCAGCTTTGGTAGCTTCTTTGAAGAACCTGATTGTTTCTTTTTTGATAGCTACAAGGGAGGACAACACCTGATCATCTGAATGCAAAGAAAAGATATAATTGATTCTCCTTCTAGAGTTGGCTGCCATGTGAAAGAATTTGGTGTTTACGTCTCCTTCTTTCAGCCATAGTTGTTTAAACTTTTCTCTCTAATCAACTTCCCTCTTTAGATATTCCTCTAAAATGATTTCCCTCTTTAGGGACCCATTTGTAGATAACGTAGTTTTACATTTTCTAGGGACTAGAAAGATTTGGGTGTGGGGGTAAGATTGCACAGCAATCATAGGACTTAAATGACCGAAATTAAGTTAAAACTTAGCATAATTATAGTATAATTCATGCACTAGTAGCATACCTTACAATTTTCCCGCTTTATTTATATATTCATGAAATAATGCCATAATAATGTACTGATTAGTGTATTGTTTGGTTTGTAGGCAATAAAAGTTCAGTAGATGGCCTAAAGATAGATCTGAAGCAGGAGAGAGGCTAGAGCTGTAGCAGAGCTGGAGCAGAAGCCTCGGAATAAAGCTACACACAAGCTGAAGACATAATGTAGGGAAGAGGTATACTACATTGCTTATAGGATTTTAGTGTGAGAATTGAATTATGGATAGGACATTCATACACCCATCCCTAGCCTTAAGATAACCCAAGGTTCCTTCCCAAACCTTAGCCACCCTTGTATTAGGTCACCTCAGCCTAAAACACCTCAAAACCTACATTCCAGCCCACCTTTGGACATCCAGGTAGGATGCTAGAAATCCAAGCCCCTTGCATTCTACCCGTAAGACTTAGAACCCAATCTAATGCAAAATTGGATGTCCAGACAATGTGTTAGATGTCTAATTTCTGATGAAACCTAAGAAACAAAACTCCATACTGATTCTATATTGGATGACCAGACTAAGGACTTGGACTTCTGATTTTGAAGTGTAGGTCATCTGATCTTAAGATCAGGTGTCTGGAACCCTTCTCCTGTTGCTGTTTTTGGAATCAAGCTTAGATCTTGATTCCTGAGTCCCATGAACTTAATCCTACACCTTAGGAAACTAAATTAAGGTATCCTAAGTCTAGTACACTACCCTAAGACTCTCCCAAGAACCAAATTAGGTTCTCACTAAGCCTAATTGACTTGTATCTAAGTCAATTACACCTTACCTAGTCAATTGGACTCATAGAGTCCAATTGAGCTCAATTCTCAACCAGCACAAGTCTGATTGGACATAGTGAGAGTCCAATTGACTCAAGCCTAATCTAATTGGGGATTGTCTCTCGCAATTGAACACATCTTAACCCAATAAAGCTTAGTTAAGTATAATTGGATTAACCATTTAGTAATAGGTTACACTTAAACCTATTTTTAGACACCTGGATAGGACCAATGTAGACCTAATTAGAAGTGGACCAAGTGGTCCACTTGACCACCTATTCACGCACACACATAGCCACACATTCACGCACACGCACATGCACATACACCTACACACACACCCACTTTCCAACTCAAGAGAAAAATCTAGAATGGCCACACATGGTCATTCTTAGATCCACAAAATGTGGAACTAAGAAGACCTATTTTTAGATCCATGGCTGCTAGAGACTTCTCTTGAGAGCACCTTGGCCATCCAAGAAGTCTATATAAGGACTAGGTTGGACGACCAAGAGCCCCACCTATTGGAAGCTTGGACTCCCCTCTTGACGCCACTTGCTCCTCCATTCACAAGTAGCTCCACCATCTCCACCCGTCCAAGGTCTAAGAGCTCCACTCCACCACCTTCATCTAGAGGCCGACCACACCACCTTCGCCATCTCTCTATTCCCTCCTACCACCTCAAGCCACATGGCCATTGGAGACCACCTTCGATGCTCTAGTTTCCCGTAGATTTACTATTCTTTGTAGCTTAATTCTTATGCTATTTTCCTGCTAAGTAGTAGTAGTATTATTCTTTCCAAGAATGCACGCATAATCTTCCCTAGATCCTTGAGTGTACGGCTTTTCTGTTAGCTGAGAATTAGTCTGTTCTTTCCTTGTACAAGCATTTCTCTAGAAGTGATTGTAATGACATTATAACTGAGAAAATAAAACAATAGTTGCCTGCTTCATCTATAGCAATAAAAATGTCGGTTCCTGAAGATATCAATGATCTTGCAATTGATGCATTTTCGGTTAATAGCCATCGTAAAGTAAGAATTGTACGAACGAGTACCCATACTTTCACATTCATTATTTATTTGATGCACACACACGTAGTGAGAGTTAATAACGCGATTGGAGAATCTTACATTCACAGACTTAAAACTGGCATTCAATTCTATGCAAGCAAAAGAAGAGAATAGATGAATTAAGAATGAATTTCGTCATTCTACGCCTCCCTGAGATCGACCAGGATACCCACTGTCTCGTTATATATGTTTTGTTTGAATCGTAATTCATGCTATACTACGATGTTTTTCTAATCAAATCCATGTTTTTCAAGCTCAACATATGTGCACATGAATTTGCAATGTGTCAGTGTGCATGCACATGTGATTGTGTAAATGTGAGGTGCATGGATTTGTAATTGGACGTGTGCTTGGGTGTGAAATTGGGTCTTGCCAAGATTGTTGGGTTAGGTAGGTTTTGCTTTGAACTGCATGCTACTATCTTCATCTTCCTTCCTGGCTGATTCACCTTGTTCTGCATCATTTAGGTTTAATATTGCTCCAATTTATGGTCCTAGAAAGAAAATTTAACGTTGTCACTAAGAAGACCATAACATGGTAGAATTTAGTGACCATAACGTTGTCACTAAAATGTAGTATGCATGCAATGCATGTAATTGATGCAATATTTATAGAATGCATGCTAGGTTAAAGCTTAATTTAGTCAAATTAGACCCAATGATTACATGCAATTATACCCTCATGCCTAAATCTTGCTAGCCTCTAGCAATTGAATGCATGATTGATTATGACCTTTTTTTTCTTTTCTTTTTTCTTCTTTGTAATTTTTTTCTTTTTATTTTCCTTTGAAAATATATTTTTTTCTTTTTCTTTTTGGACTTTATTTAGAAACATATTGAATTAATAATTGGACTTCAAGATATTTAGTTGTCACCATCCCTGAGAACTAATACCTAGGATTTCATCCTCAATGACTAATTAGTATCTAGGTGCCTACCAAAATGCAGACCCAGCCCCCAATTGCTTCCCTTATAATTTTTCTCTCTTTCTCTCGTTTCTCTCAAAATACAATTTTTTCTTTGATTTTTTTAGGGTTTCGGGGTAACTTTCTTCGGCTACCCAATCGACCTAAGATTTAAAAGTCTCTAAAGTATTAAGCATCAATTTGTGAAAGTGTGACTCATTGGAGGGTGGTTGTAATGGATTCTAAATAGCCATAAACTCTAGGAGACCACAGTGGAAAATTGCTACCTTTAGTTTATCTTTTTGACCATATAGCATCTCCCTATCGCTTTTGCATAGGTGTGTTTATTTCTACTTCCTTGCTACGCCTTATTTATGGTAAGAGAGTGAGGGTTGGACTCTGGACAAACAACTAATAGGGTGTCAAACCCATGACAATTTACTAGCCATGCCTATGCGTAGGTGTGGCTATGTTAACTTTTTTTTCTTATTCATATATGCTAATTTTCTTTTGCTGCTTTTTCTTCCTTTTTTTCTCTTTCTTTTTGCAACTATCATTTTTTTGCTTTCTATTTACTTTTCACATTTATCATTTTTTTGGTGTTTCTACGCTGCTATAGAGTGTGCAATTTGCAATGGTTTCTTAGGAATGATTTTATAGCCATCGTTAGTGTGTACCTTTAGGGACAGTTATCTAACTAACCGTTCCCTAAAGCCTCCTCCCTCCTTGCCCCAACTAAACTTAACTTGGGGTAAGATTTAGGGACAATTATAAATATAACCGTTGCTAATGATTATAGAGAGCGCGGGCTTTTTACATGCCATTGGTGAATTATTTTTGGGATGGGTGACGGTTTCAAAACATCGTCGCCAAATGTCCATGAAAAGGTGCACCCCTCCAAATTTCGATGTCTAGGGAAAATGTAATTTAAAGTCAATTAAGAGATGGCTATGGATAAAATCGTCGCTAAACATGCCCCCATCATGTCATTTGGCAATGATTTTTTTGAAAGCTGTCACCGAATCTTGAGATATTTTTGTGAGACAAATCGGCTTCCTTTTCTTATCCCTTTCTGCTTTGCCTTCAATCTTCCCCTCCGCATGTGCCTCCTCTGCAGCCACTACTAAAAACCTCCATAGCCTCGCTGTATTATTGACCATGTCATCGTCATCGTCGTCATTGTCACCCTCGCGCACGGTAGCTCTTTCTCATTCTCCTTCATCACCTCGACGCCCCTTCTTACGCTGCCACCACCCTGTTGCGATGCCTCATCCCCACGTCACCCCACAGCCACCCTCACTCATGTCGCCGACTGTGCCCCACAACTTGCATTGCCCCACCCCTAAGCCACCCCGCATACCCCTCACCCCCATCGTCGACTGCAGCCCCCCCAACCAACGCTGCCCCCTGGCCCCTTGACCCCCTCGCATAGGCCCACCCTCGTAGAGCCCCCTCGCCGCCACTATCCCCCCTCCCTTCCGACAGGCCCCCTCTCCTCCACCTGCCTCCTAGCCTTTCCTTTTTTCTTTTTAATTAGATTTGTTTATTATTAAAATTTGCATGTAAATTATTTATTTAATTCAATTTTGCATCTAATATAATTTATTTATGAAATTTGCATGTAATTAAATAAATTTTGTTACTTGTTACAAATTATCTCATGTAATTATATAAATTTACATTATGTAATCATGTAATTAAATTTTTCCTGTTAGATTAGGTTATTTCTCTGTTTAATTTGAAAGTAGGGTGTACCGACAATTTAAAATTGTTAATGTGAATATATTATGTTACATGTGGGGTATGCCCACATGTTGTGCATGATTTATTATATTTTTGCAGGAAATGTGAATATATAATATTATAGGGTAAATTCTGCCAAAATTTATTCGGCTTTGAGTTTACATTCTAGGTTTAGGGTTTAGGATGTTGGGTTTAGGTTTTCGATTGATGATGGAATTGGATTTTATGTTTTAAGTGTCGAGTTATGGGTTTTGATTTTAGGGTTTAAAATGTAAGGTTTTGGGTTTTGAGTGTAGATTTTAGGATTTAGCATATTGAATTTTGGGTTTTGATTTAAGCATTTTGAGTTTGGAGTTTAGGGTTTTCGATTTAGGATTTAGGGTGTTAGGTTTTGGCTTTTGGGTTTAGGTTTTAGGGTATTCAATTTAAAGTTTTTGATTTTGGATTTAGGTTTTACTCTTTTGAGTTTAGGGTTTAGGGTTGGGTATTGGACTTTGGGTTTAGGTTTTAGGGTTTTGAGTTTAGAGTTCTGGGTTGGGTGTTCGGTTTAGGTTTTAGGGTTTTGGATTTAGGATTTAGGGTGTTCGATTTTATGGTTTAGGTTTTACGATTTTGCATTTTGGTATAAAGGTGTTTGATTTATGGTGTAAGATTTATATTTTAAGGGACTTGTTTAATGTTTAGGGTTTAGGGTAGGGTTTGATGCTCAGGAGTTAGGGTTCAGGTTAGGGTTTAGTGTTTAGGGGTTACGGTGATAATTTTTGTAGATGAAGTTTGTAATAAAGAGAATAATTTAAAAATAAATTTTTTGATTTTTAGTTTTTTATATTATATCATTTAGTCTCATACACTTGTACAAATTTAGAAGAACTTCATGAGAAATAATAAGAATTCTAACCCCTAGGGAACTGGTTGTGGGAGGAATATAATTGTGTCAAAATACCAGTCTGTCGAGACTTATGATCATGTTATACGAATAATGCAGAGTGTATGTATACCCCACTTGCTGTTAAACGTGAGAATTGCCTATTAGAAATACACGTTGTAGTATAGGATAAAAATCATGACAACACTTAAATTTATAAAACTTGAAATCAAGAAATGAGTCTGAGGTCGTTCGCAAGGAGAAAATTGGTAATTCAATCACTGATCACAATTATCAAGAAAGATATCAAAATATTGCTCAATCAGAATAATATTGCAATAAGATTTGGAATCATAATGCAAAAAGATGGGGTTAAAATGGTGGCTTGAAACACCAATTTAAACCTAATGTTTAAGCTATGCAATTATCTCAAATATTTTAACGGTACTTTCAACCAAATATCCATGTAAATAAATCCACAGTAGCACCAGATCAGAACTAGCATAAGGCCTCAAACATCGAGAGGAGAGGTCAAATGCCTTAACCTCAAGGCACAAAAGTAAGCACAAGGAACAAGAAGCAAAGGCCAAGTGCTGAGAGACTAAGTCTTAATAGAGAGGGGGCACGAATCTCGAGGTGTAAAACCCTCCCCCTTCCTCCTCAGCCTTATCTCTTTGAGAACCAAGTTGGATCCAGGTAAACAGATCTAAGCCCAGACCCACATGGCATGAACCATGGGCGAGAACGAGCGCTGGTGCATGCTTGAGTGGGGACCTCACCCCCAGTGAGTGCTGAGGCGAAGAGCCAATGTGATGAATTCAATTTATCTGCTGCTGGTAGCTCTTCCCTACACGATGTGGGACTAAAGTCCCTTTCCTTCCTCTGTGAAGCTCCACGTAAGCTGCAGTAGGTGTGTCAAGGAATTGGGGCCCCTGCAACTATGTCTTCCCTCGATTGTAGGCTTGGGAAACTGAATTAGTTGGGTTTGCTTAGATTGAGTGCAACTGCAAGTTAGTTGGTGGTCGAAGGTGAGCGGACGTGGTCAGAGAAGAAGGTAGCGGCAAAGCTCCAGTGGTTACCTGCATGCATGAAAATGGCGTTTCGACCTTGTCAAAATAGCTCAAGAGCTTCATTGTGCTGAGGCGAATGTGGTGGTGGTGGTTGGAGGGCGTGCAGTTGTCGGAGGACGTCTGTCATGGTTGGAGAAGATGACTGTGAGGTGGGTCATTCAGTGGGGCATTTTGGTGGGTGTAAAGTGGAATTAATTGAGGGCTTTTGAAGGTGGAGTGATGGTGGAAGTTTTGGTGGTGGTGGCAATGAGTTTCATGTGGTGGAGTAGTGGCATAGACTCATTGGAGTCAGTCTAGAGTCGAGGAAGATGACGGGGATGCGAGTGGTGTGGAGGTTGATCCTAGAGTCTAAGTAGGTAATAATGAAGTGGAGAGGGAGAGGAAGAGTTTGAGGAACTTAGGGAGAAACGAGAAGGTGAGATGTGTCTGGTATTGACCGGTCGAATGTGAAGAAGATGAGAACTACGACGAGGTGTCGACAAGGAAGAAGAGGTGGAGAGCGGCCGAACTTTTGCTGGTTACGGTCATGAAGAAAAGAGGAAGTCAGAGGGCCGTCTAATTTGATGGTTGGATGGCCAGAGGAGGCAGTTGGAGAAGCTCACCAGTGGTTGAAGAGACATTGGCCAGAGTCGACAAGAAGATGGAGTTTCTGGCTTGTTTTGAGCTGAGGAGCACGAGCCTGGTATGAGGGTCTTATATAAAGCTTTAGAACAAGGTCTAAATGAAGAAAGAGGCTTGATTAATCCTCTTTTAGGAATCAAGAATTCCCACAGATTTCATGCGTTCGCACTATCTCCTTGCTATGAATCAGGACCCAAGATCCTAATGAAATTGATCTCCATCGTATGAACACCAATCCCACCAAATTTGGTGGGATTTGGTGCTAATTTGATGAGGTTTCACAGTGGTCAAAGGTTGGTGTTGTAGAGTTGACTCATCAATGGCGTATGGACTAAAATGTGAGGAAGAAGAGAAACCTAGGGGGGTAAACGCAATAATTTTGAAAGTTAGGGGATTTTTGGTCAGAAATAGAGATCTTAGGGATTGAATTGCACTCTAGGTCAAGATGGATTTTGATTGGGCTCAAATTTTGGTACCAACCTAATTTGGACCCAAGGAATTTGATGGTGAAGTTGGATTTCAATTTTGACCACGTTTGAATGGGCAATTTTCCACAGAAGCCTAAATAAGGGAAAATCCATTTTGAAACTCTGTTCTAGGTCAAAATTGGTTCAGATGGTCAAACCAAGGATATCAAACCTCTTATAATATTTTTATATGAATTTTAAGAGGTTTAAATAAATTTTATCCTGACTAGAACCTATTCAATTTAAGTAGGTTGATAATTAGGGTTTTATGTGCTATTTCGATTGTCAAAATACGTGAATCCCTGTTTCTATCAGTGCTGACCCACATTTTGGACTTTTGAGCTCATTTAATCTTCATTTAACCTCTGTGTGACCTTGTGGTTAATCTGTGTTTTTGATGTGGTGTTAAAATTACAAAATTAACCTTGATTTCCCATTCTTCTCTCAAATTTGAATAATACGGAAGTACAACCCTCAGATGATTATGCAAGAGCTTTTATCAATCATACCTAACTAAAAGTGGCTAGTTAGGGCCTATGATTGTGTTCCCATCACTTACATGCATGATGTGTTGCCTTTATAACATGCCATAAGTGTCATCATCCTTAGTTCTGAGAACTTCTGAGCAAAGGGGGGTCCTTGAAGATTTGATCACAACTTAGGGTTACTTATTACATGTAATTAGTGTGTAGAGAAATTTCAAATGCATTTTCTCACTCTTCTCTGGTATACCAACTAATATTAGCTTCATTCCTGAAGCACCCTTTAGTGGGAGCTATTGGGAACGTAGTTAAGGTTAATCTTAGGGGGTATACTGGAGAAGTGCGGAGAGATGCTGCCAAAATTTCTTCACATACTAGTTGCATGTAACAAGTAATGTTATGATCAAATCATTGGGGATGGTTTATCAAGTGAAAATCTTCTTTAAAATACAAATACCTTCCATATATTCACTCTTAACTTGCGGGCTGTTTGTAATAAAAATTTAGGTTATCATGGACAAGTCTTGGATTGGTCTGAGGAATTTGGATTACCCTAAGTATAAGAGTGAAGTGATTTCATTCTTGGATTGGGCCTTGCATGAAGATAGGAAATATTACAAATGTGGAGAATTTTTGGAGAAAATATTCTGTCCATGTAGGAAGTGTTTCAATGGATTTGTCTAGGATAAGAACACAGTTCTAGAACATGTGATCAGTAATGGTTGGTGGCAGCATTACACAAAGTGGACTACACATGGAGAGGAACTAGCACAGGATGACACATGGAATCCGGTGCAAGTGGATGATTCTGATGATGAGGAAGACGTTGATAATTAAATTGATGAGATGTTGTATGAGATGAGAGAGGTTGATCCTGATATTACAAATGATGAGGGAGGACTCAATACCTATAATTTATTTTATGATGCAATGAAGGCAGTTTAGATCCATACCGAGGCTATCCTTCCTATCACACTTGGAATAAGTTCCATGTTGCGGCTGTCCTTCCTATTGAGATTATTTTAGATGAAAGTTATGAATAGAGCTACAACAAAAATGTTGTTAGAGGTGCTTCAGTTTATATGCGAGTTGTTGAATAATCCTAGCAGTATCCCAGAGTCGTGGTATCAAGTCAGAAGCAAATGTGCGTACTTGGTATGAATTGTGAGACGATTCACTTATGTCTGAATGACTGCATGTCATATAGAAATGAGTAACTAGCTTGACTTCTTGCCCGAAATGTGGTAAGGAAAGATATAAAGGAGAGAGGAAACAAGCCAGAAAGGTCCTTCGTTACTTTTCGTTAATTCCAAGGTTGCAACGACTATTTTTTTCTAATAGGATTACAACGTCGATGAGATGGCATCACGAAA
The DNA here is from genome assembly GCA_037157565.1 of Thalassia testudinum. Taxonomy (NCBI): domain Eukaryota; kingdom Viridiplantae; phylum Streptophyta; class Magnoliopsida; order Alismatales; family Hydrocharitaceae; genus Thalassia; species Thalassia testudinum. The sequence goes on from JAZHRO010000014.1 coordinate 9,801,219, forward strand.
ATAAGTCAGGAGATGGTCTTATTCACCATCCAACTGATTTAGAGGTGTGTAAAAGCTTCGACAACAGACATTTATCTTTTGCAGAGGATTCGCGTAATGCCAGTTTGTGACATGCAACTGATGGGCTTAATCCATTTAAAAACATGTACCCATTGTACTCAAAATGGTCAGTCATGATTATTACTTACAATTTACCTCCCTAGCTATGCATGTGATCCTCATTTATAATGTTGACCCTCTTAATCCCAAGTCCTAAGTAACCAGGAAATGTAATTGATGTCTATTTACAACCGTTAGTAGATGAATTGAAATAATTACGGCATGACGGTGTTTAGACGTATGTTGTAAAGAATAAATAATTCTTTCAGATGTACGGGGCTTCTCTATGGACCATTAATGACTTCCCAACGTATCGAAATCTTTCTCGATGGAGTACGAAAGGAAAGTTTGCTTGCCCAGTTGATGTGAAAATATGCGTGATTTGTAATTAGGGTTTTCAAATTGTTGTAACACGTGAATTTACAAACGCTTTTCAATTTGTAATCCTAGACAATGGAGTATCTAGGGTCATCCAAGGAGGCAAATTCTTGCAAATACTAATCTCTCACTTGAAAATGCAAAAATGACCTTTCTTTTTGGTTTTTCGAAATAACAGGGCAATTACGAAACTGAAATCGAAAAATGATTAACACTTAAGAAGCTAATGCCTAGGTGTCAAAAATGAACTTTCTCTAAGCTCACCCTAAGCACGTGGAGGCTTAGGGTAATTAGAAAGAGGGAGTGTAAGTGCACGAAAAATAAAGCAACAAAAGTTATAAGAATTGCTACAAGAATTTAAAGAAGGCAAATTTTTTTACTAAAGGAAAGTGTTGTTTACAAGTAGAGGAATGCTTCTACTAGAATTTGAAAAGATAAAATAAAAAAAAAACACAAAATCCTTTAGACGATGATGGTGGTGAAGAAGATGAAGTTGTTGATCCAACTACGGCTGCTCCCGAAGTTGAAAAGAACTCCTTCTCCTTCCTTTGAAATACTACTCCAAAGTGTGGTATCCTCCTGGCAAGCCCAGGGGGGGCGTACCAAAACTCCTCCAAAGGTGGATGGCTTCCATTTCAATGTCTCCTCCAAGGGTGGGAATATACCACCCTCAAATCCTCCTCCTAGGGTAGGAGTGTACTCTAGGTATTCTCCCTTTGCCTGGCTTCTCCCTCTAGCTTGTGTGGGCACAAGAGAGAAGAGAAGAGGGGAAGGCACCAAGGGGATAGAGTGTCCCCTTAATCTTCTTCTTCTTCTTCTCTTGGCCATCTATGGAAGGTGGAAGTATGGTGTGCTAATGGTAGCCAAAGGTATATCTTTTTTGGTGGTAGGTTAGGTCGTTTATAGGTGTGGGAGGGGATTTAGGGTAGTTAATGGATGGAGGGCTAGGATGGCTTGTGGATGGTAGTTAGGAGATCCTAGGGTTGATAATGGGTGGTGTCGAAATGGGGGGATGCTTGGTATTTGGTGCCAACCCTAGGTAGGGGCTAGGGTTAAGGATTGATTGTGGTAGGTTTAGGTGGCGTGTAGGATATGTGTAGGGTTAGTATGATGTTGTAGGGTGGTGGTTGGTGAATGGAGGGTAGATATAAGGTGGCACCAAAAGGAGGGATGCATGGAGTGGTAGTTATGGTGGGGTTAAGTGGTTTTGGAGCCAGTTTAGGATGGTTAAGGGCGAGGGTTAGGTGGCGCCAATATATGTAGGGTTAGGATAGGTTTTGGTGGTGATTGGGTGGTGGTGATTGAGGGTGGTGTTGGTGCCAACATGAAGGGGTGTGGGTAGAAGATTTTGGCGCCAACTAGGGGTGGTTTAGGGTTGGTTAGGTGTAGGGCTAGGTGGTTAAGGTTGGCGCCACATAAGGCTTCTAGAAGGGGGTTTATGTGTAGGGTAGAGATGGCCTTATGTGGTGATGTGTAGGGTGGAGATTTAAGGAGGGTTGGCAACATTTTAAAGGGCTGTGTGTGATTGGTTTTGGTGCCATCATGAAGAGGGTGTGATGGGGTGTTGGTTAATGAGGGTTGGCTCCAAAAATAGGTGGGTTAGGTTAGGGTTTAGTTAGGGTTAAGGGGAAAAGGTGGACAGCCATATAGGTGAAGTTGGTTGGGAGCTTAGCTAGTAGAGAAGAGATGGAGCAAGGGTTTCAAGGAAGAGGAGCTGACAACAATCATTTGGAGCTAGGCTGGAGTTGAGCAAGCTGAGGGAGTCTTTATGAAGACTCAACTACTACCTTAGCCAGCTACTTCTCAGGTTAGTAGCTAAGCTAGGATAGCTGAGCTGATGTGAGTTGACTTCAACCTAACTGGAGCTAGGTTGAGATAGATCTGCCTCTGATGGAAACTCTTGAGCTAGCATAGCTACTAGTTGACAAGTAGTTGCAAAGCTAGGAAGAGTTGAGCTGCAATGAGCTGAGTAGAGCTGGAGAGGGCTGGCCCTGAGCTGATGTCAATTTAGTTGAGCTAGGTAGAGCTTCTAGTGAACTGAATGGAGCTGGGATGAACTAGACTCAGCTAAGTTGAGCTATGTCTGAGCTGACTTGAGCTAGGTTTAGCTAGGATGAGCTACCTTGAGCTGCCATCCAGCCAAGATGAGCTGAATGGAGCTAGATGGAGCTAACCCTAACCCATGGAAGCTGGCATCCAGCTATGATGAGTTGGATCTAGTTGAGTTCCAGCTGAATTGAACTTCTACGCCATTTTCCTCTATGAGTGTCAGGGTTTTAGGGTTCTGCTTATCTGTTTTTACGCTATCACTCAAATAAATATGTTAAAAATAACTAAACAATGCAGTGCTTGCCTAACGTATGTGATGCCTAAATGCATCCCAAAAACCCATTTGCGGAGTTAAAATCCTAAGAGCTAGATCTATTTTAAGGCATAAGAATGATAAAAAGCTAGGGTTTATCATACCCCCATGCTTATCTTTTGCTAGTCTCTTAGCAAAACATATTCTCTCAAAATGGGATTCTTGGGAAATCTAATTTTTTTTCAAGTTTTGAGGAGAGAGATTATGGGACCTTGGTTGGTCAAAACACGGGAGGTACGGGATTTGTTAAAGATAAACATCAGGATTTGTTTTTGGATCCAAAACTTAGATGAATCAGGATCAATATGTTCTCCAAAAATTCACATATTAACCCTTTATTAATTTAGATGACTCAAAATTTTTGTATTTAGAATTTTTCTGGCTCTTGAATTTGATTTGCAACTTGCAATAACCTTTAAAACCTTGTGTTCGTGCTTGTGAAAAGCCAACATTTATAAGGACGTGTTTTTGGTTAAAGTTTTTTTTTTTGTCTCCCCCATGCTTATTCTTAGCTTAGTCTTACAACAGATATATCAAGATCATCATTCCCTTTACCAATCCCCAAGGAGGCTCTGGCGCTAGTACTTCGGGATAGTACTGTCCATGACACCACCTAGGAGCTCACAACCCCAAAACACAATGCGGTGTAAACGGTCGCTCCAAGCAAACTCAAGCACTTGCTTCAACGCTATGGGTAGAGCATCGTCAAAGACACTTGAGCTGCAAAAATGTGCTTTAATGCTCCATCTAAAGATATGAAATATAGATATAGAGCAGCGTCAAGGTGGTAACATGTTGACATCGCATCCTTAAAGGAGGCATTTCCTCCTTCTCGGTGGTGGGAACTCAAACCAATGATCAGCTTTGGATTTTTACTAAGGTTAAATAAAGGGGTTTTCTAAATTTTAATTAATTTTAGGTGTTGGCTTGTGTGTGAATTTTGTCACAAAAAATTTTGCACGAGATGCAAGATTTTGAATAAGAAACTAAGCCAGATACTTTCCATGTTACCAAAGAGGAGCAAGTCACCCGAACTATCATGAGTTCTGGTGGAATTTTAGAGAAGGATATTTGATCTAGTCTAAAGGTAGACCTTGAAATTCTAATGATCAAATCCATATCCTCATCCCTAGTATGTTAAAGATTAAATCCCATTATACCAAAATTGAATGCTCAACCTTAGTCTCGATTTCAAAATTTCCTCAAAAGGTTTTCAACATTTTTATCTTATTTTATTTTTGGGTATGCAAGAAGAAAGTAAGAAAATTGCTTGTTTTTTCGATTTTTGTATGCATGTAGAAAATGAAATACATTAAAAATGCATATTTTTGGGATTTGAAAATCTTGATTTAATCATCAAAATTTAGAAACACCCCCTATGCTTAAGATGTTGCATGTCCGCATGCTAGAGGAAGGGAAAAGAATGCACCTTAGTGTAGACGGTCGGAAATAGGATGAACAAAACCACTGGAAGAAAGGAAAAAGGAAAGCGGAAAAATTGATGGGTTACCTAACATCCAGTGCGATCTTTTGCACCATTCAGTCAAGCGTTATGTGCATTAAAGATCACCAATGGTTGGGACGATTAAATCAAATGATTCTGACGGAAGATTCTGGGTATGATCAAGACAAGGCTTTAAATGCTGGCCATTGACTTGAAAGATAGTATTAGTTTTTTGGTCAAAAAGGTCAACAATGCCATAAGGATATGTTTTGAGGACAACAAATGGGCCAATCCATTTGAATTTTAATTTGCCAGGAAAAATACATAATCGTGCATTAAAGAGCCAAATGCATTGATTGACTTCAAAATGTTTTCAAACAATATATTTATCATGAAATTTCTTTGTTTGATCATTGTATATCTGAGCATTTTCCTAAGAAAAATTATGTAATTCTTCTAGTTCGGTCAATTGCAATTTCCTATGGATACCGGCATCATATAAATCCATATTTAATTATTTTATTGCCCAAAAAGCCTTATGTTTAAGTTCTTCCAGGAGATGGCATGCCTTCCCAAAAATTAGACGGAAGGCAGACATGCCAAGTGGGGTTTTAAAAGCATACGGTAGGCCCATAATGCATCGTCCAATTTGTTGGACCAGTCTTTACGATCAGGCCTAACCATCTTTTGTAAAATATTTTTTATTTCTCAATTAGAAACTTGGACCAGTCCATACGGTAGGCCATTTGTTTGGGGGTGATAGGGAGTGGAAATTTTATGATTAACCCCATGTTGTGAAAGAAGGTGACAGAATTGTGAGTGAGTGAAGTGTGATCCTCCATCACTGATAATAGCCTTTGGAGTGTCAAATCTTGAAAAAATATTTTTCTTAATGAATTCGACAACCACACCGTGATCATTTGTGCGTGTGGGTATTGCTTCAATCCACTTAGATACATAGTCGATTGCGACTAGTATATACAAATACCCACCAGAGTTGATGAATAGTCCCATGAAGTTGATGCCCCATACATTAAAAATTTCAACCTCTAAAATTAGAATAAGGGGCATCATATCCTACTGAGTCAAGTTATCAATGCTCTGGCAATGCATACAGGACTGAAAAAAAGATTGGGCATCTTTGTGCAAGCTGGGCCAAAAGAATCCAGAATTGAGGATCTTAGCTGCAGTTTTCTTGCCCAAAATATGTCCACCACAGGCCATTAAGTGACAATGTGTCAGAATATCATGAATTTCTGAAATAGGGACACATCATCTAATGACCTCATCGGCGTAAATGCGGAAAAGGTTGGGTTCCTCCCAGAAATAGCATTTAACATTAGCAAAGAATTTTTCCCCTTTGATTTTTGGCCAATCAGAAGGGATTCGTTCTGTTGCAAGGTAGTTTGCAATGGGTGCAAACCAAGGGAGGGTATTGGCAGCTAAGATACTCTCATTAGGGAATTTATTAGGGGAGTAAATATGTCATTTATAATAAGACGAGAGAGATGATCGGCCACTACATTTTGCGATCTCGCTTTATCCTTAATTTCCAGGTCAAATTCCTGGAGCAGCAGGACCCAACGAATAAGGCTGGGTTTTGCATATTTTTTGTTCAGCAAATATTTAAGTGCTGAGTGGTCAGTATATACGGTGACATGTGACCCCAACAGATATGATTGAAATTTTTCTAGAGTGAAGACAATGGCAAGAAGTTCTTTTTCAGTAACCATGTAATTTCATTGTGCATCATCAAGGGTTTTGCTAGCATAATAGATGACAATGGGCTTCTTGTCAATTCTTTGCCCTAGAACGACCCCCATAGCAAAATCAGAGGCATTAGTCATAAGCTCGAAGGGACAATTCCAATTTAGTCCCTGTAAAATTGGTGCCTTTGTGACATCCTTCTTCAACTTCAGAAAACTCTCCAGGAATTTATCATTAAAGTCAAAAGGCTTGTCTTTTGTAAGTAATTAACTTAAGGGCTTAGAGATTTGGGAAAAATTTTGTGTGAAATGGCGGTAAAAATTGACGCGCCCTAAAATAGAGCAGATCTGTTTTACAGTAGTGGGCTGTGGGAGCTTAGAGATGGCATCAATTTTTGCTCAATCTACCGCAATTCTTTTTATTGAAATAACATGGCCCAGGACAATACCTTCCTGGATCATGAAATGACTTTTTTCCTAGCTAAGAGCCAGGTTGACTTCTATGCATTTTTGGAAGGTTCTTTCAAGGTTTTTGAGACAAAGGTCAAAAGAATCTCCAAAAATAGAGAAGTTGTCCATAAAGACTTACAAACATTCATCCACCAGTTCGAAGAAAATTGCAACCATACACCTTTGAAAAGTCGCAGGTTCATTGCAAAGACCGAAATGCATTCTTCGGAAAGCAAAGGTTCCAAAGGGGTAGGTAAATGTAGTTTTGTCTTGGTCCTCAAGATGGACCGCTACTTGATTATAGCCAGAATAATCGTCAAGAAAACATTAGTAATCGCATCCAGCTAACTGCTCCAAGATTTGATCAATAAAAGGGAGTAGAAAATGGTCCTTCTTGGTGGCGATGTTCAATTTTCTATAATCAATGCACACGCGCCAAGAAGAAGTGGTCCTAGTGGCTATAGCTCCCCATGTTCATTTGTGACAACTGTTAGTCCAGCCTTCAAAGGAATGACTTGAGTGGGTCTAACCCAGGAGCTGTCAGAAATGGGGTAGATGATTTCAGCATCAAGCCACTTTATGATATCCTTTTTTACCACCTCTTGTATAGTAGGGTTCAAGTGCCTTTGTGGTTGGTGGGAGGGGCGAGAATCGTCCTTATGATATGTGCGATGTGTGCAATAGGACGGATGAATACCCTAAAGATCAGAAAGGGTCCAGCCAATATCTTTTCTATTTTTGCTTAAGACCTAGAGAAGTTTTTCTTCTTGTGTCCTGGTAAGTCTAGAATTGATTATCAGGGGCATAGTCTGGTTTGGACCCAGGAAAACATATTTGAGGGAGTCAGGCAAAGGTTTGAGCTTAAGTTGAGGGCCTAGCTCCGACAGAATTTCTGCCTTAATAGTTAGAGGTGAAGTGAGAGGGAACGGGTCAGTTGGACTGTTAACTGAAGGTGAGAGGGTGGGATGAAGTGGATTGTTCAGGAACCATGTTAATGGCATAACAGGAACCCATGTGTGAAATCTACATTGTTTCCATGACTATATTTTCAATCTCAGAATCTGAGTTGTCAAAGAAATCAGGTTCCTGGAATTACCTAGAAGCTTGAAAATATTTAGGGTAACAGATTCACCACCACACATGATCATCATTTTTCCAGAATCACAATCAATATTGGTGCATGCGGTGGCTAAGAATGGTATTCCAAGAATTATAGGAGCATACTTTAGAGCTTTCGATACCTCTATATCCAGGACTAAAAAGTCTATGACAAATAGACAATTTTTTATCTAGACAATGACATCCACAACAATTCCCCTTGGTTTGATTGTAGATTGTTCTGCTAATTGAAGAGTATCCTCAATAGGTTTTAATTCTTCGATCTTAAATTCCTCGAAAACTACCGTGGGAATAAGATTGATTGAGGCACCATGATCCAGTAAGGAGCGATCAAAAGAAGTGTCATTAATGACTACTTGAATCAGGGGAGTGCCTAGATCTTTTCTCTTAAGAGGCAGTTTGCTCTGCACAATTGAGCTGACTATATCCAAAAGGATCACCTTTCCTAAGTTTCGAGGCTACCTTTTGGGAGTACACAAATCTTTCAAAAACTTGTCATAGGCAGGGATATATTTTATGGCATCTAGGAGAGGGATATTAATTTCTACTTGCCCAAAGAGATCCATTAATTCATTATCAGTGGGCTGGGATTTCTTTTACTTTGTGTGTGAAGAGTGAAGGGCTTGTGGAAAGGGTATAGGGTTTTCCTTTTTTGCATTTTCAGGTTCCTAAATAAGGTTAGAGGAGGGAGAAGAGTTGATCTATTTTTCATTGAAGTGGGTTCCTTGAGAAGGTAAAGGATCTTGAGTGGCTTTCCCATTCCTCAAAGTAACTGCATTTGCAGTATGGTTGTTTCTAGGAGGAGGATGAGAAGCATGACTGTGATTGAAACCCAATGGATGCTGAGGTGTTGGGTGAATGGGTTGACCGGGATAGCCACCTTGAAACTGATTCCGTTGATTGTTAGGGTTGGGTATGGGTTGGGAAGGCAGATTTCTAGCAGGTCTATGATCAGGAGTAACCTTAACTTGATGTTGTAAGTTGGTTATTATGTGAGTAACTTCCATCATTTGATTTTGCATACCTTACAAAGTCTTCATGACCTGGGCGTTAATATCTCCCTAGGATGGCCCAGGTTGATATGCGGGTTGCCTATAATTCCCAAATTGATTTTGTTTGGGAAATGAAATTGGGTTTGGAGCTTTCCAGGAGGGATTTGGGTTGGTCCTCCAGTTTTGATTGTAGGTGTTGAAGGGGTTTCTAAATTGCTCCTATATCTTCAGTGGTGGGATTAGGAATATTTTGATTCAGGTAATCAAAATTCCTAGCTATATCTTGTGTAAAATCAGCAGAAAATTTCTTTCCAACAGGTGTGGCAACAATGTTGTGCAGATTTTCTCTTCTGAGAAGGTGTGGAGAGTTAGGGTGTGGAGAATTAAGGTGTGGAGCATGTTTTTCAGTGATTTTTTCTTCCATTTTCTTTGGAGGATGTCCATATGGTGTAGTCATTGAGCTATCATGTGTAGATCATCTTGTGTGACTGGAACAAAGGTGGATTTGGAGTCAATTTCATTGACTCTGAGTCTAGGGTTTTGCGTTCTACAGAAAGTGTCCACTAAAGTTATATGTGTGACTGGAACAGAGGTGGATTTGGAGTCAATTTCATTGACTCTGAGTCTAGGGTTTTGCGTTCTACCGAAAGTGTCCACTAAAGTTATATTAAATGAGTTTTCACTCATTTCTTTGAAAATGAGGTATGCACTTTCAACTTCTTTATTAAGGAAATTACCCCTACAGAGGCATCCACAAATCTCTTTAATTGATCTTCTAATATGTGGTAGAAGATCTGCACTAGCTGCCATTGTGGAATTTCATGGTGGGGGCAACTTCTAAGAAGTTCTTGAAATCTCTCCCAAGACTCAAAGAAAGGTTCACCATTTTCTTGTTGAAAGGTCGTTATGGATCTTCTTAATGCATTAGTACGACCGATCATAAATTTTTTTTTAAAAAAAGCACTTTTTAATTGGGGCTAGGTGGTGATAGGGCACCCAACTATTCTAAACTAGTGTGAAGTCTTTTCTTTTAAAGAGAGAGGGAAAAATCTCTTGAGCCACACGTCTCCTGCACATTGCGAGAACGGGTGGTTTGAGCGAGGACAGTTAATTCCTCGAGATGACAAAAACGGTCTTCTCCTGGAAGACCATGAAAATGTTTGATTAGGTTAGAATAGCTGGTTTGATCTCAAAATCCCCTAGTGGTATGACCACCCCAGTTCTTTCCTCATAATTGGAAGGATCATAAAAATCGTTAAGAGGAATGACATGTTGACGGGGTAGTGTTGAAAGGGCGTAAATCGTGTTTTTGATAGAAAAAAGCATCGTAGTATAGTCATGAATTACAATCCAACAAAGATATTGTTTTGTAAAAATTACGAGACTTGAGTCCTGGTCATTTGTCTCTGGGAGGCGCCGCTTTCGCTTTTGAAATCAATCTTTTTGCTGCTCTACTTCGTTTAAAAACACATGCCAATTTCCAATCTCCTAACTAAAACTTCACCACTTCTGTTATTAACTCGGATTACATGTGCATGCGTCAAATAAATTACGAAGGTGAACGTGTGAGTTTCTGTGTGCACTATTCTGGTGAGGTGGTGACTATTTATGGAGAAAGCATCTATCGTTAGATTTTCAATATCCTCGGGAAACGACATGCTTGTTGCGAATAGATAAACAGTTGAGAAATAGGCAACTTGAATCACGCGAAAAGAATGACAATTATTAAGCTCATGGTGATTTCAAACATATATATATATATATATATATATATATATATATATATAAATGCATTTTCATTCATTTCATTGGAGAGTTGTTTGCACAAGAAATTTAGAGGAAAGCTTATACATAAATGCTTGAAATGAAAATCTAGCTACCAAAAAATGACTGCATACGAGAATCAATGGGGGGATTTCTCATGTATCATTTGGGAAGAAGTTAAGACTATGCTACTAAGCAGTAATAAAAGCAGTAAAAATCATGGAGAGCATAAACTAAATCTAGTAGAATAAAGGGCATTCAGGGGTGGTCCCCGATGGCCTTGGAGTGGTCGGGAGGAGAATGAGGGGCGGCCAATGTAGCTTAGGCCGGCCCTTGGAGAGAGGGAGGAGTGATCCAGCATCCTAGCATGATGTCCTCCATGGTGGTGGTAGTGAGCTCGTGGAGGTGGAGTGGCTAGCTAAGTGGAAGTGGGCGTGGATGGCACCAATGGAGTCAAGAGTGTGAGTTTGCCAAGGAAGTGAATGGGGTCACTTGGCCGCCCTTGGGGTCTTTCTATAGACCCAATGGCTTCTCTCTAGAGAGGTGTGGAACTCTCTAGAGAGAGTCCAAGAGTGGCTGGCCAAGAGGTTATGAGATCCAAAAATTATGGATCGCATTTTGAATGCCTTTTGGTTGCTAATTTTGGCAACCAAGAGGTGGAGCCACTTCAAAGAGAGTTCTAGAGAACTCTACAGCAGTGTGTGTGCGTGAATGGGTGTGTGTGTGTGTGTGTGTGTGTGTGGTCGTGCTCTAAATGGCTAGGTGGCTTGGGTTAGGTCCTAAGGGGTTTGGGTAGGTATAGGTCTTGAACTAGGGTTACAAACCATAATTACTAAGGGGAAAATGCAATTAAACTTAACCTAAGTTTAATTGAATGAGTGTGAACCTAATTGAGAGTGAAATAACTCAATTAGGTTGGGTTTAGGTCAACTGGACTCTCACCAAGTCCAATTGAACTTGTGTGGGTTGATATCTAAGCTCAATTGGACTCAATGAGTCCAATTGACTTAGGTGAAGGTAATTGACTTTGATCTAAGTTAATTGGGTTTGGTGAGGACCTAATTAGGTCCTTAGGTAGGTCTAGAGGTGATGTACTAGGGTTAGGACATGATTGTACCACAAAAATACACCTACAATTGTACTGTCTTGTGCTATTTCCTAGCATTACCAGTGCATATTAGGTAGACATTGTCACATTGTAAAAATACATGCATGCATGCATTTAATTGAGAGGGGAGGAGAGTGAATAAAATGGCCTTGCAATTAACAAATTCCTCAAGTGCTGCCTTGCAAAATTTCCATCTTCATTTTCTATTTCTTTTTTGATTTTTGACTTTTTTCTCCGCGGCTTCATGGCATGGCTAGACCTTCCTCCTCGCGCCATGCTCTGCAACAGCTCTCCCTGCCAGCCGCATGCAAGCCACTTCCTGCAGCCACATGCACAGCCAGGGCATGGCTGTGCATGCCTTCTTCCTCTATAAAACAGGCACGGCTACCTTCTTTGGACGAGAGCCTGGTCCATGCCAAGAAAACACCACAGTAGCTTCTTCTCCAGGCCATCTCCTCCTCTCTCCCTCCATACGCAGCCTCTCCTCCTCGGAGGAGCCACTCTGCAGGCAGGAGTACCTCACGGTGGTACAAAACCACCACCGTGAGTACCACCATGGCCCAACTCATCAAAGAGCCGGTGGGTGTGGTGGTCTTCTCTTTTCTGAATTCGCCATTTAGCCACTTCCGCCATTGCCGCAGGCTTCAAGGTCTGAAGCTCCGCGGCAGCAGCAGCGCAGCCCTCTCGCCCGTGAGCAGGCCACCACGCGTCCCTGCAGCAGTTGCCCCAGCCCTTTCGGTGCACACCTGCAGGCGACCGTGCCCCTCTCCGTGCGCCCAGCCGGCGTAGACCTTCTTCTGCGCACGCACCGAGCCGTCAATGCCTCCCGCACTCACAACACCGGATACGCTCGGTCGCGCGGCTTGCCCCGGCACTGTAGCCACTGTTCACGAGTTTCAGCGGAACACTGCAGCTACAGTGTGGTGACCGGTAAGTTTCTCACTTATTCGATCACCCGGCGCGCTGCAACCGCTGCTACCCCTCGCCTGCATCGCGCACCGAGTCTGCTCCAGCGCCTGCTCACGCGTCTGCGTGCAACCGCCTCTGCCCGCACCCGCCTGAGTGTTCGCCTGCGTACGCCTGCGTCTACTTGCTCTAGCCCCTTCGCGCAGCGCGGTGCGCTGCAATCCTCTCCCTACGCTCACTCGCTCCCAGCACGTGCCTCTCTGCGCGCATACGCGCCTACGCGCACGCGTGAAGCCTCAGACGATGCCCCACTGCTGCAGACGGCTTAACTCTCCCAGTCTTCACTCCAGCAGCGCTCTCTCTCCCTCTCTCTCTCTCTCTCTCACAGCACTCTCTCACTCTCTCTCTGCACACACACACACACACACTCACACTTCTCGTACACACACCTATACACTAATATATAGTTATATATATATACGTACATATATATATCTATATACTTATATATATATTTATATACATATATATATATACATATATCTATGCATATATTAGTACTTTTATACTTATGTATTAGTCTATATACATGCTTACATATATATATATACCTATATACTTATATATATGTATACATATATATTTACACATGTACATATACTTATATACGTATAAATATATATATATATGTATAAGTATATATGTATAGATATTTATATATATATACATACATATATATATATATATATATATATATATATATATATATATATATATATTACCTATACAACTAAGTACAAGTATAGATACATATATATATATATATATATAGTTATAGACATATATGTCTATATGTTTGTATATTTATATATATATATATATATATATATATATATATATATATATATATATATATATATATATATATAAATATACATACATATAGACATATATGTCTATAACTATACATACATACATATATATATATATATATATATATATATACACATATCTATCTACATATATCTATATACATATATTACTATATATATATATATATACCTACATATATATACATCTATATAGTTATATATCCATACATATACATATATATCTATACATATATCTATCTATACATATAGTTACATACTTATATATATATATATACATATATATATATATACATATATATACATATATAACTACATATATACCTATATATTTATAACCATATAAATATATTTACATATATATATACATATATATATATTTTCATATTACTTACCATATGTGGTATCGCGGGAATATCTACACCAGTTGCTGATATTCCTTGATACACGTGTACAGAAAGCATGTTCGCACACATCTTTCACCATCCATCGTACACTCCATACGGCACCTTGTCCTATTGGTTGCGTCTTTCTAGACGACGACTGACTCTACACCATGCTACATGCCATCTTCGCCTCCACCCCCACCCCTTTATACATATATAATATATGCATATATATATACTATATTTACTTTATTTCTATTTCTCTTTCTTGCCATTAAAAAGATAAACAAAAAAATATATAAAAGAGAAAAGATAATCCTTGACTTGCAGGTACTCAGTCTTGCGAATAGCAAGACCAATTTTGGAACCCTAATTTAGCTCAAAGCCAAGAACCTAATTTTGAGGGTGTGCCTCAAGGACAAGAATTATCAGAAAAAAATCTAAATATAAAAACACCAAAAACATAATAAATGAACGGAAGAGATTCGTTGTAGGAAAGGCATAGAAACTTGACTTCTAACCCCACTTCCCTGAGTTCGACCCTGGGCATAAAAGTGACCAAGATAAAATCAAGTAGGCCAGGCAAAAAAATTTTGTAAAGAGATAGTTAGGCTCGATTTAGATTAACCACTATACACATTTCAACAATAAAATCACCATATTAACATAACCTATTTGGGCCACACCAGGACACATTAATTTAGGTTCCTATGGGGTTGGGATTAGGTTTAGGGAGCTAGAGATCCGTGATCAAGACTCGAATCTCAAAATAGGGACTGGAGACCAGTACCAGACGTCTAATAATGTGGTCAGACAACTTATACTAAAAAATCAGAAGTCCAGACTTCTGTTCTGGACGTCCAATCTAAGTCAGGGGGAAATCAAGTTTCTGTTTTGGGTGTTCTGCAGAAATTGGACATCTGACAATGTGTCTGGACATCCTACAGAAGTGGGTTTGAGGTGTGCGGGAGATGGCTAAGGGTCCTAGACGTCCTATAACTTATCTAAACGTCCAGATAAGGGTTGGAACTGGGGTTTTAGGGCTTCCTAGGGTGTTGTGACCTAATCTAAGGCTGGCTAAGGCTTGGGGAAGTCTCTAGGCTATCCTATGGCTAGGATGGACCTAAGCTCTTCACATTTTACTGCTGTATTTCTACTTAATAGAATAGAAAATCTTTAACTCCCTTACATAATTATTCCTACATCTAAACTAAGCCTTCTACTCCAGCTCTACTGTAGCACCCGTTATTCTAGATCCAGCTTTAGATCCTGCTCCAGATCTTCTTATTGCCTGCAATCGACATAATGCACTTAATCAGAACATTATAACATTATTTTATGCATAACTACAGTAAGGCAGTAAAGATGCAGATAATGCTTATGCGTGCATGAATTTCCCCAACTTATGCTAAGTTCTAGCCTAACCTAGGTCAATTAAGACCTATGATTGTTGTGCAATCAGGTAGTGCGTTTTGCGCTTGGTTGGTTAGGTTTGTCACAGTCCTAGCCAAATTTTCTTGGTTTTGCTGAAGTCAAACCAAATGGTTGATCATAAGGGCAAAGGGGTTTGCATTTTCATTTTGAATTTGAGGGCCACCTGTCCCTGCAAGGTTTTCTGGTTGATCCAAGTAGGGGAGGTCAAGGATGCGGAAGTCAGGTTGTGGGTCGGTTGATGGGTTAGATACGGAAGCAGAATTTTTTTGTCGATTTCCTAGGTTTTCCATATTAACAGTAGAGGAAGAAGAAGAAAATAATGATTTTCTGATGTAGGGGGGAAAATCTAATGGCCCCTCGAGATGTGGGTTTTGGGACCTTCGCCCGTGCTTGCACTTTTAATGGAAGAATGGGAGGGGAGGAGAACAGAGAGAGATGAGAGAAAGTGTACAATTCAAACAAACATGCCTAGTCTTGTCTTAAGGTTGACTCCTTAAAATCTAAGACTTGGGAATCCAATAGGTAAGAAATAGCAAGTGAACCTGATTCCCAAAGACAACCCAGCTAGACTAAAGAGCTGGCTTGCACCCAAGCATTTCTTGGGAAAATCACTAGGGGCTTGTGTAAACCCTTACCCATCATTTGACTTCCTCCTAAGTCTGTCACTTCATTATCTAAAGGAAGTAGGAGTGCTTGTGATCCTTAAATATCGGATATCAAGCCTAATTGAATGAAGTCCTTAAGTGGTCAAATGACTACTTATTTTAAGTTAGGCTTGGGTGTCTAAATGTGCATGGGAATGTGGAGGGCATTAATTGTTGTAATGACTTGTTATTTCAATTTTTTTTATTGTGTGGAAAAGTGATTCCAAAAGCAATCAAGTTGTCACACAAATTTGATGTATTTCTATTGTTTAGGATTTGATTTAGCTCAGTGTGTTTTAGGGTTTTCTTTTTAAGTTTTCAAAGAGGTTTGATATTCGCAAACAAAGAGAAATCAAGTTGAATTTGTGAAGGTAGATTTCCTTTATATTGTGGGACTACAAATTAGAAAGAAACCCTAATTGAATTGGATACTTAAACAGAAATTTATTACCAATGAATCTCTTTCAGGCTTTTCTTCTTAAGTAGTGGTTCAAACAAGGCAAACAATACTACTATTGTATGGAAAATCAAACAAAGATTTGAAAAATATTTTTTGTGATTTTAGGAATTTGTTTGATATATTTTGAAGATTTTTCTTTATGCTGATGTCAAAGTCTAGAAATGATACTTATAGGTATTTGGACTTTTCAATACCACCACTGGCCACAAAAACTTTTTGTGATTTTATATGTTGTGTAGAAATTCACAAGGATTCTAGAAAGCTAAATTTCATAGAAATTGGGTGAGCATAAAAATTCCTAAAATTTACTGACAGTATCAAAATAGGGTAATCAGAGAGGATGACCCCCCTGAGTTCCACTAATTTCTAAAAATTGTATGCAAATCCAATTGCTCTGAAATTTAGAATAGATATTTCTTACTTGATTTGAAATCATTGTGTGAAATTTCAAGATTTTAGGAGGCTTAGGATATTAGGAATTTATTTTTGAAGTCAGAATAGAAGTCAGGACCCAAAAATCCAAACACCAACACTTGAAGTGGAGTGGTGTTTAATGATGCAAACAAACAATCAATGGGCTTTAAAGGAGCCCACTCCACTTAATTAAAGTATTTAGGATCCTAAAAGCCATGTTTAATAGTTTTTTTTATCTTTTTAGAAGAAAATTACGTGATAAGCATATACTACTAACCTGAATTTTTGCGAGAAGAAAATGTACATCAAGTTCCAAAATCTCGCGTTCTTCCTGCAACATCTACACGCATGAGAGAAAAAGGAACAAGGGGATGAGATCCACTTATTAAGCAAGAGAAATACTTAATGCAAAGCCGTGCCTCTTTGGCAATGTTGCCAGAAAGTGATGCGAAAATACACGTGATTTGTAATTCAGGTTTTCAAATTGTTGTAACATGTGAATTTGCAAACGCTTTTAAATTTGTAATCCTAGATAGTGGAGTATCTAGGGTCTTCCAAGGAGGAAAATTCTTGCAAATAAAAATCCCTGACTTGAAAATTCGAAAATCATCTTTTTTTTGGGTTTTCCTGAAGTTGAAAATAACTCCTCCTTCTCCTTCCTTTGAAATACTGCCCCAAATTGTGGTCTCCTCCTGGCAAGCCCAAGGGGGCATTCCTAAACTGCTCCAATGGTGGATGGCTTCCACCTCAATGTCTCCTCCAAGGGTGGGTGTGGACCACCATTAAGTCCTCCTCCTAGGGTAGGCATGTACCCTAGGTATTCTCTACATGCCTGGCTTCCCCCTTTGGCTGGCGTGGGCACAAGAGAGTAGAGAAGAGCGGAAGGCACCAAGTGGGCAGAGTGTCCCCTTAATCTTCTTCTTATTCTTCTCTTGGCCATCTATGGAAGGTGGAAGTATGGTGTGCTAATGGTAGCCAAAGGTATATTTTTTTTGGTGGTAGGTTAGGTCTCTTATAGGTGTGGGAGGGGATTAAGGGTAGTTAATGGATGGAGGGTTAGGATGGCTTGTGGATGGTTGTTAGGAGATCCTAGGGTTGATAATGGGTGGTGCTGAAATGGGGGGATGCTTGGTATTTGGTGCCAACCCTAGGTGGAGGCTAGGGTTAAGGATTGATTGTGGTAGGTTTAGGTGGCATGTAGAATATGTGTAGGGTTAGTATGATGTTGTAGGGTGGTGGTTGGTGAATGGAGGGTAGATATAAGGTGGAACCAAAAGGAGGGATGCATGGAGTGGTAGTTATGGTGGGGTTAAGTGATTTTGGCACCACTTTAGGATGGTTAAGGGAGAGGGTTAGGTGGCGCCAATATATGTAGGGTTAGGATAGGTTGTGGTGGTGATTGGGTGGTGGTGATTGAGGGTGGTGTTGGCGCCAACATGAAGGGGTGTGGGTAGAAGATTTTGGCGCCAACTAGGGGTGGTTTAGGGTTGGTTAGGTGTAGGGTTTGGTGGTTAAGGTTGATGCCACATAAGGCTTCTAGAAGGGGGTTTATGTGTAGGGTAGAGATGGCCTTATGTGGTGATGTGTTGGGAGGAGATTTAAGGAGGGTTGGCACCATTTTAAAGGCCTGTGTGTGATTGGTTTTGGTGCCATCATGAAGAGGTGTGATGGGGTGTTGGTTAATGAGGGTTGGCGCCAAAAATAGGTGGGTTAGGTTAGGGTTTAGTTAGGGTTAAGGGGAAAGGGTGGCCGGCCATATAGGTGAAGTTCGTTGGGAGCTTAGTTAAGCTGGCTAAGCTCGCTTAGCTAGTAGAGAAGAGATGGAGCTAGGGTTTCAAGGAAGAGGAGCTGACAACAATCGTTTAGAGCTGAGCTGGAGTTGAGCAAGCTGAGGGAGTCTTCATGAAGACTCAACTACTACCTTAGCTAGCTACTTCTTAGGTTAGTAGCTAAGCTAGGATAGTTGAGCTTATGTGAGTTGACTTCAACCTAACTGGAGCTAGGTTGAGATAGATCTGCCTCTGATGGAAACTCTTGAGCTAGCTTAGCTACTAGTTGACAAGTAGTAGCAAAGCTAGGAAGAGTTGAGCTACAATGAGCTGAGTTGGCGCTGAGATGATGTCAACGTTGTTAAGCTAGCTAGAACTCCTAGTGAACTGAATGGAGCTATGATGAACTAGACTCAACTAGGTTGAGCTAGGTCTGAGCTGACTGGATCTAGTTTTAGCTAGGATGAGCTGCCTTCAGCTGCCATCCAGCCGAGATGAGTTGCATGGAGCTAAATGGAGCTGACCCTAATCCAAGTAAGCTAGCATCCAGCTATGAGGAGCAGGATCTGGCTAAGTTCCAGTTGAGTTGAACTTCTTTTTCACCATTTACCTTCATTAGTGTCAGGGTTTTAGGGTTCTGCTTATCTATTTTAACCCTATCACTTAAATAAACATGTTAAAAATAACAAAACAATGCAATGCATGCCTAACCTATGTGATGCCTAAATGCATCCCAAAACCCTATTTGCGGAGTTAAAATCCTAAGAGCTAGATCTGTTTTAAGGCATAAGAATGATGATAAACTAGCGATTATCACTAGTTTGTATGGAAGATACACAACATTTGTGTCTACCTGTTAGTAAATTTTGATATTTAAGGCACCATAGATTTCTTCCAATTGAGCACAGATGGTGGGGTGCATAATTTAAGGATCAATTTGATGGTACAAGTTGTCGGTATTCCAGTAGGAATTCGAGAAATAAGTTGTCGACAAATTCCATTCGATTGTTAGGGACTTATGTAATGGTAAAGTTATAAAAGCTTGCTAACATATGATTGTGTCACCCCTTCAGGAAAGATCTGACAACATTAAAGGACTTTGGTTTTAAGAAGAAAAGCATCTTCTTCATGGAGCTTTCATATTGGAAAGATCTTATAGTATGTCACAATCTTGATGTCATGCACATTGAGAAAAATGTCATGGACAACATCTTAGACGTGTTGAATTTAATAGAGAACCCCAAAGGCACGTTAAGATCAAGAAATGACATGAAGAAACTGGGTATCTATCCTGAGCTACATGTCATCGAAGGAGAAGAAATGTCACCAGCAATGTACAAAATACAACAAGGATAGAGGGATAAGATATTCTCTTTTTTGAAAGGAATTCAGGTCCCAAACGGGTTTTCTTCTCAACTCTCATGCTGTGTGAATGAAGTTCAGAAGAAGATCAGTGGATTGAAAAGTCACGATTCACATGCTTACATGCAGATTTTGTTTTCGTTAGCTATTCGTGGAGTGTTTCCAGATCTAGTGGTTGATTTATTCACGGAGATGAGCCAATTTTTTAAAGTCATTTGCTTGAAGACTTTGAACTATGAAAATCTAAACTATTGGAATGATCAAATTGTAATTACACTATGCAAATGGAACAAATTTTTCCCCCGGCTCTCTTCGATGTCATGGTGCATATAACTGTACATCTTGCAAATGAAGCAAGAGTTGGTGAGCCTATATAGTAGAGATGGATGTATTCAGTTGAGCAATTTCTATAGAAGCTAAAAGATTACATTTTCAATAAAGTTAAGCTAGAGGGGTCAATCTTCGAGGGATACCTTTTAGAAGAATGCATAAACTTTTGTGCTATGTACATGGACAATGTTGACAACAGATTTAATCGACTGGAGAGGAATTTTGATGGGGTTGCAACGAAATAAATGATGATTTTCTAACAATTTTTGACATGAGGGGATGGTCTATTCTATGCACAGAATACAAAATGATCGATTTAATGGATCTATAGTTAGCTCAGTTGTATATCTTGAGACAGATTCATGATGTCGATCCTTTTTTCAATGAATTTAAATAGTCTTCATCTCATGCCATTTAGGAGCTATAGTTCCTTGATTGGTTTAAGCAGCGAGTGTATCAAATGAAAGAAAATAAGGACCCACATTGGGTGGATTACTTCAATGTAATATGCAAGACTCTATTTAGTTATGTACATTATCATTCTGGTTACATAATTAACGGATTCAAGTTTAGAATAAAGTCAATCGATGATGCGAAGGCATCATAACAGGCTAGAGTTCTTGTCAGGTACGATATTGGAATAGGTTGTGATGGCTACTATAAGCAAATCATTGAAATCATGGAGATGAGTTTCAGATACGACCGCAGGGTGGTTTTATTTAAGTGTGATTGATTTAATGTTTTCAAGGAAGGGATTGATTTCAAAAAAGATAATAAACATGGTTTCATTAGTTTAAGTAAGGACCGTTGAATTCTTCAAATAGCTGAACCATTCACACTTGCCTGCCAAGTATCACAAGTTTTTTATGTGCCTGATAATAGCAGGAATGGGTGTATCATACCAGTAAAAATCGTAACTCATGATTACTTCGATAAAAAAAAGGATAATGAAATTTCTATTATATTTGAAGCATATCAAGAAATTCTAGTGGAAGCAGAAATAGGTCTCGGTGCAATAGATACCGATGTTTAAGGTATAAGAGCATTTATTTTATAATGAACTCAATTTAAATTTAGTTACTTTTTAAAAAACCATTGTTTATATTTTTTCCTTTTATCATTTACATTTTCCAATATATGTTTACTTAATTGTATTTCTATTTTTTTGTAGGTGACGCCACGGAGGGGGCTGCCATGGGGAGACCACCACCAATGCATGTGGTTAGGGAGGAGGCACAGTCTTAGCCTCCTATTTCCTAGCCTCCTCTCGATACCCATTATGCCCAGATTCCCTCTCACTTTCTCTAGTACCTCCCTTCACATATTTTAGCCCAATACCATTTTACTTTTCGTAGAGGTTAGTCACCAGCCCTAGATACCCATGATGTTCTGGTGAATCCTCAACTTGAGACTCATCCTGAGGAGTTGCTAGGGTAGCAAGGGACTTGAATGAGAAGGTACAACAGCTAGATAGTCAAGCAGGCACGCCGTAGGAGCCAAATACTCAGGCTGACACGTTGCAGCAGCCAGATACTTAGGTAGACACCATTACTGGTATGAATTTAAAATAACTTCATTCAAAAGCTTACTATATTTATTATTTCAAAAAAAAATCTTACTATATTTATTGTTTCAAAAAAAAAAGCTTACTATATTTAATTTCACTTATTTAATCTTTTAGCATATGCCGATTCATGTTTTCAGTTAGGAAAAACATGAGAGGTCTGACACGAAATGTGGACCTCGACAGACTACCCGAGGGCACCAGGATTATGGTGTCCATTACTACATTTGGGGAAGCGAAGAACAACCCCATCTTTACGAGCCGGTTAGCCACGATTGTTGAGGCAATCGTGCCACTTTCCTACTTCGACTAGAGGAGGGTTGCCAAGGAGTCGAAGGCATCCATTATTCGGGAGTTGCAGGGATTAATGCGAAATTCATTCGTTCACATTTATAACAATTATAATCTATTTATATATTATTGAATACAGGGAACTTTTGATTGGGGCGATAATTCGAATGTGCCCAAGGCTATCCTACAACATTTTGGCAAGATACATCATGGATGGAGAGAAGAGATGAAGAATACAATATGAAATTATTTCAGATTCTAAATTTATTTAATTATTATATATAATTAAAAATTTCTATTAAAATTTTGTAAAATTATTTTAATTTTTTAACAATAAGTCATATGAGGAGGCATCGAGAAATGTGCCTCCTGCAATTGCCCCTTCCAATTAGAGGGAGTGTTGCGAGCACTGGAGTGATCTAGTGGTAGAGGTAAATAAATAGTTTCAAATTTTATTTTTATACTCATTTTATAACAAATAATTACATAATCTTTTAGTAATAAATTTTATATTTTTTACTGGAGCAATTCAGGAAGAATAAAGCCAACAGGTCCTGAGCTCTTGCCTAGATTCACTGCTTGGGTTGAATGAGTATTGACTCATTACAAGATAGATATGTAAGTTTATTAATTCAGTATTTGAAATAAAATTAAAATAATTTAGTTAAATTGAAATAAGATGAAAATATTACTTCATTTTCAAGCAGAGGCACACAAGGGTGCTCAGTTAAATCGAGTGGGAGTCTATGAGCAGACTCATAGTAAATAAACACTCGACGGCCCACGTGCAAGGATACATTCGATATACTAGGAGACACATGTAAGTAAATAAAAGTTAGTTACATTAATTTCAATTATAGAAAAACTAATTGTAAATATATATATACATATTTATAGGGTCATATGATGGATTTGATCCATCCTCTTAAGGTTGTGGACGAGACCTCCAGGAATGTTCCGCGGACCCCTCTCACACCAGAGGAGGCCTTTAGGACCATGATGCCTCTAGAGCATGGAGGCTTCATTCGTAGAGTAAGGAGGAGTGCGACAATCACCTCCTGGTATGGTAGGAAAGGTTCCTTCTCATTCGCCCTCGATGATAGTTTATGCACCGAGGTTCAAACCTTACAACGTTGAGATGTGGAGAGGGAGAAAAGGTTGGAGGAGGGCACTGCCCAACTGCAGGCTACCACTCGTTGGATGGAGCACCAAGAGGAGTTATTAGAGCAGCATAACAAGCAATAGGAGGAGGTCTTATCCTATCTCCAAGGGTGGTGGTGGTGATGGACCTAATCATTCATCATTCCACATTTCGAGGTGTGGTGACGACAATGAGAGTGGTTTTGGGGCTGGTGGCTTAGGTGCCACACCATAGTTTATATGTGTTTATATTCTTCATGTTTTTTTTATTGTTGTAATATTTGAACCTCGTTTATATACATATGAATTAGTTTCATTGTATAATTCTTTTCGATTAAATATTTTGAACAACTTAGGTTGTTTTCGAGTATCTCTTATTTGTTGTGTAATTCTAAAATTAATTGTTATTTTTTTAAACTAAAGTAGTATTAGCAACGGTTATAACATAAACAATTGCAAATTACATTCGACGATCATTTAATAACCATCGCCACAAGTCCATTACGCGCCACATGATTTTGGCGTGAGGTAATCCATCTCTTTCAGCGACTATTTAATAATCGTTGCTAATGCTAAAAGAGGACGGTTTTAACAAAAATCATCCCTAAAAAGTACGTATTTTCTTGGTGCGTAAATCGAGTTCCCACCAAGAACATTATCATCAATCTAATTGGTAATCGTTAGTTATTTACTTTAACGGTGGTTAGAAAACCATCGTCAAAACATACTTCTATATTTGCCTGTGCGTGCTGAGAAGTCGACAATAGGAGATTGTTACCATCGTCAAATTGAAACACCGACGCGATAGACTGCGATGGTGCGTGGCGATGGTTTCGTGGCTATTGGCGATGGTTTATAACAGTCGCAAACCCCTTGTAATGTCGTAGTGCTAATTTTTCTCTTAGTAGGTGGCTTCCTTAGTCTGATATGTACCTAAAGGGAATGGTCTAGGAGATAGATCTAGTAGCTGGGCTCTGGACAACTGGCCAATATGGTGTCAAACCCACAACAACTTGGTAGCCATATCACTCTTGTATGTTTAATGGTGCTCTAGCTCCCATTATAACTACCTAACATGGTGCAATTTGTGTGTAGATGCTTAGACTTTCAAGACATCCAAAGCAGAGGGTGGGTTGATGAGCCGTGTACTTATCATCCCAATTTATTAGCATTTTCAAGTTTATTTTAAGGTGGCAAGGACTCAAGAACAAATCCACATCGTAGTGGATACCTAGGTTAATTAAGTCACTAAACCCGAAGAGTCTAAGAGACAACCCTAATTGTATTATTTCTTAGGGATGGTGACTAAATATCTATTGGTCTTATCTTGACTCAATTTATTTCTTTTTGTTGTCTTTGTAAATATGCATTTTTTTGTCTTTTTCCAGATAACTTTGTACACTACAGACATTTTTTTATCATTTTTCATCTTTTTTCAAATTTTTTTCTTTCACAAGTAATTCTGTACAAACTTAAAAACATAAGAATTTTTTTTTTCATTTTCTTTTTTTTAAAAATTTTCAACTATTTTGAAAGAAATGGCAAAACCCTACATATTAGTAGAATATTAATCTTGCTGTACCCACCCCCATGCCAAAATATGAGCATGTCCTCATGCAAAATTTAAAATAGAGATATAGAGGGATAGAGAGCACCTGAGTTTGATGTACTGTTAAGTGCTTCCAAAACCTAGATAATAAAAGAAAGAGTATTTACTGGTGTGTTGTTTGCCTCCCAACAAGGGTTGAATTTATCGGCCCCTGCTGGGTGGAAATTCAGTATATCAACCCATTAACGATGAATACATGCCCAGTCTTAGGGTCATGGATTTGGATAGACCCATTTCTATAAGGGGTCACAACATGAAAAGGTCCAGATCACTTTGATTTCAATTTTCCTGGGAATAGTTTGAGCATAGCATCAAATAGCTAAATTGCCTGGTTTGGCTCAAACTACTTTCTTTGAATGTTCTTATCGTAGAAGGCTTTTAATTTATGTTTGTAAATCCTGGCATTTTCATAAGCCTA
Organism: Thalassia testudinum; assembly: GCA_037157565.1. Classification (NCBI taxonomy): domain Eukaryota; kingdom Viridiplantae; phylum Streptophyta; class Magnoliopsida; order Alismatales; family Hydrocharitaceae; genus Thalassia; species Thalassia testudinum. The sequence continues at coordinate 9,826,258 of JAZHRO010000014.1, forward strand.
CCTTTTAATCTCTTTAAATTCTCATAATTGAAATTTTCTATGCTGACCTCCTCCTTCCATGTCCAAATTACACTTTTTAATTACTCGAAAAGATTGGTGTTCTATTTCTATTGGCATATGATAAGGCTTCCCATAAATCAATCGATATGGTGACATCTCCAAGGGAGCCTTGTAAGTGGTTCGGTATGCCTAAAGTGTGTCAATTAACCTTTCGAACCATTCTTTTCCATCGGGTCTCACTGTTTTATGTAAAATTTCCTTAATTTGTCTATTGGAGACCTTCGCTTGCCCATTAGCTTGCGGATGGCATGGGGTAGAAATGTGGTGGTTTACCCCATACTTTTTCAAAAGTTATTTGAAATGAGCATGCATAAAATGACTTCCCCTATTGCTAATCATATCATGGGGAATATCGAATCTGGCAAAGATGTTTTCTCGAACAAAATGAATAATAGTTTTATGATTGGCATGTCTTGCCAGGATGGCTTTGATCCACTTAGAAACCTATTCTACTGCCAAAAGAATATATTCGAAGTCACGAGAGTTCGAGAAAGGGCCTATAAAATCGATTCCCCAAACATAAAAGATTTCCACGACTAGGGTTTGTTGAAGGGACATTGTTCGTATCATGTTCAAGTCGAGTTTTAGGAAGAGATGCTTGTGTCATAGTATAGTCAACAAAAACACTTTTACAACATTTAAATTTATAAGAGTGCTCGAAATAAGGAAATTTAGTTTGAGTTCGTTCGCAAGGAGCAAATGTAGAATTTACACACTAATCGTATTTTAGAAACAATGAGTACAATAATAAAGATATGCAATGAATAATCATCTCAAAATGATATTCATTAATAACCCAAATTGTATCTCAAGAATTATTGGGATAAAAAGAATAGAAGCTCAAAACAATGGTGATTTAGATCACCAATTAGATCTTTTAATTAAGCATATCCCAAAGCATTTATAATCAAGTCAATTTTGCTATAGTGGTCTTGAACCAGTTACTCAAATAGCCATGTCAGATCAGATACCAAATATCCCTACAGTACCTCAACAAATGCTTCAATAAGATGTCGTCAAGGTGCTACAGATGGCTTAAACCACTCATAGCACATCCAAGGCACAAGGGCAACCATAGAGTAAGCCTTCTTCCTTAGATGCTAAGTGTTAGGCTTTTAAGCACACACCTCGAGGATGAACAATGCAAAACCTACCCCTGCCCCTCTCAGAATTCCCCCTCTTCCCTACCTTAGAATTTGGTATTAATCGGGTAATCGGGTTATACAGTACCTGGCAGGGGACCAGGCTCCCATGGCGGTGATCATAGGTGAGGTGTGAGGGTCAGGTGAGTAGGAACCTCACCCCCAGTGTCTGAGGCAATAAGGCCTGCATCCAAAGTCAATTTATACGCTGTTAGAGACTTTGTTCTTCATGATGCGGGACTATGTTTCCCACTCTCTCCTTCGTGCAACTGCTGAAGAAGCTCACATCAAATTGAAGTCCTGCTGTTGCTCTTCTCCTCGATTAATGCTGTAGGTGGGTTGCTGTTCGAAATTGCAGCTGTTGGGGGTGGTAGCAAGGTTGAATGATGGTCGGGTGATGGACATCGGAGAAGACGACTGGTGACAATGGTGCCTAAAATACAAAGAACGGGCTTATCACTCCAATTAGAGTGCTCAGAAGGATCGCTGGAGCACGACGAACATGATTGCGGCAAAATTAGGGCATGAGATGGTCGAAAGAGGTCTGTCATCATCAGAGATGAAGGTGCGGCAGTGGGTTGATTGATGGGGTGTTTTAGTGGGTGTGAGGTGGAATTATGTGAGGGAATTTGTGACAAAATGTGAAGCGGAGTTCTTGGAGGTGGTAGTGTGTGATTTGGTGGAGTGTGGTGGCAGCGCAACTTTACTGGTTATGGAGAAGACAGATGGGGAGAGGGTGATTCAGTTGTTGAATTGGGGTTGTAGTGGTGGTGAAATCTACGCTAGGGAAAGAAAGATAGAAGATTGACCTAATTATGGATGACGGGGAAGGAGGTCAACGTCGGCTTTGATTGGCCGTCATCGAGGAAGGTGAAGTCTCCGATGGGAGAAACGGCAAGGAAGACGGGGTCTGGGGGCCTCTGCTTGGTACAGTTAGAAGTAGGAGAGGAAGAAGATCCGTCTTCGTATTGTACGTGGGCAAGGGAGACGACGGAGGATTGAGGGGCTCATCGGAGCGATGGTCGAAGGCGGCTGAGGGGGAAGAAGAAGATTTTTGGCTAGGAACCGAGCTAAGGAGCATGCTAGGAAGAAGGGGAGTTTAAATAGAGGGCAATTAGATGCTTAAATGTGAGGAATTTGCATGTTTTCTAGCGAGTTTGGAAAGCTAAACTCCTAATTTCTCTCATATTTGCTAGAACTCTAGGATCCATCCTAAGATTCAAGACCGCATCCAATCGCTAGGGAATCTCCTAAAGATCATTTCCTCCAATTTTTGAGGGAATTGTATCTGATTTGAGAGAGATTTCCTCTCTCGAATCTCGGCCGAAGGTGCCTTCACACCTTCATTGGTGGAAGGGGCATTTTTTCAAGAACGAATATAATGTTAGGGACATGATTGCAATAAAATCGAAAGCTAGGGGTCTGATTGAGAGAAACATAAATTTAAGGGACTGAAATGCAAATTAGGTCAAGATGAACTCTGATTGTGCCCAAATTTTGGTACCAAAATAATTTAGACAAAAAAAATCTGATGGTGAAGTTGGATTTCAGTTTTGACCACTTTTAGTTAGGTAATTTGCATAGAAGCCTAAATTAGGCTAGAATAACACCTGCGACTTTATCCAAGGTCAAAATGGGTTTAGATGGTCAAATCAAGGGTATCAAACCTCTTAGAATATTTTTTTTATGAATTTTAGGAGGTTGAGATTAATTTTATCCTAACTAGAACCTCTTCAATTCAAGCGGGTCTGAAATTAGGATTTTATGTGTTGATGTGGTTCTCGAAATGCGTGAAACCCTATTTCTATCTGTGTGGACCCACTCTTTGGACTTTAAAGTTCTATTAACCTTCAATTAACTCCTGGGAGACTCTGTGGTACTCTGCTATTATGATGTTATATTGAAACTACAGAATTAGCCCTATTTTAATGTTTTCTTCTCAGAATGGATCTGAGTGGAAGTATGACTCTTAGGCAATTATTCAGGAGCATTTATTACTTGACTTCAACTAATTTAAGTTAGTTATGATGGATGATGGTGTTACCATCATACCCCCATGCCTAACTTTTGCTAGTCCCTAACAAAATCTTATGGAAGGAACTAGATTTCTAGACCATGCTTTGATGTTTAGATGCCCAATTTTTGCCACTCTCTAGAAATTAGTTCAGAATGCCAGTAATAAGCCTAGAGGTACTCAAGTACCAGCCAAAATCCTAACCTAACCAACTTCAGCCTGGGTCTGCCACAAGGTTTCTAAGACCCATGAAAACTACCTAGAAGTTCGTTAACCCCAATGGCTAAAACACCCATGCGTAGACATATCATGTCCAAGTTCAGTTTACCAATGCATTTTAATAAGAGAGATGGACTTTTCATTTTGAGAGTTTTCTCTCTTTTCTTTTTATATTTCCCTAGATCCATCCTCGAATTAGCCCTAAACACAGTTTGTGTAGGATTCCTTGTCCCCACCATCAATCCTCGAGTGTCCCTAGCTTTTCAATGCTTTGAGATAGCATCACACATGGAAACCCCCAGAACCTTAGCTTTCAACAATTTAGGATAGAGCCACCCACGAAGTTCTATAGCTAAATTTAGGTCCTGGTAATGGACATTTCGGGATAATCCCACCCATGGCACCTGAACCAGAATAAGGTGCTTACATGCCCTCGGTAGGATATCTAGATATCCTAGGAGACAAGTACCAAGGTGACGATATGTTAATACGCATCTTCGAGGGGAATTTCTTAGCTCTCTGCATCAGGAACTCATTCAATCAACTTGTATTTTCGAGCCGCACCTAAGCTAGATTTTTGAGATGTCTTTTCATAATAGAACACTTTTGGCATGATTTCCTTATTAAGCACACTAAACTAGACTAGTGTGTGGATTTTGGTTGCTTAGGTTACCAAGTCCTATAAACTAAAGGGCAGGCAAAGAGGTCGAATAATCCATAAGCCTTAGAAATACTATTAACGGGGTGAAATCGATTTTAGAAGATGTTCGTTGCAGTATAAATGAAATTGCCTCGAAAATAAATAAAAATTTTTTACTCGAAAACCTAGGCATCCAAGGTCGAACACAAAGAGCAAATTGGTATTTAAAAACTAGAATCACAACTTTCAATTTTATAAAATGCAATGACCAATCCAATCAAAGTTATGAAGTAAAAATGAGGTCAATGTACAGAGAAACTCAAAAATAATGGGCGTCTGATGTAAAATCAGACGTCTTAAGTCTTTGTTGCTACAGTGGAAAGCTTTCTCTATTCTTTTTCTTCTTTTTTTCACTGATTTCTGGCTTTGCCTTCTGATCTTCTCTCTTCTTCTACCTTATATTCTCTGCAACTATTCTTCTTCTTCTTCTGTCCTCTTCTTTCTTCTTTTTCTTCTCTTGTTTCCTTAGCTTTCTTTTGCTTTTGACTCTTTGCTTGGCCACACCTTCTCCTTCCTTCTTCTTTCTTTAGCCTCTTCTTTTGCACTTGGCTTTCCTCAGCTTCGGCCTCCTTGTCTTCTACCTTTGCCTTCAAGTATTCCTTCCTTCTTCAACCTCTGCTTCTGCGGCTAAGTCCTTCCTTCTTCTTCCTTCCTCAGCCGCTCCCACCTTCAGCTTCTTCCTCTTCTTCAGCAGCTGCCTCGTCCTCCTTCTTCTTTCTTCCATAGCCTCTTCTTCCTTCTCTCCTTTCCCTGCACAGCACAGAGCAAAACCTACCCCTACCCTCCCCCGCGTCACTCTCTCTATTTCACTCTTGGGTTCGCTCTCCCAGAGCTGGGTAATCGGGTCGGGTTTCGCCTGGAGTGCTAGAGCCTGGATAACTCTACCACTGGTATGGTGGCAGAGTGACAAGAGGAGGGAGGAGGGATCGTCAGAGCTTGCGGGCAGTTGGCCAGATGAAAGCCGACTTTTCCACTTTACATTATAGTATTTAAGTGGTGGAAAAATCAACTAATCAAAAATAATGAAAATAACCACTCGCAGAAGAGTGGGTCGTGTCCATAGGGAGGCAATTATGTAATAAATACTTAATTATTTAATGTTATTTCGGATAGTGCGAAATCCCTATTCAAATCTGACTTAAAATGTGAAGTAAAGTAGATTTGCAATAACTTAAAAAGATAAGGGTATATGTGCAGTTTTCCCTCACAGAAATCCTCAATAAATTTATGATGAATTTATACAATTTTCACGTGATGTGTACTAGAGAAAATTAGTACTTAAGTTAAGCTCAAAAATTAATCTTCAAACTAGTGAATATCAATATCTTGCAATTATAAGGAACTATGAGTGTTCAAGTGCAACTCTGCCACAATATAATAATAATAAAAGAAATCAAATTATGTGGCAATGGTACTGAATGTAAATACTAATTGGTGGGAAAACAAAGCTTGTTTTCTCTCTCCTCCTCACGAGAGAGAGCATTGGCGAGGCTATCGCGAGGCTTAGGAGGACGGCGAGGATGAGGGCTCTCCGGTGGTGGCAGCGGCGGCGATGGAGGTGGTCAGAGCGCCGACCTGTTGGCTCTGTTGAAGGATGAAGGTGCACGCAGCGCCTGTGGCTGGTGGCGTGCGAGCGTGCGTGTGCTTGCGGTGAGGCGGTGAGGCAGAGGCTGGAGCGCGAAGGCAGACGTGCCATCTGCAGGTGGGCGGAGGTAGTGCCTACGGGTGCGTTGCTGTAGTGCGGTGCAAAGGCGCTGTGAAGGGAGGTGCGCCTGCAGTGAGGCGCGCTGGTGGTGGAAGCGCCTGCGGGCACGGCTGGAGGGAGATGCTGTGCGGGAGAGGCACACGGTTGGGAGGCGGCCGACGAGCATGCGCAAGGTGGTGTGGGTGGGTGTGCTGAAGTGGCAGGAGGAAGGTGCACGGGCGAATGAGAGGGTGCAGTGAGGGGGATGCAGTCTGCACGCAGTGCCTGTAGTTGGCTGCGTGCAGGCTTGGTGCGGGTGTCCGCGATGCGGAAAGGAGAGCGCTTTGAATTGCAGGAAGGAGGAGGCAGGCAAGGACGGTGCGCTGAATTGCAGGAAGGGGGGTGTTCCATGCTAAAGAACCAAGCTAACATGGTGAGGCAGGATGACCTTGGTTTGGACCTGTTTCCTAGATCGGCGCTTCTGGGTGCACGGGTCCTTCAGAAACTTGGCATAGGAAGGAATTTGTTTAATTGCTTCCAATAGAGGCAAGTTAATCTGGACTTGCCTAAAAGTATCCATAATCTCTTCCGTTCTATCCTTGGCTCCAGACGAGCCAACAGAAGATTCCCTAGGAGCAGATAGGCACTCTGGATAGGGAACCCTCAGCTTCTGGGTAGAGGGGTCATCACGACGGGAAAGGGGTGGTGGAAGAACAACATCCTCATTGTGGGTGATTTTTTGTGAGGGAGAGTGGTGTGGCTCTTCCTCGGGTGAGATGGAAGTTAGGTCAAGTGTGGAGGGGGAATTCTGAGATGTAACTGTAGGAGTGTTATCAGGCTTGTCAATCTTTTTTCCACTCCTCAACATGGTCACTGCTTGGGTGTGCTCCCTGAATACAACCCCCTTGCCCTTAGGGTTCTCCTCAGAAGAGCTAGGCAGCTTCCCTGGATCATGTTGCCTAACTGCCTCTGTAAGGTGACCAATTTGGGATTGCATATCAGTAATCATCTTATTCTGAAATTGGATAACCATATTATGATGCTCTTGCATTGCTTTCATCATGGCCTTCAGTTCATCCATCTCAGAGGGCTTATTTAGAGGAGGGTTTTCATAAGAAGGTTGGTATGTGGGATGGGGAGGTAAGGGTCTTGTATTCCTTGAGATAGAAGCATCATCTTGCTTCCAAGAGAAGTTTGGATGGTTCCGCCACCTTGGATTATAAGTGTTGGAGTAAGGGTTATTGCGAGGGGGGCGGAAACCTTGGGCCACGCTCAAGTCGGCCTGAATCAACTCAGGGAATTGGGTTGCCTGATGGCACTCCCCAGTGGCATGTGTTGTGCTTTGGCAAATGGAGCATTCTCTTGAAGCCTGAAAAATAGAGGCAGCTTGCGGGTTCATGCCGGGGTTTGCCAAAAGCCTATCAAAGTTTTTATTCAATAGTTGAATCTGATAAGCCAAATCCTGACAAGCCCTAGCTTCATGGGCCTCTATCTTCCTCTGCAAGATTGATGGTTTTCTTTCTTGATATGCAGAGGACAGATGTATGGTGTTGTCGCTTAAAGTTTCAAATAATGCCCAGGCTTCATCCTCAGTTCTGGTCATGAAGGTTCCTGCACAGGCTGCATCAATGGTTTTCCTATGTCGTTCAGATAATCCGTTATAGAACCTTTCGACCAACTACCATCTTGGCACTTGATGGTGGGGGCATAACCTAGGAAGGTCATTAAAGCTCTCCCAAGTCTCATGAAATTGCTCCCCTTCCTGTTGAGTAAAACCCATAATCTCTCTTTTGTAATGGTTGGTTTTACTCATAGGAAAATATTTTTTTAAAAATTCTCCATTAAGGGTAGCCCAATCATTTACCCTTGCATCGAGGGTATGATACCAGTGCTTGGCCTTATCCTTTAGGGAGAAAGGAAATAGAGTCCTCATCAAGGCTTCATCAGTAAAGCCCTGGAGCTTCACTGTGGAACAGACCTCGGTGAATTCCTCCAAATGCCGGTAGGGGTCCTCCCTAGTAGTACCAAAAAAAGAGGGCAATAAATATATGGTACTACTCTTGATCTCATACAGATTATCCCCTGCCGGTCGTCTTAGTGCTTGTGCAGGTTGGTTAGTAGGAATAAAATAGTCCGTTAGAGTCCTTTGTTGATTTGCACCTTGCTCAGCCATTGCTTCTCTTTCTTCTCCTAGGTAAGCTCTCCTAAGAATTCTCTCAGGCTCAGGATCAAACACTAGACTACCCTCAAGAGGGCATCTACCAAGCATACAAAACACAATTCAGAATTTTTTTTTTTATTGAGTAAGTCAAACCTCCACTCCAAAGATAAGTCAAAAGATCAAGACTTATCCCTCCGTTCCCACGTAAGTGGTATAAGAGGGGCGTGGACTTGAAATCTTAACCTTCTTTATTATTGATGTTGAATTAGTTAATATAAATGGCCAAACAAGTTTTTCACTGCAATTACGTGCCTTAATTCAACCTTCGAGTGCCCTAGGACCTATACTTTGCTTGGATGATACTCCTAAGTGATCAAGTGGGAGGTTACTCCAAGGACGAACAAAGGGATGCAAGTAGGGTGAACCCTTCCTTTGAGGCGATGCGTATGCGGTGCCCCTTAACTACCCTTTTGTTCCTTTAAGGGGTGTCCCCCTCTGTGGAGTATCAAAACACTTGATCAAAAGATAGTATCACCACCACCACAAAGAACAAGAGGAGGGTCTGCATCGATAAAGAGATCATGCCTATAGCCTTAAGGGATCGAGCCTTAGTGCGATGCCTAATGTGTGTGCTCAGTGTCAAAAGTGTGCAACACACCGCAAATCTTTGTAATTTCTTTTGAAATCGCAGACAAGTCCCTTAGAATCAAATCAAATGTGAATTGCTTTTAGGGTTGAATCTGATTATTAGTTTCGCTTTTAGTTATGTGACCACTGAATTAGTAAATTCAAACAACTTGGTGGTCTTGAATTTAAATTTGAATGCAAATGCATGAACAGGAGCTGGATGCAAAAGTTAGAAAGATATACCTGTCTCCAGCAATCTTCGAGCTAATATGCTTGCAATGCAATAATAAGATCTAATGTGCTGCTCAATCACCCCTAAATGCGTGCACCTAAGGGCATGCAACTTCTAAATAGGCAGCTCGATATTTTCTTTATTGGTTTTTAAAAGCAAGCAAGCAGAAAATATAATCATGCATGCACCAAAAATATTATAAGCCCTAGTAGCTAAAGAATGCGGGGACAAACCCCCAAAAATTCAGCCCCAATTACTGCATGGGCAAAAAGACAGAATTAAATTTGTGATGATGGAGAATCCCCTGCAAAACAGGATCTTAGTCTCCTTCGTCTTTTCCTCATGTGGCTTAACTCGTGGTTGCTGTCGCCGCTCTGTTGTGCCTCGTCGCCTCTTCAGATTCCTCGCACAATAATCAAAATAATTAGATAATTTCGCAACTTAGAAGATTTAAAAACAATAAAGTAAATCTATTGCGTCTGTTGCCTCCCCGGCAATGGCGCCAATTTGAAAGCCGACTTTTCCGCTTTGTGTTATAGTATTTAAGTGGTGAAAAAATCGACTAATAAAAAATAATGAAAATAACCACTCGCAGAAGAGCAGGTCGTGTCCACAGGGAGGCAATTATGCAATAAATACTTAATTATTTAATGTTATTTCGGATAGTGCGAAATCCCTATTCAAATCTGACTTAAAATGTGAAGGAAAGTAGATTTGCAATAACTTAAAAAGATAAGGGTATATGTGCAGTTTTCCCTCACAGAAATCCTCAATAAATTTATGATGAATTTATGCAATTTTCACGTGATGTGTACTAGAGAAAATTAATACTTAAGTTAAGCCCAAAAATCAATCTTCAAACTTGTGAATATCAATATCTTGCAATTATAAGGAACTATGAGTGTTCAACCGCAATTCTGCCACAATACAATAATAAATAAAATCAAATTATGTGGAAATGGCATTTAATGTAAATATTAATTGGTGGGAAAACAGAGCTTTTTTGCTCTCTCCTCCTCACGAGAGAGAGAGAGCACCGGTGGGGCTGTCGCGAGGCTCAGGAGGACGGCGAGGACAAGGGCTCTCCAGTGGTGGCAGTGGTGGCGACGGAGGTGACCGGAGGTGGCCGGCGGAGGTGGCCGGAGCGTCGGCCTATTGGCTTTGTTGAAGGATGAAGGTGCACGCAGCACCTGTGGCTGGTGGCGTGTGAGCGTGCGTGCACTTGCGGTGAGGCGGTGAGGCAGAGGCTGGAGCGCGAAGGCAGGCGTGCGGGCGTGCGATATGCAGGTGGGCGGAGGTAGCGCCTGCGGGTGCGTTGCTGCAGTGCGGTGCAGAGGCATTGTGAAGGGAGGAGCGCTTGCAGTGTGGCACGCTGGTGGTGGAAGCGCCTGCGGGCACGGCTGGAGGGAGATGCTGTGCAGGAGAGGCGCACAGTTGGGAGCCGGCCGACGGGTGTGCGCAAGGTGGTGCGGGTGGGTGCGTTGAAGTGGCAGGAGGAAGGCACGTGGGCGGATGAGAGGGCGCTGTGAGGGGGAGGCGGTCTGCACGCAGCGCCTGCAGTTGGTTGCGTGCGGGCTTGGTGCAGGTGCCTGAGATTAGGTAAGGAGAGCACTCTGAATTGCAGGAAGGAGGAGGCGCGCAAGGAGGGTGTGCCTACAGATGGCGCTGAAGGGAAGTGAGCGGTGGGGCACACTGGCGAGCGGTGGGGCACGTGGGCGTGCACCTGCTGCTGGCTAGAGACGGGCGTGCCTGTAGATGTCGGTGAAGGCACGCGGGCGTCTGCTGTAGGGCCTTCCAGAGGTATGGGCGCGCAGGTGTGCACCCTTGGCTGGCTGGAGAGGCTGGAGGGTGCGGGCGCTTGGTGTGATTTTTCCCCGCAAGTGGGAAGATGGACCACAGCGCATGCTTCTTCTCTTCCTGGATGCCCTCTTCCTCTTTCCCCGCCTCTTCTTTTTAACTTCTCTCCTTTGCACGTGAGTTAAGGGATTTTCCAAACCCCTTAACTATTTCTAGCCATATTTGTTGAGGAAGGGCGACGGAAGATTACCCCAATGTGCGGGGGTGGGGGGGAAAGGTTATGGCTGTTATCAGAAATGTGTTAGGAAAATTTATTCCCCCACCCTTGTTCTTTCTGAATATTATTCCTGAAAATAAAAAGAACATATTAAGTTATAGAATAAAAGTAAACCTAAATCATGATGCATGCAACCCTTCTATAACTTAATATAGTTATTAACAAACCTAAAAGATATAATTAAAGTTACTTAGGCGTAATATTAGTCTATTAAAATGGACTCATTACCGGAGATGAGGAAGGAAGAAATTAGGGGTGTATATCAGGCTAATTCAAGCTTAGAAGATGTGGCAAGGAACGGGGGTCCTTTTATAGCTGCTAGCTGAGCCCTTTGTGCTTGGAAGGCAAGCCTCCAAGCGCAAAGATCTCATCGGAGATGGAAGGTGTGCAAGACACTCAAATCTCTTGAGCGTTCGCATGAGAGATTTGGTGTAAATCTGATCTTGGGATCTTATTTAGACGGTGGAGAAATCCTTAGAGAATCTTCCTTCCAAATCTGGGAGATCTCTGAGGATTCAGGGAGATATCCTCCTAAAATTCTCGCCAGAGTCGGATTCCTCTACTGTAATGGTGGGGGGACCTGAATGTAAGTGTGGCGAGCAAGTTAGGCGGGTCTATGTAAGGATTTTCGAAAGCTAGGGGTCAGAATGTAATTAGATGGACTATTTTGCAAAGTAGGTCAAGGTGAACTTCTCATAGGCCCAAATTTTGATGCAAACCTAATTTGGACCTAAGAAATCCAATGGTGAAGTTGAATTTTAGGTTTTAATATGTTTGAGTGGACATTTTGCATAAAAACCCTAATTAGGTCAAATACTGAGCTAGGACCCTTATCTAGGTCAAAATAGGTTCCAAAGGCCAAATTAAAGGTTATAAACCATAGGGAATATTTTTCCATGAATTTTAGAGGGTTTAGGTGATTTTTATCCTGACCAGAACCTTGTGAAATGGGTAGGTTTGTTTTAGGGTTACAAAATGTCATTTAATTCTTAAATCTCACAATAACCCTTTTCGGACAGAACCATCCCACCTTTCCTTTTATTAAGTTCAATTGACCTATGTTTAGCCCTGAGAATTTCCGTTGATGCACTACAATGGTAAAATTGCATCTTTATCCTTTAGTTCATGTTTTCTTCCCAGAACAGTAATCCCTTAAATTAGGCCTTCCTTTAGGTTATATAGGAGCTTTTGTTTACTTTCTTTGGTCAAAATGAGCTAGTTTGAGCTCATGATGAGGTTCTCATCATATCCCCATGCCTAGCTTTTGCTAGTCCCTTAGCAAAATTTTAAGGTTTTAACATCTGTTCTAGACCATGAGTTTCTTTTATCAGTTGTGATAAGTGATTTTTCTTTTCCTTTTGTGATTAGATCAGAATGCCAACAATAGGCCTAAAGGTACTTAAGTACCAACCAAAATCTGGACGTGACCAGCTTTAGCCTCAGTCCTCTGCGAAGGTTTTTAAGGCCCGCAGAAACTATCCTAGGGTTTGTTGGACTCCGCGGTTAAAGCACCCGTGCTTGAGACATTTTTAGCCTTGGTTTAGTTTGCAGTGCATTTTTGTAAGAGAGAGACAGAGGATTTATTTGTTTGGAGAGTTTTCTTTCTCTTTTCTCTTTATTTCTTGCTTTTGATTGGCTTCTCAACATGGTCTGTATTGAATTCCTTGTTCCCATCATTGACGTGCGGGAGACGCATATGTTTAAAAGAGTCGTTATAGCTTGCGCTCGCAATGGTAGTTTTAAATGAAGAAAAGGACGTGAGTCCGAGTGTTGATCTCAGGGAGGCATGAAAATTGGATTTTTCTTGTCACTTAATGTCACGGAAATAACGGGTTTTTGCTTACGAGAAGTCATGGGTGAAAAGTGAGTGAGAGAGAGAGAGAGAATAGGGTTAGAATTTTTTCATTCACAACATGCAACTTAAACATAAAAGAGGGAAAGTAAGTAGATAGGAAACAACTTCATTTGACATGCAACTTTAGTTTTATAATTACAACATTATATAAATGCTTAAACATAAGTAAAGTAAATCTTAAGATAAAGAGGGAAAGAGAGAGAGAAGACGGCAAGGAAGCCATGGCAGTGGAGAGGGGCTCCATCGGTAGCTCGTCGGCTCCGGTGATTATAAAGAGAGCTAGTGGTGGCTAGGAGTGGGGTAGAACACTTGCAAGTGGATTGAATGCCTTCCATGGGTGGTTGGATGGAGTTTATATAGGAAAAAGGGTTTTCTAATTCAAGTATGGGCTTTAGCAACGTCCGGGACGTCACTAAACCCATACTAAATCCCTTGGTGTAGCCCCCTTCGCCCGCCGTCGCCAGCATGCCCTGTGCTTCTTCTGAGGCGATCCGCACGTGAGCATTGTAAGTCGTCCGATCAAAGATCGGATGGTTGAGATCTCGCGAAGGGTGTGCTCGCAGATCGCTGCTGAGGCACGTGTGTCTGCCGCGTGGCTTGATCTTTGCTATTCGCTGCTGATCAGGTGGCTCAATTTCCTTAGCGCGTGCTTTCGCCTTCCAATTTCCTTGCAGGGCGATTCGATCCCTCGCCAACTATGCGAGCATGAGGCGGTCGACCGCTACGCTGTAGCAGTGGATTGTCGCAGCGAGGGCAGGCACGTGGGTGGCTCTCAGCCATTCGATCGAAGATTGACGACTGAGAATCATCCTCCAAGTGAAGGAAAAATTGATCTGTGGCGAGGATGCGATGAGCGGGCACCATGTAGCATGCTGTGGGTCGTTGATCATCAGATTAATGGTCAGAACTTCTTGGGCCCATTGCAGGAGCTCCGGATGTTAGATTTGGCCGATTTCGAGTCCATTGGACTTCGTTCATCACTCTGAATCCATTCGTGCCTGTTTTGACATGTCCTTGTACACATAGATGTTAATAATGCATTATAAGCAATCTTGATGTGCAATGCATGCGATGCTGCTATTCCTATTTATGATGTGTTATCTGTGCATTTTATTCTTAAGATAAACCTCAATTGGCAGATTTATCACCCTAAGATGCGGTGTTATCATACCCCCATGCTTACTCCTTACTATTCCCTAGCAAGGTTTATTCTAGCTTTTATTTCCAGTCAGAATTTAAGAGGTAATTACTTGGACACTTCGTCACTTGTCAATAGGAGGAAATATACTTAGATCTTAATCTACAAAGACTAAGCAACGCCCGGTGTCTACCAAAATATGAATCACCTGAATCCTTGCTTTAATGCATGTATATATATATATTTTCTTATTTTTAGATTTTTTAGAGTTAAGAGTGTGTTGGTAACTTTTTACGGGTACCCAACCCACCCAAAACTCAGACAAAACTCTAAGTGCTAAGCATCTTGGTGTGAAGATTGTGATAGACTAACTCAATGGTAATTTAGACAGACTTCAGGTTTGTACGCCCCTAGATGACTGGAAGAGGAAGTGTTTTGCCTAAAGGTGTATTTGTTCGATCGGTAGCTTTCCCCCTATATTTGTTTTACTTGGGGTCAACACAAGGATTTTTCCAGTGTATATCTCTCTGGTTTGCTCTACTTCCCCACTTCTTCCTTAAGTGTTTTGGTTCTTTTTGTGCATTTACTGAGTTGGGCTCTGGACAACCGACCAATAGGCTCTTACCCATGATCACTTGCCAGCCATACTCGTGCGGTGAACTGTGGTTTATTTTGTTATCTTTTTTTTCTTCTTTTCTTTTTTTTTTATTTGGTAGGTGGCTTCCCTAATCTCAAATTTACCTTGAGGCAATAAAGAGGAGGTGGTCCTGTGGCTAGGCTCTGGATAACCTTCCAATGGGCTGTTACCCACGACAACTTGCTAGCCATACCACCCTAAAGAGTTCATTAGCTACCCAAGTTCTGTCAGAATCTCCGAGGAGTGAGTCTGTGCAAAAATTTATGCAGATGCTTAGACTAAAAGTCCTAAGTTGGAGGGTGAGTTGATAAGTCGTATACTTACCACCTTATTTAGTTAGTGGATTAGAGTAGCTTAAGGTTGCAAGGATTTGAAGCTAAATCCATATTTTAATGAACACTAGGGCTGATTAAGCCTGAAGGCCTGAAAAGTCTAAGTGTTCAAGTTCTTTTCGTATTATTTCCCACTATTAACAAATTTCTAATGCCTAAGTTTTTCTTCCTAAATTCAATTTTTTTTTTATTCTATTCAGACTGATTAAATGAGCTTAGAATCATGCAATTTACCACCCCTCCATGCTTAAGTTGGATACTGTCCTCATTGACAAATACATGGATGCAACAAGGGTTCGAAAAGATATTACCTGAGTGACATAGAATACCCAAACAGTTTGAATCTTCTGGGTTGCCTCCCAGGAAGCGCTGAGTTTAACACCTTCGGCTGGGCATAGTGCACAAACAGGAATGGTTTGGGTCAAGGAGGCATGTACAAAATCAGCTAGACCCAAAATCAGAAGTCCATAGATGCAAAAAAGGTTGTGGTGGAGTCCTGTTCCTATGGGGCTGGAATTCTGCAGCAGATGTATCATGCATGCCCTTTGTCAGATCTTCTCTTAGTTTGCGGGCATGCAAAGAAGTTGATGTGGATGAGCGCACCCCAAATATGACATGCCAAACACTAAAGATGTAGGTTTTATGCTCAGCCTGTGTCCCCAAAAAATTGTAATCCATCAAAGGTGTATTAATTCCAGTGCATTCGGGTTGCAGGATCTTTATTCTGGTAGGGCAGGTAACAAAATCAAAAGTTTCATAATGAGCCCTACAATCAAGCATGAGGTCTCTCTCCAAAGACGAATCCATCTCTTCCACAACTACGGTTTCATTGCTCATTCCCTACAAGCCCTTGACCTCAAGAATATTCTCTTCAACCTCCTTTGTATTAGATTAACTATTTGAGGTTGCATTAGAGGTAGGGCCAATTTCATCCTCTAGTTCATATTCTTTCTCTCGACGCTCCTCCAAATTTGTGATGGGGATTCCAACCGATTCATAATCGATTTCTTGAAATTGTAACTCCATTCCCCATCTCCTATGTTGGCTGTTGTTCCCACTGGATCACTTCTCTCGGGCCGATTAGATTTGGATTCCAAGGCATCTCCCCTGACATTCTTAGTTTCCTCCTAATGTATGTCCTCAATGCTCCCCAAATTGTGTTTCGAGGAATCCTCAATGACCTTATCCATTGAGTTGTCCAACTCCTGGAGGGTATCAATGGTGGATTGAATCAAATTAGGGTGACTGGATGTAGTCCAATTGATCATGGTAGGTCCTTCATGAATTCCATGAATGGCATTGTGTGCAACAACTTTCTTTGGCCTTCTTCCCCCAATTGTTGGAACGTATCCAACATGGCCTATTGCCTGTTAGCCAATTCTTGATTCTGTCAGTGTAACTCTAACTGGAGGTTATAAACAATTGATAGGGTGTCATTTGGTGTCCTTTGGATTTCCTCCTTGAAATCCAGGTTAAGAGGGTGTGGTTGAGGTTGTGGATTAGAATCCTTACTGGGGTTTAAGTTCTTGGGTGGGTCCTCTATTCTATCATGTTCAGGGTCCAATTCTTCAAGAGGAACCATTCTCTGTTTGGTCCTACACCAGAATAGTTGAGGTTCTAAGTCCTCCTCCCAGTCAGATTCTTCATCAGGGGACCAAATCAAAGGTTGATGATCCTGGGCTTGCCTAGATTTCTGATCATTCTCTGATTTCCATTTGTCTAGAATTCCTTCCAATCGAAAGGTCAAGTAGGAAAGGTTGTTGAATTCAGATGACCTTTCTTGGTTATTGTCTTGAGAAGGGTAGGGTTCTTAGTGTTCTCCTAGAGTGTAGGTCCCATCAAAGTGGTTAGAGAGCTGGTGGGACCTAAATGATGAGGCATCATGAGGAGAATCGAGATATGGAGCCCCACGATTTGAATCATACCCTTGGGTGGATATGTTGGGTGTATCCCAATAAGATGTTGGTGAGGTTTGGCCATAACTAGGATAGTTGGGCCAAGAGGGATATTCTAGGTCGTACCCCCAACTTGGTGGTTGGTTAGCCTAAGTAGGCTGTGGATATGGTCTACTTGGGTTAGCATACAAATCATGTTGGAGGCAGTGTGGGTAAGATGGATAGGCATTAAAATCCATGGTTTGGAAGAAATGGAGGGATGAGGCAAGAACAGATGAGAGAGAGTTGTGTGTGTACAATCAAGCAAACAAGCCTAGTCCTTATGGTGTATTCCTTAGGGGACCTAGAAATCTCCAAAAGGGTGATCAAGTCCGTAAGCACTAGACTCCCCTTCCTAAAGCTAATCTGGCCAAGTTGATTTCAAGGGGATTGTAGGGAAGGTTCTTCCATTGGCTTGCGCCGCCGGTTCCATAGACCCCACAACCATGGTCGTTTGACGCTTCCTCGCAGCCTAGTCACCATATTCTACTAAGGGAATGAATGCCAAGTGCTCAGCGAACAAAATCACGCCTCTCGAGACTCAACCCAGTCCTGCCTAGGGCACGTCTACTTTGTTTTAGAAGGGCTAGGATAGTGCTTGTGCTAGGGTTATGTGATGAGGCGTTGATTGGGGTAGTGCCTCTTAGTTTTCCAATTCTAGTGTGTGTGCTCCTATCAAAACATGGTTTTCAAGCAATGATTTTTTTAAGATGTGGTGTCTTTTAATGTTTCATCCTTACTTTTGTGTCTTTTAGGATTGACGTGTCTTAATGTTTTCAGACAAGTTTCAGTGGGCACGTCAAGTTTTGCACACAATTGGTGAAAGTAGATTTCCTTTGATGTGTAAAGGCTCCAAAACCCCAGAGTGCTCATCCTAGTGTTCATGCAACTGCTATCAGATGAGTCGATTTTAGGGTTGAGTGGTGCGGCCCATGTCAATTCAAGGTGGCTTCGTAAATACCACTCAAAAAGAAAGAACACTCTTAGATTATTGAGAATGTTAGAGTGTATTTTTTTTTGTTGGGTGATGTGTTAAGGATGTGGATCAGGCAATCATGCACCATGCCAATTTTTTTCAGTTTTACAATTTTTTTTAGATTTTTAAGCAAGCAAACAACCATGGGTGAAGAAATACTCACGACCGGTCCTTGTTGCGCTTACTCCCTTGTTACCGTCACGAGTTGCACTGCTCCACCATCCAAGCGTCGAATTCCTGCAACTATCAAGTAGAAGGAGACAAGGTGTTAGACGGTGTGAGCATGGATGTAAAATGGAAGTGACAAAATAAATCCGTTGCCTCCCTGGCAACGGTGCCAAAAACTGATGTGCGGGAGACGCGTATGTTTAAAAGAGTCGTTATAGCTTACGCTCACAACGTTGGTTTTAAATGAAGAAATGGACGTGAGTTCGAGTGTCGATCTTAGGGAGGCTTGAAAACCAGATTTTTCTTGTCACTTAATGTCACGAAAATAATAGGTTTTTGCTTGTGAGAAGTCGTGGGTGAAAAGCGAGTGAGAGAGAGAAAGAGGGAGAGAAAGAATAGGGTAAGAATTTTTTCATTCACCACATGCAACTTAAGCATAAAAGAGGGCAACTAACTAGATAGGAAACAACTTCATTTGACATGCAACTTTCGTTTTATAATTACAACACTAGATAAATGCTTAAACACAAGTAAAGTAAAGCTTAAGATAAAGAGGGAAAGAGAGAGAGAAGACAACGAGGTAGCCATGGCGGTGGAGAGGGGCTCCGTTGGCGGCTCGTCGGCTCTGACGATTACAAAGGGAGCTAATGGTGGCTAGGAGTGGGGTAGAACACTTGCAAGTGGATTGAATGCCTTCCATGGGTGGTTGGATGGATTTTATATAGGCAAAAGGGTTTTCTAATTCAAGTATGGGCTTTAGCGACGTCCGGGATGTTGCTAAACCCATACTAAATTCGTCGGTGTAGCCCCCTTCACTTGTCGATCGCCAGCGTGCCCTGTGCTTCCTCTGAGGTGATCTACGCACGCGTGTTGTAAGCTATCCGATCTTCTCACTAAGGGCGCACTTGTGGATCGTTGCTGAGGCGCGCTCGTCTGCCGCATCATCGCACGCATGAGCGTCCACGGGCATTCGTTGCACTGCCTGGCTTGATCGTCGCCGTTCGCTGCTGATCGGGTGGCTCAATTTCCCTGGCACGCACTATTGCCTTCCAATTTCCATGCAGTGCGATTCGATCCCGCGCAAGCTGCGCGGGCATGAGGCGGTTGACCGTTACACTGTCGTAGTGGATTGTCGTAGCGAGGGTGGGCGCATGGGTGGCTCTTAGCTGTTCGATCGAAGATTGACGGCTGAGAATCATCCTCCAGATGAAGGCAAAATCGGTCTGTGGCGAGGATGCGATGAGAGGGCACCATGTGGCATGCTGTAGGCCGTTGATCATCAGATCAATGGTCAAAACTTCTTGGGCCCATTGCAGGAGCTTCGGATGTCGGATTTGGCCGATTTCGAGTCCGTTGGACTCCGTTCATCGCTCTGAATCCATCCGTGCAATTTGATTGCTCATCTGAGGGCTATTTTGACATGTCCTTGTACACATGGCCGTTAATAATGCTTTATAAACAATCTTGATGTGCAATGCATGCGATGCTCCTATTCCTATTTAAGATGTGTTATCTATGCATTTTGTTCTTAAGATAAGCCCCAATTGATAGATTTATCACCCCAAGACACAGTGTAATCAATCATCAATCCTCAATGGTCTCTAGCAATTGATGCTTCGTGATAGCACCACCCATGGCAACCCCTAGAACCTTGGCTTTCTAGATTTTGAGATAATCCCACCCATGGCATTCCATGGCCGAATCCGGACCCTGGTAATCGACATTTCATGATAATGCCACCCATGGTATCTGAAGCAGTAGAGTGCTTACATGCCCCCTGTAGGATATGTAAATATCCTACGAGACAAGCACCGAGGAGACGATATGTTATGCATCTTCGAGGGGAATTTCCCACCTCTCCTCGTCGGGAACTCATCCAAATCATCCTATGTTGATTGGCCGCTCCTAATGTAGGCAACTTTTTCAAAACATTAAAATGCTTTTGCATGATTTTGATAGTTATGCGCACTGAAGCAAACTCTGTGTGGATTGGGGTGCTTAGGTTACCGAGTCTCACAAACCAAAGGTTAGTTAACGAGGCTGAATACTCCCCAAGCCTTAGACCTAATACTTAAGGTTTGCATATTTCCCAACCTCTTGAGGAATATCCAGATCTTAGTGGGAACTTGAATTTTTAAGCCTAAGAGTCTAGCCCAAAAGGTCTAAAGTCAGCATTCCTACTAATCTCTTTTTGTGTGTCCTTAGCACTTTTTTTCATTTTTCTTTTTTTCTTGATGTGGTCTAGAACTTCAGTTAATCCCTTAATCTTTTACTAATGACAATTTCAATTTTTCCATTTTGTGCTCCTTTTTGGCATTTTACTCTTTTTCCTCCTCATGTTTTGTATAGCCCAAAAATTTTCTCTCCCCCCTCAGTTTTTTGTTCTTTTTTTTTCAAGTTTTTTCAATTTTTTGTGTTTTTTGTGATATGTGATTTTTTTGTTGAAACCCTTTCTTGATATGAGTTTTCATAATATTTTGCACTTTCATACCCCCCCATGCCTATGATTTGCAATGTCCCCATTGTAAATTAGGTGGGTTTGAATTAAGCTTAGTTCATTCATTACGACAGGTGTTGGGTGAGTAGACAGGTCGAGGTGACTGTTGCGAATGATTTCTAGACTCGGGTATGGCTACCTGAGGTGGAGTCGGCTGTTCTAATGGATGAACCCTAAAGTGCAATATGAATTCAGCATGGAAATGTCAGGAAAGGTTTCAGGTTTTTTAAAGAATGACAAGCTGCCTCCCGTTAAGCGCTGAGTTTTACGCCATCGGCTAGGTGCAATGAGCTCAGGGAGAATGGAGGATAAAGGATGACTCAGCCAAATCTGTATTGGTCATGTTAATGAACAGTTTGAGTCTCTGACCGTTCACGGCGAAGGGTTTAGAATAGTGGTTGAGTGGACTGATCTCAACGACTCCATTTC
Organism: Thalassia testudinum; assembly: GCA_037157565.1. Taxonomy (NCBI): domain Eukaryota; kingdom Viridiplantae; phylum Streptophyta; class Magnoliopsida; order Alismatales; family Hydrocharitaceae; genus Thalassia; species Thalassia testudinum. The sequence continues at coordinate 9,847,137 of JAZHRO010000014.1, forward strand.
CAAAGATTTGTCGAACTAGGTAGGGTCCGATCCACTTAGATCATAGCTTTCTTGGGAATAATTTGAGTTGGGCATCAAAGAGTAGAACCTTTTGACTAGGACGAAAGATCTTTCTAGAAATGTGCTTGTCGTGAAAGGCTTTAACCCGCTCTTTGTAAATTCATGAGTTCTCATATGCGTCATGGCGTAATTCATCGATCTTGCTCATTTGAAGCTTTCTTTGGGTTCTAGGCTTAGAAAGATCTAAGTTGCAATTCCATACTACTCAAGAGGCTTTATGCTCTAATTCGACAGGGAGGTGACATGCCTTCCCGTACACCGGTCTGAAGGGAGACATACCTAATTGGGTCTTGTGGGCAGTCCTATAAGCCTACAAAGCTTCCAGAAGCTGGGATGACCCATCCTTCCTGTCAGGTCAAACAGTAACCTAGAGGATTTTCTTGGTCTCCTGGTTTGATAGCTCAACTAGACCATTAGTTTGGGGGTGGTAAGGAGTAGAGATTTGGTGTGACACCCCATATTTGGTCATCAGTGACCTGAACTGAGCGTTTGTGAAATGGGTCCCTCCATCAAAAATTATTGTGAGTGGAATCTCGAACCTTGAGAAGATGTTTTGATGAATGAATTTGATAACAACTTTGTGATCATTGGTTCGGGTCGGAATGGCTTCGATCCACTTGGACACATAGTCAACAGTGAGTAAGATGTATTTGAAGTCGTCCGAAATAGGGAAGGGTCCCATAAAATCAATCACCCAAATGTTAAAAATCTCGCATACCAAAACTGGCTATAAAGGCATCATGTCTCGGTGGCTCATGTTGCCCAAGGTCTAGCAACGGGTACATGCCTTATAGTGATTGCATGCATCGTTGAAAATTGTGGGCCAGTAAAAGCCACACTGGAGCACTTTTGATATGGTTTTGTTGCCTGAAAAATGTCCACCGCATGCATGGTCATGGCAGAAAGAGAGTATGTCTTTGATTTTCACTTCCGTGACACATCATCGAATTATTTGATTAGCACCAATGCAGAATAGATACAGGACTTCCCAAAGGTAATATTTGGCATCGGAAAGCAACTTGTCTTTCTTGGCCTTTGGCCAATCGGACGGGATCTGATGTGATGCCAAGTAGTTCACTATGTTAGCAAACAATGGAAGCCCTATATCAATAGTCAGGAGGTGCTCATTAGGAAAGTGTTCCATGATGGGTCCGAAAGGGTCAATGATCTTAGAAGGAGGGCGGGACAAGTGATCAGCTACCACGTTATATTTTCCCGCTTTGTCACAAATCTTGAGGTCAAATTCTTGCAACAGTAAGATCCATCGGATTAATTGAGGTTTCGCATCCTTCTTTGCAAGGAGATGCCTCACAGCTGTCTGATCCGAGTAGATAATAACATGGGAACCCAGCAAATAAGATCTGAATTTTTCCAAGGTAAATACTACAGCCAGCAGCTCTTTCTTAGTAACCGTGTAGTTACATTGAGCCTCGTCAAGAGTTTTTCTAGCGTAGTAAATGACTACAGATTTCCCATCAATTTTCTGCCCCAAAACCGCTCCTATAGCGAAGTCAGATGCATTGCACATGATCTCAAATGGTTGAGACCAATTAGGGGACTGTAGGATCGGGGCTTGGGTAACTCGGTCACGAAGGATCTCAAATGCTTGAGTGCATTCCTTGGAGATTCCAAGAGGCACAACCGTGAAGAGAAGAGTAGTCAGGGGGCACGTGATTTTTGAAAAATCAGGGATAAATTGACGGTAAAAATCGACGTGCCCCAGAAAAGATTGGATGTCCTTGATCTAGTTAGGCATAGAGAGTTTGGAAATCAAGTTAACGTTGGCGCAATTGACTTGGATGCCTTTCTCCGAAATCAGATGTCCTAGGACAATTCCCTCAGGTACCATGAAATTGCTCTTTTCCCAGGAAAGAACCAGATTCACTTCGATGCATCGCCAGAGTATTTGGACCAAGTGCTGGAGACAATCGTCAAATGATGCTCCAAAAACTGAAAAGTCATCCATGAAGACTTCCAGATAATCACCTACCATATCTGAGAATATGGCAAGCAAGCACCACTAAAAAGTCGCAGGTGCATTGCAGAGACTTAACGGCATCCTTTGGAATGTGTACGTCCCGAAAGGGTAGGTGAACGTGGTATTTTCTTGGTCCTCTAGATGGATTGCTACCTGGTTATAACCAGAGTACCTATCGAGAAAGCAGAAGAACCTATTTCCCGCTAGTTTCTTGAGGATCTGATCAATAAACGGTAGTGGGAAATGGTCCTTCTTCATGGAGGAATTGAGTCTTCTGTAATCAATGCATAGTCTTCATGAGTTAGCTATTTGGGTTGGTATGACCTCTCTGATTTCAGTTGTGATGATGGTGAGTCCTACATTTTTGGGCATAACTTGGATTGGACTCTCCCAGTGACTGTTGGAGATTGAGTAGATGATCCCTACATCTAACCACTTGATGATCTCCTTTTTCACTACCTCTTGCAGATTAGGGTTTAAACGTCTCTGCATTTCTCCCAAAGGTCGTGCACCCTCTTCTGTGTAGATTCGATGTGTGTAATAAGAGGGGCTTATGCTAGTCAAGTCATCGAGAGTCCATCCAATATTCTACGATGTTGCTGGAGAACAGTAATCAGACGGGATTCCTAGTCAAATGTGAGTCGGGAGTTGATAATCATAGGAAACATCTGATTGGAACCCAAAAAGATGTACTTCAGATGATCGGGAAGGGACTTGAGTTCCAGGATGGGATTATCAGCAGCAGCAGGTGGTTCAGGGTCTGTATCAGGGACAAGGGTAGGAGTCATGGGTGAGTCTAGATCAGGTTCAGACTCCTCTGTTTGTGGGTTTTGATCTTGTTGTGGTTGATCGAGGATGATCAGGTTGTCCTCAACATGCAATTCATCAACCACAGCTTTGATATCACATATTTGCTCTATAACCCCGCAATTAAACCCTTGTTGGGCCTTAAAGATGTCAATCTTCAGAGTTTGGTTCCTAAATTTTAATTCTATTTGGCCCTCCTCACAATTTATGTTGGCCCTGGTAGTGGTCAGAAAAGGTCTCCCTAATATAATCGATGTATCCCTTAGGTTCTTGGGTGCATTCATATCCAGAACTATGAAATCTACCGGGAAGTAGAAATCCCATACCCTAACAATGACATCCTCGAGTATTCCTTTAGGAGACTTGATGGATCGATTTGCTAACTGCAATGTCACCTCTATCGGTTTAAGCTCGGATTCTTCAAGGTGGTCAAGGAGGGATGTAGGTATTAGGTTTATAGAGGCACTTAGGTCTAATAAGGCTCGGTAAAATTGGGTATCACCAATTTTACATATAATCAGGGGAGTACCTGGTTCTTTAGCCTTGGGTGGGAGTTTAGTTGGGATTACAGAGCTGGCTTGCTCTGATAGTACGATCGCACTCCAACTTTTGGTTCGCGGCTTACACTTGGGTGTACACGTCTTTCAAGAATCGTGCATAAGCTAGTACGTGGCAGATTGTATCCATCAAGGGGATGTTTATTTGGAACTGTTTAAAGAGCTTGACCAGATCCTCCTCAGGAGCCATGGGTTTGGTTATCCACTTTCCCTTGGTTAAGGCCTCGGGAAATGGAACCCTAGTTGGTTCCTATAGAATAGGTCTAGGCTCTTGATTTGGAATAGGGGTATCCTGGATAACTATCATAGGGCTTGGGTTACTACCAGGCTTGGAGTGGTTAGGATAATGTGGGTCTTGGGTTGCTTTACCACTACGAGTTGTTATGGAGTTTAATCTTGCTTGGTTTTGGTTTGGGTTTGGTAAGATGGGTGGCTGCTGCTGAAATCCCGCATAAGATGTCGAAGCTTCCATCCCATCGGGTGATGGAACAGAAGGGGCCTGATAAATCATATGTGCGTGGCCTGGATTTGGGTTCATAACGTGCCTCTGGGTTAACACGTTATTTGGGTTTGGCAGAGGTTGCGAAGGAAGGGTGCCAGCTTGGCGGAAATTCGTCATCTGGGCAAGTTGATTGCGAACCTCTGTGATCTCGTCCTTGTGTTGTTTCTACATTGTCGCATTCATCTTCTGAATGTCAGTCAGTGCTTGAAAGATAAGAGTCATTTGATCTTGGTTTGGCCTAGATTGATAGGTGGGATTAGGCCAAGGCTGAGGCAGCTGATATGGATGAGCTTGTGGAAGGGGTTGATAAGGTGGTCTTTGAGTTTGAGAATTTCCCGTCCACTAGAAGTTGGGATGATTTCGCCATCCAAGGTTGTAGGTATTGGAGAATGGATCATTCTGGATGGCATTGAGGTCCTCGCAGGTTTGAGGAGCCTCAGGAAAGTCAAAATATGAGGGTTCAGAGTTCCCCCAACTAGAATAGAGTGGATCGGAGGTCCCTCCGGTCCGAGAGTCAGACGGGGGTGGATACGGGTCCATCCCCTGAGAAGATTGGTGATAGATGTTCTGCACAGTTTCCCTTGCAAGAGGTGGCTCTGTAAAAGAGTTCTGCGCAGAGGTGGCTTGCCGCAGATGCTGGGTCAGCTCGTCCACCATCTTCTCTATGATAGAGACTTTGTCCAACTGACTGGCCATCAGTTCCAAATCGACAGATGTGGACAGGTCCTACGTCTCATGTGCTCCCTAAGATTCGTCAATGCGCGGGCATTCGTTCAGTCAAATAAGCCCATGGAGTCATTATTGATGGAGTTCTTGTACATATTTTCGAGAATCTCTCACACCGTGTCCTCATGTTGACCCATGATGTTTCCTCCGTAGGTTGCATTGACGAATAATCGAATGTCATTACAGAGTCCCTAGTAAAAGGATTGGACTTGTTCCCAATTAGGAACTCCATGATGGGGCACTTTCGCATGAGATCTAAGAATCGATCCCATGCCTTATGAAGAGGTTCTTCCGATTGTTGAGTGAAATCAGTGATCTGGTGGCGCATGGCATTTGTCCGGCCAACGGGGAAGAACTTCTTCAAAAATTCGAATTGAAGTTCATCCCATGTGTTGATCGGATGAGTCTGAGTTTGATACCAATGAGCAGCCTTGTCTATGAGGGAGAAAGAGAACATCTTCATGAGTAGAATATCCCAATTCTGTGCATCTGACTCGAAGGTCTGGGCCAGATGTTTGAGCTGCTTAATGTGTTGGAATGGATCCTCGGAGTTAAGCCCATGGAATTTTGGTATGGCATGAATCATATTGGGTTTGAGTTCAGAATCAGGACCTCCAGCTGGGATTTGGACTCGATGCTCGATTGCCACCGTAGTGGGATTATAGTGATCTCGCATCATAGGACGCTGCGGTGGGTTTACAAAGTTTTGGAAGGGATTATTTAGGCGCTGATGTTGGTGCTCAAGGTTATTCTCTTCTTCAATGGGTTGTGCCATGATGGAAGAAGAAGGAGAACTTGGTTCTGAATTAGAGGAAAGATCTTTGTGGTGGGGTTGCTGCACAAACATGGGCATCGAGGCTCGGCCTCGACGGGAGTGAATTTCTAAAGGTGGTCTTAAGGATGGTCTTAAGGACTTCCTACCAAACATGCACCGAAGGATTTGATGAGATCAGAATGTGCTACCCAATCGAGACACCCAAAAAAATGTTGGGTGACTATAGAGGTTCAGGGCAGATGATACCCCTTAGTCAGAAAGGTCATCCACTTGAGAAATACCTGGGCAGCTAGAGAGGGAGAGTCCTGCAAATACCCCTACACGATAGAGCATTCCCACGAGTTACAGGGTTTCCCCCACCTGACCTCTCCTGTCACTGAGATTCCAAGTAGACCAGAATGGGGACCTTGACCTCTTAAGTCTACCTTTTTTAATTAAGATCAAGGTGCTTAGGGTTCCACTTGAACTTTAGGTCTTTTGTGTGCAAAAAGTGACCTAATTTTAAGGTCGGTTGACCCAAAGGATCAACTTCACCTCTTTGTTCCTTTGAGAGCTTTTAGGTCCTTTCTTTAAGGGTTCAAATGGATTAAGAGCCTGATTTGCTTAGGGTTTCTCTTGGATAGATCTTTTCAAACAAGGCTTAGGTACACCTCTTTTTGAAACTTTTGCTTCTTTGTTTAAGAGAAGATGTGTCTCTAAAACCCTAGACTGAAGTCCTTAGGTTGGCTCTACTTTGTCCACTTTAGTTGCCTCAAAAATGGTATCTATGGCTCAATCAAGAAGGTTTTAGACCTAGTTACCTTAATTGGATGTGCAATTCAAAATATGTTGAAATGAAAATCAGGCAACTTTGGTGAATTACTAAATATGGAAGCAGGTAGCCCTAGATTGATTTTTCTTTGTTTATTTTTCTTTTTCAGACTTTGAAGGGATTAAGTGAGATGACTAATGAAAGTTTACCTATTCCTTAGTGTGATTGTTGTGCGACTGCTTTTCTTTCCTTTTCTTCCCCTGAAACAAACACAACAAAATAGAGAGATTAAGTCATTACTGAATCAGAGGTTGTGATCAAAGTTTCTAAAATGCCCGTTGCTCCTTGGCAACGGTGCAAAATGCTAACGGGGCAAAATCGATTTTAAAAGATGTTCGTTGCAGTATAAATGAAATCGCCTCAAAAATAAAGAAAAATTTATTACTCAAAAACCTAGGTATCCAAGGTCGAACATAGGGAGTAAATTGGTATTTAAAAACTAGAATCACAACTTTCAATTTTATAAAATGCAATGACCAATCCAATCAAAGTAATGAAGTAAAAATGAGGTCAATGTATTGAGAAACTAAAAAATAATGGACGTCTAATGTAAAATCAGACATCTTAAGTCTTTGTTGCTATAGTGCAAAGCTTTCTCTATTCCTCTTCTTTTCTTCATTGATTTTTTACTTTGCCTTCTGATCTTCTCCCTTCTTTTCCCTTCTATTCTCTGCAACTATTCTACTTCTATCTTCTTTCTTCTTTTTCTTCTCTTGTTTCCTTAGCTTTCTTCTGCCTTGGATTCTCTGCTTGGCCGCACCTTCTCCTTCCTTTTTCTTTCTTCAGCCTCTTCTTCTGCACTTGTCTTTCCTCGGCTTTGGCCTCCTTGTCTTCTACCTTTGCCTTCAAGTCTTCCTTCCTTCAACCTCCACTTCTGCGGCTAAGTCCTTCCTTCTCCTTCCTTCCTTAGTTGCTCCTACCTTTAGCTTCTTCCACTTCTTTAGCAGCTGCCTCCTCCTCCTTCTTCTTTCTTCCTTAGTCTCTTCTTCCTTCTCTCCTTCTTTCCTTGGATAGCACAGAGCAAAACCTACCTGGCGAAACGGTGGCAGCAAGTAGCTTTTCTTAAGTCGTTGTAGTACAGATAGTTATTGCCATCATTTGCTAATATTTCTTACTCGGAAAATATAGTTCTCCCGAGGTCGAACTCAGGGAGCAAGTCGTATTCTAGAGATATACATGTTTTATTACAAAAATAAAGAGAGAGAGAGATGAAAGTTTGGCTTCTTCTTCTTCTCTTCTTTCTTTCACTTTGTCTTTGGCTTTTGTTCTTCCTATTCTTCTTCTTCTTTTTTTCCTTCTTCCTCTATTTCTTGGTTGGACGATCCTGTCTTTTTCTTCTTTTTATTTTCTTTGTTTCTTCTTTTCTTGCTTCAAATCTGCCTCCCGTGCTCTTCTTCTTTTGCTTTCTGTTTCTTCACTTGGCTGCTCCTTCTCTCTTCTTTTCTTCTTCTTCTTTGTCTTCTGATGTCTGCAGAGTCTTCACTTGGCTGCTCTGTGTTCCTCTCTTTCCTCTGCCTCGCCTTCCTTCTTCTTTGCCTTCACCTGTCTTCAGGACGTCGTCTGATTTGAAAATCAGACGACTTAAACCTCTTGTTGCTACAGTGTCTCCCTAAGCTTCCTTCTTCTTCACCTGTGCCTGCACGCTCAAGAGTTCAGAGTCAGGGCAAAACCTACTCTACCCCTCTCCTCCGCGCGTCTCTTTCTCTCTGAGTTCGCTCTTAGGACAGCTCTCCCAGAGCAACTGGGTAATCGGGTACGAGTCGTGCTTGGGTCCAGGCCCACCGGCGTGCGGTGGTGGGCGAGGAGTGCAGGTCGGGCCAGGTCCGCGGAGCGTGGTCACGGACGAGGCCGGGTCGGGTGAGAGGGACCTCACCCCGTGGTCAGGAGGCGAATAGCATAAGGCACTTTTTGCCATTATGTGTCCGCGCGCCTCTAAGAAGTTCTGAGGTGGGACTAAATGTCCCACCCCAATTGAGCGCCCGCAGCGGAGGGAGCAGCGGGCAATCGTGGCTTCACGCGAGGCCTTCGCCGCAACTGCGAGCCTTGGACGCTTCGCGGAGATGCCCCGCGCAACCTGGGAGTCGAACCTGGGCGAAGGCGTGCCTGCACCTGCAGGTGAAGGAGCTCTGCCTGCTCAGTAATGGCGACGGCGGGCGAGTCACCTGGTCACAGAAGAACGGCCTCTCGACCTAATTAGACAGGCGGGGGACCTTCGCCGTGGCACGGCGAAGGTGGTCGGATGGTTTGCAGTGGGCGTGGTGGAGCCAACGGATCGCCCTAGGTCAAACTGTGGGCGGAGAAGTGGGTGTGTTTGGTGGATCTGTAGAGGGCGTTTGGTGGGAAGAGGAGGGGTGGAAGAGGATCAGGGTGACGAGGTGGAGGTTATGCACAGGTCGGCAAGCCGTGTGGGGTGCTGGAGAGATGGGAGCGGTTCGCCGAAGTTTGGCCGGAGGTGGAGAAGGTGAGGGTGATCGGTGGGAAATCGGGGCCGACAGTAAGGGTTTCAGTATGGAAAAGAAAGAGGGGAGGAAGAGGAGAAGTTCTACCTGCTTAGCTGGACGAGGAGGGGTTGGCGCAGGCGACAGTCGTATCGACTGTTGCCGGAGAAGAAATTGCCCAGAGGAAGGGGCGGCGGTGAGGAAGGGACCGGAGAGGCGCCAGCTGGGTGCGGCGTGACGCGGAAGGATCGAGGGAAGGTAACCCTACTGCTGGTAGTGCGGCAGGGCGACGAGGAGGAGGAGGAGATGGCCGTCGGAGCAAGGGGGCATTTGTCGGAGTGGGAAGGGAGGAATTTAGGGGGGTGTCTCCGTCAGATCCGAGCTGCGAAGAATGGCGGAGCGACGGGGGTATTTATAGGGGCGGAATCAGAGAGGAGGGTGGAGGGAGACGACGTGTCTCCCTCGCCGGAGGACGCCGGAGGAAGGAGACCCATACCGTCCGTGCGTTCGCACGGGCGGTATGGGCGGTCGCAGTACCCAGGGGGGTGTCCCTGCGGTGGCTGACGACGCAGGGTACCCCCCGTTGACTTGCCAGGGCCCCTCCCTCACCCTACGCGGCGCCATGCTCCGCGCAAGGTCGCCGGAGCATGGTGCTGCGCAGGTTTTGCAGGAGGGACCTAAACGCAAAGAACGAAGGAGAGTTAGGGGCCAAAATGCGAGGGTTCAAAAGTTGAGGGTCAAAAAGTAAATATATGAGGACCAAAGTGTAAAGTTGGTCAAGAAGGTTTCTTCTTAGGCCCAAGTTTTTATACATGACTAATTAAGACCTAAGGATTCTGATGGTGAATTTTATTTCTAGCTTAAACCTTGTTTGACTAGTCAATTTACGTAAAAACCCAAATTAAGTTGTTAATTGGGCATGGTTCTCAATGTAGGTCAAAATGGGTTCCTAAGGCCAAATTGAAAGTCCTAAACCCTAGAGGTTATTTTTATATGAATTTTAGAGGGTTTAGTTGATTTTTACCTTGTCTCGAACCACATGAATTGAAGTTGGTTTGTTTTTAGGGTTATAGGCTGTCATTTAATTCTTTGGGGTTGTTGTAGCCCTTATTGAGTCATATCATCCCACTTTTCTTCTTATTAGGTTGTTTTGACCTATGTTTGGGCCCTGAGTTACCCTATTTTCAGATCGGATTGGTGAAATTGCATTTTTACCCCTCAGTTTATGTTTTCTTTTCAAACTCAGAATCTCTCTGAGCCAAGCCTTTCTAAGGTTATGTAGGAGCTTTTATTCTCTGTATTAGGTCAAAATGAGCTAGTTATGGCTCATGATGAGGTTCTCATCATACCCCATGCCTAGCTTTTGCTAGTCCCTTAGCAAAAACTTAAGGTTTCAACCCTTGTTGTAGACCATGAAGTTCTTTAATAGCTTCAGATAAGTGCTTTTTCACTTAAACTTAGATTAGGTTAGAATGCTGACCATAGGCTTAAAAGGTACTCTAGTACCAATCAAGATCCAAATCTGTCTAGCCTCAGCCTCAGTCCTTAGCAAAGGTTTTTAAGACCCACAAGAACTAACCTAAGGTTTATTGGACTTTGTAGTTAAAGCACCCCGTGCTTGAAACGATTTTAGCCCTGGTTCAGTTCGCAGTGCGTTTTGTAAAAGAGAGAGGTAGAAAATTTTTCTATTTTTGGAGAGTTTTCTCTCTCGTTTTCTTTTTAATTCGAACTTAGGATTGTCTTTTCAACACGGTCTGTATTAGATTCCTTGTCCCCATCATCAATCCTCAAGGGTTCCTGGCGATCGATGCTTCGAGATAGCACCGCCCATGGCAACCCCCAGAACCCTGGCTATTGAGATTTCGAGATAATCCCATCCATGGTGTTCCGTGGCCGCGTCCAGACCCTAGCAGTTGACACTTCGTGATAATGCCATCCATGGAATCTGAACCAGCAGGGTGCTTACATGCCCCCAGTAGGATATGTGAATATCCTAAGAGACAAGCACCGAGGAGATGATATTTTGTTACGCATCTTTGAGGGGATTTCCCGCCTCTCTGCGCTGGGAACTCGTCCAAATCAACTTGTGTTGATCGGCCGCTCCTACTCTAGGTGTACTTTTTAGAATTTTTTCGACGCTTCTGCGTGATTTTGATTTTTACGCTTGCTGAACCAGGCTGTGTGTGAGGTTAGGGTGCTTAGGTTACTGAGTCCCATAAACCAGAAGTTAGTTAGCGAGGTCAAATACTTCCTAAGCCTTGGACCTAGTACTTAAGCTTTTCATTTTCCTCAACCTCTTGAGGATTGTCTAGATCTTAATGGGTACTAAGAGTCTATCAAGAATGCCTAAGGTTTGCGTTCTTACTAATCTTACCAAGCACTTTTCATTTCTTTTCTTGAAAAAATGGTCTAGACTAAGGTTAATTCCTTAGCTTCTTACTAATGACTATTACTCTTTTCTTTCATCTTTTTGTGCTCCTTTTCATTTTGTTTCTTTTCCTCCTCCTCAAAATTTCCTTTCTCCTCTTATTCTTTTTATTTTGAAAAATTTTTAATTTTTATGGTGTTTTTGGCATATGTGAATTTTTTGTTTAAAACCTTTTTTTCTACAAGTTTTGCACTTATACCCCCCCATGCCTAAAACTTGCAATGCCCTCATTGTGATTTAGGGGTTTTTATTTACTTAATTTATTCCTTAAGATAGATATTTTTGTGAGTGAATGGGTCGGGATGAATTCTGCGGACGATTTCTAATCTCAGATGCAAGCATCTGAGGTGGAGTCGGCTGTCTTAAAGGGTGAACCTTAAGTGCACAATGGTGTCAGAAAAAAAAAGGTTTTAGATTTTCAAGAAATGACGGGCTGCCTCCCGTTAAGCGTTGAGTTTTACGCCATTGGCCGGGCGCAGTAAGTTCAAGGGGAATGGAGGATGAGGGATGATTCAGCCGAATCAGTAGAAGTCACATCAATGAACGGTTTGAGTCTCTCACCGTTCACGATGAAAGGTTCGGAATCATGGCTGAGTGGACTGATTTCAATTGCTCCATTTCCAAAAACCTGTCGGACTAAATACGGTCCAACCCACTTGGACCTCAGTTTCCCCGAGAAAAGTTTGAGTCGGGCATCAAAGAGTAGGACCTTTTGACTAGGATGAAAGATCTTTCTCGAGATGTGCTTGTCGTGGAAGGCTTTAACCCGCTCCTTGTAGATTCGCGAGTTCTTGTACGCGTCTAGGCGTAATTCATCGATCTCGCTGATTTGGAGTTTTCTGTGGGTTCCAGCCTTGGAAAGATCTAGATTACAGTTCCGTACTGCCCAATAGGCTTTATGCTCCAGTTCTACGGGAAGGTGGCATGCCTTTCCGTACACCAGTCTAAAGGGAGACATGCCCAATTGGGTCTTGTGGGCGGTCCTATAGGCCCACAATGCTTCCGGAAGTCGGGACGACCAGTCCTTCCTGTCAGGTCGAACAGTGACTTGCAGGATTTTCTTGATCTCCCGATTTGATAGCTCAGCTAGACCATTTGTTTGGGGGTGGTAAGGAGTAGAGATTTGATGAGACACCCCAAATTTGGCCATCAGTGATCTAAACTGAGCATTTGTAAAATGGGTCCCCCCATCAGAGATAATAGCACGGGGAATCCCGAACCTTGAGAAAATGTTTTGATGTATGAACTTAAGAACAATCTTGTGATTGCAGGTTCGGGTCGGTATGGCTTCGACCCATTTGGACACGTAGTCCACCGCAAGCAGAATGTACTCGAAACCATCCGAAACAGGAAAGGGGCCCATAAAATCAATCCCCCATACATCGAAGATTTCGCATACGAGAATCGGCTGCAAAGGCATCATGTCACGATGGTTCATGTTGCCAAAGTCTGGCAACGACTGCATGCCTTGCAGTGACTGTATGCGTCTTTGAAAAGTGTAGGCCAGTAGAAGCCACACTGGAGGACTTTGGATGCGGTTTTATGGCCTGAGAAATGGCCACCGCACACCTGGTCATGGCAGAAAGATAGGATATTGCTGATTTCCTCTTCCGGGACGCATCTTCGAATAATTTGATCAGCACCTATGCGGAAAAGGTACGGGTCTTCCCAAATGTAATACTTGGAATCAGAACGCAATTTGTCTTTCTTGGCCTTCGGCCAATCAGACGGTGTCTGATTAAATGCCAAGTAGTTTACTATATCAGCAAACCATGGAAGTCTAGTACCAACAGAAAGTAGGTGCTCATCAGGAAAATGTTCCGTGATGGGTCCGGAAGGGTTGATGATCTCAGAAGGAAGACGGGACAGATGGTCGGCTACCACATTCTGCCTTCCCGCCTTGTCGCGAATCTCAAGATCGAATTATTGCAACAGCAAGATCCAACGGATTAGTCGGGGTTTCGCGTCCTTCTTGGCAAGGAGATGCCTTACAGCCGTGTGATCCGAGTAGATGATGACATGGGAACCCAGAAGATACGATCGGAATTTTTCAAGGGCAAATACTACGGCTAGCAACTCTTTCTCCGTAACCGTATAGTTACGCTGATCCTCGTCAAGTGTCTTGCTAGCGTAGTAGATGACCACGGGTTTCCCGTCAGCTTTCTGCCCCAGGACCGCTCCTACAGCGAAGTCAGACGCATCACACATGATCTCAAAGGGTTGAGACTAGTCAGGGGATTGTAGGATAGGTGCCTGGGTGACTCGGTCATGCAGGTTTTCAAAGGCTAGCGTGCATTCCTTGGAGATTTCAAAAGGTACATCCTTAGAGAGAAGAGAAGTCAAGGGGCGTGCGATTTTCGAGAAATCTGGAATGAAGCGGCCGTAAAAACCGACGTGCCCTAAAAAGGAACGGATGTCCCTGATCGAGCTAGGTACGGGAAGGCGAGAAATCAGATCAACCTTAGCTCGATCCACCTGGATGCCTTTTTCCGAAATTGAGTGTCCCAGGACAATTCCCTCAGGCACCATGAAATGGCTCTTTTCCCAGGAAAGAACCAAGTTCACCTCAATGCATCGCATGAGTATCTAGACCAAGTGTTGGAGGCAATCATCAAAAGATTCTCCAAAGACTGAAAAGTCATCCATGAAGACTTCCAGGAAATCACCTACCATATCTGAGAATATGGCAAGCATGCACCGCTGAAAAGTAGCGGATGCATTGCAAAGACCGAAAGGCATCCTTCGGAAAGCATACGTTCCGAAGGGGCAAGTAAATGTGGTCTTTTCTTGGTCCTCAGGATGGATTGCCACCTGGTTGTAACCGGAGTACCCGTCAAGAAAGCAGAAGAACCTATTTCCCGCTAGTTTCTCGAGAATTTGATCAATGAAGGGTAGTGGGAAATGGTCCTTCTTTGTGGAGGAATTGAGTCGGTGGTAATCTATATAGACTCTCCATGCATTGGCTAATCGGGTAGGAATGATTTCTCCGATTTCAGTCGTTGTGGTGGTGAGTCCTGCCTTCTTAGGCACAACCTGAATTGGGCTCACCCAACGACTATCGGAGATCGGGTAGATGATCCCAGCATCTAACCACTTAATGATCTCCTTTTTCACGACCTCCTGCAGATTAGGGTTTAAATGTCTCTGCATTTCGCGAGAAGGTCATGTGCCCTCTTCTGAATAGATATGATGAGTACAATAAGAGGGGCTTATTCCAGTCAAATCATCGAGAGTCCACCCGATGGCTCTGCGATGTTGCTGGAGAACAGTAATCAGACAGGATTCCTGTTTGGAATTGAGGGTGGAATTTATAATCACAGGAAGGGTATGATTGGAACCCAAAAAGATGTATTTCAAGTGAGCGGGAAGAGGCTTTAACTCGAGGATAGGGTTATCAGCAGCAGCGGGTGGTTCAGTGTAGATGTGAGGTTCAAGGGTAGGAGTTACTGGGTTGTGTATGTCTGGATTCAACTCCTCTGTTTGCGGGTCAAGATCCTTCTGTGATTGATGAGGCATAATCGAGTCATTCTGGAGGTGTGACTCATCAACCAAAATCCTAACGTCACAAATCTGTTCGATGACACCGCAATTAATTCCTTGTTGGGCCTTAAATATATCAATTTTTAAGGTTTGATATCCAAATTTAAGCTCTATTTGGCCCTCCTCACAGCTGATGTTGGCTCTAGCAGTAGCCAAGAAAGGTCTCCCTAGAATGATTGGTGTATCCTTAGGGTTTTTAGGCGCGTCCATATCTAAGACTATAAAGTCCACTGGGAAATAGAAATCCCGCACCCTTACGATAACATCCTCGAGAATCCCTTTTGGTGACTTTATAGATCGATCTGCTAATTGTAATGTCACCTCAGTTGGTTTTAGCTCAGATTCTTCTAGATGGTCAAGTAAGGATGTGGGTATCAGGTTTATGGATGCACCAAAGTCTAGCAAAGCTCTATCATATTGGGTATCACCTATCTTGCAGGAGATCAGGGGAGTACCAGGATCTTTTTCCTTGGGTGGGAGTTTACTGAGGATTACAGAGCTGGCTTGCTCTGACAGAACAATTGGGCTCCCACCCTTGGTTCGCGGCTTACGCTGGGGTGTACACACATTCTTTAAAAATCATGCATAAGCTAGTACGTGGCGGATTGCATCCATCAAGGGGATGTTTATGTGGACCTGCTCAAAGAGCTTGACCAGGTCCTCCTCAGGTGCCACGGGCTTGGTGGTCTTCTTTCCCTTGGTCAAGGCCTCGGGAAACGGGATCCTGGTTGGTTCTTCTAGGATAGGTTCAGGTTGTGGATCGGGGACAGGGGTGGGGATGTCCTGGATTACTGTCCTAGGCTTGGGATCAATACCAGGCTTGGAGTGGTTCGGATGAGGTGGGTCTTGGGTTTCCTTACCACTACAGGTCGTTACGGAATTAAGTCCTGCCTGGTTTTGGTTGGGATTGGGTAAGATAGCTTGCTGCTGGTAACATGCAAAAGAAGTGGAGGCCTCTATCCCGTCAGGTGAAGGAACAGAGGGGGCCTGATAAATCATATGGGCATGGCCCGGATTTGGGTTCATAACGTGCCACTGGGTGGGCACGTAATTGGGATTAGGCAGAGGTTGGGAAGGAAGAGTACCTGGCTGGCGAGAGTTTGCCAACTGGGTCAATTGGTTTTGGACCTCTGTAAGTTCGTCCTTGTGTTGTTTCTGGATAGCCGCATTCGTTCTTTGAATGTCAGCCAGGGTCTGATGGATAAGGGACATTTGATCTTGATTTGGCCCAGATGGATAAGTAGGGTTGGGCCGTGGCTGAGGCGGCTGGTAAGGACGAGGAGGTTGTGGGCGGGGTTGGAAGGATGGTCTTTGGGTTTGGGAATTTCCCGCCCACTGAAAGTTAGGATGGTTACGCCATCCAGGATTATAGGTGTTGGAGAACGGGTCATTCTGGATGGTGTTGAGGTCCTCGCAGGTCTGAGGAACTTCCAGAGAGTTAGAGAAAGAGGGAATGGAATTCCCCTAGCAGGTGTAGAAGGAATCGGAGGGACCTCCGGGCAAAGATTCGGATAATGGGTCCATCCTAGGAGAAGATCGATGGAGAATGTTTTGCACAGTTTCCCTTGTGAAAGGAGGCTGTGCGAAAGGGTTATGCGCAGAGGTGGCTCGCTGCAGATGCTGAGTCAACTCATCCACCTTCTTTTCGATAATCGAGACCTTGTCCAATCGACTGGCCATTAACTCCAAGTCGACTGATGCGGACAGGCCCTGCGTCTCGTGTGCTCCCCTGAGATTCGTCGCTGCGTGGGTATTCGTCCTGTCGAATAATTCCATGGAGTCATTGTTGATGGAGTTCTCGCAAATGTTTTCGAGAATCTCCCACACGGTGTCTTCATGTTGACCCATGATATTTCCTCCGCAGGTTGCATTGACGAAAAGACGGATGTCCTCACGGAGTCCCTGGTAAAAAGATTGGACTTGTTCCCATTTAGGAACTCCGTGATGGGGGCACTTTCTCATGAGATCCTGAAAACGATCCCATGCCTCATGGAGAGGTTCCCCTGTTTGTTGGGTGAAGTGTGTAATCTGATGGCGCAAGGCGTTGGTCCGTCCAACAGGGAAGAACTTTTTCAGGAACTCAGACTGAAGTTCTTCCCAATTATTGATCGGCCGGGTCTGAGTTTGGTACCAATGGGCGGCCTTGTCCATAAGAGAAAAGGAGAACATCTTCATGAGAAGAATATCCCGATTTTGTGTGTCTGACCCAAAAGTTTGGGCCAAATGCTTTAGCTGTTTGATGTGCTGGAAGGGATCTTCAGAATTAAGCCCATGGAATTTAGGCATAGCATGAATCATATTGGGCTTTAATTCAGAATCAGGTCCTCCAGTCGGGATTCTGACTCGAGGCTCGATGGCCACCGCAGCAGGATTATAATGGTCCCGCATCATGGGACGCTGCGATGGGTGCACAAAGTTTTGGAAGAGGTCGTTGAGTCGCTGGAGCTGGTGCTCCAAATTGTTTTCTTCCTCAACTGGCTGAGCCATGATGGGGGGAGAAGAATTTGGTTCTGAATCAGAAGAGAGAATAATGTGAGAGGGTTGCTGCACAAACACGGGCGTCGAGGCTTGGCCTTGACGAGAGTGAATTTCTAAAGGAGGTCTTAAGGGTGGTCTTAAGGACCTCCTACCGTACATGCACTGTTGGAAGAGATGAGTTTAGAAGGTGCTGGACCCAATCAAGACACCCAAAAATGTGTTGGGTGACTATAGAGGTGCGGGGCAGATGGACCCCTTGATTAGAAAGATCGACCACCTGAGAATTACCTGGGTAGCCAGAGAGGGTGAGTCCCGCGAAGACCCCTACACGGTAGAGCGTCCCCACGGGTTACAGGGTTTCCCCCACCCGACCTCTCTTGTCACTGCGGTTCCAGGTAGACCAGAATGGGGATCGTGACCTCTTAAGTCTACCAATTTTAGTTCAAGAGCAAGGTGCTTAGGGTTCCACTTGAACTTTAGTCTTTTAAGTGCAAAGAGTGACCTAATTTGAAGGTTAGTTGACCCAAATGGTCAACTTTACCTGCTAGTTTTACTTATTAGGTCTTGTCTTTTAGGGTTCAAGTGTTTAAAGAGCCAATCTTATTTTAGGATTTCTTTGGATAGGTATTTTCAGATAATGGCTTGGGCACACTTCTTTTAAGGTTTCTCAATTCTTGTTTAAGAAGTGTGTCTCTAAATCCCTAATGTTGAATCTTATGTTGGCTCTACTTGGTCCAGTTAGTTCTTTGGTGGGTAATTAGGGCTCAAGCAAGAATGTGTTAGCCCCTAAATACCCTTAATAGTGTACAGGAATAATGGGTTGAAAACATGCAACTTCTTATGGTTTACTAAGTATAGAAGACAGGTTAGCCCTATATTGCCTATTCTTTTCTTTTCTTCCTCTTTAGAGTTTAGGGGTTAATGGCGAGAGAAAAAAAATTACCTGTCCTCGGAGTGGTTGTCGTGCAGTTGCTTGTCTTCTTGATTTCCTGTAGCTGCACAAAAGAGAGGAGATTATTAGAACTAAAAAGAAACAGAAATGTTTACCTCTAGAATAGCCGTTGCTCCCCGGCAACGGCGCCAACTGGCGAAACGGTGGCAGCAACTAGCTTTTCTTAAGTCGTTGTAGTATAGATAGTTATTGCCATCATTTGCTAATATTTGTTACTCGGAAAATACAGTTCTCCCGAGGTCGAACTCAGGGAGCAAGTTGTATTCTAGAGATATACATGTTTTATTACAAAAATAAAGAGAGAGAGAGAGATGAAAGTTTGGCTTCTTCTTCTTCTCTTCTTTCTTTCTCTTTGTCTTTGGCTTTTGTTCTTCCTATTCTTCTTCTTCTTCTTTTCTTGCTTCCTCTATTTCTTGGTTGGACGATACTATCTTTTTCTTCTTTTTATTTTCTTTGTTTCTTCTTTTCTTGCTTCAGATCTGCCTCCCGTGCTCTTCTTCTTCTGCTTTCTATTTCTTCACTTAGCTGCTCCTTCTCTCTTCTTTTCTTCTTCTTCTTTGTCTTCTGATGTCTGCAGAGTCTTCACTTGGCTGCTCTGTGTTCCTCTCTTTCCTCTGCCTCGCCTTCCTTCTTCTTTGCCTTCACCTGTCTTCAGGACGTCGTCTGATTTGAAAATCAGATGACTTAAACCTCTTGTTGCTACAGTGTCTCCCTGAGCTTCCTTCTTCTTCACCTGTGCCTGCACGCTCAAGAGTTTAGAGTCAGGGCAAAACCTACTCTACCCCTCTCCCCCGCGCGTCTCTTTCTCTCTGAGTTCACTCTTAGGACAGCTCTCCCAGAGCAACCGGGTAATCGGGTACGAGTCGCGCCTGGGTCCATGCCCACCGGCGTGCGGTGGTGGGTGAGGAGTGCAGGTCGGTTTAATCGGGTCGGGCCAGGTCCGCGGAGCATGGTCACGGACGAGGCCGGGTCGGGTGAGAGGGACCTCACCCTGTGGTCAGGAGGCGAATAGCATAAGGCACTTTTTGCCTTTATGCGTCCGCGCGCCTCTGAGAAGTTCCGAGGTGGGACTAAATGTCCCACCCCAATTTAGCGCCCGCAGCGGAGGGAGCAGCGGGCAATCGTGGCTTCACGCGAGGCCTTCGCCCCAATTGCGAGCCTTGGACGCTTCGCGGAGACGCCCCGCGCAACCTGGGAGTCGAACCTGGGCGAAGGCGTGCCTGCACCTGCAGGTGAAGGAGCTCTGCCTGCTCAGTAATGGCGACGGCAGGCGAGTCACCTGGTCACAGAAGAATGGCCTCTCGGCCTAATCAGACAGGCGGGGGACCTTCGCCGTGGCACGACGAAGGTGGTCGGGTGGTTTGCAGTGGGCATGGTGGAGCCAACGGATCGCCCTAGGTCAAACTGCGGGCGGAGAAGTGGGTGTGTTTGGTGGATCTGCAGAGGGCGTTTGGTGGGAAGAGGAGGGGTGGAAGAGGATCAGGGTGACGAGGTGGAGGTTATGCACAGGTCGGCGAGCCGTGTGGGGTGCTGGAGCGATGGGAGCGGTTCGCCGGAGTTTGGCTGGAGGTGGAGAAGGTGAGGGTGATCGGTGGGAAATCGGGGCCGACAGTAAGGGTTTCAGTATGGAAAAGAAAGAGGGGAGGAAGAGGAGAAGTTCTACCTGCTAAGGTGGACGAGGAGGGGTTGGCGCAGGCGACAGTCGTATCGACTGTCGCCGGAGAAGAAATTGCCCAGAGGAAGGGGCGGCGGCGAGGAAGGGACCGGAGAGGCGCCAGCTGGGTGCGGCATGACGCGGAAGGATCGAGGGAAGGTAACCCTGCTGCTGGTAGTGCGGCAGGGCGACGAGGAGGAGGAGGAGATGGCCGCCGGAGCAAGAGGGCGTCTGTCGGAGTGGGAAGGGAGGAATTTAGGGGGGTGTCTCCGTCAGATCCGAGCAGCGAAGAACGGCGGAGCGACGGGGGTATTTATAAGGGCGGAATCAGAGAGGAGGGCGGAGGGAGACGACGTGTCTCCCTCGCCGGAGGATGCCGGAGGAAGGAGACCCATACCGTCCGTGCGTTCGCATGGGCGGTATGGGCGGTCGCAGTACCCAGGGGGGTGTCCCTGCGGTGGCTGACGACGCAGGGTACCCCCCATTGACTTGCCAGGGCCCCTCCCTCACCCTGCGCGGCGCCATGCTCCACGCAAGGTCGCCGGAGCATGGTGCTGCGCAGGTTTTGCAGGAGGGACCTAAACGCAAAGAACAAAGGAGAGTTAGGGGCCAAAATGCGAGGGTTCAAAAGTTGAGTGCCAAAAAGTAAATATATGAGGACCAAAGTGTAAAGTTGGTCAAGAAGGTTTCTTCTTAGGCCCAAGTTTTTATACATGACTAATTAGGACCTAAGGATTCTGATGGTGAATTTTATTTCTAGCTTAAACCTTGTTTGACCAGTCAATTTACTTAAAAACCTAAATTAAGTTGTTAATTGGGCATGGTTCTCAATGTAGGTCAAAATGGGTTCCTAAGGCCAAATTGAAAGTCCTAAACCCTAGAGGTTATTTTTATATGAATTTTAGAGGGTTTAGTTGATTTTTACCTTGCCTCAAACCACGTGAATTGAAGTGGGTTTGTTTTTAAGGTTACAGGCTGTCATTTAATTCTTTGGGGTTGCTGTAGCCCTTATTGAGTCATCTCATCCCACTTTTCTTCTTATTAGGTTATTTTGACCTATGTTTGGGCCCTGAGTTACCCTATTTTCAGATCGGATTGGTGAAATTGCATTTTTACCCCTCATTTTATGTTTTCTTTGCAAACTCAGAATCTCTCTGAGCCAAGCCTTTCTAAGGTTATGTAGGAGCTTTTATTCTCTGTATTAGGTCAAAATGAGCTAGTTATGGCTCATGATGAGGTTCTCATCACTACCCCTACCATCCCTCGTGTCACTCTCTCTCTATTTCTCTCTTGGGTTTGCTCTCCCAGTGCCGGGTAATCGGGTCGGGTTTCGCGTGCCCAGGTCCAAGTGCAATAGCATGGGCATGGTGCGCAAGGAGTGCGAGGGTTAATTGGGTTGGTCACCAGGTCCGTGAGGGCAGGGGTCGCAGACGACGCGGGTGTACTTGGGCGAGGGACCTCACCCCGTATACTGGAGGTGAAGAGCTAGAAACACAAATTCAATAAATACCACTCACTTGTGCTGAGCATTTCCATGGTGGGACTACAGTCCCATTCGCTTCTGCTTGTGCCTGTAGGAGGAAGGTTCGTGCAATTGGAGTAGTTGGGTGCTTTGCTATGCTAATTGCCTGGGGGTGTGCGTGCACGTGACCAACTCGTGCCTTCTGGACCTGGGAGCCTGGAGTGCTAGGCCTAGAGCAACCTTGCAAGTCCATGTCGTCGCTAATGGCGACGGAGGTGCAAACCTGAAATGCACGCACATGACCTCGCGGCCCTGTCAAACAACTTGGGAAGCTTCGCCATGTCACGGTGAAGGTGAGGCGAGGGTTGGTTGGCTGTGGGACGGCCTAGGCGTGTGTGCCTATGTCACTCTGTGGCCGTTAAGGTGAGTGTGTTGGGTGAGGGTGTAGGGTGAGTGTGGTGGTTGGTGAAGGGGTAGAGAATGATCAGTGAGTGATGGTGAAGGTGTTGAGATAGGTGGCGAAGCGTGTGGAGTGGGGAAGTGATGGATTCGCCTCGTCGGTGATCGGTCGGAGATGAGGGAGACGATGGTGGATAGTGGCTATCGAGGGGTTTTTCACGAAATTGAATGAGGGAAAATGAAGAGTAGAGGGAGAGGAAATTATCTACGTGTAACTGAATGAAGGAGCGGTACAGGTGACGAGCGACGCGTATGTGTCGGTGTTGGGGAAGATGACCCTGAGGTGAGGATGATGGTGGCGAGGAAGAGGTCGGTGAGGCGCGCGCTGGTACGGCGCAACGCGAAAGAGTGAGACGATGATAACTCTACCACTGGTATGGTGGCAGAGCGGCGAGAGGAGGGAGGAGGGATCACTGGAGCTTGCAGGCAGTTGGCGGGAGACGAGGAAGGATGAAATTAAGGGTGTATCTCAATCCAATTCAAGCTTAGAAGATGCGGCGAGGATCGGGGGTCCTTTTATAGTTGCTAGCCGAGCCCTTTATGCTTAGAAGGCAAGCCTCCAAGTGCAAAGATCTCGCCGGAGATGGAAGGTGCACAAGACACCCAAATCTCTCGAGCATTCGATGAGAGATTTGGTGTAAATCCGATCTTGGGATCTTATTCAGATGGTGGAGAAATCCTTAGAGAATCTCCCTTCCAAATCTAGGAGGAGATCTCCGAGGATTCGGGGAGATATCCTCCTCAAATCCTCGTCGGAGTGGGATTCCTCCGCTGTAATGGCAGAGGGACATGAATGTAAGGGTGGTGAGGAAGTTAGGGGGGTCTGTGCAAGGATTTTCAAACGTTAGGGACTGGAATGTATGTGGATGGACTATTTTGTAAAGTAGGTCAAGGTGACCATCCTTTAGACCCAAATTTTGGTGAAAACCTAATTTGGACCTAAGGAATCTAATGGTGAAGTTGGATTTTAGGTTTGACCACGTTTGAGTGGATATTTTGTAGAAAAATCCAAATTAGGTCAAATAATGAGTTAGGACCCCTATCTCGGTCAAAATAGATTCCAAAGGCCAAATTGAAGGTTCTAAATCCTAGGGGATATTTTTCCTTGAATTTTAGAGGGTTTAGTTGATTTTTATCTTGACCAAAACCTTGTGAAATTGAGTAGGTTTGTTTTAGGGTTACAGAATGTCATTTCTTAGTTCAAAATGAGCTAGTTAGGGCTCATGATGAGGTTCTCATCATACACCCATGCTTAGCTTTTACTAGTCCCTTAGCAAAATTTGATAAATATAGAGAGAAGAATAATCATATATTGCTTGATCAAATGTTTCTACAACTATGAAAGCATGAAAAACTACACTAAAAAGAAGTAATGATAGATATAGGTGAGAGAATCCCCCTCGACGATCACTTGGAGGAAGACTCACTCTAACATCACCAAGAGGAATTTGGTGAGGAGGAGGACGAACGAGGACAGAGCTGGAGGATTGAGGGCAAGGTGGGATGGCATTGCGGTGAGGATCTACTTCTTGAAATAGGTGAGATGACAGTTGCGGGATGCTCCACGAATGGGGATGAGGGGAGCGAAAAATATTTGATTCTACTCTAGGGGAGCATCCCGGGCTTGGGACAAGCTCTCTCTAGAACTTTGGAGGTGGTGAGGAGAAGAAAGGAAGAGATGGTGAAGAATGGAGGGGTAGGTCCTTTTATAGTGGAAGGAAGAGGAAGAAATTGTACATAAGGTAGTAGTGGCAACAACAATAGTCACTAGAGACCCCTGCAATTATCACTGAAGATCTGCCCTCACCCCTGCTGGCACACGCATCAAGCACCCGTGTCCCTCATGCCTTGTTGCACGCGTGTGCACGCTGCAGATGTTGAGCGTGCACGCTTGTGCGCGCGGCCGATGCTGTACGCGCTAGTGCACGAGGATGCTATGCATCTAGATGGCCAATTGGGGGGGCCGCGAGGATTCGAACCCGCGCCCATCCCTTGGAAGTCCACTCTTCCACCAACAGGCCAAGCCGATGTTTGAGTCGAGAAGACGTCCTATGGCACATGGTGGAAGAAGCTTCTTAGCCGTTGGATCAAGATCCAATGGCTGGGAATTTAGGTTTCGGATGAGGAGTGGTGTGAGCGGGAATTGCTAGCCGATGTTGGGTGGCTGAGATGGTGCCACATGGTGCCATCTGGGCCGTCCATCTTCTTTTTGATTCAGAGGTTACCATGATGCTCGAGTGAGATATTTTCTGCATTGTCGGACTGTGATCGTTGCTCACGATCCATCTGTACGGTCAGATTTTTCATCGAAAGCCTGTAAGGATGTTGCATTGCCCCCTAGCTATTGATCTTCCTCGAACTTCATATGATGCTACGAGATTCCATTCTAGATGATTTTGGAGGCATTAGACTCTTATCATCATCCTGATAAGATCTGTATAGTCAAGTCGTCAATCCAAGGCCCTGAAGTAAATCTCCTTCCCTCCTGGCCATAAAAAGGATGCAAATAACCTAAAATATACACTATTCTAAATGCAGAATGATGCATGCTATGTAATATTTATAATATGAATTGCAAATCTAAGCTTAGGAACATGCATGAATAGACATTTTATTCTCAATAATTGTGTCTACATCATACCCCCATGCCTATCTTTCGCTAGTCCCTAGCAAAACTAAACTACATGCTATATATTAAAATAGAATTAGGACTTGATTTCTTAGGCCTAAGTTGTTTATTAACAATAGAAATTTTTAACTAAGGTTCTTAACTGTGAAGACTCAACAGTATCTGGGTGTTTGCTAGAATGCAGATGACCCAAGTCCTCACCTTAATTTGAAAAGGGAAGATACATTTTTTTGTTTTTCTTCTTTTCTAATTTTTTTGTACTCTTGGAGTTTGAGAGTTTTGGGATAACTTTTTACGACTAACCGACCTGCCCAAGACTCGAAAAGGACTCTAAGTGCTAAGAATCTTATGAAAGAGTGATAGACTCACTAAACGATTATTAAGATGGACTTCAGGTTTCTATAGCCCTATGTGACCTTAAAGATTTTTGCCTAGAGGTTTATCCTTCTGATGGTAGCTTTCTCCCTACTTTTTTTATGGGGTCAACACAAGGGCAAACCTAGTGTATATCTCCCTAATTTTTCTTTTATTTTTATGGTGTCAACACAAGGGGGAACCCAGTGTATATCTCCCTAGTTTATTTTTCTTCTCCACTTCTTCCTAAGTGTTTAGGAATTATTTGTGCATTTTTTGTGAGCTGGCCTCTGGACAACTGGTCGATGAGCTATTACCATCGACCACTTACCAGCCATAATCGTGCGGTAAAGTGTGGCTATATTTATTTTTTTTTCTCCTTTTTCTATTTTTTATCTTTTTTAATTTTTTTTAAGTAGGTGGATTCTAATGGAATACCACCGTGAGCCATAACTAACGCAATTTGATCTAATAAAGTCAATAAAAGCTCCTACATATCAGTCAGAAGGTCTTTTGGGCTAGTTAAGTTGCTTGGAGAAGAAAAGATGAAAATAGGGTTATTTCTGCAATTTTACCATCTTATCACAAATATAGAATAGCCATGGGGTATGCAGGGGTTTATTAAAGGTCATTTAGTCATTAATGTCTAATAAGGGGGTCCATATAGACAGAAATGTGTTTTCAGGCATTTCAAGAATTAATGGACATCTGAAACCCTAAAAACAGACCTACTTAATTAACTGAGGTTATGATTAGGATAAAATTCATCTAAGCCCTCTAAAAATCATATAAAAATATTCTCTAGGGTTTGGCATCCTTGATTTGACCATTTGAACCCATTTTGACCTAAAACAGAGTCTTAAATAGACTATTGCTCGTATGCGAATTTTTGCATGATTTGTAATTAGGGTTTTTAAAGTCATTGTAACACGCACAATCGCATATGCTTTTAAAATTTGTAACCTAGATAGAGGAGTATCCAAGGTCGTCCAAGGAGTCCAAATGTTTACAAAAATACATCACTTGCTTGGAAATCGAACTCAACTTTCTTTTTAGTTTTTTTCAATATATATATTTTTTGGGGTTTTGAAATAACGGCAACATGAGTCTTGTTGGCAACGGAAAATGACTAACACCTAACTCACAACACTACTACTAGAGTGACAAGTAGAGCCTCTCCCTAAGCTTACTCTAGGCACGTGGAGGCCTAATGTAATTCGGGAGAGGGAGTGAAAAGTAGTAGAAACTAAATTCTGAAAATTGCAACAAAATGGAATAGAATTGAAGGCAACTTGATGATGCAAAAGTGTTTTACATAAAACCCTAGTAGAGGAATGCTTCTACTACTAGCAACAAAAATAAAAATAAATAAAACACTAATCCTGATGATGTTGGTGAAGAAGAGATGGAGGCTTCTTGCTCCAAGCTTGGTAGGTCCCGGGCTTGAAAAGATCACCAACTCCTTCCTTCTATAACTCCGCTAAAATGGTGTCCTCTAAGTCAAGCCCGAAGGGGGTGTGCCCTAAGCCTATCCTCAGGGGTGGACGTCCGCCCTAAGTACTTCTCCCTTGCCTAGCCGTCCTCCTTCTTGGCTTGTCACAAGAAGAAGAGGGAAGGGAAAGAAGGAAATAAGGGGGTAAGTAGGATGGCCCCTTAATCTTCTTCTCTTCTCCTTCTTCTTGGCCGTGAGTTGTAGGTGGGTCTACAGTGGAATATACACTAATGGAGGATGAATTTTTTTGGTGGAATGTGGTGGGTTTTTATAGAAGTGGAAGGGGGTAGGGCTGGCATGAATAGATTGAGGGATAGGATTAATTTTAGGGGTGGTTATGGGTGGTTAGGTTGATCCTATGGCTAGGGTTAATTGGCACCACCTATGGGGTGCTAAGGGGGGTAGTTATGGTGGCCAAAAGGCACCTAAAGTTGGCACCAATTGTGGGTCTTCTAGAAGGTGTTGAGGTGGATGGTGGAGATGGGATCAAAAGGAGATGAATGGAGGGGATTTATGGTGGTTTTGGAGGGAAAGTTGGCGCCACCTGGAAGGTGGCTTTTGGAGGTGGTGGGATGAAAGGTGGTGATGGTGGTGGCGCCAACTTGGAGTAGGGTGGAGCTAGCTTAGGTGAGCTTAGGTTGGGTTGAGTTGGTGGAGCTAGCTTGGAAGGGTTTTTAGGTGGTGGATTGCCAAGGGAGCTAGAGCCTAGCTAGGCTAAGCTAAGCTAAGCTGGCTTAGCTAGTAGTGGAGCAGAGGAGGAGGTATTGGAGCTAGGGTTTGAAGAGAGGAGCTGAGGAGGAGAAGTCTGGAGCATGAACTGGAGCTGGCAGCTGCTGAAGAGGGTGGCATGGATCTACTTTAGCTGGCTTAGCTTGCTAGTTCTTTGCTAGCTGCTAAGCTAAGCTAAAGTAAGCTGGCTTCTGCCATAAGGAGCTGAGGTGAGCTGGGTTTGGTGCTCCTGGGGAGGATCAAGCTGGTTGAGGCAACTAAGGTAGCTTACTCAACTGAGTTGAGCTAAGCTGAATCCTCGGGAGTTAAACTTGAGCTTCCTGAGCTGAAATGAAGTCATCTTTAGCTGGCTAGAGTTGAGTGGAGCTGGATGTAGCTAGTCCTGAGCTGAGGTGAACTCCAGTCAACTCAGCTGAGCTAGCTAGAGCTTCCAGTGAACTGATGGGAGCTAAGATGACCTAGACCTAGCTAAGTTGAGCTGGATTTGAGCTAACTGGTGATAAGGTGAGCTAAGATGAGTTCTCTTGAGCTGCCATTCAGTTGAGCTGAGCTACATGGAGCTAGGATGAGCTAACCCTACTCCAATTGAGCTGAAATCTAGCTTTGGTGAGTTGTGTCTGGTTGAGTTTCAGCTGGTTTGGGCTTCTCCTTCACCAGTTGCCTTCTTAAGTGCTAGGGTTCTAGGGATCTGGCAATATGCTTATCCCTAACACTCACAAAAACATATCAAAAACACAATAAAAAATGCAATGCATGCCTAACCTAATTAATGCCTAAATGCAACCCAAAAACCCATTTACGGAGCAAAATCCTAAGAGCTAGGTTTGTTTTAATGCATAAGAATGATGATACACTAGCATTTATCATTCCCTAATTTGGGTTTTTTCATAAATTACCCAATCAGACTAGGTCAAAACCAAAATCCAACTTAACCATTGGATTCCTTAGGGCGAAGTGAGGTTTGTATCAAAATTTGGGCCTAATAAGAGATCGTCATAACATAGTTTGCATTTCAATCCTATCTGATTCTTTCTATTTCACAAGTGCCCCTAGCCATTGAAATTCATTATAATTAGGCCCCTATGTTTGTTGTCCTCTTCACAAAAAGGTCCCTACCACCTCCATGAACACAGAAGTCCTATTCCTAAAACTTCGACGACCTTCAATCAGAGTTTTCTCCCTGATTTCACGCTCAATCTCTTCTAAATTTGGAAGGACAATTCCTAAGAGATTTCTCTACGATTTGAACATTTTCATGGGCTCTAATTCTTTCCCAATCTCTCAAACGAACGCATGAGAGATGTTGGTGTCTTAATCTGGCGAACTTACCTAGCTTGAAAGCTTGGTTTCTAAGTTCAAACCTCCCTCTAAGGCCTATTTAAAGACCCTTGAGGACAAACCGTCCTCTCTACACTCATTTTCGACCTGAATCCCTATACTTCTTCCCCCCTCTCTAGCTAAAAAGCTCCACTATGTCTGGCGACCTTCTCCGACCACACTCGTCGTTTGCTCGCAACATCGGCAGCGGATTCACCTTCCTCTCCTTCTTCCGAGTCGTGCCATACCAGCTGGTGCTCCCTCCCCCTTCATCGTCATCAATTCTCTCCCACCAGAGCTCCCTTCATCTCCGATGCCAGCCACACCAGACCCAGCGTCGCTCCTCCCCATCGTCGACCACCACTTAGTCTCAACTCCTTATCTTCTGCACATCATCACCATGCCACTACTCTCCTGTTTCGGCCGCTCCTACACCATTTGCAACTTCATCTTCCACCTCATTGACATACCTTCGGTGAGACCTTCTAGCCGCTACAGACCATCTCTTCACCTGCCACCGGTCCTTACACCTCTGTCGTGTCCATGCGAGCAAAACCCCTCAAGAAATTGAGGGGATTACTTGCTCGGGCCCTCCACCGAACAAACCCAATTCCGCCTTCAATTTTTGTCTCCACCAGCCACCTCGGACAACCTTCCTCGCATCATCGCACTTCTCCTAAGCTTTCTATAACTTGGCCCTTAGGCCATTTTCGTGTTTCAGGTTCATGGCCGCTATCGCCATTGACAGAGCTCCTTCGAAGAGCTCGAAGTAGGTGCTTGTGCTCCAGCAGCCCCAGGCACCACCTCCAGGCAACGAGGAATTCATCCAGGAGTGTGCCCAGGTCTTCAATTGAAGGAGTTTCCCTCTCTATCGACTGCAATCAAGCCTTCACCTCCTGCTGCTACCTCTCCAATTGACGAATAGTGCCACATCGTGGGAATTGGAGCGAAAAGAGCCACATAAGTTGTTTTTGTGTCGAGGCTTTATTGCCTCGACACACTGGGGGTGAGGTCGCTGTACCCTGCTCACCTGACCCGACCCGTTTCACTGCTCGACTGTGACTCCATGCACACAGCTCTGCACCCGGATTTGGTTACTGTTTCTACCTGATTACCCAGTTAACCTTAGGTCTTTGAGGTAAAGAAAGAGAGAGAGGGGGCGTTTGTTTTGTACTGCTCTCTACATTTAGTGAAATCTAAAGAGGCCTTCGCCTCTATTGGTGCTGTGCTGTGCCTATGCCTCTCCCTGAGGCCTAATGGAAAAATAGTTGGTTCTGAGATACTGTGGCACTTAAGTTGACATGGCATTTGGTTGATTGATACTATTGCATTATTTATGTAGAATTGTAATAGGGTAATTTGGTGATTCAAATCACCATTTTTACCCTAATCTTTTTGCCACATTGACTCTTGAATTTATATCTATATCATTTGTGCTTGAAATTGCTATTACATTGCTATATTCTTTCTTAAAATTGTGATCTTGAGATAAATTGCTATATTGCTCCCTACGTTCGACCATGGAATTTCTTTCGAACTATAAATTTTAAGTGTTCTACGCAATTTATTGGGTATACTAGAGCACATTACTTTTAAAACACCAATTCAGAGCATTCAGCAACTTCCCTAATCTACGATTTACCTAAATGCAGTAGGAAGAGAATGTCCATGTGGCTGGGCTCTGAACATTCTACTAATGAGCTATTACCACCAACAACTTACCAGCCATACCACCCTAGACTGTTCATTAGCTGCCCAATTTCCATAAAAATTGCGGAAAAGTGAGTCATGCAAACAGCGTGTAGATGCTTAAACTTAAAGTCCCCTTAAATCAAATGGCAAGTTAATAAGTCGCGTACTTTTCACCCTAATTTATTTACCAAATTAAAATAAAATTAACTTGGCGCGGACTCGAGACTATGTCCACATTCAAGTGGACACCTGGGCTAATTAAGCCTGCAGACCTGAATAGTCGAAGTGTTTAGGTTCTAAAGTATCATTTCCTAAAGTTAATAACTTCAAATGCCTAAGTTCTCATCTCCTAATTTCTTTCTTTTTCTTTATTAGGAAAATAAAAATAAGAGAATTTCCATGGAGTTAACAAAATGATTTCAGGAATTAGTATCCACCCCCCCATGCCTAAATGATGCATTGTCCTCATTGTAAAAATGAAGACATGAAAAGGGTGGAGTAAATAGAATATCACCTGAATTTCATGAAAATTCAGTCAGCTCCGTAAAGAACATGGAATATACACACGTGCTAAATTTATTGCCTTCAGCTAGGCACGGTTCACAAGTAAAGAAGACAATAAAAGTTTAGAAGTGCAAGTCAAAATTAGAATAAGAAGATTGATTTCGGAACCTGCAAAAAGATGTCCACAGATATGGACCAGATTGTGATGCAGACCCATGACCCATGGTCAAGTAGTTCTAAGGTTTTGGATGAAAATCACCTAGAATCGAAGATTATTGTGCTTGCAGGGCTAGGCTTGTGGTTTGGTGGTGTGCAACCCAAGAGTAAAGTGTCGGACAATGGGTAATTCTAAATCACTATGCTTGTTTGTCCATGTGAAATTTGGCTCAAAAATATAATCAATTATGCTAGGATTGGGTTGCACATCAAAGACATCATAGGGGATAAATAGTAGGTGGTTTGAGGTGAATAGGAACCCTTAGATCCATATTCCTATTTTCCCCAGAGTTAGCTTCCTAGATCTTAACTTCCAACTTCCAATCTTACAACAACAAGTGTTTAGGCTCTGGGACCT
This sequence comes from Thalassia testudinum, assembly GCA_037157565.1. Lineage (NCBI taxonomy): Eukaryota > Viridiplantae > Streptophyta > Magnoliopsida > Alismatales > Hydrocharitaceae > Thalassia > Thalassia testudinum. Next base: position 9,878,055 of record JAZHRO010000014.1, read on the forward strand.
CTAGATCATTGTATACCCCATCTAAAATACCCAAGTCCAATAATTTCGGCGATTCAGGATTGACTTGGGCATAATGATTTCCAAATCAAAATCAATCCCTTCAGGGTGTGGTTGAGGGATGGGGCTATTAATTGAATCTTTTAGTAAATGAGGATTCGAATCCTCCAAGTTAGCCCCAACTGAATGAAAATTTTCAATGAATGGGTTATCAAATGGTTTGTCATGCTCCTCGAGCCCATTTGTCTCATTAAAATCATCTTCCTCAAGCTCAAGTGAGACTTCACCTTAAGATTCCTCACCCTCATAATCAAAGAATTGTTGATCCCTAGCTATATATATCTCAAAATCATATGTCATTTCCTGGTTCAAAGAGATATTTTTCCTCGCTCGCTGGCTCGAGGATCTCAGGTGAAGTAATCGGCTCACCTTGAATTGGTTGCTCTAGACCAACCTGGTCATCTTCGGTCTTAGAACATGTATCCCACCTGATGGAGCTTGAGTGGGTTCAGACATTAGCTCTCCTGAAGGGGGTTCATCTTGAGAATCATCCCAAGATTGGACTAGGGCAACCACAAATTTCGTCGTCAACCTCGACAATTTCCCAAGTAGAAACTCACTTGAGCCCTTATCGTTAACATCTTGGAGCCAATCCAATAACGAACTATTAAGCTCATCAATCATTTTGATCATGGGCTCCAATGCTTTAGTGCATGGTGTTGGTTGAGCTTTGGACCTGGTTCACCTGAACCGAATGGTTCGATTTAGGGTTGGGTAGGTTTCGGTTCAATTTAGGTGTGTCAAGATATTGAGGTTCTAGGGTCCCTGATAGTAGGTCGTTTTAGGTTGTTCAAAGAATGGTGGTGACCTATATTCAGTGGAATAGTGGGGAGGGTAGGTGTTATAATCATCATATCCTTCTTGATTGTAGATTGGGTTAGGTTGATCATCGAAGGGTGGAGATCTGTAATTATTGTAAGCAAGAGAATGATAATAATCATAGTGTTGTTGTCCAAGGTTAAGCCCTGGATGCCGAAGTCTGGATTCATATCCCTAATCAAAGTCATCCTGGCTAGGAGATAGGTAATCATAAGTTGAGTCGGGATGTAATCATCTTGAGGATATGTGTTTGTAGGAGGGTAGGATTTGAAATATGTGAAAGATGTGGAAGGATACATTGTGGAGTAGGAGGGAAAATAGAAGAGAGAAAGGTGCCCTGCAGTATAATCAACCAAACCTGTCCATATGTGTGTAGCCTAAAGACCTACAGACTCCCACAACCCATCTTAAGATCATAAACAATTTGGTCCACTTCTATCCAGTCAATCCATTCAGTTAGAGGGAGGGGCTGGGGAGAAGGTTCTTCCTTTGGATTGTGCCTCTAGCTCCTTTGTTACCCCCCAACCACTGTCATTTGATGCTACTCCCCTAGTTAGACATCAGATGGACTCGTAGAAGCAGATTAATCGAAAAAAATCTCAATCTGAGCTCTGAAAAGTGAATCAATCTTTAAGGCCAATGTCTACTCAGTTTTAATTTGGCTTGGGATGATTTTGTTCTTGGAATGTGACGGGCCCTTTAGATGGGTTGTGCCCTTAATGATCAGTTAAAATGTGTGTGAGTGCATAACCAGGGTTTGCAAACAAGGTTATTTGATGATGTATCTTTTAGGGTTTAATCTTTAGGTTCATTCAATTAGGTTTAGTAGAACACTCCAAGTTTTGAAAGCACTGGTAATGATATATTACTTTTGCAATTAAAAAAAAAAGTGGAGTGCCTGGTTCAGCTTTAAACATCAACCCTAAGTGGCAATCTACTTGATGGATTGCTTTTATCTTAAGTGGTGCGGCCCAAACAAATAAATCTATTGGCCTGTTCCACCACTTGTTAAGGCACAAAAAAATGTTTGACCTATTTAGATTTCTACTCACTTATGTGTGTGTTGAGTTAAGTGTACCGGAACTACAGGTCAGATTTTGATTAAGTGATAGAATCGATGTGATTGTGCGCCTTAAGGTGAGAAGTTGTGGGTGTTAAGTGTGTAGCTTTCAATTAAATCCCACAAGGGAAGAGTATTTTTTTTTATTATTTTAATATATGCGGGTGCGTGAGGTGAGGCAAAGTGACAATCAAACAATCAAATCTATCCTAGGATTTATAAAAGCATCTAGGTTGATTTAAGTTTGAGTTATTAGTGTAGTGAAATGAAATCTAGGGTGGGGGTGATGGGTGTATACTTACAAAATCTAGGAGATTCGTCGGGAAAAGGTTTGAGTTAGGAAAACCCATCGTCGTAGTTTGATTCGCAAGAAAATCCATCGATCATATAATATTTATAATCAAAACTCGAGATGAGTCCTAGGTCGAACACGAGGAGGTGGATGTTTGGTTTGAAAAATCCACGTTTCGCTTTTTATTTGTTTTTTCATTTTTATCTTCTCTTATTTTTATGGTATTTTATCAAGCAAGAGATGAGGTCGATGAAAACTTTATCTACTTGCAAAAATAATGTAGAGAAAGAGAGGGACAATCATATATTTATGAACAAATGTTTCTACAACAATGAAAGTGGGAAAAGTACACTACAAAAGTGAAGATAGAGATAGGTGAGAAGAATCCCCCTCGACAGTAGCTTGGGGGACGACTTACTCTGACGGTGCCCCAAAGAAGGTGGTGAGGAGTGGGACGAGGGAAAACGACGGCGGAGAAAGGAGGAAGGGGTAGGATGTCCTCGCAACGAGGATCTTCTTTTGGAAGGTGGTGAGAAGACGGCTATGGGATGCTCCACGAATGGGGATGAGAAGTGGGAAAATGTTTGATTTCTACTCTAGAGGAGAATCCTGGGCTTGGGACAAGCTATCTCTAGAGCCTTGGAGGTGGTGAGGAGAAGAAAGGAAGAAATGATGAAGAATGGGAGGGGTAGGTCTCTTTTTATAGCGAAGGAATGGATCAGTTTCTTATATAGAACATTTAGTGGCGGTCATAAATGTTGCTGAGGACAGCCTTACGCCCACGTTGCTGCTACGTTGGTGCGCGGAGTGAGCATGCACGCTACGTGCCCACTGCGCCTAGTTTCTGTGCCTTCGTGCGCATGCATTACTATGCACATGCGGTGGCGCGTGCGTGTGCATGGGAAGCTTGAGGTGAGCCACATGGCGTAATTTGAGCGACCCATCTTCTTTCTTTTGTAGGGGCTGCTACAAAGGTCAGATTGAGTCGATTTTCACGTCGTTGGGCTACGATCGTCGACTTGAATCCATCTGTGTGGTTGGATTTGTCGTTTGAAGCTGTAAATTGCATCACCTTGTCGCTCGGCCATTGATCTTCCTCGAACTTCATATGGTGCTACGGGACATCGATCATAGCGGTTTCGGAGGCGTTGGACTACGATCAACATCCTGATCAGATCCATACGATCAGATCGTCAGTTGGAGGCTTCAAATTAAATCTCCTTTTCTCCTGTCCATAAAAGGATGAAATTAACCTAAAATATACAGAAACTACTCTAAATGTAGAGTGATGCATGGTATGCAATATTTATAGTATGGAATACATATCTAAGCCTAGAGATGTGCATAAATAGGCATTTTAACCTAAATGGATGTGTCTACATCTGAAACCCTATAACCCATGGGGGACCTCTACTATGTAGGGGTCTTTGTGGGGTTCTCCCATCCTGGTTGCCTAACTAATTATCAAATGTGTGGATTTTTGATTCAGAGGTATCATCCGCCTTGAACCTCTTTTGTCATCCAAAGATCTTTGGGTGACTTGATTGGGTCAAATTCATATCCAGTCCCTCATCTATTCTTTAGAGCACATACACAGGAAAGGTCGCAAGGTTGTTGACCTAGAGACCTTATTAGAGTTGATCTTCTTGGGGATTTCTGATCTGATCGATTCATTCTGAACCTGAATTTGATTCAACATCTTTATCGACCATCTGATTTGAAAATGCAACCTGACAATTTAGGAAACCTGAATCCCAAATGAGTGTGAAAGAAAAGATGATTGAGGCTGCTCTTAGATATCATGATGAGTATTACAAAACCTCAGATCCATCACGGCACATTCAGGTTAGTATGCCAGAAACAACAACCCACATTATGAACCGTTCTAGAAAGATATTTACACAAATGATACATGGTTCAACTCGAAATGAGCTTTTATCATAATATAGTGAATTGTGGAGATTGCATAACACTGAGTATATACAATGTTTGTCAAATCCATAACTTTGGGAAATACACAAAGCTCTCATGGAGGAATGTGGGTATATGCTAAATATAGTACAACAAGCCATTAATAAAAAATACCCACACCAACACTCAGTAATTGATGAGAAACCTTGGAGCAACATTGAGGATCAATATGATTTCCTAGAGCCCGGGTTTGAAAATCAAGGTTGCTGTGGACCCCCAACCCAAATGGAATTAGATTTCAATTGTGTACATAATGGCATACCTGATCTTGATGTTGGTAGGGAGGATCCAATTGCAGCTTAGAAAGCCATGAAGCTGGTCCATCATGCTTTGATTTCCCAAACACCTATAGTGAGCTTGAATCAAAACCTCTCGAGGATGTAATTCCTGAACCTTATCTTGTTAAGGTAATCCTTGAGAGTAATTCTAACAACCCAATAGAATCAAGTCCAGATTCTAGTGACCCAATTCCTGCCCCTAACCTAGAATCTAGATCTGATCTTATTTAGGTTGATCATGAGGCCCAATATGATAAGAATCAGATCTTAGATCTGCATTATGATTCTGGACCTGTACTTGAGAATTATACCTCTCCAGACTCCTCAGAAGTACAAATTGATCTATCAAAAGTTACATCGATTTACGATACAGAAACAAAGGAGTTGGAAGAGTTGGGATTTGATTGGGTCTACCTTAGGAGCCAAGAACCCGAGCCTATGCCTAATAAGGACACCTCTTTGAGCTCAAAATTTGAGATTTTATTAGGCATAGGCTCGGGTTCTTGGCTCCTAGGGTAGATCCAATCAAATCCTAACTCTTGCAACTCCTCTATTTCTGTATTGTAAATTGGTGTGACTTTCGGCAAATAGATTTGTACCTCTGAGGAGTCTAGAGAGGTGTAACCATCAAATATGAGTCCAAAATCACAATTCAAATATGAAATTTGATTCTCGTCCTATTGGGCCTTTTGATTATCCTAAATAGCCTCAGATCTAGATTATATGTTAAAGGTAGGAATTTGGTCACTAGAATCTGGACATGGTTCTATTGGAATGTCAGAGTCACTCTCGAGGATTACCTTAATAGGATAAGGCATGGAAATTGCATCCTTAAGAGGTTCTGGCTCAAGCTCATCAGAGGTGTTTGGAGAATCAAGTCATGATGGACTAGCTTCATGGTTCTCTAAGGCTAGTATATAATTGGGAACACCTACAACTGGATCCACCCAACCCATATTTTGATCAAGTATGTCATTCGACACAAAGTTCAAATCAGATTCCATTTGGGTTGAGGGTCCACAACAACCTTGATTTTCTAACCCAGGATATGGGAAATCACATTGATCCTCAATATTGCTCTAAGATGTCTCATCAATTTCTGAATGTTGATATGGGTATTTTTGATCAATGGCTTGTTGTAAAGTATTTAGCAAATTTGCATGTTTCTCAATGTGATCTTCGTGCATTTCCCAAAGTGGGAGATTTGACCAACATTGTAGATACTTGCTGCTATGTAATTTCCCTAATTCAATGTATTCTGTTAAGAGATCATCCTGGGTTGAACCATTTATCAGTTGTGTCAACAACAGATGGGCTCAGTTCATAATGAGGGTTGTTCTTTTTGGCACATTAACCTAAACGCTTCCAATGGGATCTAAGGTTTTGTAGTGCTCATCATGATGTCTAAGAGTAGCCTCAATCATTTTCTCTTTCATGCTCATTTAGGATTTTGGTTTATTGAAAATGTTTCCGATGTTGTCAGGTTGCATTTTCAAATTAGGTGGAGGATTAGGATGTAGAATCAAATTGAATTAGGTCTAGATTGAATAGATTAGATTAGATCAGAATTTCCCAAAAGATCAACTTTAATGGAGGCTTCTAGGTCAAACCTAGCACTTTTCCTATGTATGTGCACTATAGAATAGATGAGGGACTGGATGTGAATTGGACCCAATCAAGGCACTCAAAGATTTTTGGATGACTAAGGCTATTTCGAGGCGGATGATACCTTTAAATCAAAAATCCACACACTCAAGAATTATTTGGGCAGCCAGGAATGGAGAGCCCCACAAAGACCCCTACATGAATGAGCATCCCCATGGGTTACAGGGTTTCCCCCACCCAACCTTCCTTGTCACTAAAGTTCAAAGTAGACCGGAATGTGCGAATTGGGGCCTAAGTCTACCAATTTTACTCCTAATTTTTCCCCTGAATTTCACTTGATTAGAAATTGATTCAATTTATGGCCTAATTTGGAGGTTGATTAACCCACAAATTGATGATAATGTCATCATCAGCCATAACTAGCTTTAATTAATCAGAATCAATATACAAATGCTCCTACATAACCACCAGAGAGTCGTAATTCACTGAATATCCTTTCTGAAAGAGTGCATTAAATCAGGGTTAAAACTACAGTTTTAACAGTATATCATAAATGCAGGGCAATCATGGGATTTTGTAGGGGTTAATTAAAGGTCATATGTTCATAAAAGGGTTCGTAGAGACAGAAACAGGTTTTCACGCACTTCGAGAGACAAAATAACACCCAGAATCCTAATTTCAGACCATCTTAAATAACAGAGGTTCTGGTCAGGATAAAATACATCTAAACATTTCAAAAATAATATAAAAATATGCCATAAGGTTTGGTACCCTTAATTTGACTATTGGAACCCATTTTGACCTAAAACAGAGTCTTAGATAGGAAGTTACCCTAATTTATGTTTCTGCATAAATTACCCAATCAAACTTAGTCAAAACCAAAATCCGACTTTGCCATCAGATTCCTTGGGTCCAAATTAGGTTTGTACCAAAATTTGGGTCTAATCAGAGTCCATCTTGACCTAGTTTGTATTTTGATTCTTTCCATCTCATTAGGGCCCTCATCTTTTGAAATATTTACAAAGAGGCCCCTAGGTTTTCATCATTCCCTTCAAAAAGGTCCCTACTGCCATTGACGGGGACCTATCCTAAGAGAGGACCTTCAATCAGGAAGATTTCCCTGATTTCACGGCAAATCCATTCCAAAATTAGAAGGGAGGATATTGAGACCTTCCTCTTCCATCTGAATGCAATCTCGAGCTTAAATTTGAGCTGAGATGCCCATCAATCTTCTTGAAATCAAGAGTCCTAATCCCTAATTTTTTGAGCTTTCAAGCTTGTTTCTAAGCTTGGAATCTCGACCCAAGCCCTATAAAGGGACCTTGATCACAGGCCACCCTCCTTAGCTTGGTTTTGCCCGGAATCTACCCTTCTTCCCTCCACTTTGGCCGAATGCTCCACCAGCTCCGGTGACCTTCCTCGTTTGACCTCTTCGCCCGCTGCCACAGACAATAGTCGGTGGGATCGTCTTCCTCAAGTTCTTCCGCCTCTCGCAATACCAGCGAGGGTCTCCTTCCTCCATCTTCCTCGCCGTTCTTCCTTCCCAGAGATTTCACCTTCCACAGCACCAACCAATCAATGCTAACGCCACCGTACCCCTTTCGTCTGTTAGATTAAGTTAGTTAGGTTTCCCACTCCCTCTACTTCCTTTTCATCCCTTTAAACCCTCAGTTCAACCCAAGACTTCGCCCTTCACCCGTCATCTTCGTCCTCTCCGGCAGCACCTCTGGCGAGTCCTCTACACCACCATAGACCACCGTTTGGCTCGCCAACACTTTCTACACCTCCATCATGTCCCCATGAGCAAAATCCCTCAAGAAATTGAGGGGATTGCTGTACCAACCACTCCATCGAACACTTCACCCTTCACTTCCACAGTCTGCCTTTGCCTGCCTCCTACGACCACCTTTACAGCACGCCATCGCCACCACCACATTCATCGCACTCGCATGAAGGTCCTGAGCTATTTTGACAATGTCGAGAGGCCATTTTCTCCTTTCCAGGTGCTCGCCGGCTCTCTGCCACTACAGGCTGCCACGTTCTAGTTGTGTTCTTCATCGCCAACACCTCTAGGTGCTGTGGTTTTGCTCCGGGTGAGTGCTCAGGTCTCCAATTGAAGGAGTCTACCATTCCTTCGACCGCAATCAGAAGGTTCATCAGCAACAGCTTCACACGAAGAACTTTAGGGACTTTAGTCCCATTCGACACCTAACGAGCCCTTCATGCAAGATAAATTGAATTTCTCCCCAGAACCCCTTGCCCAATACACGAGGGGTTGGGTCACTCTTCACTTACTCCTGCTCACTTCTCGACTACCTCTCACACCTGGTAGCCTTGGTCCCTGTACCCGATCTGATAACCCGATAACTATCCGTGGTTATGCTGGGTCTAAGAAAGAAGAAAGAAGAGATTTGTGAGAGTGCAGGGGAGGGTTTTGCTCTCTTGGTCTTGTGTGTGTGGCCGACACTTAGCCGCTGTTGGCATTGGTCCCCTGTGTTGTGAAGGAGAAGGCTCAAGAAGAGAGCTGAAGGTATGAAGATGAGAAGGAAAGAAGAAGAAGAACGGAAAGGCTTTTGAAGGGCCTTCTGCACTTAAGCCGTCCGATTGATAAACCTGTCATCTGATTGAATATTATTTTAGATACTGTTGCATTATTTAAGTACCATGGTTAAGGTTGAATTAAAGTATTGAATGCATGCTTAATTAAGAAGATTAGTGGTGATCTAAATCACCATTTTTTTATTCTCTTCTCTTATTGTTCCATGCAATCTCTAGATACATTAGATTTCATTGAATAACTAATGTGACAGATTATTATTCATTGAATATCTATTTGAATGCTAAATTACTTGTGCTCATTGATTCTGAATGCGATTAATGTTGTGAATTTCATATTTGTTCTCTGTGTTAGACCTCGGACTCCATTGTAGATTCTAAGTTATAAATTTATTTGTTGATCGAGCTATTTAGGAGTGTGCTACAATGACAAAACATTAAACTCCTATCTAGCCCGTAAACACAAAGTGGGCCCTAAAGATTGAGGATAAATTTTGGTTCAAGACATAAAATCACCCTGAATTGACTCTCAGGTTATTAGGTCCAAAATTTTAGGGTTCAAGTAAATTTAGAGCCTAGATTTTAGGGTTTTCTGGAATAGATCTTTTCAAACAAGGGCTTGGGTGGCACATAAATGCAGAAAGATTAGTTTCTTTAATGTAGGAAACTGTGTACTAACACTTCACAACCCTAAAGTGGGAATCCTAATTGGCTCTATTTCCAAGTCCAATTTGATCTAAAATGTAACACCTTGGACTCAAATAAGAATGTGAGTAGTCCAAGATGTCGAGAATTTAAGCGTAAATCCTTAATAGGTATAGGAAATCAAGATGGAGATCTCTAATAAAATCGTCTTACTTCAATCAGATATAAATCATGTTCGCAAATTGGGAAACTTTCTACCTTTAAATGATGATTACTACAAAAATAAGGCAAGTGGATCCTGATTCATTTGTTTCCTTTTTCTCTTTCCCAAGATTAGGAGGTGATTAGGGAAGAAGAGAAATTTTACCTACCCTTGGAGTGGTTGATGATGAGTCCATTAAAATGGACTAATATTAAGTCTAAGAATATTTAATCATATAGTTTAGGTGTGTTAATAATGGCAATTAAGTTATAGAATATTTGTACACCTTATGATTTAAGTTTATAACATTCTATAACTTAATTATTTTGTTATTTTTATGTGCAGGTACTAAAATGCAGAAAGAACAAGGGTGGGGGGATAATTTCCCCAAACAGCCGATTCTTTCCCCCCTTCCCCGCCGGACATTGGGGCAATCTTCTCCAATGCTCGCCGGCCAAAAATAGAAAGGGATTTGCAAATCCCTGGATTGGCACACAGAGGGAGAGAGAGGACTTAAAAAGAGAAGATGCTGCCTGCACAAGAGAGAAATCTTTCCCCCTCGCGGGGAACTGCTTCACCAAGGAAAAGGTGAACCCTGTGATCCAGAGGAAAAAGAAAAGCGTGCACTGTGCCGCACTGCGTCCTCTTTCCCCTTGCAGGGAAAAAGTCTCTCCGCCTGCACACCGCCACCGGCGCATCCTCCTTGCGTGCTACAGGCAACCGCGCGCCAGCCCCAACACCCTCTCCATCGCCTGCAGACCTGCAAAGCCACGTCGCCCACAGTGCCCTCACGACCTCCTGGCTGCGTCCCTGCAGCCTGCACTGCCATCTTCTAGCACCTGTAGCCGCACAACATCACCTGCCTGCACCCAACTCCGCGCCCGCACATCCCGTAGCGCATCCTCCTTACGCGCTGCAGAGCAACCGCATGCCATCCCCCGCACCTCAACTCTGCCCGCTCGCCATCTTCCAACCACTGCAGGCGCACACCAGTGCGCGCGCCTTCCTGCCTTCACCGCCCCCACGCCACAGCGAGCGCTCACACCCAAGCCCGCACCTCTCCTCCAGTGCACCCCACCGCCAGCTGAGGCATACTCCACCCTGCGTGCCTCCACGCCACCTGCAGGCGCTACCTACCCGCACACCAGCGCGCGCGCGCCCTCTCGAACAACCGCAGTAGCAGCCGTCCTCCAGCAGACCGGCGTTCTTCACCTCCGACCACCTCTGGCCACCGCCTTCGGCCACCTCCGCCGCCACCGCTGCCACCATCCGAAAGCTCTCGACCTCGCCGTCCTCTTGAGCCCTGCATCGACCCCCACGGTGCCCTCTCTCTCTCGCGAGGAAGAGAGAGAGCAAATGCTCTGTTTTATCTTAATTAGAAATTACATTCAATGCCATTGCCAGCAATTTGATTTTCTTTATTATTATTATATTATGGTATAATTGCATTCAAGCACTCATAGTTCTTTCTAATTGCATGGTATTGATATTGGCTAGTTTAAAGATTGATTTTGGACTTGATTTAAGTACTAATTGTCTTTAGTACACATCACGTGAAAACTGCATTAATTCATCCTAACTTTATTGAGGATTTCTGTGAGGGAAAACTGCACTTACACCCTTAACTTTTTAAGTTATTGCAAATCTACTTTCCTTCACATTTTAAGTCTAATTTGAAAAGGGATTTCGCACTATCTAAAATAACATTAAATAATTAAAGTATTGATTGCATCATTGCCTCCCTATGGACACGACCCGCTCTTCTGCAAGTGGTTATTTTTATTATTTTTGATTAGTAGATTTTTCCACCACTTAAATACTATAACGCTAAGCGAAAAGTCGACCGTCAAAATTGGCACCGTTGCCGGGGAGGCAACAGACGCAATAGATTTACTTTATTGTTTTAAAATCTTTTGAGTTGCGAAATTATCTAATCATTTTTATTATTGTGCGCGGAATCTGACACGGCGACGAGGCGCAGCAAAGCGACGACTTTGAACATGGACAACGTGCACAGCGGAGACGATCTTTTTGGTGGACCTTGACGCCACCTAGAGGACGACAACAGGAACACGTAGGCCTTGATCCCACGCATATAGGCTTACGAAGAAGCCTATTTCTGATTTAGGCAGTAGGCTTTGGTTAGATTTACATTAAAATTTCAAATACTATCTTTTGGGCCCTTGTTGGGTATTTTTGGGAAGTGTTCCCATTTATTTAGATTATAGGATTATTTGAATTGTTTTGAACTGCATTTCAGTTAGTTAGTTAGATTAGGTCTGTTTGTTATTCTTATTAAAAAATATATATATAATCGAATTGCCTGCTAGAAGCTACATATCTATAGGACGATCATCTAGGACTGAATGAGCAGCATCTAGTTTATTTTTTTTATTGCATTGCATTCATGCACTGCACGAAGAAAGCTGGGTAAGGTACGTCTTTTCTTGAGCATTAATTACTTGTCATGCATATTCATTGAACCTAAATCTAAGACCACAAAAGTGCGTGAATCAAATTAATTTAGTGGTCACTTTAAACAAATTGGGATTGTTAAGAGGTTGGACTTTAAAATCTATGATTGAAAATTGTGTGCAAAAGGATCCTGTTTGCGGAATTTTAAAAAATCAAAACACGATCGTATGCTTGCACACTTGAGACACTGTGTACCTCACACATAAGGTCACTAGATAAATTTCTACTTCTCTTTTGCACCACAAGGGAAGTTAGTCGGAAATCAACAAGCCTATCCACCAAGTTACTTTGGTTCCTCGTGTGTGGGCTTGATTCAAGACTTCCATCCCTTGCGAGTAGGTTATAGGCACCAACTAAGGTTGGCCTAGGAAGTGTAATTTTTGCAAAACTTGTTTGGCCACCATCCAAACATATAACTCTAAGACCTACAATCTACTAAAAACAGATCCCGTTGAATTTGCGTTTGCTTTGACAATAGAACTCTCTAGGAAGTTTTCTGCTTATATTCTGAATTTTGCTAAAGCCTAAGAGAGTTAAAATTATTTTGCTTAAAGAAATGGATTATTCTTACTCCTATCATTCAGATTATCAGAGTCAATACTTCCCATCTTTTAATCAGGATCCCATGCTCCTAGCGTATCCATCCTTTGATGGGTACACTGATAATTCATGGGATCATTCTCATTCTTACCCTGGGAGTACTGGCTTGATAACTCCCACTTTTGAGCAGAGCCTAGGAACGGGATTTTCCAATCTTGAAATCCCTACTTTCATGAAAACACCCAACCATCCCACCCTTCATGATTTTCCGTATCGAGGTTGGACCGATACCCCTAGGCAACCAGAGCCTGAAATTGACTATCCTCCCCAACCTGATAATAGTAGCCTCTCCTCTCTTATGATAGAAATGCAAAAACAACAAAAGGAAATAATGGAATCAATGGGAGAGATGTTGAGGAATAGTCAACAATTAAATGAAGAAATAAGACAACTTAGCTACACAGTTCCCAATAATCCTGATCCCTACCCATCCAATCATGATGATGAAAATAATTCTGAGGTACTTAATGACAATAGGGATCCAATTTCATGTAGCGATCACTTAGACTCTCCCAATGAGACGCGGCCACTAGAGGACAACAATCATAGTGATTATCCACCTGAGATATATTGGAGTCAAAAGCAAGAGAAGATTATTGTTCCTATCACTTCCCCTCTTTATCATTTGGTGGAATCCCATTCTACTCTTAGTGAGCCTACTCCTGACACTCCACTTAGGGAATCAACACCTATCATTCAATATCCTGAGGATTTAAATGCACCTAATGAAGGTGACCCTAAGGGAATAAAGGATGATCAATTTTGGTCTCAGGGTTATGAAGAGTCTAATTCAGAGGATGAGGATGCCCCAACAGAGGAACATGGACTGAAAATCTAGAGTGAATCACAATAGAATTATTTATCATTTAAGGATTTATCTCCAGAGGATAGAAATAATATGATTAAATCCATATTCCTCCTTTCTTTTGAGAGTCATCCTCCATCAAAATAGGAGTTGATATTAGAGGAAGACAAACAAAATGAGAAGTGTATGGGAGACTCTCGAGGACAAAACACGTCATTTGAGGATTTATACCCCGAGAACAATAACGAATTCAATGATATAGGCTTCCTCCAAAATATTAAGATTGATCCTCTGTTAGAAATAATTGAAGATACTGATCCAACTCTTAATGAATCACATATACACCCCGACAAACATTTGAGTAAACCAAATGAATCTGGGGATGAGATGAATGATAATGATTCTTACATTTTGACCCTGCCATCAAAAGGTTGTAATTTGGAGTCTACCCTTGATTCAAAAACGACTCCGATCATTAATGCTAGGTAGGATAACTTGAAGTTGTCTACATCTAGGGAGTGTACACAATCTGAATCATTAGAATTGGACCCAACTAAGCCCTCATTGGACTTAACCATTACCTTCCAACATTACAAACAACCCTTATACTCCCTAACCAATCCTTGGCTCAGATCTCTGCTCATGTATATTCTTTCTGGAGACTATATCAGGCCAGTACATCCTAGGGTAGAATGGCGAGTATGGATTGATGCTTGTACTTTTACTCTCGCCATTCAAGGGTTTGAACTAATAATGATTAGATCTTTTAAAACTCATCCTGCTCTGGAGGATCCTTGTTATCCTCCACCTATTCCGTTTCAGGAGGTCCCTTTTCATATTCTGTTTATTATCCCTAGACCTCCCAAGGTAGCCAACGAGGGTTTTCACTTTCATATCTTCTGGCGAGCATTTGGAATTACATTGCATCATCAGCTCGCCAACATCCGTGGTTACCTGTTTTCTAGGCCTTCATTGTTACACATATTCTTAGGGCCTAACCTTTTTTGTTTGGAACCTGACTTACAGGTTCCTTATAAGTCTGGCTGCTGACAAAAAATGCAGTGCTTGTTGGGAGGCAACCCAGCAAACTGTGTCAGGTGATATTTTTCCTTTCTCCTCCTACTTTAATTTTACAATGGGGATATTGTAGGATTTAGGCATGGGGGAGTGCATTTGCATTTTAGGTACATTTAGGTTAGCATATAAAAAAAATTCCTCTTTTCTTGAGCTGATTGGGTTAGTCCCTAGCAGAATACCTTTGTCATTGGAGGTTTTTCTTCTTGAATTATTTCTTAAGTTTAGAATCCAGTACATTTATTTCACATGCACGTAGACTTGGTAATGGATCCTTGAGGAAAACCAGTGAGCATTTGTAGTCTACTGAACCCTTGGACAGTTCATAGGGAGTCAGGCATACTATCTTCTAGTAAATCCACCTCATATTTATGAGAAGTAGAGAGATTACTGGTGTGCTAAGTCTAGTGCAAGGACTCTTAAGTTTTGGATAATTAGATGATGATACTTCAGAGTTAGGCATAGTTTTCACTCTCTGTTCTTGAGTGCGGATTTTGTGTGAATTCCTGAGAGTCACCAAATAAGGTAGATACACAGAGATTGAGTCTTAATAAAGCTATAACTATGGTGGATGGTTACGACCGTCCTTCATATAGTCCTCAGCTGAAGGAGGGTAATAGTGTCAAAGGTCATAAATATGCCTGTCCCATCCATTCATTCCCGGTGCCGAGAATAGACACTTCCACCAAATAAGCCACATAACTTCCTCTTGACCATCATCATCCCTAATAATGCCTCATAAATAAAAGTCCGTATCGTGTTGTATTGATTGAAAAAGAGACAAAAACAAAAGAAAAAAAAAGAGAGAAAAGAAGAAGAAAAAGAAGAAACAGAAAAAAGAAAAAGAAAAAAAAGTTATATTACAAAAAAAAAGGGTCCAAGTATATGATGTAACACTATTTCTGAGGCAGCAAAACACCTATCGTGTTGCACCAAATATGACCCATACCTACCGTCTAGTATTTCTAATCGCCTGAATACTGGTTGAGAACTCTAACTTCGTTGTAGAGTTATTAGAACTTGAATTGAAGTATGGATCCCATGTGAGGCCACCAAATAGTGAGTATAATTTCTAAATCTGGTGAGATTCGTTATCTCAGAAAGAAAAAGAAGAGGGAGTGCCCAGGAATATCAACAGAGCACAGTTGTGTAGCCTCTCTTAGAGTTGACTTGTCTAATAGTCTAGAGAGCTAGAGTCTGCAGTACTAGACTATATGTAGCACCAGTAGAGTGTGTGCCACCAAATACAAATCCATTCAACTTGTTATCTCCTACCTAAGCCAAACACCGGGGTCAAATTAGAGATTATCGTCTGCTTTATCCCTGAGGGAAGTAGTTGCCTATCTCAACAGAAATTCTTGCCAAGGGTAATATACGAACTCCTAATGCAAATCGGCTCTTTCACTTGGATCTGTTACCTAGGCTATCAGCACTTCACATTTGTCTGGATTTCTAAAGTTTTGAAATAAGAAAAGAAGAAGTCTTCTGATTACTTCTATTATTCATTTTTGCTAGGGACTAGCAAATCTTAGGCATGGGGGTATTTGATGAGTCCATTAAAATGGACTAATATTAAGTCTAAGAATATTTAATCGTATAGTTTAGGTGTGTTAATAATGGAAATTAAGTTATAGAATATTTGTACACCTTATGATTTAAGTTTATAACATTCTATAACTTAATTATTTTGTTATTTTTATGTGCAGGTACTAAAATGCAGAAAGAACAAGGGTGGGGGGATAATTTCCCCAAACAGCCGATTCTTTCCCCCCTTCCCCGCCGGACATTGGGGCAATCTTCTCCAACGCTCGCTGGCCAAAAATAGAAAGGGATTTGCAAATCCTTGGATTGGTGCACGGAGGGAGAGAGAGGACTTAAAAAGAGAAGTGGTTGCATGCACAAGAGAGAAATCTTTCCCCCTCGTGGGGAACTGCTTCACCGTGGAAAAGGCGAACCCTGTGATCCAGAGAAAAAAGAAAAGCGTGCACTGTGCCGCACTGCATCCTCTTTCCCCTTGCGGGGAAAAAGTCTCTCCGCCCGCACACCGCCACCGACACATCCTCCTTGCACGCTGAAGGCAACCGTGCGCCATCACCTGCCTGCACCCAACACCGCGCCTGCACATCCCGCAGCGCATCCTCCTTGCGCACTGCAGAGCAACCGCACGCGATCCCCCGCACCTCAACTCTGCCCGCTCGCCATCTTCTAACCACTACAGTCGCACACCAGTGCGCGCGCCTTCCTACCTTCACCGCCCCCACGCCACAGCGGGTGCTCGCACCCAAGCCTGCGCCTCTCCTCCAGCGCGCCCCACTGCTAGCTGCAGGCGCACTCCACCCTGTTTGCCTCCACGCCACCTACAGGCACTCCCTGCCCGCACACCAACGCGCGTGCGCGCCCGCTGGAACATCCGCAGCAGCAGCTGCCCTCCAGCAGACCAGCGTTCTTCACCTCCGGCCACCTCCGGCCACCTCCGCCGCCGCCACTGCCACCGTCCGAAAGCTCTTGACCTCACCGTCCTCTTGAGCCCTACATCGACCCCCGCGGTGCCCTCTCTCTCTCGCGAGGAAGAGAGAGAGCAAATAATCTGTTTTTATCTTAATTAGAGGTTACATTCAATGGCAATGCCACCAATTTGATTTTCTTTATTATTATTACATTATGGTAGAATTGCATTCTGGCACTCATAGTTCTTTCTAATTGCATGGTATTGATATTGGCTAGTTTAAAGATTGATTTTGGACTTGATTTAAGTACTAACTGTCTTTAGTACACATCACGTGAAAACTACATTAATTCATCCTAACTTTATTGAGGATTTCTGTGAGAGAAAACTGCACTTACACCCTTAACTTTTTACGTTATTGCAAATCTACTTTCCTTCACATTTTAAGTCCAATTTGAAAAGGGATTTCGCACTATCTAAAATAACATTAAATAATTAAAGTATTGATTGCATCATTGCCTCCCTGTGGACACGACCCGCTCTTCTGCGAGTGGTTATTTTCATTATTTTTGATTAGTCGATTTTTCCACCACTTAAATACTATAACGCTAAGCGAAAAGTCGACCGTCAGTTGATTGTGCGGAAGATCTCTTTGTAATGTACCTCACAAAATCACAAGCAAAATAGATAGGGCAACTTAGTAAAAAGCTCAATCAATTAAGATAAGACTAGTGGTAAATTGCACGTTGCCCCCCAGCATCTGCGCCAAAATGTTGGTAGTGCATTTGAGTCAAGTTTTAGAAAGAGATGCTTGCGTCGTAGTATAGTCAACAAAAATGCTTTTACAACATTTAAATTTATAAGAGTGCTCGAAATCAGGAAATTAAGTGCGAGGTTGTTCTCAAGTTGCAAATATAGAATTCACACACTAATCGTAATTTAGAAACAATGAGTACAATGATACAGATATGCAACGAATAATCAACTCAAAATGATATTCAATGATAACCCAAATTGTAACTTAAGAATTATTGGGATAAAAAGAATAGAAGCTCAAAACAATGGTGATTTAGATCACCAATTAGATCCTCTAATTAAGCATGTCCCAAAGCATTTATAATAAAGTCTATTTTCCTACAGTACCTCAACGAATGCCTCAATCAAATGCCGTTAAGGTGCAACAGATGACTTAAGCCACTCAGAGCACAGCCAAGGCACAAGGGCAACCACAGAGTAAGCCTTCTTCCTTAGATGCTATGTGTTAGACTCTTAAGCACGCACCTCGAGGATGAAAAGTGCAAAACCTACCCCTACCCCTCTTAGAATTTCTCCTCTTCCCTATCTCAGAACCAGGTATTAATCGGGTAATCAGGTTGTATAATACTGGGCATGCGACTAGACCCACATGATGGTAACCGCAGGTGAGATGTGAGGGTCAGGTGAGTGGGGACGTCACCCCAGTGTATGAGGCAATAAGGCCTGCACAGAAAATCAACTTATACGACAATTATGTTGTTATGCTAAAACTGCAGAATTAGCCATGTTTTATTATTTTCTTCTTAGAATGGATCTGAGAGGAATTATGACTCTTAGGCAATTATTCAGGAGCATTTGTTGCTTGATTTCAATTAATTCAAGTTACTTATGAGGGATGATGGTGTTACCATCAGGAAACTCAGACGAATTAATAGCCAATATACCTTCATCAGGGAACTTTTCATTAATTGGAAAATAAGAAGGAATGAAATTTGGGTCCAATCTAGAAAGGTGGTCAGCAACCACGTTTTGAGCTCCGGCTTTATCCCTGATTTCAATGTAAAATTCTTTGAGAAAAAGGATCCATCTAATGAGACATGGTTTGGCATCCTTCTTGGCCAATAAATGCTAGAGGGTAGAATGGTCAGTATAGAAAATCACTTTAGACCCTAGGAGATATCACCTAAACTTCTACAACCCAAAAATAACAGCCAACAGCCCCATTTCAGTAATGGTCTAATTACGCTAAGCTTCGTTCAACGTCTTGCTGTCATAATAAATGGCGTGGGGTCTCTTGTCACTTCTTTGTCCCAAAACTACCCATACTACATAGTCAGAGGTGTCACACATAATCTCAAAATCAAGGGACCAGTCTGGGAGTTGGAGGATAGGAGAGTTAGTGACAACATTTCTAAGGATAGTGTAGGATTCAAGACAATCCTCGTTGAATTCAGATGGGACATCATTTGAGTGGAGTTTGGTCAAGGGTCAGGCTATCTTGGAAAAATCTTATATGAAATGTCTGTAAAACCTGACATGTCCCAAAAACAACTTTATTTTTCGGACCGAGGCTGGCGGTGGTAACTTGGAAATTACATCTGATTTTGCTCAAATGACTTCCAATCCTTTCTCCGAAATCTTGTTGCCTAGTATTATTCCATCTTGAACCATAAAATGGCTCTCTTCCCATGAGAGTGCTAGCTTCACATCTATACACCTTCTCAAGCTCATGGCTAGATGTGCCAGATGGGTCAAAAAATCATCTCCAAATAGGGAGAAATCATCCATAAAGACTTCAATATAATCCCCTATCATGTTTGAGAAGATAACCATCATGAAATGCTGGAATGTTCCTAGAGCATGACACAATCCAAATGGCATTCTCTTAAATGAAAAAGTACCAAAGGGGCATGTGAATTTGGTTTTATCTTGGTCTTCAAGACTGATGGCTACTTGGTTTTATCCTGAGTACCCATCTAGAAAATAGAAAAACTTCTGCTTAGCAAATCTTTCTAGTATTTGGTCTATGAATGGTAGTGGGAAATGGTCTTTCTTGATTGTTAAGTTAAGTTTCCTGTAATCTATACACACCCGCCAAGAAGTGGTGGTGCAGGTGGGGATGGCTTCACTGTCTTAAGTTTTAATAGTAGTCAGTCCTTCCTTCTTTGGTACTATCTGGATAGGTTTTACCCATTGACTGTTAGATATTGGGTAAATGATGTTAGTATCTAACCACTTAATGATTTCCTTCTTGACAACTTCAAGCATGTTAGGGTTAAGTCTTCTTTGTGGTTTTCTAGAAGGTTTCTCCCCCTCCTTAGCGTAAATGTGATGTGTACAATATGAGAGGCGAATTATTTAAGGTTTGAAATGCTCCACCCAATAGCAGCTCTGTGTTCCTTTAAGACTGCTATGAGCTATCTCTCTTGTTCTTGAGTGAGTCATGAGTTCACGATCATTGAAAGGGTTTCCTATGCACTTGAGAATACATATTTCAATGAATCAGGTAGAGGCTTGAGTTCTAGCCTTGATGGAGAAGGTTTAGTGATATTCTAGGAGAATGGTTCTTGGCATGAGGTTGTTGAGGGATGGTCTTGAAAATAAAAAAAATCAATTAAGGTCACTAAGTTGATGGGTACTAAAGGTCACAAAGATGCTGCACTCGTGAGACAACGTTGCTTTGAACTTGGTTTCATGTCGTCTACCTTTATGACATAATACGGTGTAGTCCCATTTCCTTCCAAGGTTATGCTGGTAGTTCCACATGAGAGGTTGAGTCCAAGTCCCCTAAACTATCAGGAGTAATCTGTGGAGGGTAATCATAATCACTAGAGTCTCCCTAGGTTATGCCCAGAAATTTAGTTGAAATTCCTTTTAGTATCACAAAATCCGGCATTCTAGGTGAATGGCCAATCAGATCAGTGTAAAGCACCCCAATGTTGGCACAAAGTTACTAATTGTCATCCTCAAATTCATTATCTATTATGTCACAATCAAAGTTCTTTGTTGCCTGGAAAATATCCATTCTTAATTTCTGATCTCCCAGGGCTATTTCCATACACCTAGTTGCGTAATCAATGTTTGCCCTGGCGGTCACCAAGAATAGATGACCTAGAATTATTGGAGCTTCCTTCAAATCAATCGAGACGTCCATGTCTAGCACAAAAAAGTCTGTAGGGAAGTAGAATCCATTAACCTTAACGATCACATTTTCCACTATTCCCCTTGGCATTTTTACAGCTTGATCCAACAGTTGGATTGTAATAGAAGTTGATTGTAATTCCCCAAATTGAAATATATCATACACTGCAGTGGGGGTCAGATTGATTAATGAACCTAGGTCTAAAAGGGCCCTATTGAAAGGAGCATCATGCAATTTGCAGGCGATTAGTGGGGCTCTTGGGTCCTATTGTTTAGGTAGTAAATCACTCAGTATAGCAACACTTGCTTGATGGAACAAGACCACCTTGCTAGCCTTCTTGGATTGGTGCCTAGGGGTGCAATATTCCTTGAAAAATCAGGCTATGGTAGGAATGTAATCAATGGCATCCAACAAAGGCACTTGTATGTGTACATCCTTAAACATGGCCTTCACTTCATCAATGTTCTTAGTGTCCTTACTTTCTTAATCTCTTTCGTTAAAGCCTCGAGAAAGGGCACGAAAATTGGGACTTTTGAGTCTGCCATTACTTCCTTTTCTTTTCTTTCATTATTCCTTTTATCCTCCAAGGGCTTATATTCCCTTAGTGGTGGGTTTGATAGTCCTGAGTCTTTTCTTGGAATGGACTCTTTTGTAGTTTTTCAACTCCTTAAAGTCACTGCACTGGCATTAGCCTATGGCTCATAGGTGGAGGAGGAGCAAAAGGATTAAGTATAGATGAATATTGAGGTGCAGGGAATCTAGGGGGATAGGACAGTGCCTGCAATGTAGCATGAACTTGCCCCTGGGGACCATTAGGTCTTGGTGGGCCACAAGGAATGTTTCTAGGGTTTGGCATAGGTTGAGATGGTAGTGTTACTTGAGTTCGGTTATGTTGACATAACTGATTGAGTTGTGTCACTAGAGTTTCTACGATAGCCCTATACTTGTTGTCCATTTTCTACAAGGTCTTTTGTTGGTTTTCCACAATATTAGATTTTTGTGGTGGGTGTTGACTATTTTCCCTATAGTTCTGCAGCATGGGTGGTCTGATCTATTGCTGTTACGGCTATTGACATGTCTATTTTGGATAGGTAGGAGCCTGTAGTCCATAAAATTTTGGCTACTGGTGTGGTTGAGGAACATAGGCAGGTTTGGTGTTGGTCCCACTAGATAAGAACTTAGGGTGCTAAGCCCATCCAGGGTTATATGTTTCGGAGTACAAGTTGTTGTGCTCGTATCCTTGCACAACATTTACATATTCAAAGGATGAAGATGCAATTGATGCGATGTCATCAATAGAATACACTTCATACTCAGAGTTGTGTGCATAACCTTATTCAACTGGAACTAATTCCAGGTTGTTTATTGGTCTCTGAAAAGATGCAACCCTTGATGAAGAAGGCCTAAAGGGATCTCTAGTCAAAATCATATGTGCTTGTTGTTGGGCTCGAGGGATAGATGTAAGAAGAGGTGTGACTCCATTAGATGGGGCAGATGATGGGAACACCATCATGGGCCTTAACTAGCCACTTTTAGTCAGGTATGATCGATAAAAGCTCCTACCTAATCATCTGAGGGTCGTAACTCCGCATTGTTCTGATTTGGGAAGAGAGTGGGAAATTAAGATTAATTCTATAATTTTAACAACACATCATGAACACAGATTTACCATGGGGCTACTTAGGGGTTAAATAAAGGGCAAACGAGCTTAAAAGGTCAAAAAGTGGGTCAGCACTTACAGAAATGGGGTTTCATGCATTTCGAGAACTAAAACAGCACACAAAATCCTAATTTCAGACCCTTTTAAATTGAAGAGGTTTTGGTCATGATAAAATTCATATAAACCTCCTAAAATTCATAAAAATGTATTCTAAGAGGTTTGATACCCCTGGTTTTACCATCTAAACCTATTTTACCTCGAACAAAGTCTTAGATGGGATTTTACCCTAATTTGGGTTTCTATGTAAATTGCCCAATCAAACGTGGTCAAAACTCAAATCTAACTTCACCATCAGATTAGTTGGGTCTAAATTAGGTTATTACCAAAATTTGGGCCCAATTAGAGTCTATCTTGAACTAGTTTGCAATTTAGCCCTTTAAAACCTATTTCTTACATTTAACCCCTGAAGTTTCAAATTCTTTGCAAATGCACCCTTAAATTTTTATCATTTTATTCATTTTGGTCCCTGGTGCCATTGTTAGTGTGAAAGCTCTGCAGTCAAGATTCGATGGAGGATTCCTCTCTTAAATCGGATCCAAATCCCTCCAAAATTAGAGTGATTGTTCACGAGGACCTTCTTGATCGATTGAATCAACGAGGAAACCCTACAACATTCCTAGATTTGAAGCAAGTTTGAGATTTCAGGGGATCTTGTTTTCCTAAAATCTTGACTCAATCAAGCTCTCCCTGGTCTAGAGCTCCATCTAAAGCTCTAGAAAAGACCCTCATGCAATGTCCGTGCTCCTTAGCCTAGTCTGAATCGGAAAAACCTCCTCTTCTCCTCCGACTAGCTCCGCAACTCAACTCCGATGGCCTCCTCCGTCTTGGTCTTCTGGCCATCCAACCATCAAATTGGATGACTCTCCGACTTCCTCTCTTCTTCACGACTGGAACCAGCCAAAGTTCGACCACCCACCACCTCTTCTTTGTCGCCAACACTCCATCAGAGTCCTTCATCATCCTTGACACCAGCCTACCAACATCGGCACCTTTCCTTCCCTATTTCTCCTCTTCCTTCCCTCTAATCTCCTCCTCTACTTCTCCACTTCACTTTCATCTACCTTAGCTTCACTTTCAACCACTGCACTGCCCGCACACACTTCATCTTTCCCATGCCCGACGAAACTTTGACAAGTTCACATGGCCTCCACATCGCTCCAAACACCACATGGCTACCTCTACAAGCTCCATGTCACCTTCTTCTTCAAAAGCCCTAAATCTGTTTGGGGTTTCACTCTCTCCACCTCCCAGTCCAAAACACCCACCCTCCGCCCTCATTTTCATCATCGACAACTCCCCATCGAGCACGCCATGCCTTAAAAGCACCACCGTTGCACTCGCCTTCATATGGCGAATCTTCTAAGCACATTTGATAATGCTGTAAGATCATTTTCATGTTTCAAGCACTTTCTTGGAGCTCCGCTATTGATGAGTTCACGTTAGTGAACTAATTTTTAGCCTAAGTTGATTAGTTCCTACATTTATAAGTGTACTAATATTTGCATCTGATTATAAAATAAATGCATGCATTAAAATTTAGATTTGCATAATTTATCTTGCATTATTAAAAATTATATGCATTTATTTGATTACAAGAGTTTAATGTAGTCAAGTTTCACTTTTAAGATGGCTATAACTTAGTCTGGACGTCTGATGACGCTACCACCACTTTCCAACGTCAACAAGGCTTCTCCCACGATTCCCGAACAATCACCTTAATATCTTTGTCAAGATTGTTGTTCAAGATTTTGGAGGAGAAAAATTGATAGAACAAATGGATCGGGGAACATCTACAAAAGAGGAGGCACCAGGCCGCGGGAGGGATCCATCATCTCTTCCCCTCTAGGAGACCTCTACCATGGTATCAAGGCTTGCACCATGGACCCAACATACATGGTGACCTAAGCATGCTCCACCTCTGCTCATCCTCCCTTTCACCGGTCGTGCGGTGACAGCGTGCGGCCACAACATCACCACCCTCCCCCTTCTGTCATTCCTTTTTGTTCCTTCTTCTTCTTCTTCGTTTCCATCTCCTCTTTGATTGCCAAACTGCGCCCACAACTGATGAGAGCCTCATCATGAGCCATAACTAGCTCATTTTGACCTAATAAAGAAGATAAAAGCTCCTATATAACCTAGAAGAAGGCTTAACTAAAGGAACAAGTGCTCTGAGAAGAAAACATGAAATAAAGGTTAAAACTGCAATTTTACCATTGCAGTACATAAACGGGATTTCTCAGAAGCAAAACATAGGTCAAATAGTCCAAAGTGGGTTGAATTAATCAGAAATGGGTTTATGTGCAATCTAAGAATTAAATGACACTTGGTAACCCTAAAACAGACCCGCTTAAATTAACAAGGTTCCAGTCAGAATAAAAATCAAGCAAACCCTCTAAAAATCATAGAAAAACATCCTCTGGGGTTTAGAACACTTAATTTGGCCTTTGGAACCTAGTTTGACCTAGATTAGGGTCTTAGCTCTTCAATTAACCTAATTTGGGTTTTTACGCAAAATGTCCAGTCAAAAGAGGTCAAACCTAAAATCCAACTTCACCATTGGATTCTTTACGGCCAAATTAGGTTTGTACCAAAATTTGGACCTAAGGGGAGGTCATCTTGACCTACTTTGCAAGTTAGTACACCCAAATCACAAAGAGGTCCCTATCTTTTGAATATCCTTGCAGAGAGCCCCCTAGGTTCCTCGCATTCTTTGCAAACCGGTCCTGCCGCCATTGCTAGGGCAGAACCGAGCTCCGACGAAGTTTCGAGAGAGATGGCTCTCTAATTCCTCAGAGATTCTCTCCCAGAAATGGAAGGGAGATTCTCTGAGGAATTCCCTTCCTTCTAAAGCCAATCAAATTCGCTGGTGTGAACCCAATCTCTCGTGCGAACGCACGAGAGATGTGGGTATCTTTCTTCCTTCCAACTCCGGCGAACCGGCTGACCTAATTGCGCGTCTTTCACGCTCTGATAGGAGCGGCCAGCACCTATAAAACACCCCTCGGACCCGGCCACTCATCTTGAGCTTGATTTGGCCGAGTTTCCCCCTTCAATTCCTCTCCTCCTGCTCGGCCAAATACCCCAGCTAGCTCCGGCGAGCCCCCCTCCCCTCCCTCTTCGCTCTGCCACAAAACCAGTGGCAGAGTTAGCTTCCTGACCTCCCTCCGCGTCGCGCAGTACCAGCGCACGCCGCCTCAGCCCCGTCGTCGCCGCCGTTCTCCCCCACTGGGCGTCATCTTCTCCGGCGACAGCAAGTACTGCTGTCCGCCTTCTGTCCCCTTTCGTCCTTACAATTAGGTTAGAACTCCTCTCCATCCTATCCTCTCTCTTTTCCCCCTGTTATCTCATCTGATTACCCCTCGACCGACGCTGACCACCCTCATCTTCCACATCACCGACCGAACTCCGGCGAGCCGCCCACACCACTCCGCCACTCCACACGGCTCGCCAACCACCTCGTGAGCTCCGCCTCACCACCAGGAACTCGCTCCACCCCACAACTGCCACTCCAGACCTCCATAACCACCCCCCGAACAACCCACCATCTCCGGCCACAGGTTAACCTAGGCGGGCACGCCTAGGCCGACCGGCAACCTGCAGCATCACCCACCGCCTTCGCCGTGCTACGGCGAAGGTTTCCAACTATTCTAATTGGGCCAATAGGCCGTTCTGTGGAAGCTCAGGTGAACGCCCCGGCCGCCATTAACAGTCGAAGCAGCAGGAAGCTTGGAGCAGCAGCAGGCGTCAGGCTTCCCAGGCGGCAGGTGCAGCAGACTCTCGCAAGTGTTGCGAGGTGACTGAGTTCAGCAAGGAGCACCAGCAGGGCCTTCAGCGTGGGCAATTGCACACGAGAGTCTGCGGGCGCACGCAAAGGAAGGGCGGAACGTTTAGTCCCACATCGTGGAATCTCAAGGCACAGGTATGGTATAAAGAGTTTTTGTGATATACGTTTACTGCCTCGAAAGCACAGGGGTGAGGTCCCTCACTGACCCCACCCGCCTCGTCCGCGGCCTGACCACGCGGACCTGGCGGATCCGACCCGACCTAGACCTACGCACTCCTCGCGCATCACACACCTGCAGGTGCGCCTGGTCCCGGGTACGATCCGACCCGATTGAGACTGTGGCTCTGGTAGAGCGGTTAGAGTGAATTGCTTGAGAGAGAGACACGCGCGGGTAGAGGGAGAAGGGTTAGGTTTTGTTCCCCTGTGCAGGCAGGCTGATTGCAGGAGAAGGACGTGGCCGCTGCAGAAGAAAGGAGAAGCAAGACAAAGAAGAAGAAGAAAGCAAGACAAAGAAGAAGAAGAAGGCAACGAAGAAAGGAGAAGCAAGACAGAAGAAGAAGAAAGAAAGAAGTCTTCGCAGGCGAAGGAGGAAAACAGAAAGGTTAGAAGTCTTCGCAGGAGAAGAAGAAGAAGGACAAGGGAAGATTGCAAAGAGATCCGAAAGGCAAAGCAGAAGAAGAAAAAGAGAAAGAAAGATCACATTTAAGACGTCTGATACATAAATCAGACGTCTAATTCTATTTTTTTTACATCTTTCTTAAAAACTCTTTGAATCAATTATATTTGCATTTAACAGTTGTATTCTTGGGTTTTACAAAGTACTGAGTTTGCTCCCTGTGTTCGACCTCGGATACTCTAGTTGTTCGAGTAATAAAATTATTTGTTTAAACGTTTTGTCGGTTCTACTGCAACGTAATACGCCTTTAAATCCGCACAGAAACGTTGACAACATTTTGGCGCCGTTGCCGGGGAGCAACGGGCACTTGTAAAGCTTTTGAGTACAACTTTTCTATTTAATATCTGACTTAACTTCTCTTTTGTTGTGTTCAAACAGGGAAAGCAAAACAAAAAGGAAAGAATAGCAACTGCACAACAGACTGGAGCAGGTAATCTCCATAAGCCCTCCCCCTTAACCCTCTCACAATC
This sequence comes from Thalassia testudinum, assembly GCA_037157565.1. NCBI lineage: Eukaryota > Viridiplantae > Streptophyta > Magnoliopsida > Alismatales > Hydrocharitaceae > Thalassia > Thalassia testudinum. The sequence goes on from JAZHRO010000014.1 coordinate 9,905,488, forward strand.
TAAAAGACAAAAAAAAAAGGGAGAAGTCAACTTAGGGCTACCTGTCTTATATTTAGTAACTCATCAAGTTGCCTGATTTTCATTTCAACATATTTTTGTCTGTCATCCAACTAAGGCAACTAGGGCTAAAACTTTCTTGATTGAGCCCTAGGTGCTAAATTCTAAGGCAACTAAATTGGACCCATTAGAGCCAAGTTAGGATTGCAAAGCTAGGGTTTTTAGAGACACATCTTCTCTAAAACAAAGAAACAAACTTTCCAAAAAGAAGTGTGCCTAAACCGTGTTTGAAAATATTTATACAAGAGGAACCCTAAGCAAATCAGGCTGATAATTCATTTGAATCATAAAAGGAAGGACCTAAAAGCTCTCAAAGGTGAAGTTGATCCCTCGGGTCAACCAACCTTAATATTAGGTCACTTTTTGCACTCAAAATACTTAAAAGTTCAAGTGGAACATTAAGCACCTTGATCTTAAAATAAAAAAGGTAGACTTAAGAGGTCAAGATCCCCATTCTGGTCTACCTGGAACCGCAGTGACAAGAGAGGTCGGGTGGGGGAAACCCTGTAACCCGTAGGGACGCTCTACCGTGTAGGGGTCTTTGCGGGACTCTCCCTCTCTGGCTGCCCAGGTATTTCTCAGGTGGACGATCTTCTGATCCAGGGGTCCATCTGCCCCGAACCTCTATAGTCACCCAACAATTCTTGGGTGTCTTGATTGGGTCCAGCACCTTCTAATCTCATCACATCTTCCGGTGCATGTTTGGTAGGAGGTCCTTGAGACCACCTTTAAGACCTCCTCTAGAAATTCATTCTCGCCGAGGCCAAGCCTCGACGCCCTTGTTTGTGCAGCAACCCCACCACATAAATCTTTCATCTGATTCAGACCCTGATTCTCCTCCTTCTCCCATCATGGCACAACCCATTGAAGATGAGAATAACCTTGAACACCAACTTCAACGCTTGAACGATCTCTTTCAGAACTTTGTAAACCCACCACAGCGACCTATGATGCGAGATCACTATAATCCCGCTGCGGTGGCAATTGAACCCTTAGTACGAATCCCAATTAGAGGACCCGATTCTGATCTAAAGCCCAATATGATTCATGCCATACCAAAGTTCCATGGGCTTAACTCTGAGGATCCATTCCAACACATTAAACAACTCAAGCATCTGGCCCAGACTTTCGGGTCAGATGTACAAAACCGGGATATCCTACTCATGAAAATGTTTTCGTTCTCCCTCTTGGACAAGGCCGCGCACTGGTATCAGACTCAGACCCGCCCGATCAACACTTGGGAGGAATTACAGTCCGAATTTTTGAAAAAATTCTTCCCTGTTGGCCGGACGAATGCCTTGCGCCACCAGATCACTCATTTCACTCAACAACAGGGAGAACCTCTTCACGAAGCTTGGGATCGATTCCTAGATCTCATGCGAAAATGTCCCCATCACGGAGTTCCTAAGTGGGAACAAGTCCAGTCTTTTTACCAGGGACTCCGTGAGGATATTCGTCTAATCGTCAATGCAACATGTGGAGGAAACATCATGGGCCAACACGAGGACACGGTGTGGGAGATTCTCGAAAACATGTGCGAGAACTCCATAAACAATGACTCCTTGGGCTTATTCGACAGGACGAATGCCCGCGCATCGACGAATCTAAGAGGGACACATGAGACGTAGGACCTGTCCACTTCTGTTGACCTGGAATTGATGGCCAGTCGGTTGGACAAGGTCTCTATCATAGAAAAGAAGGTGGACGAGCTAACTCGACATTTGCAGCAAGCCACCTCTGCACAAAACTCTTTTGCACGACCTCCTCTGGCAAGGGAAACAGTGCAAAACATCTATCACCAACCTGCCAAGGGGATGGGTCCCTATCCACCCCCGTCTACCTCCCAGACCGGAGTGACCTCCGATCCCGTCTACTCGAGTTGGGGGAACTCTGAACCCTCGTATTCTGACTTTCCTGAGGTTTCTCAGAACTGCGAGGACCTCAACGCCATCCAGAACGACCCATACTCCAATACCTACAACCCTGGATGGCGAAATCATCCTAACTTTCAGTGGGCGGGAAACTCTCAAAAACCACCATATCAACCCCGCCCACAAGCTCCTCGTCCATATCAGCCGCCTCAGCCTCGGCCCAATCCCACCTACCAATCTGGGCAAAATCAGGATCAACTGACTCTTATCCTTCAAACGCTGGCTGACATTCAAAAAACGAATGCGGCAATGCAAAAACAGCACAAGGACAAGATCACAGAGGTTCGCAACCAACTGGCCCAGATGGCAAATTCTCGCCAACCTGGCACCCTTCCTTCGCAACCTCTGCCCAACCCAAATAATGTGCCGACCCAGAGGCGCATTATGAATCCAAATCCAGGCCACGCACATTTGATTTATCAGGCCCCTGCTACTCCATCACCAGACAGGATGGAGGCTTCTACATCTTATGCAGAATTTCAGCAGCAGCCACCTCTCCTACCTAACCCAAACCAAAGTCAGGCTGGATTAAACTCTGTAACAACACGTAGTGGTAAAACAACACAAGACCCACATTATCTGAACCACTCCAAGCCTGATAATCGCCAAGACCCTAGGGTAGTCATCCAAGATACTACTGTCCCAGATCAAGAACCTGGACCTATCCTAGAGGAACCAGCTAGGATCCCATTTCCTGAGGCCTTGACCAAAGGAAAAAGGACAACCAAACCTGTGGCTCCTGAGGAGGATCTGGTCAAGCTCTTTGAACAGGTCCAGATAAACATCCCGTTGATGGATGCAATCCGCCACATACCGGCTTACGCAAGATTCTTGAAAGACATATGTACACCTAAACGTAAGCCGCGAACCAAGGATGGGAATCCGATTGTACTGTCAGAGCAAGCCAGCTCTGTCATCCTGAGCAAACTCCCACCCAAGGCTAAAGACCCAGGAACCCCCTTGATTTCTTGTAAAATTGGTGAAACCCAACTTGATAGAGCCCTACTAGACCTAGGTGCCTCCATAAATTTAATACCTACATCCCTCCTTGACCACCTTGAAGAATCTGAACTTAAACCCACTGAGGTGACACTGCAGTTAGCTGATCGATCCATCAAGTCACCCAAAGGTATACTCGAGGATGTCATTGTTAGGGTACGAGATTTTTATTTCCCAGTGGACTTCATAGTACTGGACATGGATGCACCTAAGAACCCAAGGGACACACCAATCATATTAGGGAGACCCTTTCTGGCCACTGCTAGGGCCAATATAAACTGCGAAGAGGGCCAGATAGAATTAAAATTTGGGAATCAAAATCTGAAGATCGACATTTTCAAAGCCCAACAAGGGATTAATTGCGGGGTTATAGAGGAAATTTGTGATGTCAAAGCCGTGGTTGATGAACTGCACATAGAGGACAACCTGATTATTCCTGATCAACCACTAGAAAATCAAAAACCGCTAACAGAGGAGTGCGAACACAATCTAGACACACCTATGACTCCTACCATTGCTCCCGATACAAACCCTGAACCACCCGCTGCTGCTGACAATCCTGTCATGGAACTCAAGCCCCTTCCTGAACATCTAAAATATGTCTTTTTGGATTCAAATCAAACGTTTCCTGTGATTATCAATTCTCGACTCACACCTGACCAGGAACTCCGTTTGATTTCTGTTCTCCAGCAACATCGTAGAGCCATTGGATGGACTCTAGATGATTTGACTGGTATAAGCCCTTCATACTGCACGCATCGAATCTATACAGAAGAAGGCTCACGACCTTCAAGAGAAATGCAAAGGCGACTAAACCCTAACCTACAGGAGGTCGTGAAAAAGGAGATCATTAAGTGGTTAGATGCAGGGATCATCTACCCGATCTCCGACAGTCGTTGGGTGAGTCCAACACAAGTGGTACCTAAGAAGGCAGGACTTACCATCATCACGACAGAAACCGGGGAAGTCATTCCTACCCGAATAGCTAATTCGTGGAGAGTCTGCATTGATTACAGAAGACTAAATTCCTCCACGAAGAAGGATCATTTCCCACTACCATTTATTGATCAGATCCTCGAGAAACTAGCGGGAAATAGATTCTTCTGCTTTCTTGACGGGTACTCCGGTTACAATCAGGTGGCAATCCATCCAGAGGACCAAGAAAAGACCACATTCACCTGCCCCTTCGGGACGTACGCGTTTCGAAGGATGCCATTCGGTCTCTGCAATGCACCTGCAACTTTTCAGCGGTGCATGCTTGCCATATTCTCAGATATGGTAGGTGACTATCTGGAAGTCTTCATGGATGACTTTTCAGTTTTTGGACAATCATTTGACGATTGCCTCCAACACTTGGTCCATATACTCAGGCGGTGCATCGAGGTGAATTTGGTTCTTTCCTGGGAAAAGAGCCATTTCATGGTGCCTGAGGGAATTGTCCTGGGACATTTAATCTCAGAGAAAGGCATCCAAGTAGATCGAGCTAAGGTTAACCTGATTTCCAAGCTCCCTATGCCTAGCTCGATTAAGGACATCCGAGCTTTTTTGGGGCACGTCGGTTTCTACCGTCGATTCATCCCTGATTTCTCCAAAATCACGCGCCCCCTGACCAATCTGCTTTCCAAGGATGTGCCTTTCGGAATTTCCAAGGAATGCACTCAAGCATTTGAGATCTTACGTGACCGAGTCACCCAAGCCCCAATCCTACAGTCCCCTGATTGGTCTCAACCCTTTGAGATCATGTGCGATGCATCTGACTTCGCTGTAGGAGCGGTTTTGGGGCAGAAAATTGATGGGAAACCTGTGGTCATTTACTACGCCAGCAAAACACTGGATGAGGCTCAGCGTAACTATACGGTTACTGAGTGATAACACCACGCAAGGGGGTAGTAATTAGGTTGAATATGGCCCATATTTAGAATAAAAGGCACAACATAAAGTAGAATAGGAGCGTTGCATGCATCAAGTACCAAGATTGCTTATAAACCGTATTAATGGCCATTTGTGTAAAGTATTTGTCAAAGCAGGCCTCAAATGAGCAATCGGACCGCACGGATGGATTCAGGACGACGAACGGAGTCCAACGGACTCAAGATCAGCCAAATCCGACATCCGGAGCTCCCACAATGGGCCCAAGAAATCATGACCGTTGATCTGGAGATCAACGGCCCAGAACGCGCCACGTCGCCCCGCCCCCGCCGCTCTCTCGCCCTCAAGCCAGCCAAGAACGAATCTCGGCCGTTGATCTTCGATCGAACGGCCGAGATCCGCGCGCTCGCCCGCGGTCGCCGCGACAAAGCGCGGGCGTGGCGCAACGGTTAGCGCGCACGCCCGCGTCGCAGCGACGCGCGTTCGAATCGCGTGGAGCGGAAATCAAGCGCGAGCGAAGGGCGCGGCGAAATTGAGCCGCCCGATCAGCAGCGGGCGGTCAGGATTGCGCCACGCGGCGCGACGACAGCGCCCGAGCGCACGCGCACGCCGGGCGGAAACGCGCGCGCGCACGCCCGCCCGAAGCGCGATCTCAGCACAGGCGCGGGAGGATCTCAGCCGTCCGATCTTCGATCGGACGGCTCTCGATCATCATCCACGGATCGCGCTTGGAGAGAGAGAGGGGGCGGGCGGCTGACCGGCGGCAGAAGGCCTTCACCGACGTATCTGGAAGCGGTTTTAGCGACGTTCTGGATGTCGCTAAAGCACATTCTTCTTTTAGGAAGCCCTTAACTCTATTTAAACCCCCTTCTACCACCATTCAAGGCATCCTCTCCCACTTGCAACTACTCCACTCCTCTCCTAGCTAGTCTTAGGCACTCTTGTAATCGCCGGAGACGACGAGCCGCCGACGGAGCCTCCTCCACCGCCGTGGCTGCCTCGTCGCTCTCCACTCTCTCTCTACCTCTCTCTCTCTCTTTTAAGCTTTCATTTACTTATGTTGAAGCATGTATTTAATGTTGTAAACCATGAACTATGAATGCATGTTTAATGAAATTGTTTTTCATTTAGTTGCCTTTTTAATTTCTGTTTAAAGTGCATGATCAAAACCAAGAGCTTTCTAACCCTAAACTCTCTCTATCTCTCGCTCTTCAAAACCGTTTCTTTCGCAAGCAAAACTCCGCCTTTTTCGTGACAACAAGTGGTAAACAAAATCCGATTTCCACGCCTCCCTGAGATCGACACTCGGACTCACCTCCGTTTACTTCTTTTAAAACCGACGTATCAAGTGCAACTATAACGACACCTCTTAACACACACGCACGAAGGCACGTCAGTTTTTGGCGCCGTTGCCGGGGAGGCAACGGATTTGTTTTATCACCTCCATTCCACCTTCATTCTCATATCGTCTAATGCCCTACTTTCCTTTTTACTTGACGGATGCAGGAATTCGGCGCATGGACGGCGAAGCGACGCATTCCACTATGGTAGCAAGGAAGTAGACGCCTCGAGGACCGATAGTGAGTACTCTCTCTCTCTCTCATTGTTTGCTTGCGTGAAAAAGCTAAAAAAAAAATCATAAAAACTGAAAAAAAATTGGCGTGGCGAATGATTGCTTGACCCACATTCTTAATACACCACCCTACAAAAAAATGTACACTCTAATATACTGGACAAATTCTTGGAGTGTTCTTTTCTTTCTCTCTTGAGTGGTGTTTGCGAAGCCACCATGAGTTGACCTGGGCCGCACCACTCAACCCTAAAACTGACTCATCTAATAGAAGCTGCATGATTATCAGGATGAGTACACTAGGGTTTTAGAGCCTTTACAAAATAAAAGGAAATCTACTTTCACTAAGTTGTGTGCAGAACTTGACGTGCCCACTGAAACTTGTTTGAAAAAATTAAGACACGTCAACCCTAAAAAGTACTTAAGTAAGGATGAAACACTAAAAAGACACTATATCTTAACAAATCCTTGCTTGAAAATCATGTTTTGCTAGAAGCACACACTTTGAAAGTAGAACATTAAGAGGCACCACCCCAATCAACGCCTCATCACATCACCCTAAGCACAAGCACTATCCTAGCCCTTTAAAACTGAGTAGACGTGCCCTAGGCAGGACTGAGTTAAGTCTCAAAAGGTGAGGTTTTTTCTGCTAGGCACTTGGCTTTCATTCCCTTGGTAGAATCTGGTGACTAGGCTGCGGGGCAGTGTCAAACGACCGTGGTTGTGGGGTCTATGGAACCGGAGGCGCAAGCCAAAGGAAGAACCTTCCCTGCAATCCCCTCGTAATCAACCTGGCCAGATTAGCCTTGGGAAGGGGAGTCCAGTGTTTACGGACTTAATCAACCTTTGTGAGATTTCTAGGTCTCCTAAGGAATACACCATAAGGATTAGGCTTGTTTGTTTGATTGAGTGCACAACCCTCTCTCATCTGTTCTTCCCGCATCCCTCCATTTCTTCCATGGATTTCAATGCCTATCCATCTTACCCAAATTACCCCCAACAGGATTTGTATGCTAACCCAAGTAGACCATACCCACAGCCGACTTGGGCTAACCAACCACCAAGTTGGGGATGCAACCTGGAATATCCCTCTTGGCCCAACTATGACCAAACCACACCAACCTCTTATTGGAATACACCCAACATAGCCACCCAAGGGTACGATTCAAATCATGGGGCTCCATATCTCGATTGTCCTCACGATGCCTCCTCATTTAGGTCCGACCCGCTCTACTGTGATAGGACCTACACTTTAGGAGAACACCAAGAACCCTACCCATCTCAAGATAATAACCAAGAAAGGTCATCTGAATTCAACCTTGCCTACTTGACCTTTGGATTAGAAGGAGTTCTAGACAAATGGAAATCAGAAAATGATCAGAAATCTAGGCAAGCCCAGGATCATCAACCTCTGATTTGGTCCCCTGATGAAGAATCTGACTGGGAGGAGGACTTAGAACCTCAACTATTCTGGAGTAGGACCAAACAGAGAATGGTTCCTCTTGAAGAACTGGACCCTGAACATGACAGAATAGAGGACCCACCCAAGAACCTAAACACCAATATGGATTCTGATCCACAACCTCAACCATACTCTCTTAACCTGGATTTCAAGGAGGAAATCCAAAGGACACCAAATGACACCATGTCAATTCTTGATAACCTCCAGTTAGAACTACACAGACAGAATCAAGAATTGGTTAAAGGGCAACATGCCATGTTGGAGTTGTTCCAACAATTGGGGGAAGAAGGCCAAAGAAAGCTGTTGCATACAACGCCATTCATGGAATTCATAAAGCAAGGACCTACCATGATCAATTGGACTACACCTAGTCATCCTGATTTGGTTCAGTCCACCATTGATACCCCTCAGGAGTTGGATAGCTCAGTGGATAAGGAAAGTAAGGATTCCTTGGAGCACAATTTGGGGAGCATTGAGAACAAACATCAGGAGGAAACTGAGAAGGTGAGGGGAGAGACCTTGGAATCTGAATCTAATCAGCTCAAGACAAGTAATCCGGTGGGAGTAGCAGCCAACGTCGGAGATGGAGAATGGAGTTACAATTTCAAAGAAATTGATTATGAATTGGTTAGAATCCCCATCACAAATTTGGAGGAGGGCCGAGAGAAAGAATATGATCTAGAGGATGAAATTGACCCTACCTCTAATGCAACCCCAAACAGTGAATCTGATACAAAGGAGGTTGAAGAAAATATTCTTGAGATCAAGGGCTTGGAGGGAATGAGCAATGAAATCATAGTTGCGGAAGAGATGGATTCGTCTTTGAAGAGAAGACTCATGCTTGGTTGTAGGGCTCAGTATGAAACTCTGGACTTTGTTACTTGCCCTACCAGAATAAAGATCCCGCAACCCGAATGCACTAGAATTGATACACTTTCGATGGATTGCAATTTTATGGGGATACAAGTTGAATATAAGACCTACATCTTTAGTGTTTGGCATGTCATATTTGGGGTGCGTTCGTCCACAGCAACTTGTTTGCATGCCCACAAACTAAGAGAGGATCTGACACGGGCATTCATGATATATCTGTTACAGAATTCCCGCCCCTTAGGAACGGGACTCCACCACAACCTTATTCGCATCTGTGGACTTCTGATTTTGGGTCTGGTTAATTTTGAACATATCTTCTTGACCCAAGCCATTCCTGTTTGTGCACCGCCCAGCTGGAGGCGTTAAACTCAGCGCTTCCTGGGAGGCAACCCAGCGGATACAGACTGATCTGGTAGTTTACGTCACTCAGGTACTATCTTTTTGAACCCTTCTGCATCCATGCATCTGCCAATGAGGACATTGTCCAACTTAAGCATGGGGGGATGGTAAATTGCATAATCCTGAGCTTAATCAGTCTGAATGAATAAATTAATTGATTAAAAAAAAAAAAAAAAAATTGAATTTAGGAAGAAAAACTTAGGCATTAGAAACTTGTCAATAGTGGGAAATAATACAAAAAGAACTTAAACACTTAGACTTTTCAGGCCTTCAGGCTTAATTAGCCCTGGTGTCCATTAAAATATGGATTTAGCGGCGAACCCTTGCAACTTTAAGCTATTCTAATCCACCTAATAAATAAGGTAATAAGTATACGACTTATCAACTCACCCTCTAACTCAGGAAAACTTTGAGTCTAAGCATCTACACACATTTTTGCACAGACTCACTTCTCGGAGATTTTGACAGAAATTGGGTAACTAATGAACTTTCTAGGGTGGTATGGCTGACAAGTTGTCGTGGGTAACAGCCCATTGGCAGGTTGTCCAGAACCCAGCCACAGGCCATTTCTTTTTCACTGCCTCTAGGTACATTTGAGATTAGGGAAGCCACCTACGTAAAAAAATAAAAAAAATAAAAAAAATAAAAAAAAAGGAAAAGAAGAAAAGAAAATAAACCACACTTCACCGCACAAGTATGGCTGGCAAGTGATCGTGGGTAACAGCCCATTGGTCGGTTGTCCAGAGCCCAGCACAATAATTGCACAAAAAAAGAAGACCAAAAACACCTAAGGAAGAAGCGGGGAAGTAGTACAAGCCGGGGAGATATACACTGGAAAATCCTTGTGTTGACCCCAAGTAAAATGAACGCAGGGAGAAAGCTACCAATCGAACAAATACACCTTCAGGCAAAAATTTATTTTCTTTTCCGGTCACCTAGAGGCGTAGAAACTCGAAGTCTGTCTCAATTACCGTTAAGTAAGTCTATCACAACATTCGCACCAAGATGCTTAGCACTTAGGGTTTTGACCGAGTTTTGGGTGGGTTGGGTAGCCGTAAAAAGTTACCAACCCATACTGAATTCCGAAAATTCTAAAAAGACATATATAAATATATACGTATACATATGTATAGTTATATATACAAAGCAAGGATTCGGGCGATTCGTATTTTGGAAGATACCCGGGCGCTGCTTAGTCTTTGTAGATTAAGATCTTCGTATATTTCCTCTTATTGACGAGTAACAAAGTGCCGAAGCAATTACTTCTTGAATTCTCCAAAGAAATAAAGGCTAGAATAAACCTTGCTAGGGACTATCAAGGAGTAAGCATGGGGGTATGATAACACCACGCAAGGGGGTAGTAATTAGGTTGAATATGGCCCATATTTAGAATAAAAGGCACAACATAAAGTAGAATAGGAGCGTTGCATGCATCAAGTACCAAGATTGCTTATAAACCGTATTAATGGCCATTTGTGTAAAGTATTTGTCAAAGCAGGCCTCAAATGAGCAATCGGACCGCACGGATGGATTCAGGACGACGAACGGAGTCCAACGGACTCAAGATCAGCCAAATCCGACATCCGGAGCTCCCACAATGGGCCCAAGAAATCATGACCGTTGATCTGGAGATCAACGGCCCAGAACGCGCCACGTCGCCCCGCCCCCGCCGCTCTCTCGCCCTCAAGCCAGCCAAGAACGAATCTCGGCCGTTGATCTTCGATCGAACGGCCGAGATCCGCGCGCTCGCCCGCGGTCGCCGCGACAAAGCGCGGGCGTGGCGCAACGGTTAGCGCGCACGCCCGCGTCGCAGCGACGCGCGTTCGAATCGCGTGGAGCGGAAATCAAGCGCGAGCGAAGGGCGCGGCGAAATTGAGCCGCCCGATCAGCAGCGGGCGGTCAGGATTGCGCCACGCGGCGCGACGACAGCGCCCGAGCGCACGCGCACGCCGGGCGGAAACGCGCACGCGCACGCCCGCCCGAAGCGCGATCTCAGCACAGGCGCGGGAGGATCTCAGCCGTCCGATCTTCGATCGGACGGCTCTCGATCATCATCCACGGATCGCGCTTGGAGAGAGAGAGGGGGCGGGCGGCTGACCGGCGGCAGAAGGCCTTCACCGACGTATATGGAAGCGGTTTTAGCGACGTTCTGGATGTCGCTAAAGCACATTCTTCTTTTAGGAAGCCCTTAACTCTATTTAAACCCCCTTCTACCACCATTCAAGGCATCCTCTCCCACTTGCAACTACTCCACTCCTCTCCTAGCTAGTCTTAGGCACTCTTGTAATCGCCGGAGACGACGAGCCGCCGACGGAGCCTCCTCCACCGCCGTGGCTGCCTCGTCGCTCTCCACTCTCTCTCTACCTCTCTCTCTCTCTTTTAAGCTTTCATTTACTTATGTTGAAGCATGTATTTAATGTTGTAAACCATGAACTATGAATGCATGTTTAATGAAATTGTTTTTCATTTAGTTGCCTTTTTAATTTCTGTTTAAAGTGCATGATCAAAACCAAGAGCTTTCTAACCCTAAACTCTCTCTATCTCTCGCTCTTCAAAACCGTTTCTTTCGCAAGCAAAACTCCGCCTTTTTCGTGACAACAAGTGGTAAACAAAATCCGATTTCCACGCCTCCCTGAGATCGACACTCGGACTCACCTCCGTTTACTTCTTTTAAAACCGACGTATCAAGTGCAACTATAACGACACCTCTTAACACACACGCACGAAGGCACGTCAGTTTTTGCCAAAAACTGACGTGCCTTCGTGCGTGTGTGTTAAGAGGTGTCGTTATAGTTGCACTTGATACGTCGGTTTTAAAAGAAGTAAACGGAGGTGAGTCCGAGTGTCGATCTCAGGGAGGCGTGGAAATCGGATTTTGTTTACCACTTGTTGTCACGAAAAAGGCGGAGTTTTGCTTGCGAAAGAAACGGTTTTGAAGAGCGAGAGATAGAGAGAGTTTAGGGTTAGAAAGCTCTTGGTTTTGATCATGCACTTTAAACAGAAATTAAAAAGGCAACTAAATGAAAAACAATTTCATTAAACATGCATTCATAGTTCATGGTTTACAACATTAAATACATGCTTCAACATAAGTAAATGAAAGCTTAAAAGAGAGAGAGAGAGGTAGAGAGAGAGTGGAGAGCGACGAGGCAGCCACGGCGGTGGAGGAGGCTCCGTCGGCGGCTCGTCGTCTCCGGCGATTACAAGAGTGCCTAAGACTAGCTAGGAGAGGAGTGGAGTAGTTGCAAGTGGGAGAGGATGCCTTGAATGGTGGTAGAAGGGGGTTTAAATAGAGTTAAGGGCTTCCTAAAAGAAGAATGTGCTTTAGCGACATCCAGAACGTCGCTAAAACCGCTTCCAGATACGTCGGTGAAGGCCTTCTGCCGCCGGTCAGCCGCCCGCCCCCTCTCTCTCTCCAAGCGCGATCCGTGGATGATGATCGAGAGCCGTCCGATCGAAGATCGGACGGCTGAGATCCTCCCGCGCCTGTGCTGAGATCGCGCTTCGGGCGGGCGTGCGCGCGCGCGTTTCCGCCCGGCGTGCGCGTGCGCTCGGGCGCTGTCGTCGCGCCGCGTGGCGCAATCCTGACCGCCCGCTGCTGATCGGGCGGCTCAATTTCGCCGCGCCCTTCGCTCGCGCTTGATTTCCGCTCCACGCTATTCGAACGCGCGTCGCTGCGACGCGGGCGTGCGCGCTAACCGTTGCGCCACGCCCGCGCTTTGTCGCGGCGACCGCGGGCGAGCGCGCGGATCTCGGCCGTTCGATCGAAGATCAACGGCCGAGATTCGTTCTTGGCTGGCTTGAGGGCGAGAGAGCGGCGGGGGCGGGGCGACGTGGCGCGTTCTGGGCCGTTGATCTCCAGATCAACGGTCATGATTTCTTGGGCCCATTGTGGGAGCTCCGGATGTCGGATTTGGCTGATCTTGAGTCCGTTGGACTCCGTTCGTCGTCCTGAATCCATCCGTGCGGTCCGATTGCTCATTTGAGGCCTGCTTTGACAAATACTTTACACAAATGGCCATTAATACGGTTTATAAGCAATCTTGGTACTTGATGCATGCAACGCTCCTATTCTACTTTATGTTGTGCCTTTTATTCTAAATATGGGCCATATTCAACCTAATTACTACCCCCTTGCGTGGTGTTATCACTGAGAAAGAGCTGCTGGCCGTAGTATTTGCCCTGGAAAAATTCAGATCATACCTTCTGGGTTCCCGTGTTATCATATACTCGGATCACACAGCTGTGAGGCATCTCCTAGCCAAGAAGGACGCGAAACCTCGATTAATCCGCTGGATCTTGCTGTTGCAAGAATTTGACATCGAGATTCGCGACAAGGCGGGAAAGCACAATGTGGTAGCTGATCATTTATCCCGCCTTCCTCCTGAAATTATTGATCCGTCCGGACCTATTACAGAACATTTTCCTGATGAGCACCTCCTGACTATCAGTACAAGTCTTCCATGGTTCGCCGATATTGTTAATTACCTGGCATCACATCAGATTCCGCCCGATTGGTCGAAGGCCAAAAAGGACAAATTGCGTTCTGATGCCAAGTATTACCTATGGGAAGACCCGTATCTCTTCCGCATTGGTGCTGATCAGATAATCCGACGATGCGTCACGGAAGTGGAAATCAAAGACATACTCTCATTTTGTCATGACCAGGCATGCGGTGGACATTTTTCAGGACATAAAACCGCATCGAAAGTCCTCCAGTGTGGTTTCTACTGGCCCACAATTTTCAAAGATGCATACAATCACTGTAAGGCATGTTCCCGTTGCCAGACTCTAGGCAACATGAGCCATAGAGACATGATGCCTCTACAGCCGATCTTGGTATGCAAAATTTTTGATATTTGGGGGATTGATTTCATGGGACCCTTTCCTACCTCGGATGGCTTCGAATACATTTTACTCGCAGTTGATTATGTTTCCAAGTGGATAGAAGCCATTCCGACTCGAACCAACAATCATAAAGTCGTTATAAAATTCCTTCATCAAAACATTTTCTCAAGGTTCAGGATTCCGCGTGCTATAATTTCCGACGGAGGGACCCATTTTACAAACGCTCAGTTCAGGTCACTGATGATCAAATACGGGGTGTCACACCGAATCTCTACTCCTTACCACCCCCAAACTAATGGTCTAGCTGAGCTATCTAACCGAGAGATCAAGAAGATCCTTCAGGTTACTGTTCGACCTGATAGAAAAGATTGGTCTTCTCGGCTTCCGGAAGCATTGTGGGCCTATAGGACCGCCCACAAGACCCAATTAGGAATGTCTCCCTTCAGACTAGTGTACGGGAAGGCATGTCACCTCCCCGTCGAATTGGAGCATAAAGCCTATTGGGCAGTACGGACCTGTAATCTCGACCTTTCTAAGGCTGGAACCCACAGAAGATTTCAAATGAGCGAGATCGATGAATTACGCCACGACGCATATGAGAACTCGCAAATTTACAAAGAACGGGTTAAAGCTTTTCACGACAAACACATTTCTAGAAAGGTCTTTCATCCTGGTCAAAAAGTTTTACTCTTTGATGCTCGACTCAAACTATTCCCAGGAAAGCTAAGATCCAAGTGGGTCGGACCCTACCTAGTCCGCCAAATCTTCGGAAATGGAGCTATTGAAATCAGCCCACTCAGCCACGATTCTGAACCATTTGTCGTGAATGGGCAGAGACTCAAGCCGTTCATTGACATGACCGATATAGATCTGACTGAGTCATCCTTTACCCTCCTTTCCTCTTGAGCTCATTACGCCCAGCCGATGGCGTAAAACTCAGCGCTTAACGGGAGGCAACCCGTCATTCTTTGAAAAACCTGAAACCGTTTCTGACATCGCTATGCGGAACTCATATTGCACTTTAGGGTTCATCCATTAGAACAGCCGACTTCACCTCAGGTATACCTACCCGAGATTAGAAATCATTCGCAACAACTCGCTTCGACCCATTCACTCACCACACACCTATCCTAACACATGAACTAAGCTGAATTCGAACCCACCTAATTTACAATGGGGACATTGCAAATCTTAGGCATGGGGGGGTATGAAAGTGCAAAATGTCAGAAAATTCATATCAAGAAAGGGTTTCATTCATAAAAAAAAAAAAAAAAAAAAAAAAAAAAAAAAAAAAAAAAGGGACTTGATAGAGGGGAGGAACAATTCAGGGTCATACAAATGAGAGGAGGAAAAGAAAGAAAAATGACAAAAAGAGCAAAAATAAAGAAAGGAGCACAAAAGGAAAAGAAAAAGAAAAAGTCATTAGTAAAAGATTAAGGGGTTAACTGAAGTTCTAGACCGAGTCAAGAAAAAGAAAAGAAAAATGCTACAGAGATATAACAAGAGATTAGCGGGAACGCTGGTCTTAGGCCTCTTGGGCTAGATTTTTAGCTTAAAAATTCACGTATCCGTTAAAATCTGGACAATCCTCAAGAGGTTGAGGAAAATGCGAAGCTTAAGTATTAGGTCTAAGGCTTAGGAAGTATTCGGCCTCGTTAACTGACCTCCGGTTTGCGGGATTCGGTAACTTAAGCACCCAAATTCACACACAGTCTGGTTCAGTGCGCATAAATATTCAAAACACGCAAGAGCGTTTAATATTCTGAAAAAGTCACCTAGATTAGGAGCGGCCAATCAACACAAGTTGATTTGGACAAGTTCCCAGCGCGGAGAGGCGGGAAATTCCCCTCGAAGATGCGTAACAACATATCGTCTCCTCGGTGCTTGTCTCTTAGGATATTTAAATATCCTACTGGGGGCATGTAAGCACTCTGCTGGTTCAGATACCATGGGTGGCATTATCACGAAATGTCGATCGCCAGGGTCTGAATTCGGCCACGGAACGCCATGGGCGGGATTATCTCGAAATCTCGAAAGCCAGGGTTCCGGGGGTTGCCATGGGCGGGATTATCTCGAAATCTCGAAAGCCAGGGACCCTTGAGGATTGATGATGGGGACGAGGAATCCGATACAGACCGTGTTGAGAAGCTAATCCGAAGCTAGAAATAAAAAGAAAAGAGAGAGAAAAGCTCTCCAAACAAATAAATCCTCTATCTCTCTCTTACAAAAAAAAAACGCACTGCAAACTGAGCGTAGGCTAAAAATGTCTCAAGCACGGGTGCTTTAACCGCAGAGTCCAACAAACCCTAGGATAGTTTTTGTGGGCCGTAGAAACCTTTGCGAAGGACTGAGGCTAAAGCAGAACAGGTCCAGATTTTGGTTGGTACTTGAGTACCTCTAGGCCTATTGTCGGCATTCCTACCTAATCACAAAAGAAGCACTTATCATAACTAAGGACACTTTGGGTCTAGAATGGAAGTTAAAACTTTGAAATTTTGCTAAGGGACTAGCAAAAGCTAGGCATGGGGGTATGATGAGAGCCTCATCATGAGCCATAACTAGCTCATTTTGACCTAATAAAGAAGATAAAAGCTCCTATATAACCTAGAAGAAGGCTTAACTAAAGGAACAAGTGCTCTGAGAAGAAAACATGAAATAAAGGTTAAAACTGCAATTTTACCACTGCAGTACATAAACGGGATTTCTCAGAAGCAAAACATAGGTCAAATAGTCCAAAGTGGGTTGAATTAATCAGAAATGGGTTTATGTGCAATCTAAGAATTAAATGACACTTGGTAACCCTAAAACAGACCCGCTTAAATTAACAAGGTTCCAGTCAGAATAAAAATCAAGCAAACCCTCTAAAAATCATAGAAAAACATCCTCTGGGGTTTAGAACACTTAATTTGGCCTTTGGAACCTAGTTTGACCTAGATTAGGGTCTTAGCTCTTCAATTAACCTAATTTGGGTTTTTACGCAAAATGTCCAGTCAAAAGAGGTCAAACCTAAAATCCAACTTCACCATTGGATTCTTTAGGGCCAAATTAGGTTTGTACCAAAATTTGGACCTAAGGGGAGGTCATCTTGACCTACTTTGCAAGTTAGTACACCCAAATCACAAAGAGGTCCCTATCTTTTGAATATCCTTGCAGAGAGCCCCCTAGGTTCCTCGCCTTCTTTGCAAACCGGTCCTGCCGCCATTGCTAGGGCAGAACCGAGCTCCGACGAAGTTTCGAGAGAGATGGCTCTCTAATTCCTCAGAGATTCTCTCCCAGAAATGGAAGGGAGATTCTTTGAGGAATTCCCTTCCTTCTAAAGCCAATCAAATTCGCTGGTGTGAACCCAATCTCTCGTGCGAACGCACGAGAGATGTGGGTATCTTTCTTCCTTCCAACTCCGGCGAACCGGCTGACCTAATTGCGCGTCTTTCACGCTCTGATAGGAGCGGCCAGCACCTATAAAACACCCCTCGGACCCGGCCACTCATCTTGAGCTTGATTTGGCCGAGTTTCCCCCTTCAATTCCTCTCCTCCTGCTCGGCCAAATACCCCAGCTAGCTCCGGCGAGCCCCCCTCCCCTCCCTCTTCGCTCTGCCACAAAACCAGTGGCAGAGTTAGCTTCCTGACCTCCCTCCGCGTCGCGCAGTACCAGCGCACGCCGCCTCAGCCCCGTCGTCGCCGCCGTTCTCCCCCACTGGGCGTCATCTTCTCCGGCGACAGCAAGTACTGCTGTCCGCCTTCTGTCCCCTTTCGTCCTTACAATTAGGTTAGAACTCCTCTCCATCCTATCCTCTCTCTTTTCCCCCTGTTATCTCATCTGATTACCCCTCGACCGACGCTGACCACCCTCATCTTCCACATCACCGACCGAACTCCGGCGAGCCGCCCACACCACTCCGCCACTCCACACGGCTCGCCAACCACCTCGTGAGCTCCGCCTCACCACCAGGAACTCGCTCCACCCCACAACTGCCACTCCAGACCTCCATAACCACCCCCCGAACAACCCACCATCTCCGGCCACAGGTTAACCTAGGCGGGCACGCCTAGGCCGACCGGCAACCTGCAGCATCACCCACCGCCTTCGCCGTGCTACGGCGAAGGTTTCCAACTATTCTAATTGGGCCAATAGGCCGTTCTGTGGAAGCTCAGGTGAACGCCCCGGCCGCCATTAACAGTCGAAGCAGCAGGAAGCTTGGAGCAGCAGCAGGCGTCAGGCTTCCCAGGCGGCAGGTGCAGCAGACTCTCGCAAGTGTTGCGAGGTGACTGAGTTCAGCAAGGAGCACCAGCAGGGCCTTCAGCGTGGGCAATTGCACACGAGAGTCTGCGGGCGCACGCAAAGGAAGGGCGGAACGTTTAGTCCCACATCGTGGAATCTCAAGGCACAGGTATGGTATAAAGAGTTTTTGTGATATACGTTTACTGCCTCGAAAGCACAGGGGTGAGGTCCCTCACTGACCCCACCCGCCTCGTCCGCGGCCTGACCACGCGGACCTGGCGGATCCGACCCGACCTAGACCTACGCACTCCTCGCGCATCACACACCTGCAGGTGCGCCTGGTCCCGGGTACGATCCGACCCGATTGAGACTGTGGCTCTGGTAGAGCGGTTAGAGTGAATTGCTTGAGAGAGAGACACGCGCGGGTAGAGGGAGAAGGGTTAGGTTTTGTTCCCCTGTGCAGGCAGGCTGATTGCAGGAGAAGGACGTGGCCGCTGCAGAAGAAAGGAGAAGCAAGACAAAGAAGAAGAAGAAAGCAAGACAAAGAAGAAGAAGAAGGCAACGAAGAAAGGAGAAGCAAGACAGAAGAAGAAGAAAGAAAGAAGTCTTCGCAGGCGAAGGAGGAAAATAGAAAGGTTAGAAGTCTTCGCAGGAGAAGAAGAAGAAGGACAAGGGAAGATTGCAAAGAGATCCGAAAGGCAAAGCAGAAGAAGAAAAAGAGAAAGAAAGATCACATTTAAGACGTCTGATACATAAATCAGACGTCTAATTCTATTTTTTTTACATCTTTCTTAAAAACTCTTTGAATCAATTATATTTGCATTTAACAGTTGTATTCTTGGGTTTTACAAAGTACTGAGTTTGCTCCCTGTGTTCGACCTCGGATACTCTAGTTGTTCGAGTAATAAAATTATTTGTTTAAACGTTTTGTCGGTTCTACTGCAACGTAATACGCCTTTAAATCCGCACAGAAACGTTGACAACAACAACCATCGAACACACACCCATCACCTTCATCAACACCACCGCTGCCTTGCCCCCAGCGAATGTGCTAACTACAGCACTGCCTCGTGTGCACATGTATGCCTTCGTGTGTAGCCCACATGGCCACGCACCAGCCCCTCGTGCCCTTGTGCGCGCACGCACAAATAGAGACCTGCACACTGTTCATCTTCTCAATAGAGAAGAACCCAAAGCCAACTGTGACCACCTTTGCACCGCCACCACCACAGGCCACGATCCTCTGTGCCATCGACTCCACCGCACTCACCTCGACTCCACGAGCCAGCCACACCTACAAACGTGCCAATTGTAGACCCACGGATGCTTGTGGGAAAAACACTGCTGGCAGCCTCTGTCACTCCGACCGACAAACCCTGGCGATCTCCGTCGATACCACGACCACCAACGTGAAGCATGTGTCCCGAAGAGTCACCATCATGAATCTTGAACCTGATCATAGCTCTTCCTTCTCACACGAGAATGGAGAGCAATTGCTAAATTTTGGAGTGGATTAATATTTATGGTGAATGCCCTTGCCATTATCACTATTACTTTATTTAAGAATTTAATATATTGAAGTGAATTTGCATGGACATCCCTCTTCTTAATCTTAATTACATGTGGTTGAGTTCTTATGAATGATTTAGAGAATGACATATTAGTTACAGTGAATAAGCTCTATTTTTTCGGAGATTAATATTTACAGTGATTGCTATTCAATTTTTAACAGGATATTATTTTGTGGTGATTTTTCTTATAAATAGCTATATTCTTGATTAATTATTTAGATCGAGAATTTATGTTGGAAATAAGTTGCATTAGTTAGTATGCACATCCATTGAAATTATCAAATAAATGAGGCACCACTCATGAGTTTAATAGGCTAATTCCTCCCAGTGAGACGACCTAACTATTTTTGTGGTTAGATTTTGTGTATTAAATATTTTGAAAAGTGATTTTCTACCATTCGACTAAAAATAATGATGCTACATTTTATGTGCAAAAATACATTGAAAACAAGAATCGCTCTTTCAGCCATCACCACCATCTTCTCTGACTCTGTTCGTTCATCTCCAACCAACCGCTACAGTGTGGAATCAAAGCGGCTCCAGGTGCTGAAGTTGCCTAGGTCTTCCAACGAGGAAACCATCAGCAGTGGCAGCCTCAATTTGATGACCAATCTACTACAGCTGCTCTTGAGGAAGAAGACGTCAGGTTTAGTCCCACATCGAGCATTTATGAAGCAATTGTGGCGTACAACACGAAATGTTGTAGAAGGCTCTTCACCTAAGCATGCACCGGGGATGAGGTCGCCAGATGCATGCCCATATGCACGCCTTCACCCGCACTCACACATACGTGGGTCTAGGCGAGATTCGATTATCCAGTTACCCTAGTCCATTCTAGCTCTGAAGAGAAGGAATTTGAGAGGGAAGAGGGGGTTTTTGCACTGTTCACACCTTGAGTTTCGTGCCCCCCCTCCCGTGCTCATACACAGCCTTATCAGATATTGAGAGGCCCGTATGCCTTGTGCTGTGAGACCCTTGTGTCTCTTCTAACGTGATGAGTTAAGGCGTCTGAAGCTTAAATCTAATGTCTGATTTGATTACGCTTGGTTATGATATTGAATACTCATTTGATTGTGGATACTGTTGGTTTTTTTGGCTAAATTAGAACTTGATTATTAGGTTAAATTGGTGGTTTAAACCACCATTTTAACCTAATATTTTTGCACTCTCGTTCTTGGTTTTTATTGCTATGTATTTTGGCATATACCTTGAGCATCATTTTGAATATATTTGCATATCTCTTCTCATTATTGTGATTAGTGATTGAATTGTCAATTTGCTCCATGTGAACGACCTTGGACTCATTTCTTTGAGTTTTGTAAATTTCTATTGTTGCGATTTTTGTCCTATACTACGACGTATATTTCTTAAGGACGATTCTCATGCATAAACATTTTGGCGCCATTGCCAAGGAGCAACGCATAATTTCATTCACTAATTACAATCCCAATTTGATACTAACTTGAATTTTTTTGATTTGTTGTGATTGTGCGAGGTACACAAGAGAATATCAGTTGCACAACAATCACTCCAGGGGCAAGTAATTTCATTTCCTTCTTGTTAAGCCCCTCATTTCTGGAAAGGTTTAAAAAGAAGAATCAACTAAGATCAACTCGCATTATTTCATAGAATTAATAGCCAGAGTTGCCTGATTTGGTTGATTTGATTAGAAATCCCCATCCAAATATCTTTACTTACTAGGGACTTAAGGTGCCTAGGGCTATTCACCTTCTTGATTGAGCCCTAGGTGCCAACTTTGGAAAAAATTGGACCTAGAAAATAGAGCCAAATTAGGGTTTCCATTTTAGGGTTTTAGGAAAACTTACTTGCAAGATTTAAAAGGGAATGAATTTCGCATCATGCATTACCTAAGCCTTTGTTGAATTCACATAATCAAGCAAACCCTAAATGAAGTCTCTAATAATCATTTGAATCACTAAAAATTGGGACTTAATAACCTGTTTGCAAACCACTCAGGGTGATTTTGGGTTCTTTACCCAACTCATCCTAAACTTTAGGGTAGGTTAGGTGAAGTTGACCCACCTTGTGGGTTTACCAACATCCAAATTAGGTCATAAATCACAATCAATTCTAAAGTTCTATTGAAATTCAGGGAATAAAATTGGTATACTTAGGGGTCATGCTTGCTCATTCCAGGCTACTTGGATTCTCAATGACGAGGATGGTCGGGTGGGGGAAACTTTGTAACCCATGGCGATGCTCTACCATGTGGAGGGCTCTGCAGGACTCTCCCTTCCTGGCTACCCAAGTAATTCTCGTGTGAGTGACTTTCTGATCTAGAGGTATTATCCGCCTCAAACCTCCTTAGTCATCCAAAGATTTTTGGGTGCCTCGATTGAGTCCATCACACATTCTATCCCTTATTTGGCTCTTTAGTGCATGTTTGGAAGGGGGTCCTTAAGATCACCCTTGAGGCCTCCATTAGCAGTCCATTCTCATCGAGTCTAGGCCTCGACCCACTTGTTTGTACTACTACCTGACCAACATCTCTTCCAACCCTTCTACTTCGAAGCCTAGATCTCCTTCATTTGCATCCATGGAGAAGCACAAAGAAGAAGAACCCAATGTCCAGAATCAGATACAGCATCTCGCGAATCATGTACATGCACTCATGAACCCTCCACCACAGCCATAAATGTGAGATCATTACAACCCTGCATGAAAGACAGGGACCCTTCCCGAAGCTAGGGTTTTGGGGGTTGCCATGGTAGTGCAATCCCGAAGCATCGAAAGTCAGGGACCCTTCGAGGATTGATGTCGAGGACAAGGAATCCGATGTAGACCATGTTTAGGGCTAATTGAAGGTTGTATTTATGGAAAAATAAAAAGAAAAGAGAGAAAACTCTCTAAATGAAAAATCCTTCTCTATCTCTCTCTTATAAAAATGCAGTGGCAAATTGAACCTGGACATGTTGCATCTACGCACGGGTGCTTTAACTGCTTGGGTCAACGAACCTGTAGGTAGTTTTTGCAAGCCTTAGAAGCCTTCATGGTAGACTAAGGCTGAAGCTGGTCAGGTCTGGATCTTAGCTGGTACTTGAGTACCTCTAGTCCTATTGTTGCTATTCTGATTTAATTTCTAGAGATGCAGCTTAGTAAGGCATCTTGACGGTTACATCCGACTTAGAGGCCTGGTGTGATCGATAGGATTTTTGCTAAGGGACTAGCAAAAACTAGGCATGGTGGTATGATGGGAACACCATCATGGGCCCTAACTGGGCACTTTTCGTCAGGTTTGAAAGATAAATGCTCCTACATAACCATCTGAGGATTGTAACTCCACTTCATTCTGTTTTGAGAAGAGAACTAGAAAATAGGGTTAATTATATAATTTTAACGACATATTATGAACACAAAATAACCAAGGGATTTGTCAGGGGTAAAATTAAGGTCAAATGTGCATTAAAGACTAATAAGTGGGTTCATACAAACAGAAACGGGGAGAACTAATACATCACCCAAAACCCTAATTTTAGACCCACTTAAATTACAGAAGTTCTGGTTAGGGTAAAATTTATCTAAATCTCCTAAAAATAATAGAAAAATATTCCTTCAGATTTTCTATCCTTAATTTGACCATATGAACCTATTTGACCTTAAATAGTCACAGATAGAGTTTTGTCCTAATTTGTGTTTCTATGCAAATTATCCAAACAAACTTGGCCAAAAGTGAAATCCAACTTCCCCATTAGATTTCTTTGATCTGGATTAGGTTTCTATCAGAATTTGGGACCAATCAGAGTCTATTTTGGCCTAGTTTGCATTTTAGTCCATTTAAACTCTTTCTCTCAATCAAGCTCCTAGCTTTTAAATTGCTTGCATTTAGCCCTCCAACTTTGTTATCTTATTTTCAAGAAGGTCCCTACCACCATTAGAGGTCAACCAACCACCAAGAATCTTTTGACCACACCTAAACCTAGTCAAATCATCATCAAATCCTACTAAATTCGGTGGGATTGATGTTCACACTATAGGAAATTAATGAGGATCGATCTTGGCTTCTAAATCACAAGGAAAACCTTGTGCGAACACACGAGATTTTTGGGTGATTTTCCTTTAATCACAAAGCCCTGAAGAAGCCCTTTCCTTGTCTAGAGCTTGCTCAAAGCTCTATATAAAGCTCAAGAACTCAAAGCCAAGCTCCTTAGCGAAGTTTTAAGCTGGAAATACCCTCTCTTCTTCCACTCTAGCCATTCGCACCTTCGTCTCCGGTGAGCCTCTCCACCCTCTTCATCGAGCTGGCCAGTGGTCAAATTGACTGGCTCAACATCTTCTCGTCGTCCTCGCGACCGTGGCCAGCCAAAGCACGGCCGTCCACTCCCTCTCCTTCCTAGATGCCATGTCACCATCGCCTTCACCTTCTCCAACTCTGGCCTATCATAGCCAGTACCATCCACCTGCTATCTCCATCTCTAACTCTCTCTCTCTTCCTCTTCCCATACCAAAGTTTTCTAACTTCTTCCTTTCCTTTTTCAACTGCCAACACGCTTGCACAATCTTCATCCTCCTCTGCTCCGGCAATGCTCCGGCGAAGCCCTCTACTTGCTCCACTGCACCAAACTGCTTGCCTCCAGTTCCTATACCTTTGTCGTTCCTCGCCCACTAAAACCCCTGAAAAAATTGAGGCGATTGGCCACTCAATACCTCCACCGAGCACCACCCTCACCGCACCAGCTTCTCGACCTTGCCAACACAACACACGCACCCTCACTCCACGAAACCACCACTAGCATACCCGCCATTCACCGGCAATCCTTCTAAGCTTCTCTGACATGGCCACAAGGCTGAGTTCTCTATTTTAGGTCTTTAGCTTCACTCTGCCGCTGCCCTCATCTTCGCTAGTCCCATTTGTCATCTCCAGCCCCCAACTCATCGAATTGTAGGTCGCATTCGATGCGGTCCCTTCATCTACAGTTGCGTAGGTCCTTAATCGAAGCCTTCAGTTGCAGTTGCTGCTCTAATTGACACCTTCACCTCCTTCTGCTACTGAGTGAAGAGAGCATGGTAGGATAGTCCCACATAGTGGACTGAAGGCCCGTCAGCAGCGCATATGAGAAAAAAGAGATGTGGCCTTATCGCCTTCAAGTCACTGGGGTCAAGTCCCTAGCACTTGCCGTCGCATACGCTGTGCCTCACGTGCACATCCATGCCCTCGCCCTTGCTCATGCCGCATGGGTCTGGGTGGTGGATTCGGTTACCTAGCTTCCTTGGTTTAATCCGATTCTGAGTTTGGGAAGAGAGAAAGAGAATCTGAGAGAGAGGGGGGTGGGTTTTGCTACCTCAGGATTTGAGCCTTCCCCTCTCTCTTTACTTAGCGAGATTTATGAGGCCCTTGAGCCTCTGTTGCTGCTGCTGCTGTGTTATTGAGGCTCTTGAAGTAGAAGATCCTTGTGCTTCTCTTGAGAAGGGCCCTTGAGCCTCTTTTGTTAAGGCATCTGAGTCACTCTACTGGTTACCATTGAGATATTTAAAGTGCTGATATTGACTGTGGTTTACTATTGAGATATTTAAGTGGTTGTGAGCTTAAACTTAAAGGGTTAATTTGGTGATTCAAATCACCAATTTAACCTAATCTTTTTGCACTATTCTTCTGATTTTATTGAAATATCATTCAGAGTGTTATTGATTTCAATTGCATATATTTCTTGTGATTGTTGAATTGAAATTGCATCTTTGCTCCTTGAGAACAATCTCGGACTCTACTTTTTGAATCTGAGTTTATAAATTTAAATGTTTTGTTGTGCAATTTTGGAGTGTTCTACAACAAACGCATATTAAATCTCCTTGATCTGCCTGCAACATTTTGGCACTGTTGCCGAGGAGCAACGTGCAGTTTGATTTCACTGATTACAATTTCTAATCTAATTCTAACTTATTATATCTGATTTGTTGTGGTTGTACAAGGTACTCATCAAGTAGATCAGCTGCACGATGCCACTCTAGGGGCAGGTAACCTTGTTTCCTTCTTCTTAAGCTCCTATTTCCGAAAGAATTAAAAAGGAGAATCAATTAGGATCAACTCTCATTCTTTCTTAGATTTAATCACTTGTGTTGCCTGATTTGATTTATTTTAGACATCCCCATCCTGATTTCTACACCCACTAAAAATTTAAGGTGCCTAAAGCTATTCACTTTCTTTATTGAGCCCTAGGTGCCCAACTTGGAAAGAATTGGACTTGGAAAGGAGCCAAATTAGGATTTCTATTTTAGGGTTTTGAGGAAAACACACTTGCCTGAATTAAAAGAGAATTGATTTCTCTCATTGGTTGTCACTAAAGGCTTGTTTAAATTGACCTAATCAAGAAAACCCTAAAAGAAAGCTCTAACATTCACTTGAATCCTTAAAACTTGGGACTTAATAACTTGCTTTCAAACCACTTAGGGTGATTTTCGGGTTCATTACCCAACTCATCCTAAACTTTAGAGCAGGTTTGGCGAAGTTGACCCACCTTGTGGGTTAACCAACCTTCAAATTAAGTCACAAATCACATATCAATTTTAAAGTTTATGTAAAATTCAAAGCATCATAATTCAGGATTAAAATTGGTAGACTTAAGGGGTCAAGTTGCTCATTCAAGTCTATTTGGATTCTCAGTGATAACGAAGGTCAGGCGGGGGAAACCCTGTAACCCGTGGGGATGCTCTACCATGTAGGGGTCTTTGCGGGGTTCTCCCTTCCTGGCTACCCAAGTATTGCTCAAGTGAGTGATTTTCTGATTAATAGGTATCATCCAGCTCAAACCTCCTTAATCATCCAAAGATTTTTGGGTGCCTCGATTGGGTCCGTTACACATTATGTTCATCATTTGGCTTACTAGTGTATGTTCGAGAGGAGGTCCTTAAGACCACCCTTAAGACCTCCATTAGCAGTTCATTCCCATCGCGGCCAAGCCTCGACTCACTTGTTTGTGCTACCTTCCGACCATATTGATATCTCTTCCGACTCTTCTACTTCTGAGCCCAGATCTCCTTTAGTTACATCCATGGAAAATCAAGAAGAAGAACCCAATCTCCAGGATCTGCTACAACACCTCAGCGATCTATTTCAGACGTTTATGAACCCATCACAGAGTCCACTGATGTGAGATCATTACAATCCCGCTGTAGTAGCATTTGATCCTAGAGTTCAAATCCTAGCTGGAGGACCTGATACTGAACTCAAGCCCAATATGCTATTAGCTATCCCCAAATTTTGTGTGCTAAACTTTGAAGATCCTTTCTAGCACATCCAATAGATGAAACATCTGGCCCAAACCTTCGGACCGCCTATTCAAAATTGTGATATCTTGCTCATGAAGATGTTCTCTTTCTCCCTCATAGATAAGGTTACCCACTAGTACCAAACTCTGACTCGTCTGATCAACACTTGGGCTAACCAATCTAAATTCCTAAAGAAAATTTTCTCGATAAGACGGATGAATGCTTTGAGGCACCAGATCATGCACTTTACACAAAATTTAGGAGAACCACTTCATGAGGCATGGGATTGCTTTCTGGACCTCATGCAGAAGTGTCCCCATCATGGAGTTCCTAAGTGGGAACAAGTCCATTCTTTTTACCAGAGACTCCGTGAGGATATTAGACTCATTGTCAATGCAACTAGTGGTGGCAACATCGTGGGTCATGAAGAAGATAACATTTGGGAGATTCTCGAGAATATGTGCGAGAACTCCATGAACAATGAATCCATGGGTATGTTCAACCGGACGGTTACCCATGCAATGACAAACACATAGGGGGCACATGAGACTCAAGGCCTGTCCGAATCCATCGATATGGAACTGATGGCCAGTCGCCTGGGAAAGGTCTCTGTTATCGAGAAAAAGATGGACGAATTGACTCGAATCTGCAAAGAGCCACCTCAGCACAGCAGAGCACGTATGCACAACTGCCCTCTGGTAGGGAGGATGTGCATAACATTTATCACCTCTCACCAAGGGATGGACTTATATCCACCACCATCTGATCTTGGTTTCAGAGGAAACTCAAAAACTATCTGCTCTAGTTGGTGGAACTCTAAACCCTCGTATTCTGACTTCTCCAAAGTTCCTCATACTTGCGAGGACCTCCACACCATCAAGAATGATCCATTCTCTAACACCTAAAACCCTGGATGGCGTAATCATCCCAACTTTGCGTGGTCAGGGAATAAACAAAAATCAAGATCTCAATTCCTACCCCGGCCACAAGCTCCACACTTATATTAGCCTGCTCAGCCTAGGCCCAATCTGAATTACCAATCTGGGCCTAGCAAGGAAGAGAAAATGAGCATGATTTTGCAAGCCCTGGTTGACATCTAAAAGACTAATGTGGCTATGCAAAATAGCACAGAGACAAGATCATAGAGGTTCGAAATCAGCTCGCACAAATGGTGTGGACTCGCCAGCCTGGTTCACTTCCCTCCCAACCTCTACCAAATCCAAACAACATGTCAACTAAAAAATACACGGTGAATCAAATCCAAAGGCAAGCAAGATACACTTAGCCAGGCCCATTGACTCATATCTGTGTGTT
Source organism: Thalassia testudinum (assembly GCA_037157565.1). Taxonomy (NCBI): domain Eukaryota; kingdom Viridiplantae; phylum Streptophyta; class Magnoliopsida; order Alismatales; family Hydrocharitaceae; genus Thalassia; species Thalassia testudinum. The sequence goes on from JAZHRO010000014.1 coordinate 9,933,821, forward strand.
TGCCTCATCCACCTCAGCTGATCCAAATCACACCATGACCTATCGTACTGGCAACAAGGTCCAATTCTCTCTCCTCCACCTCTGCATCATGACTATGCTGTGATCAATGTTGTGGGCATGCGAAAAGATCGTAAACCCAATCCCCGAGGCCCATCTCCCAAATCTCACCCAACCTATGATCAACATAACAAGGTCGAAGACAAAACAAGAGGTGGAAACAGAAACCCATCCCCCAAGATGGCTAATCTATTCCCCTATCCTAAATCTTATCCCACCTCCACACTAGAGTACTTTTGGAATCTGACATAATAGGACCATTGAGGAATGCATAAGTCACTATCCCATTACTTGATATCCTCACTCTCAATCCCACCTCACCTGACTTATCTAGAAAAGAGGTGGAAGAACCATCACAAGGGTAGGTAGTACTGTCTGAAAGTGTGAGTGCCATAATCGAAAATAATCTACCTCCTAGGAAATCCGATCCAGGCACCATGCTGATCCCATGCAAGATCGGTGGTACAAATTTCAAGCAGGCTATACTAGATCTTGGCGCTTCAATCAACCTAATCCTAGCTACCCTATTTGAGAAACTATAGATTGGACAGCTAAAACCCACTGATGTTACTCTGCAATTGGCTGACTGAACCATACTCAACCTGATTGGGCTGGTAGTGGACGTGGTAGTTAGAGTCAAAGATTTCAGCTACTTAGCTGATTTCCTGGTTCCTGACATGGATGCGCCACAACAAATGCAAGATATGCCCTTGATTTTGGGAGGACCTTTCTTGGCTACTACAGGAGCCATAATTAATTGTGAATCATGGCACATGTAATTTCCTCTGGAGAGAAGTGAACTGAGATCAATATTTTTGAGGCATCATCTAAAGGAAAAGGAAAATGCTTGGCAGAACAATTAGGTTTGATTTAAGATCTCATGACCATTTCGGTAGTAGAAAACCTAAAGCTAGAATTGGAAGTTTTCCACATGATGGAGTATCTCAATTTAACCGAGCATGATTCCAGCAAATTAAGAGTATTGGAGGCTTTCACCTTTGGTCTTGAGAGAACATACATGGATTTTTTGGAATAGGAGAATAATCAATGGGAATTCGATTTTTATTCCGTGGATCTAGAGACATTTCATTATTGTTTTGAGAATCTCTAGGAATTGGGCATGGTAGATGCCGAGAGTGACCACAATCCATAGTATGAATCCTTTATAGATTTGGAATTGGATGATAAAAAAGGCACTCTCCAGACATTCACTTTTGATTGGGATGAAAACTATAGGGAAAAATAATTAGAGAACCCAATCTTCGAGTCATCTCTTGAGGAATTAATCTTACACCCACTATAGTAAAATCAAGATGACTCATTAGAAAAGGATCCATTGGGCCACACTGCACAAGGGGAACCACACATATGGGATATGCTAACTAGATTCATCTCTTTTGGGTCTTGGACCAGCGACAATCTTACTTCAGAACCCCATAATCACTACATCTTCCAAGTGATTCCTCCGCTGAAACTCCATAAGAGCCACCAAGAAATGAATCAACTTGACCCATATCATAGACCTTCTAGAATGACTCTTCATCATAATTTAATACTCATTTGTAGCCATCTGATTCTCATCCACCATGATCACATATTTTCTCCTATCACTCATCATAATGCGCCAGTTGACATATCCTTTTGAGCTCCTTGCACCTAGTAGATGGTGTTAAACTTAGCTCTTAACGGGAGGCAACCCATCATCTTTGAAAAACCTGAAACCTTTCTGACATACCCCTTTGCTGAAATCATATTGTACTTTAGGGTTCGTCCATTAGAATAGCCGACTCCACCTTTGATACTTGTATCAGAGCTAGAAATCATCCGCAACAGTCATTTTGACTCATTCACCACCCACCTGTTCTAATGTATGATTTGAATTGAACTCTAAACAACCTAATTTACAATGAGGACATTGCAAATATTAGGCATGAGGGGGTATTAAAGTGCAAAATGCTATGAAAATCAGTACATGGAAGGGTTTCATTGAAAAAAAAAACAAACAAATAGGAGAAAAGAGGAAAGGAGAGGCCAATTTGAATTGAGCTGAATGAAAAAGAGGAGAAGAGGAAAAGAAAAGAAAAGAAAAGAAAGAGAAAGAAGGAGCAAAGAAAAAGAGAATAAAATGGGATAGTCTCTTAAAAGTTAATATGGAGCTTGCCTAACTTCTAGGTTGGATCGAATGATGACTTAAGTCCTAGAAGGCTGAAACCTAGGAGATTAGTGACGGGTACTGACCTTAGGCCTCTTAGATCTATTTCAAGGTTTAAACATTAACATATTTGTTAAGATCTCGATTAGTCCTCAAGAGGATGAGGAAAGTGCGAGGTTGATGTAGTAGGTCTAAGGCTTAGGGATTATTTGGCCTCGTGACTTGCCCTTTGGTTTGCAGGACTTGGTAACCTAACTGATGATCCTATATTTGTAGGCTATTTATGTATTTTAATGCCTAGACATTAAGTTAACATGTACATTTATATAGCAAGCATTAGTATGTAAATAGGGTAACATAAAATTGCCTATTTCATGCATTATATGCATTGATAATATCATTTAGAGTAGCATGCCTTAGAATAGTTAATCTTTTAGGTTACATTACATGTAGTGTTCGATTTAACATTTCTTCTAAGGTCTTATAGATAAATAACCATAAATTTCTTTTTATTATTTTATTGACTCTTCCTCTTTCAACGGTTGTAGTACCACCTTCATTGTGGATATCATGGCCGGTCGTGAATGCCAGATCTGCCATTGATGGTCTATGTGTGGACATTCCATCTCCCTCTCCACCTTCTTGCAACATAAGAAGAGACCTTTGGCGACTCAGATCGGCAGGCCACCACCTCCACACCATCACAGTGTAGTGCGTCAAGCGCTTTCCCACATCACCACCGTGGGCCTCGATCGCGGTATGAGTTATGCTACCATGGGCGTGCGGGGTGATAGCTGAAAATTTCTTACTTAGATTAATACTTATAACATTTTCAAAACACACTTAAACAATTTGTAAACAAGAATTTTACTCTGAATTAGAATTCTTCAAAAATCTCTTTAATCTTTGTAACTATTCTTAACTCAAATTAGAATACAAAGTGTTTTAAGGAAAACAAAACTTATGGATTAGGAATTAAATTTTAACTCAAAAACTCAAATAGATTTAAGTCAATCCTTTGTTTATGATATTTGACTTTTATTAATATAAGTTTAAGCAAATTAAGCATAGATACTCATTATTTATCAAACTTAGAGTAGTAAAACTCTAATTTACTAGCTACAGCACTAAAGATTAACTTCTAGACCTAGGATTCTATCAATTCTTCTCCTTTAGGTCTCAACTTAAAATCTTCAAAACCCAATTTCTTAGGCTTCACTGCCCAATACCAAGGTTCAGTAGCTATGATTTTAAAACATCTGTGCTCAGTGAAGAGAATTGTCCAAAAGTCATCCAAAGTTGCAAAAATCCAGATCTTAAGGCATCAATTTCCAATCCCAATTATTCCAATTTAAGCCTTTGCTTGGCCTTAATCAGGTTTGGTTGCTTTCTCCTCACCAGTTTTCTATCCCGAGGTCAAAACTTTTTGTGTATATCTGCCCGGTGGACCACTGGGTCTCTTATTCCTAATTTTTTTTTCTCCATATTTTTTCTTCACTTTTTCTATAGGTTAGAACACCCATTTGTAGCGAGGTGCTCTTTTTATTTGATGGAAGGAAGGGTAGCATCCATTTGTATTGAGATGCTTTTATTTATTATGTGGAAAAACTGCATAAGCACCCATTTTTGACAAGGCATTTAACTGCAGGGTGTTTTATTTACTTTTTTTTTCTTTTTCTTTTCCTCCCTTCTCATTTTTCTTACTAACTTTATTCTCCAAATCGTTTTTCTAGGTGAGTGGCGCATCCTTCACCCTTTCAAGAACCGCCCTGCGAAAACCCTTGGACTAAAGAGGATTCAGAACTGATCTCTTAACCTCTGTGTTTTCATGATCTCAGATGCCAACAAGATAATTCTATGTGTGTGAATTTAGATGTTTAGGTTACTTAGCTCTCAAACTAGAGCCTAGACAACAAAGCCCTTTACTCTCAGGTTCTTCAAATTCTTAGTTTCATCCTATAGGATCTGTCAAGACAAAACTTACCAAGTCTAGTTATTTATCTTTAGCCTGTAAGTTTTGTAAACTAAAATTCTACTACCTCTCAATTTAATTAACTCTGACTATCTGGTCTTTTTACTTAACTTTTTGATAAAATCAAAATTTCAAAAAGCAAAAGGATTACTTAATCTAATTGATTAGAAAGTTACAATTTAATTCCAACACTTAAGTTTAAAATCTTAACACACTTAGTTTCTTAATTCAAGGTAAGAATAGAAAAATAAATCTTTAAAAGATTTAAAAGATTCCTAACTCAAATAAAATCTTGTTTTAAAAATTAAAATACAAAGGTGTGCTTTTACAAAATGTTTAAGTAAAATCTAATTAAGAATTGAATGCTCTTAAATATTCTATATATATTCTATATATATTTTAAACTTTTGACTTAAAAGCAAATTAAGCTCTTAATTATAATATATATATACTTCTTTTCTTCTTTATTAAAAATGAATACCCCTTTTATTATTTTTATGAATTTTGTTTTTCAAATTTTTATATTTATATATTTTTACTTTTATGTATATAAGATTTTTTTTTTCAATTTTTATGCTTTTTACAAAAAATTTTTCAAATTTTTATGAAATTTTTATTTTTTTAAATTTCGTGGATATTTAATTTTTATGTGCTTTTAGCTCTTAACCCACACTTAAAGTGAAAATTTCACTTCAACACCCTCCCAAGCCAAAATTTTACAATGTCCTCATTGTAAGAAGGGTGAAAAGATATTACACTTCATTTAGTATGGGGTGATGGAAGGAGTCAAAAAGAGGAGATTAAGAATCTCTGTACGGACGATTTCAAGTCTGACCAAAGGTCAGAGTGGTCAGTTGGACTAAATGAAGGCAATCAATATGATATGAAGTGAAATTTTAAAGTAAGTGTAGAAGAAAATATAAAAGGGAAAAAATAATAAACAGCTATGTGCAAATGTGGTGGATGGATAGAAAAACCCTAGTGGAGCCTGTAACATTCTCCAACAAGACCCAAAGGATGTGATTCCAAGAAATGTTTAAGACGTTGACCATTGACTTTGAAGGGTTCATCCTTGTTGGGTTCAGTGATTTCGACAGCTCTGTTGTCGAAGACTCTAACTGCAATAAATGGACCTTGCCATTTAGACCTAAGTTTACCAGAGAAGAGCTTCAAACGAGCATCAAATAACAACACCTTTTGACCAGGTGTAAAAGATTTGCAGGAAATGAATTTGTCGTGGAAGGCTTTAAGTTTCTCCTTATACAGCTTTTAACTTTCATAGGAACCATGATGTAATTCCTCGAGTTTGCTAATTTGCAACCTACAATTTTCACCAGCCTTCAAGAGGTCTAAATTACAGGCTTTAATCGCCCAATAGGCCTTGTGTTCAATTTCTACGGGAAGATGATAGTGTTTCCTATAAACAAGTCTATATGATGACATGCCTATTGGTGTTTTGTGGGCAGTCCTATATGCCCACAAAGCCTCATCTAAATGGGAAGACCAATCCTTCCTATCAGGTTGGATTATCATTTGAAGGATCTTTTTGATCTCCCGATTAGAGACCTTGGTTTGCCCATTAGTCTGGGGATGATAAGGTGTAGAAATACGATGTGTTACCCCATATTTTCTAAGTAAATGTTTACATTGGGTGTTAATAAAATGGGAACCTCCATCAAAAATAATAGCACGAGGTTCCCCAAAACGAGCGAAAATGTGACTCTGTATAAAAGGAATGACAACTCGATGGTCGTTTGTGCATGTGGGTATGGCTTCAATCCAACGAGAAACATAATCAGCGGCAAGTAAAATATAATGGAAGACAAAAGAGGACAGAAACGAACCCATAAAATCTATGCCCCAAATGTCAAAGATTTCACAGACTAGAATTGGGTTCAAAGGTGTCATGTCTTTCCGAGACATGCCACCAAGTGTTTATCAATGACTACATGCCTTACAATAAGTCTGAGAATCAGCAAATAACGTGGGCCAATAAAACCCGCATTACAAAACTTTTGCAGCGGTCTTTCTACCAGAAAAGTGACCACCACAGGCCTGGTCATGACAAAAAGATAGGATAGAATCAATCTCAGAATAGGTGACACAATGCTTGATGATTTGATCATTACAAAGTCTAAAAAGATATGGATCTTCCCAAAAATAATATTTGGCTTCTGCTTTGAGTCGTGATTTGCGATTCCCATCCCAGTCTGGCAGGAATTTATGTGTAGCAAAATAATTGACAATATCTGCATACCAAGGAAAATCTGTGGATATAGTCAAAAGATGTTCATAGGGAAGTGCTCTGTGATTGGTGGAGATGATTCAATTGTATCAGAAGGAAGACGGGAAAGATGATCTGCAACAACATTTTGCCTACTCGCCTTATCACAAATTTCTAGGTCAAATTCTTGCAAAAGCAAGATCCATCTGATCAACCTAGGCTTCGTGTCCTTAGATAGAAGGTGTCGGATAGCTGAGTGATCAGAGTACACTATGATTTGAGAATCGAGTATGTAAGATCTAAACTTTTCTAATCCAAATACTATTGCTAGTAACTCTTTCTCTATAACTGTGTAATTCCTTTGTGTCTCATTCAATGTTTTACTAGCATAGTAAATTACCATCGGATTCTTAATTTTCTATCCTAAAATAACTCCTATTGCATAATCTAATGCATCACACCTGATTTCAAATGGTAAATCCCAATTAGGTAGTTGCAAAATTGGAGCCTGTGTAACTCTGTCTCTCAAAGTTTTAAATGCTAAAATACACTCCTCATCCATCTCAAAAATTGCATCCTTTGTGAGGAGGTTTGTGAGTGGTCGGGCAATTTTTGAAAAATCAAGGATGAATCTTCTATAAAATCCCACATGCCCAAGAAATGATCAAGTCAGGGATTGGAAGATTTGCAATTTGATTGATCTTGGCTCGATCTACTTGGATACCCCGCTCAGATACGAGGTGACCAAGTATTATGCCCTCTGGAATCATAAAATGGCTCTTCTCCCAACTAAGGACAAGGTTTACTTCAATGCATCCTTTTAGAACCTTCGACAAATTATCCAAGCAAATATCAAATGTTTCCCGAAAGACTGAAAAATCATCCATAAAAACCTCTATATATTCACCCACCATTTCGGTAAAAATGGCTAACATGCAACGCTGAAAAGTCGCGGGTGCATTGCAAAGCCCAATGGCATTCTTCGGAAAGCAAAGGTTCCAAAGGGGCAGGTGAAAGTCATTTTCTCTTGATCTTTGGGATAAATTGCAACTTCATTATATCCGGAGTAACCATCCAAAAAGTAGAAGAACCTATTACAAGCTAATCTCTCAAGGATCTGATCAATGAATGGTAAAGGAAAATGGTCCTTCTTTGTAACATAATTCAGTTTTCGATAATCAATACAAACCCACCACGAATTTGTAATTCGTGTGGGAATGGTTTCTCCAGATTCAGTTTTGATTATGGTGAGTCCTGCCTTTTTGGGTACTACTTGAATTGGACTCACCCAATGGCTATCATATATAGGATAGATGATATCAGCATCAAACCACTTGATTATTTCTTTCTTAATGACCTCCTTTAGATTAGGGTTTAGGCATCTTTGAGCTTCTCTTGAAGGTCATGCCCCATCTTCAATATAGATGCGATGAGTACAAAAATTGGGGCTAATCCCAGTGAGATCATGTAAAGTCCACCCAATTGCCTTCTTGTGATCTCGAATAACTTTGATCAATTTGGATTCTTGTGATTCAAAGCGATGAGAATTGATTATTACAGGATATGTTTGATCAGATTCGAGATATATCAAGCAATGGTTTCAATGGAAGCATAGGAGTAGAATCAACAACAGGATTTCGGCGAGATTTTTGATTGTGAAAAGTGATTCAGATTCAAAGTCAAATTCCGGATTGAGTAGAGATTCCAATAACATTTCATTGCTTTGAGGGTATGGGATATCAAAAGATGTGCTTTCTAGTTCTAAAGAACTAATGCCATCCTCAAAAACTTCTATTGATTTTATTTCCTCAATCCATTCACAATCAAATCCACTAGAAGCTCTAAATATATCTAATTTAATTGTCTTCTCCCCAAATTTCAGTTCAATCTTTCCTGATTCACAATCAATGTTGGCTTTTGCAATAGCCAAAAAGGGTCTCCCTAAGATAATTGGGGTGTGGCTAATGTATTCGGGTACTTCCATATCAAAAACAATAAAATCTACAGGGAAGTAAAAATCCTTAACTCTTACAATAACATCCTCCAACATTCCTTTTGGTGACTTAATAGATCTATCAACTAATTGTAAAGTCACATTGGTAGACTTAAGGTTTTTTATTTTAAAGTGTTTTACCAAAGAGAAAGGAATGAGGTTAATAAAAGCTCCTAAATCTAGGAGGACTCTATCAAAACACTGACCCCCAATTATGCAGGAAATAAATGGAGATCCTGGGTCTTTCCTTTTTAAAGGAAGCGCACTTGAAATAATAGAGCTCACATGCTCTGAAAGTACAACAGTGCTTCCTTTCTTCGACTTATGCTTAGGAGTACACAATTCCTTAAGAAATCTCGCATAAGTTGGAATGTGTTTGATAACATCTAGGAGTGGTATATTAATATGTACCTATTCAAAAATCTTAATCAAATCTTCATCTAATGTAACAGGTTGTTTTTGTTTCCTAGTCTTCTTCAAAGCTTCGGGGAATGGGACGTGGGTTTCCTGTTCTACTGAGGTATTATCCTGATATCGTGAATTAATGGGAATTATGGGATCGGGTTCTGCATTTGATCCAGGTGTAGAAACAGGGGTTAATCCAGATGTACTAGGGTCTTGGGATTGGTTCCTTGGAAAAACTAGATCGCTAGTGGAAGTTCCACGGTGGGTTGTAATAGAGTTAATACCTGCATGAGAAGAAGAAGCAGCTGAAGAAGAAGATGCTTGTGAATTTTGGAAAGATAGATCATTAATTAATGGTTGATTCACAACTGATTACTGTTGATTTGGATATTCAAAATCAAGATTAGAAATAGGTGGATTCAGATTTGGATTCAGATGTAATTGATTAAGAAGATGGACATGTCCCTGATTCGGATTTGGAACTCCCGAGTGTTGTCTTTGCTGGATATTCCTAGGGTTTGGAATTGGCTGGGATGGAAGGGTCCCTAGCTGATGAGATTCAGCTAACTGCATGATTTGACCCCTAAGATTAGCCAATTCTGTCGAACATTGTCGTTGGACTTCAGCAAGAGCTTTAGCATTTTGTCGCTGGCTCTCAGGCACAGCTCTCAAAATCTGGTCTAGTTGTGAATCTCTATTTGGCCCTACGGGGTTTTGTGAACCCACGTAAAATGGCCTCGCATTGTGTTGCTAAAACAATAATGTAGGCGGGTTTTGTCTGGTCTGAGTCTGATATGATGGTCTTTGTGTATGGTTAGACTAAGAAAAATTAGGGTGATTACGCCATCCAAGATTATAGGAATTTGAATATAGGTTTGATCTTGGTGTGTATCCCTGAATGGCGTTTAAATCAAGAGGATAAGGCGTGTTTCTGCAACAAAAAAGGGCGGGGAAAAGGGTGGGTAAGATTGTGGGACAAAGGTCCCTCCTTGGGTTGGTGGAGTAGATAGAAAACCCAAGGAAGATGGATCTCTAGAATCCAGATTATTCACAAATTCCCTCCCCGTGGAAATTTGCGAAACAGGTGAATACGCGGGATTTGTAGCAAGTAGAGGCGTAAGAGTCTTCATTGTGTTTCTAACCTCATCGAGATGCTTTGCTACGATATCAACTTTGTCCAATTTTTCTGCAATAATCTCTAAATCCTTTGAATTGGACAGATTACTGATCTCGTGAATGCCATTATGCGGACTTTGATGATTCATATTCATGCCCCATGTAAATTGCGACATAGATGCATTATTGATTGAGTTTTCTGCCATCCCTTCAAATAACTTTGAAGCGGATTCTTCGTCGCGATTTAGAAAATTCCCTCCACAAGAGGCATCAACTAGATTGCGAATGCCCTCTTGTAAACCATAATAAAAGATATGCATGAGTTGCCAACGAGGGATGTCATGATGTGGACGTTTCCTTTGCAACTCATGAAAACATTCCAATTCTTCATGAATTGGTTCTCCTTGATTTTGATTGAAAGTAGTAATAGCTTGCCTTAAACCATTGGTTTGACCAATTGGAAAGAATTTCTTCAAAAATGCAGATTCAAGTTCAGTCCAAGTTGTGATTGGTCTTGCTATAGTTCTATACCAATATACTTCTTTATCTTTAAGGCTAAAAGAGAACATTTTCATTAGTAGGATTTCCCTATTTTGATTTTGAGGACCAAGAGTTTGGGATAGAGTTTTAAGATCTTCTATGTGTTGAAATGGATCCTCGTATGCAAATCCGTGAAAGTGGGGGATTAGACCTATAATATTTGGCTTTAATTCAGGATCATTCTCCCTAATAGGTATCCTAACATTAGGCTCTACTTGTGCATTAGATGGGTTATAATAATCTCTAAGTAGAGGCCTTGGATGATTGATCAGTAAATCAAGGTTTTCCAAACCCGCCTCAGGTCGAGGTGGAGGACGGGTTTGAAAAGTCTGTAAATTATTCAAGGCTGCTGTTAAAAGATTAATTTGTCTTGTTTGCTCTAGCATCCTAAGATTCTAGTTTAGGAGCGCCTCATGAACATGAAAAGACGGCATCTCCCCCTGACTAGAAGAAGAAGGGATCTTGGGATTAAGATTTTGCATTGGATCCATGGAAGTAGATGGATCAGACGGGAAAACCATTGGTTGCTTATCTGCAACTGGCCTAGGATCACCTGTCAACGGTGGTGCAAGAGGCGGATGCAAGGATCGCCTCCCGTCCACAAACGGAAAATAATGTGGAAGTGCACACGCACACCACCAATAAAATAGTGGCACAAAAAACCCACCAAACAGCGCAAAAAAATACTAGTTTTGCTCTTCTTTCAAAGGAAAGAAGAGATTCCTAAGATACGAAAAGTAATTTGACGCAAAAAAAATAGAGTAATAGTATCAAAATACGTGTCCTAATCCGTGTCTATGCAGGTGCGTACCTTAAAGCTCAAAGGTTTAAGGTCTAGGATCGAGACCGCTCACTACTGGCTCCCCGGGGCTCTAGTAGTGAGACAGACTTGTTGATCTTCGACCAAAGCCCTAAGAGGTGCAAAGAGGAAAGATAGAAAAATAGACTTGTGTGACTCTAGTGATCACGCTGTGTGCGGGATAGCATGCAATAGATGATAGCAATTAAAAAACCTGCATGCATTCTGCAATCAAATTTAGGTCATAAATTTTACTTCCTCTTTTTAGTTAGTCTTTTTCAAAAATATATCAAGTAAACCACAATGGCCGCTTTTTATATCTTTTCAAACAAAAATATGTGGTATTTTTAAATCTCAGAGGACAGGGATCTATGTGGGTTTTCTCGTGTTTTCTCGCTGATGCGAGAAAAATAAGTTAAAAATTCCCGAGTCAGATCATATTAATACTAGCAAAAGATGCACTCCTAAGAGTGTATGCCTATGTTATGCTGCTTCTAGTCAGAAAAAGATGTATGTTTGTATTTTTTATTCTTAAATGCAACAATACAAAAGATTAAGGAACACTCACAAAAACAAAAATAGCAAATCAGTTTCCCGCCTTCTCCTGAGATTACCCGCAAAGGTAAACCTGAAAAGAAGACAGAAAATAGAAACAAAAATAAAACAAAAACAAAATAAAATACAACTAATTAGAACTAAAGTTATTAAAAACAAAAACATATTTACAAAATATCTCCTAATTAGACAATTAATCCAACTAAATTTTAGTGAATCAAAATATTACCTCCCCGGCAACGGCACCATTAAAATGGTGCGTGGCTTCCACTCAACTCAGTAATTAAGTTAATTTCACTTAATTAAGAGTAGAAAAAGCCACTTAGGTTAACTCGAAATTGTGTCAGTTGTGTAGTATAGGGTCGAATTAACCTAACATTTTAGAAAATTTTACTAGTTGAGTCCAGGACGTTCGTTGGGAGGTATAATTTTTTCTAAATTCACCAATTTTCTTTTATTTTCCTTTCAAGTTTAGGTGGTATAACTAAGTTGATTTTAAAACATGAATTTTGCCAAAATATTAATTAAAATGAAGTAATATGCAAAATCCCATAAGAGAACATATTTACTCAAAATGATCTACTTTATTAACAAGTAAACATGCTGGTTTTCCAATTAAATTCCAAAAGAAATTAAGGCAATAAGAGTTCTTTTATTAAAACATGCCTTATTACAATTAAGACAAATTCAAAGAAATTAAAGAAATAAAACTTCATTTCTTCAGCCTCTCTCTTCTTCTTCTTTTTATTCTTTCTCTCTTTTCCTTTTATTCACTATCTCGAGCTCTCTTTCTTACCTCTCTTCTTCTGTTTTGTTCCTACCTTTTTCTTCTCTTCCCTTAATACCTGTTCTTCTTTAACACTCCTTAGCGCCTGTTCTGCTCCTTTCCTTAGCCTTCAGCACTTAGCTTAACCTTAACCTTCAGCGGCTCCTCTTTCCTTAAGCTTTCTTTTGAACCATCAGTTGAACTGGGTTTTCTTACTTTTTAAGAAAAATTATTTTATTTTTGGCGAGGTCCTTTCGAGGATACACAGTACCCTGAGACTAGGGTCGGACCAGACCTTACTCGGTCCTCGCCTAATCTTAGTTAGGTTCGATTTTGATTTATTTCATTTCATACTTTCGAGCCAATCTGGCTCAACCAGGCCTCGCCCTCCCAAGGCAACTCGCTCATGCCCACTCGGGCGCACACCCGTAGGCACACATGCCCGCACACACACATACACATGCTCAGATAGGTTTAGAATGCTCAGATCGGTAACCGGTACGCCGAGCGCTGATGACTGAAGGACCGGGGTAACAAATTGCTTTTGTTCCCATGCACGCGCTTAAAAACTGACGATGTGGGACTATCTTAACCCCTTCCAGACCCAACTTCAATCAATCATATCTCCCAGCTCAGAGCTCCATTTCAAGTGATTTAAAGTTTGCTAGAAAGCTCTAAGATAGATCTACACAATTGTAGGGTCAATTTAAGGTTTAGAAGATGTTTTCCTCTTCAATTTGAAGAGTGAAATAAAGGGGTTCCTACGAGTTATTTATCGCTTAGAAGTGAAATAAGGGGGTCAAACTTCATAGAGTCCTCAGATGAACTTTTCTCTCTCATTTAAAGGTCTGTACAGGTTCTACAAATTATTCTGCATCTGCTGGAGTAAGTTCTAAGCTCTCAAGACCTTCAGGAACAGTAGAGAAGCTCAAAGCTTCTCTGAAAGCTTCATAGTTTGGAATTTACAACTTAAAATAGTTAGACAGACACAAAGGAACATTACTAATCGATTTAAACAAGTTCTAAGGGTTGTAACATACTTATCTAGGTAGGATTCAAGTTTAAAACTCAACAAAATGATATTGCTATCAGTTTGGGTTTAAAAATAACCCAAATTAATAGGGTTCAAATTTTCACTAAATTATTCACTTGAGCTCAGTTAAATCATTCTAAAACTATCCAACAAGATCCCAGAAACAACTTTAACTCATCCATTCCTCAAATTGAGCTCAAAACTCCATAATCAAACACAGTTTGACTGTGAAGGTAGAAAAATTTGACTTTCTGTTAAAAGCTTCTCCACAGGAAATTAAAGCCTCGAATAGGATCTTCTCAACCTCAGAAACTTATTCAGATCTTCAGATAGGTGCTCTGACCAAGATTTCTAAGGGTTCAAGCTCGCCGCCTGAACTTCAAAATGACTTTGTTCGTCAGAAAGATTGAGAGGTTATTACAGTAGAATGAGCTCATGAATAGCTTCAGCGCATCGCACTGAAGCTTCTAGGATCCTTAAATGCTCTTCAGATCTCTCTGTGAGACTTCTCCAACTTCGCCGGAGTTGGAGAAGATGAACTTCATTCTACAGCTCCAGTCATTTAATCCTCAAATAAACATCCTTAAAACAATCAGTGATCCACATTATATCATTCTGGAGCTTCTCAACAAATTCTAAAGGCTGAAGCACAGATTTGGCTCGTCGGAGCTCGCCAGAGCTCCAGTGAGTTCAGAAAATGTGAAAAGTGTACACAGATTGTTTAAACTTACCATTTTTAATCTAAAAAGGATCCTGAGGTTGTAAGGAACCTCAAGAGTCACATTTAATTCTTCATTATTTCATTAGAGTTAAGATTTGATAGTGAATTCGTTTCTTTAAAAATCTGATTTGAATTAAGCTCAGGACTTGTTTTACCACTCAATTGAGTGGTTAAAACAAGTCAACAAGTGTTTATATTCATAAATATATATTTAATTTAGGATTTGAACTGCTCTTGAGCTGCCATGGAAAGCGAGCTTAGGAACTTAATTATATTTGGGCGTTTAATTTATATGTGATATTTATAGGTAATATATTGTCGATTAGGGTCCGTAAGTGGTGGATAGATGATGAAAGAGCCTATGAAGGTGGAATTAGCTCGACTACTATCGCCATGGACAATGACGGTAGTCAGTGGAAGTGAAAGGTGAATTAGGCGATTAGGTGATCAATTAAGCGATTAAGTGGATTAGAAATGGTTATGGAAGATAAAGGAAGGTGGACAACGATTTCAAAAGATGAAAATAAGGCTCTGGCAAGCTTAAGGAGCTTGCCAGAGTCGGAGAAGATGACACTGAAATTCTAAAATTACATCCAATCTAACTATCTAACTAACTAAGCTAACCTACTCCAACTCCTACTTCTACTCCTAATCTACTGTTACCTGGATGAAGGGGTCAATAGGGTTCCACCGAAGGTTCATAGCGAATGACGAAATCAGAGGGTAAAAGAAGAACCTCCAGCGGGCGAAAGTGAGGTGAAAGCAGAGGACTCCTTAGGTCGGTGCCTGTGCCAGAGACGCGGCAGACCACGGCGGATCTCCTCAGCTAGTCAAGATGGATGGAGGAAGTCAGAAATTGAGATGGGAAGTCGCCGGAGTTGTAGACGAATAGCCTATTGGGTCGGCTCAGTGCTAGAAGAAGGAAGGGAGCCAACTTGAGTAAAATCTGAAGGGTGAGGGGGTATTTATAGTAGTTGGCGGCGAAGAGAATGGTAGGGTCTGGCCGAAGAAGGAGCTTGAGGAGCTTAACCTCTGGTGTCATCTCTGATGATGGTGAGGTTATCTCCCACTAGAAATTAGGATTTTCGGTTAATCCAGACCGGTGGATGAAGAGGAGGTGGTGAGCGCAAGTTGCAAGAGCTTGGACAAAGAAGGATGATGTCAGCAGGGCGGTGATCATGCGGTGGCGTGACTCTCCGTCGCCAGCCGTTCATTCGGCTGAAGAAGAAGAAGAAGGAAAGGGACTTAAATGCAATAAAATTAAGGACCTGTGTGAGAAATAAGGACCCGATTGTAATAAGTTTTAAGGACCAAAATGTAAACTCAGGTTTTAAAGGTTTATTTTAACTTAGATCTTTTTCAACTTTTTATATATGTTAGTAAATAAGGTAAATATTATGTTTTCACCTTGAATTTACATTTTTAACCTTTTTAGGTTAATTTATTAGATTAAGTAAAATTACTTAAGTTATTATATATTTAGGTTTACATTAAGTTTAAGTTACTTAACTTATTAATTAAGGGAATGATTAATAGAATTTCGAGTCCAATTATTAACTAAATTGTTGATAATGTTAATTGAATGATAAAATGTCATTTTTAACTTATTTTAAGGTCCATTACTAAATATCCCTTATTCTATAATTAACCCTTATATGTTCATAACCTTAGCTAATTAACTAGGAAGACTAGTTAATTAGGGGTAATTAGAGATTATGATGAGTGTCTCATCAATATCCTGCACCACCATTCACAGAGCCTCGCAACACCACCCTAACCGTGACCATCATCACACCAACAGCCCTCACCGTGCCATCCACGTGGGGTGACAGCCACGCCACCGCACACATGAGCTTCACATCCACCCTTGTTGTGCCATTCCCTCTAGTTAAGTCATCCAAGAAGGTTCCCGAAAGTCTAAAGACCCAACAACACCACCTCCATCTTCAGTTCTTCCGCTTCGTTTCTTCTTCTTTTTCCTCTGCAACCAAAACGAACCCAACATCACCACCCTCCAACAGCCACTTGCTCCTCATCCATCACCAACTTTCCAACGAGCTAGCCCACTGAGCCTCTTGCTGGCCTCACCCCATGTGTTCACCTATGCCCTCCACCCCTTGCTGCCTCCTTCCCACGTGTAGCAGTGAGCAACCACCAACTGCTCCTTCTCCTTCATGCATGAGCCCAGTGCGTCGCCCGACCTCCACACGCTGCCCCAACAGTGCCCCTTTATGCTCGCGCCTAGCAAGGCTAATGCCTCCTCCATTGTCGTTCCGTCACATGCGTGCCCACGTGCGGCTGCCCATAGCCGCTTCTCTTTGTGTATGCTCCAGTAGGAAGAGCACCTACCAGCCACCATCTTCATCTCAGCAGTCCGACAAGCTCCCTCCACCTCGCACCTCGCCTCCACCACCATTGCGTAGCCCTCGACCCAACGGACCTCCAGTGAGCTTTGCACCTCCGGCTCTCCTCTTCCCCGTATGCAAGTTAAAGGGGAAGCCATTCCCCTATTTTGCTATAGGAGAAGTGCTATTAGTTTTTACATTCCATTGCCATTGTCAAAAGTTCGATTTTTGGTTAAATAATATTATATGCGATTGATTTTGTGAGAACCCCCTCCTCTTTCATGTAAACGCTATTTCAGCATTAGTTTTCATTGATTTCTTAATCTAAAAGGGATTTTGGCTTGATTTTTGGGGTAAATTTATAGAAAACATTTGCCTCTAACACGTGCAAGCTTTGATAGTCCTATTCCTCCCCGTGGAGATGACCCGCTCTTTTCAAGTGGTAATTTTACTTCTTTTGATTAGTGATTTTCCTCCACTTAAATACTACTTCGACGCATCATTTCATGTACGAAATTACTTTGAAAGTGAAAATCGACTCGTCAGATGGTGCCGTTGCCGGGGAGGCAACAAGCTTGTTAGATACATTTATTTATTTGTTCACATTTTATTTGGGGCATATTTGAGTCATGTTCTTTTGGTGTGAGGTACACGTATTTGGAGACATGTTGCCGCACCAACCTCAGAGGTCAGGTGATGCTTGACATCGCTACTGGGCTACACATTGGGAGCATCATAGCCACCGCGTGCACAATTGAGGTAGATCTTGAGACACGATTTAGTGGAGAACATTTCGAGGGAGCTACAATTGTCATCTCCTCCATTCTGAGTAGATAATATTTAGGTTTTATAACTTTATTTTTTCTTTATTTTCTCACATTCATTCATTGGAAGACCCATTGTTTGGGGTAAATTTTGAGGGGTTTGTTCCCCGACTTTCTTTTAGGCTTGTGTTGGGTAATTTTTCGGGAGTCTGTTTCCATTTCTTTTGACTTAGGTTTTTATTTTCTTTTGTGATCATTTTCCTTGATTGTGCATAAGTAAAAAAGAAAACAGCATGAGTTACCTGCTAGAAGCTGCCTGCGCCTAAGGACGATCATTTAGAATTATATGAGCAGCATCAAGACTTGTTTTTTGCATTATGTGAATTCTTGAATTATTGATTGCTGGAAGCAAGGTATGCATCCTCTTACTTTGCATCCATATCTTGATCATGCATTTACGTCTGGATTTAATTGCAAGACCACTTAATTGTCTTGAAATGATCTAACAAGGTGGTCACATTAAAGCTTCCAAAAAAGACTAACTAAAAGAGGAATATTAAAACCTAAGGAGTTGATTTGAGATATTGTGTTGCAGTTCAAAATTCAAACTCAAACTTTTACGGTGTATGCACATTTGTTTGATCTTTGCATCAAGGCATGCATTTAGACACTCCTAGGTATTTGAGCAACTAGGAAAGAACTCTCCTACCATTGGATACCAAAGTGCTTGAAACTTAAGATCAAAGGTTTTGTAACTCTAAGGAGGTGGATACCCTGCCACGGATTTTTTAGGGTAGTTAAGAAGCACCACGAAAGCACAGCTTTAAAGGGAGGCTTAGGACTATTTGCATCCCTCAATCTTCCATCCTTGGAGTACTTTACCATTTGAACTTTAGGGCAGAGCACCTAAGTTCCAACTAGGTCTTCATTAAGGCATTTTGTAGGTTGACAATAGGCACATAATTGATTGGGCAATTTGTATTGTCATCTACAATTGGACTAAAATTTCAAAGGCCTTAATTGATTAAAGACCTAAAAAGTCCTTTTGAATTGTGTTTGCGTTGTTAGTGTATGGTTGGTAGGTGATCTCTGACGAGATAACTTGTGATTAATCCAGAACCTGAAAGAATCCTTAGGAAATCCAACCAAGAGAGAAGAGAGATGGCCGAGGGAGGAGAAAATGGAATTGTGGAAAGGCAACGATCTTTGAGAGACTATTTTATCCCTACCAACCAACCAGGCCATACACTGAGAAGACCTGGGGGGGGACAATCCTTATGAAATCAAGAGTAGTACCATATCTCTGATGCCCTCATTTTGTGGTACTTCCAGGGAGGAACCCTATAGGCATTTGGAGGAATTCACTGAGGTCTGTTCCACGATGAGATTGTAGGGTGTTACTGATGATGCCCAAATGCGAACTCTCTTTCCCTTCTCCCTTAATGATAAGGTGAAGCATTGCTATCAAACTCTAGATGGTAGAGTGGATACTTGGGATGGCTTGAAGGGAGAGTTTTTGAAAAAATACTTCCCCATGTGAAAAACTAATCACTATAGGAGAGAAATCATAGGTTTTGCTCAACATGATGGAGAGAAATTTCATGATGCATGGGAGTGCTTTAAAGATTTGTTACGCCTATGTCCCCATCATCAGGTGCCAAGATGGAAACTTTTACACAGGTTCTACACTGGGTTAAATGACAAGCCTAGGCAAAGAGTCGATGGTGCCTGTGTAGGAACCTTTCTCACAAAAACTGAAGAGGCTTGGGAGCTTTTGAGACCTTGAGTGAGAATTCTATCCACCTAAATTATGCTTATTTGGATAGGAAACCGACTATTATGCAATGAAAGAATAAGGCAAATGAGCCTAGGGATACCTAGAATTTAGCCTTCCAAATTCACTTATTGAACCAAAATATGGAAAGCCTTATGTCGAACCCTAACCAACTCATGCCAAATGCCCCTGTTTCCCAAGCTTCAGAGTGCCCCATTTGCCAAGGCAATACGCACACCATTGTGGATAGCCACTTGGCCTCCCAATTCCATTAGCTTGTATAGGCAGATCTGAATGCCACCTAAGGGTTCCGTCCACAACCCCGTAATGACCCTTTCTCCAACACTTATAATGAGGGTTGGAGGAACCACCCAAACTTTTCATGGAGACAAGGGAATGTCTCAAATTTAGGAAATTATAAACCACAACCATTTCAGAACCAACAAATGAGCCAACCTCAAACCTTTGCCCAATCAAAGACCTCTGAGATGGATGAATTGAAGGCGATGTTTAGAACTATGCAAGAAAGACAAAGTGCCATCATCCAATCTCATGACAGGGCTATACAAGAAATGAAATCATAGATAGGACACCTTGTCGAGGCTGTTAGATAGAGAGAGACTAGGAAGCTTCCTAGTGCTGCTGAGGAGAATCCTAAAGGTAAAGGGATTGCCTTTAGGGAGCATGCTCAGGAGATGACTAAGCCGATGAGTGAGAAAGAAATTTCCAAACCTGATGCTCCTATAGTCCCACCTTCTAAAAACCCATGCACCCTGACTTTCGCCTCCATTGGAGAAGAGCTGCCCAACTCTTCTCCACTTGAAATCACCTCCTCAGAAGAGGTTGTTCTTGTTCCACCCCTTTCCTGACATGATAACTCTTCCACTCAGAGACAGAGAGTGCCCTTTCTAGAGCACTTATATGACTCTAGGGAGACTTCTACTGGCTCAACTGGATCCAAAGATAGGACAAACGAAATCATGGAGACCTTCAAGCAAGTGTAGATTAACCTGCATTTGCTTGAGGTTATCAGGCAGATTCTATCCTATGCCCCCTTTCTAAAGGACCTTTGCATGAAAAAGTGATAATTGAGGAAACAAGTACAAACAAAAGTTGTCATACTTGATTTTGTTAGCTCAATTATATAACATGGGACACCCCCGAACCTTAAGGACCCAGGAGCCCCATACATCAACCTACATATGGATGCGAAAATAAGCGTGATTTGCAATTAGGGTTTTTAAAGCCACTGTAACACGAGAAATCCATTATGCTTTTTAATTTCTATTGCTAGATAGGGGAGTATCTAAGGTCGTCCAAGGAGGCAAGTTTGCAATTTAAATCTCTTGCTTTAAAGGGAAACTCAATCTTTCTTTTTGGTATTTTAAATATATAATTTTTATGTTTTGAAATAATGAGGGCAAAATGCGAATTGTTGACGGAAAAGTAACTAACACCTATAATCACTAAGCTAAAACCTAAGAGACAAATACGACCCCTCCCTAAGCTCACTCTAGGCAAGTGAAGGCCTACAGTAATTAAGAAGTGGAAGTGAAAAAGTGCTAAAACAAAGACAAAGCAATTGCAATAGAAATTGAAAAGAAGGCAAATTGATTTAGTAGAATTTGTCTTTTTTTTTCACAAAAACATGTAGAGGAATGCTTCTAATAAAAATGGAAAATATAAAAGCACTAAAAAGAAACACAAACCCTCCTGCGGAATTTGGTGAAGAAGGGAGTCCTCTTGCTCCAAGCCTAGATGCTACTTGGCTTGAAAAGAAGGTCTCCTTATTCTCCTTCCCTGAATGCTCGTCCAAGGTGGATACTCTCCACCTCAATTCTTTCCTCCAAGGGTGGGAATGCACCACCCTCAAGCTCTCCTCCAAGGTGGCGTGGACCACCTTCAAGACCTCCTCCGAAGGACTTCCTTGCCTGGCTTCTCCTTTGACTGGCATGGGCACAAGAGAGAAGGGAAGAGGGGAAGGCACCAAGGGTATAGAATATCCCCTTAATCATCTTCTTCTTCTCTCTTGGGTGTGAGCTTTAGGTAGAATATGAGAAGTATTTTGCTAGCCAAGGATGGGTTGTAAGGTGGTGGGTGTTGGTCTTTTTATAAGGTAGGATGAGATAGTTAAGGTGACTCTTGAGATGGATGGCTAAGATGGGAAGATGGGGGTGGTTAGGTGATCCTAGGGCTAAGGAGAGTTGGCGCCACCTAATGGATGCAAGGGGGGTAGTTATGGGTGGCCAAGGGACACCTAAAAGTGGTGCCAACCATGGAGAGGTGCCATGGGTTGGCACCAACTTCTAGGCTTCTAGAAGGGGGCTGAGGTGGATGGTGGATGTGGCTTGGAGGGGTTATCTGTAGGGTGGATATGGGGGTTGAAGTTGGCGCCAAAAGGGAGGTGGTTAGGGTTAGTTTTGGTGCAAAATTTTGGTGTCTTTTGGTGGTTAGTTGAGGGTTGAAAGGTGGTGAAGTGGTGGCACCAAAGTAAGTTGGGTGGAGCTAGCTTAGGTAGGCTTAGGTGGACGTGGAGTGGAAGGTTATGTAGGTGGAGTTAGGGTTAGATTTTTGGTGCCAGGAAGGTGGATGCTAGCTAAACTAGGCTAAGCTAAGCTAGCTTAGCTAGATATGGAGTAGAAAAGTATGCATGTGGAGCTTAGGGTTTGAGGAGAGGAGATGGATATGAAGGGCCTGGAGCTGAATTGGAGCTGGCAGCTACTGAAGGGGTCAACATGGGGCTACTCTAGCTGGCTTAGCTTGCTAGTTCTTTATTAGATGCTATGCCAGGCTAAAGTGAGCTAGCTTCTATTGAATGGAGCTGAGGTGAGCTAGGTCTGGTGCTCCCAGGGAGGATTGAGCTGGTTGAGATAGCTAAGGTAGCTTAGCTCAATTATCTTGAGCTAAGCTGGGTCCCCAGGAGCTGGACCTGAGCTTCCTGAGCTGGAATGAATTCATCCTCAGCTGGCTGGAGTTGAGTGGAGCTGGATGTATCTGGACCTAAGCTGGGGTGAACTCCAGTCAACTCAGCTGAGCTAGCAAGAGCTCCTTGTGGTCTAGTGAGAGCTGAGATGAGCTAGACTCAACTAAGTTGAGCTGGATCTGAGCTAACTTGAGCATGGGTGAGCTAAGATGGGCTCTCTTGAGCTGCCATTTAGTTGAGATGAGCTGAATGGAGTCAGGATGAGCTAACCCTAGTCCATGTGAGCAGGATTCCAACTGTGGTGAGATGGATCAAGCTAAGTTTCAGCTAGTCTGAGATTCTTCTTCACCAGTTGCCTTCTTGAGTGCTTGGGTTTTTGGGATCTGTATATCTGTTCATCCCTAACACTCACAGAAACACATTAAAAAGACAAGAAAAATGCAATGCATGACTATCCTAATTTATAACTAAATGCAACCCCAAAAACCTATTTGCGGAGTAAAATCCTAAGAGCTAGGTTAGGATTTTCAAAACCTAAAAGCATGCTTTTTTCTTTTGTTATTTTATTTTCCTACCTACATACCCAAAAAGATAAAAATGTTGAAAACTTTTTTGGGGAAAAATTTTGAACTTGGGACTAAGGTTGAAAAACTCACTGATTAGCCCATAGTTGTGGGCTATTTAAGTATTTAAGTGCCTACACATTACGTTAATTCTAACATTTATTTAGCATAATTAGGATGCAAATAGATTAATTCATAGTTTTAATTTAATTACATAATCCATACATTGCATTCATATCTTAAGTGCATTTAGAATTAGCTTAGAATAGCATTCATCTAATTAGATAACCAATTAGGTACATTATTTTCATTAACATAGAAGTTGAGGGTCTGTACATAAATGACCCCAATATTTTAACATTATTTTCTTTATTCTTCTTCTTTCAGAACGGCTGGCTGTCGCTCCAACGCCCGGCTGCTGTAGTGAAGAAGCCATTCAAGGGGGAGCGGATGTGGTGGATCTGGTCGGGCGACTGATTTCAAACTTGTGCAGGCCACTACAAAAGGAGGAGGGAGGCAGCCGAGCTTGGGAGGCCTCCGCCACCTACCCACCACTGTGCAGAGAGAACCTCTCTCTTCCACTCCACACTGCTAGCCTCTACTGTGGCGACGAGTCTCCATCACCGTGGGCGTGTGGTGTAACAGGCCACACCGCCATCCGGAGCTCGCCGCATCACCGTGAGCACCTTAGCGTGCATCCCCCTCGCCGTCATCGCCGACCACCATCACCGAGCTACTGATCAGCCACCCTCTCAGTAACTTAAGACGTCTGGGAAATTTCCCAGACATCTGAAGTTACCCGCTCACTTCCACCGCAGCCATTTCCCCACGCTTGCAGACCACCGCAGCCATCTCCACGTGCCTATAGACCACCGCAGCCACGCCTCCAACCGCGCCTGCAGACCACCGCAACCACGCTTTCCCCGCGCCTGCAGACCTCCGCAAGGCCAGCCGCACACGCCAGCCGCAGACCCACTGAGCACGCCTTCGCCCGCGCTTGCAGAAGCGCCTGCAGCTTGCGCGCCCACGCCAACCGCGCCAGCGCCCTCCGCAGACCCTCCGCCCACGCACAACCGCCTGCAGACCGCCACCAGTAGCACCTCTACCAGAGCTCGTCCGGCCACCTCCGGCCACCGCGCGACTCGCCGCCACCACCAATTCGAAGCTCTTGGTCTAATGAACCTCCTCCGAGCTTCCCGCGCTCGGCCATCAGCTCCTCATCGCGCAAGACAACGGGGAAAAATTCCCCTGTTTTGCTACAGTAAACCATCAATTAAAATTTACATTTTCTGCATTGCCACATTTTAGTCATATTTTATTGACTCTGCATTGCGGAAAATATCCTATAGTTTCTCATAATTGCCATTTCAGCATTGTTTCTTGCTTAAACCTTAATCTAAAGGCAATCTTGGCTTGGTTCTTGTCCAAATTGACTACAAACAAACATTTTTAAGTAGCGCAAATGTTAATACGTTATTACCTCCCTGTGGATACGACCCGCTCCTCTGCGAGTGGTTATTTCTGGTTAAAAATTGATTAGTCGATTTTTCCACCACATTAAACTACAAACGACTTAAAAGCGAAAGATCGACCAGTCAAATGGCGCCGTTGCCGGGGAGGCAATAGACACAATAATTTCACCTAATTTTATTTTGATTATTTGTCAATTGCCCAGAGATTTGACAATTCATTATTTTCTTTTCTGTGCGAGAAAATTTATGCAAGAATCAGCCAGTGTGAGAGGCGACCCTTGACGTCGCCAGACGAGAATTGGGCGAGCCATTTTTAAACGGAGGAGAAGGACGAGGACGCGACGGACACCATTTAGTCATTAGTTTAATTAGAATAGAATTAAGATTGTAGACTTAATTTTTCATTACAGTTAGTTTGAAACCCTTGTACTGGGGCATATTTTGAGGGGTTTGTTCCCCGATTTTGTTTT
Organism: Thalassia testudinum; assembly: GCA_037157565.1. Lineage (NCBI taxonomy): Eukaryota > Viridiplantae > Streptophyta > Magnoliopsida > Alismatales > Hydrocharitaceae > Thalassia > Thalassia testudinum. The sequence goes on from JAZHRO010000014.1 coordinate 9,958,465, forward strand.
GGACCCGTGTTGGGTAATTTTTGGGAGCCTGTTCCCTTTTCTTTAGATTTAGGTTTATTTTTTATTATTTCTTTTATTTGCTTGTGCATAAGTAGTTCTAAAAAAAATAGAAAAAGAAAAAAATGAGCTGCCTGCTAGAAGCTGCCTGCCTTAGGATGAACCATTTAGGTCTGTATGAGCAGCCTCTAGATTTGCTTTTCTGCATTGCGTGCATTTTTGCATCGAAGATCGCTGGAGGCAAGGTACGCATTCTCTTACTTTGCATCATATTTTTGATCACGCATTGCATTTAGGATTTAATGCAAAGACCACAAAGTCTGTCTTGAAGCGATCTAACAAGTGGTCACATATATTCAAAAAAAAAAAAAAGGACTAATTAAAGGAGGGAATCTAAAAATCAAGGACTTGATTGTAAAACGTGGTGTGCGATTAAAAATTCAAAATCATTTTGCGATGAATGCACACTTATATCTGTTGCACCATAACACTCATTTAGACACTCCTAAGTCTTGAAACGACTAGGACAAGAGCCCTCCTATCGTTGGATTCTGAAGTGTTCGGAACTGGAAATCAAAGGTTTTGTAAATCCAAAGAGGGGGATACCCTGTCACGGATTTTTGGGGGTAGTTGAGGAGCACCGCGAAAGCACAGCTTCAAAGGAAGGCTTAGGCCTACTTGCATCCCTCGATCTTCCGTCTTTGGATTTACTTGACCATTTGAGATTTAGGGAAGAATACCTAAGTTCCAACTAGGTCTTTTTAGGCATTTCGAAGGTTGACAATAGGTGCCTAATTGATTGGGAAACTTGTTTTGTCACCTACAATTTGAATTAAATTCAAAAGCCTAAATCTGTAAAGACCAAACAAGTCCGTTTGAATTGTGTTTGTAGTGCATGCTTGGTAGGCGTTCTCTTAGGAGACAACTTGTATTTGATCCTGAACCGGAAAGAATCCTAAGAAAAGACCTCCCAAGGGTGGAAATGGCTGGTTAAAGGAGCCTTAAGGAATATTTCATCCCAACCAACCAAGCTGTGCCAGCACTACGTAGACCTGGAGGGGACAATCCATATGAGATCAAAAGTAGTACCATATCCTTGCTACCCTCCTTTTATGGTACTACTAAGGAAGACCCTTACAGGCATATTGAGGAATTCACCGAGGTTTGTTCCACGGTGAAGCTGCAGGGCGTTACTGATGACGCTCAAATGTGGACCCTCTTTCCCTTCTCCCTAAAGGACAAAGCCAAGTATTGGTATCACACCCTTGATAATATAAATACTTGGGATGCCCTGAAAAAGGAGTTTTTGAAGAAGTACTTCCCCATGAGCAAAACAAATCACTTTAGGAGGGAAATCATGAGTTATGCTCAAAAGGATGGGGAAGCTTTCCATGATGCGTGGGAGCGCTTTAACGATTTGCTGAGACTTTGCCCACATCACCGGGTGCCTAAATGGTAACTGGTTGAAAGGTTCTACACCGGACTTAATGATTCGCATAGGCAAACTGTGGATGGCGCATGTGCAGGAACCTTTCTATCTAAGACTGGGGATGAAGCTTGGAACTTATTTGATACTTTGAGTGAGAATTCTATTCACTTGAATCCTGCCTACATGGATAGAAAGCCCACTCTCATGCAAAGAAAGTTGGAGGCGAATGAAGCAAGGGACACCCAGAATTTAGCCTATCAAATTCAATTACTGAATCAAAACATGGAAAGGCTTATGTCGAACCCGAGTTCATTCACACCTAACACCTCCACATCCCAAGCTTTCGAATGCATAATTTGTCAAGGCAATACACACGCCACTGTGGATTGCCACTTGGCCTCCCAATTCCCTGAGCTTGTACAAGCGGATTTGAATGCCGCTCAAGGGTTCCGTCCAAGACCTCGTAATGATCCTTTCTCCAACACTTATAATGAGGGATGGAGGAACCACCCAAACTTTTCAAGGAGACAAGGAAATGTCTCAAATTCAGGGAATTACAAACCGCAATCCTTTCAAAACCATCAAATGAACCAACCTCAGACCTTTGCCCAACCTAAAACCTCAGAGATGGATGAATTGAAGGCGATGTTGAAAACTATGCAAGAAAGTCAAAGTGCCATCATCCAATCTCATGACAAGGCTATACATGAGATGAAATCACAAATTGGACACCTTGTTGAGGCCGTTAGACAGAGGGAGACTGGGAAGTTTCCAAGTGCTGCTGAGGAAAATCCTAAAGGAAAAGGGATTGTCTTTAGGGAGCATGCTCTGGCGGTGACTATTCTGAGGAGTGGGAAAGAAATTTCCAAACCCGATGCTCCTATAGTCTCACCCCCTAAAAAAACATCCACCCCGACTTTCACCCCCACCGAAGAAGATTTGCCTAAATCTTCTCCGCTTGAAATCACCTCACCGGAAGAAGTTGCCCCCGTTCCACCCCTTACTCGACATGACAACCCTTCCACCTAGAGATCGAGAGTGCCATTTCCAGAGTGCTTATCGACCTCTGGGCAGACTTCTGCTAGCTCATCTGGAGCCAAAGATAAGACGGATGAGATTATGGAAACTTTCAAGCAAGTGCAGATTAACCTGCGCTTGCTTGAAGCTATCAGGCAGATTCAGTCTTATGCCCGCTTCTTAAAGGACTTGTGCACGAAAAAGCGGCAATCTAGGAAGCAGGTCCAATCTAAAGTTGTCCTGCCTGATTCTGTTAGCTCAATTGTTCAACATGGCACACCCTCGAAACTTAAGGACCTAGGAGCCCCATATATCTCTGTAGTTATTGGTGACTTACAAATTGATGAGGCTCTGCTTGATCTGGGTGCGGGGGTGAACATCCTTCTGAGCTACGTGTATGAACAACTTGGGGGAGTCAATCTGAAGCCTAGCCCTGGAATCCTTCAAGTTGCTGATCGATCACTTAAGACACCATGGGGAATTTTGGAAGATGTCCTTGTAAGAGTGGAGGATTTCTTCTTTCCCGTTGACTTCTTAGTTTTGGACAGTGACCCTACCAACAAGCCAACCAAACCCTCCATCATTTTGGGCCGCCCCTTCCTTGCAACTTCCCATGCTTCAATTAATTGCAATACTGGGGCATTGAAAATGGGCTTTGGGAATAGGAAAATCTGGCTTAATGTGTTTGATGCTTACAAACAAGCTGGACTTGAGGATTGTTCTCAAGTTGAGGTGATAGATGACCTGATTGAAGAGGCAACTCCTACAATGTTATGTGATGACCCCCTTCAGCATGTCATGCGAAATGAGCATTCCCATCTCTTGGAGGAATGTGTAGGGGATATACTAGAACTAGAGGAATTGCTAGGAGTTTCTGCTGAGTCTCTTCCCCCATCATTTCCGCCGAAGGCAGATCTGCTACATGAGATGGGGACATCTATTATGAAACCCTCAACCATACAAGCCCCCAACCTTGAGTTGAAACCCCTCCCTGACACTCTCAAGTATGTTTTCCTAGGTGCCAATGATACGCTCCCAGTTATCATTTCGGCTGTGCTGTCTGAGGCACAGGAGGGAGCCTTGATTGAATGCCTGTATAGGCACAAGGAAGCTATTTCTTGGAGCATTGCTGACATTAAGGGTATAGACTCTACACTCTGCATGCACCACATTTATACTGATGATTCCATCAAGCCTTTTAGGGACATGCAGAGACGTCTGAACCCTAATATGAGGGAGGTTGTAAAAAAGGAAATCCTGAAGTGGTTGGACGCTGGGATCATATATCCCATTGCTGATAGTAAATGGGTCAGTCCCATACATGTGGTGACAAAGAAGGCAGGCTTTACTGTGGAACTAAACGACCAAGGTGAACAAGTTGTCACTAGACCCTCAACTGGATGGAGGGTCTGTATTGATTACCGCAAGCTGAACACCGCTACCCAGAAGGATCACTTTCCTTTGCCTTTTATTGATCAAATTCTCGAAAAATTGGCAGGGAATAAGTATTATTGCTTTCTCGATGGATATTCTGGGTACAATCAGGTGGCAGTCTTTCCTGATGACCAGGAAAAGACGACATTCACGAGTCCTTACGATACTTTTGCATTCAGGCGTATGCCGTTTGGATTATGTAATGCCCCTGCAACTTTCCAGCGGTGTATGATGTCTATCTTTTCGGACATGATTGACGAGTGTGTCGAAGTATTTATGGATGACTTCTCTATTTATGGCTTGTCTTTCGACTAGTGTCTCCTGCACCTGGAGAATGTGTTGAAAGGATGTAAGGAGACTGGTTTAGTCCTCAGCTGGGAGAAAAGTCACTTCATGGTACAGAAAGGAATTGTACTTGGGCATGTTGTATCCGAGCAAGGTTTGGAAGTAGATAAAGCCAAGATTGATTCTATTTCCAAACTTCCATTGCCTACGAATGTCAAACAGATTAGATCCTTTCTGGGCCATGCTGGCTTTTACAGGCGCTTTATTAAAAATTTTAGTAATATTTCTAGGCCACTTTGTGACTTATTGGCGAAGGAATCTTCCTTCAGTTTTGATTCAAAGTGTGCCGAGGCCTTTCAAACTCTAAAGGAGGCCTTGATCTCTGTGCCTGTTCTCCAAGCTCCTGATTGGACACTCCCCTTTGAGCTTATGGGTGATGCTTCGGATTATGCAGTGGGAGCAGTCCTTGGACAAAGGGTTGAGGGAAGACCTCATGTGCTGCATTATGCAAGCAAGACTTTAACTGAACCTCAGCAAAACTACACCGTCACTGAAAAAGAATTACTTGCTGTAGTTTTTGCTCTGGAGAAGTTTAGGTCTTATTTACTTGGGTCTAAGGTGGTCATTTTTACTGATCATGAAGCAGTGAAACATCTCATTGCTAAGAAAGATTCTAAGCCATGTCTGATTAGGTGGATCTTACTCCTTCAAGAATTTGACTTGGAAATACGTGAAAAGAAAGGAGTAGAAAATGTTATGGCTGACCACCTGTCTTGCCTTCCTCTTAATGACTCTATTTCTGAAGACATTCGCGAGACATTTCCCGATGAAACTCTGATGGCGGTAACACCAACTTTACCTTGGTATGTAGACATTGTAAATTACTTGGTCACTGGACAAACTCCTGGCTCTTGGGATAAGCAGAAAAGAAAGAGATTCATTTCTCAAGCGAGATATTTTCATTGGGAAGAGCCAGAATTATTTAGAATTGGACAAGACCAAGTATTGAGACGCTGTGTGCCTGAAGAGGAACAGCAAAGTGTGCTAACATTTTGCCATGAACTTCATTGTGGAGGACACTTTGGTGCTAAGAAAACTGCTTTTAAGGTTCTCCAGTCCGGTTTTTGGTTTCCTTCCTTATTTAAGGATTCTCATAATTTTGTTAAGGCCTGTATTAGATGTCAACGGACTGGAACGATTGGGAAGAAGAATGAAATGCCTCAACATCCTATTCAATCTGTTGAAATTTTTGGTGTGGGGAATTGACTTTATGGGCCCCTTCCCGTCGTCCCATGGTTTTGAATATATCTTGGTGGCAGTTGATTATGTCTCTAAATGGATAGAGGCCATTCCTACGCACACAAATGACCACTCTGTGGTTTCAAAATTTGTGAAGGCCAATATCATATCCCGTTTCGGCTGCCCCAAGACTATTATAAGTGATGGGGGACCTCATTTCCGAAACCACCACTTCAATCGGTTAATTAAGAGTTTGGGAGTGACTCACAAGGTTGCTACCCCTTACCACCCTCAGACAAGTGGCCAGGTTGAAGTATCAAATAGGGAGATAAAAAATATTTTGGAAAAGACCGTTAGACCTGATAGGAAAGATTGGTCCCAAAAGCTCGATGATGCTTTGTGGGCTTATCGAACGGCCTATAAGACCCCTTTGGGTACTTCTCCCTTTCGGATTGTGTATGGAAAAGTGTGCCATTTACCTGTTGAGTTGGAACATAAAGCACTTTGGGCTATTCGAAGTGTTAACATGGATTTAGAGAAGGCAGGTAAGGCGCGATTTCTAGAATTAAGTGAGCTTGAGGAGCTGAGGAATGATGCTTATGACACCTCTCAAGCTTATAAAGAAAGAACTAAGGTCTTGCATGACAAGTTTATTCTTCGAAAGACCTTTGAACCCAACCAAAAAGTCTGGCTTTTCAATTCCAGACTTAAGCTCTTTCCTGGGAAATTAAAATCTCGTTGGGATGGGCCTTACATAATCACCAAAGTATTCCCCCATGGAGCTGTGGAGATCAAAAATCCTTCCTCTTCAACAACTCCCTTTATCGTCAACAGTCAACGGTTAAAACCGTACATAACATTAGATGGCCATCTAGTTGACGATGTCACTCTTGAGGAGCCTTAGCTCCTACCATTCTCCGCCTCAGGTAATATCTTCCTTTAGCTATTTTTGATTTTCAATGAGGACATTGTTTGAACCAGGCATGGGGGAGAGGACCTGAGGCATTTTGTTTATAGCATGCATTTATAAAAAAAAAAGAAAAAAAAAGAGAAAAAAAAAGAGAGAAAAACAAAAAATATATATATATATATATAAATAAAAAAAAAGGTTTTGAGCTTAACTGGCTAGATCTTGCAGTCTTAAGCAAATCAGAACTCTAGGGTAGACTAAGTTAATTCTAGGGTCAAACTTTAGAAGCTAAATGAGCTACTAGCTTTAGACTTTTAGGGTCCTTTGTGGACTTAAAAACTTAAGTAGGAGTTAAGTTGCGGACCATTCCTCAAGAGGTTGAGGAAGGGAAGCTAGGGTTTGAGTTAAAAGGTGGGGTAGTACCTGGAGTCCTATTCTACCTTTTGGTTTACGGGTCCTTGTAACCCAAGCATCCAAATTTCACACACTTGGTCTGGTAATCAACTTAATTTTCGTCTTTCTGAAAAGAGATTTGGTTCTCTTAGTTTTGACTTAAGAGAGGCTTGAAAACACATTTTGATTGGAAGAGTTCCCACCGCAGGAGAGGTCGAGTATATACTCACCTTGAGGATGCGATGATAACATATTACCTCCTTGACGCTTGTCTCTTAGGATATCCATCCTACTAGGGGCATGTAAGCGCATTGTGCAGTTCAGGTACCATGGGCGGCCCTATCTCGAAGTGCCGATTGCCATAGGCCTGAATTCGCTTAAGAAATCCATGAGCGATACTATCCCGAAGTGTCGATTGCCAGGAGTTCTTGGGGTCGTTATGGGCGGTGCTATCTCGAAGCATCGAAAGCCAGGCGCCCTTCGAGGTATGGTAATGGGGACAATGAATCCGACACAGACCGTGTTGATAGCTGATCTGAGGTTAGACTTAGAAGAATCAAACAAACAAAAAAAATAAAAAAGGGTGTATATATAAGAAATTTTTCCTTTAACTCAAATAACTCGGACCAATGCACAAGCACGGATGCTTTAATCTCAGGGATCAATAAACTTTAGGGTAGAGTCAGAAATCAGGGAAACTTATGCCTGCAACTCGTCTTTAGCCGACCTAGTCTGTAACTTAGCAACTACTTAGGAACCTTGGGTCTAGAGCCTGAACTTAATATGCTTCTGAAGGAAGACTAAGTGAGTTGACTAGTCTACTTAGAGTGCTAGGTTTCGCTTAATTTTGCTAGGGACTAGCAAAAACTAGGCATGGGGGTATTTGATTAGCCCATAGTTGTGGGCTATTTAAGTATTTAAGTGCCTACACATTACGTTAATTATAGCATTTATTTAGCATAATTAGGATGCAAATAGATTAATTCATAGTTTTAATTTAATTACATAATCCATACATTGCATTCATATCTTAAGTGCATTTAGAATTAGCTTAGAATAGCATTCATCTAATTAGATAACCAATTAGGTACATTGTTTTCATTAACATAGAAGTTGAGGGTCTGTACATAACTGACCCTAATATTTTAACATTATTTTCTTTATTCTTCTTCTTTCAGAACGGCTGGCTGTCGCTCCAACGCCCAGCTGCTGCAGTGAAGAAGCCATTCAATGGGGAGCGGATGTGGTGGATCTGGTCGGGCGGCTGCTTTCAAACTTGTGCAGGCCACTACAAAAGGAGGAGGGAGGCAGCCGAGCTCGGGAGGCCTCTGCCACCGACCCACCACTGTGCAGAGAGAACCTCTCTCTTCCACTCCACACTGCCGACCTCTACTGTGGCGACGAGTCTCCATCACCGTGGGCATGTGGTGTGACAGGCCACACCGCCATCCGGAGCTCGCCGCATCACCATGAGCACCCTAGCGTGCATCCCCCTCACCGTCATCGCCGACCACCATCACCGAGCTATTGATCAGCCACCCTTTCAGTAACTTAAGACGTCTGGGAAATTTCCCAGACGTCTGAAGTTACCAGCTCACTCCCACCACAGCCATTTCCCCGCGCCTACAGACCACCGCAGCCACGCTTTCCCCGCGCCTGCAAACCACCGCAGCCATCTCCACGCGCCTACAGACCACCGCAGCCACGCCTCCAACCGCGCCTGCAGACCACCGCAACCACGCTTTCCCCGCGCCTGCAGACCTCCGCAGCGCCAGCCGCACACGCCAGCTGCAGACCCACCGAGCACACCTCCGCCCGCGCTTGCAGAAGTGCCTGCAGCTTGCGCGCCCACGCCAACCGCGCCAGCGCCCTCCGCAGACCCTCCGCCCACGCACAACCGCCTGCAGACTGCCACCAGCAGCACCTCCGCCGGAGCTCGTCCGGCCACCTCCGGCCGCCGCGCGACTCGCCGCCACCACCAATTCGAAGCTCTTGGTCTAAGGGACCTCCTCCGAGCTTCTCGCGCCCGGCCATCAGCTCCTCATCGCGCAAGACAACGGGGAAAAATTCCCCTGTTTTGCTACAGTAAACCGTCAATTAAAATTTACATTTTCTGCCATTGCCACATTTTAATCGTATTTTATTGACTCTGCATTGCGGAAAATATCCTATAGTTTCTCATAATTTCCATTTCAGCATTGTTCCTTGCTTAAACCTTAATCTAAAGGCAATCTTGGCTTGGTTCTTGTCCAAATTGACTACGAACAAACATTTTTAAGTGGTGCGAATTTTAATACGTTATTGCCTCCCTGTGGATACGACCCGCTCCTCTGCGAGTGGTTATTTCTTGTTAAAAATTGATTAGTCGATTTTTCCACCACATTAAACTACAAACGACTTAAAAGCGAAAGATCGACCAGTCACTCACTTTTGGTACAATGGGATTTAATCTTTAACAAACTAGGGATGAGGATGCAGATCTAATCATTAGAATTTCAAGGTCTATTTTTAGACTAGATCAGATATCCTTCTCTAAAATTCCACCTAAACTCATGATAGTTCAGGTGACTTGATCCTCTTTTGTAATATGGAAAATATCTGGCTTAGTTTCTGAGTCAAAAGCTTGCATTTCTTGTGAAACTTCCTATGTCAAATTTCACACACAAGCCAACGCTTAAAAACAACTAAAAATTAGAAAAACTCCCTTGTTTGGACTTAATAAAAGTCTGAAGTAGATCATTGGTTTGAGTTCCCACCGTCGAGAAGGAGGAAAATGCCTCCTTTGAGGATTTGATGTCAACATGTTACCACCTTGGCACTGCTCCATATCTATATTTCATAACTTTAGATGGATCATGAAAGTGCATTTTAGCAGTGGTAACGGATTTTACGCTGTTTGTAAAATACGTCGTTGTAACGTGCAAAATCGATCAACTCTTAAATTTATAAACGTAGATAGTGGGGTATCTAGGGTCGTCCAAGGAGGCAATATGTTTGCAAAATTAATTCTCTTGCTTACAAAATAGATCTCAACTTTCTTTTTGATCTTTTTCAATATATCATTTTTATGTTTTTTTAAATCAAGTCAACATGCGAAATTGTTGGCAGGAAAGTGACTTACACTTCAACTCAATATACTACTTCTAAAGTGGCAAGTAGAGCCTCTCCCTAAGCTCACTCTAGGCAAGTGGAGGCCTAAAATAATTAGGGAGAGGGAGTGAAGAATGCTGAAAACAAAGCAATTAAAAAACAATGCAACTAAAGAAATTGCAAAGAAGGTAACTAGATTAATGAGAAAGTGTTTTACAGAAAAGCCTAGTAGATGAATGCTTCTACTACTAGAAAATTGCAATAAATAAAAGAAAACACAAATCCTCTAGATAGATGGTGAAGAAGAGGGCTTCTTGCTCCAAGCTTGGTAGCTCCTGAGCTTGAAAAGAGTCCTCCAACTCCTTCCTTAATATGCTCCGCCAAGGTGATGTCCTCCAAAGCAAGCCCTAAGGGGGTGTGCCCTAAGCTTCTCTCCAAGGGTGGACGTCCACCCTAGGTCCTTCTCCTTTGCCTGGCCATCCTCCTTGAAGTAGAAAAGTCCTCCTACTTGGCATGGCCCAAGTTGAAGAGAGTGGGGAGAAGAAGGCACCAAAGGGGCTGGTGATGTACCCCCTTAATCTTCTTCTCTACTCCTTCTCTTTGGCCGTAGGTATAGGTGGATGCAGGTGAAATAATACACTAATGGAGGATGCTCCCAAATGGTGGTAGGTGGTGGGTTTTTATAGAGTAGGAAGGGGGCTAAGGTGACTCTTGGAATGGAGGGCTAAGATGGAGAGATGGAGGTGGTTGGGGATCCTATGGCTAAGGACAATTGTCGCCAAACTAAGGGACACCTAGGGGGTGGTTATGGGTGGTGGCACCCCTTGAAGTTGGCAGCAAAATAGTTTCTAGAAGGTGGTCTTAGGTGACTCCAAGAAAGTTTCTAGAAGGAGGGGTTATGTGGAGGGTGGAGATGGGTTTAAGGGGAGATGCGTGGTGGAGATGAAGGGGATTTTTGGAGGGAAAAGTGGCACCAACAAGGGGGTAGTTAGGGTGGTTTTGGCGCCACTTTTAGGTGTCTTTTGGAGGTGGTGGGTAGACTAGGTTGGCGCCAAGTAGGTTAGCTTATGTGGAGCTTAGGTGGGTTTTTGGGGTGGTACAAGCTAAGGAAGTTGGAGCATGGATAAGCTAAGCTAAGCTAAGCTAGCTTAGCTAATGGAGGTGTAGAGGAGGAGGTATTGGAGCTAGGGTTTGAAGAGAGAAGCTGAGGAGGAGAAGTCTGGAGCTGGAACTAGAGCTGGCTGCTGCTGAAGAGGCTGGCATGGAGCTGCTCTAACTGGCTTAGCTTGCTAGTTCTTTGCTAGTTGCTAAGCCAAGATAAAGTGAGCTGGCTTCTACCACAATGTGCTGATGTGAGCTAGGTCTAGTGCTCCCAGGGAGAATCAAGCTAGTTGAGGTAGCTAAGGTAGCTTAGCTCAACTCAGTTGAGCTAAGCTGAGTCCCTAGGAGCTGGACTTGAGCTTCCTGACCTGAGATGAGTTCTTCTTCAGCTGGCTGGAGTTGAGTGGAGCTGGATGTAGCTGGATCTGATCTGGGGTGAACTCCAGTGAACTCAGCTGAGCTAGCAAGAGCTCCTTGTGGACTTGTGGGAGCTAAAAATGAGCCAGACTCAACTAGGCTGAGCTGGATCTGAGCTGACTTGAGCTATGGTGAGCTAAGATGAACTCTCTTGAGCTGACATTTAGCTGAGATTGGTTGAATGGAGCTGGGATGAGCTATCCATAGTTCAAGTGAGCTAGGTTCCTGCTGTGGTGAGCTGGATCAAGCTGAGTTCCAGCTAGTCTGAGCTTCTCCTTCACCATTTGCCTTCTTGAGTGCTAGGGTTTTAGGGATCTGTATATCAGTTCGTCCCTAACACTCACAAAAACATATCAAAAAGATAATAAAAAATACGATGCATGTCTAACCTAATTTATGCCTAAATGCAGGCCAAAAACCCATTTTTGGAGTAAAATCCTAAGAGCTGGGTTTTTTTAATGCATAAGAATTATGATAAATTGGCATTTATCACACCCCCATGCTTATCTTTTGTTAGTCTCTTAGCAAAACTTTAATTTTTTGGAAAACGAAATTTTTGGGAAATCTAATTTTTTTGACTTTTTGGGAGAAAAAGAGATTAAGGGACCTTGGTTGATCTAAACACAGGAGGTATAGGATTTGTTAAAGATAAACATCGAGATTTATTTCTAGATCCAACCATTAGACAAAACGGGATCAATATATCCTCCAGAAAATTCACAAATTAATCCCTTATTAATTCAGATGACTTGTAATTTTTGTTTTTTGGATTTTTTGCCTCATGGATCTAATTTGCAACTTGCAAAATCCTTTAAAACCTTGTGTCTGTGCTTGTGAAAAGCCAACATTTATATGGGCGTGTTAATTTATTATTATTTTTTTTCTCCCCCATGCTTATTTTTAGCTTAGTCTATCAACAGATGTGTCAGAATCATCATTCCCGTTACCATTCCTCGAGGGGGCTCTGGCACCAGTACTTTGGGATGGCACTATCCATGACACCACCTAGGAGCTCACAACCCCAAAACATGATGCAGTGTAAAGGTGCGCTCCAAGCAAACTCAAGCTCTTGCTCCAACACTATAGGTAGAGCACCATCCAAGACACTTGAGCTACTAAAATGTGCTTTAATGCTCCGTTTAATGATATGAAATATAAATATGGAGCAGCGCCGAGGCGGTAACATGTTGACATCGCGTCCTCAAAGGGGGCATTTTCCTCCTTCTCGGCAATGGGAACTCAAACCAATTATCTACTTCAGACTTTTACTAAGTCCAAACAAGGTAGTTTTTCAAATTTTTAGTTGTTTTTTAAGTGTTGGCTTGTGTGCGAAAATTGACACAAGAAGTTCCTCAAGACATGCAAGTTTTTGAATCGGAAACTAAGCGAAATACTTTCCATATTACAAAATAGGATCAAGTCACCAGAACTATCATGAGTTCAGGTGGAATTTTAGAGAAGGATATCTGATCTAGTCTAAAATAAACCCTGAAATTCTAATGATCAGATCCGCATCCTCATCCCTAGTTTGTTAAAGATTAAATCCCATTGTACCTAAAAGTGAATTTTTTCAACCTTAGTTTCGATTTTAAAAATTTTTCCTCAAAAAGTTTTCAACATTTTTATTTTTTTGGGTATGCAAGTAGGAAATAAACTAAGGAAGAAAAAAAATGCATGTTTTAGGTTTTGAAAATCCTAAATCGATCGTCAAATTTTAGAAACACCCCCCCATGCTTAAGATATGCCATGTCCTCATGCATTAGGAGGGAAAAGGAATCACCTTAGTGAAGAACGGTCGGGGTTAGGTGGATCAACACCTGGAAAAAGAAGAAAAAAGGAAAGCAGGAAAAACTGATGGGTTACCTCCCATCCAGTGCTATCTTTTACGCCATTCAGCCGGGTGTGAAGGTATGCACGGAAGATGGAAAATCATGTAAATAGTTGGACACTTGGATGCCCGCAAAAAAGGTATCTTCTTCTAGATCCCTAGAAAATCGATTAGAAGCAATATTAGGAACAATGTTGGATGGAAAATGATAAGTGTAGCCCAAGTCTGGCCATGGTTTGAAATCAAGTTGGATGCCAAACTCGGGTGGGGTTGGTGGCAGGTCCGTAAGAAAGGAGTCGGGGAAGGGATGGTGAGGATTGGGTGAAGTTAGTGTGGAAAAATTAGGTGCGTGAATAGTGGGTGGGTTAGGATGATTAGGGGGTGCATCAGGAATAGATTTGGGGTTAAGGCAAGTTTCCATATCACAGATTTCGCCGACCACTGATTCTGAATCAGAGCCCTCAAAAAAATTGTGGTCGGTAAGGGTATCTAGTAACATTGTCTCCACCATATTGGAAATTTTCGAATCTAAGTCCTCAAAAAAGTTATCATCATGGAATCTTCTGGAGGATTTGAAAATATCTAAAGTGATAGTTTGGCCTGCGCAAGTGATATCCATTTTGCCTGTGTGGCAATTGATATTTGCCTTTGCAGTGGCCATAAAAGGGTGTCCAAGGATTATTGGGGAGTCCAGTAATGATTCAGGTACCTCAATGTCAAGAACCAGAAAGTCTGTAGGGAAGACACAATTCTGGACCTTGACCAAAGCATCCTTAACAATCCAACAAGGTTTGATTGTAGATCGGTCAGCTAATTGCAGGATAACCTTGACGGGTTTTAATTCATCGATCTGAAATTCTTCAAATAAACTTGTGGGGGTAATATTAACTGAGGCACCAAGATCAAGGAGGGCGCGATTAAAAATAGTATCATCAATAATTACTGAAATTAAAGGCACTCCCGGATCTTTTATCTTAGGAGGTAGCTTGCTTTGTATGACAGAGCTTACTGTCTCCGAAAGATGCACCTATCCTAGATTTTTGGCCTGCCTTTTAGGAGTACAGATCTCCTTCAAAAATTTTGCATAGGCAGGTATATATTTGATGGCATCTAGGAGAGGAATATTGATTTGAACTTGCCGAAATAGATCCATGAGTTCTTCTGTGGTGGGCTCAGATTTCTTTTTTTTGCTGGTGGTGGGGTGGAGAGCTTGTGGGAAAGGGATAGAAATCTTGTCTTGAGATTTTTGTATTTCTTTTTCTTCCTGATGGGGAGGTGGGGAGTCAATTTGCACAGGTATTTCACCATGTTGTGTGAAGGCCCGGGATCAGTGGTGGTTTTCCCACTCCTCAAAGTAACTGCATGTGTAGTCAGATTATTATTTGGAGGAGGTGGGGGGGCCTGTGATTGTAGAAACCTGGGAGGCTACTAAGGTGGTGGATTAGGAGGAGGCTGATTCGGATAGTGTGGAGTTCTGCCTGGATAATGGTTCCCTTGGTGATTAGGGTTGGGCATGGGTTGGGACGGAAGATGTCTTGCAGGTCTTTGCGTGGAAGTAACCCCAATCTGATTGTTCAGATTTGTGATGGTGAGGGTTACTTCCGTCATTTTTGTTTGCATTTCCTGTAGGGTTTGCATCATCTGGGCATTGATGTCTTGTTGGGATGGCCCAGGATGGGAGGTTAGATTCGATCCATACCCATTAAAATGATATGGTTGGGAAGGAACCTGATTATTCCAAGAGTAGTTCAAGTAATTTTTCCAATTGGAAGAATTTTTAAAGGGCTCCTGGATGGCAGAAATATTTTGAGTGGGGTTAAGATATGGATAGTTGTAATTCCACAGTGAATCATGGGCAACCTCAGAATACTCGTAATAATCAGCAGGAGTAGTGTTGAGATTGTACAAATTTTCTCTTCGTGGAAAGTTAAGTTGGGTTAGATGTGGACTGTATGGAGCTTGGGTTGATGTGGCCAGTCTTTCCTCAAATTTCTTTTGATTAATATGCATCTGGTCGAGTTTTTGAGTGATCATTTGAAGATCGTCTTGGGTGATAGGGATAGATTGAGTGCCTACTTCATGAACACCGAACTGCGGGTTTTGAGTTTTGCAAAATGTGTTCATGGAAGCTTGATTAAATGAGTTTTCACTCATTTCTTCAAAAAGGTCGTAGGCACTTTCAGCATCTTTATTTAAGAAGTTGCCGCCACACGAGGCATTGACAAAATGTCGGATTTGATCTTCTAATCCATGATAGAAGATTTGCACAAGCTACCATAAGGGAATCTCGTGGTGCAGGCAACTTCTTAAGAGATCTTGAAATCTTTCCCAAGAATCATGGAAGGTCTCACCAGAATTTTGGTGAAAGGTTGTAATAGATCTTCACAGGGAATTGGTACGACCTATGGGAAAGAATTTCTTGAGGAAAGCGCTCTTGAGTTGAGGCCAAGTTGTGATGGGTCGGCCAATAGCCCTGAACCAATAAGCGGCCTTATCTTTAAGAGATAATGGAAAAAGCTGCATCAGCCATATGTCTTCTTGCACATTTCGAAAATGGGTTGTTTATGCAAGAAGAGTCAGCTCTTCAAGGTGGCTGAAAGGGTCTTCCCTAGGAAGGCCATGAAAGTGTTTAATTAGGTTCAGGACTGCAGGCTTGATCTCGAAGTCCCCCTCTGGTATGACCACCCCTGGTTGTTCCTCATAATAAGATGGATCATAAAAATCTTTTAGAGGAATAACAGGCTGCTGACGGGGTGGTCGGTTTGGCCTTTGATTAGCTAGGTTTTGGATGTTCCTAGTCAATGTTTGTTGATTGAAATTTAATTTATCAATCTGCTCAGCCATCAATTTTAAAAGATCAGGCAAGGGGTCTTAATGTTGTGTTTGGGGCAATTCAAGATTAGGGAGCTCCAAGTGTGGGAAGTTGAAGGTGGGTGGGTTTTGGGTGGAAGGGTTAGAATTAGGGTTAGCAGTGGGGTTAGAGGTAAGGTTAAAGGTGGAAGTGGAAGGGTTAGTGGAACCATTTTATTGATTTTCCATTTTTTTAGAAGGAGAAGGAGAAGAAGAAAAAAAAAGTGGTCTTTTTGCGCGAGGGGCGAAATCAAATGGTCCTTCCAGGTGCGGATTTTAAGACCATCGCCTGTGCATAAAATGGAAGATGGGAGGGGAGGAGAAGAGAAAAAGATGAGAGAAAGTGTGCAAATCAAACAACCAAAGTTAGACCTAACTTAAGTGTGACTCCCTAAAAATTAAACCTAAGACTTGGTCTACGTAGGAAATAAGTAATCAATAGTGAATACCTGTTCTGTCAACAAATCTAGCCAAGTTGCTTAAGGGGAGGTTTGGGCCCAAACGTTTCTCAGGGAAAACCCCAGGTGCTTGTACAAACCCACGCCTGGTCGTTTGACACGGCCCTTCAGCCTGAGCACCAGATATAGATGACAAAATTGGTACTAACTAAAGAAAACTTAAGACCTAGATAGCAAGCCTAAGTTGATGAAGCCTTAGGGGTCAAGTTGCTACAAATTTTATTTAGGCCTAAGATACTACAGTGCACATGGAATGTGGAGGGCATTAATTGGGTTGTTGCCCTGTTATTTCAATTTTTTTGTGTGTGTGCAAGAATTGGAGAGTGGCTCCAATAAAAAAGCAAGTTGTCACACAATTTCTTGTATTTTTGTCTTTTAGGATTTGATTTAATTAAATGTGTTTTAGGGTTTTTCTTTTTAAATTTTCAAACAAGTTTGAAACTCCACAATCAAAGAAAAAATAAGTTGTATTGGTGATGGTTAATTTCCTTTAATGTGAGTCTCTAAAAGGAAAGAAAGAAACCTTAAGCCAATTATCCCTAAGACAGAAAATTACTACCAATTAATTAATTTGAGGCTTTCTGTATTATGTAGTGGTCCAAATAAGTCAAACACCACCACTACTTTGAATAAAATCAAACAATAATTCTAAAAAATATTTTTTTAATATTTTAAAAATTTTTTTGATAATTATTTTGAATTTTTAATTGTACTGGTGTCAAAGCCCAAAAATGATACATATGGATATTTTGGACTTTTCGGTATTACCACTGACCTCAGAAAATTTTTTTGATTTTATATGATATGTAAAGTTTCACAAGAATTATGACAAGCTAAATTTCACAAAAATTGGATGAGTAGAAAAATTCTAAAAATTTGCGGACAGTAGCAAAATAGGAAGATTGGAGGGCATGAGCCCTTTGTAGTCCACGAATTTTTTAAAATTTAATATAAATCCAGTTGATCTGAAATTTTGCACAAATGTTCCTAACTTAATTTGGAATTGCTATATGAAATTTTATAATTTTAGGAGGCCTGTGGTGTTAGGAATTGATTTTACAAATCTAGATGGAAATTTGGACCCGAAAAATAGAACACCAATACTTGCAATGGAGTGGTGTTAAAGAAGCATTCAAGCAAACAATGGATTTTAAAATGCACCACTCCACTTAGTTAAGTTGTGTAGGGTCCTTAAAGCCAAGTTTAGTGTATTTTGGTAGTTTTTAATTAATTATGTGACCAGAAAGAGGAACCAACCTGAATTTCGCGGGAAGAAAAGGAACTTTGAGCTCTCGCTTCCAGATTCCTACTTTCTTCCGGCAATACTTTTTCCACACATGAAAGAGAAGAAAGAGAAGGGGACGAGATCTACTTCAAGCAAGAGGAGAAAGAATAGCGAAGCCGTGCCTCCCCGGCAAAGATGCCAAAAAGTGGTAACGAATTTTACGCAGATTGTAAAATACGTTGTTGTAACATGCAAAATCGATCAACTCTTAAATTTATAAACCTAGATAGTGGGGTATCTAGGGTCGTCCAAGGAGGCAATATGTTTGCAAAATTAATTCTCTTGCTTACAAAATATATCTCAGTTTTCTTTTTGATCTTTTTCAATATATCATTTTTATGTTTTTTTAAATTAAGGCAACATGCTAAATTGTTGGCGGGAAAGTGACTTACACTTCAACTTAATATACTACTTCTAAAGTGGAAAGTAGAGCCTCTACCTAAGCTCACTCTAGGCAAGTGGAGGCCTGGAATAATTAGGGAGAGGGAGTGAAGAATGCTGAAAACAAAGTAATTAAAAAAGAATGCAACTAAAGAAATTGCAAAGAAGGCAACTAGATTAATGAGAAAGTGTTTTACAGGAAAGCCTAGTAGATGAATGCTTCTACTACTAGAAAATTGCAATAAATAAAAGAAAACACAAATTCTCTAGATAGATGGTGAAGAAGAGGACTTCTTGCTCCAAGCTTGGTAGCTCTCGAGCTTGAAAAGGAGTCCTCCAACTCCTTCCTTCATATGCTCCGCCAAGGTGATGTCCTCCAAAGCAAGCCCTAAGGGGGCATGCCCTAAGCTTCTCTCCAAGGGTGGAAGTCCACCCTAGGTCCTTCTCCTTTGCCTGGCCATCCTCCTTGAAGTAGAAAAGTCCTCCTACTTGGCGTGGCCCAAGTTGAAGAGAGTGGGGAGAAGAAGGCACCAAAGGGGCTGGTGATGTACCCCCTTAATCTTCTTCTCTACTCCTTCTCCTTGGCCGTAGGTATAGGTGGATGCAGGTGAAATAATACACTAATGGAGGATGCTCCCAAATGGTGGTAGGTGGGTTTTTATAGAGTAGGAAGGGGGCTAAGGTGACTCTTGGAATGGAGGGCTAAGATGGAGAGATGGAGGTGGTTGGGGATCCTATGGCTAAGGACAATTGTCGCCAAACTAAGGGACACCTAGGGGGTGGTTATGGGTGGTGGCACCCCTTGAAGTTGGCAGCAAAATAGTTTCTAGAAGGTGGTCTTAGGTGACTCCAAGAAAGTTTCTAGAAGGAGGGGTTATGTGGAGGGTGGAGATGGGTTTAAGGGGAGATGTGTGGTGGAGATGAAGGGGATTTTTGGAGGGAAAAGTGGCACCAACAAGGGGGTAGTTAGGGTTGTTTTGGTGCCACTTTTAGGTGTCTTTTGGAGGTGGTGGGTAGGCTAGGTTGGCACCAAGTAGGTTAGCTTATGTGGAGCTTAGGTGGAGCTAGATGAGTGGAGTTGTTAGGTGGGTTTTTGGGGTGGTACAAGCCAAGTTGGAGCTAAGCTAAGCTAAGCTAAGCTAAGATAGCTTAGCTAATGGAGTAGTAGAGGAGGAGGTATTGGAGCTAGGGTTTGAGGAGAGGAGCTGAGGAGAAGTCTGGAGCTAGAACTGGAGCTGGCTGCTGCTGAGGAGGCTGGCATGGAGCTAGTCTAGCTAGCTTAGCTGGCTAGTTCTTTTCTAGCTGCTAAGCGAAGCTAAAGTGAACTGGCTTCTACCATGATGAGCTGAGGTGAGCTAGGTCTGGTGCTCCCGGGGAGGATCAAGCTAGTTTAGGCAACTAAGGTTGCTTAGCTCAACTGAGTTGAGCTAAGCTGAGTCCCCGGGAGCTGGACTTGAGCTTTCTGAGCTGAGATGAGTTCTTCTTCAGCTGGCTAGAGTTGAGTGGAGCTGGATGTAGCTGGATCTGAGCTGGGGTGAACTCCAGTCAACTCAGCTGAGCTAGCTAGAGCACCCTGTGGACTTGTTGGAGCTAAAAATGAGCCAGACTCAACTTGGTTGAGCTGGATTTGAGCTGACTTGAGTTAGGGTGAGCTAAGATGAACTCTCTTGAGCTGCCATTCAGCTGAGATTTGCTGAATGGAGCTGGGATGAGCTATCCCTAGTTCAAGTGAGCTAGGTTCCTGCTGTAGTGAGTTGTATCAAGCTGAGTTCCAGCTAGTTGGAGCTTCTCCTTCACCATTTGCCTTCTTGAGTGCTAGGGTTTTAGGGATCTGTATATCTGTTCATCCCTAACACACAAAAACATATCAAAAAGACAATAAAAAATGCAATGCATGCCTAACCTAATTTATGCCAAAATGCAGCCCAAAAACCCATTTGCAAAGTAAAATCCTAAGAGCTAGGTTTGTTTTAATGCATAAGAATGATGATAAACTGACGTTTATCAAGCAGCT
The DNA here is from genome assembly GCA_037157565.1 of Thalassia testudinum. Taxonomy (NCBI): domain Eukaryota; kingdom Viridiplantae; phylum Streptophyta; class Magnoliopsida; order Alismatales; family Hydrocharitaceae; genus Thalassia; species Thalassia testudinum. The sequence goes on from JAZHRO010000014.1 coordinate 9,978,593, forward strand.
CAAGTGTCTTGGATAGTGCTCTACCTATAGTGTTGGAGCAAGAGCTTGAGTTTGCTTGGAGCGCCTTTTACACCGCATTATGTTTTGGGGTTGTGAGCTCCTGGGTGGTGTCATGGACAGTGCTATCCTGAAGTTCTAGCACCAGAGCCCCCTTGAGGATTGGTAACGGGAATGATGATCCCAACACATCTGTTGTAAGACTAAGCTAAAAATAAGCATGGGGGAAAAAAAAATTAAAAAAAAAAATACGCCCCTATAAATGTTGGCTTTCCACAAGCACAGACACAAGGTTTTAAAGGATATTGCAAGTTGCGAATCAAATTCATGAGCCAGAAAAATCCTAAAAATAGAAATTTCAAGTCATCTGAATTAACAAGGGGTTAATTTGTGAATTTTCTGGAGGATATATTGATCCCATTTTGTCTAATTTTTGGATCCAAAAAAAAATCCCGATGTTTATCCTTAACAAATCCCATGCCTCCTTTGTTTATATCAACCAAGGGCCCTTAATCTTTTTCTCCTCAAAAGTCGAAAAAATTAGATTTTCGAAAAATTTCTTTTTATAAATTAGAGTTTTACTAGGAGACTAGCAAAAGAAAAGCATGGGGGTGTGATAAATGCCAGTTTATCATCACTCTTTTGCATTAAACAATCCTAGCTCTTTGGGTTTTGCTTCGCAAACGGGTTTTTGGGGTTGCATTTAGTTATAAATTAGGATAGGCATGCATTGCATTTTTTTCTTATCTTATTAATGTGTTTTTGTGAGTGTTAGGGATGAACAGATATACACATCCCTAAAACCCTTGCACTCAGGAGGACAACTGGCGAAGAAGAAGCTTAGACTAGCTGGAATTTAGCATGATCCAGCTCACTTGGACTAGGGTTAGCTCATCCTAACTCCATTCAACTCATCTCAACTGAATGGAAGCTCAAGAGAGCTCATCTAAGCTCACCCTATCTCAGGTCAGCTCAGATCCAGCTCAACCTTGCTGAGTCTAGCTCATCTCAGCTCCCACTAGTCCACAGGGAGCTCTAGCTAGCTCAGCTGAGTTGACTGGAGTTCACCCCAGCTCAGGTCCAACTACATCTAGCTCCACTCAACTCCAACCAACTGAAGATGAATTCATCCCAGCTCAGGAAGCTCAAGTCCAGCTCTCGGGGACTCCGCTTAGCTCAACTTAGTTGAGCTAAGCTACCTTAGCTGCCTCAACCAGCTTAATCCTCCCCATGTGCACCAGACCTAGCTCACCTCAGCTCATTATGGTAGAAGCCAGCTTACTTTTGCTTCTCTTAGCAGCTAGCAAAGAACTAGCAAGCTAAGCCAGCTAGAGTAGCTCCATGCCACCACCTTCAGCAGCTTCCTGCTACATTTCAGCTCCAGACTCTTCATATCCAGCTCCTCTCCTCAAACACTAATCTCGACATGCTTACTCCTCTACTCCATAGCTAGCTATGCTAGCTTAGCTTAGCTTATCCTAGCTAGCATCCACCTCCCTGGCACCAAAAACCTAACCCTAACTCCACCTACATAACCTTCCACTCCAAGTCCACCTAAGCCTACTTAAGCTAGCTCCACACTACTCATTTTGGCGCCACCACATCACCACCTTTAACCCCTCAACTAACCACCAAATGACACCAAAAGTTGGTGCCAAAACTAACCCTATCCACCTCCCTTTTGGTGCCAACTTCAACCCCCATATCCACCCTACACATAACCCCTCCAAGCCACATCCACCACCCACTTCAACCCCCTTCTAGAAGCCTAGAATTTGGTGCCAACCCATGGCACCTCTCCATGGCTAGCGCCACTTTTGGGCATCCCTTGGCCACCCATAACTACCCCCCTTACATCCCTTAGGTGGCTCCAACTCTCCTTAGCCCTAGGATCACCTAACCACCTGCATCTTCCCATCTTAGCCATCCATCTCAAGAGTCACCTCAACCCTCTCATCCTACCCTATAAAAAGACCAACACCCACCACATTACAACCCATCCTTGGCTAGCAAAATACCTCTCAAATTCTACCTAAAGCTCACGCCCAAGAGAGAAGAAGAAGAAGAAGAAGAAGAAGAAGAAGATTAAGGAGATACTCTGTCCCCTTCGTGCCTTCCCCTCTTCCCTTCTCTCTTGTGCCCACGCCAGCCAAAGGAGAAGCCCCGGCAAGGAAGACCTTTGGAGGAGGTCTTGAAGGTGGTCCACGCCACCTTGGAGGAGAGCTTAGAGGTGGTCCATGCCACCTTGGAGGAAAGCCTTGGCACGTCCCCTACTTTAGGGTTTGCCATGGAAGCTACACCTTGAAGAATTTTGCAAGGAAAAGGAGGAGCTCCTTTTGATTGTGGGAGCAACCGCATTTGGAGCAAGAGCCTCGCCATCTTCACCATCACTTTAGAGGAGTTTTGTGTTTTCATTACATGCATTTTTAATTCTAGTAGTTTAAGTATTCTTCTACTAGATTTTTTGTAAAATAATTCCTCAATTTTATACAAGTTGCCTTCATTAGATTATTTTTGTCTTGATTGCAATTTAATTTTCCATTTTGTGCACTCACTTCCCTTCCTCTCTAATTACCCTAGGCCTTCACATGCCTAGGGTGAGCTTAGAAGGAAGGTAGTTCTTGTCACCTAGGGTTACTATTAAGAGTAGTTTGCATTAATTCGAAATCCTTGTTATTTCATTTACGAAACAAAAAAAAATGATATATTGAAAAAAAGCCAAAAAAGAAAGTTGAGATTTATTTTCTAAGCAAGAGAGTTGATTTGCAAGCATATTGCCTCCTTGGATGACCCTAGATATCCCACTATATAGGTCTTATAAATTTAAAAGCAAAAGCGGAATTACGCATTACAACGACACTAAATTTCCTAATTAACAAATCGCGTATTTTCGCTATCAGACAAGCACACGGTGATCACTAGTGCTGGTGGGTAATGCTTCTATCCACTTTGAAACATAGTCGACTGCGACCAGTATATATAAATACCCACTAGAGTTGATGAATGGTCCCATGAAGTCGATGCCCCAAACATCAAAAATTTCAACCTCTAAAATATGATTAAGGGGCATCATATCCTTCTGAGTCATGTTGTCGATGCTATGGCAACGAACACAGGATCGAACAAAATCATGAGCATCTTTGTGCAAGCTAGGCCAAAAGAATCCCACATTAAGGATTTTAGCTGCAGTTTTCTTGCTCGAAAAATGTCTACCACAGGCCATTGAAGGACAATGTGTCAGAATATCATGGATTTCAGAATTAGGGACACATCGTCGAATGACCTGATCGGCACAAATGCTGAAAAGGTCGGGCTCCTACCAAAAATAGTATTTAATATCAGCAAAGAACTTATCCCATTTTGTTTTTGGCCAATAAGTGGGGATTCGTTCTATTGCTAAATAGTTTGCGATGGGCTCAAACCAAGGGAGGGTAGTAGCAGCTAAAATGCTTTCATCGGGGAATTGATCAAGTGGGGTCATTACGTCATTCGTCATAAGACGAGAGAGATGGTCGGCGACTACATTATGCGATCCTGCCTTATCCTTGATTTCCACGTCAAATTCCTAGAGCAGCAGGATCCAACGGATAAGGTGGGGTTTCGCATCTTTTTTTGTCAGCAAATATTTAAGTGCTGAGTGGTTGGTATATACAGTGACATGTGACCCCAAAAGATAAGATCTAAATTTTTCTAAGGCAAATACAATGGCAGGAAGTTCCTTTTCAGTAACCGTGTAATTCTATTGTGCATCATCAAGAGTTTTGCTAGCATAATAGATCACAATGGGATTCTTGCCAATTCTTTGCCCTAGAATGGCCCCCACAGCAAAATCCGAGGCATCTATCATTAATTCAAAGGGACTATTCCAATTAGGTCCCAACAAAATTGGTGCCCCAATAACCTCCTTCTTCAACCTCAAAAAACTCTCCAGGCATTTATCATTAAAATGAAATGGCTGGTCTTTAGTAAGCAGTTGACTTAAGGGCTTGGAGATTTGGGAAAAATTTTGTATGAATCTACGGTAGAAACCCACGTGACCCAAAAAGGATCTGATCTGTTTGACAGTAGTGGGTGGTGGGAGCTTAGATATAGCATCTATTTTTGCTATATCTATCGCGATTCCTTATTTTGAAATAACATGACCCAAGACAATACCTTCCTAGACCATGAAATGTCTTTTTTCCCAACTAAGGACCAGATTGACTTCTATGCTTTTTTGGAGAGTTCGTTCAAGGTTCTTGAGATAATGGTCAAAAGAATCTCCAAAAATAGAGAAGTCATCCATAAAGGCTTCTAAGCATTCACCTACCAGGTCAGAAAATATTGTAAGCATACACCTTTGAAAAGTTGCAGCTGCATTGCAAAGATCGAAGGGCATCCTTCGGAAAGCAAAGGTTCCTAAGTGGCAGGTGAAAGTTGTTTTGTCCTGGTCCTCAGGATGAACTACTACTTGATTATAGTTGGAATAACCGTAGAAAATAGTAAAAATCCTATCCGACTAATCACTCCAAGATTTGATCAATAAAGGGGAGCGAAAAATGGTCCTTCTTGGTGGCAGTGTTTAGTTTTCTGTAATCAATACACACGCGCCAAGAAGAGGCTGTTCGAGTGGCTATATTCTCCCCATTCTCATTAGTGACAACTGTTAGTCTAGCCTTTTTGGGCACAACTTGTGTTGGACTAACCCAGGAGCTGTCAAAAATGGGGTAGATGATATTAGCATCAAGCCACTTAATAATCTCCATTTTTACCACCTCCTGCATAATAGGGTTCAAGCGCCTTTGTGGTTGGCAGGTGGGGCGAGAATCGTCCTCTAAATATATATGATGTGTACAATAGGACGGATGAATACCCTTAAGATCAGAAAGGGTCCAGCCAATAGCTTTTTTGTATTTACTCAAAACCTGGAGAAGTTTGTGTTCTTGTGCCCCAGTAAGTTCAGAATTTATAATCAGGGGTAGGGTCCGATTTTGACCCAGGAAGACATATTTAAGGGAGTCGGGCAAAGGTTTTAATTCCAATTGTGGGCCCAGCTCTGAAAGAATTTCTGCTTTTTGGGTTAGTGGTGAGGTGAGAGTGAAAGGGTCAGTTGGAGGGTTAGCTGAATGTGTGGTTAGGGTGGAAGGGTGAGAAGAAGTGGATTGTTCAGGAATCGTGTTAATGGCAAAACAGGATCCTAAATGTGAAATCTGCAAAGTTTCCTCCACAATATTTTCTATTTCTGAATCTGAGTCATCAAAAAAATTAGGTTCTTGGAACCTCCTAGAAGCTTGGAAAATATCAAGGGTTACAAATTCACCACCACACGTGATCTTCATTTTTCCAGAATCACAATCAATATTTGCGTGGGCGGTGGCTAAGAATGGTCTTCCAAGACTTATGGGGGAAAACTTTAGTGCTTTTGGTACCTCTATGTCAAGGACTAAAAAGTCTACTGCAAATAGACAATTTTTGACTTAGACAAGGACATCCTCAACAATTCCCCTTGGTTTAATTGTAGATAGGTCAGCTAATTGATGAGTAACCTCAACTGGATTTAATTCACTGATATTAAATTACTCAAAAATAATTGTGGGGATAAGATTAATTGAGGCACCGAGATCCAACAAAGCGCTATCAAAAGAAGTATCATTAATGATAACTTGAATTAGGGGGGCACCTGAATCTTTTCTCTTAAGAGGTAGTCGACTCTGCACAACTGAGCTGACTGTCTCTGGAAGGAACACCTCTCCTAAATTTCGAGGCTGCCTTTTTGGGGTACACAAATCTTCTAGGAATTTTGCATAGGCAGGGATGTATTTTATGGCATCTAGGGGAGGGATGTTAATTTCAACTTGCCCAAATAAATCCATTAATTCCTTATCAGTGGACTCGGAATTTCTTATTTTTCTTATTTGTTGAAGAATGGAGGGCTTATGGAAATGGTGCATGGTTTCCCTATTTTGCATTAATAGGTTCCCGAACAATTTAAGAGGAAGATGGGGAAGAGTTGATCTGTGTTTCATTAAAATGAGTTTCTTTAACAGGCAGGGGATTGCGAGTGGTTTTCCCATTCCTCAAAGTAACTGCATTTGTAGTCTGGTTGTTTCTAGGATGAGGACGGGAAGCCTGACTATTATTGAAACCCAGGGGATGCTAAGGTGCTGGTTGAATGGGTTGACTAGGATATCCACCTTGGAACTGATTCCTTTGATTATTTGGGTTGGGCATGGGTTGGGAAGGTAAATTCCCAATAGGTCGATGATCAGGAGTAACCATAACTTGGTGTTGCAAGTTGGGAATCATGCGGGTTACTTCTGTCATTTGATTCTGCATACCTTGCAGAGTTTTCATGACCTGATTATTAATATCTTCCTGGGATGGTCCAGGTTGATATACAGGTGGCCCATAATTCCCAAAATGGTTTTGTTTGGGAAAAGGAATAGAGTTTAGGTTTTTCTAGGAGTGATTCGGGTTAGTCCTCCAGTTTTAGTTGAAAGTGTTGGAGGGGTTTCTAAATTGCTCTTGGAGAGCATAAATATTTTCCATGGTCGGATCAAAAATATTTTGATCAAAATTTCCTGTCAATTCCTGTGGGAAATCAGTTGGAAACTACTGACCAGTAGGTGTGGCATCAATGTTGTGCAGATTTTCTCATTGGAGAAGTTGTGGAGTGTTAGTGTGTGGAGAGTTAAAGTGTGGAGCTTGTTTATTTGTGAGCTTTTCTTCCATTTTTCTCTGGTGAATTTGCATCTGGTCCAGTCATTAAGCTAACATATATAGATCATCTTGAGTGACTGGAATAGAGGTGGATTTTGAGTTAATTTCATGAACTTCGTGTCTGGGGTTTTGTGTTATACCAAAAGTGTCCATTGAAGTTATATTAAATGAGTTTCCACTCATTTCTTCAAAGAGGAGATAGGCACTTTCGGCATCTTTCTTAAGGAAATTGACCCCACATGAGGCATCCACAAATCGATTCAATTGATCTTCTAATACATGATAGAAGATCTACACTAACTACCATTATGGAATTTCATGGTAGGGACAACTTCTTAAAAGTTGAAATCTTTCCCAGGCTTCATGGAGGGGTTCACCAATTTTTTGTTGAAAGGTCGTTATGGATCTTCTTAAAGCATTAGTTCGACCGATCGTAAAATTTTTTCTTAGAAAAGTGCTCTTTAATTGGGGCCATGTGGTAATCGGGCACACAATCGTTCTAAACCAATGGGAAGCTTTGTCTTTAAGAGAGAGAGTAAAAAGTCTCATTAACCACATGTCTTCCTACATATTGCGGGAACGAGTAGTTTGAGCGAGGACAGTTAATTGCTCGAGCTAACAAAAAGGGTCCTCTCTTGGAAGACCATGGAAATGCTTGATAAGATTTATAATGGTTAGTTTGAACTCAAAATCCCCTTGTGGTATGACCACCCTAGGTCTTTTCTTGTAATTGGATGGATCATAGAAATCCTTAAGAGGAACGATTGGCAGGGTGGTGGGTTTTGCCCTTGGTTAGCTAGGTTCGTTACAGTCCTAGCCAAATCTTCTTAATTTCGTTGCAGCCGAACCAAATGGTCGACCATCAAGGCAAAAGGGTTTGGATTTTGTGTTAGAATTGGAGGGCCACCTAGCCCTACAGGAATTTTCAGTTGCTCCAGATAAGGGAGCTGAAGGAGGGGGAAGTTAGCTTGTAGGTTGGCTAACGGGTTAGAAGTGGAAACAAAATTTTTTTGACGGCTTCCTGGGTTTTCCATTTTCTTAGAAGAGGAGGGAGAAGAAAACAATGATTTTCTGGTGTGGGGAACGAAATCAAATGGTCCCTCAAGATGTGGTTTTTGGGACCTTTCCCCGTGCATGCACTATTTTGGAAGAATTGGAGGGGAGGAGAAGAGAAAGAGATGAGAGAAAGTGTGCAATTCAAACAACAAATTCTAGACCTAACTTAAGTGTGACTCCTTAAAAATAAACCTAAGACTTGGTCTACGTAGGAATTAAGTAATCAACAGTGAATACCCGTTCTGTCAACAAATCTAGCCAAGTTGCTTAAGGGGAGGTTTGGGCCTAAGCATTTCCCAGGAAAAACCCCAGATGCTTGTACAAACCCACGCCTAGTCGTTTGACACGGCCCCTCAACCTGAACACCAGATATAGATGACAGAATTGGTATTAACTATAGAAAACTTAAGACCTATATGGCAAGCCTAAGTTGATGAAAACCTTAAGGGTCAAATTGCTACCAATTTTAATTAGGTCTAGGATACTAGTGTGCACACAGAATGTGGAGGGCGTTAATTGGGTTGTTGCCCTGTTATTTCAATTTTTAGTGTGTGTACAGGAATTGGAAAGTTGTTCCAATTAAAATATGTTGTCACACAATTTTTGTATTTTTGTCTTTTAGGATTCAATTTAATTGAATGTGTTTTAGGGTTTCTCTTTTTAAAAGTTCAAACAAGTTTGAAACTTCCACAATTAAAAGAAAATAAATTGTATTGGTGATGATATGTCTCCTTTATGTTGTGGTACTAAAAAGCAAGGAAGAAACCCTAATTGAATTTGAACCCTAATACAGAAAATTACTACCAATGAATTATTTTTAGGCTTTTTGAATTAGTGCTCTAAACAATGTAACCAACACCACTACCTTATGTAAAATCAAACAAGGATTCCATAAAAGATTTTTTTAAGATTTTAGGAATTTGTTTGATATTTGTTTCGAATTTTTATTTGTGCTAGTGTCAAAGTCTAGAAATGGTACCTGTGGGTATTTTGGACTTTTTGTACCACCACTGGCCTTAGAAAATTTTGATGATTTTATGTGAGATGTAACATTTCACAAGGATTCCGGAAAGTTAAAATTGACAAAAATTGGATGAGTATAAAAATTGTAAAAATTCACGGATACTAGCAAAATATGAAGCTTAGAGGGTGTAACCCCTTGGCAGTCCACAAATTTTTAAAAATTAAATACAAAGTCAACTGATCTGAAATTTGGAACAGACATACAATGTTGGGAATTGATTTTTAAATTTCAGATAGAAATCTAGACCCAAAAAATAGAACACCAATACTTGGATTGGAGTGGTGTTTAATGAAGCATACAAGCAAACAATGGATTTTTATGGGCATCACTCCACTTAATTAAAGTGTTTAGGATCCTGAAAGCCAAGTTTAATATTGTTTGGTAGTTTTAATTGACTATGTGACCATAAAAGAGAACCAACCTGAATTTCGCAGGAAGAAAAGGAACTTTGAGCTCTCGCTTTCAAATTCCCACTTTCTTCCTGCAATACCTGCACACACAAGACAAAAAAAAAGAGAAGTGGATGAGATCCACTTCAAGCAAGAGAAAAATGATTAATGCAAAGCCGTGCCTCACAGGCAACATCACCAAAAAGTGATGCGAAAGAAAGAGTGATTTGTAATTAGGGTTTTTAAAGTCGCTGTAACACGCGAAATCGCATATGCTTTTAAATTTCTATTCTTAGATAGGGGAGTATATTGGGTCATCCAAGGAGGCAAGTTTGCAATTCAAATCTCTTGCTTTTAAGGGAAACTCAATCTTTCTTTTTGGTATTTTAAATATATAATTTTTATGTTTTGAAATAATGAGGGCAAAATGTGAATTGTTGACGGAAAAGTAACTAACACCTATAATCACTAAGCTAAAACCTAAGAGACAAATATGACCCCTCCCTAAGCTCACTCTAGGCAAGTAGAGGCCTAGAGTAATTAGGAAGTGGAAGTGAAAAAGTGCTAGAACAAAGACAAAGACAAAGCAATTACAATAGAAATTGAAAAGAAGGCAAATTTATTTAGTAGAATTTGTGTTCTTTTCTTACAAAAACATGTAGAGGAATGCTTCTACAAAAAATGGAAAATATAAAAGCACTAAAAAGAAACACAAATCCTCTTGCGGAATCTGGTGAAGAAGGGAGTCCTCTTGCTCTAAGCCTAGCTGCTCCTTGGCTTGAAAAGAAGGTCTCCTTCTTCTCCTTCCTTTAATGCTCCTCCAAGGTGGATACTCTCCACCTCAATTCTTTCCTCCAAGTGTGGATGTGCACCACCCTCAAGCTCTCCTCCATGGTGGTGTGGACCACCTTCAAGACCTCCTCTAAAGGTATTCCTTGCTTGGCTTCTCCTTTGGCTGGCGTGGGCACAAGAAAGAAGGGAAGAGGGGAAGGCACCAAGGGGACAAAATATCCCCTTAATCTTCTTCTTCTTCTTCTCTCTTGGGCATGAGCTTTAGGTAGAATGTGAGAAGTATTTTGCTAGCCAAGGATGGGTTGTAAGGTGGTGGGTGTTGGTCTTTCTATAGGATAGGATGAGAGGGCTAAGGTGACTCTTGAGATGGATGGCTAAGATGGGAAGATGGGGGTGGTTAGGTGATCCTAGGGCTAAGGAGAGTTGGCACCACCTAAGGGATGCAAGGGGGGTAGTTATGGGTGGCCAAGGGACACCTAAATGTGGTGCCAACCATGGAGAGGTGCCATGGGTTTGCGCCAACTTCTAGGCTTCTAGAAGGGGGTTGAGGTGGATGGTGGATGTGGCTTGGAGGGGTTATCTGTAGGGTGGATATGGGGGTTGAAGTTGGAGCCAAGAGGGAGGTGGTTAGGGTTAGTTTTGGCACCAACTTTCGGTGTCTTTTGGTGGTTAGTTGAAGGGTGAATGGTGGTGAAGTGGTGTCACCAAAATGAGTTGGGTGGAGCTAGCTTAGGTAGGATTAGGTGGACGTGGAGTGGAAGGTTATGTAGGTGGAGTTAGGGTTAGGTTTTTGGTGCCAGGAAGGTGGATGCTAGCTAAACTAAGCTAAGCTAAGCAAGCTTAGCTAGCTATGGAGTAGAGAAGTATGCATGTGGAGCTTAAGGTTTGAGGGGAGGAGCTGGATATGAAGAGTCTGGAGCTGAATTGGAGCTTGCAGCTACTGAAGAGATCAACATGGGGCTACTCTAGTTGGCATATCTTGCTAGTTCTTCTCTAGCTACTAGGCCAGGCTAAAGTGAGCTGGCTTCTGTTGAATGGAGCTGAGGTGAGTTGGGTCTGGTGCTCCTGGGGAGGATTGAGCTGGTTGAGATAGTTAAGGTACCTTAGCTCAATTAGCTTGAGCTACGCTAGGTCCCCGGGAGCTAGACTTGAGCTTCCTGAGCTGTAATGAATTCATCTTCAGCTGGCTGGAGTGGAGTAGAGCTAGATGTAGTTGGACCTGAGCTAGGGTGAACTCCAGTCAACTCAGCTGAGCTAGCTAAAGCTCCCTGTAGACTAGTGGGAGCTGAGATGAGCTAGACTCAGCTAAGTTGGCTGGATCTGAGCTGACCTGAGCTAGGGTGAGCTAAGATGGGCTCTCTTGAGCTGCCATTCAGCTGAGATGAGCTGAATGGAGTTAGGATGAGCTAACCCTAGTCCAAGTGAGCTGGATTCCAACTGTGGTGAGCTTGATCAAGCTGAGTTCCAGCTTGTCTAAGCTTCTTCTTCACCAGTTGCCTTCTTGAGTGCTAGGGTTTTTGGGATCTATATATCTGTTCATCGCTAACACTCACTAAAACACATTAAAAAAGACAAGAAAAATGCAATGCATGCCTATCCTAATTTATAACTAAATGCAACCCCAAAATCTCATTTGCGGAGTAAAATCCTAAGAGCTAGGTTTGTTTTAGTGCATAAGAATGATGATAAACTAGCATTTATCACATGTAGACAAGGCTCTACTTGGTCTGGGTGTGGGAGTATACATCCTTTCGAGCTTTGTGTATGAACAACTTAGAGGAGGCAATCTGAAGCCTTCCCCCGTTACCCTCCACGTTGCAGACCGATCCTTGAAAACACAACAGGGCCTGTTGGAGGATGTCCTTGTAAGAGTGGAGGATTTCTTCTTCCTCGACTTTCTGGTATTGTACACTGACCCTACCAATAGACCAACCAAGCCCTCCATCATCTTAGGCAACCCTTTTCTTGTGACTTTAATGCTTCAATTAATTGTAACATTGGGGCGTTAAAAATGGGCTTTGGGAATAGGAAAATTCAGCTTAATATGTTTGATGCTTATAAGTAAGCTGATTTGAGGATTGTTCCCAAGTTGAGGTGGTAGATGACTTGATTGAAGAGACAACTCCTGCAATTTTATGTGATGACCCCCTTCAGCTTATCATGCTAAATGAGCATTCCCATCTCTTGGAGGAATGTAAAGGGGATGTACTAGAACTTGAGGAGTTGCTTGGAGTTTCTACTGAGTCTCTCTCCCCATCATACCTGCCTAAGGTAGATCTGCTACCTGAGATGGGGACATCTATTTTGAAACCCTCAACCATACAAGCCCCCAACCTTGAACTAAAACCCCTCTTGGATACTCTCAAGTATGTATTCCTTGGGCCAAATGATACGTTCCCTGTAATCATCTCATCTGCACTATTTGAGGTGCGAAAGGAAGCCTTGCTAGACTGCTTATCAAGGAATAAGGAAGCCATATCTTGGACAATCGCTGATATTAAGGGTATAGACTCTACACTCTGCATGCATCACATTTATACTGATGATTCCATCAAACCATTTCGAGACATGTAGAGACGTCTTAAGCCCAGCATGAGGGAGGTGGTTAAAAAGGAGATTCTGAAGTGGTTGGACACTGGGATCATATATCCCACCGTGGATAGAAAATGGGTTAGTCCAATCCATGTGAAGCCTAAGAAGGCAGGTTTTACAATAGAAACCAATGACTTGAGAGAACAAGCAGTGACCAGACCTTCAACTAGCTGGAGGGTCTACATAGACTACCGCAAACAGAACACCCCTACCCAAAAGGATCACTTTCCCTTGCCCTTTATTGATCAGATCCTCGAGAAATTGGCAGGGAATATGTATTTCTACTTTTTAGATAGATATTCTGGGTAAACTAGGTTGCAGTCTTCCCCGACGACTAGGATAAGATAACTTTTACTAGTCCTTATGGCACTTTTGAGTTCAAGAGTATGTCGGTTGGATTATGTAATGCATTGGCAACCTTCCAGCGGTGTATGATGTCCATTTTCTCGGACATGATTGACAAGTGTGTCAAGGTTTTTATGGATGAGTTCTCCATTTGCGGCTTGTCTTTCAATGAGTGTCTCCTGCACTTAAAGAATGTGCTAAAGAGATGTAAGGAGATTGGTTTAGTCCTTAGTTGGGGGAAGAGTCATTTCATGGTACAGAAAGGCATTGCACTTGGGCATGTTGTGTCTGAGGGGGGTTTGGAAGTAGATAAGGCCAAGGTTGATTCTATTTCCAAACTTCCATCGCCCACAAATGTCAAACATATTAGATCCTTTCTAGGCCATGCGGGCTTTCATAGGCGATTTATTAAGAATTTCATCAAAATTTCTAGGCCATTTTGAGACCTATTGGCAAAGGAATCTTCCTTCAATTTTGATTCAAAGTGTGCCGAGGCCTTTCAAATTCTGAAGGAAGCCTTGAACTCTATGCCTATTCTCCGAGCTCCAGATAGGGCACTCCCATTCAAGCTGATGTGTGATGGTTTGGATTATGCAGTGGGAGTAGTCCTTGGACAAAGGGTTGAGGGAGGACCACATGTACTGCACTATGCCAGAAAGACTTTAACCGAACCACAACAAAACTACACCATTGCTGAGAAGGAATTACTTGCTGTAGTTTTTGCTTTGGTGAAGTTTAGGTCATATCTTCTTGGGTCTAAGGTGGTCATTTTTACTAATCATGCAGCAGTGAAGCACCTCATTACTAAGAAAGATTCTAAGCCATGACTTATTAGGTGGATCATACTCCTTCAAGAATTTGACTTGGAGATTCGTGGGAAGAATGGAGTGGAAAATGTAGTGGCTGACCACATATCTCACCTCCCACTTGACAACTCTCCATCTGGAGGCATCTGTGAGACCTTTCTTGATGAAACCCTTATGGCGGTAACACCGACTTGCCTTGGCATGCTGATACCATCAATTACTTGGTCACTAGAGAGACTCCTAGCTCTTGGGATGAGTGGAAATGGAAGAAATTCATTTCCCAAGCTAGATACTTTCAATGGGAAGAGCCAGAATTATTTAGAATGGGACAAGACCAAGTATTGAGACGATGCATGCTTGAAGAGGAGAAACAAAGTGTGTTGAGATTTTGCCATGAACTTCATTGTGGAAGATACTTTGGTGCTAAGAAAATGGCTTTTAAGGTTCTCTAGTCCAATTTTTGGTGGCCTACTTTATTTAAGGATTCTCATAACTTTGTTAAGGCCTACATTAGATGTCAACAGAATTGAACGATTGGGAAGAGGCATGAGATGCCCCAACACTCGATCCAACCAGTTGAAATTTTTGATGTATGGGGGATAGACTTCATAGGTCCCTTCCCTTTGTCCCATGGACATGAGTATATCTTGGTCGTAGTTGATTATGTCTCCAAGTGGATAAAGCCATTTATACGTGCACAAATGACCACTCCGTGGTCTTGAAATTTGTGAAGGCCAATATCATATCTTGCTTCCGCTGCCTTAAGACGATTATAAGCGATAAGGACCTCATTTTTGAAACCACCACTTTAATCGGCTACTCAAGAGTCTGGGAGTAACTCACAAGATCGTACCCCTTACCATCCTCAGACGAGTGGCCAAGTTGAAGTGTTGAATAAGAGATAAAGAACATTTTGGAAAAGACTGTTAGGACTGATAGGAAGGATTGGTCCTAAAAGCTCGATGATGCTCTATGGGCTTATCGAACGGCCTACGAAACCCCTTTGAGTATGTCCCCCTTTTGGATAGTGTACTGGAAAGCATGCCATTTGGCTGTTGAGATTGAACATAGGGCACTCTGGGCTATCCGAAGTGTCAACCTAGATTTAGAGCAAGCAGGTAAGGCATGATTACTGGAGTTGACTAAGGTTGAGGAGCTGAGGAATGATGCTTATGACACCTCCCAAACTTATAAAGAGAGAACTAAGGTCTTGCATGATAAGTATATTCTTAGAAAGACCTTTGAGCCCAACCAACAAGCCTGCCTATTCAATTCCAGACTTAAGCTTTTTTCCAGGGAAATTGAAATCTCGTTGGGATGGGCCAAACATAATCACCAAAGTGTTTCTGCATGGGGCTATGGAGATCAAGAGCCCTTCCTCTTTAGCAATGCCCTTTACCGTTAATGGCCAACTTTGGATGGCCATCTGGTTGATGAGGTCACTCTTGAGGAGCCTTAGCTCCTTTCATTCTTTGCCTCAAATAACATATTCCCTTGGCATTTTCCTTTCAATGAGGACATTGTTTGAACCAGGCATGGGGGGATAGGGCCTGAGGCATCTGTTTATAGCATGTATACATATTGTATTCATGATTTCATATTGCATTAAAAAAGGAAGAGTTTTAATTTGTTGAGCTTAATTGGTTAGTCCCAACAATCTCTGTAGATGAGTTACCTAAAGTTCTAGGCTGGAACGAATGATGAGATAAGACCTTAAATGTCTTGCTTTAGGAGATAAGGAAGAGATATTAATCTTAGACCCTTAGGGCTGGGTTGGCTTAAAAATCTAAGTATTTGTTAAGATACGGATTTTTCCTCAAGCAATTGAGGTACTTGAGAAGCTAATGCATTAAGTTAAGGGCTTAGAAAGTATAGAACTTCTCTATTTATTCCTTGGTTTGGAGATCCTTGAAACCTAAGTGTCTTTTTCACTTACATGAACTTAAAACTGGGGCAACCATGTGAGAGCTTACCGTGGGTTTTGTCAGAACCAGGGTTGGGGACTCTAAATTAATCCACCTTAACTTATATTCAAACTTAATAGAGATCCCTACAGGGTATGGCTTGCATGTCACATGTAGTAACCCCTGGGTGTGGGATGTCCAGAGCCTAACCTTGCACCCCGAATCTTCTTAGATTTTACTTAGGTGAAGCATTTAGAAAGGACAAAGGAGAGCCACTTACCAAAAAGAAAAGAGAGAAAAAAAATGAAATGGAGAATAAGAAAAATGAGGAGGGAAATAACACCTTGTTACACATGTGTCATTGAAAATACAAAGTACCTTGTTATACATGGGTGCTACAATTACGAAAAAAAAAAGGAGAAATAGCTGAGGAGATATGCACTAGGTTTGCCATTGTGTTGACCTCAAAATAAAAAAAATGTGAGGATAAAGCTGCCAAGTCTATGTATGGTTGAACCTAGGTAGATCTAACTAGGTGAAGGGCAAGTCTGTCCCTGGGAATGTATGGGAAGAACAAGTGTGGATGTCCATTAATCAAATTATACACTCAGCATTGACACTTTAACCTCTGGGATTTACAAACTATAGGATAAACTTAGAAGTTTAAGAAACCATTGCTCGAGAACAAAATTGAAGAAAATCAAGTATGAATTTTGACTAGTACTTGGATACCTTAAGGTCTAAGGTTAGTATTTGAATATATCTCTAAAGGTGAGATATAATAAGGCATCCTGACAGTTAATTCTAGCCTATAACTTAGGAAATTTTCATAGATGTTGCTAGGGACTAGCAAAAACTAGGCATGGGGGCATTTTATGAGCCCATAATTATGGGCTATTTATGTATTTTAATGCCTAGACATTAAGTTAACATGTGCATTTATATAGCAAGCATTAGTATGTAAATAGGGTAATACAAAATTGCCTATTTCATGCATTTCATGCATTATATGCATTGATAATATCATTTAGAATTCATTTAGAATAGCATGCATTAGAATAGTTAATTTTTTAGGTTGCATTACAAGTAATGTTTGATTTAACATTTCTTCTAAGGTCATATAGATAAATAACCCTTAATTTCTTTTTATTATTTTATTAACTCTTCTTCTTTCAACAGTTGTAATACCACCTTCATTGTTGATATCATGGTCGATCATGAATGGCAGATTTGTCATTGATGGTCGATGTGCGGATGCTTCATCTCCCTCTCCACCATCCTGCAACATAAGAAGAGACCTCCGGTGACTCAGATCGGCAGGCCACCACCCCCACACCAACACTGTGCAGAGTGCCAAGCTCTTTCCCACTTTACTACCAAGGGCCTCGACCGTAGCAAGAGTTCTACTACCGTGGGAATATGGGGTGACAGCTCGCTGTTGGGAATCGTAAAGCATGTATTTGATCAAAAAATGCATCATAGTATAGTGTGCAATATGATCAAACAAAAATATTTATAAAGATAACGAGATTTGGAGTGCCGGTTGTTCATCTCTGGGAAGCGTTTTATGGAAATACAAATTTGAAATCAATCTCTTTCGCTCTACTTGCTTAAAATGTCATGCCGGTTTATGGTGATTTACGTATTGATGTACGACATACTAGTTGCAAAAAGATAGTAATTAAAACATGCAACTTCAATCACACCAAAAGATGATAACTAGGCACATGGTGATTTTCAACATATATATTTATATATATAAAAGATGATGATGATATCAAAGTTGCAGAGCATAGGTAGAGGAATGCGTGTACAGGGAAATAAAACTACTTGCTACTAGAAAACGACTGCATACATGAATCTATGGGGAGATTTTACATGCATCATTGGGGGAGAAGTAAGGAATTGCACTATTAAGTAGTAAATAAAGCATGTAAATCTAAGAAGAACTATAATCTAATCTAGCAGAAATAAGGGCATTCGGAGGTGGCTCCGATGGCCTTTGAGTTGGTTGAGAGGAGGAGGGGCTACCAATGGTGCTTAGGCTGGCCCTTGGAGAGAGGTTGGAGAGGTTATCCAGCATCTTGGCCTGGAGGTGGTGGTGGCCATGGTGAAGCTACTCGTGGACATGGAGGTGGAGTGGATGTGGAATGAAACTAAGTTAAATGGAACCAAGAGTGAATGAAGCGAAGAGTAAATGGGTGCAAATGGCCACCCCTTAGGTCTCTTTATAGACCTAAGGGAAGCTCTCCAGAGAATTATGGAATTCTCTAGGGAGGCCTATGGTGGGAGCTCGTGGGAGAGTAAGAGAGAGAGAGGATGGATGGTGCTTTTTAGATCCACCAAATGTTGATCTAAAAATTGAATGGCTCTTGGTTGCTAATTTTGGCAACCAAGGCAACCATACATGGTAGAGAGTTCTAGAGAACTCTAGGCTAGGTATTTTCGTGTGGATGGTGTGTGTGGGTGTGTGTGGATCAAAACTTAGGTGGCTAGGTTGATTAGGTTAGGTTCTAGTGGGTTTAGGTCAAGGTATGTCTCAAATTAGGGTTATAAACCCTAATTCACTAAGGTAAAGTGCAATTAAACTTAATACAAGTTTAATTGGGTGTGTGGAAACTTAATTGAGAGTAAAACAACTCAATTAATTTAAGTTTAGGTCAATTGGACTCTCACTGAGTCCAATTGAACAGTGTGTGTTGAGATCAGGGCTCAATTGGACTCAATGAGTCCAATTGAATAGGCTGATGGAACTGACTAGGATCCAAGTCAATTAGGTTTAGTGAGGACCTAATTAGGTCCTTAAGGAGGTCTAGAGGTTATGTACTAGGGTTAAGGCACCTTTATTTAGGTTCCTATTGGGTTGAAATTGGGTCTATGTACCTAGAGATCAAAGATCAAGGCTTGAATCTCAAAACAGGGTCTAGAGGGCAGTGCTGGACGTCCATTAATAGTGTCAGATGTCTTATAGTGAAAAATCAAAGGTCCAGACTTGTTGTCTGGACATCCAATCAGAGTCAGGAGGGATTCTAGGTTCTGTCTTGGCTATTCTGCAGAAATTGGACATCTGACCAAGTGTCTGGACGTCCAATAACACTGTAGAAGTGGGTTTAAGGTGTGTAGGAGTTGGCTAGGGTTTTGGACATCCTATAACCTATCAGGACATCCAGATAGAGGCTAGAAATAGGGTTTTAAGGTTTCCTAGGGTGTAGTGACCTAATCTAAGGGTGGCTAAAGCTTGGGGAAGCTTCTAGGCTATCCTAAGGCTAGGATGGCCCTAAGTTCCTCATAATTTACCGCTTTATTCCGACTTAAATAGAATAGAATACCACAACCCCTTACATTATTGTCAACTACATCTTATTCTAGGTCTTCTGCTCCAGCTTTGCTGCAACTCCAATTATTCTTTATTCTTCAGATCCAGCTTTAGATCTACCTTCTGGTCAGCTTGTTACCTGTAATTGACATAATGCACCTAATCAGCACGTTATAGCATTATTTTATGCGTAGCTAAAAGAAAGCAGTAAGGATGCAAGTAATGCTTATGCATGCGTGAACTATTCTAACTTATGCTAAGTCCTAGCCTAATTTAGGCCAATTAAGAGCAATGATTGCTGTGCAATCACTCGCACCGCCGTCCGCATAGCCTCGCAACACCACCCAACCGCGACCATCACTGCACTAGCAGCCCTCGCAGCACCATTCATGCACAGTTACATCCACACCACCACACACGCACACGTCACATCCATCCTCGTTGTGCCATCCCCTCTGGTTAAGTCTTTTGGGAAGGTTCCCGGATGTCTGAAGACCCAACAGCACCACCTTCATCTTTAGTTCTTCCTCTTCGTTTCTTCTTTTTCCTTTGCTACAAAAATGTACTGATGGGAACACCATCATGAGCCCTAACTAGCTCATTTTGACCTAACGAAGAGAATAAATGCTCCTACATAACCAACTAAAGCTCGTAATTCACTGCATAACCTTTCTGAGAGAAACACAAGAAACAAGGGGTAAAACTGCAATTTTAACAATGCAGTACAACCAAGGGTTTTCTCAAGTGCTAAACAAAGGTCAAATGGTCTTAATAAGATTATAAGTGGGTTGGATTAGACAGAAAAGGGTTTGTGTGTGTTCTGTGAATTAAATGACTTCTTGAAACCCTAAAAATAGTCCCACTTGATTAACCAAGGTTTTGGTTAGGATAAAATTCTCTTAAACCCTCTAAAAATCATAGAAAATATTCTCTAGGGTTTAGTACCTTCAATTTGTCCATTAGAACCCATCTTGACCTAGAATGGGGTCTCAGACAGATATTTGCCCTAATTTAGGTTTTTCCATAAGTTTCCCAGTCAAACGTGGTCAAACCCAAAATCCAACTTCACCATTGGATTCCTTAGGTCCAAATTAGGTTTGTAACAAAATTTGGACCCAAGATGAGTTTGCCTTGACCTAGTTTGCAAAAAGGTCCAGTCTGACTACATTTCTACACCTAACTTTCAAAAACCCTTGCCAAGAGCACCCTAGTTTTCTCGTCATCTTCGCAAGTAGGTCCCTCCACCATTATCATGGAGGAAACCTACTCTAGCGATCTTTGATAAAGATCTCTTTGATTACTTGGAGGATCTCTTCCAAAATTGGAAGGAAGATCCTCTAAGAAATTCCTATCAATTTGAACCCATCCTTGAGATCTGATTCCCTCCCAATCTCTCATGCGAATGCATGAGAGATATGGGTTTCTCAACAACTTCCATTGCTAGCGACCTTCCAAGCTTGGGAAGCTTGCTTCCCAAGCCCTATGCCAGCGAGCCTCCCTGCTGTAGGCTCCGCAACGTCTGGCGAACTTCCCTACCTCTTCTCGTCGTCCGATCACCATACCTGCGGCGAATTCCTCCTCCCTAACTTTGTCCATGTCTTGCATGCTAGCAGGCACCACTCTCTCTTCGTCCTCGCCGATCCCACCTCATTGGAGCCGTCTTTGTCTCCGGCATCGGCCACACCGGACCTAACACCCTCTCTCACCCCCTTCATCCGTTAATGCCTAAGCTAAGTTCCCTGTTCTCCTCTCTTTACTTCCCCTCTATTTTTTAAGATCCACCACTGACACCCATCGCACCTCCATCCCTTCCATCTCCGACCACCAACTCCGGCAAGGCCATCCCACCTTCACAGGCCACCACAACCCTCGCCAACAAGCCTACGAGCTCCACCTCGCTTCACTGATCCCTTCCCCTCACTCCACTCACTGCACCACTCACCCAAACACCTCCCCGAACACTCCCACTCACTCGCACACAGTGTGCCCTAGGCACACACTCACAGGCACCCACGAGCCACGCCAACACCTCTAGCACATCCGACGTGCTCTGGCGAACCTTCCTGAGAGATTTGATGTGGCTGTGAGGCCATTCTTGTGTTTTTAGGTAGTAGGCCCCATCCGCCATTGGCGCAAGCTTGAAGCTTGCTTGCAACTGCTCCAGGCCTTGCTGCTCCAGGTGCTGCTGTCCTAGGTTGTGCGGGCTTACTTCGCGCATGCACTTAGGCCCTCAATTGGAGTCAAAGGCCTTTGCAGTAGCTGCAATTGGAAGTGCAACCTCTACTACAGGCACACACGAAGAAGGGGTGTGGATAGTCCCACCTTGAATATGCAAAAGCACTAGCACCTAAATAAAGTGAAAACGTGTTCTAAGTTGTTCGCCTCAGATCCACAGGGTGAGGTCCTACTCACCCGACCCGATCTCGTTTGCGATAGGCCCCAGCAGACTTGGTCTGACCCGACCCGACCTACACTCCTCACCCACTAC